>NBAZ01000002.1:1381234-2762469 GCA_002794735.1 Pyrrhoderma lamaoense | reverse complement strand
ACCTCTGGTCATAAAAATCGTGTTCATATCATCAGCCAGACTGCAATGTATCCGTGTCATAAAAACCTCTGATTCTTCCATCTCAAAACGATTAATTTTGAAGGCGAATTTTATGACATATATGGGTACAATCGCTTAGATACATCTATTCGTGCGTTTAATTTGATCTCCACCTCCTCCGAGTTGCGTATTATTCTATTCCCGTCTTCTTCACGACCCTGAATTCAAAAACACACCATCCATGTTACCCGCATCCAGGAAAAAATAACGCCTCGTCGTGAGGCCTAGCCAATTGTCAATTGATTCAATGGAATTCTAATCTCTGGAAACAAAGGAGATCCTCCTAAAATATCCGAGTGATATTGATCGCATACAGATGATTCAATTTCAGAATACCACCCATCAGTAGCCATCAATCCCTGAGAAACTACTTTTTAGCCTTTCTTCGCTCATACCACACCCGCTTAGGCTCATCATCCAACAGCCGCCGCCATCCGTATAAAAGCATGCCTGCATCTGTTACCCTCCTCAGATTCAACCACATCTCTCGAAAGCATCCGCCTTCATCCTTTCGCACCCACAAAAACAAAAATGCCCTCTACGGAACAAATCTTCATTACCATTGCCCTCATGACAATTGTGTCTACAATGCTATGTTGATTTCATCCATCACTAGCCATGTGCGAACGAAACATAGAGACGTAGAGAAATGCACAGTAAACGGCAAATCTAGGCCATTCGCCATCCATTGCTACTCCGCTGAGTGTAGCATTGACCAATCGAAGCCTAGGAGTCTTCGAAGGAAAAAACGCACACTTTCCTCGGGTGTCAGACCACGTGCATCTACATCCTCATCGTCAGTTCCAACTCAGCCCTCAGAGTATCCGTCTCATGGCTCAGATAACAGTGTGTCGTCCACAGATACATCAGTGAGTCTATCAACTGCATTCCTTGTATCATCCACGTATTCTGATGACATCGCCTGCCTTCAGAATCAAAGATACTTCGCTGATTTGCAGCACTCTGCTCAGCAGATGATGTTAGTCCGGCTAGCTCGAGCGTATCGATACTTGATACCTCGAGCATGGGGTATACACGACTACCTGGATGGACAACAGCGTCGGATGGGTGGTTGAGAGCTGCAATCAGCAAAATAATCTGGATATCGATCCAAATTTCAATCCGTATCTCGTCACGGGACCCTGTCTTTCGTGGGACAACTCTGCCATCTTCGACTCTCCAATTATCAGTATCATCCAACTCAAATTTCCTCCCTCAATATTCCGACCAGAATCAATCTCTATTTCTCCCTACTCCAGTAGAGAGTGACCTTCAATGGTTATCCGCTGCATTTCTACCCACGCCCGATCAGGAGACATATGTCGATATGAACGATTTATATATTGACCCTAATCTGTCTAATATCCCCTTGCCAGAAGTCCATCATGCTGATTTCTCATATTACTCAAATACTTTATAAATATGTTAATAATACTGGAATTCAATGCATACTCATTCACGATTTCTTCTCATAGTCATAGATAAATTTTTATCAGATGAATGAACCTACTTAAGTAGTCGAAAGAAGAGCATGTGAAATGGTGAAATGAAGTGGGAAGCGCTGATTAGCATTAGCACAAACGAATACAACGGATATACAGAGAGTACGCAGGACTATGAACCTGTTTTGCTATGTATTATCATATGAATATTAAATTCTTGAGAAAACTATCGGTTTCTTACCAAAGATTCGGAAACTTCTAATACTACACACGGAAACGTCATTGAACTCGTTGTCTCTGAGTTTGCTCTTGATAGATGTGACTTGGAGTCCGTATAAAGTTCCCCATTCGATCGGCCACTGAGTGACAATTCCAGTAGTTTCATTTCTATCAGCAGGAACTCCAGCCCATCGTAGCCCAATCTGAGCATATTCGACTCCGCCCAGTCAGTATATTCTGACGATAGATCGTCATTCTGGCTTTGCATGTCAATAAATCTAATAGACCTATGTTTTATTCCAATATGAGTTTTCTTCTTCTTGCTCCTGTTGATTTTTCTCGTAAATAGGCTGAAGATTAGAATAAATTATTACTTCGGATATCGAAAGAGGGGTACACAGATTGAACTGGAAATACAGAGGACCATTGTTAAGATATGTGTTTGTACACTCGATAGACAATAACATGAGTGCTTCAATCGGTATTGGTACAGTGTCTTAACCACGCAGCAGAACGAGAACTAGTTTCAGTCATTTTGAGTGTACGCTCACACTCACATGATTCATAATGTTTTGAGAGACAAGGCCCACATCGTCCAATCTATTCGTGCATATCAATCAACACTACATTCCTCGTCTTTACTGTCATCAAGTAAATGTATGACTATACTTAATCACTAAAGTATATGGACCACTTTCGCCTCGCAACTTCCTTGCCTTTCCTTCTTTCGGTCAGAGCATGCCGACGTTCATGATCATATCCTTAGTGAGTCGGCTCAGAACGTGGTCCAGACAAAGTTTTAGAACAATAACAGACAAAGGATCTTCCATTCACGAAGCGGATGATGCCGTGCATGCTGTGCAGCTCATGTCCTCACCTCTTCGAATATAACAGCCTCTCCGAGTCAGATACCAGCCTACTGAGTCATCAATTAATAAAATACAAGGGAGGGCTCGAATAGATACCCCAGAATATTTCTTCGAAGAGATTCAAAACGAAGGCCTCCCATCGGGTAGCTTCTTCGCCGTTGGTACTCATTCGATATCTGCCCACTCCTACCCGTTGTTTCCTATGGTTTTGAGGTTCAACGCTCTCCGGGGTTCTCTAGCACCACACATACTCGCATGTATACATAGCACCACTATCCATTGTCCAAAATACCAGGTAGACATGATCCTTTCTTCCATCCAAAATTGGCAAGCCCATGTCATGTTCCGTACATTCTTTGGCCAAACGCCTGGTAGCAACACGATAGTATATCATACTATATGTTGTGGAGAGCCTTAAGTTCCTTACAAATGATCTGAAAAAAGTACTTACCTTATATCCTGACAGCTCGGATTATCGCATTGCAAGCGAGGAAGAAAAGTATATATATGGACAGGATGAAATATAACCACATATAGCATACATGGGTATATATTAATAGCCCAGGTAAGGTACGGAAGTACAAAGACAACACTTGGTGTGGGACATAGAATTGTTAGAACATAGAAAGGATCTGTCGCCGCAGTTCAGGTATTACTGGACTCCGTGATAATACTCAAGTATGTAGATTACTTTCTGTTACTTACTCACATCTAGTTTGGCTCATTTCGTACCGCTGCATCATATTGAGAGGCGATTATGAATTATCCCTAGTCATCAGAATCGTGACCACCAGCATGACTGTGATGTGTAATGTCGTGAAGCCTCCGATTCTTCCGTCGTAAAACAATTTATTTGAAAGGATATGTTATGACAAAAATGGGAATGACGCAGGCACAATCGGTTAGATGCATCCATTGAACATCTGTTTTGATCTCCACTCCTCCGACTTGGATATTATTCTATTCCCGTCTTCTTCGTGACCCTGCATCTTTGTATCACTGATAGAGTTGCCCCGCGCCCAGGGAAAACAAACAATGCCTCTTAGGGCCTAGACAATTGTCCAAATCAATTACACCCTAATATCCGTAGTAACAAAGAACAACTTCTCGGCTGATACTTACCACATACAGGTAGTTTGTATTCAGAATACCACCCATCGCTTGCCATCAATCCCTGAAAAACAACTTCTTGGCCCTACGTTATTCAAATTACATCCGCTTTAGCCTATTCTCCAACAACCCTCACCAACAGTATAAAACGATGTCCGCTTCTACTATCCGCCCTAGATTCGACCACCTCTCCGGCAGCATCCATTACCACTCCATCATCCTACTGCAAATTCTCTTCATCAAAAAAATGCCTCGTGTTAGGTCTACCACAGAAAATCATCACGTCCATTGCCCTATCGAAGGATGTAACTATACTGTAAAGACGGAGAACTCGGTTAGACGACATATCAAAATGCAACACAGAATAAACAAGAAAAACCCGCATTACAGAAGGCATCAACCACACCCTTTACACTGCTACACCGCTGAGTGTAGCATTGGCCGATCGAGGGTTCAAAATCCTCAAAACGATCAAATTGATACACTTTCCTCGGGTGCCAGCCCGCAAGCATCCACATCCACATTAGAAGCTCCTAGACAGCTCTTAGAGATTGTGGAGCACAGCTTGGATGGCAGCATTGTCCCCATCAATACATCAGTGAGTCTATCACCTCTCTCCCTTATACCATCCATGTATTCTAATGATATATGACAGTGCGATGTGCAGCAGGTCAGCCCAGCCAGCTCAAACTCGGGATACCATCACTTAATACTCCGAGCGACGCACAGTTAGGCCCTTCTGGACTGACGTTTGAATGGCCACCACTTTCAGAAGGGTGGGTTGAGAGCTGCAATCAGCAGAATAATCTGGAAATCGATCCAAATTTCAATCCGTATCTCGTCACGGGACCTATCCTTTCGTGGGACAACTCTGCCATCTTCGACCTCTCAAATTATCCCTATCAATCCAACACAAATTTTCTCCCTCATTATCTCGACCAAGACCAATCTCCCTTTTTCCCTAATCCAGTCGACAGTGACCTTCAATGGTTACCCGCACCCAGCCAGGAAACATATGCCAATGGAAACGATTCTTACGTTGATCCAAACATGCCTACTATCCCCATGCCGGAAACCCATCACCCTAATTTCTCATATTTCTCAAATATTTTATAAATATGCCCTTAATACTGGAACTCAATGAATACTTCCCCGCAACTTCCTTTCATAGATGTAGATAATTATTTTTAGATGAATAAAGTTATTTAAAAGTCAAAAGAAGAGCATGCAAGATGAAGTGGTTGGTGTTTTTGGCATTGGCACAAACAAGTTTAACATATATATATATATATATATATGTAGAAAGTACGCAGAGCTACGAACCTGTTTTATGCATTATCATGAGAATATAAGAGATTCGGAAACTTCTAATACTACACAAGGAAATATCATTGAACTCGTTGTCTCTGAGTTTGCTCTTGATAGATGTGACATGGAGCCCGTATAAAGCTCCTCATTCGATCGACTGCTCGAGTGACAATTCCAGTAGGTTCATTTCTATCGGCAGGAGCTCCAGCCTGTCGTATCCCAATCTAAGCATATTCGACTCCACTCAGCCGGTATACTCTTACTGGCTTTTCATGTCAAGAAATTCAATGGGTCTATGTTTTATTCCAATATGTGTTTTTTCCTTCTTGCTCCTATTTATTTTCCCCGTATATAGGCTGAAGGTCAAATAAATTATTTTGGAAATGGAAGAGGGTACACAGAATGATATATAGAAGTTGAGGAAGCCATTATTTTGATAGTCAGTAGCACAAATCTGATGAATGTTTGCACACTTGTTAGTTCTGCAACATGAGTGCTTCAATCGGTATTCGTACAGTGTCTTAACCACGCAGCAGAACGAGAACTAGTTTCAGTCATTTTGAGTGTACGCTCACACTCACATGATTCATAATGTTTTGAGAGACAAGGCCCACATAGTCCAATCTATTCGTGCATATTAATCAACACTATATTCCTCGTCTTTACTGCCATCAAGTACATGTATGACTATATTTAATCACTAAAGTATATGGAGCACCTTCGCCTCGTGATTTCAATACTTTTCCTTCGTTCGGTAGAAGCATGCCGACATTCATGATCATATCCTTGTTGAGTCGGCTCAGAACCAGACAAAGTTTTAGACAATAACAAACAAAGGATCTTCCATTCACGAAGCGGATGATGCCGTGCATGCTGTGCAGCTCATGTCCTCACCTCTTCGAATATAACAGCCTCTCCGAGTCAGATACCAGCCTACTGAGTCATCAATTAATAAAATACAAGGGAGGGCCCGATTAGATACTCCAGAATATTTCTTCGAAGAGATCCAACCTGAAGGCCTCCCATCGGGTAGATTCTTCGTCGTTGATACTCGTTTGATATCCGTTCACTCCTACCGTTGTTTCCTACGGTGTCGAGGTTCAGTGCTCTCCGGGGTTCTCTAGCACTACACACACTCGCACGTATACGTAGTACCACTATTGTAAAAATACCAGGTAGTCATAATCCTCTCTTCCAACCAAAATTGGCAAGCCCATGTCATGTTCCGTACATTCTTTAGCCAAACGCCTGGTAGCAACATGGTAGTGTATATTATGGAGCTCCTGAAGTTCCTTATAAATGCTCTAAAAAAGAGTACTTACTTTATAGCTTGACAACTCCGATTATCGCATTGCCACTGCGATCGAGAAAGCGAGGAAGAAAAATAGATATCTAGATAGGAAGGGAGATAATCACACATAGCATACATGGGTACATATCATTAACCAAGGTAAGGTAGGAGTTACAAAGGCAACACTTAGTGTGGGAAGAGAAGTCGCTAGAACATAGAAAGGATCTATCACCGCATTTTATGCCTTATTGGACTCCGTAATAATACTCAAGTATGCGGATTACCTTCTGTTACTTGCTCACATCTAGTTTGGCTCATTTCGTACCGCTGCATCATGATAAAAGACGATTATAAATTATCCCTAGTCATTAGAATCGTGATCACCAGCATGGTTGATGTACCCATGTCGTGAAATGTCCGCTTCTTCCGTCGCAAAACAATTGATTTGAGAGGCTATGTTATGACAAAAATGGGAATGACGCAGGCACAATCGGTTAGATGCATCCATTTGAACATCTGTTTTGATCTCCACTTCCTCCGAGTTGGATATCAAACTATTCCCGTCTTCTTCATGACCCTGCATTCTTTATATCACTGATAGAGTTGCCCCGCGTCCAGAAAAACAAACAAACAATGCCTCATATGGGCCTAGCCAATTGTCCAAATCAATTACACCCTAATATCCGTAGTAACAAAGAACAACTTCTCGGCTGATACTTACCACATACAGGTAGTTTGTATTCAGAATACCACCCATCGCTTGCCATCAATCCCTGAAAAACAACTTCTTGGCCCTACTTATTCAAATTACATCCGCTTTAGCCTATCCTCCAACAACCCTCTCCAGCAGTATAAAACGATGGCCGCTTCTACTATCCGCCCCAGATTCGACCACCTCTCCGGAAGCATCCATTACCACCCCATCATCCTACGCAACTTCTCTTCATCAAAAAATGCCTCGAGTTAGACCTGCCTCGACAGTCCATCACGTCCATTGCTGTATGGACACATGCACTATACGGCAAGGACGCGGAACTCGGTTTACCGGCACGTTCGGGAAAAACACAAGAAAGAGATGGATGCAATAAAAGAGAAAGACTCAAATTACAGGAGAAGAATAGAGTACAAAAAGTGCTACACCGCTGAGTGTAGCATTGTCCGATCGAGGGTTCAGAATCCTCGTAACGATCAAATTAATACACTTTCCTCGGGTGCTAGCCCGCATGCATCTGCATCGACATTAGCTGCTCCTCTGCAGCTCTCAGAGAATGCAGAGCAGAGTATGGATGGCAGCATAATCCCTATCGATAAATCAGTGAGTCTATCACCTCTCTCCTTTATACCATCCATGTATCCTGATGATGCATGACAGTGCGATGTGCAGCAGGTCAGCCCAGCCAGCTCAAACTCGGGATTCCATCACTTAATACTCCGAGCGACGCACAGTTAGACCCTTCTGGACTGACATATGAATGGCCACCACTGTCAGAAGGGTGGGTTGAGAGCTGCAATCAGCAAAATAATCTGGATATCGATCCAAATTTCAATCCGTATCTCGTCACGGGACCCTCTCTTTCGTGGGACAACTCTGCCATCTTCGACGTCTCCAGTTATCAGTATCACTCCAACTCAAATTTTCTCCTCAATATTCCGACCAGAATCAATCTCTATTTCTTCCTGCCCCAGTCGACAGTGACCGTCAATGATTACCCGCAATCGATTCACTCGCACCCAGCCAGGAAACATATGCAATGGAAACGATTCTTACGTTGATCCAAATATGCCTACTATCCCCATGTCGGAAGCCCATCACACTAATTTCTCATATTACTCAATTACTTTATAATTACAATCTTAACAGTTGCATTCAATGCATACTCCCCACAACTTCCTCTTATACCCATAGATAAACATCCTTAAATGAATAAAATTATCTAAAAGTCGAAAGAAGAGCATGCTGAATGAGGCGGGAGTCAAACACTGACATTGGCACAATCAAATATAACATGTATATAGAAAATACGCAGAACTAGGACCTGTTTGCTTATGCATCATCATGAGAATATTTAAGGTTTGGAGGCTTGTTTTATGCTGCGCCGAGAAACGTCATTGAATTCGTTGTCTCTGAGTTTGCTCTTGATAAATGTGGTTTGGAGCCCTTAACAAGCTCTTCAATCGGTCGACTACTGAGTGACAATGCCAGTCGTTTCATCCCTATTGGCAGGAGCTCCAACCCCTCAATCTAAACATATTCGACTCCGCTCAGTCAGTATATTCTAACGATAGATCGTCATTCTGGCTTTGCATGTCAATAAAATTGTTAGATCTATATTACATTCTAATATAAGCTTTCTTCTTGCTTCTATTCATTTTCCCGTAAATAGGCTGAAGATGAGGTACATCATTTTGGATATAGAGAGAAGGGTAAACTGGATGAACTGGAAGTACAGGAAACCATCATCTCAATAGTCAATAGTACAAATCTGATTAGTGTTTGCATACTCGATAGTTTCACAACATGAGAGCTTTGACCAGTACTAGTATAGTGTCCTAGCCATTTTACAGAACGAGAACATGTTTCAGTCATTATGAGAATGCGCTCATACTCACATGATTCATGACGTTTTAAGAGACAAGGCCCACATTATCCTATCCATTCGCTCATATTATTCAACCACCACATTCCTCGTCTTAACCGCCGTCACGTACATGGACTATACTTAATCACTAAAGTATATGGAACACCTTCGACTCGTGATTTCCTCACCTAACCTTCGTTAAGTAGAAGCCCGCCGACATTCATGATAATATCCTTATTGAGTCGGCTCAGAACGTTGTCCAGACAATGTTTTAGACAATAACAAACAAAGGAGCTTCCATTCATGATGCTGTGCAGCTCATGCCCTCGCCTCTTGAATATAACAAGCTCTCCGAGTCAGATACCAGCCTACTGAGTCATCAATCAATGAAATATAATAGGAGGGTTCGATTAAGTACCCCAGAAAATTTCTTCGAAGAGATCCAAGTTGAAGGCCTCCCGTCGGGTAGCTTCTTCGCCGTTGAGACTCGTTTCATATCTGCTCACTCCTACCCGCTGTTTCCTATGGTTTTGAGATTCAACGCCCTCCGGGGTTCTCTAGCACTACATACACTTAGGCGTGTACGTAGTATGACTATTATCCAAAATACCTGGTTGTCATGATCCTTTCTTCCATCCAGAATTAGAAGAGTACTATATCAAGTCTATGTCATGTTCCGTACATTTTTCAGCCAAACGCCTGGTAGCAACACGGTAGTGTATATTATGGAGCTCCTTAAGTCCTTACAAATGCTCTAAGAAAGAGTACTTACTATACAGCTTGACAACTCCGATTATCGCATTGCCACTGAAATCGAGAAACTGAGGAAGAAAATTAGATATCTAGATAGGAAGGAATATAACCACATATAGCATACATGGGTACATATCATTAGCCCAGGTAAGGTACGGAGTTACAAAGGCAACACTTGGTGTGGGAAGAGAAGTCGTTAGAACATAGAAAGGATCTATCACCGCAGTTCAGGCCTTACTGGACTCCGTGATGATATCCAAGTATGCGGATTACCTGCTGTTACTTGCTCACATCGCTATTGGACCATTCCGTACTGCTGCATCATGATGAAAGACGATTGTAAATTATCCCTAGTCATTAGAACCGTGACCACTAGCATGACTGATGTACCCATGTCGTGAAATGTCCGCTTGCGCAAAACAATTTATTTGAAAGGATTGTTATGACAAAAATGGGAATGACGTAGGCACAATCGGTTAGATGCGACTCATCTGAACATTTAATTTGATCTCCACCTCCTCCGAGTTGGATATTATTCTATTCCCGTCTTCTTCATGACCCTGCAATCTTTGTGTCACTGATAGAGTTACCCCGCGCCAGGAAAACAAAACAATGCCTCATATGGGCCTAGACAATTGTCCAAATCATTTACACCCTAATATCCGTAGTAACAAAGAACAACTTCTCGGCTGATACTTACCACATACAGGTAGTTTGTATTCAGAATACCACCCATCGCTTGCCATCAATCCCTGAAAAACAACTTCTTGGCCCTACTATATCCAAATTACATCCGCTTTAGCCTATCCTCCAACAACCCTCACCAACAGTATAAAACGATGTCCGCTTCTACTATCCGCCCTAGATTCGACCACCTCTCCGGCAGCATCCATTACCACCCCATCATCCCACTACACTTCCTCTACATCACATCAGAAAATGCCTCGAGTTAGACCTGCCTCGACAGTCAATCACGTCCATTGCTGTATGGATACATGCGCCTATACGGCAAGGACGCAGAACTCGGTTTACCGGCACGTTCGGGAAAAACACAAGAAAGAGATGGATGCAATAAAAGCGAAAGACTCGAATTACAGGAGAAGAATAGAGTACAAAAAGTGCTACACCGCTGAGTGTAGCATTGTCCGATCGAGGGTTCAACGTCCTCGTAATGAACAAAGAAATACACTTTCCTCGGGTGCTAGCCCGCAGGCATCCACTTCCACATTACAAGCCCCTGTTCAGCTCTCAGAGAATGTGGAACAGAGCAGAGATAGTAGTATGATCCCTATCGATACATCAGTGAGTCTATCACCTCTCTCCCTTATACCATCCATGTATTTTAATGATATATGACAGTATGATGTGCAGCAGGTCGGCCCGGCCAGCTCAAGCTCGAGTATACCATCACTTGCGACTCCGAGCGAATGGTCTACTCAGTCCGAGCCTTCTGGACTGACATTTGATTGTTCACCAATATCAGAAGGGTGGGTTGAGAGCTGCAATCAGCAAAATAATCTGGATATCGATCCAAATTTCAATCCGTATCTCGTCACGGGACCTTCTCTTTCGTGGGACAATTCTGCCATCTTCGACCTCTCAAATTATCACTATCACTCCGGCACCAATTTCCTCCCTCAATATTCCGACCAAGACCAATCTCTATTTCTCCCTACTCCAGTCGATAGTAGTCTTCAATGGGCACCCGTGACCGAGACATCCACACCCGACCAGGTGACATATAATGATGGAAACAATTTCTACATCGATCCAAATATGTCTACTTTCCCCTTGCCGGAAGACCATCATCCTGATTTCCCATATTACTCAAATACTTTATAATCACGCTCTCAACACTGGCATTCAATGCGTACTCATTAACAACTTCTTCTCATAGTCATAGATAAATTTTTCTCAGATGAATAAAACTACTTAAATAGTCGAAAGAAGAGCATGAGAAATGAAGTGGGAAGCGTTGATTGGCACTGGCACAAACAAATATAACATACATGTATATACAGGGAGTACGCAAGACTACGAACCTGCATTATTATGTATCACCATTAGAATAACAAGCTCTTGAGATAATTATTGGTTTCTTATCAAAGATTCGGAAACTTTCAGATACCGCACAGGGAAACGTCATTGAATTCGTTGTCTCTGAGTTTGCTCTTGATAAATGTGGTTTGGAGCCCTTAACAAGCTCTTCAATCGGTCGACTACTGAGTGACAATGCCAGTCGTTTCATCCTATTGGCAGGAGCTCCAACCCCTCAATCTAAACATATTCGACTCCGCTCAGTCAGTATATTCTAACGATAGATCGTCATTCTGGCTTTGCATGTCAATAAATCTAATAGACCTATGTTTCATTCTAATATAAATTTTCTTCTTCTTGCTCCTATTTATTTTCCCGTAAACAGGCTGAAGAGGAGAATAAATTACTTCGGATATCGAAAGAAGAGTACACAGATTGAACTGGAAATACAGAGGACCATTGTTAAGACATGTGTTTGTACACTCGATAATTCCACAACATGAGAGCTTTGACCAGTACTAGTATAGTGTCCTAGCTATACAGTAGAACGAGAACTTGTTTCAATCACTATGAGAACACGCTCATACCCATATGATTCATAATGTTCTGAGAAACAAGGCCCACATTTTTAAATTATCCGTGCATATTATTCAACCCTGTATTCCTCGTCTTTACTGCCTTCAAGTACATGTATGACTATACTTAACCTATCCTCCAACAACCCTCACCAACAGTATAAAACGATGGCCGCTTCTACTATCCCCCCCGGATTCGACCACCTCTCCGGCAGCATCCATTACCACTCGATCATCCTACTGAAATTTCTCTATATCAGAAAAATGCCTCGAGTTAGGTCTACTGCAGAAAATCATCACGTCCATTGCCCTATCGAAGGATGCAAATATACCGTAAAGACGAAGAACTCGGTAAAACGGCATATTAAAGTGGATCACAAGATAGACAAAAAAGACCCGCATTACAGGAGACATCAACCACACCCAATACACTGCTACACCGCTGAGTGTAGCATTGTCCGATCGAGAGTTCAAAATCCTCGAAAAGAACAAATTACTGAACTTTCCTCGGGAGCCAGCTCACAGGCATCTACATCCACATTAGAAGCTCCTCTACAGTTCTCAGAGAATGTAGAGCACAGCTTGGATGGCAGCATGATTCCCATCGCTACATCAGTGAGTCTATCACCTCTCTCCTTTATACCATCGATGTATCGATACATTCTGAAGATGCATGACAGTACGATGTGCAGCAGGTCAGCCCGGCCAGCTCAAGCTCGAGTATACCATCGCTTGCGACTCTCGAGCGAATGGCCCACTCTATCTGAGCCTTTTGGACTGGCGTTTGAATGGCCACCACTATCAGATGGATGGGTTGAGAGCTGCAATCAGCAAAATAATCTGGAAATCGATCCACATTATCAGCTCCTCTGCAGCTCTTAGAGAATGTGGAGCACAGCTTGGATGGCGATGCAGCATTGTCCCCATCAATACATCAGTGAGTCTATCACCTCTCTCCCTTATACCATCCATGTATCATTCTGATGATGCATGACAGTGCGATGTGCAACAGGTCAGCCCGGCCAGCTCGAGCTCGAGTACATCACCACAAGATACTCCGAGCGATGAGTCTACCGATTTGTGCCTTCAGAGTCATTTGAATGGCCAGCATTATCAGAAGGGTGGTTGAGAGTGATAATCAGCAGAATAATCTGGATATCGATCCAAATTTCAATCCGTATCTCGTCACGGGACCCTCTCTTTCGTGGGACAACTCTGCCATCTTTGACCTCTCCAATTATCAGTATCAATTCAACTCTTTCCCTCATATCCCAACCAAGGCCAACTTCTATCTTCCTCTACTCCAGTCAACTACGGTAACTCTCAGTTGACATCTCAAATTAATATTCCCACACTCAGTCATGCGACATACGTTGCAGGGAATAATTTCTACGATAATTACTTCGATCTAAACACGTCTGCAAACCAGATACTGGAAGCCCATTACGCATGCTTCCCACCTATACATAATATATGAATTAATTTACAATATCAATATCTTGCGTGTCCGATTACCTCCCTCTTGACTATATGCTGAGTAAATAATTCGGAAACCCGTTGATCACAGAGATAACAAGCGTATCAGGCTGAAAGGTCCTTGGTGCATGGGACTAAGCATAGATAGATGTGTATGCGCGTAGATAGATGGTTATGTAGTTCATGTTTGTCCACAACTAAAACTGAGAGAGAAATAGACGTGCATTCTTAAGGAGTAGACGTTATGTCATAAACACTCGCTTTGCGTCAAATCATTACATGGCTAACAAAATTCAAACAGACAGTATGGTGTCGATAACTTGAAGTGTTCTCTTCTCGCCTTCATCGTTTTGCCCATTTTGTTTATGTCGCATTGTGTTTTTGGATTTCAATACGTCTGTTCATTCATTTACTGGTAGCCCTATCGGTGATTGACAGCTCAGCATACTCTTGAAACTAAATCTTATGAATCTACTGCAGTCACGCATGAGTGCATTGACGAGGGAGTTACAACTATCTAGAAGGCGAGTAAAGTGCCATGACGAGCTAGGAGAGGGTATCGTTTCGTTTCCAACTGTCAGGTCCAAGGTATGAATCCGGCCGGGAACTGACATCAGTAACCCACGGACGTCCCCAATAGTTCTATTCTTCTTTCGTAGCGCTCATAACGAAGGGCAGAAAATTGTACAAATAAATTCACACGTTTTATATTGACGCATGTTTTTTAAGATAAGAAATGTTTCTTTACAAAATCGATTCTTCTTCGCAGTGATAAATTTGATGCCATAATTTCGGAATTAAGACAAAGTCACTTGAACCCGTTGTGTTATTGATGATGCCATTGTTCCTTTGTTATTATTATATCGTCCCTTTTTGGTCAGAAGACTGTCGTTTAAGTCGACGCGTATGGTGTTTGCATGACTGCACGCTCACAGCGTGACTTTATTGTCTGCCCAATCCACTAACACTATGCACTTGGCTATAAAGGACTGAATGCGTACTAGTAAACCCCGATAACCGTACAGTTCTTACGATAGAGCTGCCCATCTGCTCTCGCCTCGGCGTAACAAAAGTATCTAAACTATTACCCGTGCTTCTTTCCATCAAGTTCTATCATCTAGTGTTCTAGTACGGACCGAGTCCTAAGCTTTGAAAGCCAATATACATCTTCTCAAAGATATCTCATGATCTGATACAGGCAAAAAAAATTGATCCATGCCTATAAATGATTGCAATAGAGGCTTGTAACGAATGCAGGAAGGCTGTAGGTGACATGATACTTAAAGGTTGGAAGAAAACAGTAAATGCCATCATCTTGTGCGTTCCGTATCTGTGCACAGAAAAGGGATGAATCAACTCCTGGCTCTTTCAATTTCCTTCATCCTCCTTACCAGCTTTCCTGCTAGCATCAATGCTATCAGATATGATGACAAGGTCCAAAATGCTGCTGCAACAGCTTGCAGTATACTAGAAGATAAGTTCCCTAACATTGTTGCTCTTCCAGGTATGGATTCTCGGATACTCTCGTCTCAGTATGATAGTAATGACCCTTTTTTCAGGCACAATTCAATATTTAGCTGACATTGATCACTGGGCTGGTGCCAACAATCTTAATGCAACTTGTTCTATAGAACCAACCAGCAAGGAAGATGTGAGCGAGATAGTAAGTCAATCTATATCATCATGAGTTTTCTCAATCATCCGAATTTTAGTAAACGCATCAATCTTCTAATAGATAAGGATCATAGGGAGAAGCGACATTCGTTCGCCTTTTGCAGTGAGTGGGTGCCTTGTAGTTTCAGTAGTGATACTAAATATTTGCAGGTAAAGTCCGGAGGTCATGCCTATGCGGCTGGTCACAGCTCGACACTTGGCGTGATGATTTCAATGAAAAACTTCGATAATATCACAGTGAACGACGATGATACAATCACGCTTGGTGTCGGCCTTACTTGGGATCAAGTCTATGCACAAATAACCCCACAGGGAATCACGGTAGCTGGAGGGAGAGTGGCTGGTGTTGGTTAGTATTATAATACATGTGTGATTCAATATGTTTCTGAAAGCTCATTCGGCAGGAGTTGGTGGATTAAGCTTAGGAGGTGGTTACTCCTGGAAAACCAATCAATACGGACTCACTATAGACAATATTGTTTCTCATGAAGTTGTACTTCCGAGTGGTGAAGTAGTCCATACAAGTAACGAGACGAACTCAGATCTATTCTTTGGACTAAAGGTAAACTCGCCTTGACAAAGGATTGTTATATATGAGAACTTATACTGGAATAAGGGGGGTCTAAACAACTTCGGGATCGTAACACAAATCACGTATAAAACATTACCCCAAGATCTCATCTATGTACGTTTTACATTCACATTCGTTTCGCAAACACTTCTCATACTACACTTCTCCAGGGTGGAAAGGTCACCTATTCATACGATGTCATAGACCAGATCTCAGAAGCCGTAGCAAACTTTTCTGAGAATAATGTGGATACAAAGGCACAAATTGGGACTGTGAACTCGGTTACCGATGGAGTGGTCAGTTTGAATTATGCTTCCTTAAAAGTTTTACACGCAGACTGAAACCGACCTAGTTCGTTATGAATATCGAGTTTTTCTACGACTCCCCAACAAATACTTCTGGGATATTTGACCCGTTCCTTTCGATACCGTTCATATCTTCCGATGTGAAACTAAGGACGTTTGATGACTACATATCGTCTTTTGGAAATGATGATTTTGGGATAGGAACATTTGGGTCAGGAAGCTATATGAAATACTGAGTTAACCGGTGCTGACCACAGATCAATAGGTTCATCTCTCACACAGTTCCGATTAGCAAGTACCCAGTACCACTTATACAAGAAATCGTCTCGCAACAAATATCTCTGGAAAGCAGACTGAGAGACCAATACCCTGGTACGGCTTTTATTGTCCATATGGACATGGAGCCCTTTACCAATGCGAATGCGCATTCACTCGGGGAGCGTATCCACATCCATCTAGTCGACCTTTGACACCCTTTGAACCAGAGATTTACTACTCAGTCAACACAAGTACCATAGGTACGCTTATTTTCCAACTCCTTTGAACAATACTCACCACTATTTCTTGTCGATTATACAATAGAGGAGCGGGCCATAATGTATGACGCACTAGCTGCAGAGATCAAGAATTACTCGGCAATTATACAAGGTAAGGCCGTCCAATTGGGCGTAAGTCTCTGGGACGATCCCTTGTATCCCAACTATTCTCTTGGGGACACTCCTCTCGAACTCCTTTACGGTGATAACGTGCCCAGACTTAGGGAGATTGCAGCCAAATACGACCCTGAAAAAGTAATGACCTTAGCAGATGGATTTCATTTACAATAAGTAATTGGAAGATGCGCTGATTGAAGTAGTATACATCAAAAGTAACAATCGGATATGAATTGTGTATGTACATTTGTACATGCTTGGAGGTGGTACTAATTGATGAATTTTATGAAAGTTCTATGACAGTTGTAGTGGTCTTGGACTACTCTACCGATGATGAAAAGGAGAAAAAAAACAAAAAAAATGCCTAAATATGAATAAATCGAATGCAGGAAGAAGAGACGATGATGATAATGATGCTAGGAGACCAAAGAAGAGTATTGTCAAACTTGGAAGAAAAAGATGCAATAACTGAACAGTCCGGAGAAAATAATGCATAGTTTGGAGAAAAGGGTAGTTAAAGGAACTGGTAGCTTGGAGTCTCATCGCTAGAGAATGCATTCATTTCCAGAAAGTTGTACGTGTTTCTTACCGCTTCGTTGGGGTCAAAATCAGGAAAACTGATGTTACTCCCGTTGTGATATACGTTGAACAAGTCGGAACCTATAGTTGAAGCCTGCATCGGGTTGATGAATGGTTGCGGGGGCAAGGCCATAGACATCATCGGTTGGCCATAATCCGGCATCAATTGTTGGTTCGTAGGGCAGAAAGTTCCATCTTGGTATGGAGGGACTGGATAAGGGAGCATGGGCCCCACAAGAGGGCCCGTGACTCCAGCCATGGGTTCCTGTATAAACGGATTTATATAATCTGCAGGAATGCCCGTATATGTCTGTTCTTCTTGTGCCGTCCCAAAAGGCTGGTCGATGAATCCAGAACTAAGAGGTGTGTTGTTCTGTACGGGCTCTGCGGGCTCTACGGGCTCTACCCCGTTTCGAAGCTGTAGGACAGTATCACTGTTAGGATGTACCTCTATCCTGTGGCGTCGAGCAGACGATCTACTCTGATAGGTACCAGTACATCCAGGGGCCTGACATACGAAGGCATATCCCATACTGAGATACGGTACGATGAACAAGGGTAGTGTGACAGGAGTCAAGTGATCACTCACTGTTTACACTTCATATGTTCTTCCACTCCCCTCTTCGAGACGTAGCACTTGCCGCAGAACTCACAAGAAAATCTGGGAACAGTTTAGTTTCAATTAAAACCAGTTACGCCTTTCAGGCATCTTGTCACTCCGACACTTACTGCTTAACTCGACGAATCCTTTGTCTCATATTTGATTTTTCTATCGCATGCGAGTAATCTTTATGAGATAAACAAGATTGTTGAGCATAGTCGTCGCGTGGGGTGAGTTGTTGCGAAGTAGGTGTAGAATAGAACGACATTATCAAAATGAAAGTGATGTGATGATAGATTTGGATGTCAAAAGACAGAAGTTAAGGGAGACTAGAGCTGTATGCAGTTCGAACTGGCTGATGAGTGTCTTCATGGCTTCCAACCTGGGCGTATTTAAGTGGAAGGGTTAATATTCAAAAAAAAGTTTGAGCTTAGGTCAATCTGAAGCGAGAGAAACAGCTTGACAACACTCGGCTTCTCGGAATCAGCAGATAAGATGCAAGTTTTCAGGGTACATGGTTGATACTCTCCCAAATTCGGACATAAGTTGACCGACTCCTCGTTTGAGTAGCACTGCATTGACTTCAGATGCTCAAGCACAGAGATATAAATGGAAATAGAAGCCTCGTGTTTCTGTTCAGTTGTTCTTGCGCGTGTATCCCATGCGTGCTACACGATCACGTGATGCATATGTGTCACCCGTACCTCGGTGTATGAAGGTAAAGTTGAGTACTAGAGCCCAGAGGACCAGCAAGCAGCTACATAGTTTGATCATGCAACATATAAACATGAAATAGATGAGAAATTATGACTCGTAGATAGAGCTGAGAGAGAAAAAGGCTCGTATGCAATTTTATAGTCGTAACGTGACATGACGTTTAAGACCATATAGTACAGCTGTTAAAGACGACTCGACTCCATATCATCGCAACAACCTCTGTGCTAGCATAATTCTCAGAACAGTACGACTGACACTGTGTATAAGAATCCAATCCTCCAGTATTGTGAAGAGAAGAAGAGTGAAGTAGCGAAGTGGTAAGAAGGTTTCTTTGATTAGGGTCAAATCAGTCGAACGCAGAGTTTATGAAAGATAGTACTATAATCAGAGTACATCTACCGCAATATAGGATCTGTGACGCTGGGACGATAAAACTCACGAACGATGTGTGTACGTGGTGATAATAGCATTGTATGTCTACGTGCGATGTACTATCAAAAATGCTGTATCTATTAATGGCTCATACCAAAGGCCTGAAAATGTGAGCAGGATGACTAGTGGGGTGTTTCATTGACGAAAGTGGCAAGAATTTGTGATCCAATGAGAAGCTCCCATATTTATAGAAAGTTGGTACCTTGGATGAGGCACCCACCTAGAAAGACAATAAGCTCGTCACATGTCGTCGAGTTGTCATTCTTTTTCATGTCCTAGAATGTTGTAGCTTCCGTATTATATGATTTATGCGCACCCCAAAGCAGCCCAGCCATGGTCGAGAAACAAGCCAAATCCGTTATGGGCTGTGATTTGAAAACCAAACTTATTGGTCCAGCTTGACAAGTTGGCCCAGCTTTCTAGTAGAGATGCACATGATAGTACATGTTTCTACTTTTATCTTCTGCAGCTATCCGGTACGCACAGAAAATACGGCGAGTCTTATCTTCTTGCCAGGTGATCAATCATCTTGTTAGCTGAATTCGCCGCTTAGGAGTACCTAGATATCTCAGGATAACAACTTGTGCGTACTTACAATGGGGTGGTAAAGGGAGATAGGAAGTAAGGGCGCATTGCGACCTTGGGAAGGGGTAAAATGCTCATCTCAGATATCCGAACATCTGCCACAAAGAAATATGACCAATGATTAGACAAATACCGGAGAGTAGCTCGAAGATCATAGAGAAAGCGAATAAGGACACCCGAAAGACTACGACCGCGGCCGCTGATAGATAGGTAGCAATGGAAGAGTAGGATCAATGATACCCGTTCATATTTGCTGGAGGAATACGAGGACCACGAATAGGTTGGCATACGTGAGGGCTGACAAAAACACCAAAGCAGTGACCAAAGAGGGTAGTTTGTGGCTCCGAGATGGCTTACGCTCATATCTCAATAGCTGCTCCCAGCTAGCGTCTTTCTGAAGCGACTGTATCAGTTAATTGTAATGCACTGGAGGACTTAATTCGGACCTCTTCCTTTGGATGTTTGGTTGCCTCCGCCCTGTGGACTCCCTCCAAGAAGTTCTCGATCCCAGATCGGTTTGCCTACATTCTTATCAGTTACAACTAACATACTTCTAACTTATGTATCTGTGCCTACCGTGTACCTTTTGACGGAAGCACGCTATAGAAAAGCATAACAGGTTCATATTCATGTACTCATCAAAGTACACAAATTTATTGTTCTCAGCACAACAATAGAGAAAAGGGGGCAATTCGTACATGTAAGTTACCGATGAGAATCTTCTGAGAAACTGTATCATAACAAGAAAATATAATCGCCGGTGCGATCACAATGATACGTCTCTGGGGGCGAGAAGCTCGATTGTGATACGTGTTATAGGCCAAGTGCCGACGCTACGACTTCTTAGTTTTAGAGAATCAAAAGGCTGTTGATAGTTAGATATTAATTAATTTATGTAGTTGCTGCGAAAGGTTCTCGTAGGCAGTGTAGCTAATAATTGCAAGCCTCGGGAGATGGTCTTGTTTGGGTATTATATAATGGTTCTGAATTTTATTGTCGAGTCAAAACATGCTCAAATAACCGTTTTGTTGGGCTGGAGTAGCTCTTCAAGTATAACATCATTATCATACTTCTTCCACGTCTTACGATATCTCACTATCAATTCCAGTTGTGTAGGAGTTGGGGAGTGAATTGGATAGTTATGAATTATCTCTTGAAAGTTCATACAAACATCTGAGTAATTTGCAAGTTTTGATAGTTTTTATTCGTAGCAGGTTAACAGCGTAAGAGAAAAAAGTTTTCAATTATCACAAAACAGATTATCCAAAGATTCTGAAACCACTTTGCAACGTTTTCTCTATGTGTAAGTCCAGTGGTTGGCCCGGCTCTACTCCGCTTATTCCCTCATCAGCATTGATACTCGAGTTGAAGCCCTTTCCGAGTATACTTGCAAAAAGCTCGTCAATCTGAGATTCGTGCCAAGCCACTGAAGGTGCTCCAAGCATGTAAGGAGGATGAGGGGAAGGGGCCATGAAGTTTGTTATCTTTTCGTGTACCTCATACCTTAGCTTTCGCCCTTTACTTGCTCGAGTATCTACTGCACCCGACGCACGTTTCGCCTTTTTACGCTCTTTTTGTGCCATACGCCAATCTTCTAGAGCACCACCGAGACCTGCGGAAGCAGAACCTGAACGAGAGTCAATAACTGATCGGAGAAGTGCTTGATAAAAATCAGTGTCATCGAATATGTCAATGTCCATCGTATTGTTGTTATCTGCAACTCCGCCAACGAGGTTTTGGTCAGGTTCACTTCCTGAAACACTTCCTAAACGTGTTCCTTTTCCCCTCCACACACGGGTACGTTCAACCAGTTTATCATGATCTAAAAGTGTCTCATCGATAAGCTGAATTGCACTTTTGACTTGGTTTGTATTGCTTTCGAGAATTTGGTGCGGTTTGAGGGAAGGAGGGCTGATGGCGCGATTGCAAGTACTTTATTAGACCATTTTTGTAAAGTCGAGAGAAAATGAGGGTGGCATCTATACGATATGTCACACGACCGTTCAGTAGGATTGTAAAAAACTGTTCAATTGAATCTAAACTTACGAAGACTCGAGCTCCGTGAAGTAATTTGAGAGTTCTTCAAGTTCTTCATCCCAATCTCTCTCTTCATCCGCGATACCATCGGTTTTTCGGCGTTTACGTGAGGGGGGTGAGAGTGCTTCATTCGAAATTAAAAGTTTCTGAAGAACCATATAAGGTACTTCTTAGCATATGATAAAGTGGGATATAAGCATGAAGTTACCTCTTGGAGGTCGAAAAGATCCTCCATAAGACCTAGGCTCTCAGATAGTAGATTGTTTACTGATGTTTTCGATTCCGAATTCATCAAGTAGTCCGGAATATTTACTGGGTTTGGCAACTTATTCATTGACATCACACATTTCTGTAACCTTATGCGTGCATCTAAAAGACTGTCATACATAGCCTACGGAGTCGATAAGTAAGAAGCCTGTTGATTAGTAAAATGAGAGAAGTATCAAGAGGCACTGACAAGTTGTCTTAAGACCGCTTTGCCCTTTTTTCGTTCCTCCTCCCTTGTACGTTTTAATGATGTAGACAATTCATTGACATTGGCCTGAGTATCGGGCTTTGCACTATCAACTACAGAAGCCGAACGGTCTTTAAGAGATGTGTTGAGCTCCGAAGGGCCTAAATTACGATCTTCTTCACCACTATCTCCGGATTGGTCGTCTGAACTTTCTTCTTCTTCATCCGAGGTCATGGGAGCAATCTCGACGTCAGGTGCGTCGATATTTGAACCCTCTGACGATTCTTCCCCGTCAGATTCCTCGAGTTGTGTTCTTGACACTCGCACGCCAGAGTACTTTGGATCAGAAACTCTCAGTTGGAGCTTTTGCAGAGCCGAAGGGCTGGTGAAGAAGTGTAAAGATTGAATTCATTGATAGTAGGACATGAAGATAGAGTACGCACCCCACATCTAGGTAGTGCTCTCTGCCCTTCTCATCGTTCTGGTCATCGGATTCACTAGCATTTACCTGAGCGGCATCTGCCTCGGGATCGAAATCTTTACGTTTTGTGAATTGAATGGAATAGATATTTTGAGTGTTTTTTATTAAATTTGCGTTTGAAGAAAGAGACATCCTTACCAATGGGTGCCGGCTCGTCGAGCTGAGCAAGTTGCTGGGCCAAGGATAGGACTGCGAGAGAGAAAGATGAGATTGGGGTAATATCGGACGTGTATATGCACCAAAACAGACTCACGAGGAGGCATTGAGAGTGGAGGAGAGATGGAGAAATGGGCGTGAGAATTGTGGATGAAAATTAGCAGAGCCAAATGAGTATTAGAAAATGTAGCCAAAATGGTTATGGGAAGATGTAATAATAAATCTGATGGGGACTCTTAGAAACGCCTTCTCCGGGGGCTGTCTCTTGCTTTTTGCGCTTTTCCACTGACCATCATCACTCCCGTTGGCATCGTCGACGCCAGCGGCAACTCACACAACAATCTGGAATTCATCTCTGCTAAATGTTCATTTTCCAAAAATGCACAACTCTCAAAGTACCCCTACAAAATGTGAGTCCAGATCACTCCTCTTCGGCCCTGTTCGCAGTCACACCACATATCCGAAGTCTCTCTTTCTCTTACCGATCCTTCTTCTCCTGCCGCATGTCCTTTATCCATCCTACATCACCTCTTGTCTTGTGCATATAGTCCACATTACTTCTTTTCCTTCCCTTTTCTCTTCTTATTTCTCATCCATACTTTTCATTTCTCACTCGCTTCGTTTTGCATACTTTTTAACACTTTCTTCCTTCAGACCGTGCCTCCCCTCAAATCAAGACTACAACAATGTCGTCTACTCACGCCTATACCGTAAACGACGCAGAGCCAGGCGGCGTATTCCTTCAAAACTCTTCGGCAAACGACCTCGAGGAGGACGACGACATTTGTCCTGTATGCGAGAGCGAATGTACATGTGCAAACAGATCCCGTTCCGCCCCTTCCATTCCAACCCTCGATTACCAGACGCCTTACTTTGCCAACGATGTATTTTCCTCACCATCCACTCCGGCGTCATCCTCAAAAACACCCAATGGGCGTCATTCAACATCAACTTCGACAGCCTTACCCCTAAAAATCAAGCTTACTATAAACAACAACAACAGCAACGGCAAGTCTCCATATTCAGGAGACTCAAGAGGTCCAAGTGGACCTTCTTTACCATCCAAGAAGAAATCAAAGAATCATCCGAATGCATCTCACGGGAGGGGCAGCGGATCAACTTCTGTCTCTGTCACCTCTGTTTCACCTGGCCCTGTCGGTGGGAGCAGTATGCGTCTCAATGCCGATGGGTCAGTTCCCAAAAAACGTGGCCGTCCTACCAAGGCCGTTGTCGCTGCTCGAGAGGCAGCCAAGTTAGCTACGGTTGCAAGACTACGGGACGTGGCCACAGACCAATCGATCAACAACGTGGGTTTCACGAGGCACTCAAAATCTCTTGCATCTCGCAAGGCAACTCATGTTAAAACAAGCCCTATTTATTCTCAGAAGAAGGGTAAAAAGCTTCATGGTGCTGCTGCCGCCAGTCGTGCTAGGGCACTGCAACGAAAAGCACTAGAAAAACAAAAGAAAAGAAGAATTTCCAAGGCAGACAACGACTTAAGCTCACTGAGTGAACTCACAGATGAAGAAGACTCAGATGTTTTAGATCAATATGACTTACCTACATTTGTATCTGCTTTCTCGTCTTCCAGTGATTCTTCTGGATCAGAAACAGAATCTGATAGTGAGAAGGAAATTCCTCAAATTCCTCATCCACAAGAATCTCCGTTACTTTTACTCAACAACGACTCTCTTCTACAACGTAGACGGGGTAACCCACCTGAATGGGATTCACGAGTACGAAGAAAAGATATCAAAGGTGATACTAAAAGTGATGATGGTATGGACACGGATGGAGAAGGCGAAGATGAGGACGAAGATGAGGATGAAGAGGAGGATGAAGATGATGAAGATGATGAAGATGATGAAGATGCGAATGGCCCCGGCGTGCAGCGCTTGATGCGCTACGCCGGGGTTGCTACTGGCTGGACCGACGATGAGGAAGAGAGTGAGAGTTTTGATGCAGATATATTCTTTGCTACTCTAAGTGACTCTACTGCCGAGGGTACCGATGATGAGCAAATGGGTGATGCTGAAGTGGGCTTTGGAGAAGACGATGGTCCAGATGAAGACGACCAAATGGACGTTATGCGTAGAGGTTTCAATGGTTCCGGCTTTGACCTTATGCGTCTATCCGAGGTGGCTGCTGCCGGATTCCTTGCGCCTTTCGCGGACCTGGACACGTCGAATCTTCCGTTTGGACAAGGCTGGGATCACCTTCTACTATCAAACAACTTACGAGATAGTGTCTTGGAATTTGAGAGGGTTCAATCTCACCGAGACTCGCAATTCAATACTAATCTTGTAGCTAGCATTCCAGGTTACGAGGATGCTGATGCGATGATGGCTACTTCAGAAGAGGAGGAAGCCGTTGCTATGTTTGACAATGATTCTCAAGATTTGGAATTGGATGGCGTCGAAATTTTCGAGGAGGATAGCGATTGCGGGGATACGACGAAGATGAATTTGTCGACATCGATGGTGTAGTGACACCACGCAGATCTGTCCTCCTTCGGTTTCCGGCCTCCCTGGGTGCAGTTGATCCCATGTCAACTCTCAGCAGTCCTGTTCGTGCACCATCTGGACGATCTACAACATTGGAAACTAAAAACAAGGAACCTCGAAGGCCCGTTCCAAAACCTAGTGATATCTTGTCTGGTAAAGTATCTACGGGAACAACTGTAGATGGGATGAACGTTGAATTACCCAATTCTGGGAGCTCAGCTCCTCTTATGGGTTCATTCACTCTTCAGAAGACAGACAATAGTAAATCAGTTGTGATAACGAGCCCTGGAAACACATCTTCCGGCAGCGTAATTCCTTGCCCCTATCCTATCATTAGACGTCTGCGCCAAAGAGGGAAGTCTCTCAGTGCTCTGAGTCATAGTGGTGTAAGTGAGGTAATTATGTTGGTCATTCCAGAGTGGCTAACTAGAAGAATTGTGCAGAGTGATCATTCCACCAGATCAAGGCATTCTTCCTTCATTGGTTCTACTCGTCCTCCTTTGGAGACCTCCCCTCCTCTTGACTTCACAATTAAAACTTCTGGTCAAGCTTCAGAAACTAAAGAACCTATTAAGCTTGACGACGTCATTAATACTGCTTTGCTAGGATCGGATGCTTCAGATATGGTTCCTGTGCCAGAATCGACTGCTTCTGAGCTAGGAGAAACAGGAGAATCAGACTCTGAAAGGGATCGTCATCTTGAAGCTTTGCGTAGATGGGAGTTTATCCCTATGGACGCATTTCGTAGGTCACGCGCAGCTGGTGCTGCAAATCAAATACCAACAATGGGTGCCATTACAAAATGGTCGAGTAATGTTAATATACTTTCTTGTAGCCTTGGTCGTTCCTTTCATCGATAAATCCGTATAACTTTTCATCATTCTTTGATAATGTTTTTTTGTCACGATTAACGCGACTGTATCCATTTTGTTAAACTCCACCTCTCTATTCTCTGCTTTATTATTTTAATCCTTAACTTGGTTGCTTGTACTACCATGGCCTCATAAAGTCTAGGCTGTAATTGTGTTTAGTAAAATTTTCTGACGAAATAATCTATTTTCCTTGAACCCGAGGCTTGAACAAAATTTTTTCGGATCTTCTAGTAGTTCTACTGCATCGTGTTGTAGTGTCACACGAGGAGAATGGAAACACAACACATTCGATAATCAAATTGCTTATGATCAGGGTTAATTCGCTGTTCACATTTTACAATGAGTGTCAAATTTTGTACAATTGTTAAAGCTGTTGAAGCATCAGCGTAAAGAACTAGAACTCTTGTTGTATGAGAACTCCAAACCCCAGGTTTCTTTAGATATTTGATGACGTAGAAATCAATGACTAAATTGCCAACTATAAAAAGCACATGGTTGTCACGTGTATGTTACATCGGTTGGGCTGTGCAAGCTGCCGCGCAGCAGGAAAGAATAACCCACTTCTTCTCGGCATACATATCTTTCTCCAAACTACGACAACGACAATTAATGGCCAGCAAAGATTATTATAACGGTCCTCAGCAAGGATACTACCCGCCTCAGGGTATGTTTTTCCATATCACACTAATTATCCTTGTGTACGAGAAATGCTGATATATGTTGTTAAAATAGGTGGTCCTCAAGGAGTAGGTCTTTACTACCCATTGTGAATTAATAAGCCCAGCCAATGTTTAAACCGATTATTCTATTTTTTTAACAGGGTGGATACTATCCTCAACAACCTCAACAAGCGTACGGTCCGGGACCTGGATATGGAGGCGGGCAGCCATATTACCAACCCCAGCCTGCTCCTCAACCGGTATATGTGTAAGTTGCTTTGTGCCTCCCATTCAAGAGCTTCGATTCATGCCATAATCATCGGTCTTCTCATGCTTAACAACATGCTTGCGTACCCTGTACTTACTTATATAATTGCAGCCAGCAGCAAGGAAGCAGTGGGAGCAGTGGAGGATGTCTAGCCTGTCTGGCTGGTATGTGCTTGTGCTGTGCATTAGAAGGTATGAATCGTCTCATTTCGGACTCATCATCTCTGAATGGCTGGTTTACTCACGCCTTGTTTCTACTTGACAACAGACTGTTGTGAACTGTGTCTCTAATCTCAGTATGATGTGCGCCTCCTCCTCGTTCCATACCTTTTTCTTCGAATGTATTAGTTTGTTCCGGAAACTCTTTCTCTTACCCGGAGGTGCGACATATGAACAGAATTAGAGGAGCGGCATTTGACCCAGACTGACGGTAACATGATTTCAATTATGTATCGTCAACGACTTTTGTTTTCGTTTATTCCTCTAATGCCTTTTCTCATTTTACATGTTCTGTATCCTTAAATATGGACGAATTTGAATTCTTTATTTTCCTTACCATCGTAAATTTCATTGCTTCCATTGGATATATTATCATCGTAAAAGTAGTTATGTGCGGTGGCTCTCGGATTCTTCCAAAAATAGCCAATAAATAGTTTACTTGGTTCACGAGTTAATTACGTAATTTGTGAATACTAAGACGTTACGTTTACCACAGTCTAACCAGAAGCAGAGCAGCATCTAGCAAGCTCATTCTACTCACCATCTTCGACCGTGACTATGTCCGAATTTGACGACCACAACCCTTTTCGCAGCGATGATGATATTACTCAAACGGGGCCAGAACTAAGTTCACCGGTAGGAAGTAATGTAGACCTTAGTTCCGAGCCTTCTACACCACCCACCCATCCGGCACGAATCCCTGCAACCGCTGCATCCCCTCCGACTTCACCTGGTGTCAACCGTGGGTTTATATCACCACCATTGTCTGCACGTGCACAAACTACATTTTCTGGGAGAGCTCAGCAACCCTCGTTCAAAAGTGACTTCTGTTGTGCAAGGGATAGATGGCTACATTCGGGCGAGGACGTTGAGATTCAGGTACTATATCCTATATAATACGGTTGTGCTTTAAGCTTTTGATTCTAAGGTTTAACAACTTGATTGGTCGTCTCGTAGGTTATAGACTCCCAAAAGATACAAGAGCATGGTTCAGCGTCGTTTATTGCCTATGTGATTAAGTCCGGGGTATGCGGTCCCTTTTGTCGTTCAGTACTTAATTCCTTGCTCAACAATGATTTCCTATTCTATTTACTCTTTGACTAGAATGCTACAGCCTATCATAGGTACTCAGAGTTTGAGTCCTTTAGAAACAGCATGGTCAAATTATATCCGACTTTAATAATTCCTCCAATTCCATCAAAACAAACGATCGGAGATTATGCTGTGAAGCAAGGCAAGGCAAAAGAAGATGTTGCGATGATTGCACGGAGGAAGAGAATGCTACAGACATTTCTCAATCGCATTGCTCGGCATCCTATATTATCCAATGAACATGTATACCATCGCTTCCTAGAAGGCGAGGTTTCGTGGGTATGTCCGTTTTCTTAGGACCCGCAGAATAGTTGATTCTCACCTTTCTCTCGTGTATGACCGACGATCTCGTATTGCACACAGACCGAGATTCTGAATTCACCTCCGATTTCACTTATACCAAAGAATATATTGAAAGCACCCGCCCATAATCCTACGGACCCCAATATTTCTCCAGCCTATGCAGCACTCCCCACACCCTCAGCAACTCACCCTCTTCGGCGACCAGATCAGCGATTTTTGGACTCAGAGACATTTACCAACAAATTTGCAAGCCATGTCAGCGGTCCCATGGAGAAAGTCACGCGTAGGACCATGAAGCGATGGTCTGGTAAGTATCTTCTTTTGCATCCAAGAAAAGGTGTCTTTGGTATCGATCATTGCACCCCTGTCTCTTTGAAAAAAAAAAACTGAGACGAGCGAAAATATCAAGTTTCATCCATCCAATCTCCCGTCTTGCAATTAATCGAGTTTTGCTGACTAAGTATTTTTATCTTGATTCATATAGAATACGCGCATGACCACGCTGATTTAGGTGCTGTACTGAACGGATTCAGCTGAATGAAGAAGGTCAACTAGCTACAGCGATTGAAAAAACTGGACAGGCGATTGATGCTACGTATATTTCCACAACACAGCTTGTGAGTTTATTCTCAATTTAATTCTGACAGCGTTAAACGCTCAGTAATATCGGCTATTTTTACCGCGTCTTCTAAAGCTTCAGGACATTGAACAAAATTTTGCGGAACCATTGCATGAATATGCACAGTTTGCCTCAATCATTAAAAAATTACTTGTGTTCAGGCACCAAAAACATGCACAGCTTGAGATTACAACTGATGCACTTGAGCATAAGCGCTCAAGTCTTGAAGAACTAGAACGGACTGAAAGAGAAGCGAGTCGGCTTGAAGAGGCCTTAGGTCGTGGTCGTGCTACCAATCCTCTCGAAAGGAGTGTAAGTGCGAATGGTGCAACGGCAATCTCTCCAACGTCCGTTAGTCCGAAGGGTATGTCAGCAAGTACAAGTGCTGCGTCCGAGTCCGGAGTTGATGGGTCGCAACTCCCAGAAAGCCCCGGAGATTATACAATACCAGAGACAGTGTATACTCCACCCAACCCGTTTCCGGCCCTCCTCCACGTCGCAATGGTCCAGGGATGGGTCTCTTGAATGCCTTAAGCTACACAATTCATGGCATGATGGACGTAGATCCAGAAGTAGCTCGAAGAAATGGTATAAGTAAAACTCGGGAAACTATCTCTCAGGTATTTATTAGTAGTAATTATATATTATGTCATTTATATTGACTTGTTTGGTGTTGTTTGAAAGCTTGAAGACGCTTTACACCTAACAACTCAGGACTTGAAATACTCGAGCTCGACCATACAAGCTGACCTTGACCGATTTCAACGGCAAAAAGTAGCAGACATTCGTGAGATGTGCCTTGCTATGGCTCGCAGCCACCGTGATTGGTGCAAAAAGGTGAGAAGTATCTTTTGATTTATTTGTTCTCTCCCTTTGGCTTTTGGGTACGATCGTTATTGACCTGACTCGAACTTCGTTCAACTCTCAGAATATGGAAGCTTGGGAAGAAGCTAAAAATGAAATCTCCCAAATTCCTGAGCATCCGAATCGGTTACCTGAGGGTGCACTAGAAAACGAACCTACAACAATAGGACCTGGAGCGAAGTCTTCCACTACTAGGAGACTTTCTTCTGCACGAATGATTTAGTAATCATGTTCCCAGTTATATATTATTTCCCAAGCTACATTTCTTCTTTCCTTCGGCTCTCTCACTGTTCAAGTACCATATTTTGTGTTTCTACATACTCTACACACTTTTTACGCTAGTCTTTTTCTATATTTGTCAAGTACTCAGGCTCTTAGAGTTTTCTTCCTCTACGTAATACAATCACTCTATTCAGTAACCGGAACTGTAGCTCTACCACTTTTCATTTCAACTAATCTTCTAGCCCGTTTTCTGCATTAGTGTCTTTATTCGGAACTTGGAAATAAGCATTTTGATTTATAGTTCGCTAGCAACTCTGGGACTTATGGATTGGGGTCGAAATTCCCATCTATACATTTGAACTTGATTGTCGTCCAGTGTTTAATTTATAGTTCAGCCTAGAGTCTGCTTCCTCGCCTTTGTTCTCTGGAGTCAGTAAACTTAAATTTTCTTTTTCACGTTTTCAGTCTTTTTACTACGTTATATTCTATGTATTAGGATCAATATGCCCACACTGGTAAGTATCATGCCCCCTGAGTTAGACCTGAAGTTATTTCCTGGGCTTGGTTTATCCGGACTCATCGGGTCTCAATTCGGGCATGGTGACATATCCTAACTACGACTCGGAGTCTCCAATATGATGATTGTCTATGCGAGATGGCTTGAGATCTGCTTCTCTTGGAGAGTTCAAAGCTGAAGATGATTAAGAGCGTGATTCAATATTACTAACCTATTGTTCCTGAACCTGTGGCTTTAAGTTTTAGTTTAATAACGTCTGTCAAAAGCTAGTTGACTATTCCCAATTGCTTCTTCATTTAAAAGGGGAGAGAGGCTCCAAAATACTCTTTTTAACTTAACTCAGCACCGAGGCGTGTGGGGGTGTTAATATTTATAGGTAGAAAGGATGGCTCAGGCATCATGATGTACCGATGGTATTTTTGGTATTTTGTAGATTACCAATGACTGACCGGATATCCGGAAAGATCATGAGAAGAGAAGAGAGGACACATGAGTACAATGCAGGGATGGTGGCTCGTAATGCGATAGTTGCACACGATGCTCACGCTCCACACACGTTTTCCCATTGAGATACGCTGCTTTTATGGGTAAAACAGAAACCGGTTGCTGGTAACATTCAATAGCCTCTCTGTGATGATTAGTGTGTATCGTGTAAATGGAAGTTACTTTACTAATAACGACATCCCGGTGTCTATTTTGGGAGAGACAAAGGGCACAAGACTTCGGAAGTTGATGATCAGCTCTATGATTCCTATCATCCTTTCTTCTGATTCCCATAGGTATTCTTGTGACGTTTCAGGTCCCTTTTTTTGTTATTCCTCGCCTCTCTTCTACTTCCTATATACTGAGTGAACAATTGGTTCATTCTTGACTTTTTGAGTGATGTGCCTTCCAGTTCGTATTGTGGTGCACATAAGGTGGCTGTTACAGATAGGGGGTTTGAAGAAGGTTAATTAAACCCGGCCAAAGGGGTTTTTTCATGATAAGTCGCCATCAGGAACCACACAAGTTGTTACGGTATAAACGAAGCGCTGGTGGCTTCACTGAGTCCATTTGGAAAATTTGAAGCCGCCACATGATTCAAATACGCAAAATATTTTATACTAAAAATTTAGTATTTGTTTACAGGTGTTGTGATTTATGTCAAAACATTCATCACAGGATCTTAGGAACGGTTGTTTAATGGATTCAAATTAATTAATTCGCGCGACGGTAGGATAATACAAGAAAATCAGTTTTAAAGCCTTTCGAGATGAAATCGCTATAGACACAAACGCTGGGAGAGAAAGGGGGATTAAGCAAGACGATTAAGCGGCGATTAGTTTAGCTGTTCTAACATAAAGGAGAAACTGAAGCGTTATAGCCTACAGCGGATAAGTTTGGGAGAATCTTCAAATTTAAAAGACAGGCAACGAAAGTGGAGAACGAATGAACAAAAAACTAAAACAACAGACGGAATGAGTGGTTTGAACAATGTGGTAGTAGTACTTAGGACTGGATAGAGCTACAGAATATATGATTGAAAATAACGAAACGAAAAATTTAAGTTTTCCCCGTTAATAAAGTCGGAGAACGAAGAACGAAGGAAATTTTCAGATTATAAGTTCTAGAGTCAGATCTTCCGGAGGCGGGGTGATTGCGAACGTAACAAAACCTAAAATAGTTGAATTATAGTGATGCGTAAGTATTTGCTGAGATGATTAGTGCGAGCGTGAGCGTGATCAGAGATACACGGTCACCACAGAGTGTTTCCCGTAATCTGTTAGGTCCTTAATGTGCAAAGGCATCTCAGTCGAACGTTGGAGATCGTGCGAGAGAAGATTCGAAAGCGTACATGCGGGCACCCTGGCGAATGAACAGCTGGGTAAGCTGAGTGGGCGCTATATAATTAAATACAGTTTGTTTCAGTCCCCAGATTTGTGGGAGATTGATTTTGAGGTTGATTTGTGCGTTGGGGTGTTAATTGCCGAACGGACATGCGAACGACATAAGCTAATCAGTAAAGACTATCTTCCGTAAATAGTATGAGAAATGCGCAGTGCACGCAACGTACGAGGTGCTATGTAATTAGTATGAGAGACTACTTCGAATACTTGTGTATACACCGACGCCAGAACACTCCCCCGGCTACCAGCACTCACGGAGGCCGGACTGCCACCGCTGGATAGTAAGGACAAGTCAGATACTGATTAATTGCTCTCGCAGTCCAAATGGTGACATCTGTCTAGAAAACTCACACTGGGAGACGAAGTAAAGAGATACATAGCGAATACCGGCCACGCTGTCGGATGCTAACGTCGGGGAAAATAAAATAAGGTGCAACACGACCACGGAGGTTCCGCATTACTTGAGGTGATGATACAAGCGTTCCGTACAAAAGATGTTGTGACGATGCTCCAGGCACGCCGTCTAACGGATGCCCACTCTCTGAGCAAAGAGACAAATGAGCGATCAGGTACGGTAGTTCGGTATTACTAGAAAGCGTTTCAGTCAGGTTAGTCCATATGGGTGGCCCTACCAAGGTTTCAGAAGTGAGTAGAACATACGGGTCGATAGTCGATCCGGTATGATCGCGTATAGTCAATTTAACGATCGGCGCAGGAGCTAATGGGAGGCGAGACAGCTCAGCCGGACCAAATTCGGCAGTTCGTTCAGGATGTTGTTCCACCTCCAATGTATAGGTTCTGTAAATTGAAAAAGTAGAGTTTCAATAATAAGCTTTCGAGTCGTTAACAACGAGATGCTACGAGGAATATGTTTCGAACCTTCCCCTAGTGTCGGGCGGATTTGCGCCTGCAGTATATCCATGTGGTGACCCAGCACCCGGCCCAAGGCGTGAAGGCCCAGGAGCCACTGATCTATGACGACTAGACGTTGCACCCGGAATATGAGTAGAAGAAACGCGCTGGCGCGTATAATCAACAGGAATATTTGAGTGAGGACTCCCTGTGCTCGTAGAAGATGTACGAGGACGAGGTTGTTCTACTAAGTGCTGAATTGAAAGACGTTCACGTCCTACGGGAGGCGCGCCTTCTCCTACTATCGACTGACTCCGATAGCGAGGAGATTGCGAAGAAAAAGATGAACGACTGCTTTGGCTGCTCATATCGTGCAGCTGGATTGAAAGAGTCGCTCGGACGCGTCTCAAGAGGGAGGAGGAAGGAGGTAGTTTAGAATGAAAGTTCGGATGCTTAGCATGGTGAAGGCTCTGTTTAAAGGATTAAATATCTCAAAGCTGAAACAAAGGAACGGCGGTGACGCACACAAGTGGTGGCCAGCCGCGACCGCGTCCGCAGTGTGAATGCGCATGCCTGAGCGACCAATATTAGGCGCGTGGAACGCGGGTTTCTGTATCGCTTGGTTGGAGGACTAGGATCGGCGATCTTAGACCAGTCAAAGCGATGACGACCGACGAAATAGGTCTTAACTCTGAGTCGTAATGGGCTGAAACGGGGCGCACGGGTCATTTTTCGTAGACTTTAGCGAAGCGAGTTCCATGGTAAAAGCTTGTAATCTTATATCCGTCTCAGAAATGATCGAAGTCAACACAGAAAAAGTAAGACAAGCACACATCTTGAGCAATAATAGTGAAGACCACCGACTACCTGGTATGGGAGAATGGAAGTAAAGCTCCCAGGTGTTTGTCCAGAACACAATGATATTCAAGGGTCTTTCTCTCTTACGCGATTGAATCGCTATTAGATCTATGGTCCAGAGACTTTCAATGAGCCAAAGAGTCCTTAGCCGTCCGAAGGACTCGGCGTCTATTTTTCAGATTTTCACTGGCATATGAATATATGTATCGTAATAAGTCGAGGATTGCATCTGTCATTAGCTACAATGACCGAAATCTAAGTAAACTAATTAATATTGCCTATACAAATTATAAATTATACTCCGAGATGTAAGATAACATTCATACTGCCTTTTTAATATAGCTCCAAACACCTGCAAGTCCGGTCATCAATGTTGCGGCAGTCAGTGCAGGGCGAACACCAGCTAGGATAGGTCAATTAGATTGTATATCCAATGCGGCATTAAACCAGAAATTAGCACATACCTGTCGACTTGTAAATTGCGCCTGAGAGAGCACCAGCACCCATACTTCCATAAATGTCATGTTTACCACGAATACCATCTATCGTCGAATTCACCGCGTTGTAAACAAGTGCTGTGGGCAGTAAAATGGAAACAGGAGTAAGACAAATGTTAGGACAAAAGAGATTAAAAATGAGTCATCCCACGGACCTACAACTCCTGCAGAGTTCCCGATAAATGTCCCTCTTCTTGTTACGGAGTTGAGTATTGCATTGATCCGTAAGCGCGCATTAGATGCAGCAATCGGACGTTTAGACCCCTCTCGAAGTCCCCACAAACCGCCGATAGCGAGACCTTAAGAGGTAAAAATTAGCACATGTACTAAGTAGAACAATAAGACAATTGTTCCTGTAGCCGAGATAAAAGGAACGGGAAAGTGAAGAATGCTGTAAGAGAAGAGTACACACCACTAAGATACGTAGTGCCGGTTCCGTAACAGAGGTCATCGCTCCAGCCTCTAGATGGAAGAGCTGTAGTAGCTCCTGGAAGGTCATTGACCTTGTCATCATCAAGTGCAAGATACTCGAGCTGATCTTGAAGGCCGGCCAGTGGATGTAAACGAGCGGGATCAAAACCTCCAGTGAGAAGGTCGGATGCCGTCACTGGAGTAGTATCGGTACCATATGATCCTGAGCTTGTTGCAAAAGATGCGTTTTTGAGGTAGTCTGCAGAGTCCTGAGGAGTCAACTGAGAATGGGAGGAAGAAGCCATGGCCGATGATGAAAGCGTGCAACCTGAAAGAAAAAAAATCAAAGTCAGTAGAAAATATTAATCCGTGGCATCACGGGCATTTGTATTCGTGGTAAATAATTGCCCTTTGAGGCTGCTTACAGGGACCCAAGCCTCCTACCTCGGAATTCGCGCATCGTGACTGTCCTTGGACACTACTACTTCCAGTGAAAACAATATGAATCTTAGCCGGGTTTTTGCAAGAAACAAACACAGCCCCTTGCACATCTCTCGTGCTTGTACTTCGGCATCTTCTCCGCTCTTTTTCCAGACTAGACGGTTCTTTTCAAATACTTTAACGCTTGCCACGCCTCTACATCCACTTAGAGTACGTTCTCAACCATTTTTCTTATCAGGTAGACAAACTTTCAGACGTGAGTATCTTGCCCATCTTACCCCTTCACCCCGATCATCGTGGGTTCAATTGTTTACTTCCAGGCTTCGCAACTTCTACAACTCCACATTCCACTACCGTTGACCCCGCAGAAACGGAGGCGAATGATTATCTCGAAAAAGGGACTCAGAGACTCGAAGAAGGAGATATACAGGGAGCGAAGGAACTGTATCAGCGCTCTGTTAACATAAGGCGAGATGCAGGTGCACTCTTCAATTTGGGTGTAACACACTACCATCTTAGTCAGTATCTCTATACAACACCCTTAATCTCTCCTACTTTAGCTGAGGCGTATAATCTTGGATTTCCTTTACATATTTTCAATTCTCCTCTATCATATCGCTCAAGAGGAGTTTGACAATGCTATCAATGCTTGGAAAGAATCTATCCAGCTTCAGCCGAACAGTGCGGATGCTCATACAAGTTAGTACTTAGTGTAAACATCTGAACTTGTTATTAACCTAGATTTGAAGATTTGGCGTCTGCATATATTATCTCGCCGCTATCACGTCCAGACTTGGCTTTACACCATCTCCGGTAGCTATTTTCCCCTTACGTATGTTGGCGTATGTTCCTCAATTATAATCATTCAGGATTGCTTCTTCACTTGCTCCGGATGATCCTGAGATAGCCTTCAATTTAGCTGCTGTGCTAGAAGCATGTACGTACTCACGCGCCCATGTTAATTGTTATTCTTGTTGGTAAATATGTTTCTATTGTTGCTTCCTACGTAGGCGGAAGACTCGAAGAGTCGCTTACACAATATAAACGGAGTAAGGAGAATGGTGTAGATCGAGCTGAAGTTCATATTAGAAATGTATGTTTCTTACAAATTACTTGGCATATACAAGAATAGACTAACATGTTTCGCGCCTTCTTTCCCAGGTCAGCGCAAAAATACTGGGACAAAAAATGAAAGAGGCGGGAGAATCTAAATAGACACTTTTTACGAATAATGATATTTGCAAATGTCACCTTCCCCTCATTGGCTCGTAGTTTCTCCTCCAATGAGGAACGAGCTTCCTCCCCCCTGGCCAATATATCTTACTATCCGCATACTATAACAGTATCTACCTTGTCAAATAATCTTGCCGCTATTCTTACCATCATTGTCCATAATTCCTATGAATGATATGCAATCTATAGATGCAATATCTCACCAAGTCCGCAATACAAAGTTCAGGTTTTAAAGTTCACATTTAGCCGGAAAACAACGGCAATGCAAATTAAGATTGATCTACCCGTCCTTTTCGCAGGAAAATATGTTATAGTCAAAATTCCAACCTAAAACATTTTGTTTCCATAAAAAACATCTGCGATTCATCGTTTGCCCTCATTTTGAAGCAATTCAGCGGGCCCTTGGTCATTGTTCGCAGAGGACTGGGGTGGTGAGACAACAGGCTCTCTTGAAACACAACCCCCTGAATTATGAACTGTGACGCGTCTCCAGGACTCAGGTTCAGAGTCTCGACCATTAGAATGTTGTTTCCCGAATGAACCTCCGTAGCCACGGCCCGCTTGAAGCTGGTTGACTGCAACCCTGGCGCTTCCGAATACTCCCTGTGACGGGTGCACAAAACCTGAGCCCCTGCCTGAACCAAGTGTACCTCTTTGGGGCCTGAAAACTTGGTTACCCCTTCTATAACCTCGTCTGGGACTGCCGGAAAATCCCCTGCCCGCCCCATTGTTGTTTAAGTTATCATTTCTACGCATATCTGTAGTGTCTTTGTTAAAATAATCGTTGAGAGTACGTTGCCGACTCTGTCGTGTTACAAGGCTGGGAATTGCATTTGAAACTCGCGTAAGAATGTCAAGAGTGTCTTCCGGTGTGTAATGTGGTGACGGGTGGGACTCATGATTAAGCCGGAATATGCGCTCAAAACCCTCTTCACCAGTAGGTAGGACTAACATTTTTTGAAATCGGGAAAGTACTGCAGTTCCTTGCTCCGGAGAGCGGATTGTCGGATGGTCAGATCCTTCAGATTCAAAAGTGGTAGATGAGGCGTTACACGCAAAAGTAGGTAGAATGGTTGTAATGTTGCGATATCCCCGAAAAGCAGAGTTAAATTCCAACAGACGAGCTTCTAGATGAATATACCATTTGCAACGGACGATGATGAATGATACGCACTGTGTAGCAGCCTTTCTCTGCAGATCTGCTCATGGGCGGCAGAAGAAATTAATGATCATAGAAATTAATACTGATGAGATCCTTGTCCTCGATCTAGCAGATAGTTCTAGACATTACCGAAGTTGGTGTATCAACTATTTACGAGAGTGATTGAGTGGGATGTGGGTATTGATGATCATATCTCAATGGGCATAAACGCACAAATTATGCACCACACCTTGCAACGAGGATAATCGCGAGCAATACTGATCCAGTGCCTACGCTGACTACAGGATGGAAACAAAAGAATCAAATGTAATGTTGATCCCCCGGAAAAGCAATTTCTATAGTAAAGCTGCCAACGATCAGGGATACTTACTCGTGGTCAAAATTCGTTCTATCGATACAGACGGAGAGACCTTCGTCAAGGCTTTTCCGTGCAAGTCGCTCAACTTTAGCTCTATTCCCTAAATCGTCCTGGTTACAACGACGGAACTGTGGTACATGTGTTTCAAGTGCTTGTGCGAATGTGGACTGTCAAAGAGATAGAAAAAAAAAGGGAGACATATTAGCTATCACATATAGTTGATTTATTTCACTACCGAAACGTAATGAAAATGTTTGAATGGATGGATGAATGTATACAAAATATCAAACTCGTTCTTATCTCGTACCTTTCCTGATGCTATGAGTCCGACTAGGACAAGGATAATTTGAGCACCATCCTCATTCCACATCGGTTGAAACGCGGACCCAGACGAGTTGTGGCTCGGTAAACTTTCCACTAGTATCTGCGATGACATCTGCGAACAGTATCCGTTTTCGCAAGATAAGGTTACCGTATTCTCAGCGTCTGTTTTAGCTGTTTTAACTAAAGGTCTAGTAAGCGAATGGCATTTGACAAAAGGCAGAATAATTATTCCTAAAATATCTCAAACTCGAATGGTTATCCCTGTTACTTTATCACTTACAACTTTTTTTGTTGTTAATATGTTGTCAAAAAAGTTCGGAACAAAGCAGTTTAAGTTGAAATATCAAAAGCTTTTTTTTCAGAGAGATTTGAATCTATCCGCAGTCCTCTACAATCCGACTGAGATGTGTGTTATAGGCGGAAAAAGATACGCGTTTCCAAGGTCGCGAAATCTTGGGTTATGCAAACAACAGGTTGCTCAGGTCAGGAGGCGTTAGAGCAAGTTCTTATTCAAGTTCTGCCGAGGAGATTTGTCAGATATCAAAAAAGAAACCCTGGACCCCCCCAAAAACACCTGAAAGTGTGGTTGTCTTGATGTATTACATAAGATTCTGAGCTACCATCTAACTTCACACGGACAATTTGAATTTTCAGATCTTGAGGACGTTGTCTTTCTGAGCATCCGTTGGACCGGGATAGCTAAGCTACTGTATCTAATAGTTACAGAGATATTCTTCGAGGGTCATTATGGGTTAATACATTGAGCCTAACGAACCGAGACCGAGATTAGTTGTAATTGAAGGCGGATGTTATCCCGAGGAGGGGTAAACAAGGACAATAATTTATTAGATATCAACCGAAATCAAGGGATATGGAGCTTAAAGAAAATATCACAATTCATTTGTGGGACGCAATCAATAACTCATAGTTCTCCGAACTAGAGTAAAGGTGCCATTTACTAATTGCGTAGATGCACTACAAATGTTCATTTTAGGTTGTCCTCGGAAAAGACGGCCACTGAATGTTAATAATTTCTTGATCGGGCTATAAGGACGATACATAGCGAAACAAAAATGATTTCGTTTCTAGCGAGTATATCACGTTGTTACAAACGTCAATGCTTTCTTACCCATTGCTGTTCGCTGATATGAGTTACATTGACTCTGCGACAGCATCGTTGGAAACACGTTGCTCACATAAATAGATTGAGACAGCCATAGCGAATAGCCTTTGCAGACAAGGAGAGAAGTTCAATTGAACCATACTCAGACTGCAGAAGATCCCAATCTCCAAGATAGACACGAATCTCTTTTGGATATTAAACTTGCGGGACCTTTACAATCGCCCAGCCATTGTCAATGAAACTTAGTTGAACACAGATCGGGGATATTAATGTCCCTGTGAGTTTATGCGTATTCTCCACAGTTAGGATAACAATGAAAGATAAAAGCAGTGATGAATGACATGAGAACGGGCAATGAGCATTTTCCTTGTTCTCTCTTTATGAGAAGTCCATTGTTAACAAAGGGTGCACTATTTGGTATGTATGATTCAGAAGAGGATGAAGTAGGCAAGACTTTCGAAAATGCTGTTGAAAACGGTGATGAGATGTGTATCAAAGAACTCGATTTGTGGTTGAACATTGGATGGAGTACACTTTCAATCTTGGATAAGTCGGTGACGTGACAGAAGTCCCACGGGCCAATGGGCGTTGAGTGATTGAAGACACGGTTGTTCCCGATTTCTTCCTAGGCAGAGACAAACAAACTCATTCGCCCTCACTTTTCCTCGTACCTCCTCAAAATGATGGCTAGGCTGCCTGCCTCAGCTTTCTTCAACGCGGCTTCAGCTTCTGCGTCGAGACGCGCAGCCAGTCATTCATTCCGCTCAGCTGTCGTGCGTTTTCATCCCGTTATACATACTCAAAAAACGTAATGGTTGATGTTCATCTTTTGTCCAGCGTTACTCCTCAACTTCTTCGTCCTCTGCTGCTGCTTCCGAGGTGTGCCTCTATATACAAGCTTCAGGATTGCATTTGAAATATTCTGACGCGAAACTTTTTCTTCTCATTATTAGAGCTTTTTAGCCTCGAAGACGGCACTTGTATCAGCAACACTTTTCACAGCTGGCTCAGTAGCCTGGTACGCCCACCTTTACGGTTCCCTCCCCTTTATTGGCGAAGTACATGCTTCTTCACCAGCTGAGGAAGGTTTACATCCCGCCAACTGGCCTTTTAACCACAAGGGCCTCTTAGACTCATTTGACCATGCTAGGTACCTATTCACCGCATTCCCTCCGACATTAGACGTGAGCTGAAAATTCTTGTCATCTTTAGCATTCGTCGCGGTTACCAAGTGTACCGAGAAGTTTGTGCTGCATGCCACTCTCTTGACCGTATTGCATGGAGAAATCTTGTTGGTGTTTCGCATACTGTTGATGAAGTGAAGGGAATGGCAGAGGAGGTCGAATATACTGACGGACCGAATGACACGGGTGAGATGTTCCAACGACCTGGAAAACTCTCAGATTATATGCCTGCACCTTATCCAAATGAGGAGGCTGCTCGTGCTAGTAATGCCGGTGCTCTCCCTCCCGACTTGAGTTTGATGGTTAAGGCTCGTCACGGCGGTGCTGTAGGTTTTCAAAGCATTCATCTTTGTTTATTTTCTTACAAGGGAGTTTTCAGGATTATATTTTCTCTCTTCTTACCGGCTATGTCGACCCACCAGCAGGTGTGAAGCTTCTTGACGGACTCAACTATAACCCTTACTTCCCTGGTGGTGCTATTGCTATGGCTCGTGTTCTGTTCGACGATCTTGTCGAATATGAAGACGGTAAGTCTTAGGTATTTGGTAATCATAGTCTATCAACTGACTCGACAAATTTCTAAGGTACCCCTGCTACTACAAGCCAGATGGCCAAGGATGTTGTAACTTTTCTCTCTTGGGCAGCTGAACCGGAGCACGATGAGCGCAAGCAATATGGATTAAAAGCTGTGATTCTCTTTGCCGGACTTACAGCTGTCAGCTTGTACGTAAAGCGCTTCAAGTGGACCCCTCTCAAAAACAGGAAAATTGGTAAGAAAAAAATAAGAGATGCTCGAGAACAACGTCAATTCTAATCATCTCTTTTACTCAGTGTACAACCCTCCAGAGGTTAAGAACCATTAGAGTACATTTCTTAAACAGTATGACTCACCGTATTAAACTTGCTGTTAATTCTCAACAACTTATACTTATACTGCATTTGGGTGCTAGACAAAGTTCACTGTGTGAGCAGAAGCTTAGAAAATACAATAATAATTACTATGATGTAGTTTAACGAAAGGCTAAATGACATAATGCAATGCACGATCATTGTGGGAAGTTGCTTCCATATAAGTCGTTTTCTCTTCAAGGGAGGACAGCGTGACATGAGTTAAAAGGCTAGAGGCTTGTCTGCATCGACATAGCTCCGTCCTTGTGGGTTTTTTTATATATAATTTGTTACAACACCTTTCCACTTCCAGCTCGCTTTTCTTATATTCTAGGGAAACTATATCAAAAGTAACCGATAATGTCAGCATCGTGGCCTCCTCAACTCAAGTAAGTGTACAGCTAAAAATCCCACCGGGTTTACTCAATGCATGTTCCCTTACAGAGACTGGGTTGCAAAATGTTTAGGACAAGTGACGGATTCAAACAGGGCTGAGGTACAGGCTGAGTTAAAACAGGTAATTAGTGAGGCATACCAATCAAAGACATTATGGACTACCGACTGGAATGGTGTACAATTACAAAGGTTATTGTGGCATCTTTCTATATTAAGCTGAACATCCTTTTCATGTCAAATAAACTACATTTCTATCAGCTTACTACCGAAACCGCCACCTCAAGTTCATCTGAAACGCAGGTTGTACGTTTTATGGGAGGGTTGGTTTAATACATAATACGGAGTTTACTAATACAGTCTATTTCTATAGTGAAGAGAAGCCTGTTCCAAGCAAAAAGAAAAAATTGGCAGCTAAAAACAATTCAGCAAATGAAACTCAAGATCCTCTCGACCAAGCTGCACTGAACAGAAGAGCTGAACGATTCTCCCGAGAACATGAAATTGAGCGATTGAAATTGAGGGGCGGGCAAAACTCTTCTCACCATTCGAGTTTCATTAATCGTATTCAGAACACCTCACGATCGGGCTCCTCTACTCCATATGGGGGAGATGGGCCTGAAGGAAATGAACGAGTGCGTGTGGTTACGCTTTCGATGGATAAACTAATGCTAAAATTAGTTTTAAGGACTGGGACAAGTACACTATAGTTGGAACGTCCCAGAATCTGTTCAAGGACTATCTACGTCTTACAACAGTAAGTGATTCATCGAGATTAATATTAGGGTGACATAAACGTGGACCTTTCTCCATATAGGAACCAGACCCTAAAGATATACGGCCATATCGAATTTTACAAAGAACGTTAATAGAACTGAAGAAGAAATGGCGCGAAAATAATGATTATCCATGGATATGTAACCAGTTCAAGAGTATACGCCAAGACCTGACAGTGGGTGCTAATTACCTTATTTTCAGACCTAAAACTGAAATTTGTCAGGTCCAACGGATACAGAACGAGTTTACTGTTCAAGTTTACGAAATTCACGCAAGGATGGCTTTAGAAGCTGTAAGTATAGAAGTTACATGAAAGAGTTGAGTATCTAGTTTTTTTTAACTTTCTTTTTTTACTTCGTAGTCAGACATGGTGGAGTATAACCAGTGCCAGGGAATGCTTAAAACACTCTATGAACGGGGTATTAGTGGTTGTAATGACGAATTTACAGCATATCGGATTCTCATGCTTCTTCATGGCATGAACAAGAGTGGTATGTGTATCATCCGACTGGTCATTTAGCTACTCGTTGCTTATACATCATAGATTTAAATTTACTTGTAGGTCAACTAACACCAAAACAGAAAGAACAGGGCGCAGTAAAGCATGCACTCGACGTGCAACGAGTGATGTTAATAAACAATTATCATACTTTCTTTGAACTCTACCAGAATGCACCAAATATGGGAGGCTATATCATGGATCACTTTGTGGATAGAGAACGGACAAGAGCTCTTATAATCATGTCAAAGGCGTAAGTAACATAACTTCTCAGTAGGCCATAATCGTCTTCTTAATTCTACACTTCAACTGGCTATTGTATCGCGTCAGTTACCAGCAGATGCCCATTTCATACATACAGAGTGAATTAGCCTTTGAAAATGCCTCTCAAGTTGTTACCTTCTTGAGGGATCACAACGCAGGTACCTTCCAAGATCCGAATGTACCAGATGACCAGAAAGTCCTTGCATGCAAGACTGTGCTGTCGTTGCTCATCGAAGTATTTGACGCGAAGTATAAGAAGGCAACCATCAAAGGACGGATTTAGATTTCGTGTGGGTCTATTTTCTTTGAAACAGTTTTCGTAATGGTTCGTTCCAGTGCTTGCCGTTTAAACAAAATTCGTTTGTTTCCTACCGGTGTTACCGTCCATTCAAACGGCTTTGCTTCGTCGCAAGATCAGAGTTTTCCCCCTATCTTTCCCCTCCTCTTCCCCTTCTCATCAACTCCGAAAATGACCGTATCCTACGGGTGCCGTCACCCATCCGTATTTATCTCTTGGCCGGTGCGTTCGCCATCGCTTCCATTCATAACCTCTTACACAATTCTTGACCTTCATCAACGTCGCTATTCTACGGGAATATGCATCTACCTTGTAACACAAGCAATCAACGATTTAACCTTAATACTTGTATATCATTATGTTACACATTCTACTACCTATGCTATGCTAGAAATATATCCATACGCGAAAATTAGGCATGAAACAAACTAATCACGCATACGTGCCGGGATGAATCTTCGTACAATCACTTCTCGGATAGAGTAGTGCGTGAGACAGGCTGGCGATTGTAATACATCGTTTGGAAGCCGGTTCATAGCAGGGATCGTAACATACGTTAAGACAAGTGTCTGCAGATCTCTGTCAGGATACAACGTAGTAGGCGACGTTTTAGATTTTACAAACCTTCTGTACTTGAGAATTAACACGATTTATTGTGCTTAACCAAGACCAGCTAAAAGGATCAACATTTTGCAAGTCGTAAGGCGAAGTGTCGCGATCTGACGGATCCTCATACACTGGACAGAGTACGATAGCGAATCTGAAAATATTGTGATATTCAAGAAAAAAGTCCCCCAATAAGTTTTGTTGTGTTTCATATGGAATGAAGGATTTAAAAAAAATAGCTTAAGCAATAAGACTGCATTGGATTGGTAAGACAGACTTACTCGGCGTGTGAGAATACAGGACCCCGTTTATATAGTAAATAGTCGACACAGAATTTTATTCCTCCCTTGACGACCCAACCGAGAGATCGGTAATGGTGGTATAGGGCATAATGGATAAGAAATGGGTTGTCAAACCTGGTTGGTGTTTTATCTAGTATTTCTATTGAGGGAGTAAGGAGACCTGCATGTATAGGGTCGTATAAAGATTGGAAAATACGCCAAATCCGCGGAAGAGGTATAGAGTCCGTCTAGGAAAGAAGGGAAGGTAAGAGATTTCGTTCGTTTCAACTTTTTTGTTTGAGAATTTTAGGTAGGGTACGTATATGAGATTTAGGTACTTACGGTCCCCGGAACTAATATAGTTAAACAATCTAGAGCCCAGACAAGGAAGAATGCTTCTTGTAGCGTAAGTTGTAGGTGCTCATAATCGATAAGCTCTTCTTCTAATAAATCACCATTTTCTTGAGCGAGTTTTGTTGAAGATTTTGTTTCAGTCGACTCTAAGGTCACTGAGGACGGTCCAGCTTCTGAGCTGCTCGCCGGTTTCCAGGTTGCGGCAGAAGGGATAACGAAACTTGACTCTTCGAGTACCTTCCCAGTAGCTTCGAATGTCCTTTCAGCTTCTAATGCAGCTTCTGCTATAGCTCGAGCTCTGTCGATTTTGAATTGTTTACGTTCTTGACGGCGTTTTTCTCGTACTTCTTCTGCCGTCATATCTAAGAGTTACTCATAAGTGAACTTCTCAGTATGAAAATAAGGGCATATTTCGCACTTCCTGTTGCTCTTGCCTCTCTTTGGTTGACTTGGCGTGCATACCAGCTAGGTTCGCTACGAGAGAGGCTACCCTTCCCAAAGAATCCTCGTTGCCAAAGTAGCATAGCCATATTCGAATTTGAGACCCATACAGATCGTGTTGGGGCATCCAAGACACCTTCGACACATGTCTTTTCAAGTCTGGTAGCTGACAATCCAAATATTCCTAGTGCACTTGCAATATACCTTCGCGAGGGGGAGCTTGATGGAGAAGGAAGATCAAGAAGCAGAGGTAGAGGTAGAGCATATACTTTATTCAATTCCCTTTGTCGGGCTCCTCGTTTCTGGCCTCCTTGACGGTTGGAGGAAGATGCTATCATGTTAGAACCTCCTCTTGTACAGACTTTACTAGGAAGTGTGATAGATGTACTATCAATTCAATATTGCCTTAGCGCAGAGCTGAAATGTTGACTCAAAGTACCAAAATAGAGTTAGAAAGTAGTAAATTAATTAATTGATATCCAAAGCACGCGTCGATCTGCAGACATCTGTTAGGACGTGTTCGGACGCGTACATGTGAGCAATTATTGAATCCTTTACAGTCACCATGGGAGATAGACGTCGAGAAGAAATCGCAGCAAAGAGAAGGAAAGTTGAAGAGCTCCGCCAAGCTCGACTTGCGCGTCAGCAGGCTGAGGCAGAGCGTCGAGCGAACATTGAGGTACTCAGTAACGTCTACATGTAATCCAGCAACTGATGTGAACACTCTTTTTGGATTTATAACTTAAGGCTGGTCCATCTGTTACACGGCGTGCTGAAATTGAGGACATTGTAGATTCTCTTTTAAGAGGGTCACCACGACGAGGGACTGGAGAGATAACTCCTCTGTCTACCCCTGGAACGCCAGCCGTTGGGCGACCCTTTCACCCTCTAATCTACGTGAACGTACTCCTCCAGCACCATCTGGCCGCATAAGCAGACAGAGTGATGGTAATAGTGGAAGGCTGAGTCCCGGGTCGACTCTCGTTAATCAGGGCGTCGGCCCTGGGTCTACGTCTGGAACTGACAATGTGATAGAAAGGCAACTAATTTAAGCTAGCTAAGTTGTATACTGAACATTAAAGTTACTCTATAGAATTATAACGCCTCGTCCCCTCCCGGATCTGATTGATATTGAACAGGATCTACTTGAGCTACCGCGGAAGGTAAGAAATACATTCAGACAAACTATAACCTTAACGCTGTGACACTGAAACCAGTAATGCACATACAGGAACGTGTGACTTATGATAAGGACGTACAGACAGCCGAAACTGCTAACGAGGAGGATCCCCTCCCTAATAAAGAAGAGGAAATCCGACAACAGATTCTCCGTGAGAAAGAAGCAGAGGAGGAGATTTTGGCAAAGGAAAAAGAATTAGAAGAAGAAAATGAAAGATTGGAAAAGGAGCTCGAGGAAGAAATCCGAGGTAAGAACACCAAATAAGAAAAGCAATAAGTGTACTAAGATACTCAATACATACACTCAGAATTGACGGAAGAAGAGCTTGCTAGTATCGTTATTGATCCAGAGTTCAATCGCTTTGTCGATCAATCTTCCAAGATACTACAACGTGCTTTGAACGATGGTTATGATTATACCCGAGACTATACCATAGGAGCTGAAGCCGGAGGGTGAGACTCACATCCTTAGCTATACGCATGATAAATCAATAATACATGGCAGGGACGACTCAGAAGGAAAACGTGTAAAACGTGTATGCACATTCTATGATGAGCGATATGGAAAAAATAGGTCCATCACAGACATAGACTGGTCTCCTAAGGTGACATAACAAACCGATTAGGAGGCTTGTACTAACGATATATAAACCCTAGTACCCAGAGCTCAGTGTAGCTTCCTACAACAAAAATCCAGCTGCGTTGAATGAGCCTGATGGTTTGGTAGCTATTTGGAATTTACATCTTCTCGAAAGACCGGAGTTCGTCTTCCATTCACAATCCGATGTTTTGTCTGTTGCATTTTCCCCATTCAATGCAAATCTTGTTTTTGGTGGTACATACTCTGGCCAGATTTTGCTTTGGGATACCCGGAGCAAACACCTCCCGGTACTTAAGACTCCGTTAAGTGCTGCAGGGCACACCCATCCAGTATATGCCATCCAAATTGTAGGAACTCAAAATGCACATAATTTGATAACTAGTAGTACGGATGGCCTTGTATGCAGTTGGCTAGTGGACATGTTAGCTCAACCACAGGTATGTTTAACCTTTCATTTGTTTCTGGGTTGATTCATCTTTTATATATCATATCATATCGATTTGTAGGAATCCCTGGAATTACAACATGCTGGCCACAATAAAACCTCAGAAGTAGCAATAACATGCCTTGATTTCCCTGACAATGAAACTACAACATTCTTCACGGGACGGAAGAAGGAAACGTATACCAAGCCAATAGGTACGATCGTGCTGGGTCCAAGGCTGGACTCAATCAGTATGATGTATATCGTGGACACTCCGGACCAGTGATGGGGATACATTTCCATCCTCTTCATGGTCCTGTAGACTTCAGTGACTTATTCCTGACTGCCAGTGTCGACTGGACAGTAAAATTATGGCGTGCGAAGAGTATTGCGAAGCCCAGTTCGCAGGCACAAACATTGAGCCCCATCTATAGTTTTGATGAAGCGGATGACTATGTTTATGACGTAAAATGGCATCCACAACACCCAGCATTATTTGGAGCTGTTGACGGAAGCGGAAGATTTGACCTGTGGAATTTGAATGTAGACACGGAGGTATGCCGAAGTGTTTTTGTTGTTGTTTTTATTTCTTTTTTTCTAACTAACTCAAACCCACGTTACGTGATTGCTCTCACAGGTACCTGTAGTGTCAACGCAGGTGGGCTCGAACCGTGCGATAAACAAACTGAAATGGGATTGTAAAGATGGGAGACGAGCAGCATTGGGAGGCAGTGATGGAAAGATGTATATTTACGACATTGGAGACATGGCCATTCCTCGAGAGACCGAATGGACGGATCTTCAGCGGACACTCGTGAATATGCAAAACGGCCATGGAGGGGGCCGGGTACTGTGCCTGAACTCAACGACTTGGCGAAGATTATAGCTGGACGTTGAGAAAGAGCTTGCTTCTAGACCATGATCACGTATATACATGTTTTAAAGTGTATTACTTTAGTATTATAGCATAGTATACCATCAACAACTCCTATTCGTCGAAGGGTCTGTATGAATTGCCGCACACCATGGACTTAATTCGTTTACGAACGCGGATGCCCGCCACGTTCCGTGAATGAAATACTATATATAAAGGAGGTGATCACTCCCCTAGTTAGCGTCAATTGGATTAGAATAAGCCACAATGTCCACACGGAAGCTGCGGACCATATGCAAGTATGAAGATGTATTTCAGTGAGTAAGATAAACCGAAAAGTTTTGGCTGATTACACAGCACAGTCATGGGACTTTGTAGTAATAATCCACCGTGTCCGAATCATAATTATTTAGGGCCAATCGTCGGATACTGAGGCGGCACGATCTTCATCGTCCACTCTCAACTCTTTTTGTTTCTAATTCTCCCTCTCACTCGCTCACTGCTCCTTGTCACTCTCTTTCACGGACATCCTTTGCATCTTTTTCAAACAAGAAAAACAGCATTTTATCCACAAGAACGATGGCTTCTCAATCTGGCTTCAAACAGGCATGTATTCACACACATATCCCTTTCGTTTGTATCCAAATCTCACGATAACCCGCGAAACTACGTGTAATTTGGTTATTAGGAACCTCATAAGTTAGTTCCTCACTTAGTACAATAGTGTATTGAGCTGATTGTGCAATTTTAAGACTTTTAGTGTAAGCATCAACCTTCACGTATTCAAGGACACCACAAGAAAAAACTTGGTGTTTTACAGCATTCCGGGACCCATCGAAATAGCAGACGATGTTTGTAAATTCTGTGAATACCTAAATCATCTATCAGCACTGATTGTTGTGTACTTGCCCCTAGGTCCTGTATGCTAATGCACATCCTCTATGTCACACGTCTCCCCAGAGTTCGTGCCCGTATTCGGTGACTGCATTCGCATGCTCAAGTAAGTTAGGAAACTTGAGATGTGGATATATCCTTCAAACACATTTTTTATTGCAGGGAGGTACTCTATGCACCCAACAGTCAACCATTCTTGATAGCGGGATCCGGAACTCTCGGTTGGGATCAGGTGTCTATCAAATACAAATTCGACTATTGGCTTAGCAATTGACCTAGGTATAATACTATAGGTCTCAAGTAATCTTGTCGAGCCTGGTGAATCTGTCTTGGTCCTGAACTCTGGATACTTTGGGGACAGTTTCGCAGATTGGTAAACGAATAGTTTGCAATTTGGTTTTATTCCACTAACTTAGATTGGTATTTTGTTTCTATGATACTCAAGTTTGACTGTTTATGGAGCGCAAGTCGACCAAGTCCAGGCCCCATTGGGACGTGCTGTATCTCAGAGCCAGCTTGAAGAGGCACTATCAAAGAAGAAGTACAAACTAGTGACATTTACGCATGTTGATACATCTACTGGTGTTCTCAGTGATGCAAAAATGATCGGAGAGACCGTAAAGCGTTTAGCTCCGGACACTCTTGTGCGTCTCCCTGTCCCCGCTTTCTGGTGATTTTGACACATTTATTTTTGTTTCTATTACATTTTATTTGGAAATTACAATAGGTCGTTCTTGACGGTGTATGTGCGGTCGCTTCTGAAGAGATCCGCCAGGAAGAATGGAACATCGATGTTGTTTTATCAGCCACTCAAAAGGGTCTCGGAACTCCGCCGGGATTGAGTGTACTTTCAGCTAGTAAACGTGCTATTGAAGTGTTTGAAAGCAGAAAAGCTCCCCCTACGAGTTATTATGCAAGTTGGAAACGGTAGGTCTTGATCTACTTTCTCTCCCTTACACTCTTGTTAAGACGCTTTTGTATAGATGGCTCCCAATCATGCGTGCTTATGAAGCTGGTCAAGCAATGTACTTCGCAACTCCACCTGTGAATCTCATCTATGCACTCAATGCATCGTTGAAATTGATCACGGCTACCTCACCTTCGCTCAAAGAGCGTTTCGCGTTGCACAAAGAAGCAAGCGCTCGTATTCGAAAGGCTGTATCTGAGCTTGGTTTACGTACCATCGCATTAGAGGATCATGAACAGGCAAATGGAATGACTGCTGTACGCTTCATTTATTGATTTCCTATTTTTGATGAATTGGATTTTAAGCCACTCTTCTCGATGATGTCTAAATATAGATATACTATCCTGAGGGTACGGTTGCTTCGGATGTTCTTCCTCGCCTTGCATCCCAAGGCATCGTCGTCGCCGGTGGACTTCATAAAGATTGCAAAGGTATCTAATTACTCTCGTTTTGTATTTAACCAGAAGACTCATACGGCCCTTTTCTAGATAAATACTTTAGAGTAGGGTGGGTCACTTCCTTTAGTGATTGATCACTGAATTCTATCTTACATGACGAAAATTTACTGATTATCTACTAAAGGCACATGGGTATCTCGGTTGTAGATAAGTCTCGTGGAGATATCGATCGCGTTATAGCCGGTATACAAAAGGCGGTCAAAGAGGCAAAAGTCACCAAGGGTCTCACTAATGGATCAGCCGTGTAAGCTCAGGATAAATACCTCCCTTTCTAACATATATCACCTCCAGTCTGCATGACGGTACAGGTCTCGTTCCCTAGACCCTTCCCTTACTTTTTTAAAGAGTGGTATAAGAATTATTAGCTAACATACAAATCTCTTATTTTCATTTTTCATATCTTCTTTATTCATGGTAATGTGCCAAACATCAAAATGAAACGCAAAAAAAATAATTGAACGTGATTATGTATTATTATCGAATACGAACACGGGATTGAAAATTATCACTTCCCTACAAACTGATTAAACGAATTTTAAATATGTGAAAAAAAAAATGGCACGAAAATGGCATACAACACGCAACCACGGGAGGAAATTTCGTTTTGTCATTTTAAACCGGACTGCCATCTCCCGTTTCGAACGAATTTTTTTCTTATCTGGCGAAAAACAACGGTCGGGACGAAAAAAAATACGTTCGTACGAAAAACACATGCTTCTGTTATGGCGGATTCGATAATAGTGTGCAAAAATCGAAGTTATGATCCGCAAATGAGGAAGCAGATAAGGGGAGTGGTGTTGGAACATTGGACGGGAGACGGAACTCCGTCTATGATATTGCGGAGCCGATGAAACATAGTAAATACGGATCTATACTGATATACATGTACACACAAACAATTACATATTCATATAAAACTTGGGTTATGAAGTTATATCCTAATTTTGATAACTCAATTTTATACCATCTTTCATTGGTATACGCCCTTAGGACCTGGGTTTCGTTGCAGCAACACAGATAAACAGCCAAAAAAGAGTTAATAATATTATGTGAAGTTCTGAGTAGACAGCTAGAAAAATATTAACGATTCCGAAGAAACCAGGTATACATAAAGATCGAAAATAGTCGTAAAACAGTGTCCTCAAAGTAGTATCATCAGAAGTTTCCGAATCCAGTCACATGCTATACGAAAAGAAAGTATGTGAATAAGTTGACTTCATCTCCAGATAAATACATCATCAGAACTTACTGGTGGCATTCCGGTGGCCATGGGAGCGACCGGCATACCAGTTCCATTCATCATCATAGGTGGGGGCGCCTGGGGAGCGAACCCATTACCTTGAGTTAGCAATAGCCGATTACCAAAACCGCCAGGGTTGATAATTGGCGTCTCCTCCTCAGCTTGCTCTTTCTTCACAGTTTTGGTAGTAAGCTCTTGCACTTGCTTTTCAAGAGCAGCAATTTTTGCAGCAAGAGAGCGCTGACTTTGGATTTTATAAGGCATATAAAAGTCGTTAAGACCATGCTGCCAAGAAAGCTCCTCAATAAAGTCTGGGCTGAGAAGGTCAAAGCACATGTACAACATCGCAGCGAAGCATTCTTTGTTGCCTATGTCAACAAAGTAGGATACAAGTTCTTCTGCGACCTCTTTTGAGGCAGAGAATGCTGCTGTTTGCATTGCATCCTTGAAGAGCTTGTCTTGCTTCGATAACCCAATGGATTCCTCCCATTTGCCGTTTTTCTATGATCTTATGTAAGCTATTATACGTTACGTAATCATATAGAGATTATACAAACCTTGTAGAGATGAGCGGCAAGACGTCTGAATTCAAGAAGCTCATGCTTCTCCAACCGCCTTGCAAGCTGGAGGTTATTGAAATTATCGAAGCTGTCGATCGAGTCTCTAAGGGTTTTGTAGTCTTCCTCTTCAATCAAGAGATCATTGTAAGCCTCATTGACGGCTTCAATGTTCAACTAGATGCAAGTATCACACCAAATGAGTCATTGCGAAAAACGGAAAGAAGTCAGTATTCAAAATGCGTACATTCTGAACGGCAATCAAATAGGGCTTGATAAGAGGGACGTTATCGCTGCGCTGGAAGAGACGAACGACACGAGTATGATCAATTCGAGGAGACAAGACAGTCAAAAGATCGTTAAGTAACATGGGTTGCTCTTGCAAGTAGAAAGAAAGAGCTTTATAATAGCTAGAAAGTGGGCTTCAGTAAGTTTACAAGATGAAGTTGATTACTATACGTACATCTCAACATTAGCCACGCGGACAACAACATCCTTAAATTGGTTATGCTCCCAAGCATCAGCTGAACGTTCCATCATGGCAAGAGCAGCATTATCCTACAGATATTTAGTGTGCATTCATACCTATACCTATTATTTTCTACTCACAAACTCGTCATACTTGACATACAAGAATACCAACTCTGACCAGAGATGTGCTTTCTCTGTGGCGCGGATAACCTTCGGAATATTTATCCGAGATACAAACAGTTTGAGATGTTCCATGACTGAAGTCCAGTATTAGCAAAATTCTTATACTAAAAGAGGTTCCTTACGCTTCTCTGGCTTATACTTGCTGTATAAGATAGCAAGCTCTGTGAAGATACCCATCTATCTTAAGGTCAATAACTGTGAGAGGGGAATAATTTGAAGCTTGCTCACATGCGCTCGCTCTAAACTTAAACCCGCTTCCATTAGGTTGAGGACCTCTTCGAAATAGCCTTTGCGCTCATAAGCTGTAATAACGCCAGAGAGTTCCTCCTAAAAACACGATCAGCGAAAGGTTAAATTATGAATTAGACTTGTATCTTACAGCGTGTACGATGATGTTAAGACCACAAATTTGTGCAAGACGGAACTCTGACTTCTCGAGACAAGCGGCGTGAACCTGTTTCCAGACCCTATAAGTCGAAATGATGTTATGGTCTCACTACCCATATCAGAGGCAGTGGATGCTCACTGTGTATTCCCAGCCTTGCGAGCACTTTCAACTGCTGCTTGGTTCTCACCCAAGTAAATTAGAGTCGTAGCCAGGCGGGCCCAGTTTGAAATACTCGTAAACAGAAGTTTTGCCGCTTGGTACAACTCATCATTGAAACACTTTTCTCCAACTTCCAAGATATCAGCAACATTAGTCATTGACAAAAAGTCCTCCATGTCATGTAATCGGTCTGTCTTAGCATAAGCATGTGCGAGCTCGGTATCGATCTTTGGCTCTCTAAGGGTCTTTCGTGCCATCTGTAAGTATCTTACGAGGTCATCATATTTATCTGCATGCGTTGCAATTTCGATAACTTCCAAGAAGTTCGAAGGATCTTCTGCCTTGATGTATGAGTCTGCACATAGTGAATAAGTACAAGGAATACGGAAGAGTGGAGAGACACTAAAATACCAATAGAATCTTTAATGCGAAGACCATCAAGCTGAGCCTTAGCGAGACGACTCCAGACTTCAGGACGGTTGACTTTCGTCGCATAATCCAAACCACGGTCAATGCTGACAATGTGCTCTACAAGTACGTTGATGGCATTCGCATGTTGTTCATACTTCTTGTATATCATGAATGCCTCTTCAAACAAGCCATGATCAATAGCAATCTTGGATATCTCGCCGATATCATAGTTCTCAAGCTTGTTGATATAATTCACTACCTTGCCCTTGTCAGCTCGAATAGCAGTAAGCATCAACAAGTTCTGCAAGTTCTTGTTATCGCTGAACGGTGAGGGCTCGAGTATGATCTTCTCGAGGATTTCAATCAACTCGATGGGTAGATCTGCAGAGATAAAGGCTTTAACAGTAACCGAAACGTCGTCCGGATCCGTACACTCTGGCAGAGCAGTTGCACTAATCTATTATGAATGTGTTAATTAAGTATTTGTCAGCGTTAAAATAGTAAACGCACTTGATCAATGAGCTGACGGCGGTAGACGTTGTCGGGAACAAGAACTTGAGACCAAAGATCAAGTTGTCGCCTTTTGACAAGATAGCGAGCCTGTTGCTTGAACATTGAGTTGTCATTTGTGATGGCGATGAGCTCCTCATCACAGAACCCTTTAGCGTACGCGATATATGCGAGGTATGGGTCTCTTTTTTCGCAGTATTTACCAACGACCAGAGGTTCATAAAGCTAGAATCAACCGTTCAGATTAATGCACCGTAGTTAAGTATCGAGTTAGACGAACTCACATTGTTTTCCTTCAAGAAGGCCTCTGGGTTATTATTACTATCGATATAAATCTTCGCAACAGCATTATACACAGCAGGGTCCTGACTGCCGGCTTGTACACGTGCTTCAAGCCAGGGCATGATGAGCTTCAGTCTATTCCGAGATTCAACCTCTTGAACAAGTTCATCAATTGGGAAGTTCCCGGTTATCGAAGCAAGGAGACCCTTAATAGTTGACTCATCGCAGTCGACGTCAAGCAAACCTCCAATAACCTGTGGTGTCCGTGCTGAGTTGACTTGTTGCACATAAACTTCAATAAATTTCGTAAGACCGTTTTGGTACAAGTACAGTACAAGATCGTGAACAAAGTCGAAACGGTCACAAACAATGATGAGAGGGAGCTGATCTTGAAGGCGAGCCTCTTTGAGGAAATTCTTTACTTTCTCAGGGTGATAGAAGTTGCTTTCCCTACAGATACGTTCAACCTCGCGGATCTGGCCAGTTCTGGTTGCAGCCTGGATATACTTGAAGTGAACTTCAGGGTCCTGACTCAAGTTTACAATTGAGCCTAAGTAGTAATAAAGACCCTCAAAGCTCTTGAAGGACTCAAACATTTCGATAAGCTTGACAGGTCCCAAAATATCAGAGTACTTCGTGGCAATTTGGACGACTACTTGCAAATTCTGGCGGATGTTGACACGAAGCATTTCCTGCAAGCAAGCCATTGATTGTTCGGTAGTAAGCCTACTGAAATACTCAACAAGCCACTAGTTCACATGGTCAGTTTTTTAGATAGTTTAATCCATGTATGACTATTACTTACATCAGGCTGTAGAACATTCGTATGAACAACAGCACGCTTGATATCGTTGATATCCTCGTAATGCTCGAGGGCCCTTTGAAGGAGGCCAGCACGCTCGCACAGGTTAGCAATTCTAGGTCTATCATAGTACGAAAACATCTCGTTTCCAAGTATTGCATCGGCAACCTGGGGTGCATGAACCAAGTTCATCTCAAGCAATCTGGTCTGTAGGTGACCTTGTTCAGGTTTATTATCTTTTAACGCATCTAAAAGGAACGAGGTGGCTGGCTGAATCATGTTCTGTGACATGAAGATGTCGACGACCTATTTGAGGGAATTAAATTTCGGTTTAGTCGCATGCACATAAGCCCAACTAAGTACACATACCCTATCTATATCTACCAAAGGACCATTTTCATCGTTGACAAGTTGGGTAGCAAATTCAGCACCTTTATCCGGGTTTGTTCGCATAATATGCTGTAAAAGAGCAGTGTAATCAGGTGTATACCCGACTTTCTTCGAGTACAGTACGATCTTATCGGTCTGACCAGTCTCTGCAAAGCAGGCTACGACCTTATTCGGGACATTGGCACGAAGGTATACACTCAGGGCGAGAGTCATATCGTGCAAGCGCACTATATCTCCTAATTCTTCACTACAAGTAAGCTTGTTCTCTTTCAGCCACTTTTCCAGCAGCTGTTTACGCCCTTGTTGAAGTACAGGACGAGCTAACTCAAGTGATTCCAATTGGTTCAATTCCCCCTTTTCTAGAAGGATTCCAAAGTATTGAAGTATGGGGGACAAGCCACCCGGTGGAGTCGGAGCCGTTTTGAAAGCGTCAATAGTCTGAGCTGTCCTCAAGATTCCTCGAGGAGAATTGGCCGCAATCTTGGCTGCCTCGTTGTACTGACCAGACTGGAAGAGAGCCTGATACTGTTGTATATACAAATCATCCGCACCAGGCAGATTCGCGCGACTTGCGAGCTTGAAGGCCAGCTCCGTATTATTAAGTGTACCAAGGATATATGGGACAATCGCCGTCTCATCAACACTGACGCTAAGAACTTGCCCCTTCCTGTTTACACCAATAATTCCGTTTGTAGCTTCATGCTCAGCAGTAACAAAAATAGTTTCACCACTGATACGGTTCATGTATACGCATGCACCAGTTTCGAGATCATATAAGTGAATAAACCCAAATTTTGTTACAAGGAATATAATTCCGTGCTTCTTAGAAACTTGCATTGCCACAGGAAAATCATTGGTAGCCTCCTGTGGGAAGAATACATCAACCGCCTTCTTTGAGAATACAGGGTCTGCAGCTTGATGGTCGATTTCAACAATTTGTAGCTATGAAAGAGTTAGCCAAGCATTACCAGGTGAGCAATGAGGCGGAGTATTACCTTAGCACCAGTAGCGGTCCTAATAGCAAACGTAAAGAGCTTGGTTGGAAACTGGTGTCCATCCAGTTTGAGTTCGGCGAATGCAGCAGCATGACCTTCAATGGGCTGACTAACAGAACGGTCAACACTGTAAAGTTGCATCGCACCCTTAACCTTGAAGGCAGACGGGTTTGTAGTATTCCCGGCAATGCCAACTAGGACCATCCACTTTCCGTCTCCCGAGATGCGGTAATTGATTATCTGTGCACCTGCCAGGGTTGCATGACGATCGAAGATCTTTGTTGGGGGGAAGTTTGGTCTGCAATAGTCCAATGGTATACTGCTGTGTCTGTAACCATTCCAATGATCGAGTCGGACACCCATTTCCAAAATATGATATCTTCGTTGTTCACATGTGACTTGACCTTTTGCTTCGTGTCAATATTGAAAATCTGCAATGTTCGGCCGGCTAATCTCAAAGTCGCGTAAGTATAATAGTACTATATGGAAGTATTTCAAGACGCACATTTAAGGGCAAGAATCTTTTGGTGAGGATGCATTATTGCAGAGTCTGCAGTGATAGGCCTTCGCAGAACATTGTTTGCATCTGCGAGGTCAACAATAACGACTTGGTTCTGCTCATTTACTTTTTCGCGTACACAGATAAAATGGTCACTCTCGAGTGTTAGAGTCTACGTTGTATTAGATGAGGAAACGCGTTTGCGCATTGTGTATAAGATGAACGCGTACGCACCTGAAATGAAATTGAAGCAGGCTGTACTCCGATGCTTGACAGTTGAAGATGCTCGCAGAAGGTGATGGGCTTCGTCGCGGCCATGTTGGCGGGAATGGGTGCCTAGCTGGCCAATGTCGACGAAGGTTTTAAAAGAGATGTACAAACGATGTTTGTGCGTTGTTGGCGGTGAACGTTTAGCTACGTACGTTACACCGCAATAAATCTGGTACTCAATTCACACGGGGTATTACATATATATAAACATGTTACATGTAAACATTAGTGACATTGTCAATAATTGATTTTATTAGCTTTATGTAGTAATAGTAGATACTGTCTAGTGTTACATTCCATACGTCCGGGTTTCGTTATATGTATAGCGTGGCATAATAGCAATCTATATATCAAAAGGAGCGTTCGAGCAACAGACTTATGCTGTTATTATCAAATTACAGTCGAAATTCTCATAATGATACCATCGTTCCGTTCAACTAATGCATTATTATAGATATGCAGTATAATATTGAGAAAGTGATACAAAAATAAAGTACTGAAGACGCAAATATACTGTCTCAATCTTGATTTGTCAAAATTAGATATGAAATAGCTTTTATTAATATTTTAAGCTATTTGGTGACTTTGTATGTGAAAATACTTATAATCAACAATTTAAAAAAATTCAGTAAATTTTGATGATAAATGACAATTTGTTACTGAATTTGTTGAAAAAATTCTAATAATGCATATAATGCATATTTGCGTGATTTTGTCAATGCAGTATGCAATTCTTAATTTTTGCATAATTCTATATCTCGGAGCTTGTTCCAATCAAAGTAATGCATTATCTTAGATATGCATTATGAGAATATGCATTATGAGAATTTCGACTGTAGTTATATTTTACTCTTCGGCCAATGCTAGTGCCTGTTCAACATCCTCATCGGCAGCTAAGGTAGCTGCCGGAGGCTTATTCCCGTAGTATATCCTCTGAACGACGATAGCTGTGCCAGAAGTATGGGTTTGAGGGAAATCCATGGAGAATGAAGTAACTCACCGAAATCCACAGACAGTTGGAAGACAGCGCAGACCTTAAATTGAAGAGGAGAATGTTGAAGAAAGAAGTAGACGAGTCTTTATCAAGGATAAGTATCTAACTTTTAAAGTCGATACTGGTGATCTTACTTGAAGGCATCTCCACCAAACCAACCAAGCAGGGTGGATGCTCTGAATCCGTATAAAGACTTTTGATGGTAGTTACTTTAGTTACATTCAGTGAAATCGTAAATAACGTTGAAGATACAATACAAGAAATGAGAATCACCTAATAAATTGGGGTATCGGAAGAGTACTCTCAAGCCCAAGTGCCACAAAGCCGAGAATAGTTACAAAGACTTCATTTCTTCCAAAAATTAGGAAGAGTATAGCTTGGACCAATCTAGTTAGGGAGAGGAAAGGATAAGGACCTTCTGTAGGAATTATTTGACCTGCCAAGGGAACGTACATCATCCCTGCAAGAAACTCAATATATTGAGAGAATGTGGGCCATTGCCAAAATGAATATGGCCGAGTTGATACACCGATGTCTTCCGGACTGTGCTTTGGCTTGTATAATAAGCAGATGTAGAGCAAGGCAAGCTGTAAGGTAATAATGCCCATGTTACTGTTGCAGTATATGAGAACATAGGCTTATATGTGAAACTCACTTGGGCTACTATCATCAAAACCGATTGTATGAGTAGTGCAAGTTCAAAGCGGTCCCCTAGCCAGAAAAACAACCGAGTTATATTTGCAATCAGACTAGTATATAACTAGGTTAACAAGAGTTTGGCTGTTCTACAGAAAGTGCTCACAGAACGCCGCAAACATCTCGTGAAAACCCCAGAGAACTCCTATCACGGTGGAGAAACGAATTGTCATCAATCTGACAATACTAGAAAATGAGGCCATAAATATATACTTCTTCTTCAAGATTGAAGCTGTTTGGTCCGCATAAACAAGGGGTGGGCCGACCGCCATTCCCACAGAGGCCACCGTACTGAGCCAGCCTGCAACCATGATGAGAGCAGATAAATCGTATGTCTAAGTTGTCGTTGGATCTGGAGTCGCGACACGCCAAAGATGAGTCCTTAAGTCTCACGTGCGTGGATTTTTTTTTAGCATCAGTATATTTAACGTCCGTCAGTTGTGTCTAGTGGACGAGCGTGCGAGGATTGGCACGCACAAGTTGAAAAGCAAAATTCTAAATCCTTGCAATTGTAAACAAGAATAACACTACATGAAGATATCAGACTACCATAACGACTCGAAATCTAAATTAAAACTCAAAGACGAATGTGGAAAAAGATGTATGTATAAGAATGAAATCTATTCTGAATCGTAAACTAGAAGTCTCAAGCCTTCCTGGACACAAGGTGAAATTTCTGCAGCGTGTTCCAATCCAGAAACATGAGAATACTTTAGATTTATCTCTTTCAGTGATCTAGGGATTCCTGTAGGTAAATACCAACGTGAGAGGATCATACCTATCAGATCTTCAAGGCAACCTCCAAGATCACAGAACTCGAACGTTATCTCCTCGAGTCGAGGACAAACAAGGCCCGGAGGGCATTCTCGATGAATTTGAGTCCCATATTCCGAATCATCGGTATGTGTGTATACACCAGATATTTGTTGATGATGAAACTTCAATATTGATATAAGTTCTCTCATTTCCTCTTTTGTTTCCGGCCAAACTCCACTGAGTTCAAGTCTAGTTATGTTTGAGGACAATTGGAGGGAAACGCATATTTCCGGTATAATTACCGTAGCTAGATACAATTCTTCTAGAGAATCGTCAAGCGATGATTTTTTTATAAACGTCGATATATTAGTAGAGAAATCTATTGTGTTGTCAAGTTCGCCATCACGAATTCCAGTGGCTAAAATGCGCAACCGAGGAGTGTATAAGTGGCCCAACACGAACCTCATATTTGATGCACATGTGTGATAGTAGAGCCGGAGAGTGTGTAACCTTCCCATGTGCAATACAGGGTGTGGAGTATTATCATCGAAGAAAGGGTCGTAAATTTCGGCTTGAAATTTTTCTAAAGAAGGGGAAATGTACAGGAGAGTCATGCATAACTCAACCTTGATCGTAGTCTCACCCTTAGTATCAAGTTTGATACAGGTGAGATTGTGGAGAATTGTGCCATCAGAGGAAAGATTCATTCCATCTGTCATTACTATGTCAAGAGAATGTAGTTGATATGCCGCTGATAAGTCTACATTTAGGGTATGGTTCCTGTCGTAAATGTGCAACTTGAGATGCTTCAGACAGTTAATATCATATAGTCCAATACTTGAGGTCAAGGTTGACTTCTTTCTCCGTTTTTCTCTGAATGCGAGTGAGATGTATCCACACCTACTCTGTACTTTTTCAACAGTCTGCAGGAGATAACAAAGAACATCCCAGCTACAACTGTTGCAGCGTAGATCCAATGATAGTGGACACGACCCCGCTCGCAGTAATGTGCTCTCTAGAGGCTTTGTGGGGAAGACGTACTCCGAATTCAGGTTCTCACTATGAGATCGTTCTTTACATGAAAGGCTGATTTTCGCCCAGAGACGCGGTGAAGAAAGAGCAATTTGCCGCCATGAGCGGCAGACAGAAGCAATGTTATAAGGGGCTTGAATAGGGGATCCGAAGTCGTCCGAATCTACAGCTTCATCTGGTATACACATATAAAATATCTCAGATAAGACATCTGGTACGAGGGCACATCTTGGGGCGCAACCGTGAGTGGCTCTTGATGATGATGACTCAGGGATAATGCTGGGCCCTGTTCGATCGTGCTTCTGGGTCATTGAGATGATCTTCACTATGAAAGAACGCAAATTGCACTGTGTTTATTAAAGTAACTCCTAAATATTCAATCGCTGAAAGCTCAGGTTTGCTCACCTATCTCTTCAATTTGCACAAATCCCCGCTTCTTTGTATAAGGTTAACTAATGGCCACTATTTGTATGTGGCACCCCGAAACGCAAAGAGATGCAAAGTAAATCTACTTGCACTCGTTCTGGAGTTCAGATTGCCTGAGTTCAAGGTGGGGTTAAAGGTGTATAGCAGATGAATATATCCGTTAGCATAAATCATTTGAGCGGCCAACTATATGTATTGCCCACAAAAAATCTGCCAGTAGTGTCAGAAAGTAGTCAAGATTCTCAGTAACGTTATTGATCCCCTTGTCATCGCTAAATTGGGGTGTGTTGAGGCGGTCGGGCAGCTCAAGGAAAGAAATTATGGAAGAACTTGTACGAGAGTTAATTTGGGTGATGAAGAACTGAATGGAGCCTGCTGATTATAAAACAGTGTTAGTATAATTAAACCTAGCATCTGTCACCTATTGACGTGCAAGAGAAATTTCAACTGATGAATGCGTTTTAGGCTAGACATATTTGTACCACATTGATACTGTCTATCACCACAAGATTTTCAGGAGTATAACGAATGTTCCGCGAGGCTCTCCAGAACTGCGCGAGCGGGTACGTTAAGAACCTGGAATCCGTGCGCATACGAGTCAAATGAAAATGGTTTCCTGGATAACTAAACAACAAATAACCCAAAGCTCTATGTTTGGAGTAAGTATGAGATTATATGCAGAACGAATTATCACCACTACATGGTTCTATTATAATAAACGGGTTGGAGATCGGGTTACGCAAAACTAACAAACAATGAAGGGATGCAATGAGAAAAATTAACTCATACAATGGCAACGAGAAGTGGTTAGTGGGTACTATTGAATACATAGTCAGATGAGTGAAAGATAGCGAAAAAAGAAAAATTGTGGGTGTGTTAGTTGAACTTCGCAGTGAATGTACCGTTAATTGGAACATCCCGTAAACATCACATTACCGAAAGAAGAGTAAAAAAACAATCATCAACCGACATGAGAACCATAAATGGGAGGGAATCAAAAAGCAAGAAAAAGGGAATAATTGCCACAGGTCAAAAAAAAAGTGATGAAGGAAGAAGGGGCCTAACAAATAATACAGCCGCCTCCTGCGCCTTTGGCACGCGCACTTATTGAAACTCGAGCAGCTTCATAAAACACTTCTGTTACACCGCGATTGTGTTTGGCACTGCATTCTAGAGAGAGATGAGATTAACGATTTCGAAAAAGCTTGCCTTGTTGATATTTATTATAGCATACCAAGATAACGTGATGCACGTATTCGACGAGCCACTTCAAGCCCTTGTTCATATTGGACTGGCCCAGTACCATATCTAGCCAGACGTTCGCTAACGGCCCGATCATCTCGGAGATCGCATTTTAGAGCTAAAACGCCATGTTGGAAATGATCTGTGAAGTAATACAAGAATAGAGAATTGCATACCAACGAGAACAAGCTATAAAAGTATAAGATCAGTAAGAATAACACGCAATTTATGAAGATAGAATCACAATACTGACCTTTACTCCAGGACAATATTCCAATATCTCCTCTATCCACTGAGAGCGCGTGTATTAGATGCCATACTCACATTTCAGATTATAAATTAAACAAACCTTCGATTCAACATTCTCGAGAGATGTAGGGTTGTCGACCTACAACAAAATTTAGAGAAGGCTAGGATTTTATAGATGTGGGAATACACACTGAGAAACAAACGAGAATGACATGCGTTTCGGCGTAGCTTAAAGACCGAAGTCGGTCAAACTCCTCCTGTCCTGTATCGCAAAAGGTAAATATTAGATACAACATTGTTCCCACGAAATCAAAGCAGAGCTCAAGCACCTGCAGTATCCCACAAGCTCATTTCAATCAGCTGGTCATCGACATATAGATCCTGTACATAGTTTTCAAAGACGGTTGGTTCACTATAGTAGAATGATTGTTAAGTTTTATTATATATGTCAATTGATAATGTAATTTACTAGACTTGAGTAAAGAAGCCGCGGGTAAACACGTTCAGCAGAGACGTCTTCCCTGTGGGACGTCAAGACAGACTAAGCAAAGTTATTTTATAGTGCGAAGGCTTCATTCACGTACCACACGCGCCATCACCACATACAACTGCCTTTCTTTGGATCTAGAAGCCCAAAAACATAAGTTCAGGAGCGCGTGCAGACATATAGCCCCAATACGTACTGCTTTCCCACGACCAAAGGAACCACCTCTTGAAGATTCACCGCAAAGTGACATGGATGAAGAGTAGCAATGAAAGTGATGGACCGACAATCGTTTGGGAAATAAGTAGGATGAAGAAAGGTGCTACTGTTTGTGGCCTGGAGCTTGTACCCCGTCACTTGTCACGTTAACTCAGTGTGTACGGTAGTCACGCGAATTCAACGACAATCGTGTCACATGAATATGTGCGGGGTAATAGTCACCATCATTCGCAGCTAGTATTTGCAACGGCGCCGGAACAGTTTCGATATTCGAACGCCATCATACATAACGCATTTGCTGATCAGTTCGTCAGCTTTTTTACGAGCTTTACATTCACACAAAAGACCCGATTTCTGTGTCCCGCGGGGGAGTAGAGTTTGGGGACCTTCGTAATATGCGTTCATAGTAGAAGGTGACTTTTGTGTGTCCAGATTGCACAAATTACTGTAAAGTAGTAGTTTTTGTGCCTGTACGCAGATACAGAAAATATTGCTTGCAATAACTCCCAAGTGAGTGTGGCAGTAGACTGCGTACTGATATCCATTTAGTGTTCCTGCGATTCCTGTTACCTGTTACAATCAACGCTATGTTTTTTTTTTATCTCGAGACCTTCCTAAGATACTGCATATAAGTAGCTTACCACTATTAAGTACGTAAGTCTCACATCAATCCTTTCGAAGAGTGATAAACTCCTAAAGCTCGAGCTTCAGGCTAATATATCAGTACTAACTAGTATCTTGTATGGGGCGAATCTCTGACTCAGAGATGTCACGCGTACTTATATGCTAACGCAGCTAGTTCGAATCTTCTATTCTCTGTGTGATGATTCTCTTGTTATTCTAAAAGGAAATCGTTGTGATAAATGATTGATTCCTCGTGTTTGGCTTGACGTTTGCAGCCACCAATCATTACCGAAGCCAGTGTAAAGGTGGCTTCCGCCATAATTAATAGAAAGGGCTGCTTATCATCACTATGCTCGAACTCATAAATCAACTTGCTAACGCTAGATGATAACTAGTGCCATACATAACGTATAGTCGTTGCTCCTAGTCAACTTAAGTTCAACACCTTAAATACTTTAGTGATATAATTTCAGATCAGCTGGGTCATATTGTCTCGGAGCCTCATTACTTAGATAGATTCTAAGTTGCTATAACACGGATCCGCAGATTATTAAGTGCTATCGCGATATGAACTTCAACCCTTGAAGAATTTGCAGGTACTGATTATGTTGACTTGTAGGAAGTGTCATGGATAGTTACTTTCGCACTGTAAACTATATAATTGCCACTTCTCCCAGCGAGAGAGACAATTGTAGATAGTCAAGACCCATGAGGTTTCTCATTGAGTAGTGAGAAGCTAAACTCTACTTTCGTCGTAGTTTTTGATTCACAATCTGGGGAGCTCCGGCACATTCGCCTACACTAAAAAATTATGGGGACGACATTCACATGATTTAGATTTATGCTTGTTGAAATAGGAAGACGGATTAAACAAGAAGCTTGAGTTCAAAACGGTGACTTGGCTGGCAGCCAACAACGACTATACTAACAGAAAAGGGGGGTCCATACCAAATCCAATTGTTCCAAGTCATCAAAAGACTAAAAACGCTGCATATGTGTACTGATATATTACCCTAGATTGCAGTGACCATCTAATTAAACTATAACCTAGAATCTGAAGATAGATATGAAGATAGAAAGTCAAGAGGGCTTACCACGACCATTGGCATGTGTCATAAAATAACTAGATGATCTATATCAAGTTGTCTATCCAAAATCATTAATATATGTAATATGTCCTTTATAAGTATATCCATCTAGCAGGCGGGTACGGTGAGTGGTATCCTGACAGTTGTCTGGAAAAGTAATATCTGTAAACAAAAAGTCCCGCAGAAAATCAAAATATATGACAAAATCACTCACTGCTAACCCCTAAAAAATGTTTTAATGTTTCAATTCAAATACAGAATAAGATAGCATAATAAAACTCACGGATAAGCTTGTTTCCTTATATTTCACACTCATGTCAGCAGCGGTGAGGCGCATGGCTTCTATAGCCTCGTCGAGTGTAACACGGTAGACGCCATCACTAGCCATAGATAGTTGAGCTGCAGTCACAGCCTTGACCGCGCCCAGACTGTTGCGCTCCTAATTTCGCATTTCATGTTACAGATGAAATCAGTCAGCAAGAAGTCCAACCAATACATAAGTATAGTAAGAAAAACTCACGATACATGGTACTTGAACCAGACCATCGATTGGATCACAAGTAAGGCCTAGATTGTGTTCTACGATCATGTTTTACGTTCAGTTTAGAGACCAATATCGAGGGGGGTAGCGAACCTATCCCTATCTCCGCCGCCTAGCAACGAGCAAGTTCGTTTAAGCGATTAATCCGAGCCTCGACAAAGAAGCATAAGAGTGGTACGAACCTGTAAGACTGTCTCCGGAGACGCTGATCGTGGAAGATAAACCCGCATCGGAGGTCAATGAATTATTATTTAAAACTGATATTATTGAATAAAACAGGGTCCGTACTTACCTCCCATGCAAGCTGCAAAACCTGCGCTAGCCATTGAGCAAGCAACTGAGCCAGAAATAAAAGTGTATATCAGCCACATGGATCACTTTGTTTGAATTTGTCCTATTGACGTGTAGAAAAAGAGAGTTACAAAACTTACCTCCGACCTCAGCTTGGCACCCACCCTCTGCGGCAGAAATCGTACTTCCTCGTTTAAAGAGCATACCCACGGCCTAAAGGTACAATTCAAGATGTCCGAAATAATAAACAAAGAGGACTTGTTTTAGTTGCTGATAAAGTGTAAAAGAACACATGTAAAACTCACAGCAGCGGTCAATAAGAAGGTCACTATACTCTTCTCCGGATCGTCGCTGATAAACTTGGGAAGATGAAAGAGGGATGTTATCAACAAAGTTGAACAAGATTTGCGAGAGCGGGGTAACTAGGGAGCTCGAGAAGATCTGAGATGTACATACTTCGACGATATATTTTAGCACGGCCGGGATCACACCGGCTGCTCCATTTGTCGGTGAAGTTACAATACGGCCTCCGCTGGCATTAACCTCATTCACAGCGATAGCATAACATGAGAGAAAATCTATGGCGGGAAATAAAGTCTTGCGCTGTGCCATGTAATAAAAGGGTGGTTTAATTAGTAGCATTAATAGATATGAATTGTCTAGCTCAAACAAACCGAAGGCATAGGCAAAATTGGATGTTCCAATGATCCGACGACGCGTGTAGGACGAGGAGTAGAGATACTACTAGGTTTCTTTACACGTTCCCCAGAAGTATCAGAGTCATCTGCATTCCTGGACGGCGGCGCAAAACCACTAGGTGCATCAAGAACTCCAGATGGAGAGCTTCCATTTGCTATAGCTGGGAATGAACCCCCTACAGAAAGACCAGGGTAAAATCTGCGACAAGGTGAAATCAGACCCCATAAATGAATAGCATAGTGGTCTAGATTACCCCTCATAAGGCGCCTGTACAGCATTGGAGCCCTACGTTGTAGATGAAGCCGCCCAGGAAGTGTCGTTTCATGCGTAGAAACCCGCTGCGGATACAGTCATCCATAACAGCCCATATGCGCATCAGCTTTTCGAAGATCATAGAACTTTAATACCCTGATAGAAGTAATCCAATGCGAGTGTATACCTTTTCGAAAATATCTTCATGGCTGTGAAAATATCTCTCATTGTCATAAACGATTTGAGCAATAGTCATCTGAAACAATAAATTCAATGATTTAATATGAAAACGTTCTCATTTTCAATTTGAAAGATAGTACATTATGCTTCTGCGTCAGCGCAAGAAGACTGTCCCCGGAATGAAACACAAAAGGAGGATGTGAAGAGTCAGCTCGACCTTCGTCATGTTCTACTTGGTTCAGACGCGCAGGGTCAACTTTATGCTTGTCAACACCCTTGTAAAATAAGTTTTCGTCGACTAAAATATATTAATAAATTGAATTGATGATAATATTAAATTGAAACCCTACCTTTAGTTTTTTCGTTCACAACGAATCCTCCTCCGACGCTTAAGACTATTAGTGAGCTATAAGTTGATTTCATTCTTCCCACAAACATACCTAAAATATTCATTGGTGGCCAGCAATTCCCCACCTTTACCAAATACGGAAAATCGCATGCCATTTGGATGGGTCTTAAGGACGTCGTCCCAGCGCCAAAGCATGTCACGGTCCATATCATAAATGATACGATGTTTTCCTCCAAGCAAAAGTTGCTTGTTTTGCAATATGTCATTGTATCGTGAAGACACTGTACCCGTGTCTATCGTTTCAGGGTCAGATCCTTCAAGTCCTAATAAGATAGCTTGGGGTGTATGATGCCTATACCGGAAGAGAGTTGACTATTGTCCTCTGAACAGCCTTGATCTCAGACTTACTCACCCTTTTCCTGAGACACAAGGTTAAAGATAATTCAGTCAACCCCCAAGCAATTCATATGCCTAAAACGGACCTGTTGCAGCCAAAGAACCATATCTAATCACGAGTTCTGATAATCAACACACAGTACAAGATGAAGTTAAAGAGTTACGCACAGTGTTATCTTTATCATCTCAACCTTTTCCAATAGCTCGAGTTCAACTAGGTCATTAATAAAAATCTTCCCGGCACGCATCGGTCCTACGGTGTGAGAACTACTCGGACCAACTAGAATGAGTACAAAAAACCCGTATTATCAGCATTGTCAGGTTATTCACTCTATGGCTACTTCACGCAGTACAGAAGACACATACTCCCGATACTGAACAAGTCAAAAGTGGATATCACCGCGTGTTCTTGCTCCGGGCGAGAGGCTACGGTAACGTCCGTTTCATTACTGCGTCCCTTATTATCATTATTACTCTTATTCGTGTCATCTAAAGTATCTTCCTTTTCTTTGGATTCGCGGTCAATGACTTGCAGCCTACGTGTACTTTGATGGAAGTTTCTGTTCATCCTTGATGGGAGTATTCTTGTATAAGGCAAGACCGTAAAATTAGGGGGATTGAAAGGAAGAGCTTTCGTACGGAGAACGCCTCTATGCCAGGATATTAATCTATAGGGATGCATCTCTCAGGATTTGATCAGTAAATAGCGATGTGCAAAGGGTTCGTTGGTTTCTTATGGAGGTCAAAAAACTGGGGGAGGATAACAAGCTTAGGTTTCTATCTTCAAGACGTGTCCAGTTTAGGGGAGGTTGTAGACTTTGAATATATGTAGTTTGCTATTGTGAGATTGTTAATAGAGCTGAAGAAAAGTTGAATCAGGAGATGATTGGAGACATAGAATCCATAGGTCAAAGCTCTTTGCGTTATTCACAACACGAACTAGTGCACGGCGCTCGACGCGTCGTATGATCTAATAGTACTAGTGATACACAATATTAATATGATTAGCCTTCACTGAGCCAGTAATCTGCAAGATATTGCAAGCAAGTATTTTTTAAATATTTTTTATGCATCATTTTGCAAAGAACTAATCTAAGCAATTAGCTTACGATAACTACACGCTTGGGGTCGGAAAGGTGCTTCTCATCGGGGGGGGGGGATCTATTTTTTTGTGTTAAAAGTAATCCTTCCGCTTTTGACATGAAAGAACTCTTATAATCAAGAACCAAGTGCCGACTCGAATACAATCAATTCTCAACCCGTATAGTCTCCGAATAAATTTTTTATTAGTCGCCAATGATGCTCACAGGTCTTCTTGGTTGTTATGCTTGAAAGAAGGCTTACGCCGAGTCACCCGAACTTTGAAATATGAACTGGAAATTCACTCCGAAGTACGAAGAGTAAACAAAGGCGGAGTAATTAGAGATGCAAAATGGGAAAACGTTTAAAAACGTGAATAGTGAAGAGAATTCATATACAGATTAAACAGACACATCTGAACAAAAAATCCGGTGAGGAAGGTGAGGGCACATTACTTGTAGGTAATCGCCTTTGAGGATATTACTCTGAAATAAAGGTGATTTACTGTTGTATAGTATCTTGGTGAGGAGACAGCAGATTCATACTGCTAAGGTGGTCACAGATAGTGAGCCTTTCGCTTATTATTCGCAATGACCATTTATGATGTGTACATTCCCAGACGAGAACAGATGATCCCGGAGATGAAGCCAAGGCTGATCATTCCATGACGAATTATGATCCCGATCATTACATTTTACCATGAATAAAAGAATTACAGATGATCAGAGTGAACCCTAAGTGGACTAAAATTATGTTAAAGGTATTTTTCGGAGTGCAAAAAGACAGTAGTATATGAGCACGCACATAATAATGATTGATCTACGACAAGCAATCTGATACGGTTTCGGTAAGAGCGTAAATATTAAAACCGCTTGTACGCCGCAAAGTAGCATATACTGTTCATAGGCATGTCCTTCCGAGTAAAGATCCTAGTAGTTTAAGCTAGATCCCACAAATAGTAGTAGCTATCAATTTTGATGAGAATGACAGTAGGAAGACCGTCGCCAGCAAAATCTCCAGGGCCACCGTACTACTGGTGAGCATGTGTGGGATACGCGCTTTTCAGTGGTCAATAGAGATCGGCTAACTCGGCATTGACCCATAGCTTGATCTGGATCTAGCATATGAGTGCTGCTCACGTAGCTTTGAGCCAGCTTTTTCTTTGAATAAAGAAAAATCTGATATTGATGGTGGCTGCACGCGTGCGATAAACAACTGGCTTGATTAGTTTTTTTTTCTCTAAGAGATGGAGACTTCTTATTTTGTCGTGTGACTATATCTGTGACTGTCACGCATGGCCTCATCGTGCTCGACTAAGTAGCTCTCTCATTGAGTTCTTCCTTCCACCTCTGTTTCCGTCGTCGTCTCCAATCACGACGATAACGGTACAATGGACCCAGCTGTTGCCGCGCGGGTCACGGCTTCCACGTCCACAACATCTTCACGTTCATATTCTACTACTTCTCCTACCACATCTCGTACAACCAATTCGAGCACAATGCCTTTCCCCCACACTGGTTCTAGCTCAACTAGCAATGACGATGCGATATTGAACTCGCATACTACTTTGGAACAAGTTCTTGCTGCTAACGCAAATGCTCGCGATCCGGTACGAGCAGCCTTAGAAGCTGTTCTTCAAGAGCGAAATACTTTAAGTTACCAGAATTCACAACTTTGGAACCATCTTAAAAAACAGCGCAACAACTATCAGGCCGCAACCAGCGACTTAAAACGAATCAGAGCGGAAAGAGAATCTTTGCGTGCGAGGCTGGCAGAATATGAGCAATCACCAAACGGTGAACAGAACGACGAGAAGCGGCTTCGGTCGTCTCATTCTGCTGCTCACTTAGCTTCTAATACATCTCGCGGTGCACAAGACCATTCCATTGAGAGTACCACCTCAGAGGCTACTCTTCACGCCCGTAGCAGCTCAAATCATCTTAAAGGGTCTCGTGAACATTCGGAGGACCGTCCTGGTACGTTATGTCATAATTTATAGAAACCACTAAATTCATATCCTTTGTATATCTGATGGGTACCTTTTATAAGTTACAACTCGTGCCCGTTCCGTTTCGCGCGACCACCGTTCAACAAATCGTGAACTCCCAAGGGGTCAACAAAGGGAACGAAGTAGCACACATCCAGAATTTTCTACCCCATCGTTGACCAACGGCAGTCAAATGCCTTCTTCACCTACTTCCAGTGAACAGAGGTCATCAAATGAGCAAGTTTCTCTCGGGGCTCAGCAAAGTATATCTCCACCCCCTCTAAAGATACCACGACGCACGGATTCTCTACCCTCTGTATCCTCTGATACAAGTTCCACTCAACAAATCTTTGTAAACGGGGAAAGCATCGAAGATCCCTTGGGAACCGCAAAGCCTACGGTCACAAAACTAACTATTCCTTCAATTAGCACTCCTACAGTGACTGTTGCTAGTGATGCGCCTCAAGTTCCTCGTGGCCAGGATCCAGTTGCTCCAGCTTTGGTTTCGGTTACCTCGGCTTCTGTCACCCTTGCGCCAAATTATCTAGGTGCAATACCAGCTCGCAAGGCTTCGAGAGAGAGCAGGATCAGTCTTCCGGATGAAGCAAAAAGATACTACGCAAATCTTGCGGATTCGCCTCTAGCATCACCCAATGTGAATTCTTCTGAACATTGGCGTCAAACTCAACGGTCTATGAATGGTGATCGTACGCTTAATCAAGTGCCGGAAGAAACAGATAGCAAAGGTCGTGATTCAGCGAGTCCTCGTCCATTTCTTGAGTTGGAGACAACAGACGATAGTGAGAGCGAATCACGCATCAGCGGCGATACTCGCGCTTCCGAAATAGAACCTGAAGGTGCGGAAGATGCTGTAGACTTTGGATACACCCCTAATCGGGGTGATGCATCGGCCCTTACGAACACGGGACAACTGCCTAAAACGCACGTTGCGAAATCTGCAGCTACAGCTGACCAGTTTCCTATGCCTCCCGCGACCTATAACTCTCCTGTTAGAATGCCATCGTCTCCTACGTCTCAGCTTGACTCCATGCACGGGACAAATATGGGGCGGACGCTCACCAACAGTTCTGGTCCCTCTTGGATACCTTCAGCATCGACCTCCACTATTACGTCTTCGGCTACTACATTAGTACCAGAGATGGGACGGCGCTCACGCGACAAGGTGGATTCCTTCATCATGCCCCCGCCTGCAGTCGCGTTTCGACAGATGCCCTTGCTTGATACTGATCTGAAAACAACAACATTGGAGGTACTGGGGAGCCATATCAGAGCGAATGATAAGGGAAAGGAGGTTCTCAGTTTCGTCGTCGCCATCAAGGTTGTTGGGAAAGAGTCGTGGCAGGTGCGTGGTGCATATATGAGCTGAATTCTAACCTTCTAGGGCTGACGTCTTTCACTATAATAGATCGAGAAGTTTTATTCAGATGTACTTGCCCTCGATAGTCGTTTACGTTCCAGGTGTAGTCGAACAACCCTGAAAAAACTGCAGCCACTCCCAGATAACAAGCTCTTCAAAGATCACGCGCCAGCAAAAGTCGATCAACGAAAGCAGATGTTGCAAGCGTATCTACAGTCAGTTATAGGTCTTCCGATAAAGGATAAAAACGAGATTATTGTTTTCTTTTCCTCGGATGTCGTCCGTGAAAGGTCTCCTGTTACAAAAAGCGGCTACAAAGAGGGTTATCTGACAAAAAGAGGCAAAAACTTTGGCGGGTGGAAAACCCGTTATTTTGTACTACAGGGCCCAGTTTTGGAGTACTACGAAAGTGTATGTCTGATCCACCTCTTTCTTACTAGCACATATAATCTCTAATATCTTTAAAGCGAGGGGGTACTCATCTAGGGTCGATACAAATAACTGGAGCTCAAATCGGACGACAACAAAAGACTGGGTCAAGAGTGGATTCCGACGACGAGAACGAATTTAGGCATGCTTTCCTCATAATTGAACCAAAGAAAGGCCCTGCTGGTCAGAACACTCGACATGTTCTCTGTGCGGAAAGTGATCGTGAACGTGACGCATGGGTCGATGTTCTGGTGCGCTACGTTATGGGCTCTTACGAGGACGACAAGCCACCCCCTACCCGATCAACGTTGCCGCTACTGCAGCTCAGAATGGTGGCCAGCCGCGTAGCTCGTCGGCTTCCTTGGGTTATAATGAGCTCGGATCCCCGCAAAATAGACGCACAGTCTTAAAAGATCAGATTCAGAAGACAGATGCGACACCTATACCCATCTCTCAGCTTTCAAATGAAGGGGCTAACGCCAAATTTTTCTCAATCATTGAAGCAACAAGTCCTTCTAAATCACCAATTGAAAAGGGATCTGTATCGAGCTTACCCACCTTTGAAGGGAGTGGGAAGTCATCTTTAGATCGTATCAATAATGATGATCCTCAGCTTTCTAGCTCCTTACCAACTAACTCTAGCCTTGCGGACGCATCTTTGTCTTTGGCTCCGATAGGTCAAAGATCAAATTCAGAATTGGGCCATTATCCGGATTTACAACCAGCCTTGAGTAAACCATCCACTTCTTCAGATCAACAGACCCGGGCCCGTGAACGTGTTCGAGCGTCCTATCATCCTACACTTGGGACAGTTATGTCATCACCCTCAACGTCAGAACGACCTCCTTCCCCCGAAAAAGCAAGTCCAGCAACAGTGTCTCCTTCTTCTAATAAGGACGATGGAAATAGATTTGGAAAAATTTCGGGACCTTTGAATGGAACGCCCATTCCTGCAGGTTACAAGTTCGGTGGTAAAGATCCAGTTCCAGAGCAACAGCCTACTAATGACCGAGAGAGAAAAGCTAGATCTCGAGCATTCTGGAGATGGCCGACTGGTACGTTATGTCATACAAATATTCTTTACAATACTATAATTATAATCAATCAGGTGCCGATAAAACGTCAAGCGCTCCTGCATTACAGTCTCGTGCCGTATTTGGTGTGCCCTTAGAGATGTCTTTGGATGTTTGCCAAATAGCCAACCTTCCTGCGATAGTTTTCAGATCTATCCAGTACTTAGAAGCTAAAAAGGCAGACCAAGAGGAAGGTATATATCGCTTGAGTGGAAGCTCGGCTGTAATAAAGAGCTTGAAAGATAGGTTTAATGCAGGTAAGTTGAATAGATTACGTTTGGTAAATAGTAAATATGAATTTATGAATTTTCAGAGGGTGATGTCGACTTGTTGGCCTCAGATGTACAAGACCCTCATGCTATTGCTGGTCTTTTGAAAAGCTTCCTGAGAGAACTACCATCGAGTCTCTTGACTCGAGAGCTACATATGAAGTTCCTTGCTGTTATGGGTATGGTATATCGCAATCCTGCTGTAAACACATTAACTAATTTGTTTTTCATATTGAAGATTTTGTCGACACTCAAGAAAGAATTAAGGAGCTTCAAGAACTGATTTCACAGCTTCCATTAGCAAATTACAGTCTTCTACGTGCCTTAACGGCACATCTGATCCTTATCGTTCAAAACTCAAACATAAATAAGATGACTATGCGAAATGTGGGGATAGTGTTCAGTCCTACGCTCGGGATACCAGCAGGGGTTTTCAGTCTAATGTTAGGAGAATTTAATCGTGTATTTAACGTCAATGGTGATGGATCGGATTCGTCTGTAGAAGAAGATGCTACCGCACCTACGCCTCGCCGGCACTCCAGCGGTTTAAGCCGAAGGAATAGTGTACGTTATTCCGATGCTGCAGCAGATCAATTACTTGGTTTATCGGGGAGAGCTCTGTCATGTACGTCTTGAATACGAATTCTACCGATTTCTATAACATTTCTAATCTAGTTCATCATAGCTACTGCTGAAGATCAGTCCGATGATGGGGATGATATTTCAGTCCAGGTGGAGGATGAGAGCGATGCAAGCAATACGGAAGCTGAAGCCGAAACAGAAGGAGAATCAGTTCGTGGTGTGTCACCAGGATCTAGTGGGACACCTCCAGCCTTACAGTATCAAGAGGAAGTGCATCCACCCCCTCCGGGTGATTTAGAAGCCACTCCACCTAAATCTCGAGCCTCGTTTGTTGCAGCAAGTCGTGGCCTCAATCTGAACCTTAGTAGTTCGACGTCAAAAGCTGATCGGCGCCGTAGTCGAATACCACAAGGACTACCGGCATCTCCTAGGCCTACAGGCTCCCCGTTGGGTACTCCAACTTTCAAAGCCCATTCTGATTCTTCTCCTGCCAGCACTCCTCGGTAAATACTAACGACATGCGATGACTTCCGTTACGGCTGCTCCCATGGTTTATTTCTTCATATTTCCCTCTACTCTTTTCTATACATATCACCGTTCACGAATTTTACGTCGGACTACAGTGCAGTAATTTTGATTCCGTCTTTTATTGGGACTTTATTTTTCGTCATTGCTTTCCCTTTTTTTTCTCTAAGCTTTTGAGAATTCGTTTGTGGCATTACCTTTCACACTCTTTCCATTTCTTGTTCTATTTTTCTTCTGAAATATCACCCTTTTTCGTGATCTGTCAGATCTGTATACCCCTGCAAATTGCTCTGTAGATCTTAGTAGTTATAAGAATATCAACACAATACCACTCTCATGCAGGAATAGAACGTAGCATTTGTATGAACTTGAGACCAGACATAAAGCCTAATCCAAAGATGATTCTAGCATACATGTGTGTAGGCACTCAGAAGTTATATTACTGGTGAGTTGCTAACTTCCGTGGCATGCATTTACAAATCCTATAGCACGTAACTCCCCAAAGTATAGGGTGGAACTATTCCAACCTGTATTCTCAAACTCAAGAGATTATCCTTTCCTCTACCTCCGTCCGATAATCTGATGATCGAAGGTGATGATTGGATTGTCGATTATGTGGTACCACTTTATGTTCATCAAAGATACCATTCGGAATGGCTTTATGACTCGAAAAGCCTGCGAATGTCCGATTCTTTGTAAGACGAAACAGGTAGCACGGGGTTGCTCGTGATATAAAATATAACGTGTACTAAGCTCATGCTTCAATATAAACCCACTCCTAGTAAAAATCTGGAGTAGTCTCGTAAAGCACCAAGTAAATACCCCAGTCCTTCTTTAGTCTTTCTGTGGGCGCTGATCTCGGCTATGTCGACATTCAAGTCCTTTGCAGTTGTTGGGGTAGGAAACCTAGGATTATATATTGCTGAAGAGTTACTAAAGCTGCAAGACGAGGGTCGAATTTCGGAGGTCTTGGTACTGACTCGTTCTGTAGGCATCAAAACCCCTACTAGATTAAGAGATAAAACATCACTTACGAGTCTGTTACAGGCACCCGGGAGTCATTATAATCTTGCTAGCAAAGGAGCACAGATTATCACTGTCGACTATACTTCTCCTTATTCTTTGGTTTCCGTACTCACTGGAGTCGATGTACTGATCTCCTCAGTAGGATATGAGGCCTTTTCTCTTCAGGAAGAGCTTGCAAGGATAGCAAAGAAATGTAAAGTGAAACTTTTTGTACCTTCGGAGTTCGGGTTCGCAATACAGGGGAAGGATCTAAAAGACGTACCAACAATCTTTCACCCAAAAGAAAACATACGTCGGAGGCTACTTGATCTGGATATGCCTTATACCATCTTTTATAACGGACTATTTCCTGATTTTGTTGCTTCCGATGAGTAAGTTCTGCGATTTTTAAATGAGAAGTTGTCCTAGATAACATTGACGAATCCACCATTGCTCAGAATCTTTGCTAAAGGCCTCGGTATCGACTTTATTGAGGGCAGTGTAACTCTTGGAGGTAGTGGTGAGGTACCTGTTTCTTTTACCACACGAGAAGATGTAGCTAGATATGTGTGCCATGTCTTAACGACAATGCAGGGCTATGATTTGTTATGGCGTATATTTCGTATAGAAGGTGAACGGATAGTAAGTCATTTCTTAGCGTGGACGCCGAGCATACATTGACTGCATTTCTCCTTCAGTCTTTCAAGTCTCTATTACAAGAGTATGAGAAACGGGCTTCTCGTCCCATAGAATACTCATTTCGTTCCAAGGAATCCTTGTTAGACGCAGTTGAAAGGGATCCGAATGATTTAACAGCTATCATCCTTCTTGAAGCCGAGCTCGGTCGGGCGACTGTTGGTAACCCAGAAGATTTGGCGAATGAATGTTGGCCCGAATGGAAGCCAACACGAGCTATTGACGCTTTGATGAGACGCACTTTCATAAGTAGATAAAACAAGAATGGCTAGAGTTCCCTCTATTCCTATAATATCTTCAAGAAGTATTGTACAAATATTGTATATTGACCTGAATACGCACCACTCATCAAGTATGTAACATATTTTACATTCAGCGTAGTAGTCTAGGCTATTTCGCTTAAAGTAATTATCGAGGTATTGGATGACTTTTGATACTTCTATGATGGTAAACTAAACAAGAAGCCTGACTTTCAATTCAATGAAAGTGTTCCGGCTATGGAAAGTGAGTAGTTGTTTTGGAGTACAGAGGGTGCCACGGCGAATGAATGAGATCTTAAGGCAAGATTCTGAAGCGCAGATTACAAAGACGGGCTGAGACGGTGGTTCATGAGAGGAAATAATATAATTTTTTTTTCACGTCATACTTGGTTCATACTTTGCTCGAACTGAATCGGAAGGCTAAAAAGATTTTGGCCCGGCATCTGGATTTGTTATATTCACCATGGCATCAAGCTGGAAAGAATTCGTTAATATGACAAACTCGAGTTATCTTGTGGCCATCAAAAAGAGAAGGATCCGCAAAAATCAGGGACTTGGACCCTCTTCCGAAAAAGTTTCAGAAAAAACAAAATAAGACAGAAGAAGACCAAAAAAACTTGGAAGCATCGTGTTTACTGGATCCAGAGGGCCTATAATTTTAGCTCATTTGCACATTGATCTAGGAGAAAACAGGTAAGTAAGTGCTTTTGGAAAGATTGCAGATAGTCATTCTCCAGCGACATGGTGTGCGAACAAGAAAAATCTGAAAGAAGTCTATAACGACTAGTCAGGTTCCTGTGAATGGTCTCCTATGCAGTTCCTGAGCCTGAAAACCCGAAAATGGGAATCGGCCACATCTCCCAGAAGAAACCCATAAACCCCTGTCACTAATGTGACCTGACATCCTATAGATTCTAGTCATTCGAGTAATTCTCGCTTATCCAGAGCTCTGGAATTTCCTTTTGCATTGCTCAGTCCACATCCTTGTCGCATGAACCAGAAGAGAAAGCCGGGCATATATTGGCCGTCGGCAAAGAAGAAGCTGGCTACTGTCTTCTGAAGTAAGGCAAGGCTCTCTTTACTTCCGAATAGTTGTTATCTCCTTCCTTAGAATCGTACTCTCTAAGGGACTGGTTCAATCTTAGAGTGATCATTACTGTGTGGAACGGGCGTTGTTAAATTGCAATCAAAAATAGTTTCAGCACGCTCGAGGCGCTCCAGAGAGATATCAGTGGGAAAGAATGTGATAACCCATCAGCCACCTGGGATCCCGTCCTGAACAAGCTTCTATTCTCAAAACAGGTTTTTAATAAAAGTTTTACGAGAGAAATACGAAGTATCACTTACCCCGCTGGGAGATTTAGATCCTTGAGAACACAGATGATGTTTAGTATTACAAATAGTGAATACTCTAAGTAGGCTCAGACGGAGGATACTAATGTCCTTGAAGAGAATTTTACTCTATTAGAATGTTGAAGTTCCGATATTGAATTTGTGCGTGTAGTAAAATTGGAAAGTAAATTTAGTCAGACATCCATAGTAACCCATTTTTCACCCTCTTTTTTGAGTTTTCCCGCTGCCTTGACTTATCTAAATCTTAGCTGTTTAGATGGATGAACAGAGCTTTGAAAGAGCAGAGATGATAGTCGGAGTAAAAGCCTCCTTGGCCCTGTTCCAAGGTACGCGATAGATGACAAAATGCATTTGATCACCGCTCGTGGCTTATCCTCTTTCTCTTTGCTCTACCATCAACTACGGCCGCAGTTGGTGTCTCTAGGTAGACGGATTACGTCTTGTATAGGAATATCATGGGATTCAGGCAGGCGGTGGTTCTTGCGAGCGTTTGCTTCGCGTTCGGTGAGTAACTGGTTGCTTGCCGTGCTGCTCTGGACCAAGGTTCAAGTCTTGCCCATGTCGATATGAAAATAATCTTCGACGAGCAGAAGACTTTCCACACAGCCATATTAGGAGCTCAACAGAAGCTAACGTTATTGTTTTCTTATCTACCCAGGTATTCTTTTTGTGTGCTTCACGGTTGACCACAGATTACTCTTCGGAACGCTCACAGAACAAGCTATAGAAGATGGTTTCTTCTTTTACACAACCTTCTATAACTCCCCGCCGGTGATAAAGGTATGTTCAGTTGTTACGATGACCCGTCATGATGGGACGAGGCTTAGAGAATCGTTCTGACTATTTTTGAACTATTTTACGCAGCTTGTACTTCATAGTATGGTTGCTTTCGGAGTTTTAGGGTTAGTTACGAAACTTCACAAGTGGGATGAGAGCGCAATGTATTTTGATGGGAGTTCTCTGGGTAAGGCCTTCCTCCGAGTTCATCCCTTCCGATAGCTTCTTATCCTACGGAATTGACTTTTCTGTGAATAGCACTCTACGTATTCGCGTTGGGCGTATATCTGACAGTCTCAATACCCTCTTTGCGTACTATTGTGGACCCCGTCATTGGTGTTGATACTCGCGAAGACAGGATCGAGGCCATGCGCATACTTAGTGCAGGAAATACCATTATTATGTTTTTGCTCGGAGCCGTTCTCAGTCTTCAAGTAAGTATTTAGTTTCCGTTCCCCGCCGCTACAGCTCCCACCTTTAATCCGTTACTGTGGACCCGGTGGTGAAGAACATGATGAGCATCTTCAGCATTACTCGGAATGTGCCTAATCCACAGTGTCGGAATCGACAAACCCCGAGAAAGTCGATTCTCCATTTTTTTATTCTCAAAAGATAAATAATAAAAGAAATTAATATTTTTAAAAATGAATTTCCAGGCTGGCGAAGAATATTCAAGGCGTTACGAAGCAAAAGTTATGGCAAATGTCACGGATAAAGATGGGAAAGGGGCATCCGCGGAGAAGAAGTCTCAGTAAAATGTACTGTAATATATGGTCACCATCCTGTCTCGACTATCTGTGCATTACTCTGTCTCTGTGCTATATACTCACACAATAACACTTTTTCTTACATGACTGTTTAAAAAAACTCTTGAAATTCTGCTTTCACTCATAAGTCCGTGGACTTGAGTGTAAGCGACATTGTGTGTACGATTACTATAGCATTTTTTCTCACGCAGCACGAGCGCGTCAAGGTCACATTTCTATCGCGAACTTCTTCGACGTCCAAGTCATGCTCTCTGATGTTAGCGAGCTCTGACTTTGCCGTTGAAAGTCTTCTCAATTGGTGTAGTACGCATGGAATTAAAATTGACGCGAGAATACGCGTCGCCCGCGGAGAAGGAGGGGGAATAGGCGTCTACTCACTTGAGTCTTTCATAGAACCTAATACTACATGTGCGTATATTGTCTTACGTGAATCATGCTCTGCCATAGTATTTACACAGATGTTTAATGTTCTATCTGCTATGGCTCCGCCTGCTACAGTGGTCACTATTCCAAAGTCGGCAGTGTTGTCTATCAGGAACTGTTCAGCTACCGAATATATACCCAAGGTCATCTTTGGAAAAGAAGCACAGCTAGGGCTTTCCTTAGGGTTGTATGGCGAAATGTGATCATCTTTCTTTTGTTTGATATATCGTTCCTTCATCTTTTGCATCCGAATTTTGATTTAAGGATCATCTTCCAAAGTCGGTGTAATGTTCAAATACGGTTATGCTAGTGTTCTCTTGCCTTTCTAATTCCTTTCATAAAACTATTTTTGATGCACCCTCTTTTCCTGTGGCTGACTTTCTGTAAAGGCTAGCTGGTGAATCATCTCCTTGGTTTGGATATCTTCAGTCGCTTCCAACAAGTAATGATCTTGCATTGCTTTGGGATGCAGACAATGAAGATGAGGCCTCTGCATTATACTGGACTAAGGGCACAGTTGTCGAATACGAAATTCGTAACTCCACTCCGATTGAAAATAAACAATCAGATCAAGAACTCAAGAGCTCGGCGGTGGTAAGTCTAACGTAGAAGATGGCAGACAGATCAACTTTGTTCATCTAAATTTTTCGAGTCCCTCTAATTCCTCTCCTAAATGGCACGTGAAGTCTTAAAAAAATTGAACTCGTGTTGAATACTATTATCCCTAAATATCTCCTAAATTTTCTTGATGCCCAAAGCAGATAAACTCTTGGCTAACTGAAAATCATACAGCAAGTACTCCGGCAGTACTATGAATCAACTGTTGTTCCCGCGATCGCGAGAGTGTACAGTGAAGAATCCCCAACCCTGGAGGGTTTTGTACTCGCGTATGCTCTCGTATCCTCACGAGCTTTTATCGTTGACGCTTATCATGGACTTGCGATGGTCCCAATTGCCGATGCGTAGGTATCATTTCCTCATATCGATATTTTTCTATTTTTGCACGCTATCGTATGAAATAAGAAGTCTAAAACTCTACTCTACTCCGTCCTCCGCCCGTGTTTCTTTCAATTTGAAATTTTTTGAAATTGCTAACCTTTTGCTAGTTTTAATCATGAAGTAGAGAATCATATCCATCTTGAGGTGCGAGTTCCTAGCTCAATTTCATCTCCCTTAGCGACTTCTTCCTCACGGGGAAATACCATTTCAAATCGTAAACTTAGAGTAACCACGATGTTTGTCCAGTGTGTGGCTCATTCGCCATGTGCGAGCATGATGTTGATGATGTAGGTCCTGTTCAGAAAAAAGTACCAGAACCGGCTGGAGAAAGAAATGGAGATGAAGATGAAGATGAAGACACGTGTGATATGGTGACAAATGCCCCTATTCCACCTCTTACCCAGGTATTCAACACGTACGGAGAAAATCTGAGTAATGCTCAACTCCTTGTTCGCTATGGATTCTTGCTTGATGGAAACGAGAATGACCATATTTTTTGGGACTCAAATCAACTTCGTATTACCGCTGGGTCTTACGTTGATATTAGTTGCATTCACCGAAGTTACGGCAATGCCAGAGGTGAAAAAATCATTGATGCCACGTCCTCTGACAATCGTGATTCGGAGATCAAAACTTTGATTAAGCACTCTTCTGAAAGCGCAGAGAGAGCGGCAAAGTTTTATACTGCCTCCCATCTTCACACTGTAGAAGAAAGTTTTTCAAGTATCAGAAATGTCGCCGACATGGGCAGCGAAGATCAACATCTCAAAATAATTCCGGGCCAGGTCCTTCTGGATCGTGTTCAGGCGGTACTTGAAAGATGGTGTTGTGGCGGGGACACATGGACAAGCTCAAATCTCGTATATGACCCAAGGGACCTAGAAAGAGAAGAACACGTAAAAGCACCTGAAGTAAATTCACTGCCCATTAAGCTGGATCCTTCCAAAAATAGATTCTTTCCCTCCGAGGAGTATAATAATCGATCATCAGCCAGTTTTTCCCCACAAGAAAACCAATCTAAGGTTAGTCTATGACAACGGTCTTGAATTCTTTTCGACCTTTGTTCCCTTCTTGTAACTGTAATACCGAAGTTGGAAGTGATCCTTTTACAAGGAATAATGATGGTTGTGGCCCAAAACTTCGCGGTTCCACGATGGGTTGCTGTGAATAGACTTCTAAATCTCAGTGTCGTCTTCTTGTATTCAATCTTGTACCATCAAACCGGCGTGAAAGGTGTTTTGGAGCCTTGACTCTAGAGATATACCTTGGTTCCTGACTTTCTTGACCTAAACCGGTTTTGGGGTGCGACCGGTCGGAACTATGAGTTCACAAGTTCTCTATTGTTCACATTAAGAACACATAATCTATATACCTTACGCAGACCAGGCAGATTATTAATTAAAAATATCATCTTCGCCGACTGAGATTAACACTGAGCGTAACTCAACCTTGCGCGCCATGTATATGAGGTCGACAATATCCTTTTGTTTAAGATCCTTGCCATTGTCGACCATTGTTGGTTAACTTTATACTCTGCGGCGTAAGCCGAAGGGTATGTTAGCTTCTGTTTCTTATTAGCAGAGATCCGGACTTTGTTATGGTCATTTGAACTTCCATTGGGTTCAGAAATGGTCCGTTCCTGGATTTGATGCAAACTTAATGATAATCTGTATCACTGAAAATTCTTCATAGGACCTACAAAACAATTCAATTCTCCTTCATTTCCCTAAATTGGTTGACAAAGTGTGCTGATTCTTATTCTAGATATATCATCAACAAAAGAAGCGAGATACGTTATCATTCAGACTGAATGACGAGGCACGGATTTCGCATCATCTCTGGATTTTTTGTACATTGCTTGTTTTGCACATGGGTTGTCTTCAATGCAGAATCGATTCTGTGTCTTCAGACTCTACACCAATGGGTAAAGAATGGAAACGGACTGCGGAAAGGCATCTAGAAGTTGCTGAGCCTGTTCTCTCGACTGAAAGTCAAGATACATCTGCTCACGGGGAAGACAATATCTTCAAAGAAGGGGTTAAGAAGGCCCAGGTATCGCATCATCGCAAAGATAACGATCAAGGTTTGGAAACTTTACAGCTTGATGAGCAACATCTCCCGGACGTTCTTATATCGACGTTTGATGAAGAAGTGCGCTTATTACAAGATATAGCTTTGGTACAGAGCCATTTGGAAAATATATTAGCAGCCAAAGAATTAGAAGATACGGGCATTGACGATACCATGGAATTAGGGGATGAAATGACAAGGAACTTTCTCCCTCGAGAAGACAGCCTTATTAGCGTCACAAAGCAAACCTTGATACAATCGGCTGTTACGAGTGAGTGTCTTCTTTGATTTAACTTCATTCTCCGACAACAATTCCTTTACATTTTGGCCCCTTGCCAACTTTGTTTTAAAATAATAAGTGAACTGACTATTCTAATGTCTTCATCTACGTTTATTCAAATACACATCACGAAAACATCCGTGTGGATGGCTTCCTTGAAACTTGATATCATTCACTGTCATATTAACATTCTCTGTGGAAATTTTCTCGGGACCTCTTCTTCTGCACCTTCCTTTTGTGCACGTCCTCCCTTAAGAGGAAAGCTTATCAGGGACTATAGAAGAGAAACAAGACAGAACACGTAAGCGACATAGGTCAAGCAGCTCGGAATCCCGCCCGTTGAAAAAGCATAATATACTAAGCGGGCATTCAACTGAACTGACTTCAGTCAATTCTATAAGAGAGACGGATGCCGAGGTACGTTGATATATAAATATATCTAATATTACAGTAGTCAAGTGCAATGTTCTAATGAGAAAGTTTACATTTACATCGAACAATAGAATCCGAGTAGGCGACTACCAGATGTAGGATGTCATCAGAAAAGTGCACTGTCGGTTCTACTACAATATAGCGAGGACTCGGACATTGAGCAAATTGATAGTGACATTGAGGCGCAATCTCCGGCGGATGTAAGTACTGTGTCCACCACGACTACCACGACGCAAATCCGTCCCGACGGTGTCGATCTAGCCGACATAGCCAGTGATGGTGCAGATCATCGGTGCGTGCCTCGTTCAAATTGATAATCCTCAAATCTTAATAGCTTGACTCTTTTTCTGCTGCCATTTTGTATTTTATTTCCGATGCATCAACAAAATTAGTCTGATTTCGACACCGGCAGAGCCAAATGAGGACAGCGCAAAAGACATTGTAGGAGAAGGGCCGGAAACAAACCACTTGAGGTACAAGTTACTAAGGGAAATTGTAGCATCGACTGCTCGTGTCGTGTCGGAGCTGTGTGCTGCTCGCATTCGCGGGATGGCTTTTTCTGATCTGGATTTGACCTCGCTTGGGGATGTCGTCGATGTACGTGATTTTTTTTTCTAATTAATCTTTTCAAGTGGGTCCTCGCGTCCCTCTTGCTTAATCTGGACAAATCCGCCATTGTTTCTTTATATGGTTACTTGAGGTTTGAGCGAAAACCTTGAATTTTCCCAGGACCAATTCAGTCGCAATTGAAGACCTACTTCGATGTGAATTTGTGAATATATGCTCTGTCTTGACCCGGCGGCTAGATCTACGCCACAACAATGATAGGATGTTGCATGCAGTTTACGGAAAGTAGATGATGAAGATCCGTTATTTCTCAATCCTTTGTTCGAAGAGGTCCTATGAGCGATGGTACCTCAGACTATCGCTGAACCTCGCCACTATCAGTCAGGGCACTGAACCTACTCCTATCATGGGGTAAAGGTGACAGGGGGAGGAGTTTTAGTGCTGATCGTTAACGGCTTGACTCACAAGCACAATTTACATATCTTTAATAAAAAATTGTCAAGCTGAGCATTATCCGCTGACCATTTCTGTTCTCGATCTCTCTAGGCGATCCCGGTTGAAAATAAGAAGACACGTATGGCAGCACAGCTGGCACTTTCGGAGCGTGCATGCCTCGAGAGTTGTATTTCTACCTGGAACGAGATAGAAAAGGTTGCTCGACGGTTCTAAAGTAGTCTTCATGTGTTGAGGGTTGTGATTAATAAAAAGTCAAGCGTACTGCGGCGTTGTCAATTTTTCTATTCTTGGGCCCTTTCTTGTACACGAACAAAAGTTGTATATCTGTTTTTATCAGCATATTCTCCGGAACCAAGTCAGATGCGCATATGTTATTTGATGGGCTTTGACAAACCTAAGGGTAATGAGGCCGGCACTTCGGGGAATTTTCAAAACAAACAAGTCCTTAGGGAACAAATGAGCAATTGTCACCGGTATGCTAACATTCTAACAAATTGCCATCTTTGTATGATCCTATAATTAACTCCTTTTGTGCCACTTAGGCTTTTGCTGAGCATATTGTAGGGCGTTGCACGTTCTATCTAGTATGTATTGCTGGAGGGTCGGCGTGTCATGCGCGGGATCTGCGTAGGCGGCTTACATCTATTCGCGCCTTCGTCGGGATTGTGCAAGATCTAATTATCTAATTAGAACTAACTCTGTTAGTCCTCTACGGATAGATCCTGGCGAATTTCGAAATAGACTATGCTTCACTTGAACTGTATTTTTTATTTAACGCAAAGGGACCTGGAATGTTGGAGCTGATACGGGATACAAGTAGGCTAGCTTATGATCCGCCTGTGCAAAAGAACCCTGTTGAGAGTTTGTTTCCAATACTATCTCAACCTTTCTGCTAAGTGCGATTTCCCCAAGGAAATTTGACTGTGTACTGTTGTTTCGGTCCCAGCTTATATCTTATCTTTTCTCGACCAATGAGAACTCGTGGAGATGTATTACCGAGCTGTAAACCAGTCGATCAGATACCGAAACGGACAATAACCAAGATTACTACAAAGTTAGCATAGCACTTTCTTCAATGCTCTAGTAAATATCCAGAGATTATCGAAATTTACCCGTGTTTTTCGGTTTTGCTTTAACTGTTAGATGAGACTTGCATTCACTCGAGCACACGCTATTTTCTGCAAGAAGGTTGTAAAACATAGCTCCTGTACTTTGATTTCTCTTTTTATATTTAAAATTACCATGATCGTGTCTTCTACGTAAATCTTGCGCCAAAGTCTAGTTATCCTCTCAACCGAACTACACAGATGCATGCATTGATGCACCTTTTTTTGTCTCGACACACCTATCACATTCGTCCTGTAAAGAAAGAAAACACACGTATGAATTAGTAATAAACAAACCTAACATTAATGAAGCGAGTGAACGTATTCATTGGTGGATATAAACCGCAGAATTGTACTGAAAATTAAGGAAACTTCGAATATTCTCGGTTTTTCTTAACATGCATCACTAAACAAATCATAGGGATCTCGATGTAATACTTATGATAGAGCTTCACTTCTACTCTTCTTAGTGTTTATCCTATAGAAGCCTGAAGTTGCTAAGAAAATTTCGAGAAGAGAGGTGTGGTAAATAGACGCTCTATATAACTTATTTTAAAACATATGAACCAGAGGAATATGTGAATATGAGCTTACAGATATCAAACTCAGTTACTAATCCCGAGCCGGTCTCTTGTTAAAATAAGTCTGGGGTGTATATCTGTACGTCAATATGCATGCATTCTATTAACTCAGCCTACCTGGTGTGAGTATGAGAAGAGAAATGAATTGAGAAGCACCACCCCTTCGCCATCAAAAAGGGGAGGGGACTCAAACCAACTTTATCCGAGATATAAGAACCTTGGCTTAATACCGAGTAAATTGGGTCAAGAAATAGAATTCAGTTCTGTCTTCCCGAGAGGTTGTCGCGACGAAAAGAAAAGAAATAGAAAACAAAGGAACTTTCTTCTACCTGTATGCGCACACACATGCACAACACAATCGACTCAAGCGAAATGGCAAGTTCCGAGTCGGAATCTGAATAAATTTCAATAAGAGATAATTAGTTCGCCCTCTCCTAGGTACTTTATGAGAAATATGAACGAGAGATGGTTAGCAACTATGGCGCGTGTCATTGCTGCTTCAGGATTGATCTAGATCATTTGGGTGTAACCCAGGAAAAAAAAGCTGTTGCAATTGATCCGGAATCAACTTGAAATTTATATATTGATTTTATTCTCCCTCCGGGATCTGAGTCAGGGATCAAAGTCATTTCTACTTTAGATCATTCCTGTCTACGTATAACCCCCGCTTAAGAGCGCGTCTAAACGTTTACTTGTCACTTGCGGTACAACTAGTGTGTGAGTGATGACCTTTGTCCCTTGCAAAATCGCTCGGCAAATATGCACTCGCTTCAGTAGTCATTAATCCTCTTGTCAAGTCACCAGCTCTTCTAGTTGCTTGGAGTTTTTGACTCTTGTCTTGCTCGTATCTACACCTGCTAGATCTGGTGGAATCAAAGGAATACATACATATATTAGTAGTTCCCGCAATTCGATCAAATTTCTTTCTTCTCGAAGCTTGACTTTAGTGGTCGAATAAACCAAATGGCCATTTCATTGTAATTATTCTTATTCTTTTTTTCACCGGAGGGGGTGCATCTGTATTTGTTAACTTTTTCTTTCTGATCGCACAGAGCAAGGTCTGGATTAAGTACAAATTCCCGTTAGATTACAGATACAACAATCATTGGGGGTACAAAATTATTTTCGGATTTGTGTACTTGTGTTTTGATGTCCGACTGTCAATCAAAAAGGAAAACAAAAGGTTATTGATTTTATTATTATCGTCATGCCTTCATTGTGATAATAATAATAAAATTCGATGGTATAGACACTTTCAGTTACAAGTCAGAATTCTGGCTCGCCCGAATAGCCCTTAAACAAAGTATCCATACACCGTTGGCAACAATAATAATAATAAAGGCCCGTTGTTGACCGTATCACTCAGTAGGTAAGGCTACTAGTTTATAAAAATACTCACATTTATATAACGTCGGGGAGATATTCAAGATTGACCGATAACCGAGATTCATCGAATCCATTCCCTCTCTGTTTGAGTTAAACGCCTAACCCAGTTTTCAAGGGATCATGAATGATTTATATCACGGTAATCAATATTTATCACACAGTTTATTACCCATAAGTATTATTATTATCATTTCTCTCACATTATCCTATGTTTCTTCACATCCAAGAAAAGTAGGATAAACACTTACATTTGGCTTTGCTGCCTAGGTGATTTTTGTTTTCATTCGCTTGTAGGTGAGTGGGCGGAGAGATCTTACCGTGATGGTTGATAATACCATTAAGTATCGGCGTGACATCGGGATATCAAGAAATAGATCACTGAATCGAAATTGTATTAAGCAGTGGTTTCGAGGGGGTAGGGTGAGAGCAGAGCGCTGGTGGCGGAGGATGAGGGTGATAACATCGAGAAGGGGCGCGAAAGGGCGGCGGGATGGGGATCTAGAATTCCCTAGAAACATGATGTTTTGTGATAACCTTACACTCCCGAAACCGCATCTAAGTATTATCCATTCATTTATCCCACTCGATTCATATTTCCATCCACTCACCCTAACACAAGTCTACGTATCAGACAGATCCAATAAATCCCTTCACCACACCACTCTTCCCTTCATTTAGGAGTTCGCACATTCCCGGATTGTTTGTTGCGTGTACATGATGTACGTGTCCCACGTAACGTTATGACTTATCGTTCCCCAAGTTCCCTTTCACCCCTTTACACCAAGGAGGGAACTCAAATTTCCGCGATTTGATCGCAAAAGGTCAAGGAATTTCCAATTCTGTTATGAACTTATCCTTTTCTAACCTTCAAGTTCTACTTCATTCCCTGTTTCAGCCCGGATCGCCTCGATTCGGGACGTGACTGTTCCTTCTGCCCTTATTTTTTTGTGGCCTGCCCTACTTCCGACTCCCAATATCACATATCACACATCTATTATCAGGCTCTCTTTCTTTACTCTTTTAATTGACAAGAAATAGGGTGACTATATTATACTACCCAACACTTTATTACTTCTTTTCGAGCTTCAAACACCGATTGTGTTCCGCCCAAGCCACCAAGTTCGTAGGAGCTAAAGTAAAAATTAAAGAACTTCGCGAGACGCATAGGAAGACGCGCCACAAATTTTTAAACCCTTTCCATTGTTTAAAAACAAAAAAACAAAAAATTATATATCTATTCACAATTTACTCTTCTCTTAATGAGTGTTATGGGGGCGGGAAGGGCTTACTTCATGTTTTTGGAAATTATTCTCAGTTTGATCATACTATTATTATACCCAGAGGTTTTTCCGGGACAGAAGGGAGAGGAGAACTTGACGCTAGTAGTAACGACGATCATTGCGATGGCTTAGTCGTCTTCTTTAGTAGGAAATTCAAAAAGGGTATGAAGCCACACACTTGTGGAAGCTCAATTCAAACCAAAAGAAAAGGCTGTGACTTCTTAGATGAACAAATCCCGCGAACCGAGGTAAGGTGAACAAGGGGGAGGGAAGGAACTTGTGTGGAAATCTATTGTAAAAATTCTGACTTCGCTCTAGATGTGATAGATCTCTATTAATTGTGAGATCGTCAGGTAGAATGAACGAGATGAGATCGAGTCTTATTTGAATATCCACATATCAATTATCATTTTCTTTTTTGTCAGTAGGAACATGGGTTCATCAAAACTTGGGTTTGTGAAAGGAGAGTAGTAATAAGAAAATAATATATAATTAAATATATAATTAATAGAAAAAAAACTAGCGTGACATCCACGGGTTACTAGTGGGTACCTGGCCACAGAAATCAATTACCAATCCTTTCTATCGCTTCAAAGGATTTCCCACCCCATGTCTGTGCTGCTGCGAGCTATGCTCAACCAATATGATCTGACATAGCGATCTTTCTTGAATCATTACGGATGTTACTCGCAAATTACCAATCATCAATGCTCAGCAAAAAAGAATATCGATAATATTGATAAAATAATGGTGACGAATAAAATGATAACCTTAAACTATCAGTGACCTAGACCAAGTAATATACCCCCCTTCTCCTCCGAAAATGATCGCATCCAAGACTTGTCCTGTCAACGTTAGTAAGTAGTGGTCTGGATTCAATCTCATCGTATCAAGTTTATGAACGACCTCCGAAACACGTTTTGGGAATTTAAGAGTACATGCTTCCCTACATCGTCCGTCAAAAAGCCGTCACAATCAGTCAGATCCGTCAACCTCCTCCTTCGACCCTTGCTGGACAAGTAGATAGATGTGTGCGTGTCATCGGTATAGAGAGAGAGGGAGGGAGAATGTTAGTAATGATGGTAGTATAACATCAAAACAATGATAGGAAAGGCTCAGCCAGCGGCCCAAGTTGTCCCGAAAACTCGATTTTCTTAATATGTAACCTTTAAAAATGTGGATAGTCTGATTTTAGCCTTTTCTAAGTGAGCTTTGTGGGTGAGTTATTTACTTTCCCTTTTTTCCAATGTACCCTTCGCGCTGTCTTGCTAACTATGTTTAATAAAAATATACTGTTATGCTTATCAAATAACCTTTTTCTCTCAGCTATAACTGGATTGTATAGTTAGGATAAGTGGATACATGTGCGTGATTATTAGAACTCAACAAAACCTACAAGACTAACCGACGATGATACCAATGTTGAGAAGTTATATTGCAAATATATTTATTGATAAAAATTTTCGATAGTACTTGATCCTGCAGATGTTAGTAGACGACGCTTGATGCCCGTGTCTCTATATGATATTATACTGATGATACTGATGGTAAGTGAAGTTTTTTTATCATACAACCATCTAATCGATATATTAAAAGGAGGAGTTGCTGAAAAATCCAACTAATCATTCACACACACACCTCCCCTTCTCGCCCTCCATTTTGTTGTGTTTCAGATTAATCGGACACAGAGTGAGAGAGAGATAGGGGGTCGGATGGATTTTTTCATCTTTTTTTTTGTCGCAGTTAAAAGAGAAAGAAAAAAAATGATATGCTGTGCTTGAGGGGATGGAATGGACTGCAGTGAACTAAATTGAACGGAATGTTGCCCGTTTGCATTTTACTTTGTATGCTGTGTCGATGGCCATTGTCGATGTCAGGTCAGATCAAGTAGAGCTACTTAAGATGTGATGGCTGTGTCGCCCCCTCTTTAGGTTAGGGTGGGAATTGATGACACACATAACGGGATCATATTACAGTAGCCCGCGTCATCCATCCATCCATCCCAACTTACAACTACAGGACTAAAATATAAATTGGCACTAGCTTGTCTAACTCTACTCAAAGTCAAACTAACGTTAGAATGAAAGAACGAGGGAATATAACTCACTAAATGAAATGAGTCTACGAAAAAACCAACTCAGCTCTTTCATTTCGTGGTAGAATCCAAAGCTTGGGTTTATTTCTTCCGACTATAACGTTGAGTCCCTAAAAGAAGCATGAGGTAAGACATCTACCTGAGATAAGCAGATACACAAAAACGCCTCTCGAAATAATCTTTTCCGTTTATTTATACTTATATTAACCCATACTCAACAATCCGCCTTCTTCTCTTTCATCTATCTATGTATCATCAATCTCTTCTAACCCACGCCTTCTCACTTAACAAACTGCTTAGGAAAACTCGGGAGCTTTCTCCTCACTCTCTTTCTTTCCACCCCCACCCCCTCCTCGCTTCTTTGAAGTTTCCTTCGTTTAGTATTGGATATCCGCTTTTGGAAATGTATCCACATGGAACCTGAACGTTCTCCCTCTCAGTCTCAGTCTCAGCATATATACTGATAACTCTCATTGCAACTTTTTTAGGCATCTAGAACCATACGTACACGTTCTCGATTCCCCTCTCCCCTCCCTCCTCTCTCACAGCCTCTTGCTTCTTTCTTCAAACATCTTCCATTACACTCTCCCACCCGACAGCTAATTCACTTGGCCAATTCATGTGGATAGAATTTAGCTCTCTAATTTAAATATGTGATTCAGATGTGGGTTAGATGTATAATCTGGGGGCGGTCGGTGGAGAGAGGGGAGAGGATAAATAAATAGACGGAGACAAAGTATACATAAGCAAGTAAAGTATATAGATAGCGAAATAGAGTATATATTAATTGGAGCAATGATGTGGAGAAGAAAAATGGATAGATGGAATAAGTAAGATGGGGGGTGCGGGAGACATGATAGGTTGAATGAGACTTAAAAGATGATTTATTACTTTTTTTTTTTTTAAGATAGATGGATGTAAGGACTTATAACCGCCGTGATTTCCATTCACCTCTTCAAAGTTCTTGTCTTTACCTTTCTTCGGAATGTGGCACCACCGAGAATATATACATTGTAACGCGTTTTCATTTTCACGCTTAGGATTGGGGGAGAGGAGGGGGAGGAAGGGCGGAGAGTGGAGGTGTGGATGGGGAGGGGAGATGTGTATCACGATCTCTATCATCACTATTTACTTATCAAAAAAAGTATATTGTACGTTACTGAATAGGAGATCTCGATGTGGTGTTCTTAAGGGGAAGAGGAGCCGTTGGCGTTGTTAGGATACATATACACATACAATACAAATCTGTATATCTATTATATCTAGGGTAGGATGCTTTGGGTTCGGCACTTTCTATTGGTTTATACCCAACATTTTTAGGCTCCAAGTTTGGTGATTGGTTGGGGTAGGAGGCGTCGGAGTAAAGATATAGCACATAAGTTTTTTTGTAAATGGTATTGCAATACCTGAGTTTGGCTGCGATTAAGCATTGTATTGAGTTGGGTTTAAGGAGCGTTCTCTGTCCGGATGCTTATTTATAGAGTTGTTCAGTTCCTGTGATCAAAAATGTTTTGTTATTGGTACTAAAGTCAGGAATAAAGAAAATGCGAGAAAGAAGGTGTCGAAGCATCATCATCGATTGTATTAGTAGAAAAAAAGAAGCAGAGGTATTTATGAATGGATGACGAATGTACGAACGTACGGACGGGAGAAACTCGGATTCAAGACAAACAAACAAATCGACAAAGTGCGGGTTTAAAAAATCGAAAGGAAAAGGGAAAAAAGATTCTCGCCAAATACATCCAAACATATACACATATGCGTATACATAATAAGGCATGAAGGCAATCTTGTCTCCCATCAAAATTTTTACTTCGTCAAAAAAATCGATTTACCCACATGGGTTACATATTAAATATTATAAAAGTCGCAACGGAAATCAAATTAAAGACAATGCAACAACACAGATACTCGAGTAGACTTTCGATCTCGAATTATTATGTTAACCTTCCTCTCTCTTATTATTCCTACCCTAATTTTTTACAACAAGTTATATTTGATGTAAGCCAACGTGAAGGTGAGAGGTGAAACCCCTCCTCATCCCCCTCTTTTATTTTCCCTTCTTCCTTCTCTCGCTTTACTACTAACCCCCTTTTATGAGGAACCATGCGTACTTAAACTCCGTTCATAAAGCTGCATCCCTAATCTTACCCTTATCCTTCTCTACCCTCACCCCTTCTTTTCTACTTCTACCCTTAGCCTAGCCTAGTCTACCTAACTACCAACAAAGAGTGAAAGCTGAATAACCGAAACGCCCCCACACGCACACATACACTTGTTTCGGAGCTCAAAACTACTATTTAACCCACTGCCTTACATACAAACTGACACCTTACTGACAAAGAAAAAATCAGTGTAAAAGACGTAATAACTACGGAGCCACCTATGAGATAAATGAAATAAACAAGAAAAGAAAAACATTTATAAATTTTAAATTCATGTATTTATAATCTTATAGTTTATTATGACATACTTTATATTGTTACCACTACGGGCTTGTAAGACTAGACCCTCTAGATTACATCATAAAGCATCCAACTTTTTAACGTAGGTCCCAATCGCTATGGACTACGCTATATAGTATGCTGTAATGATTATAGCGTAAGAGTAAGACGCCTCCCCCTGGCTAATCGAGATCAACTATGAAAGAGAAACGAAAAGAAAAAGGCGGGGTGAAAGAGGGGGGGGGGTGGTGAAGAAGGAAGAAGGTTGTAAATGACGGACGGGATCCCATTGAACCTTGATAGCCCTAAACACTGACGACCTTTTTATTTTTTTAATTTATTCATTTTTGTGGCCTTTTCTTTTTCTTTTCTTTCTATTTTTCTCAAAAGAGAGTTATAACCTTAGCTTATAGCTTTGATGCCCTTCCTATGACGCAACTCACATCCCACCTTTTTCAACGGCGGTCTTCATGTCTTTTGCAGAGTTTATCTGCAGATCGTTGACTTGATACTTTTTCCCCATCCTCTCTTTCTTCTTGGGTCAAGGGATATCGTAGGCACTATGATCCTCGGTGGAGCGTAGGGCACGGAAAAAAAGAAAAAGGAACCTGACAATTTATCGTGATAGAAAAGATAATAATACAAAATACAAGAAGAAGAACGGGAAGCGATGCCCAGTGTGGTGCAAGGTGGATATAGTTAGGAGGGGAAAGGGTTAACAAGACGAGATGACGGGCAAAGGGCTTACTACTAAGAAACACAAAAAAAGGCCTCTACTACTACTTCTTCTTCTTCCACTTCTTCTTCTCTATCTACTTCCTTCAGTCTTCTTCAGCGTCATCATTACCAGATTTGATATATCCCTCACAACTTCTACTGACTATACAACCTCACGTACGATTCCGTACAACAACATCCTTATAATACGATATTTACCTTCCTTTCTTACTTCCTTTTTTGATCTTTCTTTACCCTTCACGTACGTGATAACGTGTTACATTGCACATAAAAAAAACATGATTGTGACTGTATCCAAGGGGGGAGGAGGAGGGGATCCCACGATGACAATGAGCTGATCGTTGATCAATGATCTAAACATTATATTGTTCTTACACAGCTCACATGACTTATTAGGAAGGTGGAGGTGAAGGCACACGGTCTACTCTTTTCACAACAAGGAAGGTTGATCGTGGTTGATCTCAAGTTTAAGTCGGTAGAGACAAGTGGAGAGGAGATCTCCTTATTTGCTCTGCATTCATCTTATTAAAAGGATCTTAAACCCGTCAAAGTAAAAAGGCCCATCAGGTCTGGAGTTCTACTAAAGATCAAAGATCAGAGCCTAGATCTCCTCTCTCCCTACATTTTCTTTCCTTTTCTTTTTTTTTCACAGTTCACGAGACATGCATGTAAAACGTACAGACAGACAGAACGAGACATAAACATGCTTGTTGAACGTGTTAGATGAGATCGCAAATTTCGCAAAGTTTTTTATTTATTTATTTTATTTTATTCTTCGATTCGAATTATTCATTAGGATCATAAGACCAGCTCCGAGACATCAGGATCGGAGGGATCACTTTAGAATGGTGGCTAAGCTAGGACTCCCCCCTATCGAAGTCAATGGTCCCGGGTGAAGGAAAAATAAAGGAGTCTACTGCGGTAATTCGGTTTGATAACGAAGCATATAAGCGTAAAGTTCATCTGACCCGTAAGTTGCAAAACTTGGTCCATCAACGAGCAAGAAGAAGAAAAAGGTTAAAGATAGTAAATAAGAAAGTTAGGAGTAATTACAAAGGTAGCCAGTGTCTGGGTGGATGGCTGGGTAATTTTTGTCTCACTTTGTATTAAAGGTGTCTATTCTTAGTCGTCGTTAATAGGCGTTAGGAGAAGATAGGTAGCTTTTACTCTTCGAGGGAGTGTGTGACTGACCCAGGGAGCTGCGGCGCCGTGAGAACTGAAGATTTCAAGAAAAAGAAGAAGCTAAGAACAAGAAGGAAGGGGGGTAAAGAGAAGGGAGGAAAGTTTTGAGGGAGACAAAGAGGTGTTTAGTACTAAGTAGTGAATTGGAGAAGTTTTAGAAGAGAAGACGTGTATGATAGAAGGGGGGGGGGGGGAGGGTGCTAGGAATAACTCTGCGTCTCGGGGTTATGTGCTTACATAGCCAAAGGGCTTGGGTATTGTCCCCGGAACTGATTAGAGACTTAAAAATAGTAAGAACTTAGGATATAAACAACGGGTATATGGCAGGGAAGTAAGAAAAAAATTGGATGAAGTAAGAATACTGATCGTTTTACAGAAGTAAGAAGTACTAGTAGTAGCTAGAAGGACTGGCAGAATTGGGAAGTGATGTTCATAGTTCCGAGTCAGCAGAGACCTGATATATCAATATCGCGAATATCTCAATCTCAATATCAGTAACCATAATCTACAACGATCAGTAACCGTAGTAGTTTTTGAGTGAGGAGTAACTAATCGAGTAAGTGACTGAGTAAGGAGTGAAGTGAAGTTAATAAGAGAACCACATCAAATCAAATCAAAGAACCATGACCCCGTGTCCCAAGTTTCGTGAAGGGGAGGGGCCACACGCGCGCGTACACACACATCCCCTCTCCTCCGCCGATCCCCTCCCTTCTCACACCGTTTCTCTCACCTCACTCATGTGCCCAAAAATAAAATAGAAAAACAAGATACTTCGCTCGTTCTTACTCACACAGATTCTCGACCCCTAATTCTCTAGTAACTAAGTATCACACTTATAACCTCTTTCTCTCTCAAGGAGCAAGAGAGAGAAAGAGAGAGAAAGTAAAATTTTCGTTGCTTCTTGGTATCCATCAATCTTCATCAAGACCATCAAGCAATCCCATATACGCATATGCATCTTCACGACCCGTGTTCATATAGATATAGGTTGAAGGTTTCGAATATACACATAACCAAACCATATACTAATTAATATATACTCACCCATCACTTAATACATCAACACATCTCCCCATATACACACACAAAAACACATGTATTATACAAACCCATATTACCAAATAACCCAACAACAACAAAGTATTGTTCTTTGTATTCAATATACAATATAACTATAGAATTGAGAAATGGGAGAAGAGAAGCAAGAAGCTATGTGATACGAAACCCACGAAGCAACAATGAAAGGATTCTCCGAGTATACACACACACACACACCTAGCATCTAGCCAACTAGTACCCAGTACCCAAAAACAAAAAAAGTAACTTCCTCCCTTGAGCATTCTTTTTCGCCCATTGCCGAACGAACGCGAACATTTGTTGTTAAGTCAAGAGGAAGGAGCGTAGAAGGGAAGCTACCCTGTCCCTTATTTCCCCTTTTTTTGTTCTCTCCCTCTCTCTCTCTCTTCGCTTCCAATATTTATTTATATATATTTATTTTTTTATAAGGTTCAAAGAAGCCCTCTGTCTTTTTCTCTCGGTTATTCGCTGTTAGGTCCCGGAATTAGGTACCATAATTGGGTATCTTAACAGTTAGGGGCCGTGATCTGTTTGTTCGATTGTTTGTTTCTTTGTATACTGATATCTCCTTCTTTTTTGTATTTCCATCTTCTTCTTTTTTCGGTTTTTAAGGTTACTGCGAAGAGGAAAAATCGAAATGTGTTTCGTTTCGCTTAAACCACTCATTCATTTCTTTTTCTTTCTTCTTCTTTTTTGCTCATTGCAACTTTGATATGATTATCGCTCGCGCGCGCGCAAGCAAAAGAGAAAAATGGGATTCTCTCTCTCGTGTTCTTCTTCTGTTCTTTATTATTTATTATTTATTATTCTCCCCCTTTTTTGTTTCCCTGGTTTCTGATATACACACGTTAACGTTAACTCTAAAAAGGAAGGGGGCGGGGGGCGGAGCACTCTAGACTCAAGAACCACAAAGAGTCCTTAAATTCTTTGAGTCGTCAAAAGATAATAAGGAGGTTGGAGATGATAATAACCCAACTTCACCGAGTTTTTTTTTTCGCGACTTGATAGATATTGACATATATATCCCATCACATTTCAGCTTTCTGTTCTTATGTTTTATGAACTGGATTAAAGCCACAAAGCTAACAAAGAAATATAAACTAAACAAATAAATTAAGTTAAAGATAAAAAGTCTATCGCATACATCTTCTCTTTCTTTTCCCTTTCCTCCTTTTCCCTCTTCTCGCTAAACACTTCCAAACTTTGACTTCTCCGCTTTCGATGAGACTTGTTTTGAAAAAAATCTTTCTCAGCTTCAAGTTAATAAAACGATATGATAAATATATTTGTATCTCTATCTGTATACTGGATCCTGGATCCTGGGTTCTTTACTTTACTACTCAATACCATGAATACTTCGATAGGGGGTTGGGGTGGAGGGAGACGCTAAGCGTTTCGCCTCTAACCTCTTACCTCCGAGGACCTCCAGAGCGAAAGAGCGAAAGAGCGCAAAAGAAAGAGGAAGAGATGGAAGCGAGAGAGATAGAGGGGTGGGTGTGTAGGGTACACTTCGCGGGAAACGGCTATTATATACATATTATCATTACAATGTTTATTATCACCCTGTTTTTTTTTTCTTTCTTCTTATTTTCGGGACGCGGGTATAGAAGGAAGGAAGGAAGGGGAGGTTGCAACAGAGGTAACGGCTATTGACTTATTGACTTGTTGATTTGACTCCTTGGTTATTGCGTGCAGTGCAAAGGAACGCGGGACTCGGGATTCGGGATAGTGGACTCGGATATTTCGTGTGTGTGTGTGTGTGCGTTATATATGAATTTGGATATGGATATGAACACGAGGGGGAGAAGAACGAAGGATTATATGAATATGAATATAGGATAGATATAGGTATAGGTATAGGTATGGATACGGGATACGGGATATGGATACGAGTGGGTAACTGGGTCTACTAGGAACTGGGTTTAGAGATCCCGTACCCCTCGTATCTAGACACCCTACCATCTTCTCTCATTCTCAATACCTCTTTTTTATTTTATTTATTTTTTATTGCAAATTTCGTCCATCGTTAGCGCCAACTTTAAACACTTCTCTGTCCCTCTGTCCCTCTCACACTCGCTCAAAAGCGTGTATATGCTATACTATGCGATGCGATGCGAAAGGACACTCAGCTCGGTATAACAAACGTCCCCCCTCCCTTCCCCACCAGTTCGTACCTCGTCTTCCTCTAATTTCTTTCTCTCTCGAACCGGCTATCGTGAAAACTAAAAGAAGTCATAGCTAGATATATGCGTGTCCACCCTCCCCCCCCCCCTCACCAAAAGATAAAGTATCATATATAATTATGCTGATACTATACAACATACCCATGAACGTCATTACTTATCTGATAACTTTTGAAAATAGAAAAAAAAGTAAGAATCCCGTGACGAGTCTACTCTACATTTTACGCCTTACGTGTACATAAACAGTTTTACGGGTTCACTTTTTTTCTCGTTTGAAAAGTTGTGAAATTGAGAATCTATATTTTAGTTGTTGTTGTTGCTGAAAGATAGTCGTGCTCTTCGTCAAAATTACTACTATTTTCATAATTATTGGTTTATTGATTTATTGATGTGTTGATGTGTTGATTTGTCGATATCAACGCTCGTCCATCTTTCCATGAATAATGAATGATGATAATGAATGAATTCGCGAAATTATATTTCGTACGTTGATAAGATGAGATGAAAGTTCTGTGTTTGGATACATTCAACATTACTTATTATTATCATTGTTACTTATTATTGTTACTGATACTTATTATTTTACTATAACTAACAAACCTCAGAGTTCGTAACCCAAATAACGATGCAAGTTAAAATAGAAGAGACAAAAAAGAATGGACGGTGACGTTATACGAGACTGAATGAACAATGGATGATGAACAATGAGTATGATATGCGTGATATGCGTGATATGCGTGATGTATCAATGCACTAGAACTAGGAATCACGCCCACATCACCTCAGGCTTAGACTTAGGATTAGGTCTAGGTTAGATCACACATACTTGAACTCTTGTATCAATGACCGCTGTTCATAGTTCATCGCTCACCGATCTCTGTTCGTATCATCATTCCTCGCTCTTTGTTCTTTGTTCTCTGTTCTTTGTACTCTGTTCTCTATTCTTTATACTTTTGTTAGAGCGCTAGAACTATGAGTTCTAGATCCTAAGGTCCTAAGGTCTTACGTCTTACGTCTGATGTCTCGAGGTGTTTATGTTCCAATGTTCTGACGTTCCGGTGCTCCTAACGTCCTCATATACAACTATATTACTACACAACAATATACCCACCTACAGTCAACTTACTATATACTACAAGGAACAGAAGCGTGTGAAGGCCCTTGAAGCATCGAGAGTCTATAATATAAGCATGTGGCACGCCTAATACCACACACACAAATACTCAAAATTCACATACTCACATTGGTACACTCAAACTGATAGTAATACACACTAATACACACTAATACACAGACAGACAGACAGACGGATGGACGGACAGACGCGTCGGCATATGTGTATGCGTATTTGCACTTGTGTACTCCCTCCCTCCCTCTCTCTCCCTCTCTTCGCTTCGCTTTCTCTCCGTGGTGTCGTAAGAAATAAAATCCTACGTCAGTCCGTTCTATGCGCATACATGCCGCTCCCCCGCTCCCCGCTCCCCGCTCCTACGGACGATCCGACGGACGGTGCTTAAGCTTGTACTTCTACGTTTACCTTTACTTTTTATACTTTTTACTTTATACTTTTATTTCCCAGTTTGTTTTATTCTTGCAACAGTGAAGAGACAGAGCATCCAGGGCGGTTCTAAACATAGTCATAGACATAGACCTAGACATAGACATCTAGGACAGGTCTAGACTGAATAGAACAGAGCAGAACAGACATGCAGACAGGGAAGACAGAACAGACAGGGAAGACAGGATGGGACAGGGGCGGGGCCTGGATGGATGGACGGACCTAGACGGACGGATGGATGGATAGGGTATAAGGTATTATGGTTATCAAAAACGGACTAGTAACGGGGATAGAGGATAGAGGATAGAGGATAGACACTTAGAACGGAACTGATCTGATCTGGGAATTAGAATTAGAAGCAGAATTAGATAAGATATGTTGTTGTTGTTGTTGTTGTTATTCTTCTACTTTAACTTCCCCCTCCCACTCCCTGTTTTGTAGAAATATATATTGATATTTTTATTCTTGGGATTTGCGTATGATTGGTATATGGTCGAGACCAGTCTTTACGAGGCTAAGAGGAAGATCTTGGTAGGGTACGGGGCGGGTGCACGGACGGACGGACGGACGGACGGGTGGCATGTCCGGGGTCGGACGAGGAGAAAGAGAAAGAGAAAGAGAAAGAAAGAGAGAGAGACGGGTGTGTCATTGTATGTAATGTAAATGTATGACTGTATGCGGGTTATACGGAGTACGGAGGACGGACGCGAGTTAATTAGAGTTTTGAGTGGACTGCACAGACTCAACGATCGAGGGGAAAGACGTTCCATTATTGGAAAGTAGAGAGACTCAAAGAGAAAGAGAGAAAGAGAGAGGCGGGACCGATCGAGACTCTAGACACGGGGGACCTAGACAACCCCTCTCGTCGCGAAGGGCGAACAAGGATGTGCGTGAAGGCGCATGTGTGCGTCGGCGGCGGAGGCAAGTCATGATGACACATATCATCATCTCCTTTTACTTTCGCTCTCTCCCTTTGATTTTCGGTTTCAGTTTTCCTTTGTTGCATTCCTTTTTTTCTTGCACCCTTAGGGGCCTTTTTTTAGCCAATGATGAGTTGGTCCATCCGCTATATTTGTTTGTAGGTCCAGTCTTCGCTCGATCCCCGGTGATGGAGATGAAATAGAATAGAATAGAATACAAGACGGACAGAAGTGATGATTGATTGATCCTTGATATATACACATACACACACTTATAACATACAATAACACGCATACACGTACGTACGGTACGTACCACACGTCGCGATCACCCGAAGAGAGGGGCAGAATGGGGGATGGGTACCCAAAAAGATTCATTAAAATAGAAAGAGATTTGGGGGTACGTTATATGATTTATGTCACGCCAAAAACGAGATACCGCGCTGGCAGACAGAAAGTGAGAGAACAAAGAAGAAGGGGGGCAAGGTGATTTGAGAAAGGCGGTAGTAGTCATTGTGAAGGGAAGTGCGCCGCCATATGCATGCGGATTTGCCAACAGATGTGATGGATGTGCGCCCGTCTAAAAAAGGAGGGGGCGAGTGAGCTGTAAAGAGGGTCTGTCGCAAGTAGAGTAGAAGAACAGTTGGCGGAAAGGGGGGGGGGATGGGGGAGAGGGGACCGCGATGGCGAAGCGGCTCTGATTGTTCGCAAAGTGGTGAGTGTGAGCGCGAGCGTAAGTTGGCGATCGGTTTTTTGCCAGAGTCAGTCCGACAGATGGGTGACAGCTACCCAGGGGACCTGTCACGGGTCACAAGACGCGGGGGGTTTGATCGAAATCACAAAAAAGCTGACCCTAGTGCATATGTCCATATGTGGGGGGTATACCTAGGAGGTCTGCACCTTCCATGTATGGGAAGAGGGGACCCTGAGCTTTTGAGAAGGATGGGCTGAACTCTATCGGGATGGACCCCAAGAGGGACCCTGAGTGGGATGCTGGACCCTGAGTACTCGTTGATATTGAATAGAAATTGAAAGAGGATAAGACGCGGCACAACTCATCGCTTCCTTCCCTCCCAGTTCTTCACCATCTCCTGCTTAAAAACACCTGGCAAGGGCTCCCTTCTGCCTCACTTGCCTCGTCGCCCATCTCTCCCGACGACCTCTCTCAATATCACACAATCCATCTCACAAACACTTCAACGACGACGACGACAACAACAACGACGTCAACAACGAGTCCAATGGATGCTCAAATGGATCTCGACTGGTGCCTCTGCGGAAAACGCACTTTGGTGCGTATTACCATCCCCCTCTCCATCCCCTTCTCATTCCACTCTCTCCCCATCCGCGTGTTCTTAACTGACCTTCCTGCCTTTCATTCACTGCAGCCCGGACGCAACCATTGTTCAAAGAGATGCAGAGACCGTGACGAGTTGCAGGAACTCGACTTTCACGACTCCGAGTCTTCTTCCGATGAAGGCACACCTCCACGTCCGCTTGCTTCCTCTTCCGTTAGAATCCCGATCGCTATCCCTCCTCCTCCTTCGTCCTCCAGGCGCAAGCATTCTCCCAGCTCAAAGCACTCTCACTCCCATTCTCACAGGAGCAACGTCCTTGTTGTTCCTGCTGCCGCTGGTGCTGCTGGACCTCCACTAGACGCCTCCGATCCCAAATGCTGGAAAGGTTACGGGAACAGAGAGCGTATCCAAGCCTGGGCTTCTGCCATCCCGGCAGATTGCGGGTCTTTCAAACACGAAGCTCTTTCTTTCTATCCTGACACTCCCCGCTCACGTCCCGAGTTCCCTCTTTCTCGTCAACGTGCAGCTCCTCCGACGCTCAACGTTTCTCCGTCCCAGCCGGCTCAGACATCCAACCCTTCGTCGCCGATCAACTGTACACTCTCCGCTCTCGCTGACAGGAGCAGGCTCCGGGGTGTTAGTCACGGAAGTGGAGGAGGTGGAGGTTCCTACAGTGTGAGCACCGTTTCTCTGGGCACAGAGACACCTGATGTTTTCGCTCCTACCACTACCACTACTACTTCTCGTCGTCGACCGACTGCTTACGTGCATGCTTCGCCAGTTCGAGATACCACCACGCTCACCACTACTATCACGGCTACAACAACATCATCATATGCTACCGTGTCGGCAGCCGCATCAGCTGCAGCGGTAGTCGCAAAGGGCCCAAAGGGTGTCATCGATCACATCGCACGACGCTTTCGGGCTTGGGGTGTAGGTAGCGGAACGAGTTCTTCGTCCACGACGTGTCGCGATCCGGTACAGATCTGTGTGAGGAAGCAGACGACGACGGTACCGGTCGAGATGTCACCCACGTTCAAAAACTCTCCCTCGTCGCCGCATTCTCATTCGCATCCACACCTGTCGTCGCCTAGGCCACCTCTAGCGACGCACACGAGATCGGCGGCGGCGGCGACGACGAGGGCGAGAAGGGGGCCGATGTTCCGACAAGTCTTTGGTGTTGAAGAGGAAGAAGAGGACGAAGATGATTATGATCAAGAAGAAGAAGAAGAAGACGAAGAAGAAGAGTCGTCTGCGTCGCCGACTAAGCCTGCTGCCGTCTATTCGCTGAACCTTCCCTTGGGGAGACCCAACTTTTTGGATTCGGAGATCCAGGCTTCGTTATCGCTCTCGATGGAAGAAGAGAAGAAGCGTGGGGTTTGGATTTCTGGAAGGCGTGGTGGTGGTGGTGGTGGTGGTGTGCGTGGACGGGGGGAGAAGAAAGGGAAGAAGGGAGATGGAGAAGATTCGGTGTATGGACATATGCAGTACGGGCCTGCTTTCTATGAGAAGCCGGTTGAGTCGAAGAGGGCTCATTTGAGCTTGAGCTTGGAGAGTGAGGAGGATGAGGAAGAAGAAGAGGATGAGATCATGAATGAGAAGGAGAGGAGTGTAGCACACAGGGTCGTGGTCGTGCAGCAGCAGCAGCAACGACGACCTCAACAACCTCGGCCTCAACAGCCTCAGCAACAGCAATCGGTACAGCGCAGTCAACAGCGATCTTCACCGTTTCTCGAACCTGCTCATCATTTGGAGGCGTTCCGAGCGAGAGGGAGGAAACCTCGGAAGATCTGTGAACTCTAAAAAGGACGACACGGGTGTTGCATTTGGCGCTCGTGCGTGTCTTGCTCTCTTGCTTCTCTCTTTCTCTCTCTCTTTCAAGCCTACGCGGCATGAATATTGGTCCTCCTCTCGCTCTATGCGATGTTTTTTGCGTGACCTTGCGGAGGATAGAAAGGACAAAGGGAGGTCTCCTCCGAAATGCGGAGGAGCGGAAGGCGGCGCTAGAAGCTTTTTTTTTTTTGACGATCACGTCCTCCCCCTCTCTTTCTCTCTCTACACACCTCTGTTTTCTTTTTCTTTTCCTTTTTTGCATTCAAGAGAAAACTTGTACGACCTCAGACACGAACACGAAAGCAAAAACTTAACCTCCCCTCCTCGTCTACGGAATTGACACTTTACATTTTACACTTCCACTTCCACTTTTTTCTTTTACTGCCCTTTCTACGATGGGCCCTCTCTCGTCCTGTCTCTCCTTATCGTTTTTTTTTCTGTCTTCCTCTCTCAAACTCTTTTCATAGACTTTTCTTTTTCTTTTCCTTTTTTTTGGCTCCTCCGATATAGAAACGTCTATCTACAACTCACAACTCCACACAAGCCCGCGAAGGGTGCTCTCTCTGCTTTATTTCCTTTCCTTTCCTTTCTTTTTTGTTTTTGTGTGTGGTCTCCCTCTTGTGCTCTTCTCTATGCCCCCCCCGCCCCGCCCCTTTGTCTTTTTTGGCCTTGGCCCCCGCCTGCCGTCTGCCGTCCGCCGTCCGCCCTTACCCTTGTATACTTCGACTTCCGAGCCCGAACGTTGCGTGGTGTGCGCGCGTTAGTTATGGAGTCCGCGGTTTATACGATTCTCTCTCATACCCCACGTCGTTTAGGGACTTTAGGGACTAAAACGTAGAACGGAGGAACCCCCCCCCCTTCCCCTCCAACAGGTCTTCTTATCGGAGGTTCGGAACTCTTGGTCCGTTTGGCAGTCTTTTTTTCTCTCCCTTTCCTCCGTTGCTGTGCAAGTGTGGGTGATGGGTGATGGGTGGCATACAGTGTAAAGTGGGGTTTTTCGGGGACGTCGGTACGTCGGTGCGGGTTTAGACAGAGAAGGGAGAGAAGGGAGGGGGTTACTACCTTCTTCTGTTTTTTTGGCGTGTTTTGGCGTGTTCTGGTGTTGATGGGAGGGTGACTTCGTTGTTGACGGATATGACGGGTCGACGGGTTGGCGGTTGGCGGCGGATTTGTGTTTTTCTTTTATGCTGATGTTTCTTTATATGCGCCTCCTTCTCCTGCCCTCCACAATACACCAATACACAACACACTCGTACACTCACATTTTACTTCCGACAAATTGTTTGTATGTTTCTTTTTTTGTGACCTCTCTCTCCATTTTATGGCCCCTCTTCATCTATCATCTGTTTGGGTAAAAGAAATAGTCTTTACACGCATCCCCTCTCTCTCTCTTCTTTCTTTTTCTTTCTCTCTGTTTTTTTTTTTGTTTCTCATTCATTCATTCCAATCAACAATCAACCCAATCAATCAATCAACAAACCCCCTCTCTCATCCCCCACTCCCCCCCTCTTCCTCTTCATCGTCAAATACCAAATACAAACAACAACTTTCGTACTCATACTCACACACACATACATACATATACATATTCCACTCACATATCTTTTTTTTACTATATATGGTTCCTCCCCACCTCTCGCTTTTTTTGCATGTTCTCACTCCGTTTCTTGTTCTTTTGTTTTCACCCCCCTACCCAAAAAAAAACGTATAGGCTATGAAAAATCTTTTTTGTTTGTTTTGTTGACTAGTTAACTTTTACAACTCGGACTCGGTTTTTTTTTCTTTTTTTTTTTACACAGTATTGTACTCTCTCTCTCCCATCCCCTAACAGAGGAAAAAAAATTATCATATTTTCGATTTTTCGATTTTTTGTATTATCATACATCAACTTCCATCCATCTAACATCATTATCGTCCATCCATCCATCCATTTTTATATGTTTGTTCTTTTTCTTCTTTCTTCTCTTTCTCTCGAAGCATAAGTCACAACCCCCCCCCCCACACGTACACATACATACACATATACATATAAACACACACAGAAGTCGAGTATAATATATAGTTTTTTAACGGATATGAAGAGATCGAACTGTGAGCTGTGAGCTTTGTGTCTGGTGTGAAGCGTGAACGTAAAGCATGAAACATAAACGTGAGTAAGATGGGATTTTGGAGTTGAGTTTTGCGTTAAGGGTTGTAAAGTTTTGTGGGAAGTAAGAGTGTACGAGTGTAAGGGGGGGGTGAACAGAATGTAAGAAAGTAAGAAAGGGCATAACGCAGTGAATGGATCATGTATCGGGTCTAACTATGCTCTCCTGAATAAGATACTACTTAAAGGTACGATACAAACCATAGTTTGGTTTTTTATTTTTTTATTTACTTTGGGTTTTAACTTGAGTTTAGGGACTTGGCGCTCAATAAGTCCTTTCTTGCTTCTTTCTTTCCTTCTTTCTTTTTTCCGTGTGTTGTGTTGTGTTGTGTAAGAAAGAGAAAGAGAAACGGTTCCAAGTGTGGAGGAGGGCGGGGGGCCACATAGTGCGTGTGTGATATTTACTATGTATTATAATTACTTGTATATCGTATATCGTATATGTACATGTACACATCATGTATAATATGACGCAAAGACCGGATTGTTACGCTATGACTTCATCTCTTCAGTCTGAGTCTACAGTCTACAGTCTATAGTCTACGACGGGTACTTATGGGGTACACGGAGGACGTAAGATTTATATGGTATATGGTATATGATGTATGATGTATGATATATAATATATGTAGTTATTAGTTATTAGTTATTAGTTATTAGTTATTAGTTATAACGTACACTCCCTCACCCTTTTTCCTTTTTCTCTGTGGTGAATGGAATTCTTCCCTTCTTTCAGAACTTATTTTTTTTTTTTTGCTTCCTGATTTTTGATTTATGCCCCCCCCTCCCCGTGCCCGCGCGCGCGTTCCGATACTTTCCTTAAGAACCCCCCCCCCCGCGTTTATGCGTTGTTCAAACTTACTGTGCTACTGTGTTATACTGTATATACATTTTTTTACGGGCTGGGCTGTTCAGAGTACATCTTTATGCTCTATCTCCACTCCCTTTTTTATGCTGCGATTTAGGTGGTTAGATGTAGGTGTACTTTTTAGTTTCAGTGTTTGTGTGATGTGTGTAGTATATTGTGTTACTGAGTATTGTGGGCTGATGTCATCGTCATCGGGTCGTCATCCTCCTCTCTCGGGATCTAATTTTCCTTCTTCTTCTTCTTCTTTCTTTATTGCGAGTTGACTTTCGGGGAGTTACTTTTTCGTTTCGTTAATTTTCGATTTTCGATTATCTTTTTTCTTTCTTTTTTACTTTATTTCTTCCTCCGTGATCTCTTCTCAATTCCCAATATTCAATTCCAACTCACTCTTAATTTAGATCTATCATCTTTCATCCGACATCTAGCCATCTAATATATATATCTAATATCAACTTAACTTTCTTCTATATCCTATATCCCATATTTACTCTTCCCGAGTCCGTCGTCCTCGTCGTTCTCGTCATCATCATCATCATCGTCATCGACATCCTTTCTTAGCTCCTTAGTTCTTAATTCTCCCCCTTCCTTCCTTTCGTGTTGAACTTGTTATATGTTATTTATTACTACACTATATTGATATATACGTCTCTCCCGCTCACTAAGTATCTATTTGTCTTAATGTGTGTAAAGTGTAGGTTCGGAGCATTAAATATGCCAGGTAAGATGTATTTCAGATGCATGTGAGCAGATGGAAAGCGAGACGTGAGGGGATGGAATAGAGAAAAAAAAGAAATGGTTTAGTGTTAGTGTTCGGAAACATGAAGAGTATTTACTTTTTTTCGGGATGCCCTCAAGAGATGATTGTTCATAGGGATGTCGTATCCCGCTTTTACCTCCCATAAGAGGTTTTATCAGATAAGAGTACCCTAAAACGTTTCTAGAGTTATGATATCTTGGTTGAAGCATACCATGAGTGGCTGGCACCACTCGATAATATCACTAGCAATAAGGTGAACTATAAAGTGATATTTTCTTTCGGATGGATATATTATACTAAGTGTATAGTAGGTAGGTATCTTCCTACTCACCTAAGTAAATAATATAACACGCTCAACGTAACAAAAGTTGAGTAGTCTTGTTAAGCGAGTGTCCGAGGACAAGTACAACCCCTACTCTTCCACCCCCCTTGTTTTGGTAGTTTCTAACTTTCTTTTTTCTTACTAACTTTGTGACTAGATCTCTGTAAGTCTGATGTCACCCAACTTTCATCCACTTTTTCTTCTTTTCTTCCTTCTTCTTCTTTTTTTCTTTCTTTCTTGTTACTTCTTTCTCACTATGAATACGCACATGTACAATTACTTTCCGCGGGGTCAAACTTTTCAATGTCTCAACGTTTTTTTTTTCCAATACAGCCCCCTCTACTCCCTCTCCCGACTCTGCACGAAGAGAGCGTTTGTTACTAATGTTAGTGTTAGGTAGTTGCTTTCCTTTTTCTTTCTTTGGAGTGTGTTTTGTTTATGTTGTGACGTATGTGTGGTATATCTGGTTCCGAGCTTCTCCCTCCCCCGCTCCCTCTCCCAAAGTCCGAGCCGAGCCCCGAGCCCCGAGTCCGATTCTCCGTTTGAGAGGAAATTCAGTAAGGGGAAGAAGGGGAGTAAAGAGGTTTAACCGCTTACTTTATCCGTCTTTTTTTCATCGATTTTGTTATTATTTTTTGATTTTGTATTTTTGATCCCCTCCCCTCCCCCCTTTTTTTTTCACCTTGTTGTCATTGTTGTCCCTTTCTCGTATTCCCCCCCCCCTCTCCCTCCCACTTTTTTCTTAAGTTTAGAAACCGTTTTTGCATTACGAATTCCTTCCCCTCTTCCCTTCTCCCGTCCCCGCCCCTTCCCTACGACTTGACTTCGAAGACCCGTTTCTTTTCTTAGATCTAGCATCTAGTCATCTAGTCATCTGGCATCTAATCATATACTAATCATTTGACTAAGTGAGCTACGAGCTATTTGGTTTCCCTTTCTCTTTTTCGAGAAGGGGTAGAAGGAAGGTTAGGAAGGATAAAAAGTAGACTGGCCCCTGGAGTAAGCGTTAAGAGACGGGATACACCTGTAGGGCCCGAGGGCGGCGCGCGTGCGTGTGCGCGCGGAAGTAGACTTGAGATCTTGATTATATGGAAATCCACACAATCCATAGAAAAAAACATTGAATTTAGTGATGTCGATCACTGCTGTCCTAGAGTACAGATATTCAGTGAGTGAGAGAACTGAGTATCTGAATGTGTAGAGTGTGGATTGGAGCGTTAGGCCCTACTAGGTAGCCTTTTTGTATACGATGTATGTGTATAGATAGAAAGCGAGACGTTGTGAATGGACTTGAAAGAGATGGTTTAGTATTCAAAACAAGGTAAGATGATTGTTCATAGGATATCACATCCCACTTTCTTTCGCCTTTGTAAGAGATTTTACTAAGCGGGAATAATGTAGTGAGCGTTGAGATTTTGAGTTGATAGGGAGATGATGACTCGAGTACCCTTAAACATTTCTAGAGATATTATTTCTTTAATTGAAGCATACGATGAGTGGTTAGCATCACTAGGCAAGGTAAGCTATAAGGTGATATTTCCATCAGATAGTTGTATCATACTTAGTGTATGATGAAAGGTGGCCACTATCATAACACCACAGGGGTCCTTCTCAATTTGCTCCTGAATACGAAGAGAGATACTACTAAACTGTAGTGTCATACAGAGACAACCGCGAGCGCCAGGAAAGTTGACTATCTCATACGATCATGGTAAACTGTTCGTTACTCTATACACGCTAGGCCATACTCACAGGGAGCTCTAAAAACACTAGATATATCTCATCATTACTAGCAGCCTACAGAGTCATTTTGCATATATATGGTTTCACGTATGACGACAAGATAAATCAGTTTCTTCCTACTCACCTAAAGAAATAATATAGTATGCTCAACGTGTCAAAAGTTGACTCCTGTTGCTAAGCGAGTGGCCAAAGACCGATACAAGGGAGAAGATGTCACGCCATACAAATCAGATGTACCGAAAAGAGTTTGTTTAGAGAAACATCAATGTTTGTGTTTAGGATCTACATACCCTTTTATATCTACATGTTCACTCGTAGCTTATAATACTCTGATTATGCTACAAATGCTCAATATCCCGTAACTTGACTTGTCAATTGTCGATGTCGAGCAGGTTCTTCCAGTTGTGTGTGCTTCAGCTCTTTTGTCTTTGGGTTCAATTGAGTATCCAATAAATTCGGCGCCTTCTGTACCGTTGACTTCAGACCCCTCTCAGATCCTTATGTGGTGGTCTGAATAACGATTGTTTAGTATTCTCAGAATCTGAGTTAAGGATGCCTGTTTTGGACTGTCACCTAGAGCGGAAGGTTCAAAAAGATATCTCATTCATACAATGATGGTACGTGTAGTGAGAGAAAAAGATGAATTCAAAATTTTGATAATGGAAGAAACAGAGCGGTCGAAGACGGAATAAAAGTTATGAACAATCTCATCCTCCCTTTTCCAAATCCGGATTTGATTATTTTATTTATTATTTATTTATTTCTCTCTCTTTCTTTCGTTGCTTGCTTTTGATAAGTCGTGGTATTCACGACTAGCGGAAGTGGGGATTGGGACACTGTTTCCATATCATCTCTCTTGAATGATGTGTTGATGTGTGCCGTCAAATTAATGCTACAGATTAAAATGCTCGTTTACTATCACGCATGTAAAATATCAATCTTGAAAGCTTGCAACGGGGATAAGGAAACTGTAATCCCAAAGGAACCAAAAAAATAAGGACGACTCGTATTCTTTATCCGTGATCTTACTCTTTGCATGATCATCATTTGACAGGAGAGAAAGACAGAGGGGGGAGGGGAGAGAGGGAAGGGGGAGTTCTGTTTCCAATCTCTTCGCTCTTCTCGGCCCCGTCTAGAAGGGTAAGCTCAATAAGCCAGAGATAGGAAACAGTAGTCTAAAAGTAGATAGAAGAGAAAAAGGGATGTTTGAGAAACCCGTCCTTAGTTACTCATTCCGAAGCACGTTTCTTGTTGTCCCTCCACCTTCACTGATGGAGCAATAGACATCTAAGCATGGGTAGGGAGTGGGTGGGGGTAGACGGTACTTTAAAGTAACCAAGAGTTTGGCTTACAGATTTGAGTATGGCTTGAGGCGGTAGCGCCACCAGTTTACTCTATTGCCAGCTCAGAATCTTTGGGAGGGAAGGCAGAAGACGCCGTTGTTTGTACCTGTGGAGGCGCAAAAATGATGGGAAGGCCAAAGAAATAAAGAAGGACTGCTAAAGGAAGTTCAAAGTATAAAAACTTTCTTAGTTAAAACCACCGAGGAATTAATGTGCTCAACCCGTTTTTTTCGTTCAAGATGGATGGTTGAGAGGAACTTTTTGAAGCTTGGAGTTATAACGATCTTTTAGGACATGGTTGATTCTATAGGTTGGGGGAGAAAGGAATTGCTAGAAGATTGGATCTTGAATACACTTAAGTAGTGAATGCATTGACGAGGACCGGCGGAAAAGAGTGTGTGAGTATGAACTTTTCGGGCCTTCGCGAGCTTCTGAACATCTCGATCAAATACACTACGTAGCTTGGGAATTGGGCTCTAATTAAAAAGAGTTGAAAAACTTCCAACTACAAGCAACGTCCCAGCTACCTAACGACGAATGATCCCAGCCAAAGGGGGATTGAGAAGAATAAAAAAAGGGAAGAGAACAAGGTGGTTATCATATCAAAGCCAGTAGTGGAAGTTTTTCTTTAGTGTGCATTTGGAACAAAAAAGAAAACGCGAGATTTGTTTTCAAAAATCTTGGGACATCTTTCGATATTCTTGGAGGTAGCTTCTACAATTGAAATGATCGAGCTTAGAACAACTTCCTTCACTTCGCATGGGAATGTCGAAGTCCCTCAAAGACTGGAGCCCCATTGTAAGTCAGTGGGAATTATATGGACATCTCCTCAAGCTGTGCCTCAAATAACAACTTTAAGCTTCTCTGTTCCCGCGACTTTACCTAACATTTACCCAAGTACGCGCCTTTGTATGTCCACTAGTTTAGATGTCTTCTAAGATTTGAAAAAAACAAAAAGGGATCTAATTGTGTTGTAGAAGATAAGATGCCTCCGAATCAAGGGGGTTCCTTACAACAGAAAATATGGTCTGATCCTTGAGAATATTATAAGGTGCCTTAAAAACAGTCAGATCTAGTTTAAATGCGCTTCAGAGTAGCATCTTCGTACCAGTTGGACATCCACACAGCAAATCATTCTTAAAAAATGTCACGGGTGGTGTGACTCAGGGGATACTTTTTATGCTTATAATACCTTAAAATAATGTTTATCAGCTTTAAATGTATTTTCTATTTTCTTGTTTCTTAAATATATAAAATAAAAAACCCTTTCCACACCAAGTTCTTGGACCTCCCGATCGTAATATTTCATTAATATTTTATGCATCCGTTACTCATGAGAAAGCTACCGTCCCTTCAGTTTTATCTGCAGGAATTTGTGGTTATCTCTTGTACAACACTCCAGCTTGTTGCTAAGAAGCCAAAAGTGGGGTTCAACCATGAAATTTTGATAAGCATGTCCTCTTTTTCTTTCAGGTTTGTGAGACCGAGTGCCTTCTTCTGGTAAACACACAAGTCATGTAATGATTTACATCAGGAACGAAATGATTTGTCCCTCCAAACTCAAGAGACTTGTTTTCTGTTCAGAAAACATAAACAGCATTTTTCTTTGGTTCCCGACATCATTGTCATTATGAATCGCCCATCAAGTCGGTTTGTTCACCCGTTTTCTTTTCCTTCCGCGATGCAGGTGATGAAGCTACCCCAGATGATGCGAATTGGTACTTCATCACCGGAGGAATAGAAGCGAGGCTGGTACTCTTTTGTCAGTGGTTCGCCACAACGTCCTTAGGCTGATGCTCCAACCCTAAGAGAAGGTTTCGTACCCTTTTTGCGGATTATGAGTAGTCGGGGTGTCCGTATTTGAATAGACCAAAACGCTGGGAATGTTATCTCAACCTCTTGTAAACAAAATTAGTGTTTGTTGATGGACTTACATGTAGCAAAAAGTTTTTGTCGATAATAATGATATAAGGTTGGGACCTACACATTGGTGTGTGATGATAACTCAATTGTGCAAGAGGCCATCTGTCGAACTGTTAAAACCATATGCATGCAAATTCTTCATCTCTGCGAGACTTCGCGCACAGCAAAAGACTTCGATACGCAGTATTTGCCCTTACGTATTGTCTATATGGTTGACCCAAGGATGAGACCCATAACCGAAATCTTCGTATAGGCCAGACGAGGAGGTAGACTCAGCCTAACCGTAAGTAGAGACCTCTGAGCTTATTTTTTTTCTTATTTCGAGAAAAAGAATTAAATATTGGGACGCGCTTATCAGGTGATATGTCGTGCGTGGGCGCTCAAACCTTCGCGGGAAGCGTATTAGCAAATCATCCTTTGAGTTGTCAGCTAGTAATGTGCTATCACTGGAGTACCTTCCTACAATAAACCAAACACTTTACTCGCTCCCCCCCGCTAGATCTCGCGTGAGGTACAGTCGGCGCATCATCCCCAATGCATAAAATAGAGCGTTGTTATCATTTATTTATAACAACTTTTCTAGACATCTAGAATCCATCGAAGTAATAATCAAAACTTTACTTTTGCTGCGAGCCGCAGTCAAACGCCTCACTCCACAGTCGAACTTCCCTTAAATGGAACCAAAGTGTATAAAGTCTTGAACAATGCTTTATAATGTAAATTAACCACCGGAACTTAGCGATGATGATAGACGAAAGGGAATGTCACGAACAGGACTAAATTTCTATTTTCTTCTAAGTCCCCTGTTACCAATGTTGACGTGTTATTGACGCATTGTTTATTACTTCCAACCATGCATTCTCGTTGACTCAGCTCACATGACTCATGCATCGCTTACTCATTCTCGCATGACTCACTTATTACTAATTGACTCCACTTCGCAACTGACTCATTCTTTGATTTATCATCCATTATTCATTGCTTATTAATCACAGTTTCCACAAGTATATAAACCTGGCAATCTGCGAGAGAACTCCTCACACACTTCATTTTCTGACCGTCACCACCATAAGTTAACCTCTTGTAGAGTTCTCTCGCAGGTATGCATATTGTATTAAGTAGTACTTGAATATAACTAACTTGTAGAGTTCTCTCGCAGTGAGACAACAGCTACTGAGCTTACTAGTGGTCTTGAGCGTCAAGACGAACTGTGTACACAACTACTGTTATCGCCACATCAGTGCTTACGCAAGCAACGACTTTGTCTAACCACTGCGGTCGTAACATTAGGTTAACTTAATCAACTCACTACCACTAGTGAATTGTTAGGATTTCCAAACTTTAGGCTTACCAATAATGATTATAAAGCGCTTACATCATGTCTAATAACGAGGTCACACGAGGCTCATCAACTAGCCGGGACAGACCCCAGAACATATGCCATACTTGTTATAGAACAATACAGGAGATGGAAGAGATATGTAACAATATGGCCATACGAATAACTAAGGCCTTAATCAAGACCCAGAAGGAAGATTGGAGGTACTATAATAACTACGGATGGTTTGATATGCATACAAACAATTATCCATACGATACCACCTTGCATAACATAACAAGGGTACAGAACCACCTTTGGTTAGAAGAACCATTCAAAGGCATATACCCTGATCAACCTGAACTGCAAGTTCGCTCCGAAGCAATGCTAGATGCTAGGAATCATGGAGAACCAATTCTAGTAGCATCCTCAATATGTGTTATACTACACAAGCAAGCTTCAGAAGAAATCAAGGAAGCGATTCGTATATCTGTAATCAGAGCTACAGACGAAAGCTTTGCACTACGAGGACCAGGCATAATGACTATAGATGAAAAGGAGACAAATCACTTTGCAATGCGAATGCACACACTGTGGAGAGGAATAATATATGAAACTTATAATAAAGCTCCTCGTCCAGGATTCGAGAGAGTAGATTGGATCACTCTTAATAGGGCTCAATCAGTAACACCTCCAGTAATACCACAGCGAGAAAGTCCTCCATTACCAGTCATGCCTAATAGGGAACGCCCTATACTACCACACATTAATACTATTCTCCCAAGAGAAGAATGGGATAGAAACAATCCATCAGCCCATGCTAGAACTAGCATAGCGTCAGACCATCCACAGTATGAATGGCGGACTAGCCATTCCTCTTAGCAAGCCCGAGGCTGGGCTAAGAAGATATTCCCACGCTGGGAACAGATGCGCCGGTCGAATAAATTCTCACGATACGAATACGGTAATTCATGAGTCAGGTGATTGTAATAATGGACGCGACAACAGAAACAGTTATAAACAATATAACAAGCTTAATGCTTTTGGATGAAGGACGAATTAGACACTTTAACTAGTGCCACAAATTGCTGTAGACATGGATACGGTGCCACAAACAATGGTGCCACAATGGTGCCACACTAGGTGCCACAAATTAAATATAATAATAGTATTTCTTGATGATTAAACGGGTAGTTAGTTCACATGTAGTAGATGTATATAAGGAGGTCGATTTTGACCAAGATCTCCTCATTGAAATCAATCTTGTCACAAACCCAAAGACAGTTAATCTGTCTACATCTGATACATCACTATCATCTGTCAGAATATCTGGCCTACAAGTCGTTTCTGTTTTGAACACTGTGATACTAAGTACAAGGGCATCTTATATAAATACGCTTAGTCATATTATCCCCTTGCTTATACAAGCAGATCAATACAGATCCTAACATGAATGGACTCGTCCAACATCAATCTCGAGGAAAGTAGTCTCAACCAAACACGCACACAAAGGACCCTCCAGTTCACTTCACTTATCTGTCAATCACCCATTGTTATCGGAACGCTACTTGTTTTCATCGTCGCACTACTTCTCGTCTTTGTCATCTTCAAGGTCTCGAAACACTAGATGATGACAGACACACCTCTCCACCAGGCACGCGCTTGGACACAGGTTGAAATAACGAATCTTGTCAATGGCATCACGGGACCAATCACTGCGCAGCTTCATGAACTTCTAGGCAGAGTTGAAGCACTCGAGAATCAACTAACAATAGTTGGTGATAGACTCGAAGAAGTTAGAGGAGCAGGACCCACCCCGGAAGAACTTGTACTTGGACTAGGCTCTCGTATCCATGCACTAGAGACACAGATGAATGATCTGCGGACAAACACAATGGACCCCACAGGAATCGTTCCGGACTTGCAAACAGAGACACTCATTCTGGCACAACGGCTTAACGGTGTACAGACAGGAAATGCTCTTCACTACAAGCGTAATGACGTCAACTAACCAGAGGAGTTTGCAGGTGAACGCTCTAAATTCAACACATTCATCTCTCAGCTTCGCCTCTACTTCAGTGCTAAAGGAGACATGTACTCGAGTGACAAACACCGGTGCACTTATATCCTCTCACGTATCAAAAAACCGGGCTACGAACTTGTGAAAGAAATAGTGGACTCTCTAAACACAGCAAACGAACGCCCAGAAGTACATGATATCAATCGGTTCTACAAGTATATGGAATGTTACGGGATTGGAGGTTTGAAGATTCGCGGATCATCGGCTAGGTCGGAGATCAAACACAAACCGAATATAGGAAGCTGCAAATCCTGCCTATTACGAACAATAGCAAACTCAGCCATGTCACACAGGGAAGTCCTCTCTCAAGATGAAGAAAGGCCTGCGGTGTTTGAACGACTACATGCGCAGCCAGCAGAGCCATTGCTGGATCAAGTCCGTGGTTGGATAGAATCACGACAAAGGTCGGAAACTAGGGCCTTACCAAATCCTACAGGAGACGTAGGTGTTCGTATAGCAGTGCATGGAGCAGAACGAACTAGCGAATCTCAAGTACACAGTCAGGTGGAACGAGTCCCCTGGTACCAGACCAGGGTAGGGTGTATCAATTGCAAGAAGACGTATTCATTACAATCGGACCTCTATAGGATCACTTGGACAACTCTCTTCGAGATGGGAGTGGATGCTACCGAGTTTACAGTACAAGTACAGAAGTACTGGACAGACGATTCTACTCGAGAATTCCCTCATTGGGAACAAGATGTTTGGACCTTTCACTACGTTACAATCTTGGAGATAAAAAGAAAAGAAAAGGTCTGGGGTCAAGTCAAGATTGTTGTCTTAACGAATATGGAGCATACAGGACACCAGCACGATGAACAGTGCAGCAGTAGTGTGGTTCACTATCAAGTGGTACCACGGGACCCCCCAGAATGGGGAATACTCTTACTCCGTCAGCTACCAAGGAAAGTCTACAATCATCTCAAGTTAATCGATGTGCCTGGATACATACGGTGGGGATATCACCAATACTTCAATGCCGAACAACGTGTGGCCTGCTGGGTCGGCACGGACCATTCAGGGTTTTTGTGGAGTGAACGTACAACACGCTTCAGCCACAATTGGGGTTATCTAGGGTTCAGGGCAGTGGACCCTAACTCAGGGACAGGAGATTGGGAATCTCTCTAGATCAGATCTAAGGGTCTCAGGGTCTCAGGGAGTAATGCGATTGTATGGACTGCAGAGCAGGGACGATAAGGGTTCAGACATGTGTGGGATACACAGGGTCTTCAGGGACTTGTGGAGCAAGTGCCCTGAAGGTTATGGTTAGGATAAAGGAATACCCATGGCATAATGGGTGTTGATGAAGGCTATAAAAGCAGGACTTTTGGACATCGTAGAGTAGATTGTTCAGACTCACTTATAGCCAATAACTGGTGGTAATATCCAACAACTGTTGGTAAAAGCCATCATCTGGTAATAAGTTATAACTACACTTGAAGTACAATACCTGCGCTCAGTCAAGATTGTCATTAGCTGGCAAAGGTGTTGCTTTAAGGGTATCTGTATTGTGGTAGAACATCTAGCTTTCTCTAACATCGTTACTTGTTCTCTATCGCTGTACAGTGAGGAGACTACTTCTATACTCTCCAAGAAGGACCACGTTATCGTACTACGAGTTATTGCATCGGCATCGTTTAGGTTGAATCAATACCTTGGTCGACACCTCGCGTGATTACCTCTTTGCCACAATCTACTTGTAGTGTCCTCGGCACTTGGCACGACGACTTCGAGACCCCCTACCTTGAAGAAGCACCAACTGCTTGTTAGCTTTAACCGAACTAGGTGTCTAATTAGTCTGATCAACTACTCAGTACACTGCTAGCCCACCCCTTTTTGGCGAAAGGATTAGAGTTGCTTTATCTGGGTTATCGAACCTCTATTACTAAGGTTGCAGATCGCGCTGATCCCTTAGTTTTAAGGAAACCGTAACATGGAAGCACGGTTCGGGCCTCATGACAGGAAGGGAGATGCGGAGAGACAGCTACGCACTCTCAAGCTAAGCAGCTACAAGGATATCGAGACGTACAATGCAGAATTCCAAAGACTCGCGGTTATGACAGAATGGAGCGATGGTGCACTAGCTAGCCAATACGAACTCGGACTGACAGCAGAAGTGAAGAGATACATGGTCTCGATCATACCACGTGCACAGACGGTTGCAGAATTCATGACACAAGCGAGCACAATCTGCAAAAACCTGCAACGCACAAGAGACCACCTCACTTCGACAACCATGGCTACTACTACTACTACTACTGCTACTACTACTACTGGAACTGGCAAAAGCGATGCTATGGAAGTAGATGCACTGCGCACGGCACCAACCCCAACTCGCGTACCACAACCAGAACTCGAACGTCGCAGACGAGCTAACGAATGTCTGAAATGTGGACGCAAAGGGCATCAAGCAAATGAATGTCGGACTGGTTGGAGATACACCCCCAATAGCAACAACAGCAGCGGTAGCCAGAGTAGCACATGGAGAGCTAAAGCAGCAACCACAGGAGAGGAAGAGAGAAAGGAAACGGCTTCGGTTAAAGAGGTGGAACAGGGGAAGAGCGAGCAGCAGACTCTCGAGGAAGTCAGAGCGATGCTTGCCAAGTTGCTAAAGACAGACAAGGTTGAGGAATCTCCCAAGTCGTCTTTTTAGAAGCGTCACAGCGGACAGTTGCACCACTCGTGATGCAGAACACGGTCTCGTTTAATCAGAAATACGATGTTGTTAAAGCAAATGTATCCAATATTTATACGTCTCAAAATAAAAATCTACGTCGACAGATACACGTCCCAATAACACTGAAAGGAGAGAACCGTTCTGCAACTACACAGGCAATGATTGACAGTGGAGCCTCCACAAGCTTCCTCAACTGGCGTTTTGTAAAAAGAAACAATGTTACCACCAAAAAACTTACCACCCCAATACCTCTTCGAAATGCTGATGACTCCGAAAATGCAATGGGTGCTATCACCCACACAACCCAACTCCAATTAATCATTGGACAACACGATGAAACGATTAACTTTGCAATAACGGACATTGGCACAGATGAAGTAATTATGGGCATCGACTGGCTCCGTTACCACAACCCAGATATTAACTGGAGAGAAGGACAAATACACTTCAAACGATGTTCACCAGACTACACTATGAAGAGAAACAAAAGCACTACCTCCAAACAAACTCTTGAAATACAGTCTCGAAAGATGAACTTAAATAAAGTTACGGTGGAAGCAGCTGAAGAAGAGGAAGAAGAAGATGGGATAGAATGGGAGAAGAGGCCGCTGATGATGAAGAGGATGAGGATGCAGGAAAAGGAGGAGGAGATGGAGCTGGAATGGTTTGAAGAAGAGGAAGGAGACGAGTTCTTTACCCCCAGTAACGAGAAGGTTACTCTTAAATTGGCTGCAACTTACACATATGCGCAGACAATAGCACAACAGCAAGGGCCAAAGGTGGCAAGCGAGATCTCAGAAGAGTTTAAAGCTTTTGTAAATGTGTTCTCTAAACAAGCATCAGAGCGAATGCCAGTACCAAAACCATATGACCACAGTATTGACCTCGTACCAGGTGCAACACCCTCGTTTTCCAAGGTATACCCACTAGCACCCAATGAAAGCGAAGCAATGAACGAGTACTTAAGGGAAAACCTGGCAAAAGGCTACATCAGACCATCGAAATCACCAGCAGCAGCCCCAGTATTCTTTGTTAAAAAGAAGGATAGCTCACTATGTCTTGTGGTTGACTACAGAAGACTGAACGCAATTACAATCAAAAACCGCTACCCACTACCTCTCACACAGACTCTAGTAGACCGTTTAGCCAAAGCACAAGTATTCTCCAAGCTAGATCTACGATGGGGATACAACAACATTTGTATTAAAGAGGGAGACCAGTGGAAAGCAGCATTTAGAACACCACAAGGACTTTATGAGCCAATGGTGATGAACTTTGGTCTGACAAATGCCCCGGCTACATTTCAACATATGATGGATGACCTCTTTAAGGACCTCAAAGGAGTCTATGTAGTGATCTATTTAGACGATATCTTGATCTTTTCTCCAGACTACCAGAGTCATACGATGCACGTTAAAGAAGTACTACAGTGATTACAAGAGAACGACCTGTTCTGCAAACCAGAAAAATGCGAGTTCTACAAGAAACAAGTGGAGTTTCTGGGCATGATAATCTCTAAAGGACACGTACAGATGGACCCTGCTAAAGTAGAAGCGGTACTAAAATGGCCTACCCCCAAGAAACTTAAAGAACTACAAGCGTTTTTAGGATTTGCCAACTTCTATCGTCGTTTTATTCTTAACTTCTCGCATGAAGTAAATCCATTAACTCGTCTAATGTGCAAAGACACAGTATGGCAGTGGGGAGAAGAACAAGAACAGGCTTTTCAGATGCTAAAACAGGCATTCACTTCGGCACCAATACTAGCAATGGCAGATCTTACACAACCATTTATCGTTGAATGTGATGCATCAGACTATGCAACAGGGGCAGTACTATCACAAAAAGGGACTGACGGAAAGATACACCCTATTGCTTTCTACTCGCAGACACTAAATGAAGCAGAACGAAACTACGAGATTTACGATAAAGAGTTACTCGCTATCATTCGTGCACTAGAAGAGTGGAGACATTATTTAGAAGGGGGAGAATACTCAGTACAGATTATCTCAGATCACAAAAATCTCCTCTACTTCTCCACATCTAGAACACTGACACGACGACAAGCGAGATGGAGCCTGTTTTTAAGCCGCTTTAATTACAAGATCATACATTGACCTGGAAGACTGGGAGGAAAACCAGATGCACTGTCAAGAATGCCTCATTTACAACCCAAAGAAGCTGATAACCAAAGCAAAGTACTAATTGATCCCAAAGTACTAAAAGTTAAAGCGTTACGGCGAGGCATGACACAGATTGAGGGCGATAAAGAACTATTAAAGGAGATAAGAGAGGAAATGGGAGTGGAAGAAGGATTGGTGGAGTCATTAGGAAGGATTGAGGAGATAGGGCCGAGGGCACTGAGGAAAGGAATAGAGGAATGGAACATGGAAGATGGTCTAATACTGTTTAGAGGAAAGGTTTACGTACCCAAAAAAGAGGAACTACGTCGTAAAGTAGTGCAAGCACACCACGATTCACCTGCAGCAGGTCACCCAGGGAAATAGAAAACTTACGAACTAGTATCACGAAACTACTGGTGGCCAGGAATGCTAAACTTTGTGGAACGATACGTGCAAGGATGTCGTACTTGTCAAACTACAAAGAACTTCACACGGAAAGAACGGTCCACTGATGCCCAATCCAGTAGCAAATCAACCATGGAAGGAAGTGTCATGCGATTTAATAACACAACTTCCAAAATCTAAAGATTTTGATGCAATACTCGTGGTTGTAGACCGTTTTTCTAAATAAGCGCACTTTATTCCAACAACCTCGGATGTAATCTCAGAACAAGTGGCAGAACTATACTTAGACAATGTCTGGAAACATCACGGCACCCCAAAACGAATCATATCAGATCGAGGGTCAACGTTTATCTCGCGTTTCATGAGAACACTACTAGAACGTATTGGAGTTAAAAGTTCGTTCTCTACAGCTTACCACCCTCAAACAGATGGACAGACAGAGAGTGTGAACCAGACGTTGAAACAATACTTGCGTGCATACATTGACAAAAGACAAGAGAAATGGGCTTCATTACTTGCAACAGCAGAATTCGCATACAACAACTGGAAACACAGCGCTACAAAAGAATCTCCATTTTACTTAAACTACGGCTTTAACCCAGAATTCCAAATCCTAGATCTACCACCCTTGAATCTACCCACAGTAGAACAACGGTTAATGGAATTAACACAAGCTCGTAAAGAAGCAGAGGCAGCTCTCGAAGTCACAGCACAACGGATGAAACAACAGTATGACCAACATGTAGCAGAGGCTCCACAACTTCAAATTGGAGATCTAGTATGGCTGGATGCAAGTAACATTCGTCTTACAGGCACACGCAAATTAAACCCAAGACGACTGGGACCGTACAAAGTTATTGAGCAAATTAACGATCTAGCATACAAGCTAGAATTACCAGAATCAATGCATATACACCCAGTTTTCCATGTTTCTCTACTCTACCCAGCTCATAAGGACACAATAGAAAGACGAACCCCACCAGAACCAGACCCAATCGAGATTGAAGGAGAAGAAGAATATGAGGTTGAAAAAATTTTAGATGTACGGAAAAAAGGACGTCATCTCGAGTACCTTGTTAAATGGCAAGGATGGGGTGAAGAAAGCAACTCATGGGAACCTAAAACCCATCTAATTAATGCCCCAATTGCCCTCCAAAATTTTTACGAAGAATATTCTACGGCATTGCGCTGATCCAGGTGTATCAGCCATAGAAGGGGGGTGATATCACGAACAGGACTAAATTTCTATTTTCTTCTAAGTCCCCTGTTACCAATGTTGACGTGTTATTGACGCATTGTTTATTACTTCCAACCATGCATTCTCGTTGACTCAGCTCACATGACTCATGCATCGCTTACTCATTCTCGCATGACTCACTTATTACTAATTGACTCCATTTCGCAACTGACTCATTCTTTGATTTATCATCCATTATTCATTGCTTATTAATCACAGTTTCCACAAGTATATAAACCCGGCAATCTGCGAGAGAACTCCTCACACACTTCATTTTCTGACCGTCACCACCATAAGTTAACCTCTTGTAGAGTTCTCTCACAGGTATGCATATTGTATTAAGTAGTACTTGAATATAACTAACTTGTAGAGTTCTCTCGCAGTGAGACAACAGCTACTGAGCTTACTAGTGGTCTTGAGCGTCAAGACAAACTGTGTACACAACTACTGTTATCGCCACATCAGTGCTTACGCAAGCAACGACCTTGTCTAACCACTGCGGTCGTAACAGGGAAATAACTGTATGTAACCAAAGTTGCGGTCTCTCATAAACAGGTAAAACTGAATGTACACGTTGAGTTTTGTGTTCCTTTTCTCTACAGCAAGTCAGTTTCGGCTTTTCCCGCCGCAAGCCACCCATTCAGCTAGCAACTCTCTTTTTTTTACCCGAACGACTCTCTCACAGGTGATAATATTTACTTTTCTGACAACCCACCTTCCGGTGTTCATACATTCTCGCGGATACCGCCTCAGCCCTGACCGTTTGTATGGCCATCACAACTTTCTAGAGTTATCGGAGGCAAACGCAAATAATTTCTAGCATATAACATCAGACCACCCCTTAGAGTAGGATTCACAGTCTCTTCCGGGTTATCATCATAGCATTTTTCGGGCATTTTGGCTTATGAAGACCGCGACGAAGGAGAGAAAAAAAAGCTATGACGAGCTTATTGCTGGGCTTTTAGCCCCTGTATCGGAAAGCCCTGTTGTGAAGAATTCAAGGATCATGGACCTACAAGCTCCGTACTGTATCCACGTCCCGAAATACAATACAGTTTTTTTTTTCAATTCTGATCCGTACTTGTCGCGAAATGAACAAGGAAAGGTCGGTAAAGAGTTGCATTCCTCACAACGTTCGGGACGCCTCCCGTAGTTCCGTTTCTGTGTATACAAACATTATACATGTATGTATCTTTTTGCGTTTACTCCTCTGTTGATATATTTGACCGTTAGACCGCCAGATTACACTTTTCTCTAACACAATCAGACGACGGGTCCAATTATTATTAGGAGTGAAGAATGTTACATCGAAGCTTTCCGTGCTAACGATTAATTTAGCCCGATCGTAAGGCACCTTGAAAAGTGAAGGGTTTATGGTGATCAGGTGAAGTTGGCATGTTATATTCTCTTATCTTCTCCCTTTGATTCTAAAGTTCTGGAGTGTGGATCCACTATGCCATTTTGTATCTCTGGGTAGATAGTCAAGGTTCGCGGGACACGGTGGCTTTTTCTTCTCTTTGAAATTTCATTCAAAAACAATTGACGACTCGAAAGACACCGGGTTTTTCAATTCCGATCATTAATCCAAGTCTTTCAAAACACCGAGAGGGAACTCACGTACGGACTTATGCGTGTTAAGCCACATACATATACACACGGACACACGGAGGTACACACATACGTTATTTTTCCTCCTCCGACGAGTCTCTCTCACTCCAAGTTTCAAGTTTTTCGGTCCGACTTTATATGAGACCGTGCTTAAATATATTCTTCTTTGAATGACGCGAAAGAGGGGGAGAGGGGGGGCAAGGACCGACCTATTTGCACTTCCCGCAGAACACTTATTATAACGATGTTCGGAAGTGACGATATAAAGATTGTGGTTCCGTGTCCTTGATTGCAATACAAGTTTTGAGTTTGGATGTGTGGCGTTAGACTATTATTTCCTTAGGGGGGGTCGATCACTTTAGACTCGGGATGGTCGGGACGGGTAATGAACAAGTTGTTATATGCGTATTATACTCTTGATAGATGGTTTCTGGGCGTCTTGTCGCCGATACGGGTACCGTACAAAGCGAGCGAACAGTGCGTAAGTGCGCCGTCCGAGCTTCTCATCCTAATCACAGACTGAAACGAAAAGTTTTGAATTGTAACATTGTTGTGGTTAGAGAACTTTGAAAATTTTTTACTTGATCTATGTGCTATACGGGTTATAAATAATTATATCCTCCTTGGGATCTGTCCCCACTAGTAGCTTTGTATCTTGAATAGGAACTTTGAACCTAATATGTTGGTTCCCTTTTCGGGACCTTGGATAAGAGTTGTTCAGTTTTTGTCGGCATGAGCAAACACGCAATCACCTGTTCATACTAGGATTACCAAAAGGAACATCGCACCATTTGAGCGCCAGTAGATACACCTTTCCCTTCAGGTTTACCTACCTTCAATCGAAAGATACTTTGGAGCCTTTCTCCATTTGCGCTTTCCCTTCCCTTAGCACCCGCCACGGCAGTCTCCAGAGACCCTTTTACTTAACTTAACTTTATAAGCCATTTCTATATCATCAATAGCGCGCCCAAAAATAAACCGAAAGTAAATTATATTCGTATAGGCACGATCAAATTTGACCGCATCACTATTATCTCTTATTTCAGTAATAAGTGATGATAGTAGTGAGTTAAGCCGGGGGAGGAGAGAGCGCGCTCTGATCAGAGTCAGGAAGGTCACGAATTTTTTTAATTTAATCTTGTCACAATCCCCGTATTCTCCTTTTCTAGATACAGTTTCAAATTTCGAGGAGATTCGAGATTTGAATATAGTGTGTAGAGCAAGTGAGTGATTCGGAACAAGTGCCTGTGATCAATATTGGAAATTAGAATTGTGAATAAGAATTTCTCAAGCCACGCACATTAACGGCTTTGGGGGTAGTTTAAGTGCGATGAGAAAAAATTAGAGATGAATAAGAATTATATAAAAAGGAGGTAAATTAAAAATAAAATGATAAAATGGTAATATGTTGAAAAAATGAAAAACTATTTAAAAAAAAATAAGAATTGAACCTTACCGCCGGAAGGACTCATTGATAATGTTAAGGGCTAAGCTTGTTTAAACCATTGTCTACCTCTTTCGGGTTAGAGCCGCAAAGTGCCAGAGAACTCGGACTCGGACACGCGCAGTGAACCCACAACCGAACTTTTAGGCTGTTGTTTAGAGAGAAAAAAAGACTCCTCTCCCTCTCGGGTCCGGGTTTAATTGGTGATTGTGACAGTTCTCTTATCCGCGAGAGAGATTTCAGGATTATGATGTTCTAAAGTTGTGGAGAACAGATAGATAGATAAAATAATTAGTCTCGATTCTCGTATACCAGGCAATCACAATCGGAAGCAAAACGTCATAGAATAAGTTAACAGAACTTATTTGAGGGGTAGGTAGGGAGGGCGTAATCATTAAACATTCCATCCAGCACTAATTCAAAGTTGTGAGAGTGTAGTTTCAGAGAAAGGAGATACCCGCGTTCAAGGTTCAAGAGTGACTATTTCAAACTTTGTAAACAATGTGACGGCAAGGCAACATACATCAAAGAATTCTACTCTACTTGTTTGACACGCACACTACCCGTATGGCGTCTCCCGCGATCTGCGAATTTCAAAATTTGTACACGTACAAGTGGTAGCAAGTGTGTTAAGTATATAAAATGAAACTGAATGAGATCCAATGAGAAAAAAGGGGGGAGGAAGGGAACTTTTTGCCACTAAGTTAGTGACTAGTAGAGCAGGTGGAGCTCGTAAATATGAAAATACAAAGAAGAAACGGCAAATAGCGAATCAAATTGATAATCAGCTTCGCGGTGTCGGTGTAAGGTGGATAAAAGTGTTACAATGGATCTCATTGGACTGGAAAATAAGAGATAGGAGATGAGATGAGGTTGTCATATTTTTGGGTTTGACCATTGACGGGTACTTGCAGGGAAGAGAAGAGGGTGGAACATGGAGGATATAACGTGATCAGATGATTTCAGTTAACGTTTATGGTTTCACTAGCCATATCTCTCGGATTGGGACATTTGACTTTCCACTTTCCCGTATCAGACGTATAGTCAGGAACAGAGCAAGCTTAATGGAAGGAAAAAGGGAAAAGAGAAAAGTAACGAAAATCGTATTTTTACCCCTCCTCTGATCCTTAAGCCAAGGCAAGCGAGAAACCTTACTTTTTCGACTGCGGAACAAAACATGCGTAATTGAGAAGGAAAGGAAAGTTCAAGGTCATAATGTCATATTACGCAGTTGTGAGGTATTGACGTTCCATAAATATGTTATTAGGCTATATATATTTGCTCAGCAGGGATGGGGACCGGTGGCCTTGTGGGGATTGGGTTCACCGTCCAATGATAGAGTACAATCAGCCAGAACACACTCCACGGTGGTTCTAGTGAGCAGAAGCTTGCTGCTGGACAGATGAGTGATATGATCCCGTGTTAACTATGTCGAAACCGCTGAAGTGGGTGAATCTCGATTCGTTGCTAATAGCTCAAGGATGATCCGCCTATTCTAGGGAGAATGGGTACGACCGAGCGCCTCACTTCAACGACCTATTGGAACCTGAATGAACCTTGAAAGTATTTTTTATCAGTAAAAAAGATATAATAATAAAAAAGAATATAATTATCATTTTTTTTATTTGTTGGAAAAGAAAACAAGAAAATATAATAATGGGAGATAAAAATCTAAACAGTTTAGACCGGCGGGAGACCCTTACTCCGTTCCAATGGAAAAGAAAAAAAAACCGCTCCCAAGTATATGGCGAAACCCAACTCAGATCGCATTAACCTTACCGACCCTAGTAAACCCTACATACTCTAATTTATCTACGACGAATAGTGTTGTTGTAAGCAAGAAGTGTGGCCAATTTCTTTCTTTCTTTGTTTCTAGATTGCGTCAGAAGTTTAGTAGAAATTTTTCTGATACGAAGTCCCTTTTTCCTCGAGTTGGGTGAGAAAACAAGAGAACAATGAGAACAGTGGCTTTAAAAGGACAAAAAAGGACAAGGAAGCAAAAGGAGGTGAAATATGATATGGATATGAAGTGAGGTCGGAGAACCAGGGACTATAACCTTTTTTTCTTCGTTGGGATCCCCATCATGTTACTTCCGTCAGGTCCGTCAAGCTTGAAGTCGGTTAAAATTGATTGATGCTTGTCTCCAATACCCTTAGGCAAAAAAATATAACAATGAATTGATATAATCCTTCGATATTCTTCAACTAGATATTGAGAAACTTCCAATCATTAATTTCTTATATGTTCTTCGTTCCTTCGTCCTCTGTCTTCTCAAGTTTTACGTTGACCCGATTAGCTTGGAGTCTCGTGGGTTAGGCTCTGTACCTCTCTTTAGAGGTCACATTTTAGTGGACCAGATCTTGCACAAGGACACAGACACGTGTAGAACACATTGGGGTGTGTGAAGTTGAACATGGTCCTGAAAAAAAAACTTTAGGTGGTGATCAAGACACAACTTTCGGTAAGGAATATTAAACATACATACTTATCTACACCCCCAAGTTCACTCCCGAGCCGGGGACACGATGAAAACACGATGCTTCGGGAATTAAAAATGGAAGTTAACGCAGCTCTTATAGTTCTCGAACATCATTGACGGAAGATATTGTTTATTAGAAGGGTTCATGAAACATATTCCATTCTTCCTCATCGATGTTCAAATTAGTTTTCGCACCGGCAGACTGTGAGGATGTTAAAGAAGGAAAAGAATTTCAAAAGTACACGAAAACAGCAGATTATAAGACATCATTCATACAACCATTGAACTCTTCATACTCCACAAGTTAGATTTTAGAAAAGCAACACGAAGACAGCTCTTCGTAGAACTTTTATGAATGAAGAGACCAGAGAAAACTGGATCTGGGCTTCCTGAGCCGGTGTGTCGTTATATATCCATCGAAACACTTCTCTTCCATCACTTATTATTGTGAAGGAGGGGGCTGGAAGCTACCGGTAAAATAGGACAAATTAGTTTTTTCAATAACACCCGAAGTAGACACTAAGACATACCCAGGAGGCGCAGGTCCGCCTGGGCCTCCCATCCCTGGTGGAGGTGGGAAAGGAGGGAAGCCCGGTGGACGGAAACCCGGTGGTGGAACACCTGGCATCCCTGGAGGCCCTCCAAATGGGACAGGAGGACGAGCAAACGAAGGTGCACCCACTGAAGTGAGCAGCAAAGAATGGAAGTAAAACATTAATATCTCCTGTCACATCGGCTTCGAGAGAGTAAAGCACGTACTTGGAGGCATCATACCCATACCGCGACCTGCCGGCATTCCACGGCCAGGACCAGGAAGGATCTGATGGATGGTAATTATTAGTAAAACAAGAGCTTAATGAACTAATGTGTATAGACCAAGATGTATGAAAAATGTATGGATTTAGATGAGGAAATGTATGAATGATAACATACTCCTGCCATTTTCTTGTCCTCATCTACTACTGGAGGCGGGCCTTCAACACTTAAGCTGACTACTGACTCTCCTCGAAGGATGACAAGACCAAGGGTACGTTTAATCTCTTGTTCTGGAGCAGGACCTTCTTCTCCAGATTTCTTCTTTGCCCTTACACGTCGAAATTCCTCACAGTCGGCAAGAACAAGGTTCATGTGTTTGTCAAAAGCAAGCATTTGTCCAGTCAGGGCTCGACCATCATTCAAAGTAATTTTCAGTCGCCAGTTGATTAGCGACAACATTTTGCCGCCTTTAGATTTTGGGGGAGGCTGATTGACAAAACATGTTAATTTATTAGAGGAAAGATAGATGAAAAATGCATACCATCGTTACTGAGTGATGTATGGAAGGAAGAAAGATGAGAAAGTGACGCGTAGACCACCGACGACGATGTCGAGGATTGCACGTTCACGCTCACAAAGTCGAGGATGCGCGTCAAACAAAGACAAACAAAAATAATGTCTAAATATGAATTCACCGTTTCCGGACGGCACTCAAGTCACCTACTTAAATCAAGTCATTTTCCTGATATTCGTTCGGGTTGTTTCGGACGATGTCTAGTCCCATCTGTCAGCTTTGTAATAGTACAGGTTACTAAATGGTATATAAAGTATTGCGCAATGTCAAATGAACGCATTCTAGCAACATGAAAGCAATTAGTACCCCGATAACTCGTTTACTGAGTGAGTGCTACAATTTGTAGTAATCATTTCGAAAAAAAAAATACATAAATTATTAAATTGAATCTATCTATTTGACAATCAATAGACATCAAGACACCCATCATCTCCGCCGCTATGGCTGGAGCCAGTGGTGGAGAACTTGCAGCGAAAGTTACTGGTGCCGGGGGTTTTGGTTTCATGGCAGCAGGTATCGTTGGCTACCTCTAATTCGCTGTATCTTAACTGGGCTTGGCGGCAATTTATATATAGACTCTAATTCAATCTTCTTCTTATGTGATCAGGCTACAATACTGAAGCACAAATCCGGAAAGAACTAGATCTCGCCCGCACGATACTTTCTCGCTCCAACGATGATGCAGAGGTGTGTACAACATCAATAGACGCAGAGATCTACTCCTATTTGCTTTCTTTTTATTGATCGAAGCCGAGAAGATTCTAATCTAGACTCTTCCAATAGGACTCTAGCAAATCGCTACGAATTGGCGTGGGTTTTCTCGGCTGGATTTTGGACAAAGAAGAGGGAAAAACGCCCGGTACGGCGGCGGGTTTGTTGTCCATTGTATTAGATGCGCGTGTTGCTGCGGTCTGGCTTTCATTTGGCAACGATCTAGGGAGATGGGTCAAGTTTATACGTGAATTCGATGGCAAGAGATCAGATCCGCATAAAACGCTTGTCTTCGTACTCGTTAACTCCCTTGACGAAGCACGGGTTGCAATTGATGAATGGGAAGTTGATGTTCTTGTAGCTGAAGGTCAATGCGATTTCTTCTTAGCTCATATGTTTTTGAAACCAACCCCAACTTTCATTCAATTACTATAATCGATCCTTCTATACACCTAGGTATCGAATCTGGGGGTCACGGTCGAGGAGATGCACCTCCCTTGTTTGCTTTAGTTACTGATATACTCCACAAGATTCCAAAAAATAGACTACCCCCACTTCTTGCGGCGGAGGAATCGTATCCGGGCCACATGTTGCTGCTCTTCTTGCCTTGGGCGCTTCAGGTGCGGTACTAGGCACAAGATTCGTCCTTACCCCGAATCCCTTTATTCGGTGCAGCAAAAAGACGCGCTCAAAAAAGCAGTAGCGACGGATACTATTCGAACTACGGCATTTGACATTTTACGCGGTACTACTGGTTGGCCTGCTTGTATTAATGGACGTGCCATTTATAATGACTCCGTTAAACGTGTTGAGGAAGGGGTAGATCTCAAAATAGCTAAAGCACTTTTCGAGAAAGCTACTCGAGAGAACGACCCCTCTGGGATGCTCATGTGGTCTGGACTAGGAATTGGTCAAATAGAAGATATCAAACCTGCTGCTGTGAGTTAACATGAGATGATCATTAAACTAGAAGAAGCATCAAGGAAATAACTAGAATTATCCTCTTTATAGGAAGTTGTTTCAGAAATTCACGACGAGCTGTCAGAGCGTCTGCGTAGTATCTCTTCGCTTCTATGATCAAGAGCTACAAATACTAACATCAAACAAAGTGTATAAATTGAATGAAATGAAATGTATTAACTATTGTCAAGATAATGAATGACCACTCCCGGAAGTAAAAGTTAGTTTTTTTTTCATTCCCTACAAACAAATCCTTCCAGATCTCCCCTACACGTGCACACAGAACAACATAAACAACGATAATAGTTACATCCACACTAAACGCCTTGCAATATCAGAGCTTCCCGCATTCTGCTATAATATGGTAACATCTTGTCACAACTCTTCCAGCTCCGCTATCACCTCGTTCTCATCAAGGCTTTTGCCGTTCGTAACGATACGTTGGACAATCGCTTTAAATGGTGCCCTTATCTGAAGCTCTGTCTGTTAGGAGAAATGTAAACAAATATTCAGTCTTCTAAGCAATCCTTAGTGGTGTAAATCATAAAAAGATAAAGCAACAAAAATTGAGTCAACAGATTTATGGATCAATGATTGGTTTTCAATCTTTAATTTTCAGAAATCCGATACTAACTCTTCTGGAGAGCATTCTTATTTTTTTTGCGAAGTTATGAAACTGTTTCAGCGCAAGATACGTACCTTTGTTGAAACCTGAACGGCCAACAAATCGCCTTGGTTGACAATTGAGCCCTTGTTAACTCGTACACTGATTGGTCCTCGTAAAGGAGCGACGACCTTGACGAACTCTATCACTTTGACAGGCGAAGATGGTTCAAATTCTGTAGTTGATCCAGAGGGTTGGTCAAATGGTTTACGGGAAGTTACTGCCGTTGGCGAGGACATTGTTGTTTCTTCTGTGTATGAACGGAGGTATATTTGTTGGTAAAGATGATAGGTAAGGGATGATATATAAGTTGTCGAGAAGGACCGAGAGAAGGGCGATGGCGGAGTACATATTATGTTATGTTATGATTATGAGATGGAAGAGGGGGATGGGATTGGAAATATATAAGAAAAAATAGGGATGAGATAATTGTTACATCAGAATTAACATAGTAGTTTTGTTTTTTAGAGAATAAAGACGATCGGGGAAAACACTCATACATACCAAACACAAACGCAATTTGGTATCTAGGTTTATTGATCGAGATATAGATAGATAGATAAGTAGACGGGGACTAAGATTGGACAGGTAGTTATGGAAGGATGTCTGTTATGTTATAGTTATGCGTTAGTGGAAGGGTATAACCGATAGATAGACGGATAGGAAAGAGGAAAGCACCTTACTTTCGATAGGTGGAAGTAACGCTGGGGATTGGGGTGATGGACCAAGAGAGCAAGGGTTATCTCTCTCTTTTGAAAGGGACAGGACAGAGGCCTTAGAAGGTGAGACACACAGGGAAAAAGTAGGGCGCAGTAGACAGAGAGCACAGGCCAGAGAGAATGTTATCTATTTATTCCTAGACCGATCAATTTATGTATGTCTCGCTCCTAACCCCCCACACCCCCGCACAAAAGAATGCAAAGGGTCCTTTGGAAGAAGAGATATAATAAAAAAGCGGATCATGTCGGACCCTTGGAGTATACTACATCCTTTTTTCCCTTTTCCCTTCAAGTCCCTAATCCTAATACATATCCATAATCAAATATGTACTTCTATATTCCTTAATGCAATACAAAGGCAGTGCAATTGGACGAGTCGTGTATGCGGCGTATAGTTATATGACACACATACATACATAGCTCCATGATGATGATAGAGATGATGATGTAAGTCGCTAACTAAAACAAAAGTAGATATGAAGGGTGAGGAGGTAGAATAGATGTCAGAATCTACTTTCTAAATCTGAAAAACCCTGAGACAAAGCCCACATTCCCAATGGCACTCAACCACTGGCAGGTGACTTATTTTTATAAAAAAAGAAAAGTCTGTATATTACTACTCGAACTTCTACTTCTCCGTCGTCAGCTGGCACATATGCCTTTAGCCTTGAGTCCTTTGAGCCTTATCCCTATCCTATCCTTATACTCCCTACAGAAGAGAATAGAAGAGAAGATTTCGATAAATCTTCCCAGGTTTCTTCTTATTTTTTCCCTCTCTTCTTCATGCTCTTTTTTTCTTCTTCCTTTCTCGCTTTCCACTAACAACAATACTATAACTATCTGAGTAAGACGCAAGATGCTATAGCCTCTATATAACAGTTGCCACCATAGTTATATTTCTATTTAGAGTTCAAAAACTAAGGCTTCTCGAGCTTCTTCTCTTATTGGTCACTTTAGCCCTGTTACAAACTACAATTTTCTAAAGTCTATTGCTCCATAGATCTCAATATACTGAAGATGATAAGTCGCATACATACACTCTATTATTGCGTCATGAATGACTCTGGTCCCCCTTCTGGGGCATAGATAAGAAATAATTGCCATAGATAAACTGTAGTCTCTATATTCTGAGAATATATTGAGGGAAACAGCGAGTGAGAGGTAAGATGTAGTACATGCACTATTGGATACACTACAAGAGTTAATTTGTGTTAACTTGGTTTAGCTTCAAAAAAAAAATGATACTACAACAACGACATTGAGCCTTCTTAATTTGTTCGTTGTGAAACACTGCTTTACTTTATCTTGATGGCAACTAGGAGGAAGTACGAGAGAAGAGAAGGGTGTGTATGTATGTAAAATAGGGAGAGGGATGAAAGTGAAAAAACAGGTATATTTGGATATTGAAACTCTCCCTTTCCTTTGGGCCTTCTAGTGAACAATTTCGACGATGAGATCTCCTTGCGAAAGCGAGTCGCCTAGAAAAAAATAGACAAAAGAAAGAAGAAAGGATTACACATCAGTTATCAGTTAATTAAGACCGGTCACCTGGAGATGATGGGGAGCCAAAAAGAAGTTTATGATTCATTGACATACCTTCTTTTGCGCATACACGTTTGATGTGCCCAGAAACAGGCGCGCTGACCGCAGATTCCATCTATGAAATGAAAGGGAAGGAGATAAGCAAAAGAAGAACATGAAAAGATTTAAAACAACAATTCGGGAGTTTATGAAGGGGAGCTGTCCCCTTCTCATTCAGTTGGAAAGGGAGGAGAGGTTTATACGTAAAGATCCGGGGAATAGTATACGAACCTTCATAGCGCTCTGTACACACAGAACATCTCCCTTCTTTACTTCTTGTCCCTCCTTCACACGGACCTCAACTACGACACCGGACATCGGGGCACCTACAGAGCCGGGGGCAGGAGTCGCCTTTTCCCTGGTGAACGTCTCAACAGCACTGTTCTTGTCTTCAACAGCCACCGCTCGAACTTCACCGTTAACCTCAAACCAGACATCTCTGGTTGCTTTACCCTCTATAACAGGTCCAACAGCCATTCTAAAAACAGGTCATAAAACCTTATCAGATTGTCTGCAAACAGAATTGATAAGAGAATATTTGAAACTTACAAACGAATGATAAGTGTTTTACCCTTTTCGATTCTGTGGCCCAAGTAAGTATCAGTGTGCCTTTTCCAGTAATAGAATAGTCTTACGAAATGTGCATCTCTTCACCAACATCGGGTCTACCGAGGAAGTAACGAGTAGGAACAACACTAAGGTCACCGAATTTCTCAAGGAAACCTTGATACTCATCGAATACCTTCGGGTACATAACGTACGAAGTGACATCGGAGTCTGTGATGTGCTTCCCATATTTCGCACGCAATTCCGCCTTGATCTTCTTGAAATCTAGAGGCTCCATCGTTGCACCAGGGCGACCATCGATCCTTGGCTTGTCACGGATAATCTTTGAGCGTAAAGGCTCAGGGAATCCCCCGACGGGTTGACCGAGGTAACCTTGGAAGAACTCAACAACTGAGGATGGGAAGTCAAGTTGCTCAGCTCGTTCCAGTACATCTTGCTTCGTTAGCTTATTCGAGACCATGAACTGCGCAAAGTCACCAACAACTTTAGAAGATGGTGTGACCTTAATAAGATCACCACATAACTCATTCGCTTCGATATACTTCTGTTTGATTTCAGTCCATTGTGTTCCCAGACCAAGCTGCGAAGCTTGGAACATCAAGTTCGTGTATTGCCCACCCGGCATCTCGTGTGCAAACACGCTAGAGTCGGATGCTCGGACATTAGCTTCAAAGCATCCGTACAATTGGCGGACCTGGGTCCAATACAAGTTCAGTGCTTGAATATCATCATAACGTATACCAGTGCCAAGTGAAGTTTGCTCCAATGCCGTGCAAACAGCACCCATAGATGGCTGTGAGGTCAGTCCAGACATACTATCGATAGCTACGTCAACTACGTCAGCACCCGCGGCAGCAGCTGCAAGCATACTTGCAGTTGCGATGCCGGCAGTGTCGTGTGAGTGTACATGAATAGGTAAGTCGGGGTATTTCTTTCTGATTGCCCCGATAAGGAGTTTTGCGGCTTCTGGTTTGAGTAAACCTGCCATGTCTTTGATACCAAGGACATGGATACCCTCATTAACGAGTTTTTCAACAAAGTCTAGGTAGTATTGTAAGGTGTACTTTGTCTTCTTCGGGTTTGCGACATCACCACTGTAACAGACAACAGCCTCGCAAACACCACCAGCCTTCTTTGCGGCATCGATACCAAGCTTCAAGTTATCGAAGTAGTTTAATGAATCGAAAACACGGAAGATATCCAACCCATTTTCAACGGCTTTTCTGGAGAAATCGTAGATTGCGTTATCAGGGTAACTAGTGTAACCTACGCCGTTAGCACCACGTACGAGGGCCTGGAAGGGGATGTTCGGGACGAGTTTTCGGAGGGTACGCAGTCTCTCCCAAGGGTCTTCATACAAGAAACGCATGGCCACATCAAATGTAGCACCTCCCCACATTTCAAGGGAGTAAGCATTTTGGAGTGCATAACTCGTTTCCTTCGCAATGTTCACCATATCAGTCGTACGCAGACGGGTTGCAAGTAGTGACTGATGAGCATCTCGCCAAGTCGTGTCCATGATAAGAACGCCAGGATATTCGCGAACGGCCTTTGCGAATGCTTCAGGTCCTTTCTCGACAATGATCTTCCGCCAACCATTCTCGCATGGTAGTGTTGTATCGAGTGGTGGTCCCTCGGGATCTGTTCTGTTCGCAAGTGTTGGTACAACTACATCATCTTTAAGTCCCGGCTCCCCCTAACAATGAAATTCATATTATTACTTGCTATAAAAGCGATTTTTCTGTTTCACTTACTTGTTGTCCCTTAATAGAACTGCCGTTAACAGCAAGATCACCAAGATATGCTAGTAATTTTTGCGCTCTGTTTTGACTCTGGACAAGCTTGAAGAGATCCGGGGTGTCATCAATGAACTAGTCGGAACCAAATTTAGTTTATGTCCATAAGAGAACGATTAGGATTTACATACAGTAGTCCATGTTTTTCCGACGATGAAGACGTCATGAGTAAGGAGACGGAACAAGAAGGGAATGTTTGTTTTAACTCCGCGAATACGGAATTCAACAAGCGCACGGAGCATCTTCCTACGCGCAACTTCGTATGTAGTTCCGCTCACTGAAACCTTCACCAGTAAACTATCATAGTGGGGCGTGATTTGTGCACCAGCGAAACCAGATGATGCATCAAGTCGTACACCATTGCCACCAGCAGAACGGTAAACCTCGATTTTACCAGTATCTGGCTGGAAGCCCTGTGAAGCATCCTCAGTGGTGATACGACACTGAATCGCATATCCACGCTTTGTGATCGCCTTTTGACTAAGGCCAAGCTGGGCGAGGGTAGCACCAGCTGCGATTTGGATCTGAGCAGCAACGATGTCAATTCCAGTGATTTCCTCTGTTAAACGAATTATTAGTTGTCTATTCTTAGATACTATTATGTTATCGACTCCTACCTGTAATGGTGTGCTCGACTTGAATGCGAGGGTTAATTTCAATGAAGTAATGCCTTCCGAGCTGATCAACAAGAAATTCAGCAGTACCAGCATTACGATAACCAACATGCTGAGCAAGCTTGATCGCGTCTGCGAGAATAGCTTGCCGGACTTCTTCCGGAAGATTCATTGCAGGTGCAACTTCTACAACCTTTTGGTGGCGCCGTTGCACGGAACAGTCACGCTCAAACAGGTGGACGACGTTACCCAGGGCATCAGCAAGAAGCTGAACTTCGATGTGGCGGGGACGCTCAAGGAAACGCTCAATGAAAACGGTACCATCTCCGAATGCAGATTTGGCCTCGCTCACTGCACGCTGGAAGGCATCTTTAAATTCAGATTCTTCGCGTACAACACGCATACCACGTCCACCTCCACCCATAGCGGCCTTAATAATGACTATCAAAGTATTTGAGGAAATATTTTACTCAGTACAACACCCCAAACTTTGATTTGACTATGAAATCAACTGACCAGGGAATCCATATTCTTTGATGAAGCCTTCAGCATCCGTATACGATTCTACGGGACCAGGAGTACCTGGGACGACCGGGACGCCAACCTTAATCGCTGAATCGAGACGCGTCAATAGGTCATGTGTCATGTGTTAATCAACCAAGAATACCTAAGGTTCTAGCCTTCGTTTTGTCTCCTAATGCATCGATAACTTCCGGAGATGGTCCGATGAACGCAAGACCTGCCTGTTCGACTTTACGAGCAAATTCAGCATTTTCAGATAGGAAACCATATCTACAAGAGGTATATGGATATCATAGTGCAATGACAAAAAAAAAGAGATTCCGATTTAGTTAAGTCCCGGCGATCAAATACAGGCACATCATACCCAGGATGGATCATGTCGACTCCATGCTCCAAAGCAATACGGATAATATCATCTTGAGCAAGATATGCGGCTACTGGAGTAAGACCCTTGCCGACCTGATAAGCTTCATCCGCCTACAACAATTTGACCATTTCAATTTAATTATCGAATATATGCTATTGATAATGACAATGCGTTCATACCTTTTGACGGTGAGCGGACATACGGTCTTCGTAGGAATAGATCGCAACCGTATGCATCGCAAGTTCATGAGCGGTACGGAATACACGGATAGCGATTTCCTATGAAAGTAGTTAGTACCGTTCATAAACAACACAATGCGCCACAGCAAAAGAGAATTTGGGTGGTATCATACGTACACCACGGTTAGCAACAAGAACTTTGGTGAGTGGACCACCGTGCCCTGCGGCTTTACGACGCATTGTTTGGATGGAGTGGACCGGGGTTCCTGGAGCACTTGGTGAAGCCGCGAACATTGAAGCAAGGCGTGGCGGGTGCAACCCCGCAGTCTGGTCTGAGGACATCTCTGGTTTCTATCTCTGGGTGGTCGTAGCTAGGTCTCTATTTCGATGTCTTCTATCTTGGTAGGTCAGTCAGTGACGTGTTTGTCGTGAATGAGAGGTGCTTGAGGCGATAGGTTTGAAGAGACTAAAAGATGGTGGTATAGACGCCGCAAGTGGTAGCTTGAGTTAAAGAGATGACTGTGGGGTTAAATGCATTGACGGAACGGGGATAACATTGGTGGCTGTTCAATAACTAGTGCTAAGTCGACTATTGACAATATGAAGAACTCACAGATCTCGCCACAACCAGTTGTCTAGAGTAGAGATGTATCAACCTAAACTTTGATGATAGTCGATAACGTCTGAAGGAAAGGGGTTGTAGAATGTCGCGACCTGAAAGAGTCACTCGGATTTGGGTTGAGTCACGAGAGCAGCAGACTATATGCACAACAAACGTTTGCTCCGAATCGCAGGGAATAATGCGGAGCGCCGCACTAACTCAGTCTCTCAGACTATCTCCGGGGAAAGTTGTCGACGGTTGTCCTTTGGCTGTAGCGACGATGGCAAACCCACGCTCTTATGGTGGTAAGGAGCTGTAAAGCGGAATACTATTGCTGAGTTGCACTCGGAGAACGACCACCTTCTCGGATCAAAAGATCACCTTTTTCGCGCATGTAGAGGCACTAATCACAAGAATTCTCTCAAATTTCATATACATGCACTCAATTTATATAGTTTTGAAAGATAGCAGGGGATAGCAAGATCCCAAGTTATAATGTTATTACTATAAGTATGCCACAACAGCGTCTTGACTGAAAGTTCTGATTGAACAATCATATGCACCACTCGATATAAACACCTGCTTTCTTCAGTCCCGACTTTAACCTCTTCCCGAGAGGGCCAGTCCGGAACAAACCATTGGTACCCTGTACACCCAATGAAAATAAAAGTTCCCAAGTCCCAGAACAAACAGAAATGCGGTGGATAATCCTCACGCAGCGTGGGAGTACCGAGTACACAATATACAGTCAATCATCTCCGGTTTGAAAGAGGAATGATTCCATCAGCTTGTGCTCGACCACTTTCAGCTTTCTTCTGATTATTTTTTGCTACTGCATATACGATTCCGGCTAGGAAACCTACAAGTACTGCACTTACTGACCCTAGAGTGACAGGGTCGCCGAAAAAGAGCATCCCTGATGCTGCAACCGGAAGCTTATTTAAAGCTCCAACCATACTTTTAAGAGTGAATCATGAGAATCAATATGCTATTTTGGAATGAAAGAGATTTTACCTGTAAGTAGTACTACTCGTCGCACGGATACACCAAGCCGTTGTAAACGAGATTCCAACAGCAGCAGCTCCTGAAAATGCAATTGCAAATAGCAAAAAGCTTCTCGTTTCCGGAGGGCTATGGAAGATGAAAGATCAGGACAAAGAAGAAAACTGAATTTATGGGCCATAACGTACAAACTCTTGGACAAATTCTCTGCGCTCCAATCCTCTACAAGCAATGAGAATAAAGCCAATACAGGAATTGAGAGTAAGTTGTTATAGAACATCGTATCCCAATCTGAGAATCCCATCAACTTTATCCGTTTACGCATCGATAGTACCTATCGAGAGAAGGATAGCATATCATTAACCTCCGCCAACGTGATGTATCTATTAAGGACTTACAAACGCCGCAGAAGTTAAACAGTTAAAGAACATCCAAAAGTAGCCAATATTCAATTTCGTCAGTGCACTTTGAACGGCGTGCAATCCACCAATGGCAGCAGCAGGATCTTGAGAAGACCAAGTAGTATCCAAAGCATTGGCAATATCCGACCACGCTGCGATGATGGAGGAGATAACCTTGAGAACACTTAGCAAAGGAAGTACACGAAGACGTTTCAGCTGCCTTATTAGAGCGTACCATAATGATGAATGATAGAAAAGTAAGACCTGTTACTTTTCCACCAAACCAGATGACTTCACCGTATGCCTAGTATATCGTTCTCAGTGACTAGGTACATTGATATCGGATGGATAGTGATACGTACAATTAGAATTATAGTCAAGTTCTTAAAGATAGTATAAACCGGGATACTAAGGTATTGCTTTGTACCCAGTGAGCAAATACCCCTATGAAGAGCGGCAATCATGAGGTCGAAATTGAACTTACTATGCTTTTGGAGCCTGTGTAGATCACACTAACAAGCAAGAAGCTAATAGGGAACCATCTTTTCGCATCTGTCATGTCGAAGTCTCTAAAGGAGATGACGCCCATTTTCTTTACGGTCATAACACATGCCACACAGACCGACGATTGGATGGTAAGGAGAAGGAAGTTCATAGAGAAGTCCCGTCCTGATACCACGAACTATTGATACAGTAAATTGATTGGGCAAAGGCAGGGTATGAAGACGTAGGTACCTTATTGACTACTGTCATGAGAATGGATGCAAGACAATAACAGACGATAGGAAGTGCTGTCATCATAGGGACCATAAGATCGTTGGTCTATAATGAACGAATTAACAATAACCGGTACGCACCTCCTGACGCTGAATGATGTTCTTGAGTGGGAGTATTAGTGGCAAGCGCCTTCTTGTACTCGGCGATGTCCTCCTCCTGATCATCGAGTGGTAATGTCTTGTAAGAAGGAGCTGGTGAGCGTTGAGACGTCGAATTCGACATCTTGCTTCAGAATTCCAATTTTTCTTCTCTGATGAGGATAATTATAAAGAGTTTGGATTAATATAGCAGTCCCTTGATATATTTGCTACAGAAAGTCAAGTAAAACTTGGAGATTAGGAGTAGAGCAAGGTGCAGAGCAGCTGATGGTTCTTGGTGGGAAACGTTGCTTGCGTGAAACGTGCTGTACGATAAAAGAAAGACGGACTAGAGAGATAGTGCACTCTACGGGATAAGATCAGACTTCGCAAGTTGAAGACTCGGTTGTTGATTGCCTGGCGTTCGGGTAGGACAACAAATGGGTCTAGAGAATCATGTTGTAGGTCAATGACGAGGAAAGAGTATTAAAATAGAAAAGGCACATATCCGCAGCAAGTGCGTCCTGAACCATAAAATATATACGCACCTTGACCGTAGTCTTCGTCGTTTAGGAAGAAAATAAAAAGCAACTTGCAGGCGGCCGATACGTGTAAGAGAAAATAATAAGTTTATGGGGTTTACTTTATTCTGGTGGGTTCTGACGACACACGCAAGTTGTTAACAGCCTTTTCGGTTCGCGGCGCGGCGTATGTTGATTTCCGACCGACAGAGGCACACCACGCTTAGACTTAGGGGAACAAAGAGCCTAGTAATTATCAGAACTTAACCTCCGACATTCACATGAGCGCGACACAACGTAAAGACAGGCTCTACGCGCAATTCGCGTCAAGTTTGCAGTTACTCAAACAGCACTCGGCTCGTACAACTGATTTGACAGAAGACCTTCAAGCAGACCTTGATGCGATGCGTACCTTTGCTGGCATACACGCTGCTCAGTGAGTCTCTTCTGGATTAGTCCTTTTTCGTGTCACGATCCGAAGACATTTAAAATTCCCCTCTAGATTCATGACAGTAGCCACAAACTTGAATACCACCGCTGAACGGGAAAGATCATCTGTGCAGAAGTGAAGGTTCATGTTCTCTCTCAATGACCAATATTTAATACTAATCGTTCCTGAGGTGAGTGCATAGCAATACATCAATGATCATATTTTTAAATTATGAGTTTTTGGATACCCGTCTAACAACATTCTTGTAACTCAGAGGTCTGTCCTTGGTCACATCGAGTCTCTTATAGAGGTGCATCAGTGGAATTGTATCAATAAGTTGAATAACGTTGTATTTTATTATGTATCTACTAGCATTACCTAGAACAATACTCTTTGGACATGATCACACTCTTCTAGTGATGAACATTTAGTATTCCTCGTGTCTTTATTGGTATCATGAAATCATGAATAAGAAAGGCATTCGTGAAATATTGTTTAAAACACGATTCAATTTAATACAAAGTGAGGTTACAATGCGCAAGTAAGACATGAGATTGAACGTGTACACAAAACATAAGAAGAAACATGTGAAGCAACTTGAAGTCTAATGAATGTTACATCACTTAGACTGTGGGAGGCTTGGTGCCCTGTGAGACATATGTAAGCAACCAAGTAACAAGACAGATAATTTATAAGGCTCAAAGACGTACGGGTTGGAAGTTGTATGTTAATCCACATTTTCCACAGTATTGACGGTCCTTGTGGAAAGCCATCTGAGTGATTAAAGTGATGAGACATGAATGAAACGAGTGTTATGATGGAGAGGACATACGAAAACACCAGCGCCGCACTCAGCGTTCGGGCACTCACGACGAAGACGCTTGATCTTGCCGTCGGAGTCGACCTTATAGTACTTCAAGATGGCCATCTTGACCTTCTTGCGCTTGTGCTTAATCTTCTTGGGGGTCTGTATGTTTCAGAAATTCATTGTTAATCGTCGAGAGTGACAAGTATTGTAACAAGATTTCACGTACGTTGTAAGTCTTTTTCTTACGCTTCTTAGCACCACCACGCAGACGAAGGACAAGGTGGAGCGTCGACTCCTTTTGAATGTTGTAATCGCTGAGGGTGCGTCCATCCTCGAGCTGCTTACCAGCGAAGATCAGACGTTGCTGGTCAGGAGGAATTCTATGCATACATAGAATAAATATGGCACATTGTCGCAATTTAGGAGCGGAGAACTCACCCTTCCTTGTCCTGAATTTTTTGCTTGACACCATCAATGGTGTCTGAGGATTCAACCTCAAGAGTGATGGTTTTACCCGTGAGGCTATTTGAACTTTTAGTTATACGTTCTCGTACGAAAATTAATCACGAAACACACGTTTTTACGAAAATCTGCATCGCGCTACGAGTTAACAGTGTATCAGAACAATCAGGAGATCAGTGAGAATGCAAGCAGTGAAACTCACAGATACGAGCCTGTCTATCCAACGAGCTTTACCTCTGGAGTCGTTGACCGGCTTCGGACGTGACGGTTGATTAGAAAAAGGACCCGATGATCTTTGTTGGTACTATACAGTTCTTCGTCGATCAATACTTACCAAAAATAGACAATTATGTTCCCACGAAATTACTAAAAATCATGTGATTATATGTAACAAAATGGTCACGGTAACGTGTCGCGTCTTATAACGCGTTTACCGTGTCTGTGACTGCACTCGCAGTGCTACTTCAAGTTCGTCTACATAATCATAGTCTCATAATGTCTAACGAAGAAGATATAGCGATGCGTGAAATAGATGAGACTCAAATCCCAAGCTCTAAAAGGAAGGGAAAAGGCAAAGAGACCGCTTCAGACTACACCTACGATGAGAACCTCCCGTGGTAAGTACTAATGTGAATTCTGAACTTATGATTGACTGGGCATGTCTTGCATCCAGGGTCGAGAAGTATCGCCCAGTCACCTTAGATGACGTGGTCTCACATAAAGATATTACTACCACGAGTATGTGCGCTCGTCTGATACCTTGATGCTTAATCTTATTTCTGTAGTCGAAAAGTTCATAGAGAAAAATCGGCTTCCACATCTCTTGTTCTATGGACCACCAGGTACTGGGAAAACATCTACAATACTTGCAGTTGCACGCAGAATATATGGCTCAGACTACAAGAAGCAGATACTTGAGGTGTGTCCAGAGTTTTAATATATCCCTGCTTTCAAGTCTAATTCATCTGCATTTCAGTTAAACGCCTCCGATGATCGTGGTATAGATGTTGTTCGAGAACAGGTTAAACAGTTCGCAGAGACAAGAACCCTCTTTAATAAAGGGTTCAAACTAATTATTCTTGATGAGGCGGATATGATGACCCAGGCAGCACAAGCTGCCCTCCGCCGTGTGATTGAGCAGTATACCAAGAATGTCCGTTTTTGCATCATCTGCAACTACGTTAACAAGATAACTCCAGCCATACAAAGTCGTTGCACACGTTTTCGTTTTAGTCCTCTACCAATGAAGGAAGTAGAGCGTCGCCTCGAAGGTATCATTGAAGCAGAAAAGTAAATTATTCTTTACACTGGTCACTAATGTGAATCGTTATACATCACTTACAACCACGCTTAGAGTAAATTTAACTCAAGAAGGAAGACAAGCTTTATTGAAGCTTTCAAGAGGTGATATGCGTAGAGCGCTAAACATCATGCAGGCCTGTCATGCTGCATACGATAGCATCGGTGAAGCCGAAATCTACAATTGTACTGGAAGTCCTCAGCCGAAGGATATTGAAACTGTTGTTAACTCAATGCTTGGTGATGAGTTCACGACGTCTTATGAGTGTTTGTATTCAAATTGCTTTGCCCAGTCAATAGCTGACGTATCTGCTTTCCCAGTGATATCAGCACTGAAAATTGACAGAGGACTTGCCTTACAAGATCTCATAACAGGAGCCTATGAATACATTGAAACTATAGACTTTGCTCCTCAGGCTAGGGTGTATCTACTTGACCAGCTCGCAGCAACTGAGTAAGCTGAATGATCTGTCGTGAACCATAGAGAGTTTTTAACTAAAACTACTCTAGACATCGATTATCAACGGGGGGAAGTGAGAAAATACAATTGACTGCTTTATTGGGAGCATTTAAAAATGCGGTTGAACTTATGGGGAAAGGCAAGTAAGGGCTAAACAGGGATATGGAAGAAGAATAATTCACTTGCATTCCCATGTTCATCTTCGTGTAGATCAGTATTAAATAGTAAGTTTCCCTACCAGATTCATCTAATATATCAGAGAGGCTGATGCGATTTAGTGTAGATAATATATAATTTTTATGTACATAGTATACATACTATCGAGACGCTCGGATTGAAACAGTGCAAACAGTAAGGTAAAGGTCCAGCTTTACGCGCCTATATCGGATACAGACCTTGCTTTCTCGAGCTTATATTGTCATCGTGAAAGAGACTATAACGCAGAAATTACAACTAGCATCCAAAAATTTGTTGCCGCCATTGCAAACGTGACTGCTAAATCTGACAGCATCATACGTGTGCACCAATTTAAGTGTCGTTTGTTGTTGTTGATTAATTAGCTATGGACCCTCATAGTCAAAACTGATGTTCGAATCCTGACGTGATAAGAATAGAAAAAAGGACATGATGTGAGCTACATGTGTAGCAACTAAGTTTCTCTCTTATACATTGCTTTTCATCCCCAATGCCATCAGTGTTATTTAACACTCATACATCAACTCGTTGTCTAACCTTACATGCATCTCATATCAATTGATTGTCTGAAGCCTCTTTCTGCGGTACATCACTTTACGGTCTTTCAAAAAAAATAGTATTGTTCCATTCGACCTTGACATTAGGCTGTACGCGAAGACTGACAGCTATTGCGTTTATTCATGCATATGTACATGACAAAATCCATCAACTATACAGTATCCTGTACCAAAGGTAGGTATACGAAAGGGTGTTAAGCACTAGTACGTTGGCGAATGTTTCCCCAAATTCACCTGTACAAGTAAATTAAATTGCCGTGGTATGATATCACATGATCTGCACGCGAGCTCAAGCTTGTTACTTGTCGTCATTACCCAAACGACGTGTCGTACGCTCATGGCGTTTCCTGTCCCACAACACCTTCCGCGCAAGCCGTTACCGATGGATGTGTCATCTCAGGTTCTAGGCAGGATATCAGAAACCTCAAACAAGGACCTTACTTCAGAATTAGTTGCTGGTTGGATTTCCGAATTACAATCAGGAATTGAACAAACTGAGGTATGCTAGACTCATGTCCTAATATGTTTTCGCTAGCTACATAAGTATTTAAATGTAGAACAGAATAAATCAGCGTATCAATGAAGAACTTCCTAACTTTAAACGCCAACTTGAGACTTCGAAATCTGCACAAATTCGGTTGCAGAACCTGAAGATTAATGTTGACAAACTGTCGAATGCGTTATCTGACCCTGAGGTACGTATCATCTCTCGCACCAGCATCAAGCTCACTGAAAAGCAATAAAGTCGGGTCTGCTTCCTAATCTTATAAACAACTTGAGAGCGCACTCAGAACTAGCCCAACGAACTTCTAACGCACGAGTTTTACAAAACGCATTAAATTACTTGAATGATTGTCGGACCCGATTTGAGAAGCTCAAGGACCTACTTAGAAAAGGAGAGTTATATGAGGCCGTTATTTTGAATCGCAAAGTCAACAAAGTTCTGGAAGATGCACCAACAGCCCTTGCACAGGCTAACGTTATGATTGATATGAAGGTCCAATTTTTGTGAATATATCACTTTACTAAGTGCTAATGAGCTATACAGGAAAAACTCCGCGCACTTTCAGATCGGGTTGAAGAGCAATTAGTTGAAGCTTGTTCTCGAAGTCTTCATGTATCTTCCACAGAACTTCGGATTTTTCCTGCTGTTCAAGGTATTCATGTATCCTTCACTTCAGCGTGAAACATATTGACTGTTAATTTCAGTTCGTCAGTCTCAGGTTATATTAACTCTACGCGATATTCTTTCCTCCTTGTCGACTGTTTCCCTGAATTCGCAGCTAAACGCTCTAAAGCGAGACATTATCTCTCATTTCATTGACTTTCCTCTACAGCAAGCAGTCTCCTCATCCGTGTCCTGGAGTACTGCCGCAGATGGATCCTCATATGCATCTCTTTCTTTATTCCCTCTTCCTCCTCATACCGATTTCCGTAAAACTGCCACTGACTATCTTAAAAAACTATATGACTTCCTTATTGAACATCTTTTCGGGGCGTTGCCACACCCATTTTACACTTCGTTTGTTCAGTCCCTTTACAAGCCAACGGTATCTGCTCTCCTTCGGACTATAATCACACCATCTATACCCTCCTCCGTCTCCCAACTTCCACCTTTCCTCAAGCTCGTTCAGAATGCTGCAGACTTTGAGAAACAGTATTTTAGTATCAAGATCTCGGGACTTTGTGGTGCTTCAGATGAGGGAGACATCGAAATCTGGTCAAATGGAGTTGCTAGTCATTTTGGTCGGAAACGTCGTGTTGATATCCTAGCTTCGGCAAGAGCTCTAATCCTGTCAGATACTGACGAACGAACCATACGCCTTAGGGTTTCATCGCCTCCGAAAGAGATATCCATGTCTGTTCCAAACGTTATTCCTGTGCAGGGTAACATCGACGATAATGACGACAATACTTGGGACTTCGATGTGCCTTCTTCAGAGAACGATAAGATTAGAAACGAAATAAGCAGGAAGGATACAGCGGCTGATGATAACGGGTGGGATTTTGAAGAAGATCTACCTAAAGGAGAAGACTTACCTCCAGAAGACAATGATGCTTGGGGTTGGGGAGACGATGATAATGAAGATGCCTCAATAGCCAATAATCACGCCAATGGCGGGTCGGAGAAGGGAAAAAGTGGATCCAATGGTGACTCCGACAACCCGAGCAATGAGTCGGAGGGGTCCGCCTGGGACTCTGTATGGGACGAACCTGTCGCGGAACCTCCAACACCACCATCACCTATACATACAATTCCCGTTGCTAAACCTCCCAAAGTAGCTAAGGGGTTGGAGAGACTTACTGCGAAGGGTAAAGACAAGGGAGCGATTTCTCCTTCTCTTTCAAATTATTCCACCCCTTCATCGATACCCACATCTCCCGCCATCCCCTCAAGTATATTATCACATTCTTCCTTTAACCCTACACGGACTACTTCCGTCTCTCTACAGGATTCTTCTGCGCGGAAGTCTCATGTTCCTCCATCTATCACTCCCTCGCGACCTCCTAAACTTTCAATACCAACAAAGGAGAAAGAGCCCGAAATATACGAAATTTCCGTTCGTGCTCAAGAACTTGTTAAACTCATTGGAAACATCTTTGAAGAAGGGCACGAGATATCAATCTCATCAGCATTCTCACATTCACGGTTTTGTTCACCTGATTCAAGAAGTACAGCGTGTATGCTTGTTCTGCAGGCATCATCCGCTGTTCTGGACCTCTATCGCGCTGTTTTCCCCATTACCACATTTTTAGGAAATTCTAAATCTGTAAAAGCATTGCGATTCGCGAATGACTGCGCATATATCCACGAGGAAGTTACTAAATTAGATACTCTCTACAATACTCAAAGTACTGTTAAGGAACAAGTGCACGAGGCGCTAGAACACTTACATGCATTAGAGACGTGGTGGTTTAACGAGGGTATTGTGAGTATATCCGCTTCCGCATCCAGTGATCTCACTCTTAGATTTTTTTTCACATGTCTGATTCTCATATGTTTTGAAACTTGGCTAACTTCTCGTTTTGGGATTTGATCGGCACACAGGAACGCGAATGTGACAAAGTGCTTCAAGTTCTTGCACGCGCAGAGGGGTTTGTCGATACCGGCGATCAGGATGTATTTGATACATGTGAAAACGTGATGACCGAGGTCTTGCGCACTGTACGAAACGCATCGAATGAATGGAAGGTATGTTTTTATTCCGTGCCATTTCAATCTCCGTAAATTGATGATCATCATATTAACTTGGCTTCTATCTTTCTATATCGTGAATCGTGACTCATATTTATACCATTCATATCGAATTTCATTGCGCTGTTGGACTCTTCATGTTTGCGATCACCTTCTCACCTCCCGCTTCTAGCCTGTCCTTCCTCACACGAAGTGGCTCAAGGCGACAGGACGAGTCGTGGATGCTGCACTAGTAAGAGTGCTGTCGGACGTGTTGACATTGGCAGACATACCGGAAGTAGATTCGCGCCGTTTAGCAGAACTCTGTCGAATATTGAGTTCACTTGAGAGTTCGTTTATTGATGCTGAAGATCCTGAAGCAGTGAGTAGCCGTTTGTTAGTTTATAACATCATGTTCGTATCTGATTATATTCTACCTTGTAGCCATCACGAGTGGCTGAATTTGTTCCTTCCTGGCTAAAGTTCTCATATCTTTCTGAGCTATTGGTGAGTCCAGGCCTTTCATTTGATAGCGACTTATGACACGCTCGCTTAATATCTTTCTGTTTCTGTTTCACAGGAGGCATCGATCGCGGATGTGTCGTATCTATTTGACGAGGGCGCACTGATCGACTTCAGCGTTGATGAATTAGTACGCCTTGTCCGTGCGTTATTTGCGGATACTCCTCATCGTTCTAATACAATCGCAAAAATACAACGCGGGCATCCCTTTGTTAAGTAGTGTGGCCTTTGTTACCTATCGTTTTTAATTTCTAGTATTGTTATTATTTTTACTTCTTTTCTTCATAAACGCTACTTATGTGCTTCTATGGATCTGTCACATCAATATATGCTACACTATTATTGTTTTTCTTTGCTTTGTATTCGTTAGGATCTAGAAGTAACGCTATGGTATCGTTAGTGCTTAATTGTTGTGACTGTGGCAACGAGAATGACCAAAAACCTGTGTTCATCAATTAATAATATGAAGTAGGGTGACTTGAATTAACCTGTACTTGGACATATTTATGTCTCGAGTCTAGATATGGTAATATACAGATATTGTAGGAGGTTTCGAGTAACGAGAATCGTCGAGGTTCGGAGGAGGTTGGAGAGCGAAGGTTTCCGACAATGAGTATATGCACAAAGCTGTGCTGATCGTGGGTTATGTTTACTTTGCGAGCCGTTTCTAACCACACCCCTTGTTCTTCAATTATGGCACTTGGAATTGTTTCCGTTATTATTCAATTTTTATTGATTGTATTTTGTTGTCGGTGTTTTTGATAAGATAAAATTAGAGTTGGAAGTAATTACAAAAAAAACTTCAGAAGATATATTAGGAGAGGTATGGACTCTGCGCGTCGGAGAGACTTGTGGCATGAGATTGATGCTGGAGAGTATCGCCCTGTTTTCTCCGCATGTATTGCACGAGTTTGGTGTAGACTTTTTTTTATCAACAATCATTACACAGGCAGGACTCGGCGCGTAAACGGAGTGTCCGAAGAATTTAGGGCTTGTTTGATTATGATAATTGTGTTTACTACTACAACATGTACATGTACTTGCATGGGAGCATGGTGCCGAGGGATATTGTGGAAACGTGGAGAAGTAAGTTTTTGATAATTGTTGTTGTAACGTTGTGTGTACGTACATAGTTATTATCCCAAGTAATTCTTCTATTTTTTTGAGAATTATTACCATTTTTAATTTTAGTCGATTCTTACAGGCGGACCCTACTTTACTGGCGGCGGGCTATAAAAACCCTCTTGTCAATTTAGTCCCCTCCTCTTCCTCATACCGATCCCACAAACTATCTAAAGCTTATTTCGGCTGTTCAATTTCACAAGCACGAACATCCCTACGCCCACTTTGTAAGGGGCTCAGTTCTATCCACTTAAACTCCTTCCCTTTTCCATCCTCAGACACAAACCACCGTCTTTCTCCAGCTGCTTGTCCCGGGCGTGCCACATCCGACTTTCTCCACCAATTTTGCACCTTGATCTTTATTTGGATCAATCTCACCATCACCATCAAGAGTCTATTTACTACCTTCGTGTAGAATCCTTTTATTACAATCTCTAGAGTTATATACAATGCCTAGCTTTATCCGACAGAGAACAACTAGCACGAGCGTACCTCCTCGTCCAACCACCCCGCCTCCAAAGGCACGCGACGCGCCTGGCTCACCAGGCTCACTAGGACTTGGAACGCCTCCAGGTTCACCGCCAACGCCTCATGGCTCAAAGGTCTTGGACGCCGCGTCAGTCATTCAAAACCTGTTCAAATACTTAAAGGTATCGCATCACGTTCGAGTCTCCGTGGCCACGCTCGAAGACAATCAACGAGTAGTGTGAAAAGTGGGGCGAGTGGACATAGTCTTGGAGCTGAGGGCTCAAGGAAGAGAGGGAATCAGTGGATACTGATTATGGTAGGGAGGTTGAAAAGAAGGTAGAGGCTTTGGAGAAGGAGAAGGTTCAGTCGCCATTACCAGCAGCTGAACCACAGCTCGCGCCGCACGTCGATGTGACCCCGGCTGCCGAAGAACAAAGGGATCACAAGGAGCTATCACCGGTCGTTGAGCAGCAAGATAGCGCAGATATCGCCCCTGTTGTTGAGGACGCTAAAGCACCCTTCACAGTTCCGAGTGAAGAGCCGACCCTGCACGAGGCAGAGGTGCGGCCCTCTGAATCATCAACGGAAGTGGAGAAACGGGAAGTCATAGGAGAAGTGGTAGAAACCCCGGCCGTCATCACAGTTGATGCACCTGTCATCGTTTTGAATGATGTGGACAATGTAATTGAAGATGTTGCTGTTGCTGTCGGCTCTGTTGAACAGACGTCAACGGAAAAAGACACCTCGGAGGCGGAACATGAAGAGAACGGCGCTGTCGGTGCGATCGAGCCTGAGAAGCAAGTTCCCCAAGTAGATGCATATCACGTGTCTGACTCTATCGTGATTGTCGATTCTGCTCAGGCAGACGCGAATTCACTCTCTTCTTCTTCCACCACTGTCGATCTAATCGGGCCTGCTTCTGTCCCCTCTGGTGACTCTGATAAGAAAGTACTAGAAGTAATAGAAACCGTCAGCAAAGAAATGGACCAGGTTGTTGACCAACCCGCCGAAGAGCCGGTTGCACCTACGTCGGAAATCGTAGCGGATACCAATCCCTTCCTTGTCGATGACCCAGAGGACCCAGTTTCGGAACCGGAATTGGAAAAATTCAAATGCGAGCCTCAGACACCTCCCGAACAGAGCGTTGTTTTGACCTCGCCTGTTCCGATCCCTACTGTGGAAGAGAAAAAGGATGATCTACCTCAAGTTTCTGTTCCCGTAATTCCTGCTCCTGTCACTTCACGTCCGTAACTTCCGGTGCATCATCACCACTATCTGAGGATGATGCTCCAGAACTTCATGTTCCTGCTCTAAATGTTGCAACACTCTTTTTGCCTGTGCCCCACGTACGTCTCTTTGTGCACGAATTTTTCCACCTTACTTGGTGGTTGACCGAAAAGGCTGCTTCTTATCCATTGTCTATGATTCCTTCACCTTCTTTCCCTCGTTTCTCTCCTTTCTCTTTCCTTCACAGACCGACCCGATAAATGCACTTTTAACAAAATATGTTCCTGAACCTCATATGCGCCCTCCGCGAGACACGACGGGCGAATGGAAACATACCGACTTTCACACTCTCGTTGTGAGTGCGCCTAAGTTATGGACTGGTCTGTATATTAATTAATAAACTGTATGCTCATGTGTTGTACACTATACTGCCCCTTTACATCTACACTCCCTTTTTTATTACTTTTTTCTGTTCCTTGTCAATGCTATGCCTTTGATATGTCCTAGATGACGAACAATTGGCGTGCTCTTGCTCGTATGGCCCGAGATCGTATTGTTACGTCTAGTCCTCGTGACGTCGAGTTAATTCTCAATGTGCGTGAGCTAAGATAATTATAGTCTTTTCCCTTAAGGAAATAATAAATTCGTCTTCTACAGCTTTGGTATATCCGTCTTTCGTCATTGGCCGCCTGAGATTATTCAATCAAGCAGCTGCAGAATGTGAGAACCTGTTTGGTGTACTTGCGGTCATAGAACCCCCACCAACCCGAGCATATATTTTGAGTAAACTTCTTCCGTTTGAGCTGGAAGTTTTACGAGCTCGTTGTTCGTATTGGGCTGGTGATCAGGCAGGTTATCTTGATGACGTTTCTGCACTTTTAAGAAGATGTCGGATAAGAGCCCGTACAACGCCCGACCCAGCCGAACAAGCGATGTGGAAAGAACGTGGTGCGAGGATGGCGCTTATTGTAGCAAGTCATCTTATTGAAATAAAGGTCTTGCTCAGATTCATAAAAGACATTTTTTGAGGGTGATAAAAAAATCTCATTACGACTGTTTTTATCGAACTCTAGGATTATACTGCAGCGACAACGCTACTTGAACCTCTTTGTGCATCAGGTGCATCCCCACCCTCTCCGGCTCTTCGGTCAGCTTGGCCCGCATTTATCTTCAGAGCGGATTATTAGACTCCGCTCAGAGCACATATCAGCTGTTGAAGCAGACCCAGAAGCAGATTTATCGTTGAAGACGATGAATGCGGTTCTTATGGCTGTTGCGAAGGGTGATTGGAAGTCGGCAGGGAAAAAGCAAGGATGCTTGCCGAATCTGAACCGGGTGATGTTGTTGTAAGTCTTGTAATTTTAAATAGATTCTTTTAGTCAGTTTATTAAAAGTAGCTTAATAGTCAGCAAATAACTATGCAGTTTCCTTCTTGGGCAGGGAAAGATCAAAGAAGTAAGTTGTTTCATAATTATTCCTACTGTAAGACATGTATTTTGTTGATTTTGGTACAGGGAATACAAGTTCTTGAGAATACACTGGAAGCATCTCCGTCAGCTGCTGCCACTGCTGAACCATACCTTTTCAATCTTTGTGCGCCACTTTTCATCAATCAAACATTTATGAGAAAACTAGTATTAATACTTCTTAATCAGCGACGATGTACGAGTTGCGTGCAGGCCTCACTGCATATCGAAAGAGGGATCTACTCATTGAGTTGCGAAATGGAGTGGAGATGGTTTGAGACCGGCATGTTTGAAGATGAGTTCATGAACATAAATGTACGTATTTTCTCCTGTATGTACAAAATTATTAGGGATCTACTTATATCTATTGAAAATTGTAGGTAGATGATGATAGTATTACGGAATCAGACATTGATATAAGGATATGAATACACCCTTTCTGTTCTTTAGGTATCTTTACAATCTAGTTCCAATGCAAGGCAGCGCATCATGAACGTCTTGTTCATTCTCTTCTCGCATTTAACAGTGAATTTACCTTTTTCCACGAAACCCAAACTTGAATAGAATGGCAACTATACACGAGACAAAATTAGGTAAAAAGTAGAGTCAAGACGTCTAATAAATCAGTACATGCATCGAATTTTGTACTTACGGCTTTTTCGCTGGCAGTTTGAACAACAATATGCCTTGTTAAAGCGCTTGAGTCGTTTTTCTTACTTCGTTTATGATAAAGTGTATTAGCTGTGATCCTATCCCACAGGACTGAAACTCTGGTTGTACTCCGATTAAGGAAATATGCCACCCTCTTCTTTTGTACTCGGGTCCTCCAAAGACCATGGCAGACTTCTCTGTGTATCTCGGCATATACTATTGATCGGTTTTTTAGTTGATACATTACTTCAACATGCATTGCAATCAAACTGAAGCGGGAATAGAGGGGGTGGGGTGGTAGTGGGGTAGAGGGAGTTAAAGAAAGGAGATCCTAAGCTCACATAGTCTTTCCACCAAGCGGCGACATTAGGATCAACCACCTCAAGTTTGTTCATCGTATTTACTAGATCTTGTCTTGCTTCTTTCTGTGCGGACCTAGAGAAAGTTTGTTTTCAAAACTCCATTTAAGATAGATGGCAGAAGGAACAGGCCGGGTTTGGAGTAATGTTTTTTTTTTGATTTTTTTTTACTTACGACCCTAGTAACTCTTCTCCCGGTCCGAAACATGCAAGTACGCCAACAATTCTGGACCCTTGACTGGTATTTGACATTGCTGCATAGACTCTCCCTCCAAGTAAGGATGCCTTGAGTTGAGCGCGGAGGATCTCGGGAAGAAGTTGTAAGTGTCCACCGAGGATATGATATTCGAATACATCTAACGAGATCATGAAGACGATTTGATCAATATTACCATCAATACAAAGAGTATTGGAGGGTTAAGACTCCTGGAAGGTGGCATGATCTGGAGTAAGCTTACTTGATTTAAGGGCATTATAAATGGTACCCACGGCATCGGTAATATCGCTTTCTGTTATTTTATGATTACACATGATTAGATCATCGATAGACTGAGACAAACCTTCGGAGTCTTTTGTAAGAAGTTGGATGGTGCACTCGATAAACATACTTCAGCTTTGATCTAGTGTAAGGGATAACATCCCTATATTCTACAGGGTATTTATGTTATTTGGAACCTTATTATAATAGTAAAATCATACTACAAAAGGCTTGGTAGTTTCTTTGAATACTTACGAGAAGAGACGTTTGATTTCCTTCTCTGTCACAAGATTCAGCTGAAACGTTTCAAATTTGTTTCGACGTGGCAGTCAGTGACTACATAAATTAAGGATATTTATCATTTGGAACTTGAATTGAGAGAATATATAATGCATTTAGACACTTACTTCAAAGGATAAAATAGTAGCGGAAATGGAAGAAGTACATGCACATTAGATATCATGTGAATAAGTAGGAAAAGAATTATACTGAATAATTACTATCTGTTTTAGTGAACAGGTTTTTTTCTACAAACATCGTCCTGTGTCTCTGAAGTGTTTCCAAACACCCGGAAAAATCTCTGCACCCTTGGGTTTGTCATAGCTATAATTGAGATAATCCTTTCCCACTGGTCCGAATTCAGGACCGAAATATGTACGAAACTCCTTGATCCATTTTTCTTCAAATGAACAGTGTTTGGTGGTCTCTGGAATCTCGAAACATACACCCTTGAAGTCTTCCATCCCTGGAATATGCCTCACATGGCTCAGTATCCCCACAAAATCATCAGCAAACACCCTTCCTCTATCCACAATGGTGAGCAGTTTCAGTTTACATGTTTGGGTGATACTTCCACAATGGCCTGCATACGGCCTATCGTGTTCAAAGCCGTGATAATCAATCTTGAGATTCGATATGTGCGGGAACCACGCGAGAAGGTCTTTGATGGTGTTGTTATACTCCCTTATATCAAGTAATTTGACAGAGACATTCTTTAACAAGGGAATATTGTCTTTGCGAGGAATAAAGTGCTGTTCAGGTCTAGCTACTGCACCCAAAATTCTCGACGACATTCCTTCAGGAAGCTTGGCAGTCGTTTAAACTCGTAGACGAGAGTGTCCAGTAGAGGGAGATGAAGTTGTTGTATGGTTTCTGGAAACTTGCCGTATCCATCACTATTCTCGACTTGGAGCTTTAGTTCTAGTTTTTTCAGTGATTCAAATACTGCCGACTCAGAATGCTGTTGGCGTATCTCTTCGAATGATAGTGACAAGGTCTCCAAATTGGGAAGCATAGACAGTTTACCAAACACCCCATTTAATTCAACAACGCCCTCGAATGCTATAGAGCATGTGGTTATTCCGAGAGTAGTGTTGATATTTGGAACTATGTTCACGCAGTTCAGGACCTGCAAGCTAGGCATTGAATAGAGGTTCTCAGAGAAATCCTCTGCTCCCCAGTAACTCGAAAGTTGCGCACGCCAAAGTCGCAGATCGAGTTTCTTTAGACGGGGTAGATCTATTATTTCTTTCTCTGGACTCATTGACAGAATGTCTATCGCCGACGGTTGACTAGAGTTTGTGAAGGAAATATCTGCTGTGAAGGACTCCCATTCCTTGCTATATCTCATCATCTGGTTTTGAAATTGTCTGGCTTCGTGCTTTCTGGATCCAAAATATGCTGAGACGCATAACATTCCGTTTTCTTCGTACTTCAGATTCACTGGTGTTCTCTTGGGGATACGTACCACACTCTCGTCATCCTTATCTATGAATCCTCCACATTTCTCTCCCTTTATGAAAAAGATAAGAGTGTCTGGAGTTAATTCTCTATAAATTTATAGTTAGTCTCACTGGTTTACAAGTGATAGTAAACAGATCATTATACATACATTTGGAGGTCCCTAGCCAACATTGGAAAAGTATATGTCTCTTATAGTGACTTGATGAAGAAAAGACGTTGAGTGTGGAGAAGTTGTGGAGGTCGAAACACAAATGTGGTGGTCTCTGTGTGGCTCCAGAAATACTGAAAGCTTGAGAATATCTTACGTCATAAAGTATGGACAAGAACATTAACCTTGATTATGTTAAAATACGAGTGCTACATCTACATGTTGAACAATAAAGGATAATCAATTGTAAAGCTGAATAAGAGCTAGCAACCGTCTAACTCCCATTGTCGCTGCTTCACGGCCTTTGTCTCCGTGCATACTAAATACTATGATTTTAGTGAGTGTCCACATCTGCTTCTTATTGTTTTAGTCGGACAATTTAACCGCACTCGCCTCCTCAAAAAGGCCCGTTAACAAGTACAAAGAAAAAGGCCAAACAAGGCAGCGCGATATACTCACCAATTGGTTAGAACCAAGACAATGATTCATGTCTACTTCAGTTTCCAAGTTTATGTTTGAATCCACCTTATTAAGAATTACAAACATAACAGTGATAGTATTCAGGTAATTCTAGTCCAAATAGACGTTTGTAAGTGTTCATGATTAGACAAACTAGCCAAACTATTTTTATTCTATGACTCGAGTGAGGTGGTTTATATCCTACACTAGAATGAAGTCCTTCTCTGACACACCGGATGGTTGGCAAGATCTTAGTCCTGTACTTGAGCCTCTAGAAGATAACTAAACCTCAGTTTTCGTGTTACTAGTAGTATTTCTGAACAGGCTACACATTGGTGGTAGAGACAAGAAGCTGAATATGCCAAGTTGTGCGATTGTACAAGCAAATGTAGGACAGGTTCTTAAGGCGTATCGAATGTTACGTCAGGGTACATACATGCAAGTAATTATACCAATTACTTGGATATCTAGTGACCTTCGCTCCAAGTTCATGTGTTATAGTAGGAAGGTAAAGCCTCTGTCTCTCTCTCTTCCGATGATGTAAGAATTAAAAGCTTGTTACGTTCAGGCATAGCATCTCTACATGTGAACGGTAATGATAGACATCTGAGCTTGGGGGTAACTGAACCGTCGATTATGATACAATTGAGGCTATGCAATTGGATCATATCTTGGCCTTCAATAGTGGCCTTGTCTGCTATAAACCTCGGAACTACATGTATATAAAGGTAATTCAGGAGCAATAACGTAGGACGCGTTCATATTTCGATACACAAAAAAAGTATCGAAACGTCTGCGAGCAATAACAAGGACACTGAAAGACGCTTAGACAACAGAATTCCTACACAATAGCAATTTAAGCTATACATTGTCTCACAAAACTACTGATGAATGGAGAAAATCTGATTTGTGGAGGCAAATAAATCATATAGGCTTAAGGGCCAGCGCGGAAGACTGTTATACGGGGCCTGTTGTCACGATTGGCGCTGCTTCATAATTATATGCATGCAATTTCAGAAAACATTAGACTATACACTTGATTCCTTTTTGTTATTTAGAAATGAGATAGTTATGTAGGCCCTAGTCAACATTCGCATAAATAAGCGTAGATTTTCGAGAAGTCCGAATATCATAAATCAGCATCAACTTCATTAGCTATGGATCCCAACTACAATCCTCCAAGCAACGCTATCGCATCTTCTAGTACTACCATATCTACAATGCCTGTGAGAAAACAACGAAAGGCATCCATACCACAGGAATGTTGCGAGATATGCGGGAAATACATCTTAGCGAATAATATGAAGAGACACATGAAAACACACAACAAAGCCGCTAAGTGAGTTTTTACACTTTCAGGTCTCACAAACCTCTGAGAACTGAGAGGTCACTAGGAGGTATTACTGTCCCGAATGCTCGTACTCTCAAACAGAGAAGAGTAATGTTGATGTCCACTATAAAGCGAAACAGTAAGATTTCTTTTACCATGTGTACAACCAATAGACGTGAAGCTTATGATAAAAACCGCATTATAGTTTAGGAGAAAGAGTTACTTGTAGGTTTGAAGGGTGTAACGCGACCTTTAGTCATCAGTCTTCGTTACTACGTCACCAAAACAAATTAGGACATAGGATGAATGACTTGGATCGGCCTGAACCTTTCACACAGATTCAACCTATTCCTTCTACACAGACTCAACCTATACCTCCCACGCAAGTTTACCCTATACCCTCCACACAAATTCAGCCTAGACTTTCCACAGAGATTCAGCCTGGAACTTCCACACAGAATCTACAACAGGAAAGGCTTGATGTCAACACCAACTCGTTAGACCCCTACCGTGCCTCAACAATGACCCAACTGGAAAGTACCCCTGTACACGTGGGGTATCCGTTGGAACAAGCATTTCCAAGCTACATGACTATAAACGAGACACATATGTTGACTCTGAACTCCTTAGAAGTACCATTTATGCCGATACCTGAACTTGAAAACATGGATAATGCACACTTTTTGCCCTTAGTTCTGAGTGAACCAATGCAGGGTGCTCGACACGAATTGCAGTCAGAATTTGACGTACCAGAATTTGACGTACAAGCTTCAACTGCCGACCTGCTGCAAGACCTTGATGATGTACCACCAGAGGTATTGGCTCAGCTTCTCATCCCGGAGTTGCAAGTACCTGGCTAGGTATAGCGGGTTTATCTGGATAATACTCCGTCGGAGCATTGATCCATGGTTTTGCTTCCGAACCGTCGTTGCTGAGTACCTTTCCTGCCAAGGAAGTTGGATCAGATGAGGTCATTATACCCTCATATACTAGGACCTATCGCTGAGCTTTAGTCTGTATATACGACCACAGAAAGAAAAGGACAACAACAAACATCTCGAAACAACAAACCAAATTATCGATCAATCGCTCGATAAACAAAGAAAATTTCACAAGTTACTTGCCCATTGCAGCGGTATACTTGCTAATTCAACGGTTTCCCGCAAAGTAGGAATACTTGGATAGATCTCTCTATTAATAGAACATAGCTAGTTACGAGAGATTGTGAGGTTCTTCTTCTTACCCTACAATTGACAATACCCAATCTGTTTGATATCATCCCACGAAGAACCTGAGTATTTCACCAAAAAGAAGAAGGTATATTTAGTTCTGTAGTGAGCATTACTAAGAGAAGAGAGTTATGGCCTTTGACGGAGTTGCTCTTCCTGCCTTGCGCTATGTCAAGAGGATAAAAGGGGACGATGACTGAATGGTGGAAGAGCAACTGATCATGTATGATTACCTACTCTCACCATAATTTTTATATCGATGGCCGATGACTTAAAAAGGTGATTCCAATTTGAGAGACTGGGATTCGCCGATGGTCACATGACTAATCAATGTTGCGTGCTCATGAGTGCATCTGGTATGGCGCATAGATTTCTCGGGAACAAGTAAATTTCGTGATCGGTCGAATTTATAATGGACATTGCCAGTCATCCTTCCAAAACACCTTCACTTCCTCTCCTGGTCAGGGTGTTCGTCCTCAAAGGTGCTCCTCCCCCCATCATTTCCACCTGTTAAATCATGTTTACTGATGCTGTAATTTCATAGAATGACACTGTCTGCTCTGGCTGCGGTCGCCAAAGTAGCTTTCCTCTGTTCGGACGTCGTTCTAGACTTGAAGCAAAGTCCGGGACACTCCATTTTTTCAGAGGAATACAAAGCCCTAGCAAGAAAAGCGACACACAACCCCCGAGTCATCTCGATACCATATGCTGCAGACCCGGGTGCATATGTTTCTTACCACAAATCAGCCTCTCTGCTTGCAGTCACTGCTATCTCCGCTCCTCGTGTTCTCTCACAGCTTCTCCCACACATCTCCGAGCTCTCCTCATCCCCAATAGTTTTACACTTTGCTGTACAGGGCGACCTTGCTGACGTCCTTCGTCTACGCTCTGCTGTACCATACTTCATCCATTCATCTACCCTTCGCCAAGCACATGATAATGCTCTCATAGCATCAAAGATTGCTCGCACAGAGTGCAGGGCCGTCGTACATATATTTCAATTGCATGCCGAAGGCTCGGACAATCTAGAGCTTTCAGAGGAGCAGATTCGTGGTTTCTTGCTTCAGGATAAGGCGTCTGTGTCGTTGAACGGAAAGTTGAATGGAATTAGCTTGTATGGCAACTCAAACGGTTACACAAATGGGAATTCAAACGGTCATACTAATGGTCACGCGAATGGCCATAAAAATGGAACTGTGAATGGACACTCGAATGGATCCGCAAATGGATCCTCGGATTCATCCTCTAGTGGTGTAACCACCCCTTCTTCACCTTCGTCGTCTGTTATCACTCCTATAGATGACCCAGCAATTGCAACTATTTACAGTGCGTATGAGGCTGCGGCTCAATCCTTGCTTTCCCTTGTGGGCCGGACCGTTCAGCCGCTCCTCGAACGCGGGTCATCTGACGCCGAAACCATATTTCTTGTTTTTGGTCAAACACCGGCCATTGAAATTAGTGGTGTTCGCTGGGTGGAAGTCTCCCTTCTCAGCCCGCTCCTCCCTTCTAAATTGCTCAGTCTGATATCCCCTTCTGTGAAACGGATTGTTGTTTTGGAACAGATCGAAAACTGGAATGTCAAATGGACGCCCCTCTATCTCGATTTAATGTCTGCTTTACAATTCCTAGAAGGAGAACATCCAGAAATCCAAACATGTCTTCTTGGTGACCCTACAACAATTACGGATACAGATATACTCAAATTCCTGAAAAGCGAGAGCAGCGAGCATACCCAAAGACTGAGGCTGGGTAAGACTATCGTCTCGGCCGATGCTGATAATACTGCACCTTCAATACCCAAACTCCCAAAGCATGAGGCATCATACACCAAAATCCTTGAGAATTTGTTTGCCGAGCGTCTTGAGGTTGTCAACAGACCCGATTTTGTTGCGACTCACGGTGAACTTGCTACGACTCCAGAGTTCGCCTTGGGGCGCGTTCAACGCCAATTGGAAGATCGTGAAAAACTCATTAAAACCATACAAACGGTTTTAGAGTCCTCATCTTTACCCTCAGATCTTCACTCCCTCTTCAGTAAATGGCTTCTTTTTAGGGATGATTCAACAAAAAGCGATTCATTGAGTTCAGAAATCATCCCGAAGTTAGAGTCAAACCCATCTGCTCATCCCCTTGTCCCAACAATACTCTCCTTACAAGCACACTTTTCTGCCAAATCACGTTGGATTATTGGATCTGATGCATGGTCGTATGATCTTGGGGCTTCTGGGCTTCATCACTTGATTGCATCTGGTCTGAATGTTAACACCCTCATACTCGATACTGTACCATATTCATATCGCAATGTTGATGAAGATCCTCTACGTCGGCGTAAGCGCGATGTTGGTTTATATGCTATGAACCATGGAGACGTATATGTTGCATCTGTTGCTGTATATTCTTCTTACACACAGGTCCTACAGGCGCTCGCTGAGGCTGACCGTTTCCCTGGGCCTTCAGTCGTACTAGCTTACCTACCTTATAGGGATGAGGACACTCCTGCACTAGATGTGCTAAAAGAGACAAAACTCGCCGTTGATACTGGGTATTGGCCACTTTATCGCTGGAATCCAGAAAAAGAGAAGACTCCGGGTGCAGAACCATTTTCTCTTGATTCTGATGCAATTAAACAAGAATTACAAACTTTCCTTGACCGCCAAAATCATCTGAGTCAACTTTCTCGTGCTCAACCTGCTTTGGCAGCTGAACTAGTGGGATCTCTTGGTGAAACAGTTCGTGTTGCTCGTCAAGAGCGTGCCAAAAAAGCCTATGAAGATCTTCTAAGTGGTGTTGGTGGAGGTGCTGGTCCACTGTTGGTGTTATATGCCTCTGACGGGGGAGCAGCGGAGAAGAAGGCTCGTCGTTTAGCCAATCGTGGTCGAGCCCGTGGCCTCACGACAGACATTGCCGTTATGGACTCGATTAGTCTTGACGAGCTTTCTAAAAAGGAGGAGGAATTTGTCGTATTCGTGACATCTGTTGCAGGACAAGGTGAAGCACCCCAGAACGGACGGAATTTATTCAAAGCCTTGAATGCTGCTGTTGCTCGCGGGGAAAAACTGTTGCAATCCCTGAAGTACTCGGTATTTGGAATGGGCGACTCTCATTATTGGCCTCGTCCAGAAGATGCACATTTCTACAATAAGGCTGGGAAGGACCTTGATGCTCGGTTGGCGTCTCTAGGTGCAACTCGGTTTGCAGACTTGGGATTGGGTGATGATCAAGATGCAGATGGTCCTGAAACAGGATACAAAATTTGGGAACCGCTTGTATGGAAGGCCCTCGGTGTTGATAATGTAGAGATTCTCGAAGCTGAGCCAGACCCAATTACGAATGAACACATGAAGGTCGCATCAAACTACTTGCGTGGTACGATTGTTGAAGGTCTAGAGGACACAACTACTGGCGCTCTTGCACCTAGTGATACTCAACTCACGAAATTCCATGGAATTTACCAGCAGGACGACAGAGACATTCGAGATGAACGGACCGCTCAAGGTGCAGAGCCTGCATACAGCTTCATGATTCGTGTACGAATGCCTGGTGGTGTATGTTCGCCCGAGCAATGGCTTGCCATGGATCAGATCTCTGATGAGCACGGAAATGGAACATTCAAGATCACAACTCGGCAGACATATCAGTTCCATGGTGTTATAAAGAGGCACCTCAAGCAATCAATCCGTGACATCAACCGAGCATTACTGGACACTCTGGCTGCTTGTGGTGACGTCAACAGGTATGTACCCCGCTACACACGGAATGCGGTTTAGCTCAAATGATTTTTAAAAAGAAATGTTATAACTTCCGCAATACCTGAAAAATCTCGCCTTCACGCAGAAGTGTATGAGTTCGCAAAGAATATTAGCGAACGGTTGTTACCGCGAACAACTGCCTATCATGAGATTTGGCTCGACAAGAAGCTTGTCGCAGGCGAGGCTGTTCGAGACTTCGAACCTCTTTATGGGGAATTCTATCTTCCTAGAAAGGTATGTCTCATGTTTGGGCCTTTAATTCAATTATGAAGACTCATCTCTCGTAGTTCAAAGTTGCAGTAGCAGTCCCCCCAACCAATGATGTGGATGTTTTCGCAAATGATGTCGGTTTTATCGCAATTGTCGGTAAAGACGGGAAACTTGAAGGGTTTAACGTCACTGCGGGTGGTGGTATGGGTGTGACACATGGAAATAAGAAGACATACCCCCGGCTAGGCAGCATACTTGGTTTCTGTACTCCAGAACAAGGGGTGATGTGGCTGAGAAGATTATGATTGTACAGAGAGATAATGGAAACAGAGCAGAGTGAGTACTAAGACTAAGTGAAGGTATCTTCCGCTCTTACTAACAAGTCTAACTATCATAGCCGAAAGAATGCGCGATTAAAGTATACTATAGATCGTATGGGTCTTGACGTTTTCAAAGGAGAGGTTGAGAAGCTATTAGGGTGGAAGCTCTCTGCTGCCCGACCTTACACATTTGATCGCAATATCGATGATTTCGGTTGGTCTACGGGAGAAAATGGAAAACACAGCTTCATGATGTACATCGAGAACGGTCGTGTACAAGATGAGGCCGGAAAGGAATTCAAGACGGGTCTACGCGAGATAGCTAAAGTTCACAAGGGAACTTTCCGTATGACTGGAAACCAGCATCTGTTACTCGCAGACGTACCGACTGAGGAACTTCCCAAAATTAAGAAGCTTCTACACGAATATAAACTTGATAACCTCGACTACTCTGGCTTGAGATTATCAAGTTCTGCTTGTGTTGCGTTCCCAACATGTGGTCTTGCGATGGCAGAATCTGAAAGATATCTACCTTTGTTGATCAGTAAGGTCGAAGCCATCCTTGAGGAGAATGGGTTACGAAATGACTCTATTGTCATGCGCATGACGGGTTGTCCTAACGGCTGTGCTAGACCATATATCGCAGAGGTTGCATTTGTCGGAAAGGCACCTGGGACATACCTTATGCTTCTCGGTGGAGGCTATCATGGTCAACGATTGAATAAGATATACAGAGGTACGACGTTTTAATACTTTATTCGATCTGATAATTTTTTCTCATGCTTTACCTTTTTCAGAATCTGTGACAGAGCCTGAGATCCTCGCGATATTGAGACCAATGATCAAGCGTTATGCACTTGAAAGACTAGAAGGAGAACACTTTGGAGACTTCGTCATACGTGCGGGTTATATCTCAGCGACTACTGAGGGCAAAGCATGGTATGAAGGAATGGGTGGTCTCGGTGTACACCGTGAAATCAGCGCTGCGGCGTAGACGATCACTCTCTCCTTATTGACTTTTATTCTACCTTTACTATCGTTAGCGTCTCAAAAACGTTCACACTTTTTTTCTTATTTGACATCGGGAATTTTGGTAAATAATAGAATAACACTACTTAGTACCTTTCATAAATGCATGTATATACATTCCATATCATATGTAACTTTTTATTGATCTTAGACTTCTATACTTTACCTTTGATATCTCCATTCTCAGATCTCTCAGAATGTATCACGTGCCGAAACGAGCTATTTTTGGACTTACTGACCTGAATAACGGATATGTGAGCTTATGCTATTTACTCTACGTTCTTATAATGAGGGGTTGAAATGCCCAGTTTCTACCACATAAGAATTACGCTTCAGAAGAACTCTGGAATTCCCAACGAACTTTTACTGAATTCGAGTACAGGACTCAAGTTTCCGAGATCACTGTTTGATAGTCTTCCTTCACAATCTGCGGCGCCCATCAGCAAACGACGGGATACTCTGCAGTCAGGGAGTAGAAAGGATTATAGGTTTGGGCCTATCAGAATTGACTGGGTTGACTTTAGGAGCCCGGATATGAGTAAAGGTGAAGAGACTACGGATACAAAGGCTCAATCAGAGGATTGGAGTGTGTATATTTATGCACTATAAAAACATGATTAACTGAATAACCTGTAAATGGTAAAGATACTCCAGCCGCATTATTTGTTCCAGATAATCCATCCAGTGGGACGACAAACCTACCTGATGGCGTTGTTCACATCTTTCGTGAACGGATACGAAATTCTTCATCTAATGGAACGATCGTACCAAACCACTCTTCTTCTTCCACTTCTCAGTCTACGGGGCCGACATCTGAGAACTCTATCATATTTATGGAGATGCGGAAACAACTGTTGCTATACTGGCTGTACCCTCTTGGATGACCCCTTCGGACTTCCTTGCGTTTGTTGCACCTACTGCTGAAGGTATGAAGCATTTACGACTCATCCGCGACGTTCAGCCAAATAGGACTATGGTTGTTATACAGTTTAGAGAGTCTAGTGGTGCTAGAGAGTTTATTGAGGAATATAATGGTAAACAGTTCAATTCAATAGAGGTATAGTTCCTTTTGTGTGATGTTTCCTTGGTGTATGCATATTGACTTACAAATCTGAACTATCTTAGCCGGAGACTTGTAATGTGGTGCGGGTACGCTCTGTTGAGATTGATACGGACGATCCAGTCTCTTTCGCAATTAACAGGCATTCTGGAAACTCTTCAACGCCATATGAACTACCTACATGCCCTGTATGTCTTGATAGGATGGATGCATCGGCTACTGGTCTAGTTACTGTTCCGTGTTCCCATACCTTTCATTGTATGTGCTTAAGTAAATGGGGGATAGTCGGTAAGTTTGTCCGTCCATCTTTCTCTTCATCGACTAACAATTATGCCTTGATCCGATAAGCTGCCCGTATGTCGCTATTCTCAGACGGCACTTTCCTCTAGCTCTCCAGTGTCGATTCCTGGATTCGCATATGCTCCTCCTCCCTCTGGGTCCAGACTCGCTTCATGTACTGAGTGTGGCTCTCGCCTAAACCTTTGGATATGTCTTATATGCGGTAATGTTGGATGTGGGAGACAAGGTCGAGCTCATGCGAAGGGGCATTACGATCTTACAACCCACTGTTTCTCAATGGAACTTGCAACACAGCGCGTATGGGATTATGCAGGTGATAATTATGTCCATCGGCTTATTCAGAATAAAGCAGATGGGAAACTTGTTGAATTGCCATCTGCTGCGGGTTTGGATATGGAAGATGAAACTAATGTTAGCGGACAAGCTAGAGGAAGTCGTATGGGGCAAGGTCCGGGTGATAATGATGACCTCAAAGCAGAAAAAGTCGAAGTCCTAGCTATGCAGTATTCTCAGATATTGCAACGTGCTATGGAAGATCAACGTGCCGCTTATGACGAACAGATCAATGATCTCCAACGTCGTCTTGAGGACTCCCAACGCAAAATGGAGATTCTTGACATGGAAGCAAAGAAAGAAAGTCAACAAGCCCGTGAAGAAGTAGCTCGATATCGTGTTGAGGAGAAGGAACGTTTTGAGAATATCGAAAGAGAGAAGAACAAAGCTGAGAAACGAGCGGAGAAGATGACCGAATTAGCGCGTCGCCTAGAAAAAGAGTTGAAGGAAGAAAGAACAGTAAGCGGGGGTTACTCGCGAATGTGACGAGTTTGAAAGAGAAGGTAGATACTATGGAAAAGGAAAAACTTGAACTCTCATCGAAGGTAACGGACTTACAAGAGCAGATGCGTGATCTCATGTTCTTCTTAGAAGCTAGAGACAAAATCGAACAGGGAGACGGTGTCGTCTCTGAAGCTGCAGGCGGGTCAATCGAGTTACCTTCACCTACCCCTAACAAATCCTCAGGGAACAAAAAGAAAAAGAGGAAATAATATAATAATCTTATACACCAATAATATTATAACATGCAACAATATGTACTATTAGAAATACATGTACGATTATCATAACAAACTGGGTGACATCTCCAGGATAGCTTTGGGCCCTCTACTCCCATAATCTTGTTTGTTGACAAAGTTCTTGCCCGCTGGGTCCGAGAATATCACCTATTAAATAATGAAAAACCATCACATATGTAAGAGAATAGAATTTACCTTGGCAACAATACTAGCTCCTAGGAAGGCGGCATTGCTGTCTCCTTGGTCTCGGTACTCGGCAAAGTACTCTGGAACATGAAGGATACGGACTTGTTTTGGTTGAGCATCATTTTGTGGTTCCGTATTCCCAAGAATATATAGACCAAGTCTTGTTTGTACGGCAGTGCCAATACCTAGAAGTCGTTCATCAACTTTCCGGTAACTTCAGATGACATCATAAATGTTTTTACCCTTGATAGAACTTGCACAATCACCGGTCACAAAAAGCCCATCCCAGATGGATATCCGAATGTCAAGATCGGCCTTTGCAACCGCCCTACCACAAACGTCTTGAAGAGGCAATAAAGCCCCATCACTCTTTCGTACTTTCTCTTCAAATCCAGGTAGATCACGTAGAAGATTCGGGTCGAATAAAGGGTCTAAAAATCGATGTCGTTCTCTTCCTATCGTGAGTTGCTTTTCTTTAAAGTCAAGAGTAATAAGATCTAAAGCTTCTATCTCTCGGGCTCGAGCTTGTTCAGCGGCTGAAGCCTTTAAGGTAGCGCGCTTCTTTTGATTGGATTCAATTACTGATTTTTCCTTCCCTGCAACTAGGACAGCTGCAATATTAGTTACGCCTTCTTCGTCCGCTGAAATGGTATCTGCTTCTCCTAATTTGATGTGTCCACCCTTCCAGATTTGTCTTACAAATTCCAACAGCTGGGACTGCAGCTCCGCTTCTGGGATAGGTGATTCTGGAGGAGAAAGTGCAGAAATTACGCTTTCGTTGTTTCGTAGGATACGTGCAAGGTATGCTTCACAGTCGGCAAGACCAACGGGTAGATAATCGACACAGTTATGTTGCACAGAACATTCATATACTGGAGTAACGTCCGTTCTGTGTGTTCCAATATCCACTACAAGCCCATTTAATGCATTGGCAGCATATAACTGAGAAAGCGGTCGTTCCAGTATGCTTACTCCGGCGAAGTTAAAGCGCTCGAAGAAAATCTGGCAGACACGTTCGTGTGTATCGCGTGAGAGCCATGAGGGAATGTAAGTAGTGCCGGAGATTCATTTTGTACGCGTTTGAGACCCAATTGTTTGAATAGTAGATGTTTCCTAATCAAATGTGAATACAACGTTCTTCTTAGTCTCAAAAGAGAGTAACGGACCAAAGAGCTTCAGCAGCTTCAAAGTTTTTTATATCCCCGTCAACAAATGGCCATATTATGTCTATATCTTGTCCAGAAGAGAGAGCTTCATCAAGGCACGGCCTACGAGATAGTCATTAACTTTTGCTTGTGAGTTAGAAGACTGTGCGTTAGTTTCTGGATCACGTCGAAGACCAACACGAGCATCAACCTCAATTGCTGGTAACTTTAGAAGTTCTGAAAGTCCATGTATAGTCCGTAAGGTCGTGCGACCAGTTTCTACAATAACTACGCTCGAGTCTCTGAAAGAGAGGTTGCTCATACTTGATATTTTGATAGTTAAAATCATAAGCATATTTAGAGAAAGCCATCTACAGTTCATGATCACGTGATCTACTCGCGTACCGCGTCACGCTCCTAACAATATCATTGAATTTAGATAATCAATGCTTACATTTGACATGAAGTTGATGCAAACACTAGCACAGATAAGCTTTTCAACATCGGCACTTCAATATTTTAGCACAAAATTGAGAAAAAGACTAGTATCACTAAGGAAACAATTAAAAATACAAGACTAATAAGACCTAGACTATTGCGTTATGTTAATGATATGATATCAGATGCTTACATCTATACAACCTGATGATACCAGAAAAATGGTGTCCTTGAATCTAAAGCAGTATATAGATACTTATACAAGGGAAAACAATAGTAGTTAACTGCTTTATGCAGCGGGTATGGCGTTCGGATCCCTGAAGACCTAGTTAAAGTCTATTAGTAATGGTTTTTCGAGTAACTAAGTGAGAATGCTTACTTTCAAACCCCAAAGATCACCTACGCGAGTCTCGTCGCTATCCATTTGATCTAGACTATTTTGCATAACATCGTCATCATCTTCGCCAACTTCTATCTTGAGACCACGTTCATTGGCGAGATGAAGGAGACAGATGAAACAGAAACTGGTACTGATATCGGTCATTTTTTCCTTAGGATAAGATGCATGAAGGTCAGTTATCACTGAGGAGAAAACTCGACCTTCGTTTGGATCGGTTGGAGGACGCCCGTCTGATGGCTCCTGCTAGAGTATGTAGTGTTATAGATATGAGCGGATGGAGAGAGATAATAAGATACTGACCAATTGCTCGTCCTCTTCATCGAGACCTTGTGAAGGTGGTACTATGATGTCTAGACCCTTCCAAATGTTTTCTTTCAACTTTCGGACATCTACTCGTTTCGCACGACGGGCGTAGTTTACAGTTTCAGGTCGAACCCGACGACTCTGACCTTGAGTTTCAGCCAATAAATCCCGGTCGCCTGTTTCTACTTCTGGGTTGAGGTCAGCACCAGGAATACCATCGCCGTCATAGATATCATCGAATCCTGGACCGTCATCGTACTCGTCATGGAAAAATTGAGTGTTAAACGGAATAGCTCCAGTACCTTGCAATAGTATATCAGTATAGGAAAAAGTAGACGAGATAATAATCTTGTACCTTCTTCTCCTTCCTCGCTATCTCTCCCAGCCGCTTGATCTGCAGCCGCTTGAGCCCAGAAATTTTCATCGACTTCTCCGTCGTTATCATTTAATCTAGCACGATATCCTCCCCGCATTTTAAGCTAGAATATTGTTAATAATTTAGCCAGTTAGAACACAAAAGTGGAAAGTACGGACTGCAAATTTAGGCTTAAGGAATAGAGTGACTAATTGTCGGCTTGAGAAGTGCATATCATCTGGAAGAGTCTGCTCGCTGCGCCTATCCTTCTCTTTCCCCTTACGACCTTTCTTCTTTGTGAGCTGAGGAAGATTGATACTAGCGCCTTTTCCAACAGGGGCAAATAGCTCCTTTGTCACTTCCTTCTGGGATTTGGTGGAGGGGGTTAAGAAGTCAATCTTAAATGGCTCCTTCTTTTCACGCTGTTTCGACTTGTTTGCAGTCGTATCAGCTGTAGTATCAGCTGTAAGGTTCGAGCATCAGAAGTCATAGTCTAGAAGACACTAATTTGAAAACTCACGTCTCCGGATAACCTTTCGTAATTTCCAGTGTTCGGGGCCAGCCCAGTTCTTTAGGAATGTTTGGTCAAAATAATCCAATGAGCTTCCGTTGGCACCAGGCTCAGTCATGGCTAGTATTAGATCCCGTTCATTAGGAGCTCGACGAGGATCAAAGGGTTCAAAGGTACCGGTTCGCGTAGGCTGTTGCAATGGCGCTCCATCTTCGTCGACTTCGCCGGTATCCCCATCCATCGGACTCTGCATATCCATACCTGCATCAAAACCACCGTAGTCATCATTGACTGCTTGATCCCCGACGAAGAAGTCTTCAACATTGTCTCCACCACCAGGGTCGCCATCAACCTCCATTCTCATGTCGTCATCACCAAAGACGCTACCTCCATCCAAGCCTGTATCATCATCACCGTCTTCAAAGCTCCCACCAAGAAAATTAGACATATCAAATCCTATAGCATCTTTGGAAAAGGCGAAACCTTCGAGTGAGGGCGCAATTGACTTGTCCTCGAGCACATTTACATCCGGCAGGAAGTCAGCTATTTGATTTGAACAACGTGAGCACAATGGGTTCCAACCTAGTAATCAGAGTTTTCACCTTTTATATTGCCTAGATCGATGGGATCGTAAGGCTCCACTTCGTCGGGTTCATCTTCATCTTCCTTCCCTTTTCCCATAGAATCACTGGCATCAAATATGACTCTCAAACTTCCTTCACTTCCCACACCAAGGCTAAGATGATTCATGAGAAGACCTTGGGCGCCCCCTTCATCGAAGTCAGCACATGTTTTCTTGAAGAGAGGATCAACACTGAATTCAAGATCCAGCTTCTTGCTGCGTAGTTGGGATGCGTTTTTAGCAAGAGTAGACTCAGTCCTGTTCTTCGCTGTTCGTTTCCTTTGCGCTTGGTCGTTCGAGTCTGGATTATCGGACAGATCACCATCTACTCCATCAGACTTGGCCTCGGATACAAGATTGCTCAGGAGCTTTCCCGTTTCGGTACCCACACTATCTACACGACTAGTCCAGATTTTGACACAGCCATCAAGTGTACAAGATGCTTTCTGGAAGTTGATAGAATTATCACCTATATTCCGCAATAATGACATGTCGTGGAAGTAGTCAATGAGAGCAAAGTTCCATGAGTTTGCGGCATTTATTTTCTAAATTAATGTAATTAACATATATGATTAAAATATAAGGATTTCGGACAAACATTGTCAGTGGCCATTTTCATCCATTCCTCGAAGTTAGAGCTCATAACATCAAGCGGGACATCAATAACGGGAGTCTCTGCAACTGCAAGCAATTGCTGCTTATGTCTAAGGTGTTTGGATGCCCTAGGGGTATCCCCAGAGCCGCCTGCCTCGCTTGAGTAGCATTTCCATTGCTATCGTCAATAAGCGTTAATGGTTGAGCGAGTTTCGCGCTTTTCTTCGTTTTCTTTTTTCTGCTTCATCGTCATTGAAGTTAACTGTTTGAAAAGGTACTCGCTGAGGACTGGTTCCACTTCTATCTGCTGGTTGGAATACGTCCGATACACGCTTCTTAGCCTTTCCAGTACGCGCCTTTGGTCGGGGAGTCTCTTCTACATCCGTATTTTCATCTAATTCAGAGTCAGAGTCGGCATATAAGGACTGTTGAGCGCGGGCTTTTGCAGCTCTGGCCATCGTGGTTTTGTTGTTAAAGGTCAAGGTTGAACGTTTCGAGAGACACGTGTGTGACAAACCATAATGTGACTGTGACACATCGCGCTCTCACATAGCCGAGATTGAACTCATTATTATAGCCAGTCCAAGAATAGAGAATTGCGATTTACAGACAGACAGTCTGTAAATTTCAGTCGCATTTGGACGCCAGTAAATCTCTCCAATGACCTGATAGCTTGTGTTGTCCACTAATTCTTTCTATCGACCCTTTAGTTTTCAATCTACTCGTCATACCTTTGTAAAAATAAGATGGAAACAACTGTCTCACTCGAGGATCACCTAGTACAAGTTCTAAAACCTTTGTTATCTATATTACCACCTGAACTAAGTAATATCCTCGCTGATGAACTTATCAAAGCGGAGATACGCTATTCGGTTTTGTCCGACATTTCTCGATGGGCACGATCATCTGAGGGAGCTAAACTCCTCAAGTCAGCTCATCTTAATACAAGAGACTATAATCTCGTCTCTCTCTTAGCCGGGACTAGAACATCTCCAAAATCTAAGCCACCCCATACACTCCTCCAGAATCGCCTGAAATTAGAAGCAAAAAGGAATGGAATGATCGTAAGGCTCTTACAGCTGTGGCGAACTCTCTCTTAAGTATCGGGTGTGCAGGGGGGGCAACCTGGTGGATCGCCGATAAGCAAGGCTGGAAGGACGAGTGGGTATGTCCTGGGCTACTTAGCGTCTGAAGATGAGAACTCACAAACGTACCCCAGAAAGTTCTAATATCCTTGGTGGTCGCCGTTATTGTTGGGATTTCAGAAACAATCCTATTCATTATCTGGCAAACCCCGGTATCTGGATCTACCACAGTAAATCTTGAGCGTGTATACACTCGAAGGGCTGTGGCCAAAAAGACTGATGATGAGGGAGACGTTCTGGACAAAAATTCGAGGCCGTTCAGCCCCGTCGATGAACACAATCATGAATCTTTACGACATCGAACCGGATATACTAATTCAAATTAGAAAATTCTAACTAGGTGAAGTTTCTGCATGGCGATGATCCCCTTCCTGATAAACATGCTTCTGGCACGTTTTCTTATTGCCCTGATGCTTCTCTTTTCTGCCTTTGTGTATTAACATATTAAGTCCTTAAATTTTGATTCACTAAAAGCGGAACTCCTTTGAATCTTAACGTTGTTATCATCGCCTTTTTCTGAAGTGATCAAATCATTTCTGTTGTCCTATTCTAGAATCCTCAGGGCCCGCAAAAGCACATTCACATACCAGCCTGTTAGTCCCCAAACTTCTAGTTTCCCTCCAACTCCGCCTCCCATTCGTCAATTCCAGTCTCCCCTTCCAATTGACCCCTCCATTTCCCAAACTATCCTCACTTTTAGTGCTTTCGACTACATCTGTAACGTTGATGGCCCAGTATGGGTGTAAGCCACGAACATATGTTTGCGTAGTTTAGAGGAATCTACAAGTCTAGATAATGGGAGGTGGAAAACATGCGCGACCTCAGGTTCGGATGCTCTTAATGAAGACATGGATAAGGAAGGAAGTGGAGAATCTAAGTCTTCGTCGGACGTAAATTCTAGAATATTGTGACCTGTTGAAGGTTTTCTAAGATCTCTATGAACGAATCCCTATTATATTATGAATTAGATATTGTCCGATTATCGGAGTCCAGATAAGCACGAACAACATATGGCCATACCCTCAATCTGTTGAGGGATAACTGCGGAGGACCTAGTGCACCCAAAACTTCAACTTGGTCAGGTAGAAGAGCAATCTCTTCATTAGCTTCCCGTAACGCGGCGGCTAGAGTCGACTCATCTGTCTACCAATAAATGCTCTAACGGATATTCTATCAATTGAAAATTGTTCTGTTACTTACTTCGTCCACTTTCCCACCCGGGAAGCTATAATAATTATAAGTAGCCACAATAACCGAGATGAGTCAACGTCTCTTCGAGGGATAGATCCAGAGCAAGATTGGTTCCTAACCTGACTTCGCCAGCATGAGTCCTTAGCGCCCCTCTTATTTCGAGTAAAATCCCCGGATGACCGTTAACATTTGCCAAAGGAATTAGCACCGCAGCATGCTTCTCGTTCGGAAAATCAAGATCGAAATTCCCGTTCATTCTTAACCGACTTGAACTTGAATGTTCTGAAAGTGCCACATCTAATGCATTTCTAATATGCTGGAGTGTACGGCGTGTAAGTGGACTATTTAGAGGGAAATACGGTGAACTTATTCGAGGGAGTCCAAGATTTGTGGGTATCATGACATAGCTATACTTGTCAAAAATGGAAACAATATTGATTTTATTACTTAAGACTATATTTGGTTGATATTACTAATGCTACTATTTATATGTTGCACACGTATGAAATTGCAATTTTCTGCGGTGCACACATGTAGTAGGACATCTAATAGTAGTATTATCAAGGTAAATTGATATATGTATATGTGCAGCATGCAATGCACGCATATAGCGGTGTTTGGTAGTTGTTATATCTGTATCGTGAACTGGGAAAGAGACGTCTGATACATCAACCCTTGAAACAATATCAATGAACCTTCCCATTCGACGTCTTCCCTCGAGCCGCATACAGCTTCTCTAGATAATGATGAGCACGCCCTAGCATCCATATGCAAAAGGAATACTTGAAGTTCGGATAGACAATTGCACAAGATTTGTTAAAAACACCTTCTATCGCTTCTTGCGCCCAAGAACCGTCCTAAGCAATGGAAGATGTCAGGTGAAGATTAAGCTTTCTAGAGCTATCGTAGCAACTCACAGGAAGCTGGCGTGACATCACCATTTTTACTGCACGTTCTATGGGTTCTGGTTCTGGATATTGAGCATACATGAGAGCCATTGTTGCCCATGAAGTCATTACTACTTGGGTTTTTTCATGATCCACCCATTTTCCTGTCATACATGCCTTCAAGGAGTATAGTTGTTTTGTGATAAGCTAGTGCAGCAGTATCGTAGTCGTATACGTACCATGTAGCTCTCTCCCCATCCACCATCTTCCTTCTGATGCTCAAGCAAGAAATGACACGCCTTACGGACTCTTTCGCTAGTAGAGTATGTCTCACCTACTAAAGAAAGACTCTCCAAAGCAAATTGGGTAGCATATGTAAAACAAATACCCCACGATCCAAACCAGCCGCCCTCTGGGCGCTGGGCATCATGCAAATATTTTAGCGCATGTTTCATCGTTTTTCTGAAATGAGGCACAAATGTAACCTTGGTTAGATGTTGTGTATAAGGTATAGGTAATGGCGGCATACTCAATATCCTCAGATCGATAGTCAGGATAATGTTTTCGGAATATTGCAAGCGCCGTTATTACCGAGGTCGTACACTCAGGATATTCATATTCAATCATGATGTTCCCTAAGATACTATCAATGCTAAATTTTTGAAGACGAATAATATACATACCAAATACTTCGGCGGGATTGATCCACTCAAGCCATCTTGGTCCACGGACCAGTTCGTAGCTAGCGAAACCACCACTAGGGTTTTGTAACGAAAGCATAGTATCGACTGCATCACAAAGACGCTCTTTAGAAACAAGCTTCGGAGTAAACCTTTCAAAATATCGACTCAGTAACTCAAAGGTAAGGGTGATAATGAAGACCTACGACAGATGCTCTTGTAGGTAGATGACTGCCTTCAAACCTTCTCCAGTACAGTCGCTAACAGTATAGCCCTGTTCCTTAGTACTAAATGGCCAGGCTCCCTTTGTTCGATGTCTGTAGGCGCTTTCAAAGTGTTTAGGGTTTTCTCTGATTTGTGATTCATCAAGCCAATGTAGTGCCTTGAGTAGACTTTCACGGTTTTCTTCCGCTTCCGCCAGTCCACTCTCCACAAGCGCCTGTACAATAAAGGCTGTGTCCCACAGCTGCACGCCATTAGTACCTCCCATGCTCATTCCGTTAGGTCCGATCCACATGAAGTCTCGCCGCTTCAACTTGTGCTGTGCATAAGCCTCAGATTCCGGGCCCTCAACCAGAGCTCGGGCAACCAGGTTCATCATTTTGTTTACCGGCCCCAGATCTTGATAAGACGTATTTTCATCTTCCTTAACTATCAAATCATAAAGTTTTTTTGTCGCTAATTTTCTTATAGGAGGGATTGCACATGGTTCATATACACCTAGAATGCCAAATAAGAAGTCCATAACAAAGGAATGAGGAGCATATAAATCAATAGGCGAGATGTCATTGCGATGTGCGGGCCAATCTATGGTGTAATAATCTTCAACATAAAGTTCCTGTCTCAGGGATAAGATAAGTTCATCCTCTGGTGCTTTAAACCGCTGTGCATAAAGAAAGCTCATGGCAATAAAGACATTTCGTGAATGGATCCACCAGCGATGTGGGTGTATAGGTAGCCAGTCAGGTAAAAGCCATAGCTCTGGCGGTAACGAGTTATTCCCTTCCCACTCGTAAACGTTCAGTATAGACAACCAAAACTTCCCCCACTGAGGTGATCGAAGGGCACCACCTAACTACCGTTAGAAATGCCGTTAATTAAAAGAGCACTATATTTACCAAGCTTATGAAGAGTTCCCCTAGCTTTGATCATAACAGGGTGGTCGGCTGGTACTCCAAGTATTCTCAAGGCTGTATAATTTAGACCTGTCCCAAAGACAGTCGAAACACCCTCGAAGTGCCTATCAGACGGGTCAATATGAGATCACTCTCGACACAGATTATAAAACACACAATCCCCATCCGCCATCTTCTTTATGAGCCTTTCTAAACAGGTACCGAATGAGTTCCAGTCGCTCTTCCTTCTTGAACTCCATTTTCGTTACGTAGGAACCGATAACCAGACCAGGAGTAAGAAACATGGGCCCATCATATTCACATGGCCAATGTCCGTCAGGTGCTTGTATATGCTTCAGGAACGAGTATCCATTACGGGATGCTTCTAATGGTGTTTTTGCAGTAGGCAAGGGCGGTAGATTCTGAGTAATATTAAGAATGAAAGAAATGAGGAATAAAACAGGTACTGTGACATACAGCTGGCAGACCTAACATTACTTTATCAAGCACTGTCTGTGGGCGTTTCTTGCATTCCTCATCCGTTTGCAGATAGTCCCACGTATGTCTACCGTTGTCCCAAGCATTTAGACGCCATCGTGAGAGGTCAGTGAAGTATCCATCACCATTTTCCGGTAAGTCGAGAGGTTCCCACATTGAGTCTACTACAAAGTAAGACAGAGCTCAGAGCTCGTATCATTCACATTAAGCATGATATAGGCGCACTATTATAGCGGAAGTAGGAAAAAAGTACGACTTTTATTTTTTCGTGTGAGCGATTGGCTGTCAGTAGTTTCTTGGAGTGTAACAAAAAATCTAAATGACGCGACTTCACAGACACGTGACCGAGATGCTTTTTCCGAATTAAGAAACCTTCACTGCCACAAAAGCCACCATACATCACTTGGTAAGACTCTTCTTATTTGTTCGTTTGAATCTCTCGAAGAGATAAAATATGGGTGTATCATCTAGCTTCCGCAGGGTAGATATCAAAATATGATGTCATGCTCGTATACATTAGCTCCGAATCGTATGGGACCAGACCAGGAGACGATATAAATAAGAAACTTACCATTTTTGTACAGACACCATTTAGAGTATAACACTGTTGTGGATTTATCTCTAACATCATAAAATCAAATAAGTAGCTTAGACTATATAGGAGTGAGTCTAGATGAGAGCTGGTGATACTGATTAATACCTGGTATCTCGCTGATGGTAACAACGGTTATACATCCTTCCGTTTCGAGGTCCATACGTTACGGGATTTTATAGATATCAACCTTGATGTGCTTTATGAAGCTTCATTTAGACGTCCGATCCCGAGATAAGATGTAGTTTCTCTTCATATGATACAAGTGCATACTAGTAGGGTGGCACATGGTTTACCTTCGGTACAGAACGCATCAGAATTTAATGTTTGGAATCTGAACTCTCGACATTCTTCCTATATTGATTCACAGAGGCCACATGAACGCATGGTAGGAGTAATCATACGAAAGAGATAGATGACAGTGCCCCGGTATCTATCTATGCGCCAGTATGACAGCGAAAGCCAGTTGCTCCCATCACTATCCTGAAACATCTTTCTCTGAATCCCATGAACAAACTTATTATATTTGCGTGCGTATGAACAAATTCATATATTTGATATAGTAGTGGAAGGCGATCAGATACTACATCATATCAGCCACGTACATGTACAGTTAGCCACTTAGCTGTGGTGGTCCGTTGGTAAAAGTCACATGGAGAAGATATCAAAGTTCAACCACCACAACAGCGCCGACGGTATCGGTAAAAAATTCATTGATTTTGAATCCTCGGTATAAGATGTGATCTATCGGGAAGAACAGTAAGATTGGACATCCAGAGAAGCACTTCACTGTTACCGTGGAGTAACCAGAGCTTTTACTTTCTCATTAGTCCTGTCAGCGATCCGTAGGTTCAGGACCATGCCTTTACTGTTGAGTTACACAGATCAAGAAGTCGAGAAGTCGAAGCACAAAATAATCGGAACATCGTGGGCACCTTGACCGAAATACTGCAATTAGAAAAATACCGAAGATGAGGTGGCTTTGAAAAAGAATAACTTTCGACTACTGAAACAAAATCAACGTCTAGATCTGTGCCTTACCTATAACCTTGGCACTAAGTAATCGTTAGATATGGCCTTTTGTATGAGCATGGAAGTGTGTAAGAGTTTGAGTATTTAAGAATTATAATAGTACATAGATCCAAACTATCTGCATGAGTTGAGAAGAAAACTGATTAAAGAAAGAAAAAAACATGCTAAAGCTCAAAGGAAATACCACGTAAAGTACAGACAAGATAAAATAAAGTGAAGAAAATTACAGACAATGCAAAATAAGCAAAGGGGTATCAAGTCGGGTTACCAGCCAACGAGTGGATTGTATACAGTCACGACAAGGGATGATTCAAACAAAGGTTGACCTGCCAACTACCCTTAGAAACATGATGTAAACTTAGAAGTTTCAAATCAAGAAGACCGATTCCGTTTGTGCCGATTTTCCACCGTATGTCTGACCCAGCTTGCATAGGCTGGTTTGACATCTCCTGTAAGGCTGTTAAGCAAGAAATAATATACAGATAACGAAACTTTACGTACATTTATGAAGCGATTGACGGTTCTTGCTACATGAATGGCTAGCCTTTCTTTTGTGATAGGATTAGGCGGGGTTTTAAAGTCCTTTGTTGGAATTTGTCGACTCCAAGGACCATAACCTTCCCACTGACAAGGAAATGGCTTAGATAACAGGGACAGGAGGTATAGAGAATAAGACTTACCACAATACGAATGGATATAGAGGGCCCTTGACCCTCAAACATGTATTCATCACGCCCCTCTAGACGGGCCAACCTGTTTTTGTGAAGATCATCTAAATCGATACCCAGTTCCTGAGGATTCTTTTGATAGAAGTAGATAGGATTATGGAGCTTTATGTCCTTGACATATCTTCTATGATCACTCTGAGAGACGGGTCGGTACGTTAACTGTCTGACAATAGGACCAGGTATCGGTAGTCCTCCATACATGTAAATTGTTGAGCTAGCTGAAGCTTCGCTGGCCGATCGTCCACGGCTTGAAGGTACGGCAGGAAGACACTGGCTTGGGCGGGCGTATGGAGAAGACGTGGAAGATGAAGTCAGTACAGGCCTTGTTGGTCCTGACGTTGACTGCGATTGCCTGCGGCTTCCGAGATCGAAAGTTGCTGGCGTGATACCAGTCAAGCCAACTGACAATTCGTAAGGTACTGTGGAAGACTGCCCGTCCAGTTGCAGAGGGTTCGCTGCATACCGATGAACCGGCCCAGCCGGGATATCAACAGTCGGAAGAGGTATTGGGAATGTTGAGTGAGGGCTGGGAGCAAGTTGTAAGAGTTCTGAATTTCCCTGTGACCCCGGGGAGGGGAATGTTGAGGCAGTAGGCGAAGGACCCATGCTCAATAACGGTGTAATTGGTGTGATGGGACTATATCCCTGAGAGATTGGTGAACCTTGATGGAAAGAGGGAGAATTGGGACCTTTAAAGGATTCTTGAATGTATGCCCAGTCTGATAGATGTAAATTTGGAAAATCATTGGATGATCGGTTGCCGGCTGAACTCTTCAATTCACAGGCACTTAGTAAATATCCATCCTGGCTCAAATACGGAGAACTATGTGCTGAGGTCGTTGTCACCTGTGCTAATTGGGGTCGACTTGCACGAGGCTGCATCGAAGTGATTTCATCAGCTTCATAATGAGAAGGAACATTTGAAAAGTACACTGACAAGTAATTCCTCTGTGGGGTAATAGATGTTGCCTGTTAAAAGACCGGAAGAGGGGAGAAATACGGTATTGTTTCCATCCTGATTAGCATGGCCAGGATCTGGGAGGAGCTGAAGAGCATTGGCTAACGGTCGCGCAAGCTCTTCATCCGGCCTGAAAGCAGATGCAAAGCATAAGCATGTAGCTACAACTAGAGCAAAAGCAGGCTCACATCATAACACTGATATCACACATTGTAGAAGGTACTGAGGAGTTGTTTGTCAATAAGAACAAGGGATATGCGACCACAAGAAGGTGGCTATAGCAGAGCAACTTGGATGCGCCTTTGCAAGACGTGAAGTGCCGTTGTTATAGCCCTTTGAGCAGGGCGATTGACCCTTAATGAGAACGGATTTACGGGGAGTAAAGTCTGTGCAGATAAAATTGAACAAGCGCTGACGCTGGAGCGTTTAAATCGAGAGGACAGTCTGGTTTATATAGTCCTGTGCCGAGAAGCACAATAAAGACGGCGAGATCTGTGCGTGAAAATTAATGGCCAGAGAGTATATAGCGTGAATGCCCAAATCTGGACGGAATCAAAGGACGTTTTACGGAATTTGGACATGAAAGGGCCTACATCATAAGCGGTGCTTATCAACTCTCAAACAGACATGAGGACCTCGGGAAAGTACTAAATGCGATGTGTACATGATATGAACATATAGTTCCATTTTCCTTTCTTTTGGCCTTGTTCGAGCCAAGTAAAGTCCGTCTCTGCGTCTTTGTCGGTCGTGGTAAAGTCCCGTCTGAAGACAAGCTGGTAGAGTTATGAGGTCTTGTAGTTGCATTTCTTTGCCCAAGTAGGTGCACCCATGACTCGACATCGAATACGAACGGATGGCGGAGGCTGTACAGGCTGTGCAGACTCGTTGACTCGTTCGACCCGACAAATACGGCGAAGGAAGAAGGACATGGCGTGGGGATATTAGTAGATAAAGATCATTGCCGATTCTGAATATTATGATTAGATCATCGTTTCTGCCGAGCGTTGGCGAACATGCTTGAGAGGCTGCAATACATCATGGTATGTGGGTGTTGATGTATAAACTAGGAAATACAGAAGGACACCTGGTAGAAGTAACGTTAATGTTGGTGTGTAATCAATAGAAATGGCGTCCATCAATTTTTACTGTTCATCTCCTCCTGACATTTTCCACGATGTCTTTCAGCGAATCGTTAAATCGAAATCTTCTTTTACTAAACACCTGTAACTTCCAGGATCCAGGATATTTAAGCGCTCTTGATAATATAAACAAGTTGACCGCGGAGCTGGTTCAAAAAGAAGCTCTCAGGTTAGCAAAACGGAAGGTTCTGCACAATGGATTCTTGATGATCTCGTCCCTTTAGAGAGACTCTTGGTTCCTCGCACCCCGAAATTTGGTCAACTCTATGCGAACTTTGGAAAACCCTCAGCTTAAGAAATGTAGATACAATTCTCGATGCCCCAGATCAACAAAGGGATTTAACTTTAGCCACCTCCCGTCTCACTCGAAACCTTCTTGTGGGATGCCAAAACAATCAAAAAGAGATATTGTAGGTGGCTGCTTCTTATTATACGATATTCTATATGTTCTGAGAAAAGTATTTAGTCGGTTTGAACCTTTTATACGTGCGGTTGCTCACACGTATACTTCACATGTGTTTTCTAATGGTGCGTACAAAAAAGTAAATTAATCAAGGAGTTAATTATATCTTTATATAGACTACATCTGTGCTCGACTCCTAATGCAAACTTTATCAAATCTTATAACCACAAACGAGGATCTTATTCAAAATCTATGGTCAACATATTTGAATTTGCCTGAAGAAAAAAATATACTAATGTTGGTAGTCTCATACCACTGATTTAGCATAAAAGTTCTAAATATGATATCCTCACAGCCGAATTCTGACACTTCCAGACGATAAAGCTACAGTAGCTAGCCTTGTTTTTATTTCTAATTGTCTCAACAATAGTCAGCAGAGAATGCATGTCAGGCATCTTTATCTTTGGGCTCGTACTAAATCTGTTCACCCAGGGAGCTGACCTTAAAACAACCGATGGGACGAAGGATCTGTATCAATTTGCTAGATAGATTGTCGCAACATGTCGATGAGCATGATGATGATACACAATCCGATATATTTGGAATGGGGTAAGAAGCTCGATTCAGAAAATTGCATATCCTAATTAACATACCTAAATGATTCGATGAAGATGGTCCATTTTCCAACTATTTTTCAACAACGGATTTGCACCCTTGCTCATCTCCGTTACGACCATGTATGCTTGATTTGATTTGATATGATATGGTCATTCTGATGACCTTTGTAGGGACGGAGAGGTTGCCAATCCTCATCAGACTACTCTACTGAAATTATTGGATTCCTTTCTCATACAATATACAAACAACGCAACTAAATCGGAAACATCCATCAATTCGACATCCAATGTTCAACTACGCTGGAAATTACCGCAGACATTAGAGCTTCTTGCTAATAAACTCCTTGAACTTACCATCTACTTACAAACCTCAATCGGCAGTCTCTAGGCGTTGATGGAGTCAATAAACCAACCGTAGAAGATTCTATGCATGCAGAAAATCGAAGTAGTCCGGAACAACTTCGAAGCTTAGATGTGTTTTTACCAAAAGCTTGCGAGGCAATTGTTCTCGTAATCCAATGTCTATGTACTTTATCGCTTGTCCGGGGTTCAGATGGGAATATCTCCGATCTTGCTATACAGACAAAACAATTTCTGATAGAAAAATCTGGGTCTGAAGGTGTTGGACTACTTGAAAATCTTATCGGTGCGTTACCGTTTGTTATTCAAATTGTTATTGCGCAGCAATTTTATAAGGAAACTCTTCACTACATTCTCTACTATCGGGATTTATTAGATCTTCTGCGCCTTTTGGATCTTTTTCTTCCGCGTATTACGTTTGGCAAGGCAACCTGGAGTACTCCCCGACTCGAGACACCTTCTGCAACAGATCGAGCAGCACTGCTGATAAAGGGTTTACATATCTCAAACGGGACCTAGTACGCTTGATTGGAATTCTAAGCTATGAAAACAAAACGGTGCAAGATCGCATCAGGGTCTGTAATGGAATCACGGTAATTATGAATATGTGTGTAACTGATGAACAAAATCCATGTAAGTTGTATTTATTGATATCTATCGCTGGTACAAATCATCGCTCGCGTTGACGTACTCTTGATCTCATCGCATTTCAACCCATTTTGGGTTCCTACCATTTACGGCGGGTGAAAAAAAATCATACTTCTCTGGAATGATCGGCCTCTTTAACAGACCTTCGAGAACACGCACTATTTGCTCTACGTAACATTTTACACGAAAACGTAGAAAATCAAGCTATAGTCAATGAAATTAAACCTATGGGGTCTTGGGACGAAAATGGATATTTGCGAGATTCTCCTGGCACAAGAAGATGACGAATGCAAAAAGAAAGTGTGCTCGGTAGTAGTAAACAGATAGAATAACATTAATTGTATAATATACATGTACATGTTCACGTTTAACGTTAAAATGTATCATCCAGCACCCAAGAAATCTACTCAAAGATATTTTCAAGTTTTCTCACTCCTCTTCGTCATCTTCTAAGGCTATAGCCCGCTTTTTACGAGATCCGGTCCCTGTTCTGCGTATGTTGAATTCCTCCTCCTCTTCTTCGCTTTCGATTTCCATATCTACATCTTGCGTTTCAGCCTGCTCAATGGACTGGGACGGGCCTGAATTTTCCCCGTCATCTTCTTCGGACTTTTTCTTTCTACGGTTCTCTTCCTCATTGCGAGCTATTTTCGCATCCAATTCATCCAGAGCATCCATTTCATCTCCACCTTCCTCCTCATCAGAGTTCCGCTTCCTATTTTGTTCTTACTCTTACGCTTTCCACCTGCATCAGAATCCTCGCCCTCAGAAGAGTCGGCGACTACGAAGTCGTCCGTCTGATAATCAGCCCTGTCCCTTCTTGTTTCTGCACCGCGGTGTACCTTGCGCGGCGACGAATCATAGTCGCCTTCTTCTTCATCAGTATCGAACATACCAGCTTCAGGTTCGTCATCTGACCAAACGCTTTCTCTTCTTCTCCCAAATGAACTACGTTTCCTACGCATTGACTCTCCTCCGGACGCTCTTGGTTTCCGTGGTCTCTTCTGCGAGGACTTCTGAGACTCTTGTAGTTCACTCTCGATGACCGAGTCGGGTGCAATACGCAGGCGAGACACCCGTGAGTGCTTTTGACCGACAGCACGAGCAAGCTTGCGATGAGTTTCACTTTGCATACCTGTCGGACGGAGCGTCATTTGTCCGGCAATTGGCACTTCAGCTTGTAGTATCCCCGGTCGTTTATGCTGGGCAACAAGGTATGAAAGGCCGCCGGGTCTGTTTCCTAAACTTTCTGTCTGTGACTGACTTTGGGACATCGTCCCTTTAGCAGACGCCTGAGGGCGTGAGCTTGGTCTGTCATAGGCTAGGCTTATGTCGAAGAGTTCTTTCCCTAAAAGTAAACTCATTGACCCATCTGACCACCGAATGATTCTACTATTAGATTGCCGTTTCTTTAAGAGTTAATCAGATAACATTAAGGGGAACTGCATGACTTAATATACTTACATCTCCGCCAAATTCATCTTTTATCCACCTCCATCGAATTGTGTTTTCAACTTCTAGTTTGATACTCATACTTTTCTCTTTTGTATTCTCGGCGCCTTCTGCAGATTCAGGCCCGACATAAGAGTCAGGATGGTAAGGCTTAGAGTCTAGTTTGACGAAGTTAGGCAACCTCATAACCCAGTTCTGTGAAGAAAATGTCTGTTAGAGGACTACGGAAACAGTATAAGAAAGGGGCATTACATTGCCGTCAGAACTTTTTGGCATAGGAATGTTTGGTATAGTCAGCATAGCGTGCTTCAGCTCAACTACATTTTCTTCCTGATTCTCATCTTCTTCGTATTCTAGCTCTCGACGATGCTTGAGTTCTGATTCGGAGAGTGCTTCACTGCTTTCACGCCTGTTGCTCGTAGTTGGTGAGGATGCTCTTTTTTTAAGAATTTATCTTAGAATTAGCACATCATATGGGTTTATTCGGTACAACATACCTGTCTCCTTTATCCTCCAATTCTCCATCACCAAAAAGGTCTTCCATGTCCTCATCTTCATTGCTGGGTATTTCAACCTTTAGTTGTCCTTTCTCGGCTTTCGGTTTCTCGACTTCATCACCAAATAGACCATCATCCTCGGACTGAGTTTGCTGGAAAGACTCTGAGAAATCTTCGGTGAGCATAGTGTCCATGCCCGTTCACGGTTCTCAGAGGTATTGTTTCAAAATACTTTAGTCGTTGATGCTAAAGGGGGTCCGATAAATGACCGGACACCTGGATTTGGTACGAAAATCGGATCCACATAATATCAGCTATCTTATTACTTTAAGTGGATAGATCTTCATACAATGTAGATCAAATTACTTCAAAGATATTTTATTATGTAATAAGTAATCGGTTGCATTACTATTACTTAATTTTATTTTATGTAACAATCTCAGCTAAATGCGGCTTTTTTTGCATTTAAATTATGTAATAGCTGTGTTGGTAATAGCTTTATACTATATATGTTAATTTGATCGATTTATGCACATCTGATTTTCGTACCAAATCCGGGTGTCGGTCATTTATCGAACCCCCTTTACTTGTAATTGCACACTCAAGAAACTGCAAGCACGTGCCCGCGAGGGGTGGGAGCGGCCGCATTTCGGGAAGTGATCAGCATCGAAGTAAAAACAACACATGCAGGTACACGCCTCTCGACTCTTTGTAGATATTCAAGAACCCCAGTTTCTACGACGTAATGACGATAGGCTGTGTCGGCTCATCTATCTAGTAGTGTACAGCCTGTATAACTTCTGGACAATTTTCTGCTCTTATCATGTACTATACGGGCTTTCACAAATAGCACACCTTTTCACGCGGCTTTCATTGATCAATCGCTGGTGCAACCAAAATAAAGCATAAGATTCGAAATAAATCACAGCCCGGCACTGGCATCATACGAGGCTAGAAGACGTAGGCCCTTTTTATCTAGTCTACTACTGGGAGTCCGATATATTAAAATTCCCTAACCTGTGTCTGTCGAAAATTTCTTTGGTTCTCATGGTCTGGGCGCTACAATAGTGAGAATTACGCACCAAAATATTTGTTTGAAGTCTGCAGTTGGTATACATGTTGTGTTTCTATGTTGCTAAGTTACAATCCTAAAACTGGATTATAAAATCGACCGCTCTTTTTTCTTAAATTTTATGCTCAAGGATCAGTTCTCTATTTTTATTAGGGCCATCATAGATAACATCATCTGATTCAATTCTCTTCTTTTTAGTTGTACAAGGTTTCACAAGAAAAAACTTTATGACTGATAGACGCTCGACGAAGCAATATCAATGTTATCAACCCCACAAGTAAGCTTTCTCATCAGGCCCTTCAAAGTACCTTCCTCCCTTGACGGGATGATCTTCAAGAACCTTGCCTACTTCAGCAATCTCCTGCTCTGATAAGATTATATCGGCGGCTGCAATGTTCTCCACTGTTCTCGACTTTCTCCTACACATAGGTAATTCGGATTCAGGTTTCGTAATCATGTAAAGGACAAGTGAGTACTTACGAAGAACCAGGTATTGGAACAACATGAGGGCCGAGTGAGCAAACCCATGCTAAACAAAGCTGTGCGGGGGTTATTCCCTTTTTATCAGCAATAGCTTTAATTCCATCAGCGATAGCCATATTATGTTTCAATTGCTAGTTTGATTATATAAGCAAGATTTAAGAGCTTTAAAAATAGATAAAAGGAGGTTACCTCTTCTTGGAATCTATGTAGAATCTTTCTGTAGTCTCCATCTGCGAGTGAGCACTTTTAACATTCACGATGTAGACATTATATAATCAGATGTATTACCTTCTAATTCAGCAACAGACTTGAATTTCCCGGCAAGGAATCCACGACCCAGAGGGCTTTGAAAGGATATTAGGGAATGTAAAAGACTTATTGAAAGACCGTACTCACGAATAAGCACACACAATAACTCCAAGTTCTCTAGATGTCTCGATAACTGTTGCGAATCAGATTAAGAAAAATAAAAAAACACTAGTCTAGACTTACCGTCCTTGACTTCTTGCGTATAAGACCAAGGACTAACTTCGATTTCGATAGCGGCAATCGGATGAACCTAAAGTGCACTTTCGTTATTATAGTAACATAGGGCGTTTTGGTCTATTACATACAGCATGTGCACGCCTTAAAGTAGATGCCTTGGCCTCAGATACTCCGATATAATCCATCTTGCCTTCTGCAACGAGTCCCGCGAGTGTCTCGATCGTAGATTCAATACTGTAGTTTGGATCCACTCGCGCGCATTGGAATAGGTCAAGCTTTTTAGTACCACGGAGCTTAGATAGAACGCAGTCAACACTGCGTCTCAAGTTCTCCGGACTAAGTTGTATATTAGTGTTATTCACTAGATCGTCAGAATCAAAAAACTTACGAAGCATCAGGTACAAGGTTTTCAGCTTTAATGCCACCCTAAGTAAAAGATTCGTTGATATATGCACCTATTTGCAGAGCTTCATGGGATGCTTACTTTGACGGAAAGGAAAGCTTTCTCAGCATAATCGGGATACTTCTCAAAGAATCGAGCAATTAGCTCTAGATTAGCCTCGCGGGGATTGTTCCCATAGAATTCACCTGATAAAATATGGTAAGCATCGAAATTCACGGATGTCATGGCTATTCAAGCAGGTACTGACCACTGTTGATCAGCATTTTGCAGCCAGGAGGAACTGAATCAAGAGAAGCCTTGATTGATTCGAAGCAAATTTCGTCCGGTACTGGATTGGGTATCCACCTACAGGCAGGAATATCCGTCAATTTATCATTCTGTACTCCGTCAACTATTTACGCACGTCATCATCATGAGCCCATGCTAGGTTTGGACTATCATCAGCAAAACTGAAATAGACGAACAACCTTTCAAGACACTTATTACTTACGCCAATTTTACCAATCTCGATTTGTTTCGCACCATGACCTAGTTTTGTCGTGGCAACCATGATTACACTTATCGTTCTACGGAAGGGGGGTTATGAGAGATGCAGAGAAACTATGATAACGATGGTTGCACCTTTCTCTAATTTATATCAATGTGCAGATGTATCTGTATGTTTCGAAACACACGGCAAAAGGGCCTGCCGAAAGTCGGACGGATGACGTATAACTTGAAAGAGTCCTTTGACGGCGACGGATGCTACATGTAACCTGTGGCATCGGCGGCTTCCCCATACATTTCCCTCATTAGCGCTGACTAAAACAGAAGCAACTCCGATAGCACTGATTATGTTCCTGGGATAATTCGTTTGATTGGCCTAAAAACTTGTACAGACTCAATACGCATACGTATACTCGCGGCACGGAATGGTTTTGGTTTGTGCAATATCTATCCGACTGATTAATCAATATTGAACATACGTCATGGTAATAAGCTGACTTGATACCGTGATCTATGGACAATGGACATTGTGATTTTATTGCAGTGTCTATTTCCCTTACATGTTGTTTATCTCTGCATGCATAAGAATATATTTGATTATACACAGTCACGCGCAAGATGCACAAAATGCAGTAGATCAAAATAAAGTTAATAGGACATAAGGCCGACATAAAACAATGACTAAGAGAAGTACATGTACAAATGTGTAGCTTTTTTATGCGTTGTTGCCTTCCGCAATAGTGAGTAGATCGGAATCACCTTGGTCTGAGACAGTCATGACACTTATTTTCACGTATCAGTACTAGACATACATAACATCAGAACTACACTACTTACCCAACTCTGAAAAGTTTTCCGGCAGCGGTACCAAGGGCAACGTTGGTTCCAGCAAAGTGGTGTACTGCAGTTTTTGATAACATCGCGTAGTACTCAATCTCGGACTTGCGGAGTGGTGGGCAGTTACCGGAGATGAGGACGAGCTTCGCTACAACACCAATAACGGGTCAGCAAAGGGGACCTTCTCAGCCTCATGCTCCAGCCCCCGAAGTTGAGATACATGACTGCTTACCTTTCCCAGAGCGCATCTGCTTGAGTGCGGACTTGTATCCGAGCGTGTACTTGCCGGACTTCACGACAAGGGCCAAACGAGAGGCAATTGATTCGGTGGACTTTGCGGTCTTTGACTTCTTGGTTGGTGCCATCTCGTTTTTTCAAGGAAGCGTCGTGCGTGGATGCGAGAAGATACAATTTTAGTTTGTAGTTTTGAGAATGAGGATGCACTGTCGATCAGAATTTCCGTGGTCTTACCATTTCAGGCCATGCTATAAAGCATATCCACGTGTACTCTAATTACTTAATACTCTGGTTTTATGGTCTTTTAGTGATCCTAGCTTGTATATTTTATTACCCTACTATTGATATTACATGTATACTATTTCCTTGCAGAAAACAAACGTTAAATGCCGATCTTCTATTACTTGGGGGGACTTCATACGGAATTTTCATAAACTAAGGCCACATTCACTAAAGGCCTTGTTTGATTACTGAAGGTCCGGAAACCTACTTTTCTTACTTGAAAAACATATCTTTTAGAATACGAGCTGTGTCTTCTGGACTAGTAACGGAGTGCCCAATTGTCCTCGGGTCTGTATAAATTTCGTAGTCATTGCCGCCCTACTAAGGTTCAGTACAAACGAAGATGGAACGAGACAGGTAAAGGTCTTGCCTGATAAGTCTTATCGCCGAAAAAGTGAATTTCTTCAAATTCTTCGTCCTTTACATGATCGAGACAAAATCTTTTGTCCCAACCACGCGGGAAAACATCAAAAGATATCTGACCACCTATGGAAAAGGTAAGGTCATAGTCCGCGAATTTCTCCCTTAGGACGTTCACAAAAGCAGCCCGAACTTTATGTTCCTAGAACTCATGTCAAAGAGATAGTATGAACTACGATGATATAGTCATACTTTATCATATGCCTCAAACTCATCTCGTTCTTTGTTCCTATCGAAGCAGTCAGAATATAATTGATTGATGTTGAAAATGACATACGTTGCATTTCTACCTATAGGACTAACATTGATCATACCAGTTCGGAATTCGATGAAAGTTCCTCTACGGACACGGTTCAGATGTACTCAATTGATTGCATTATTACTAAGTTACATACCGTTTAATAGGAATATCCATGTCTGCAAGGTAGTGTAATATAAAGTTCACAAGTCTCTTATATTTCTCCTCTCCTATAAACTTGATAAATGACTGTGATGGGAGCTGCTTCCCTAGCTTATAAGCAGTGAGACCATTCTCAGAGAATGCAAAGTCGAAATCGTCGATAACTGTCTAATTCAATATATTACCATGTGCATATAGCCGGTGGCGACTTACCATTGGTGCCCAGCACTCCTAACTGCTCTTGTATTTTCTTAAGGTCGGATCCACCGACAAAGCCTATGGCAACCTGTTTTCGGAGCTCTCGCAGGAGACTTATTATGTCCGGGGAGGCACCCTACTTGTTTGATCAGTCTCCTAATTATGTATGAGTTTTGGAGCGTGTACAGACTCGGCGTGCAGGAGTTAGAGTATCATCTACATCAAAAAGAAACAACTTCTTGTGTTTTCTGTTAGCAAACTCCTCAGATACCATTGTTCAACTGTCAAATCACAAAGACACGTAGTAGATTATAGAAAGTAGCTGCGGAACACCTGCACGGGTACGTGGTCATTTCAATGGTAGTTAAGGCGCGAGCACGTGCAGAAACCTACTGCTTGTGGTAAATTTAGATTATTGATTAAGCAGTGCAATCTACTGTTATTCCAATTCATCTATTGACATAGCATATCCGAAAGTGCTTTGTGTTTGTAAGCACCCCTTGTATATGACTCGGGAGAGGGCCCTTCAAAGCATAGTCTTTGCTTTTGGTGCTTATATTCAGATTCGTTTGATACACTATTCGTGTATAGGCTACATAAACGATGTCACACTCACCTCTTCATATATTCTCTATTCCACAGGATATCTTAGATTCACTTTCACACAGAAACCTGCTATCTCAAGTAGAACCTGTGAAAACTCATGAAGGGTCTGTAGGGGTGGAATCAGAATCTTCAACACAACCCGGTTTGGGCTCTTTGTCTTGCAATATATGCTTAGGCGCCACATTCGATGATGTAGAAGATCAGAGGTCCCATTTTCGCTCTGATTGGCATAGATACAATGTCAAATCAAGACTTGCGAGTGGAAAGGTTGTCTCAGAGGCCAATTTCGGTGTCCTAGTTGAAGGTAAGCTTAAATAGCCATACCGTATATGCGTAAGGTAAACCGACAATACTTAGGGCTCGAGGATTCTTTATCTGGCTCGGAGTCCTCTTCGGGAACGAAGACTCCTCAGATACAGACGCTATACAGACTCTGCTTTCAAAATCTCGAGTTAAATCTCGGTCTCCTTCACCTACTGGAACACCGAATATCCCACTATCTGCCGTTACCTGGTTTCATTCGCCTCCATCAACACAATTGGGGATATACAGAACAATATTCCCCTTAGGAACTCCGGTAGAATTCTATCTATCTGAACTGCGTGCTATGCAAGCTCCAGTACCTGAAGGGAGGAAATGGGCAATGTTCATGGTTGCAGGTGGACATTTTGCAGGGCTTGTCGCCCGTGTCTCCCGGCCAAGTAGTATAGATTCGCTACCTCAAAATGGAAAGCAAAAGAAACCAGTCCCAGAAATAGAAATACTCAAACACAAGACTTTCCATCGCTACACGAGTAAGTTTAAATAATCTGAAGATACTGTGAAATTAATGTACTATCTAGCTCGCAGAAAACAGGGAGGATCACAATCCCTTAATGATAATGCCAAAGGAAATGCAAAAAGTGCAGGAGCATTATTACGACGTTACGGAGAACAAGCACTGAGAGATGTAAGTAATATAGTTCCTAGTCTCTATTGAGCTCAATTTAATTGCACTTTAGGATATACGAAACTTAATCGAAGAATGGGAAGATGATATCTCTTCCTGCGAACGTATATTCATGCGGGCTAGCGGAGCAAACAGGCGTATATTTCTAGATTATGACAAGGCTATAATTTCTAAAGGTAAGTCAAGTCTACTCTAGCTAATTGTGTGATACTAATATCTAAGTAGGTGATGATCGTCTACGTTCTTTCCCTTTCCCTACCCGGAGGCCTGTACGTTGACTTGGTATTCCTGACGTATATCAACTCATTTTTTGATAGACGCAAGCCGAGTTATCACGTTGTTTATTAGAGCTGACAAGGGTAAAAATCACACATTTCACTGAGGAGGAGCTCAAAGCTCAGGACGATGCTTTCTTAGCATCGCTTCCCAAGCCCAAAAAATTACAAACAGCTCCGGTAACAGATATTAAACAGCCCGATAAGAAACCGTTACTCCCAGAGCTGAGTAAAGAAGAGGAGTTGATCAGAGACAAGTGGATTAGGCTCTGTGACATGATTAAAAAGGGACGTCTAGAAGCCGCTAAAGCGTTCTGGGAGCGTGAGGGAGAAGCACTTGGAGGCGTCAATGCAAGGATACCGGAATCGGCAGGGGAGAAAATGTGCACTTTGCTACAACTCGCTGCCAGCTCTGGTCAGACCGAAACTACGTCTTGGTTACTTGATGATCTCAATGCGGATCCTACTATACCCGTTCCAATAAGAACACACAAGGAGCATCTTTCTGACGTTAACGAGACCACAGAAACGTCGGAAACTCCATCTTCTATCCGACCAACCAAAGTCGCCTACGATGTAGCTAGTTCTCGGGAAGTACGTGATATTTTCCGTAGAAGCGCTGCAATGAGGCCAGATGCGTGGGACTGGCTTGGCTTATGTCATGTACCAAGCATCTTAAGTGCTGACATGGAAGCAGATCGTGACTCTCGGAAGAAAGAACGTCGGAAAGGTTTGAGGGATAAAATTAAGGAACGAGAGGCTAAAGAGCGGGAACGAGAACAAGGACAAGAACAGGCAGTAGAAACTGTAAAGGTTTCTCCTCCCCTTCCTCCTACCTCAAAGGTATCGGGACCACAAAAATTAGGCGGGGCTCCAACAGCAAGCCAAGGTTTAGCTGGCTTGACTCCTGAAATGAGAGCCCGAATAGAGAGAGAGAGGAGGGCTCGCGCAGCTGAAGCTCGGTTTAAATCTACGAAATGAATTATGCAGGAAAGCACAGATCCATCCTTCTGCTGTGCTGGTGATGCCTTTTGCTCGGATGTACTTTCCCTGTATATTTTAATAAACACTAGAATTCAAACAAACGTTGTTAGTTTTGTATAAGACGTGAGAAAGTTCCTCATTAGAGTCGCGTTTGCGTAACGCGTTCCGTCACGTCGCGATTTGTCTAACGCGCTGCCGCGCCATCTTAGTGACACTTACATCTAAACTAATACTTAAGAATTGCAGCTGTGAACATAGCAGTATAGAGGAAAGAGGGAGCATCATGGCACTTACTCCGAGAGAAAACATCATATCACGGTGAGAATAGTTCCAGGGTCCTCAAACTATGATTATAACCCACTTTCATAGGCCACCAACGCAAACTTCTTCAGAACCTGCCGCCAAGAAGCGTAAACTCACGACTCCGTTAAACTCACAGCCCTCACAGAAAAGCTCATTTACAGAGGTACTAGAAAGGTTAAAGGAAGAAGCAAAAGAAACAGGGGGTATGTTTATCCCTTATACCTCTACGAGAGTAAGGCACGTTATTGAACTTTCTCGACAGAAGCCGAAGGAGGTTCCGATTGTTGGGCACGTCCGCCCCTACAGAAATTTAGTGAAAAAGATAGAAGCATAAGTAAGAACAGCTTGTCCTGTTGCCTTAGCGTATACTAAGATATACCATAGTCTTTCAACAGACTGATGTAGAAACTGCCTCTGATCTTAATGGTCTATCTCTGCGAATGTTCGGTGTCACGCAAGTACGTCTATGCATTACCAGTCGACTCAGCTAGCATACTTATAATAAAATAGGATGGTCATAGCGTCTTGGCACATGTATATGGTTTCAAACCTTACTTTTACGTTCCTGCGCCGCGAGGTTTCACTGCAGACGATTTCTCCGCCTTTGTGGAAGATCTGAATGTAAGGCAATCCAAATAATTTGTATTGATAGACACTAATTATCTTATAGAGTAAATCAGAGGAAAAGTGCGTTGACTTCTGTGAACTGGTCATGAAGAAGAGTCTTTGGGGATACAAAGGTGACGACTCGGTCCCATTCATCAAGATTTATACTACGCAACCCAAAGTAGTTCCTCGTGTTCGAGATATGTATTATTCTTTTACTTATACTCATCATATGTGCTTATCTATTTGCCTTTACGCTTCTTCGAGAGGGGAGAGTGTTCGTTTCGTGGATTGTTTAATGGAGAAGTCCCGACTTTTGAAAGCAATGTACCATTTAATCTTCGGTTTATGATTGACACAAAGGTATCTACCTGAGTTTCTCTATAAAACTTCCCTGGCTGATGTCATGGAATAGGTTGTAGGAATGAACTGGATAGAAATTCCTGCAGGAAAATATAAACTCCTTTCTCCAGAGAAAAAATTCTCACATTGCCAGATAGAGTTGAGTGTAAGGTGAGCTTGTTCATTCAACACAATGTCTGCTAGAATTAAACATTTTTCTTCATTCTTCAAGATGGGACGAATTCATCTCTCATGCGCCGGACGCTGAATGGTCAAAAATCGCCCCTCTACGTATTCTGAGCTTTGATATTGAATGTGCCGGACGAAAAGGTATCTTTCCAGAGGCGGAAAAGGACCCTGTAATTCAAATCGCAAACATGGTAACGAGACAAGGTGCGAAATGCATACACTCGAAATGAGCCTTAATTTAATGGCGGTTTAGGGGAATCCAAGCCATTCATCCGAAATGTTTTCACTCTAAACACTTGTTCACATATCGTCGGGTCCCAGGTCCTTTCATTTAACGACGAAGCCAAACTTCTTGAAGCTTGGCGTGACTTTGTGGAACAAGTTGATCCCGACCTAGTCATTGGTTATAACATTTCAAATTTCGATTTGCCTTATTTAATAGACAGAGCAAGGGCTATCAAATCAAATAGATTTCCATTTCTTGGCGTATGAAAAGTGAGGATACACGATGTAATTTTGAAATTGTTGACTCATGTACGTTTATCCCGTCAGACTCTAGGACAGCAGTAAAAGAGACGCACTTCTCTTCCAAGGCCTTTGGACAACGAGATACTAAGGATACTGTCATGGCTGGGCGTCTTCAGCTTGACGTCTTACAGCTTATGCATCGCGAGCACAAGCTTCGAAGTTATACACTAAACGCTGTATGTGCACAGTTTCTTGGAGAGCAGAAAGAAGATGTGCACCACTCTGTCATTACTGAGCTACAAAATGGAACACCAGAATCGAGACGTCGCTTAGCGGTATACTGTTTGAAGGTCAGTTAAGCCACCTTGCACTATATTGGATCTTGGATCATATTGAAATATTGCTAGGATGCCTATCTTCCTCAACGCCTTATTGACAAGCTTATGTGCTTCGTAAATTATATCGAGATGGCCCGTGTGACAGGTGTACCCTATAATTTCTTGCTATCTAGAGGCCAGTCTATCAAAGTGCTTTCCCAACTCTATAGACGGGCCAATGAAGAGGGATATATTATTCCAGCAATGAAAGGGGAGGGCTCTGACGAACAATATGAAGGTGCTACAGTCATTGAGCCGAAGAAAGGATATTATGATGCACCCATTGCAACTCTTGATTTCAGCTCTCTTTATCCGTCTATCATGATGGCACATAACTTATGCTACACTACCCTTGTGGATAAAAATACAATCGATAGACTGAAGCTTGTCAAGGATGTTGACTACATCCAGACACCTAACAATGGTAAATATATCCCAAGATATACCTATACGGCTGGCTGATTTGTGGTAGATTTCTTCATAACCAAGGAAAAAAGGAAGGGTCTTTTGCCCAATGTACTCGAAGACCTTATCGCTGCTAGAAAACGTGCTAAAGCTGATCTCAAAAAGGAGACAGACCCGTTCCGCAGAGCCGTCTTGGATGGTCGGCAGCTAGCTTTAAAGGTTGGCATTTTATCTCCTTTATCACACTCCGCATGCTGATTTTACAAAGATTTCTGCCAACTCCGTATATGGTTTCACTGGGGCTACCATAGGAAAACTACCCTGTCTTGCGATTTCCTCCAGTGTTACTTCCTATGGCCGACAGATGATTGAAAAGACTAAACAAGAAGTTGAGGCCGAATATTGTATTGCGAATGGGCGTGAGCATAATGCTGAAGTCATTTATGGAGACACCGATTCCGTCATGGTGAAGTTCGGACCGTCAGATCTAGCAACAGTCATGCAGATGGGTGGCGAAGCAGCTGATCTTGTGACAGCGAAATTCATTAAACCGATTAAACTAGAGTTTGAAAAGGTTTACTTCCCATATCTTTTGATTAGTAAAAAACGTTATGCTGGACTTTATTGGACGAAAACTGAAAAATATGACAAGATGGATTCCAAAGGAATCGAAGTAAGTCTTCTTTGCTATAAACTTGGTGTTTAATCATCTTAAAGTCTGTCATTTTAGACTGTGCGACGAGATAACTGCCGTTTAGTTTCAACAGTAATTGAAACTTGTCTTCATAAAATGCTTATCGATCGAGATGTACGGGGAGCTGAAGAGTGAGTTATGCATTGGAGTCTATCTTCAAGGCACAAAACTGATTGTATTTCGTAGATACACGAAGCTAGTTATTGCGGATCTGTTGCAGAACAAAATTGATATGTCACAACTCGTCATCACAAAGGCTTTATCAAAAACAGGTACTGTTTCTCGCAATGAAAGTAGTTTTAAAGATGCTAAATCTCTAGTATAGACTATGCCGCGAAACAAGCTCATGTCGTACTGGCTGAGAGAATGAAGGAGCGAGACGCTGGGTCTGCCCCTGCTTTAGGCGACCGTGTAGCTTACGTAGTCGTAAAGGGAATGAAAAGTACTTGCTGACATTTCTATCGATTAATAATCAACTAACTTCAGCTAGATGCCGCTGCTTATGAGAAGTCCGAGGATCCACTATATGTCCTCGAAAATAACATCCCAATTGACACTAAATACTATCTCGAAAACCAGCTATCAAAACCACTAATGCGTATTTTCGAGCCTATTTTAGGCGAGAAAGCCAATTCCTTACGTGAGTTCAATTTCTATGGTGATGTCAGCTCAAATACTGAGGTCTATCATAGTTGCTGGTGACCATACACGAACAATACAGATAGCAACACCAACGGTTGGTGGTCTAATGAAATTCGCAGTAAAAACAGTTACTTGTCTGGGATGTAAAACTGCACTACGGCCCACTAACAGCGTGAAGAGTTAGTATCCATATTTTTATCACGACTAATACGCTAATATGAGTCTCGTACAGATGGAGTTGTTTGCAATAACTGTCGTCCTCGTCTCGGTGAATTCTATCAGAAGCAAGTCCAAACTACCTCTGCATACCAGATCTCATTTTCGAGATTATGGACGCAGTGTCAACGGTGCCAAGGATCGTTGCACCAAGATGTTCTGTGTACGAGTAAAGATTGCCCGATCTTCTATATGCGTAAGAAGTCCCAGAAAGATGTAGAGGACTCGGTTGCTGTGCTAGAGAGATTTGATAATGAAGTATGGTAGACTTGAATTATAATTACTTTCTTTGGATGTATTGCAATCTTGTAAACTACACATTTATTTATGTTTGTAATAGTTTAATGATAATTCAATGAAGCTAAATATGCATGTACGTGTGCTGTTGTGAAACCATATTATTCATATATGATATACAACATATCAACAATCAAATAATAATATCTCTCTTATTCTACGGAGTACTAAATTCAATTTGTATGCTACAGTCTATATTTAGAAATATACTTACGTACTAGAAATACAAATAGAACGCGTGACGAAACGCGATCAAGACCACTTTCATCGCGTGCACTACCTTTAAGCAAGGGAAGATACTCAGTAAAATTATCACCAATATGTCTTCGATAGACATGGAAAAAGTTATGAGCTCTGCGAAGGAGATTGTTCAGAAAGCGTATAACGAGGATAAGCTCTAGTTAGTCGACTGACCCTTGCAAGAAATGTGTACTATGCTAACTACATACTTGTTGAATTATTTAACGCCCCGAATTATCACTTCTCAGTGACCTCACGAATCGCATTGTACGAAATCAAGTTGAAAAGAATCTGGGACTCGATGAGGGATGCCTGGAAGCAAATGAATACAGGAAGCCTCTAAACGAATTAATTGCGAATACTATCGTAAGTCACCTCTTCTGTGGTTGTCTCATAGAATTAATGTATAAGCTTCTTCAACGCCGATAAGCAATCTCTCAACGAGGGACCCTCGTCACAAGAACCCTCAAAGTCTGCCAGCTCTTCAAAACAGAAAGTAGATTCTCCGAAGAAAACTGGGGAAGCTAAGAATGACGATACTAAAAAAGAGAAGAAAGTTGGGAAAACTAAGGCAGGAACAAAACCAAAGTCAAAAATAAAGGAAAAAGAGAAGAACCACAAGACAAAGGTATACTTCCTTGCCTACCTTCAGCTCTACGACATTCATGAATAATATATTTTAGGAATTGATTGAGTCCGACGAAGAAGACGTTAAGACTGTAGCTCAAACAGCAACAGCAACCGTTCTCTCCTCTAAGAGAAAGGGGAAGCAACGTATTGTTAGTGACGAAGAAGAGGTGAGCTTGAAACTCTGGTACAATGCCGCCCATCTAATTGTGTGTATAACTAGGCTCAGAGCGAACCAGATTCACCCCCTAAGAAACGCAAAAAGCAGCAAGACTCGGAGAACGAAAAACCAACATCGTCTAGGGATAAGAGGTTAGAAGTCGTGTCACAACCAGCTGAAAAGGCTGAGGAAGAGACGGAAGAGCAAGTTATCAGGGTAAGTATTAATTATGCCTTGTGTAAACTTCCGATTTTTATTTGATATCTAGCAACAGAGTGACTCTGAATTGTCTGTGTTAATTGATGAAACTCCAAAAAAGAAACAAAAGAAGTCTACAAAGGTACTTGGATCATCTCGGTGTCTTCATAGCTATACTAACTGTACTCGCAGAAACCGAAGGAAGGGGGAAGAGTAAGCGAGAGAAGAAAGCCAAGGAAGAGCTCTCACCTCAAGAAGAACAGATTAAAAAGCTGAAGGTAGTTTATGGCACATGCTGCAGCTTTGAACTTAGCGACTGAAACTTTCATTCAGAGCCTTGTTGTTGCTTGCGGGATCCGAAAGGTATGGTCCAAGGAGCTCAAGGATTGCGAAACTCCTTCAAGTCAAATAGCACATCTCCGAAAAATGCTTGCGGATCTCGGCATGACGGGTAGATATAGTTTGAGCCAAGCAGAAGCGATCAAGGCAAAACGTGAACTAGCCAAGGAGATGGGTAAGACTTAAGACAAATTCTTGCTGGCTATGCAGATAATAATTACTTACTTAATTTGGGTTATCAGAGGATGTCAAAGAATTTGCAGAGAGATTCACTAGTGCTAAATCAAAGGCTACAACCTTGAACGAAGATATATCTAGTGATGAATCAATCCCAGGACCCAGGAGACGTCCAAAGGCAAGTTATGTTCAGACTTTTTGTCGGTGATAACACATAAAAACTTGTCTTTTTTTAGAACGCACTCCAAAGTATCACTGCTTTCTTACAAGACCAAAGTGATTCTGAGTAAACCCTTCTATTTAATTATCGACATCTACCCTACCTGCGTCTGATGACTGTATTCTACTTCATGTATTTAAGCATCTATTTGTATCGTTCTGAGACGAACAGTATTTTTTTCTACGTTTACAACTGACGTTGATAATTAATCAGCAATATCAGTATTTTGGTTTTATCTTATTTCCGGTCTGTTATATGTAATATTGATTATTATAGCACCTTGGTCTTCAGGAATCAAAAGATGATTAAGGACTTAAAGGAGGCTCGGCCGCACCATATGTCCTCTATTCGGCTTCGGACCGACACTCTCTACAAGCATCTTCATAATTCTACACATTCCACAGCGGAAAGGCGTGGAAATCAGGAATAGGGTGATCCAGCTTCCTACGGACATTATTGGCAGAACACTTCCATGGTGATGAGATTTCCTATGAACCTCGGATATTAAGAAGATATCGGGAGGATTGGGATCATATACAAGGCTCCTATGGATGCAGATAGTGCGTCTATAAGAGTAATGGAATACCCTATGTGTTTGAAATTACGGGTCACATTGCGTAAGACAAAAATAGACATGGGATCAGCCGATCAAAATAATTGTAAAGCTGGAAACGGGTAAAGTGAATATTAATCCTTGAGTTTCAATGATGTTATTTAGGAAAGAGATTACCCCGGATAATGCCGTAAATATGGTGATGAATGTTCTCAAGTTCTGGAATTTACGACTCCGCCCGACATGTAAGCCATGTTCTCCGTAATTGTCGTCAGTCTCAATCAGTAATCATTCGCACCATATCGGACGCGTCGGTTCCGTCGGGCAATCCAGACTTACTCATAGAATGCTCAACTTCTCTAATGATTATGCACCAATGTTCGAGGATATTCGATTCCTCGGACTATTACCTTGTTCATACTTGTCCATGGAGTCAGATGCAATCTCCTAGCAGATTCTTATTCATTGTCATCGGACCATCGACGTCAGAGTCAAGTCGGGAGTTGATGTGTAAGTCATGTATCTCAGCTCATCTTTCTATTGCTTTTCCATTCGTCCGTGATGCTCCGTCCTTGAGGCTGCAAGATAAAAAGGGACCAGGTGTGGCTTCGTAGAATAACCATTGAACTCAATAAGTACTTTCTGAGGATCAAAAGCCTTAACAAGCCTCCTCTACCCCTCTCAACTCCCCTCAACTCCCTCAACTCCCTATAGCTTCAAATGCCATACTCTGTCTTTGTCAAGCACCGCTTGGGATTCTACGCCCTTTTGGTGAGTTCAAGTTTATAACAAACCAAGAGAGATTTAGCAAATCACTAACCTCAGCTTACTATCAGTGGTCTGCCTCAGTGATTGAATTGGCATTGACCGGATGGAGAATTCACCACACAAAGACCGTATCTCATTTCTATGGTAAGTATCAAAAGTCTTCTTACATGTTAATGTGCGACTGTGTCTAATATATCACCTAGACCCAATTGTCGCTGAACTACTTGTTACTGCTGCTTTAACCATCTTGTGGATTCCCGTTGCTGGTGTTGTGAATGCACGTAAATCAAAGGAGCTTGCACCCGGGTCCTCATATTCTCTCCTCAACATCGAGGCAGTAGGAAACTTTGTCCTTTGGGTTATGTGGCTTGTTGGTGGCGCGATCGTCACAGTAAGTGTTGACATCTGTTTTGAATGACTTGTAACCGATCACTTACACGTCTTGATTTTCTTAGCATAAATTCCCTACTAAGGCTGTAGCTGGTACGGGAAGCGCAGGGCACATCTTGATCACTCTTGTTGCCTTTTCGTGGATTTCGTTTGGTTTACTCACCTTTGCTTCGGTATTTATCGCTATGCATGGTGCTGCCCTCTACGGAGGTGCAGAGGCCTCGCACTCGCCTCTCCGTGAAAAACGTGACAGTGCATGATATGACTAGTGCATGGGAACCTTCGCATTCTGCTAATCTAATCGGCACGGCTTGACAGTTAGTTCACTTCGGATGTCCTTACGGTTTACGGTTTACGCCTCACACTTAACGACTTGACTTGAATGAGCAACGACCACGATGATTTAAATCTTTGAAAGAATGATTCTCTGATTTTCACTTCTCCCCAATGTTTTTCTCATGTTTTCATGTTTTCACGTTTTCACATCTTAATAATTGTTGTTGTACTTTTTTGTGTATGTAACAGTAGAGTCCAAGCGCTTGAACAAATACTTATTACTCCTTTTAATAATAATACTTTTTTTAACATTTTACATTAATTACGAAATGACGTTGTCTTGCATGAAAATAAGCAAATAAGTATCAATATAATTATAATGTAATCGAAAATGAGAGTTGCATAAAATTATATCGGCTCACGTGTTGTCTTAACACGTGAAAACGGGTGTGACTAATTTAGTAATCGTGAGCTCAGTATTGAGTTTCAGATGTACCATATCATAAATTCGTTAACATGGCGCTGAGTACTCACCGTACTAGTTCAGGTTAGTTGGGTTGTTCTTGTAAAAACAAAAATATACTTATTTCCTTCAGGATACTTACTTCCATCAATACATTCTTTCCCACCGTTTTTCACGTATGATCTCTGAAAGTATTTGATTTGAGTCATAACTATAACTAAAGCAGTCAACAGAGAAATGTAGCAACGCAAGCAACGAGTACGGATCAATGGATAAGGCTGATATTATCGTACTCTCGCCACCATAACATATTCTTTCTCAGTGTTGGAGATGCTGAGGAAAGCGACAGTGTTTGGAAGGACGTCCTTCGCAATGAACGTATCAACCGTGAGTCTGCTACTTAGCTCAGTAGATGGTTAGAGTAGGCACTAAGAGAATCAACTCAAAGGTCGTGTGCTACCTGAATACCTTCTTTTCTTACTTGAGGAATTGGTATCAAAGGGGAAAGCTGCGTATGAGCCTGCCAAACAAAATCGATCGGTTGTGCTATACTGGAGAACACCAGAGGAATGGGGTGAGGTGTTGCATGAATGGGTAAGCGATATCTTGACAATAACTGTACTCGACCAAGACAATGCTGATGAACTCTCTAATACTCACAAAAAAGGTTACCTCAACTGGACAACTGAATACAATTTTGACCTTTTACGAGCTTGCCAATCCTCCAATCCCCACGTCCTTATCAGGTGTGCCAGATGTGATTCTACGCCGTGCCGTTGCATTTTTGTCACGATCTGCTCGTGCTCAGATTATTGGTGTTGCGGATGGCGAAGGTGTTCGTTTCTTTGCTGGGAACTCAAGGTGATGAATTAGACTTGTGTATATCTTAGCTAACTTCTTGTATCCCTATTCTCATCCATGAAGTATATATCCGAAATCAGAATATTCTAAAAGACCTCGTCGTGGAGGATGATGTAGATGTGATACTTTGGAGACAACTCCATTACTTCCACCAGATGGAATACTTTAATCGATAAGTGTGAAAACTTGGACAAGAATTCTAGTGAATAGTCACCATCTCTAGATCAGGTATACGGTGATCACAGTATGAAGATTTCTGGTTCTTGTTTCTCTACCGCGGACCTTGAACTTGCTAGGACGAACGTCTTCTTAGTTTCCAAGATGTTCTGTCCTGTTACGAACCGGGATGACTTCTTCATCGGTACATAGGCCCTGATTTCTGCTGATTTGCTAGTATCTGTGACAGTCAGACCCATACCTGACAAGGATGATTAGGATTGGTCTTTTCCAATAAGAGCATCTTATACACCCCAAAGCCTCTCTTTCATATCGACTTATTTATACGGCTACTGACTTTCCTGGCTTTAGCAGAGCAGAGATACACGTAATATCGGACGTCTTAATATTCGGTGTTTGTTGTCTTACATGTGTGAAAATGTAACTTACCCTTGCTCTCCTATAATCAGGTCCATGATTACAGTTTTCTTTTCTTTTCAAAGGGTACCCTGTGGGTGCCGTATATCCTCAGATTAGTTGAAGAGGTATCTTGATCACACCGCAAATAAAGAGGAGTATATGGCCATCTTGTTATCGAACGTTACTAGAGTCCCATGGCGTATTAACAGGAAGGAACATCGAACGGGAGAAGGTTGCCTAAAGCCATGCTGTCGTGGTGTACTTGTGCTACCGCTGTTTTGAATAAAGACCTGGAAGACGAGAATATGCTAGAATCCCTTTAATTTATGTGGACTTGAGACTAGGATACTCCCTTCACTGCTTCGTCTTCAAACAGGTACTCTGAAAGACGTCCCTCGTGATTCAAACGTTTCAGTAACTATGCGGATATCCGGCGGGTCACCCGTATAACCACTTCACACTGTCAACTTCTTTCAATTCAAATGGTGGCCAAACGCGGCCGCAGAAGCACACATTGATTCGCATATCGCGTTTAATTCGCATCAATTCTTTTCTTGTGACTCAAGCATACAGATAAATTTTTAGCCTTTTATTAGAGTTAATACACGCTCAACAGGGGGGTTTACTGATATGGGTCGCTGGCTGAAGGCTTTTAACGCGTTAGTAAATCCTTGGGCTTGATTTGCACCCTGGCTTAACCACGTAAAAGCTAGCATTGGTGTATGGATATCCTCAAAAATCTCTTTTGATTTACGTGATTATGTGTCGTAACCACTTGGCTTCGTTCCGGATTGAAGTCAGTGGCCTTCCCAGTTGAAATTACTAGGCTTCTCTATTACTTTGAAAAGAATCTCTATTATTGGGACTATAGCAGGCTTATCTCTCGGCCTATGCTCGGCATGAACCCCAGCGTAAGGATCATATGCACAAAGCAGCCTACCTTATACCCTAGGCGACAACAACTAATAAACTGATACTTGCATACACTACTTCTCAGAGTCGTATGCGCTTATTTACACTTCTGATTCTTTAGCCTTCCTCCGGTACAAGGTAGTTGTCCAGAACTTTCCCAGTGAATCGAACTTGAGTGAGTAACTAGTTCCAAAAAGCGACAGAAGCTCATATAGTAGATTGATGCTCCACTATATATACATATAAATTAAGGTTAGGTTCTTGAGAAGAGCTGCCGGTTTTAATCCGTTTTGAGGTCTTTAGTGTGTAGTACGCATACAATCCAACGATATGAAATGATAGCTCAAGTGGATTATGGTGTTGAACACACAACTTATCTACACGACTATGAATGAATAAATAATACTAAGTGTAATGACGACATGACAGATCCTTTAGGAACGTGAGGCTAGCGAGACTTTACTCAGGCACATATCATTCGATGATGTCATCCGTTGACTAAGTATAATCTTGAGATCTTTCTAATTGTGGGCAATCTCTAAAGTCAAACTTATAAAGAAAGAAGGGGCTTTGTTCGAGATATTCAGAAAATTAAAGAAAAAACATAGAAAAATTATGTTGGAAGATGTAGTGAACATTATCCGCCATTCTCCTGGGAACATGTCACGCATACTTTGTTTTCCGAAGCCACTGTATGACAGATCATCACTACATCACAGGAACATATAAAAACTTCGGCGGCCTCCCTGATTCTGGGCTTGGTGAAAAAAAGGAGGTGTAGTTATCTGAGACGGATGCGATGGTCTCAGCAGTACTTAAGCCGATGATGGCAAGTCCATCGGAGTGGGCGTAGCGTGAATTCCGGGTGTAGTAGTTGACAGTTGTGTGTACAAACGATGGATGAATTGAAATGTATTGGAAACATCAATTCCCCCCTGTCAGAATAGAGCTATTATTGCATCGGTGCGAATTGACTGCCCGATTTAACTTTATTTTTTTTTTAATGCCAACACATATCTGCAGCTTGGTTCAGACTCGATCAGTTAGAGGAAAAAATTCTCTACTTTGTCAACGGTATATCGGTACATAGGGAAGGAACGAGGACACGTTATTGGTTGTAGGGTGTGTGCACTTCCGTTGTATGCATCAACCCATCTAGCTTTCCCGATCATCTGGAGTCGCATCGACCCCCCCGCTAATACAAATCTCTCACTTCTTCCACCGAAACACCCATCATCTCTGCCTCCTATTTCTATCACCAAGGGCGTCGACCGCCCCCAACTTGCCTATGGGCATTAAACTGCCTTTTTTTTGGATGACCAAGGTCGAAGCGAGTGTGCGGGGTAACGCACTCGGGCATGAGTCTACTCAGGTCAGCGGCGGCTCGTCTCCGCTGCCGACTTCCGTCAAGAACTCGCCTTCCGACACAGACAAGTTGTTCCCTCATCTTACCAGCAAGGTTTATCATCAAAACGGAAGTAACGACTCTGACTCTCTCAATGACAACGGTTTATTACAAGCAGAAACTTCTATGCCTAATATGCTCTATAACGCCGTTCAAGGTGTTGAAGTTCCAAGGCCTAAAACCTCAACTTCGAAGGTAAAGGCATTTCTGAAGAAGCAATGGAAATGTTTCGTGAAGCAGATTGGTCCAGTAGAGGATTACCCTAGTGAAAACCAATCTGTACATGAAGGTGTTAATATGAGCGACGACGAAAGTCCCGACTCAAAGTTGGCCCAGGAAATCGAGGAGGACGAGGCAAATTTAGAGCCTATGGATGTAGTCGTGGTGGAAAGCACCTGGGGACACGGAAAGTCGGAACTCTCCTCGGATTCCTCAGACGATAGCAACCCGGAGAAGTCGGCAGGCGGCGCTCAACGTATCGATCATAGTGGGACATCAACAGGAGGGGACATTGAAACGCAATTACCTTCTAACCCTGAAGGTTTCTGGGGACTTTGCCTTCCACTTACGATTATTCGGTGGCGGCTATGGCCGTATTCCTTGAAGTTCTTCTCTCCGCAATTCGCTGATGAACGGTCCGAACGCCATTATCGGAGGGAAATCTGGAACCAAAGCAAGGTAATGTCATCTCGGTATTTCCTCCTCTTGTTATTAATCATATAACTTTGGGGCAGACTTTAGCGCTATGGTCTTCTTTTTTCTTCATTCTCAACTGGGTTCTGGGTTGTATCTTCATCCCAAAGCCTATGCAATTGGCAGACAAAATCTTCTTTTTTGGGGTGAGTGACGAACAGTGTTTGACAAAGCGACAACTCAACAATTTCGGGTGATAGATTGCCCCCGTCCTGACGCTCGCTAACCCTTTTTTGGTTATTTTTGACTTATTTCTGACAAAACCCTACGTCTATCATACATATGTTGCCCTCTCAGTCTGGTCCTGGTCAATATATCAAATACTTACAATGTGAGCTTTTGTACCTTGATCATGGCATAACTGCCAACACTTCACAGGTTCACCTGTGGTTATTATACAGCACACATACACTGTGGATCCAAGGACTTCCTTAGTTTATTCTAGTACGTTTCAATTACTAGGGCTCCTCAATGCAGTACTGAAGTTCATCTCGCTGAAGTTACACATCTGGACTACAAACAATTGCCCTTTTTGGATTAAAGCAAAATCGTTTCCCTGCTATGTTAGGTGCTGTGACGTTCATAGTGTTGTAAGTGTGGATACTAGTTATAAAAAAACACCGATTTCTTAGTTCCGAAACCGTAGATCCGCTTCTATGATAGTCCCTATCAGGATCACTTGGGTTAGGAGTATGTCGTACTTGTTACTTACTAATTATAGACCGTTCTTAAGCATCTCCTGCTACAGATGTTTTGAATTTTGTTGTCTTTCAAGCTTTTCTTTTATATGTACACTACGGGAAGGAAGCTGTACGTAACAGGCATTTCTCTTTGGCTATGTTATCATTTCAAGCATGTTACAAGTGAGATACTGATTATTCATCCTATAGAATCAGCGTAGATTATTTATACTCCGCGATCAATTGAAGAATCAGTTCAAGGTTACTCAGAAGGCCCAGCAGAACGAACAACAGGCTTTCGAGTCAAAGCAACGTCTGACATCGTGAGTTCTTCCATAATCTTTGTGGAGAGCTTTTGTTAAAGTTTGTTCAGATACGTTTTCCATGATGAGTGGTTTTTTGTATATTCCAGACGATAGTCGAATAATTAACAATTGGACTGGGGTGAATTCACAGGTCCGAGTCCCATTGAACACAGCCAGTATGTTTTTATGTTGCTACTGTGCCATACCTTTGCTCAATACTTTTCCAGTTGTCGCTGCTCAGAACATGGAAGCTACCGACGCCATACACAAGGAACAGCTACTCGAATTCGAAGCTTTGATAGGAAGTTTGGGTATGATGTCAAAGGTTTTGAACGACATCTTAGATTTGTAGGTGTTGTAATGATAGTATCACTCTACTGTGGATCGCTCATATCGTACTACAAGTCGTCGTATGGATAATGGTTCATTAGAATCTGTCACTATAGTATGTATCAACTGGTACCTATCAGAGAACAGACTAAGTGACAATCATGATAGCCTTTCCCATTCCATACGACAATGCGCTCTATGCTTATCCCTTTAGAGTTAGCTACAAAATCGCGAAACCTGAAATTGATTACTGATTATGACAATAAGATTGACCTAGTTAGTTTTTGTTTACGTCAATATGGATCTAGCTGACATTTGACAATTTCAGATTGCTCGTCAAGCGGCCTGGGAGTACCTTAAAGCTAGTGGAAAGCATCCTCCTGAATGCAATACATTCGAAGAGTACCTCGAAGCTTATCCTAATGTAGAAGGGATTGTAGGGGGCGATGAAATGCGAATACGACAAGTTGTTACGAATCTTGCTAGCAATGCATGCAAATTCACAGCATCGGGTGGTACACTCACTATTCGGACGAAGCTAGTTTGTCCAAGCGATGAATACCCAGACTTCCCATGTCGCAAGGAAACTAATGCACCGCCCAACTCGTCGAATGCAATGGATCCAAATCTTAACTCCACCGAGCTAGATCTTGAAAGAGGAGAGCACGAGCTGAATGCTAAAGCCCTTGACAAGCATAATGCAACTCATCATAAGGGTTTACTCGAAATGATTGTTATTCGGATAGAAGTACAAGATACCGGATATGGGATTAAACGAGCTGATCTACAAAAAGGGAAATTGTTCTGTAAGTAGAACTATACTTCGTATTGATAACAAGCTCACAAAATCGTACATAGCTGCATTCAATCAAACTGAACAAGGCCGACTACAAGGTGGAAAGGGGACTGGACTTGGTCTGGCACTTGTACGTCATATCGTTTCACTGAGCCAAGGTCGACTAGGAGTTCGGACTAAAGTCGGGGAGGGTTCGACCTTCTGGGTCGAGCTTCGTATGTATTTATTATTCGCTTGCTCTGAAGTAGAAACTTACTGTTCATTAGCATTCGCCGTAGGTGAAAAGGCACTTGGTGGATCTAGTAGTAGTGGTACAACAAGTACTCAGAACTCCGATCAAGTTGCATCTCTTTCTGCATCCGGTGAAAGGGATCTTTTCTGGTTCGGACTACAAGACAGGAATGTCCAATATTCATCGGGCCTTAGAGATACAAAGTCTTCTGGAAGGCATGTGGAATGGTCTGATACTGTCATTGGGAAGGGGCATAACCGATCTACATCCGCCCTGAGAGGCATCATGGATCAAGGTGGATATCAGATAATAATATAAAACAACATGTTTCTAACTCTATTTCTTAGGTGGACCAGTTGAATTAGCTCCGACGATGTCTGGTTATAGAGGTCACATACTACCCACCCGCTCTATCGGAGATCCCTCGACTGGAACAGATGTTATTGGAGTCGCTGACCCACCCTCCCCTCATGAAGACGATAATTTCAATCAAAATCTACCAGCTCGAGAAACCGGAATTCGTCCCCGCTATGTTGAATTACCTAAATTCTCTCCGTTTGGACATCTTGGTACATCAGCAAATACTCCACTATTAGCTGACGGCGAGCAACCTCTGCGCGTCTTAGTTGTAGACGATGATCAATTAACACGTAGGCTAATGAAGAGGATGTTACAACGCCTGGGCTGTACCGTATCTACAGCAGAGAATGGACAAGTTGCATTTGAAATGATCTGTGAAGACAAGCGCACACCGGCTTCAGAAATCAGTCCGGGAGAAGCAGGGCCTGCATCTCAAGAGTCTTCAACTCGTCAAGAGTATGATGGTCAACGATTTGAGATTATTCTCTTGGATAATCAAATGCCTGTACTTTCTGGGCTTGAATTAGTCTCGAAATTGAGGGAACTCGGCCGAAAAGATTTTGTCGTAGGAGTGACCGGTATGTACTAAATAACACCTACTATTGTAAGTAGGAACTGATAATAGAGACCAGGGAATGCCTTATTGTCCGATCAAGAAGAATATTATCAGGCGGGCGTGGACCAGTAAGAATTTTGTACATGGGCTGTTGAGTTACGTATTTACTGACGATCGTTGTATAGTGTTATCACGAAGCCTGTGTTTGAGGTCAATCTCAAAAGAGTGCTCGGCATAGCAGCCGAGCGAAGAAAAAAGCTGCCTCGATAGACAATTTATTTTCAAGGGATACTTATATGACTGTGTTGTTATTGCTATCGTTTGAGTATTTTGCTCTTGTGTTGTATATGCTTTGCGATACATGCTATTTTTTTGATCATTATTCTTTTCGGGCCTTAACTTTACTGAACTCCCTTTTTGGTTGCATTTGATCTAGCATATATACTTTAATCCTGTTGCATCTACTATACTACACCTCCCTCATCTTGTATTTTACTTGTATTTTCTTAGCATGAAACAAAGAGATTAGATTGTTACAAAATCAATGGTGGAGACTCTATTCTATAAGTACTTTAATCATGGTGCGATGATAAATAAGGAGGTATATAAGGGTCCCAGGGTCATTGTGAGTTAGTGGTTGGAACCCCGCACGTGGACTCGCGTTACTTTGAAGCACAAGAACCCTCTCTCAACTCTACATCCTCCATCATGTCGGAGCTTACTCTAGATGATTCTACAACTGTTTCGAACGTACAAGAACCCACTGCGCAGAATGCTCCGCTGACTCCGCCCAGCCCTGATGAAGTTGACGTAGGTAAGAACACCGAATCATATCATACCGTCTGTACGCGGACCGTTATCGGTGTCGACACTTAACACACGTTGCGATAGACTTAAAAGCTTCAAGAAAACGTGAACGTGAAGTTTCTCTAGAGCCGGCGACGCCAAAGGTGTGTTTTATGTCTGGGTGGTTCACTTTTTTGGAGCATTCTCTCACTTTCTTTCATACGGACTCGTGGTGCTACTTGCGATATAAATGCATGTAGGCTGACGATTCGGCTTCAGAGGAATCAAAAGAGACGCGTTCAAGCGCGCCAAAGAAGAAAAATCGGGTACAGCTTGGTACTACGAAAGAAGAGGATGAGACTCCTCCGGAATCCCCAGACAAGACATCAGTCGAACTTGCGACGTCTCCTCCATATGAGACAAAAGTTCGACAGATCAGTAGAAAAGTTCGAGGTATGAAGTGGGATGATAGGGAAAGAACATCCTCTGGGAGCACTAAAGATGATAATACAATTACTGAAGCGAACCACACTGCAAATTCGAATTCTAATGTGGATGTTGAATTGGAGGCTCCTGCCGAAATCATCTCAGACCGGGGTTTCAATTACGTTGATCAACCTCCTACTAATTCTCAGTCTGCTCCCAATGAGGAGTCATCAAGAGAATCTCCTGTGGATACTACTATGGAGACGCCAAACGAAGTATCGGGTGAAGAAACTCAAGCAGTTGCTCCACCCGAAACTGCACATAGCTTGGATTCCGGATCTGATGATCAAGAAAAGGACTCAATGGACAAGAACGATGGCTCGTCTGCCTCTGTGGACGAGAAGTCTCTGTCTGTAACTACGGTAGAAGTTGTCCAACCTGATCAAATAACCGTAAAAGCCCCCGAAACTACTTCAAAGACGACTGAGCCTACGAAACGAGCACGCGATGATACTGAGGAAGATGATGCAAATCCCCGCGAGAAGAAAAGGCCTACACCTCCTCCAGAGGAGCTCAAGTCTGAAAAGGAGGCGAAAAAGGATAGCTCATCATCAAGTGCTGTGTCGGAGCCTGTTGCACCTCAACCTAAATCCGTAGGTCTTTCAACTCAAATACTAGTCTGTTTCTTATAATCAAACTTATATAGGGTGGATTCTTGGCATATGCTTCCACTTCTTCACCTTTTGCCTCAGCAAAGGGACCCTCAGTGTTTGGACAGAGGTCCACACCTTCTCCCAGCCCATTGGCTGGAACTAGTAATGGTTCGGCAACTAGCCTATCATCTACGTTTGGGATGAAAACCTCTTCACCATTCGCGATCTCTAGTTCAAACAAGAACAAGCCCTCGATGTCTGCATTCGCATCATCATCCGTTTTCGCATCATCAAGTCAGAGCTCTTTAAACAACCCATCAACATCACCCACCGGATTAAAGCGATCTGGCTTTGAAGCATTTGCTTCACCTTCTTCACCGTTTGCAAGTGCGGCCTCCCGATCAAAATCTCCTCCATCTGGGTTTGGCTTAGCTAGGAGTAAATCTCCAACAAGGCGCGGATCGGCTGGCTCCGTTAATGCGTTCAAATCATATACTGGTTCAGGGTCTCAAAGCTTTTCCGCACCGTCACCTCCAGTCAAGAAGCTACGCCAGGACTCAGGTGATGATGGGGAAGAAAGCAAACCTGACGCGCGCAACGTGCTTGGTGGTAAATCAAGTAACACGAGCTCGGAAGGTAGTGAGGGAGAATCTGAGAAGCCTACAACGTTCAGCGAACGTTTAAGGGCAGGACAAGATGCTGGTGAAAGTCAAGAAGGCAGCGAAGAAGATGAGAAGAGTACGATTCTGGAGCAGGAAGGTAAAAGAATTGTTAATTCACTTTCCTTCAAGAGAACGGGTATTAATGTGACTTAATGTATAGTGCAAACTGGTGAAGAGAATGAGGACACAATCTTCCAAGTTCGAGGCAAATTATATGCCTTGAGTCAGCAGAACGCCTGGAAGGAACGAGGAACGGGGCTCCTTAAACTTAATGTGCGCAAGTCGGATGGTGGAGGCGCCCGTCTAGGTAATTCTTTCTTCTATTCGTAACAATGGGGTTTTAATATATATTAATCTCATAACTCAGTTATGCGTAAAGAAGCCGTCTATTCTTTATTGCTGAACGTTCCTTTATTCAAGGGAATGCGTTGCAATGTTGCGCAAGATCCCCGTTATGTCCGTTTCAGTGTTATTGAACTCGGATCTACTGTACATTATAACTTGCGGGTATGTGGTATTCAAAAAAAGATGTCTCAACTCTTTACTAATACTTATCTAGCTGTCTAACGCCAAGGTAGCCAGCGAGCTTATCGAAGAGATTACCGCAAATATCCCTAGTGAAGAGCGCGAAAACACTGTCTAACCTTGATCTGTACATCTAAAATTTATGCCTTTTCGTCTTTGTTTTCAACACGATTTCGACGTACTTTAAGCATTCACTCTGGCTTTCTTATACTATTCTTTCAATTGGTCCCCGAGCTATGTACATGTACTAGTTTCCTTGCATTTGTTAATTGTCTTGCTTTCTTATGAGGAAGTGCACTTGAAGGAATCTAGATCTTATCTGTAAGACTGATTACTCGCGGGAGGGCGATAATTAAATATCAATATATAACCTACATGTATGATATATTGACCATGTAACACGTTCTTGTCAGTAATTGAGAGGCGTATCCCTGTGACAGAGATTGTGATTAGTGTCACAAACTCGGAAAATGACATTCAATGTCACATTGCTTCACGGCCTGAAGTAGACAGTCGAATAAGAGCTATGACAAGTAGGCTGAAACGCAAACTCAACGACCTTGGTGTTGATACAGCCAGCAACAAGGCTACTGAAAACTTCTGTCTGGTCTGTTAGATTACGCCCGCTTTGTTTATCATCCTAACTCAAGCCTATCTAATACAGATTGGTACGCCATTACCTCCTCTAGAAAAGTCGAAAGATACCGGAGAGTTCGTTCCATTATGGAAACAAGAAGTAAGAACAACGAAAGCTATGATAACACAGAACTTAATATAGTATATACTCTGTTCAGGTCCGCGATGAGAAAGGACGTAGAAGGTTGCATGGTGCCTTCACTGGTGGCTTTTCTGCTGGATATTTCAACTCCGTAGGCTCAAAAGAAGGTAAATAACGGAGAGACCCAAATGGATCGTATACTTATACAACAATTTTGAAGGATGGACACCATCCACTTTCACTTCGTCTCGGTCGGACCGGTCTAAGGTTAAGACTTCGCGTCCAGAGGATTTCATGGATGAAGAAGATCTTGCTGAGCTAAGGGATAGCCAGAAACTAGTAAGTACTACAGAAGAAATGGAAGTGGACATATGGAATCGTGGAAAACAAGGGCCTGCAGCGGAGGAGAAAGAGTATGTATCCCTAGTGTTCTCTATTCTTTGGATACAGTCGTGCTTATATTGGTAACACAGTTCTCTTACAAGTGTGCTGGAAGCAACCCTTTTACCTGCCCCAAAAGACTCTATAGGTGCCCAAATACTCAAGAAGATGGGCTGGCGTTTAGGTCATGGCATCGGTCCCAAATTAACTTATGAGCAACGAAAACGGGAGAACGCACTTTCTCATACATCCATTGCTTCGGGAAGTGACATCCCAGACGGGGATGACCACGAAGAGGCGAAGAAACATTTGTATCCTCGGAGGGATACAAAACTCTTGCTTTTTAAACGGAAAGACAATGTGCATGGTCTGGGATATACTCCCGGAATGGGTCTTAATGATATGGTGGCGGCTGAAAGTGGGGCTCTATCAAGTAAACGAAATCAAGGCCCAAATATCAGTGGTATGTCAATCATATATCTCCAATAATTATCAAATTGCTAACAACAATATTTAGCGGGTTTCGGGTTGGGTGCACTCAATGATGCGGACGAGGACGATCTTGATGTGTATGACCAAGGTTTCAATTCAGGCAGCCGGAGGCTAGCATATGATGAGGATGAGGATGATGAGAGTATTGTCATGGGGTCTGCGAACCGCAAACGTAATATACAGGTAAGGTGTTGGATTTAACCTGTGGTTATTCGCTCATTGCTTCAGTTAGGCTTCTTCTCAGTCCTCAGAAGCCCTCAAACAGGTACAAAATCAAGGAAATACATTTCAAAATGGTCAACCATGTCTCCCAGGTTTTGTGGTTTACCATACTCCAGTAAAGGAGGAGAATCTGTATGTATTGAATTTATCCACAGTTAAATTCTTATTGAGATGACATTAGGTTCAAGCCTCCAGTCGTACCGAAGGGCTGGACACCGGATCCTCGTCGAGTTTGGGAAAAGGATAAAGAGAATCTTAGTGAGGTGGAACAAATAGGCACCAAGCAAACTCAAACTGGAGATAAGGAAAGCTGGGGGCGAAATGCCCTGACAGCAAACGAGGTATCTAACGACTTCTTTACAACCCTAAGAAGTAAATTCGCTGATGTTGGTCTATAAGCGAGGTAACTTACTGGGGAGACCCCCCTGCCAGGACCCACTCGATCTGTTTTTGACTATCTAGCTCCGAAGGACCGTGACCGTCTCAAGACTCTTGCTGCAGGGAAGGTGGAGGTTGATGTACGGACCACTACAGCAGATGACCAAATCCCTAGTCCCTCTAATGAGCCATCACATGGACCGAGTATTCCTCGCCTTGACGCACAAACAGCAAAACTGGCCCTGCAAGGATTTCAACCTTTTGCTAATGACCCCACAAAGCATGCAAGATACACTGCTTATTTACAGGCACAAGCTTCAGCTGCTGATAGTGTACCTTTCTCCCGTACTCCAGGACAGTCAGTAGATGCTTTTGAGCGGGAACTCCAAGACTATGCAAGGGCAGCACAAATATTCAAACCAGTGAGCGGTGCAATGGCGGGTCGCTTTACCAGTGCAGCAGTTGTAGAAATCGGACCGAAGGCTAATGAAGGTTTGCACCGACCCTCGGAAGGAGAATCTTATATCTCCAAGCATAGTGGAGAAGACGAGAAAGACAAGGAAGAGAAAAAGGAAGAAAGTCCGAAGGAGAACGCAGCTCGTCTAGGAATGTTTGGCGCATTGACGAGAGAAGTGAAGCCCTGGGTTCCGGCTCGGCTATTATGCAAGAGGTTTGGTGTAAAAGAACCAGTTGTCGAATTACCGGAAGAGAAATCAGACGCTAGCACTTCGATGAGTGCTAATAAATGGCAAAGTTCTGAGGTCTTAACGTTCGATGAAAAGACCGAAGCCGGATTAACTGGTGAGACTCCGATAGGAGACAGCAGTGCTTCTCGATCAAATGGTAGTGGAGGGCGACGGGATATTGCTAATATCGGTCTGGGGGAAGATGACTCACAAGGAAGGGATATATTGACCTACGAACGCCCTGCCATGGACATTTTTAAGGCTATCTTTGCTAGCGATGACGAGGATGAGGGAGAACAGCTAGAAGGCGGGGATGAAAGACAGGATGAGCCTGAAAAGAAGGAGATAATCGCAGTTAATGATAGACAGTCACCCACTGAATTGGCGGCCTCATCAAAGGTGGCCGAATCATCCTATACACCTACACCTGCTCATGTTGATTATAACAATGCGGCTGGTAAAGTGGATCTTACATCATTCAAACCCACCTTTGTACCTCGTTCTGATAGAGTCAAGGATAAGGATAAGGATAAAGACAAAGATCGAGAGCGGAAGAAGAAAAAGAAAAGCAAGACGCTAGTATCATTTGATGTTGATGATGAGGGTGGGTCAGTGGATGTCCCGCATAAGAAGAGGAAATCAGAGAAAAAGGGAAAGAGAAGAGAGGAAGATTATGATGATGAAAGCTTGTGGGTAGAGAAACCTCCACCTGAAGTGACGAAAAAACTAGAGGCTGTAGGTGAGCCAGTTACCTACCAGCCTGTAGATGAAGATCATAGCAAGGGAAAGGAAGAGGGTCCGCAAAGAGGGAGAAAGCGGGCAATAGATTTCATGTAGCTTTTATGCCTGTCTATATTCACATGTATCACTACGACTCCTCATCGCTATCTATTCCAACACCTCCCCATTCTTCTTCTTCGTTATTCAACACTTCCTTGTTATCATCATCCTCGTCCTCACTTCCCTGCTGTTTGCGTTTCCCTGTTGTTACTCTGGTTCGAGTTTCACCATCCGCGAGAGTGCAACATGTCAATCGACTCTCTTTAGTATCGTATGATGCTACGGCCTGTAATTCTTGAGTATCACCTGGTGTTGACGATGAAATTGATCCAATATCAAAGATTCTAATGATACCATCAGATGATACGGTGCTTAAAATTGTTGTCCAGGTTTCCTTGGGCTCATTATGACTTGAGGGAAGAGCAACGCGAAGAGTATCGATAGCCTTAACCCTAAATCAAAAAATGGTAAATGAGTGATCAACATTCAAGAAAGTTGAGGTATAGATCGTCTCACCTATTTTGATGACCAACAGCAGTTGCAACTACCGGAAGTGACGTGCTATCCTCGCTAGTCGTAGCATAGAAAGTGACATTTTTATCTTCCGCGGCAACAAGAAGATATTCTTTCCCGTCATCAGTTATATGGAACTTGATATCTTGAATACGAGAGGAATGGGTAAGAGTATGGAGAAGGGACATATTCTAGGGTAGTTTTTTTAGCACACAGGATAACCCAGGTTTATATTATAACTTACAGTAGAGTAGATGTCAATCGTTGATCCAGTCTGTACAACAAATCTATCGCCCTTTGCCGACCATCGTACAAGCTCCCCCTCTAGCTTCAAGTTTTAGCCCAGTTCCCTCGTCAGGAGTGATTAATTATACCTACCTTTTCCGAGTTTTGTACTCGCAGAACCCTTACCACGCATCAGATCCCACATACGGAGAGTGCGATCCTTTCCAACACTTAACGCTATCTTGCTAGATGGATGGACAGCAACACTGTTCACTCGTCCCTTATGCCCTTTCATGGACCGAAGTAGGTCCCAATTTCGAGCATGGAATATGCATATTGTCCCATCTTCAGATGCACTGATGAGATGAGAGCGAGTAGGGAAGCTTAGGTGGGTTATTGAGCCTAGTAAATTCAGTTCAGTATTAAGGAGCTTGAAATAAGAGAAGGTGAGCTTGAATAGCATACCCTCATGCTGGATCAAGCCTCCGACTTCTTTTTTTCTCCGTAAGTCCCATACTTTGATGATCTCGTCTGCACTCCCAGTTGCTAGCCATTTGCCGCCGTCTGGTGAGGCAGCGACAGCTTTGACACATCCCACATGAGCAGGGAATATGAATATTGGCTTTAGAGATGGTGAGTTGTCTTTTGTGAAGAATGTTCCTTCGAGACCATACAGCAGCTTTTCGTATGTTCCAGCAATAACTTTGAAGGTTTTTGGATATATGATGGGGGATTCCTCAGAGTTTAAGATTGCATCAGCTTTTGCTTTGCCTTTGCTATTCGTTTTTGGTACTGGATTAAACTTAGAGGTAGGCGGGGGAGTTGGGTCTCTTTTAGTAGCCTGTTTTTGCTTCTGGTCCTGTTTCAGCGCAGATTTTAAATGGGTTGTCTTGCTAGGGACATGAGATTTTGCCGACTGAGATTTGCTTTCATTGGCAATCTTTTTTGATGGCTCGGTCGCCGATTTTGGCTTCTTAAGGATAGATTTTAGAGGCACGTCTGCAGACTTAGCCTTATTAGTTAGACTGCCTGAGTCCGGTTTAGCCATTGCAGATGAGTTAAGCGTTACTGTATGCAGGAGGGAAGAGGGAAAAAGTTGTAATAAATTGTTTTAATTACTATATTAGAATTTTCCATCTCTCTTGGGACGTTGACGCGCTTGTCACAATGTCCAGTGACTGCGATTTCTGCTTTTAATCACTACTTCAACTGTTATGCGAAATGGTAAACAAGTATATGACTTTCGTAGACTCTTGCGCTTCTCTCCTAGTCACCAGCTAAGAAGAAGTACAAGCGACTATCATGGGCCTTCACAAAGAACGGCGGACGATTGGACGAACGCATTTGCTTCATACGATGGTCTGAAATATGATCATATATTGCTGGTTATGCATGTTCTAATTATTTTGATGGACAGATCGAAAAGGAGAAAGCTCTAGATTGTCAGGTCCTTTGGCAAACTTAGATATTGCTATCAAGGATAATATATGTACAAAACAATTCAAGACAACATGCTCATCTGCCATGCTTCAAGGTACCGACTTGTCTCTACAATTGGATTCATGATGTTCCTCATTTTGAAAATATAGATTTTGTTTCCCCATACGACGCTACAGTTGTCCAACTGCTAAGAAAATCTGGGGCCCATATTGTTGGGAAGACCAACTGTGACGAGTTTGGAATGGGGTGTGTAGTGGTAATAAAATGAGCAGTATGGTATAGTTACTCACATCTGTACTCTTATTCCAGATCGTTCAATGTCCATTCTATCCATGGCCCTGTAATAAATCCACACTCGAAAAGGCTGGGAAATAAACTACCTCAAGAGAATCAACAGCGTTCTGCGGGAGGAAGCTCGGGAGGGAGTGCTGCTGCAGTGGCTTCTGGTTTATGTCACGCGTAAGCTGAACTTCGTGCCATTTATCAAACTCATGCTAATGAGTATTATAACTAGTTCTTTAGGGACGGATACCGGAGGATCTGTCCGGCTTCCGGCATCATACTGTGGAATAGCTGGCTTAAAGCCTTCGTATGGACTAATCAGCAGGCATATCTTTATTAATTGATTGTCACAGACAAATAACTAATATCCATTCAGGTGGGGTGTAGTCTCTTACGCCGACTCGCTTGATTGCGTTGGTATCCTCGCTAAAGGAGCGAGCGATATCAATCCCATATTCAGTATGCGCTACCTATCGTGTTTTTATTTTTTGATGTTGAGTATCATTCTAAGAGGCCTTATCTATATACGATCCAAAGGATCCGACATCCGCTCATGACGATATCCGAAAAAATGCTGCAGAGATGGGTAGAGCTGCGCCTGTTTTACATAGCTCGCTCGAGGGTCTTGTGATAGGAATCCCGCAGGTAATTTACTTCAAAAAGATATCATATAAAGACTATGCCAACCGGCACTATAGGAATACTTCCCAGAGGAGTTGAATCAGTCGACCATGGCTTCCTTTCGAAATCTTGTACGGCAACTAAGATCAGCTGGAGCTAGAATCATCCCAGTCACACTTCCTTCAACCCCCTATGCGCTTAGTGCATACTATGTGATAGCAAGTGCTGAGGCTAGTAGCAACCTAGCTAGGTACTCTGGAATTCATTATGGTAAGAGCGAATCCATACTCTGATTTCCTGCTCTAACAGAAGAGTGTTAGGTCTCAGAGTAGCAACGCCGCCTGAAGCAGATAAGAAAAAAGTTTCAAATATCTATTCTTATACACGATCGAAGGGCTTCGGTCATGAGGTACAAAAGCGTATCCTACTTGGTACTTACGCATTAACAGCAGAGTACGCTCTAAGCCAATATGCATGCGATTTCTATCATTCACCTATCCTTTTTAGTGCTTTTGACAACTATTTCCTTCAAGCTCAACGAGTTCGAAGCTTAGTGAAGGATGACTTCAACCACATTTTTAAATTACCGAATCCGCTAATATCAAATCAAGGCGGTGATAGATATCCGAAAGTAGATGTCCTTTTACACCCATCTGCAGTCGGAGTAGCACCTCTGTTATCCGAAGCTACACAGATGAACGAGCTGGAGGCATATGTGCAAGATGTTTTAACCGTCCCGGCTTCATTGGCCGGATTGCCTGCGTTGTCCGTCCCTATTGGCTTTAGCAATGATGGATGGCCTCTCGGTGCGAGTATTGTAGGCCAATGGGGCAGGATGAGTTTGTTCTTAAAGTTGGAGAAATTATAGAAAAATTGGCCGCAACTAAGTAGACACCACTAACTTGCGATGAGCCTTTATCGCTTCCGCCCCTCAATCATCTTTTAGCGTTATATCATATATTATATATAATTGTATACTATAACTTCGAGGATAGATAATCTATTAGATTTTTGAATTCCACGCTTCGTCTTAATATGACTTTCCCCGATTCGCCACCGTGGCGGAGTTAATTGCCAAAATCGTGCACTACATTTCGCTTCATATACTCAGAGTACTGCCACAGTGGTTCGTAATTCAACGTTGAGAATTACTGTACCGAAGGGTCGTATATCCTAATTAAAGTGATGATTTACTCCTCACCTGGGTCTTCAGTGTATCATGGAAGCAGACCACATGTAAATAGAATACTTTAAGATCAAAAGACCTTCCTTGTAAAGTTATTATATCGACCGCGATGCCGTTGAGAAATCTCATTCGTTATTTGTGAGAACTTCAAACATTCTCTCGCATTCGAAGAGCATCTAATACACCTACGTGGACGCCACTGATGTATGTTACATAATATCATGATCTTCTTCCAAACTAAGCCAGTTGATCATCATGTAGGGGCGACGCGCGTCGCCCCGGTCTTGAGTGGTTATAAACACGCTCTCTCTGTGAACACCACGTACCCCTTCTATCTACTTGACACGAACGACTATAGACATGGCTGATCCTAGCGGCGCTGCTCCCCAGCCTGGTCCAGACGATGTGTCTACCGCGATTCTTCGACCCAAGAAATCGTAAGTCTCTTCTATGCGTGTTTCTTATGAGGTCATTCACTAACTTTGAGCAGTCCAAATCGTCTTTTAGTTGATGATACCAGTAACGATGATAACTCAGGTATGACCAAATATAATGCATGTGCTTCTGACAGAATTCTCAAAGATTTGTGCTCTAGTGTGTACGCTTCATCCTGCAACGATGGAGAAGCTCGGGCTTTTCCGTGGAGATACTGTCCTCGTAAGGTATGCAGTATCATGCCATTTAATATTTGACTAGAGAATACTAATCAATATCTTGTTATAGAGGAAAGAAGAGGAGGGACACCGTTCTCATCTGCTTAGCTGGTGAGGAGGGTACAGTTGAGGAGGGGAAGATTCAGATGAACAAAGTTGCTCGCAATAACCTTCGAGTAAAATTGGCGGATCTGTGTCACATTACACCCCTGCCAGACATCCAATATGGGAAACGTATTCATGTTCTTCCATTTGACGACTCTGTGGAAGGTTTAAGTGGGAACCTCTTCGAGGTTTACCTCAAGCCATATTTCCTTGAGGCGTACCGACCAGTGCGCAAGGGGGACACATTCAAAGTTCGAGGCGGTATGCGTGAGGTCGAATTCAAAGTTGTTGAGACCGACCCAGCGGAATACTGTATTGTCGCTCAAGACACTGTAATTCATACTGGTACGTCTTGTATATATGCGTCCTTTACGTAAGCTCCCGACTAATTCATCTTTTACAGAGGGAGATCCTATTAAACGTGAAGATGAGGAGGCTAACCTCAGTGATGTGGGTTATGACGATATTGGTGGTTGCAGAAAGCAAATGGCTCAGATTCGTGAGCTCGTCGAACTCCCTCTTAGACATCCCCAATTGTTCAAGTCAATTGGTATCAAGCCACCGCGGGGTATTCTAATGTATGGACCACCTGGCACAGGTAAAACTCTTATGGCTCGTGCAGTCGCAAATGAGACTGGTGCATTTTTCTTCTTGATCAACGGGCCAGAGATCATGAGTAAAATGGCTGGTGAAAGTGAGAGTAATCTCCGTAAGGCATTCGAAGAAGCAGAAAAGAATTCGCCAGCAATCATTTTCATCGATGAGATTGACTCTATCGCGCCCAAGCGTGAGAAGGTAAGGGTATATCCACAATGATACAAACTTTTATTGCTAACCTTGTTAATTATAGACCAACGGAGAAGTTGAACGACGTGTTGTATCGCAGCTTTTGACTCTCATGGACGGTCTCAAAGCAAGATCAAATGTTGTAGTCATGGCTGCTACTAACCGCCCGAACTCTATCGATCCTGCTCTCCGTCGATTTGGCCGATTTGATCGGGAAGTTGACATTGGTATCCCAGATCCAACTGGCCGTCTCGAGATCCTTCGGATTCATACGAAGAATATGAAGCTCGCTGACGATGTTGATCTTGAACAGGTAGGTTACCTATTTCCCTCTTCAAGGCTTAAGATCTAATAAGTCGTTTTTAGATTGCAGCAGAAACTCATGGATATGTTGGTTCCGATATCGCAGCCCTTTGCTCAGAAGCTGCCATGCAACAAATTCGTGAAAAAATGGACCTCATTGATCTTGATGAGGATACCATTGATGCTGAAGTACTCGACGCTCTTGGTGTGACTATGGAGAACTTCCGCTTTGCTCTTGGTACTTCCAACCCTTCTGCGCTTCGGGAGACCGTTGTCGAAGTGCCCACCGTCAAATGGGACGATATTGGTGGTCTCGACAAAGTCAAACAGGAGCTCCAAGAGACTGTTCAATATCCTGTCGAGCATCCCGACAAATTCATCAAGTATGGCATGTCTCCATCAAAAGGTGTTCTTTTCTATGGTCCACCAGGTACTGGTAAGACTCTACTCGCCAAGGCGATTGCGAACGAATGTCAGGCCAACTTCATCTCAATTAAGGGTCCCGAACTGCTTACGATGTGGTTTGGTGAATCCGAAGCTAATGTCCGTGATGTTTTTGACAAAGCTCGGGCTGCTGCGCCCTGTGTGATGTTCTTCGATGAACTGGATTCCATAGCAAAGGCTCGTGGAAGCTCTGCTGGTGGTGATGCAGGTGGTGCAGGTGATCGTGTACTGAATCAGCTTCTTACGGAAATGGACGGTATGAACGCGAAGAAGAATGTTTTCATTATTGGTGCAACGAATAGGCCAGATCAAATTGATCCTGCATTACTTCGGCCCGGTCGTCTCGATCAATTGATCTATATTCCTCTGCCAGACGAGTCCGGACGTTTGGCTATTCTTCAAGCCACTCTTAGAAAGTCACCTGTGGCAAAGGATGTCGATCTTAATTTCCTTGCGAAGAGTACTCACGGTTTCTCTGGTGCCGACTTGACAGAAATTTGTCAGAGAGCTGCAAAACTTGCTATTCGAGAGTCGATCGAGGCCGACATTCGACGGACGCGCGAAAAGAAGGAGTCCGGAGATGAGAATATGGAAGACATTGAAGAGGCGGACCCAGTACCCGAGATTGCTCGGTATGTGTTTTGACTGTTTGTATTTCAGCGATCAGATACTTATATTTTCTGTAGTGAACACTTCGAAGAGGCGATGAGATATGCACGCCGTTCCGTGTCTGATCAAGATATCCGGCGTTACGAGATGTTTGCACAAAACTTACAACAATCACGTTCATTCGGAACAACATTCAAGTTCCCTGAAGGTGGTAACTTGCCCTCTGGCTCAGCTGGCGGAAACGCTGCATTCGGCGATGAGGCAGCAGATGATGATTTGTATGCTTAGGGCTAACTCTTTATTTTTGAATGGAATGCATAAATACTGTATGAGACGGACGAGTAGTACGATGATTTCTCTATTTAATCTCATTCAACCTTTTTCGCTTTTTTATATTCCAATGTGTTTTTTTGTCCTACATAGTTTCCTCCCCTGCATTGTGATGATTACTAGAACTGAATGTTGTCGCGTACAAAATAATCTGTTTTTCAAAAGACTTCTCTACATGAGTTTATCCCTATGTTTTGAATCGGCACATGAAATAACCGGAGTTCGGGAAACGCGGTAGTCGCGCGTACTTATACACCTACGTCAGTTTGAACTGGGTGTATCTGTTTCAGTCACTCCGAACTCTATCGAAAATCTGCAACTCTTAAACGCATCCATTTTAGGAGCACTTTGCTAACATACTTTGAATAAAACTTGGAACGTGTCTCTTTTCCTTTCGATATCGTAAAACACTGAGTGGATGGTCTGAACCGATACGTGACTTCTGGTCTGGGTACGCTGTTGGAGGGCTCGATACATCTAGAAAAGTCGAAAAGTAGACCAATTTGGTGAGCCCTTCGGGGAAGACATCAAGTTCGTAAAAATCCTTCAACTAGCATGGAGAAAACTCGATGCACAAACGAAACGGCACTCAAGCAGCGACGCGATGTGATGGATTCAGATGTGGTGAACAGCGAATATTCTAGATCCACCTCTTCGTCTAGTCTCGAAGAGAAGAGAGAAAAGACCTATAGTATCTATGGTGAGAAAGGGAGGGAGGCGTTTGGAAAAATTGGGAGTATGAACAGCGTGAACATCAAGGCGAAGTTATCCCAACTGAAGCAAAGTGCACATGAACGTGCCGCAGGAGTAATGCCAAAGGTTGAGTAAGTCTTCCAATGTATCTTATCAAAATCAACTCCATCTCTGTGGGTATGTATGTGTTAAAGGACTCTAACTGCCCTTTTCTGCTTTGACTTCGTTATCTCTGTTATCAAAGCGGTTCGAGGACGTAACTGATGTTGTAATTTGCCTCCGTTATGAACTCTAGCTTCGTACCTATTGCTGTCCCTCGGCAACGTCGACTACAAACACTCGCCGTCGCCATCTATGAGCTCCTTTTGCCTATCATGTATTCTACTTTTCTGCTTCTATGGTATGTCCTTTATCTCCATTTTCATTATTTGTATATGATCTCTACCATTCTGTACCAGACTGACTCGATGATCATTTATTCCCTTTTTTAACCGACCACCATTTTCTGATGTTGTCATCACCCCTGTTGACGCCGGCCAATGGTTTAGTGCCTTCCCCCGCTTTGGCCTGCCCTGGTGTATTATATCGTCTGGATATATTATCTAGACAAAAGTCCTGAAAATGGGGGAAGATCAAGTCAGTGGTTTCGAAGTATGCGATTTTGGAAGTATTTTGCTGAGTATTACCCTGCTTCGTGAGTATTTCGTTCATGGCCTTTTGGTAGCTTTGTTAGACAGAATCTAATTATCTAACAGGATGATGAAGGCAAGTCGAACAAGAACATATAATTACTTTAAGCAAGTGGCTAAATATGAGTTAGGAGCAAGACCTGCCAGCTGATAGGCCGTATATATTTGGGTACCATCCTCATGGTAAGCATAAAACTTTCCGGTACTAAAAACGAGCACGCTCACTCCGGAATCCAGGGATAATTAGCATGTATGCGGGTTTTTCCAATGTTTGAGAAGCTCTGAAAACTTATTTCTTCTTCTGTTAGGGGCGCCCTTGCCACATTCGCTACTGAGGCAACTGGTTTTGCTTCTGCATTCCCAGGTATCCGCCCGCACCTGCTGACACTCGCGTCCAATTTCCGCATTCCGTTATACCGAGACATAATTCTCTCTTTGGGGATTTGCAGCGTTTCGCGTAATTCTTGTGCCAATATACTGCGCAAGGGGAACGGGAGCGCAATTTGTATTGTTGTCGGAGGGGCAGCTGAAAGTCTGAGTGCCCATCCAGGCACAGCTGACCTGACACTTCGAAGACGACTGGGATTCATCAAACTTGCTTTGCAGTATGGGGCGGACCTTGTACCGGTGTTTTCTTTCGGAGAGAACGACATATTTGAGCAAATGCCGAATGAGAGGGGAACTCTCTTATATAAGCTACAAAAGAAGTTTCAGTCCGTTTTTGGCTTTACTCTTCCGTTATTCCATGGTCGTGGAATGCTAAATTGTAAGTCACAAAATTGGATAAGGTCCTCTACTTCATTCGCTTAGCGTTACTCGTTGTGGAGAGAAGAAACATATCTAACGTATATTTGGCTAGATAACTTGGGGCTTCTGCCGTACCGGAGACGGATAGTTTCCGTAAGTGAGTATCGAGGACTAGGACCTTTCGCTATTAAGTGTTTTATGTTTTGATCATCAACTGACGGCATTCAATGCTTCCTTTTTTATTTTATCGTATGAAATTCATCGGGGGATGTAGTCGGAAGACCGATTAATGTGGTTAAGAGTGAAAAGCCAACACTGGAAGAGATTCATGCCGTGCAAAAGTTGTATATCGAAGAACTATATCGGTATGTGCTGCATTCATCAATTGGGACAGCGAGATATGAATACTGACTAACGGATGCCTCGGGGTTCTTGTGACCATGAAAACTTCCTGATACGTCTCGACGTGATAAGAATCTGGGATGCATACAAAGATGTGTTTGCAGCACATCGGAAGAGGGAGCTGAGTATCATTGACTGAAGTGTACTATAAATAAAAACGGACAAGATGATATGATATGCAATAGAGCGACTAAATAATACCTTATAGAGGATGCTAACAAAAAAAGGGGATGTGATAAATCGGTTAATCGTAGCTAATTATAAAAGAAATGTAATTTGGACGAATCTGTGATGCACAGTTGATAGAAGGAGTAACTTACTCATGAACATGGGGGAGAATTGATCTTGAAAATAGGGTCTGATACGCTTACGTGATAAGATTAAAAGTGAGAGAATCCCAGGAGAGGATGATCAGCCGCCTAAGTCACGGTCTCCCGGATGAGTACAGAAGGCGAGAAGTGTTCTTTTTCAATCAATTTTTTTATCTCTTATGAATACCCCGCTACTTGCAAATGTGCCTTCAGGTCAACGCGAGGCCTACACAGATTTTCTTTCTTCTTCCATAATGAACTTGTCATTTTCGTTGTAGCAAATAATTAGCATAATGTCTTGTTTTATTCTTTGTTGAGCACAAACGCAAAAATTTACAAATCCATTGATTCTCAGAAAAAGTAGACGCGCGATAGCCTAATTCCGTTCGTCGACAGCATCCAGGGCTCGGCTGTCGACACGTGGATAAGCGCAAGATTCGATCGGCTTCATACACGCTTGATCGCTCAATTTACTCGTTACTCGCACATTCCTTCCTTCTCTCTCACAGATTCTTCTTCTCCTCTTCCTTGCAAACTTGCCCTAATCTTTATCGCCCATCTCCATCTCGTCATCAATTCAAATCGTAGACGTCGACTACGTCCTCCCTGGACAAGGAATCGCAACTCAAGCGTTGTCGCGGCAATCTACTGAGCAGCGATGAACGTCCGGGCACTACTTACGGATACAACTCCCGAATCACCTCTTATACAGCGAGAGAATAGAGAAAGAGAAAGGGAAAGAGAGGAAGAAAGAGAGCGTAAATGGGAGAGAGGACGAGAAAGAGAAAGGGAGAGGGATGGTCCAGGAGAACATTTCCTATCTTCAACAGCAGCAATTGGGCCTACCCCACTAGTTCAGCCCCATCTCCGCACCGACCATATTCCCCAGTTAACAGCACTTTTCCCTTTCGTACTCGACTACACAATTACGATGCAAAACTGCTTCTTCCTCCTAGGGCTGGCCCCCCTATACCAGCGCAAAGACATGAACACCGCGAATATGACCATACTGCCGGTCCGGAAACAGCACACAGTAGATCATACAGTGGTGACATCCGCCCTCAGGCACCTCCTTCCTCGTCTCACTCGCATAATCACTCGCACTCTCCAACAACTTCAATGTACTTGTCCCCTTCTCCGCGCGAAGCACTCGGTGGAGGCAGTGCCGCGGCTGCCGTGCCGCCTAACAACAACAACAACATAGACAGGAGAACTCCTCCCGAGTATTCGGCGCCGGAGTATCATGATGCTCATCGAGAGAGGGCGCATTTACTTCTTGATCGAGACCGAGAGCGACAGAGAGCAATGGATAGGGATAGAGAATGGGACAGAGATTACATGCGCATGCGATCTTCGTCGGGGTCAGCGCGATCACCTCCGTACGGTGATTACCGTACTGAGACTGGTCGCGCAACACCCATTGCCCGTTCGGTGCCCCGATCCCCTGCACACTCACCGTACTCTGTCGTGCCTCCTACGTCTCATTCTCATCAACACACTCTTTCTCAACAGCATCTTTCACCCCCACATGTATTAGGAAGCAGTAATTCTGGTAATGGAAGTTCGGGATCCATGCTTGGGAAGTCAACATTGTCTGGCCCTGCTTCAGCTCACGCACCCCCTTGCAGTCACATTCACTTCCTGTTCACTCACACTCACGGCGACCAGGGCCGACACTTCCGAATCTGTCGCTCCCGCCTCCACCAAGCGCTTTGCCTGCCTCTAAACAAACTCACGCTGTGCACGACGGCGCATCGACAGCGCTAACGACGACGACGATGTCAGGCGCCTTACGACCGTCTTCTGGCTTTGATGAGCCTCCATATCATCCGAGTTCGGTGCGTCATTACGTTTCCATTCGTTACCCTATCGGGGATAGAGAGACAAATCTACTTTGTATTACATAATCTAAATGACCGAAGTTTTTTTATGGTATGCCGCTGAGTTGAGCTGATGGGAGATCAGCGGCATCGTTTCTTTTTTCCGTTTTTGCCTTATCCATCAACACAGCGCGTGTCACGTTGCTCTCTCTTTCTCGTTTCCCGACTGTCATCACTGATTCTTTTTGTATTGCTTTTTTAACTGACTTACTACTCTATATAATCTATATAACAGACACGAGCTCCTATGGCGAGCTTGAAAGCTGGGCGTGAACCAGAGCGTAGCTTGAAAGATGATTTGGATCGAGAACGAGAAGAGAAACGATTGAGGCAAGGGCGTGAGAGGGAAAGGGAGGCTGAGTTACTGATCAGGAGTGGGCATAGCGGTAGAATTTCTAATGATGGTACGCCTATCCATAATAGTCCGCCTGGTCCAGTTCCAATAGGTCCAGGAGCTAATGGAGAAGGAGAATGGATGCGAAGGGATAGGGAATTGGATATGACCTCAAGAATACAGATGTCACCTCGGGATGGCCGAGAACGTGACCGAGAGAAAGAGAGAGAGCGCGACTATCGTGACCGCGAGTCAGATCGGGATGCACAGCAGCCACTGCATCATCACCTCACACACACCCACTCGCATTCACAATCGCAACAACACCTGCACTCTCATAGTCCACAACAGTCGTCGGAAATACCAGCCCAATATCCTTCGCAGCAATTGCCACCTACGCAGGAATCAAAACAAAAACCTCATTCCACACCTACTCATACGATGACGGGTAAGCCTCGGGTTAGTCGAAGTGGTGTTCTGAAACTTGCACCGCCTGGGGTAGCTGTACATAACTATCCACCCCCTCGAGCTCTGACCCATCGTTGGTGAACTCACTGCAGTCAGGTCTGATCCTGAGAGCAGATCCTATGAGAGTACAGCAGCAAGTTAATAATAATAACCAAACGTCAAAAGTATCCAAGCCAGATCCTCATAATGGTATGAATTCAAAAAATAATAATGTCCGACAACAATCCCAATCTCTGCCCTCGCTAGCAGAGATGCAACTACCTTCACCTCCGCCTCAGTCTGCCAGAGCACAACATGAGCAGCCACCTTCACATCAGAGGCAACGTTCCAGGTCGTCTGGGACACATAACAATCCATATCCAAATGCACCTATTGGTCCTGGTGTCCCGCCTCCACCAAATGCTGGACTTCCCATGCGTGATATGTCGATGCTAACACAACAACACCAGAAGCCTCAGCAACATACTCATCACTTCAACGCCCCAGGGCCACACAATCAGCAACAGCAAATGCATTCTCATCAACACTCTCAGCATTCTCTTCCAACCCCACCTTCATCGACATCCAGCAATATACCGACATCTGGCCCTGGAATTTCCCACCCATCTCCCCATCATCCTCCTTACCGCCAAATCCCTCCCCCCTCCTCCCCCCTCAACACCAGGGCTATATTCCCCCATCAGTGCATTCATACAATGAGGCACCTCCACCACCTGTTCCAATGGCTTTGCAGCCTATGGTCCGAACACCACCGCCTCCTCCGGAACCCGTTGTGTCTGAAACACCTGTCAATCTAGGTACTTTCGTATTTCCTCGAACGCCATTCCCTTATTTCTTCCCATCCCGTCGTGAATCTGAATCTCGACGTACCGCTTTGGAAAACGAAAATATCACAAGTCCCAATTCCCTGAAGAGACGCCGAGAGATCGAATTCCAAGAGCCCCGAGATAAGCCGACTCACGTGACTATTCTTATTCCTTATGCATTCCTCCCTTCGGCCATTCCCTCCCCGACTAAACCACGTGTATGGGGCGGTGCAACTATCACTACTTCTATGAACGAGTCGTACTTTACTGGTGCACCGTTCGGGATGTACGTTCAACGACCTCCACAGACTCGAAGGGTGTATACAGATGACTCCGATCTCGGGCTTGCTGCTATGCACGCGGGAAAGATATCGTGGAGTGGGATAAAGCGTGCAAAGGCGGCGAAATTGGACTTGAAAGTAACACTGTCTCTGTATCGAGACGTGGGGCGGTATGCTGGTAGCCGGAGTGCGGTCGCTGAAGGCGCTCCTCTAGACTTAGCCGATCTTGATCGAGGATTAAAGAGCTTGTTGAAAGGGAGAGGTGGGAGCGTGGAGTTAAGGGATGAAGAAGAGGATAGAAAAGGATGGTCTATGATTACTGGCACATGGGAGAGTGGACATGATGGAAGCGGGGTAGAGATTTCGAGTGCTGAATGGATTCCCGTGCGTCTCATTCTCTCTTTTTCTCTTTTCTTATTCGATTATGACACTTATTGTATGATTCTTTTTTTTCGTTTTCGTTGGATTCTTTAGCAGGCTTCAGCACGCAAGCTTGGACTGCGTAATCGCTCCAGCGTATGCGAGAATATGCAGAACGACGACGGGCTATCATGGACTCTGAAACTATTGCTGAGTCGCCACTGAAGAAACGGAAAATGCCTCATGGTAATAGTGGGATCGGAGGAGTGCTCACGCCATTGTCAAATTTCGCTTCTTTGGATCTATCATCAGCATCTCTATCTCCTTTGGCAGCGACGATATCACCGTTGCCAACGTTTGACCCAGATATATCTTCTTCTAGAGTGTTAGTATTTGGGAACGATGGATGGGTGAAATGTTTTCAGATCTCTCCTTCTGGTAAGGCTGAGAAGGATGTTAAGAAAGAAAACCGAAAGATTGATGAATCGATCTTGCCAGAGGCTCTTGCTGCCTAGGATAACTAATTTCCCCCTTTTTTCGTTATTATTGTTTCTTGTTTTTGCTTTGCTAAACATTTACTGAACGTTGTTACTCACAAAAAAAGGTGGTGAGATAGGGAGAGATGGTATGCCACTCTGTTTCTAATGCAAAATATTCATTTCATATGATACAATAATTCGTGATGTACGCAGAATACTGTAATTCGCTTTCTATTCCTTTCTGTTACCAAAAGCACTATTGCCTCTTTTTACATGTTGCTGACCTTCATGTTGACTACGTTGCTCAACTCTCAATCCAAAACGATTCCTTGTACTAGTAAAATGAACATACCATCTACCCTTTTTACATACTTGTCCATACTTTTTTGTTGATCTATGGGGCTTTACTCTTACTCAAATTAACTCTTTCTTATTTCTTATGACACCCAATTACTCGAGTAGATCTCATTTCTTACTTGACTTACTTTTGTCCTCCTCTTACTGCCTCATCTCTCTCTATATCCCTCTCACTTGAATGACCACCCTTTGGTATGTTGACGAATTACTTAATAATGATATTGTCTGTTTTAGCTTTGTTGTGTGTTGTCTATGATCGTCCTACCGCCAGCTCTTTATGATTTGATCAACTCCCTTTTCAACTTTTTTTGTAGCTAACTTGTCTACTACTTTTATTTTTCACTACAGAACACGAAGGAACTTTTCATATGTGGTAAGAACTTAAGTGTGTTGTAGGAGTATAAGGTTGGATATAAGGGTCGCTGAAATGGGATGAATAAACACTTTATGACGTGGCTGTAAGCTTCGAGAGATATGCTGCTTAGTCTAAGTCTCACCGCTGAATGATACCCTCATGTGACAAATTCTCTTATGTCTCTTATGTAAGCGTGACAAAGGTGGCTTCCCACCCGGAAAGTTTGATAAAAGTAGACACTGACTGGCGATATATGCCAATTTGAGCCCTCAAATCCCATAATTTCGGGAAAGGCCAATTAAGATTTATAGAGAATCCGGAGCTTGACCTAAACAGAGAATGTACATATTATCTCTCCAAGCTTGTGAACATAGTAACGAGTGAGACACGATGCCTTTTTTGGTTACCCACACCGACCTTCCAAAAGTGATGTGTGTATGTAATCCATCACACTTGTGGCTTGGTCAATAGTTACTTGATTACCTCTTTCACCTGAGATACTTTGTTGTCTATAATACTCACAAGCTCTCTGTATACTCAAGTATAAAATCTAGTGTTCTATGATGCTCGGTATATCCCCTTGCTTATGATATCTGTAAACTGTTATTGTGCTCACTCTAAGCGTCACCATCTATGATTTTCGTCTACTCTTGAGACACAATGCTAGTGGTCTCGGATTGTAGAATCTGGTTTTGGGGGACTTTTTTACTCTAAAAAATTATCCAAAAACCTATTTGTTACGAAGAAAGAGATAAAATCTGTAAGTGGACGGAAAGCAGCAAGTTGAAGTACATGTACATAGTTTCCGAGACATAGTCGCGGAAGGTATCTTTTTTCGGAGCCGCTTTACAAATTCGTATCCAGATAATTATCTGAAGCGTTCTGAACCGTACAGGTTACTTTCTGTCCATGTTTTGAATTAATATCCGATTCTCAGTATCCGCTTCACAATAGCCCTAATTATGCTCGCCTAGTCTGTACTACTATATCAAAAAATGATATAAAATGCTTAGACTTGGAGACCCAACTCCTCCACCGAAGGCTTATCCTCCCCAGCTAACATCTGCTTACTATGTTCACTACTTCACTCCTCCCCTCTATACTACTTTCCCTCTCTGTGGCAGCTTTACCACTTCAAGTCCGCGAATCCACACCTGGTGTCACTCTACCATTTGCACTCAACCTCAAACTCAATGGCTCAACCCTTCCTGAGCTCGATCGCGCCCGTGCAACTCTTGCTTTAACCCGTGGGAAGCAGATAGAAGATTCCTTGAAGAACAATACAAAGGACTCTTCTCTCACTGAACTGACGAAACGTGCAGCTAGCATCGACGCTACCAATACTGGCGTCACTTACATCACCAGCGTCGGAGTTGGAAGCCCAGCAACCACTTATCCGCTGCTCATTGATACCGGCTCTTCAAATATCTGGATTGGAGCCAAAAAGTCCTATGCTCGCACCAACACAAGCACAAACACAGGGAAGAAATTCAGTATCAATTATGGATCCGGGAGTGTCACCGGATACGAATGTAAGAAACCACAAGTTAACTATAAGATAGATCTTAACCTTGTTTTACCTTCATAAGATATCGACACTGTATCTCTTTCAACCGACTTAACTGTTACCAAACAATCAATCGGCGTCGCATCTAGTTCAACTGGAATGACGGAGGCGGATGGGATACTTGGCATAGGCCCTGTCGCTCTGACCTCGGGAACCGTTCAGGACACATTCAGAGTTCCTACAATCAGCGACAATCTCTATTCGCAAAAGAAAATATCGGTGGAGGTTATCGGTATCTCTTATAACCCTGACTCTTCTTCTGCTCATGGAGAGCTTACCTTCGGTGGCACTGATTCGTCCAAATACACGGATTCAATCACTTATACTCCTATCACAAAGTCCTCTCCAGCCAAATACTACTGGGGTATCGACCAGACAGTCACCTATGGTTCTTCGAACTCTCCCGTCCTCTCCTCAACTTCTGGCATCGTCGACACTGGCACAACACTTGTTCTCCTCGCAACAGACGCATACAACCGTTACAAGAACCTCACTGGCGCCACTGTTGACGCAGCGACTGGCCTTCTTAAGATTATGCCATCCCAATATTCAAATCTCCAAAGTCTCTACTTTACCATCGGAGGAAGAAAGTTCGAGCTTACAGCAGATGCTCAGATCTGGCCTCGTCAGTTCAACCGACACATCAGTGGCTCATCCGATGACGTATATCTTATTGTATCTGATGTATGTGATTTTTCTAATCAACTTCCACACTCAAAACATTGTGTACTAACTCACTATCAATGATAGCTTGGGTCACAAAGTGGGCAGGGCATCAACTTCATCAACGGCTACACATTCCTCCAGCGCTTTTACTCAGTCTACGACACTACGAATAGCCGTGTTGGACTTGCAACCACATCGTATACTTACACGACTTCGAACTGAACGGGCCCCTTTATACCTATTTTATATCCTTTCTCGTCCTTCTTCACACTCCAAATCAAACCAAATATCTTTTTCCCAAGTTTTTCGAAATGACGAAGCATACCATGTACTTTAGGTTATAACATTTGTTAATAACACGAATATAACTCTCGCAACTTGATACTATTATGTGTGAATCCTATATGACATTGCGATGCTTGAATTTTTGATAAGTAAAATCCTACAAGCTTCAATTGTAACGAGGAATCGTGGTTATGGTTTTCAATCACGCATATGAAATTTTTTTGAGTCGGAAAGAAACTGTGTTTTAATAAACATGCTGATACATGGGAGCCATATGGCATAATGCAGAGAAACCATAACGAAAACAGAGTAAGCGATACATTTATTTCTAAATAAAATAGATATTCAGTATTCTCGTTTGCGATATATTGATGTGAATGAGCAAGAAAACTCACGAGAATAATACCATCGAAGCGCTGTTTGAACCAAGCCATAGTATCCTCCTTCTTTACACGGTGTTGGAAGCCAATACGAGCCTTCTTTGCCTTCCTCTTTGCTACTCTTCCTCCTGGACGACCCATAACAACGTAGAAGTCCATGCCGAAGATACCAATGTTGGGGTCGTATCGAGCACCAAGATCGATGTGTTCAGTGATACCAAAACCGAAGTTTCCGGTATCTGAGAAGTTCTTGCGCACGAGTTCGTATTCCTTCACTTTAAGACCTCGCTCAAGGATTTCTTCTGCCTTAGGTCCTCGGATGGTGACATGTACAGCAATCTTTTCGTTACGACGGATACCGAAGGTACGCACGGTGTAGCGTGCTTTTGAGGTTACCGGTGTCTGACCGGTAAGCTGCTCCAAAACCTTGGAGGCACGGGTGAGACGATCACCAGACTCACCCACGGAAATGTCTAGATACATATATTCATTGATAACTATTCGAAAGTGTATAAGGGCTGTTGTACATACTAATGACGAGCTTGTCAATGCGAAGCTCCTTCATGGGGTTCGTTGGCGCGGTCTTGGTGTCGGCCTGAGAGGACATCGTTTAAAGATAAGTGATAAATTACAAAAAATGCAGTCTACGACGCACCATAGTGTCGAAATAGTCTTGAGGATGCTTGAGGATCGCATAAACAATACACAAATAACAGCTCATTTCCGATCATGCTGTATAGTTCTTCAACAATATTTCCCACGCACATCCCTTATACCACCCGAACTTCTTGGTCGCAGTCGCGGATTGTCTATTATTTTGCCGATAGCCCCCAAAACAGTATCGAAAATGGAATTTATCAGCACATAATCTATGTCAAGACTTGTCTTAGCTGGTTTTAAGAACAAATACCTAGTTCACAAGGTGAAGACATGCGATTTGCAGATTTCCTCTCTTCGGAAGGTTTTGAAGGTTTATCACAATCGTGTTTTTCAACTTGAACTAAAAGGAAGATGACTTGGTACTTGTGCATTGATCCGTTTCAAGGCATTCTCCTTGGATCTCCTAAACGGATACATGTAAAAAAACTCCTTAAGAAAGTAAAACAACCTTTCGGTGATCTGTCTACTAACCTAAGCTTAGTCTGCCAATCCCGCCCTCGAAGCGTTTTCTGTTCTGGTAAAAGGCTTGGCACATTTGATATCTTTATTGGCTTTGGTAGACAATTGCAAGACCAATGTGTTCTGATCATCTTCTGTTGCTCCTAAAGGACACATACTAACCAGTAAAGTATCAATATCTTACATATCCCACTAGTCATCATCTCCGATGAAGTGTTCTAAATGTTGATTGTATTTATGTATAGTGGTTCAAATGAAAGAGTGAATGTCAAAAAAATCAAGGGCTGACACAAACACAAACTTCTATCAAAAATCAACAAGACTTCATCATTCTTAAAAAGATGAAAACATCGAAGAACTCTAATGACACTCAATTTCGACCCGTTTGACAGTTGCAGTTATAGTCGACGGAGCAGTTTCCCAGTCAATAGGACCTTTTGCCCATTCGCTTGTGCCTTGAGCAGTCGATGCATCCCAAATACCAAGCTGTATGCGAGAAGCTTGGGTAGGGTAGTGCTCTGTTCCGTTAATCTGTGTCTCGCCTAGTTGAAAACGTGATGAGAGTAAGACAGCTTTCTTCAATTCTTATAGTCTAACTTACTAGGTTTCAGAGTGCGGACAAGTTTTCCATCCAGAGACCAATTTATCCTATCCTTATTCCAATCAATAGTGTAATTATGGAATTCATCTACAGTATCAGATTTTTTGTTGTATTCTTCTTTGCTGCTAAGTACACCATAAAGCGGGCCCTTGTCCTTGGGGCTTGGAGAGAAGGCATTGGTTTGCCAACTGTGAGGTTCACCTCCAAGAATTTCAACGTCAATCTCGTCGTGTCCGTCAGCTATGTAAATTTTGTTTGAGTACATCATATCATGAATATAATCTACATGTGTATTTGTACGTACCGATCATAATGACGGCAGTGACGACTCCAGCTACTGTTGGGGCTTTCACCTCGAAAGTCACTTTCCCATGTCTTTGAGATATCAGAAACAAGTTTCTTATTCGATTGAGGAACACTTACGATAAAAGAAATGTTGAATTTATTGTGGCTCCTTGCCCAGCAACACTGTTGACATTGCCTTGACGCGCGACAGGGCCTTCCGGTCTCTTCAGATACATCTGTAATCCATTGCCAGTTGCTTCGTAACTATCCGAGGGGCTTATTCCAACGAAAGGAGTAAGAGGGATTTGAGATACATCCATTGGCGAAAACGTTGAGACAAAAGGTTTGCATGCAACCTTATCACTAGCATTTTGAGACAATGAGCCAGGAATGATATTGATATTAGCTATTTCATTGTCTAGAAAATCGCGAACAACAGCGGCAGCTCGAGCCAGCGAGCTGGAAGAAAGAAGTATAACCAATGCATTGAGAGGCTGCATTTTTAGAGAGCTATAAGAACGAGCGAAAAGAATGTAATGTAGAAGAGGGCAGGAAGAAACAGAACAGAATAAAGAATGAGGCTGAGGCTGGAGCTACTTATTAGATTCAGACTTGGACCGAGTTTATACCATATTAGACTCGGATACAAGGTGCTCACTTATGATCAGCTAAAAGAGAAGAAGATGTATAGTACAGTATATTATGGTACATTGGCTAAGCACGATTAATTAGCGAGCCCCTTCATATGGTGCCGGCGCACCAGAACCAACGAGAATCATTTCGTCCAAGATGTCATCATTCTCAGTTCGTTTATAGGTCCTAACCGTCTCTCCGAAATCTGAAATGTCGTATATACGGAAGCGACGATCGAATCTATTGTACGCAACAATAGTGAGTGAGGGTGGAATCATCCCGAAGACGTGAAGATACTTACCCGATCTTTGAATACCCAGAATAAGAGCTAATGAGATGTTAGTAGATTCATACAACAATGATAGATTAGAAAATTCCGTACCCTCCACCTCCAAAACATTGCCAAACGCCTTTCACCCTTCTGCAGTTCTCTGTAACTATTAAAAAATCAGACGTGCTACCATCTTTTGATTTTTGGAATTCAAAATTCTTACTGTGACAATGTCCATTTGCAATAACCTTGACTTCATGTTGACCACCACCAGCGTTATGAGAGGTCTCGTACGCCTTCAGTACTGCCTTTTCATAGAATCCATCATTGCCTTTAGCGTTACCATGATCTTCTATATCATGGATTCCAATATCAAGAGGGATTCCTGTTTCCAAATCGACATCCGCGTCATCATAAGCCTCAGGGCTAAGTAATTCCATCAAAATAAACATTTTATGAATTAGAATAGGAGACTTACAGTGGGATATGGAAAAACATCAAAGCATTAGGTTTTGCTAATCTTTTGGAACCTGGGGTAACCTGACCTATAGACTGACGTTTCCAGATGGTATCGAAGTCTGTCGCACCATCAGGGGTAAATGGCCTTTCAATCTCTTGAACAGAAGCAGATTCTTGGAGAAACCACTCTATTTGGCTCTAAATTCATTAATTGGGTTACTGATGATATGCTTTTAATTGGGCTAGTTTCTACCTGTTTAATCCAGTCATATTCCGTTGGATGGAATAGACCTAGTATTACCACAAATTCATAAGCTGTTTTAGTCATACGAAAACCAACTGTCATACCAAACCAATCGAAAAATCCTTTTGAGTAGGAACCAGAGTCCAGGAAGTATAGAGTTAGAAGGTGCATCTTAGACCTACACGGAAATAAGACAACGACATATACAACATCTAGATGTGCTTACGCATCAGCACTAAACACCTTAAGCACATAATTTCCAACGCCGTTCACATCCTTCGGACCCCTTTGAGTTAGACTATACGGCATACCCTGCATCAGAGCCATTTGATCTTCTCTTGTCATTCCGTTCTCCGAGTCATGATTACCGAAAATGGCAGCCCAGGGGATAGCTCTGTCAGTCACTGCGTTTGCAAACTTGGCGAGTACGGAACGCGGGTCCCAAGATGTGCCCTGTCCATTCAACTGATCGCCAGTGAAGACAACCATATCTGGTTTCTCTTCATCGAGAACATGTGCCAGAAGTGTATTTGTGAGGTTATCTGATTTAGAGCAAGGACTAAATGACACATCCCGACACCTTCCCATGTCCACAGAGTAGTGCAAGTCGGCTATCTGAAGTATTTTGAATTTGCCATCCCTAGAGAAATGAAGGGGAGGGGCAGTTGGAACGGCTGGGGATGAATATTATTATCATGCTATGTATTAATGGTGTTGATGGGGACCTTACGCTTTACACCTCTTCGGTAGGTAAGCCATGCACTATCCGTGTGGAGACTTGCCTCTGTTGTGGGTGGGGCTAATCTTTCGAATCCGTACCACGGTCGATCTTCCCCGAAAAGCACATCCAACTCTGTTATGATATTTGATTTCTGATCTGCCGTCATATAAGACATCCGTGGGCCAAGCTTATACCACAAAAACAACGGTGGTGCACGAGGAACACCGTCACGAAGCGATACTGGGACCTTGGTCCAATTTTCCTGTGTAGTCGGTTCTTCCCCGTCCGGTAGTAAAACGATATCGTCTACAAGATCGACATCAAGACGCCGACTACGACGGTAGTAGATGTGCTATGACAAAAGTCAAGAACACTATATGGGTGGTTAAAGATATTTGTACTGACAAGTGACCAAATTCCGGACATAGCGTTTAGATCCCGGTCTACACGAACCCATTTCCCTTTAATTGCATCAGCTTCCGGAGTAGTCTTTGGATAGCATAATGATGACATAGATGAAGGGAGGGGACATTTTGCAACTGCTATCTCTGTCACTAGTATTATCAGTTAGTTACCCATTTTAGTTGCAAGTTATGCAGAGCTCACATCCCGTAACATGCGGTAAAAGAGGTGACCAAACGTCCAGGGGTAGGCTTGAAGCATCAGCTGTAGTGTCTCCCGAAGTTGTATTCCACCAATCGACTCCATCTTCTTGACCGCCATTGCCTGACCCTATTTGCGTATCACCCGTCTTTGAATTAGAATCCGCAGCTGTACTCTCGCTTGATATCGTTTCCCAAGCCTGCCAGCCTACCCTCTGCTGTTTTCCGGGTCCGTTGATTGGTTGGTAAAGAACAAAAATCCAAGTCAGGAGCAATCCAAAGCAAATTAATGTTCCCGATGGGATTAGTATACTTCTGAGGAAGCGGAAGAAACGACCGCAAGTGAGAGCCATGAATGAGCCACTCAAGAGTGAGATAGCCTAGCTCGCCCGGGTCAGGCCAGTATTATGTTTGGATATAAAATAATCCTGAAATTTGCAAGCTATTATTGCCTAGATGGAATGACACGGTAGTATAATACTGTTCATGAGTAATGTTAGTATTATTGAATCAGCTACCAAAACGACATTGCAGGATCCGCAACTTCCAAAAGGGGCCATCACGAAGTATCACACACGCGTGAGGCGCGTAATATAACAGACTCGACGCGTCTTGATCCCTTACAATTAACACCATGTCAGACCGTCGTAATAGGGCCTCGAAACTAGATAGGTTAGCTCAATACAAGCGTGCAAGGGAAGGCGGGGGCAGGAACTGGAAGGTAAGACGCGTCAAACGCGTCTCACATAGCTGCTTCCCAAGATAACTAAATATCTCTTTAGCAAGAAGAAGAGGAAACTCTATATGATGAGGTAGATGAGGACCAGTATAAATCCATAGTGAAGGGAAGACTACAACGCGATGACTTCATTGTCGATGATGGGGTTGACGGTTATGCTGATAACGGTATGGACGACTGGGGAGATGATCAAGGAGCCTTAGAATCGGACGAGGAGATTAAACCGAAAGGTAAGATTTTATTCTTGTTTTAATAAACCCGCTGTGACTGATTATTGCTTTAGCCAAGAAAAAGAACAAAACTGCTAAAACAAAGCCAGCACCTCCTCCAATACCAGCTGCAACCTTCAATGACTACAAACCAAAACCATCTGCAGCTAATGAAGAGGACTTCATGGCATCATTACTTGGGGGTATAGATACGAACGTGATAGTGGGTACCTCCTCTAACTCTCGCAAACGAAAGCCGCGCGAAGACTCGCTTCCACCTTCATCGGACGTGGAGAATTATGAAGCTTATCGAATAAACGATGATGCATATGCGGATACGTCTTCAGACGGGCAAATTGAAGACTTCTTAGATGTGTCTAGTGACGACTTTGGTCGTAATGCGAGTCCATTCAAAAGAGCTCGAAAGGATGACCCAGACGTAACTCCTGCGGTGACGAAGCTGGAAAATTTTAATGTCGAAACTAGTTCCGCCTCCGCTGATGACTTCGATAATTTTGACATGGATGATTTTGCTATGGATGAGGAAGATATCAAAGCACAGATAGATAAAGTAAAAATGGAAATTGATGAACCGAAATTACCCACCATTGCATCTGAAGCTCAGAAGGGGAAAGGGCCTGTTGTTGATGTAAAGAAAGAAGAGGCTCCCTCATGGTTAAATGTTCACGCCTCGTTAAAGGTCAATGTCGAGGAGTCTTTAGGTCCCCTAGCGAAATCTTCATCTGCAAATGTCAACTCTTCAAACATTGATGCACTTGAAGAGGACGGATCACTGAGATTCTTCTGGATTGACTATTTAGAACAGGATGGTAAATTACATTTTATCGGTAAATTGAAGGACAAAGCATCCCAGACCTGGATTAGCTGTTGCATATCAGTTGAAAATCTTGAAAGGAACCTTTTCCTACTTCCTCGAGAGAAGCGGATAGGTGCGTTTGGATAGTAACACGAATTATTCATTCTAAGCACTAACCACTTCTTCTTCTTCTTCTTTCTTCTAGAGGACGGATATGAAACGGATATCGTCCCAAGTCTGAAGGACATACACTCTGACTTTGATGCGATACGTAAACAAGCTGGAATTAAGTCATTCAAGGCAAAATTTGTCAAGCGAAAATATGCCTTTGGTGACCCAGATGTACCTACGTCTGAGACTAAATGGATGAAAGTTATATATCCATTCACCGGTAGGAAGTCTGTTCTAGAATTAAATTCTGTACTAACCTCTGAATTTAGAGCACCAGATCGCTGAACATACAACGAGTCCAAATATTGCAAAAATATTTGGAACGAAAACAAGCGCCTTCGAGCTTCTGGTGCTAAAACGCAAGATAATGGGGCCTTGTTGGTTGGAAATCAAGAAACCTCACATCGAGCACAAAGGGGTTTGTGATCATTATTGGCCCAACTATATCTGAGTTAACCCTTTTTATCAGATCTCCTGGTGTAAATTTGAAGCCGTTGTGTCCGATCCAAAGGACATAAATCCGTTCTCTGATGCAGACCCTGATGCACCAAAGGAAACTCCACCATTGACTATCATGAGTCTGAGTGTGCGAACAATAGTCAATTACAAGGAAAACAAACGTGAAATCGTATGTGTGACCTCAAGGACGTGGTCAAATCGTGAGTATGGTGATATCTGGATGAGCCTGCATCTCTAATAGTCAACTTATCCTTCTATAGTGGATATTGAAGACCCAATTCCTCCAGATCAGCTCCCTTGTTCTGTACACACTCTGGTTAGACCATTAGACAAATTCCCCCCCAAATTCCAGGCTGCAGCTCAGTCAAACAAGATGGGCCTTATCTCTGCAGAAGCAAACGAAAGGGTGCTGCTTAATCGTCTACTTGGTAATGATCTTCTCACATCACTTCTAGAGTATCTCCCAAATTTACTAATATGACTTTCAGTTACAATTTACAAGACTGATCCTGATGTTATCGTTGGTCATGAATTTTTGGGAGTCTCCTTGGATGTACTTTTGACTCGAATGCGTGATCTCAAAGCAGATAATTGGTCGAGAATAGGAAGATTTAGAAGGAGTAGGTGGCCAAATATCGGAAAGCAAGGGACAAATATAAGGTTTTTGAGTGGAAGGCTCTTGTGCGACCTCGCTAGTGACGGAGCAAAGGTATGCTTACAATCAACACTTCGCGTTATTGGGTGGGTATTCAAAATTCTCTGAACATAGGGTATGATATCCTCAACAACCTGGTCCCTGACGGAGATGTGTATGACACACCTGAAGCTTGAGCGCCAAGAGATTGACCCCGATGAAGTGGCAAACTATTTCGACAGTAGTGTCGCTTCACCCGATCGACTCTTGACTTTCGTACGACACTGCGAAATGGATGCTCACTATCAGATGGCCATTGCAGCAAGTGTGCAGATCCTTCCTTTGACAAGACAACTTACTAATCTTGCTGGGAATGCATGGTATGGTGCACTATTTCGCTAATCTCATAGTCACACTAATAGATTCTCAGGAACAAAACACTAAATGGTGGACGCGCTGAAAGGAATGAATATATTCTTTTGCACGAGTTTCATCGCCTCAAATATATCTGCCCAGACAAGACGTGGGGAAAGAAATCTGCTGCAGCCGTTAAAGCTGAAGCTGAGGAGGGTAATGCAGCCGCTGAGACGACATCGAAAAACAAGAAGGACAAATACAAGGGTGGTTTGGTGTTTGAACCGAAACGAGGTCTTTGGGATAAATACATTCTTGTTATGGATTTCAACTCTCTTTATCCGAGTATTATTCAAGAATATAATATCGACTTTACTACCGTGGAGAGAGTAGAGAGCGAGGTAAACCAATTTAGCTATCACTATTTCCATATTCTCATATTCGTCCCCTATATTTAGGATGGAGAAGAGAAGATACCTGAACCACCTGCTCCAGAGGTTCCTCAGGGTGTACTTCCAAGACTTATTGCTACACTCGTAAACAGACGACGACAAGTAAAAAGCTTGATGAAAGATCGTTCGATATCTCAAGCTAAGAGACTGCAGGTAGGACCAGGCTTTTACTTAGAATGTGGGGTCAGTAGCTGACGTCCGTTGAAATAGTATGATATCAAGCAACAAGCTCTTAAGCTCACTGCGAACAGTATGTATGGATGTCTTGGATTCGAGTACTCAAGGTTCTATGCTCGCCCACTTGCTGCCCTCACAACTTTCAAGGGTCGCGAGATTCTCACTCATACTCGTGAATTAGCCGAGAGTCTACAGCTTGATGTAAGAACACTTGGCAAATCTATCTTCAATAAGGTCTAATAAATGTATTATAACAGGTTGTTTATGGTGACACAGACTCGGTCTTTGTGAATTCAAATGTTACGGACTTCGCTGAAGCGCTGAAGATTTCTGCTGAGTTCAAGAGACAGGTCAACGAACAGTACAAGCTTCTTGAAATCGATTTGGACGGTGTTTTCCAGCGTCTTCTTCTTTTACAGAAGAAAAAATACGCTGCTGTCAAGATGGAAGATGAAAATCGTACTTCTGTAGAAGTGAAGGGTCTTGATATGAAGCGTCGAGAATACTGTGCTCTATCCAAGACAGTTTCGCAGTAAGCATTCAAAAAGGATTGATTATTACATCCTTTTCTTACATCCGTTTTACTTGAAGATATGTTATCAACCAAATACTGTCTGGAGAGGCCACGGAAGTGGTCATAGAGAAAATTCATGAGTATCTAAGTACAATAGGAGAAGGTGTACGCTCTGGAAAAATCGGATTAGAGGAGTTTATCATCTTCAAGGTAACTATAGCTTTGTAAACAAAGTGCTACGGATATCTCATATACACTTTCAGCGATTGGGAAAAAATCCGGAAGATTATCCAGATGCAAAGAGTCAGCCACATGTTACTGTAGCTTTGCGCATGAAACAAAAGGGACAGTCTGCTCGCGCTGGCGATGTTATTCCTTACATCTTTTGTACAAGTGATGGAAGTGATCCATCTAAGCATAGTCAAGCGGACAAAGCGTTCCATCCTGATGAAATTAGAAGGGGTCATGGTTCACTTCAGATAGGTGAGATACCATTGATCAAGCTTCACCCACTTGATAAGATTTGATGCTAATCTAATGTCTGGAGATTATGAATTTTATCTTTCTCAACAAGTGTTACCTCCGATTGAACGTCTTTGTGACCCCATAGAGGGTACAGACAGGGCACGTTTAGCGGAATGCCTTGGCCTTGATCCAGGACGTTACCGATCGTATGTCGGGAGCGAAACGAGTGAACGAGTATTTGGGACACTTGAATCGCAAATGCCTGACAGCATCCGGTTTAAAGATTGTGAACCATTGTCTATCAGATGCCGTCATTGTGAAGGATGCATGCCGTTTACGCACGTTTCGGAGCGATCTGTAAGTTTACTCTCTCAACTGAATCAGCTTCTCCACTTCCACTTCCTTTTCTTCTGATTATCTTTATTTGGACCCCTTCTCTCCATCCTCCTTCTTTCTTCTTTTCCATTCTTTTGGGTCGGCGATTACCTAACTTACGAATATTTAAACAAAAAATTATTTTTCGCCATTGCTCTAGACTTCGATATTACACCCTAAGGGACCAATATGCGGTGCGATTGATTGCGGTGCACCTCTGAACGGAAAGAGCATGTGCTTGCAGCTCGAGAGTCAGATTAGAGATTACATTAACAAGTATTATGAAGGGTGGACAATTTGCGATGATCCAACGTGCCGTAACCGTACTAAGATGATGAGTGTATACGGACGTCGGTGCCTTAGGCCAGGTTGTAAAGGCACTGTCACATTTGAGGTGGGTATACTTTTTATAGTATAACTTGAAATGGAGATGTTTGATAGAGACATACTTTTCTTGTTATTCTTGACAGTATTCGGATAGCCAGCTTTACAATCAGTTGATGTACTTCTCATCTCTTGTGGATTCAAAAAAAATAGAGAAGGCACCAAAATATAATAACAGTAAGTATTTTAGTTCAATCTTATTTGTAAAGATTAGGTGTCGGAATTAGAATGATAACTGACATGTTGTACAGCGATGCAAGGAATTGTTATAAACAACAAGCAGTTGCTGGATGCAATGAATGACATTGTGAATAAATATCTGGACAATTGTGGGAGGAGATGGGTTGAACTTGGTAATCTATTTTCATTTATGAAATTATAACAAAGGTGTTCAACAACTTTCCACGACAACCGGAGTTTTGTTTTTATTTTTCTCTCTCCCCTTCTCTGTTTGTGCTATTCTATGCATTACTATAGTGTAATTAACTATAGTGTGACTAAATTTCTTTTTCATTCCTTCATTTCTCACTTCTATTTTTTCACTCTGCCTTTACTGTTCATTAGACAATGATGTAATCTGATATCCAAAATGCGCACTCACTGCACTGCAACTGTATCGCAATGAATTGAAAATGAGATATAGAATCATATTGATATTAACATTAATGATCTGGCTTTGTGGAAGCATAGCCTCCTTCTTAAGCATATTCTCACTCCTCACTGCGGAGAAGATGCTTAACTAGGTCAATGCGCGGCAAAGTGCATCTGCCAAGAATGTAATAGTGCTACTGACTAGTGTGTTAGTTGTTGATTGCTGGCTATTTACATTGATTTACATTGGACTTACTATATATCAACCCCCCGCCTATTGAACCTTTCCATTCATCCCTTTCCTCCCTCCTTTCCTTTCCTCCTCCCCCCATTTTTCTTCCTTTCTTCGCCTTAACATTTTATCATTACCACCATCATCGACGACGACGACGAATTGACTACGACGAAACAGGAAGTCTCTCACATACGAAACCGCAACGACCCCTTCTTCCTTTATTTCTCCGCTCATCTCCGCTTGGTTATTTTACGTTGTTCTTAGGATAGCTATTACCAAGGTACGAATTGACCTCGGCATAACCAGGTCTCTTTCAAAGGGATACTAAACAACTTATAACTATCTTTACAACTACGATACACAGAAACGATGACGTCTACCCCGAAACCAGCATCTACCTCAATCGCCCCTCTTACAGATGAGGGAGAAACGAAACCTGTGGTAGTAGACGAGAGCAATCCAGAATCAGCTGAGGCCGAGTTAGCCGCTGCTACTGAGTTACCTGATAGTGGTGAGACGAGTGAAGGTGGGAAGTTGAAGATGATCGTACAGTTGCTCAAACGTTGCTTGGGTGTCAAGGATCTTGCTGCTATGTATGTAATAAAATAACATCATACTCTGCATCCCTTTGCTTGCTTGCACTCTTCATTCACAATACCCCCCCCCCCCTCTCCTATCTTTGCCCTACTTATTTATCTACCTTCTTTTGTATACGGAGCGCGCGTACCTTTCTTTCTTAGTTCGATGGCTAAAGACTCGACTGACTGACTGATTGACTCGTTTCTATATCTGACCATTTGTCTATCGATTATTTCGCTGCTGTCTCTTACCATTGGAAAGGCGTCTCTCACTCCCTGCTTCTCTGTTAGAACCTATACCTAATCTGGAGTATTGGCACTACCTAGATAGACCTGATTTGTTTGTCTCGTACGTGTTATTCTTCTTGAAACACCTCACAAGAACCAGGGATTTAAAAGCATGTCGGAGTTAACAAAAGCTTTCCCCTATAATTAGTATTAATGACTCTAATGATCCATTTGAGCGGATGTTAGCGGTCATCCGCTTTACATTCACAAAAGACCTAAAGTTCATCGTACGTTTCTTGTCTTTCTCTTGGCTTTCTCGCGCCTATACGTGAAACTTGACACTCAATCGAACCGTTGATTGCAGCGAGGAAAAGTTGTCAAGCCGTACAACTCCGTTCTCGGCGAACACTTTCGAGCACACTGGGATGTACTTCCTATAGAATACCCATCTGATCCAAGCCAAGGACCCATCCATCGGCAACATATCACTTCTCCATCTTCTTCCGCTGTGTTCGGAAAAGGACCTAAGGATGAGAGTACGTTCTCTCTTCGGTCGGCGAAGAGTGCTACAAGCTCGAAGCGTACATCCATATTCGACTTTGCTACCGCACGCGCTACTCCGTTGCCCAAGTCCGCGGGACCCGCTTCGCCCAAGGCAGTACCTATGACAAACACCAGTTCTACTGGATCTGTTACTAGGAACGGGGAGGGTGCGGCTGCTGTAGAAGGTAATCTCGCCGCTCAAGTATCAAACATTAGCCTTGGAGGTGGTTCTTTCGAATCTGGTACAAGTTCCTCTGGAGACCCAACAGCTTCAGAATACGTTCGAGTCGCCTTCCTCACCGAGCAAATATCTCATCATCCACCTATAAGTGCATATTATGCCTCTTGCCCCACTCGTGGAGTGGCGCTTATGGGTATAGACCAGATCAGCGCACGTGTATCAGGAACTGGGGTACGTGTCGCGCCGGGCTCGCAAAACAAGGGTATCTTTATCCAAATCCAGTCTGGGCATGGAGAGGGTGAACAGTACCAGATTACCCATCCTATCGCGATGGTGAATGGGATGCTGCGCGGAAGCTTTTATGTTACTGTTGGGGAGTCAACGATTATCACATGCTCTCAGTCGGATGGAAAAGGGAAAGGAAAGGAACAGTTGAGGACTATTATTGAGTATAAGGAAGAGGTGCGGTTATTTTTTGGTTTATGATTAAAATACCTCTTTTTTTCTTTTCTATTCAGTCTTGATGAGCGAAATTGATTTTGGAAATGCTTATTTTCTTTTTTTCATTTTAGCCATGGATAGCAGGGCCTAAATTCGCTGTAGAAGGTGTGATTCATACCTATATAGAAGGCGAGACGCAACACGAGGAGTGGACAAAGGTTAAACACGTACCTAAGCAACATATAGTTGCCTTATTTGAAGGTTCATGGAGAGGAGTTGTTCGTTGGAGGCGACCAGACTCTTCTGAACAGGCTGTTCTACTAGACTTGACTCCTTTGCTCGTTATTCCGAAACGAGTGCGTCCATTGGATAAACAACATGCGTATGAGAGTAGGAAATTGTGGGAGAATGTGACGAACAAGCTTTTGTCTAAGGAATATAGTGAGGCAACTCGGCATAAGCATTCTATTGAGCAGCGTCAACGAGACAGGGCTGCAGAGAGGAAACGTAAAGGCGAGGAGTCAGTAATGTCACTCCTTAATTCCTTTTTTGTGTTTACTAATGCTTTCTGGTCATGTTTTCCAGCCACACCCCCGCATACTTCGAGAAAGACATTTCCTCGGGTATCCCGAAGCTAACTGAAGAAGGTCGAAAAGCACTAGAAGAGGAGATCAAATCTACAGATGGCGAATCATGACATTCCCTTCTTCCTTCTTTCTAGAGAGCAATTCGCTTTTTTAATTTTCAAGTGTAGATTTTTTTCTCCTTCCAAATATCAATTAGAGAGAGGAAGCATTTACGCGCCACAAGAACAAGATAAAGCAATTTTTTCCGACTTTTACTAACTACAAGCATATTCTTCTTTCCTCCCAGGCAATCTGCATCAATTTTCTTCCCCTTTCTACTATCTCCCCCGCCTTTTACTCGTTTTCGTTTTCAGATCTCAGATAATACACCACCCCCTCCATTATTATCGATTTATCAGAATTATTAACCACCCATTTTCAGATATTGTATATGTCTATGGTACCCTCCCCATCTCTTTCTCACTTTCTAACTATTGACACATCCTAGCTCTTCTAACTCCTTTTTCCAAGAGAAAAAAATATTAATTCGGCTTTCGTGTATAATTATACCCTTTGGAGATCAATAGGGCTCAATAGTATGATAAACTCCTTTTGAGCTCTGATCCAAAAACATATGAACAGGCAGCTGCATACTATTCTGGGAAACTCAATTATTTAGTGAGGGTGTTCTTTACCGTGGGGTAAGGAAGATGAACTACGTGCCTACGACATCCAAAAGAGAAAGAAGAAAGGAATCAGTAAAAAGTTAGCTGACAGGATAAGATGTTGTGTATTTTCGATGGTGGTATAATAGAGGATGTGGATCCGCTGGAGGTTTGACTACCCCTGGAGCTTCAACTCGCATTACTCGTGAGATGAATAACTCAGATATCAAACCCCCGTTTGACGTATCCTCTTCTCTTATTTCTTCTTGTACTACCCCCTCCTCCTTCATGTTTCGTTGGTGTTCTGGAGAACAGAGGGTGTGTAAGGGTATACACGATACGAGTTTACAAGTTAGAGCTCCGAGTGCACCGTCTAGAACGGGTAACCCATCTTTTGTGAGAGTGTGCGGTGTTATTCGGAATGGATCTGGGTAGAGGTCTGCTCTGGCGAAGTGGGTTGCGGCGGAAGATTGGGATGAGGAGAGAAGGTTTACTATCAGGTCTGGAGACGTGCATTCGTTCTTCTTATTGTCTTGCAAGAGTTGTTTGAGGGAGGTTGCCATTCGAGAGGGAATACGGAGGGAGAAGGATATAAGAGGGTAAGGGTCTAGAGCGATTGAGGAGAATGAAGAGAGCGTTGCGCCGTGGAACTTTTTTGTGTCTGTGTAGCTGTTGAGAGGGTCTGAGTCTATACCGCCAAACGGGTAGTAAGACGTTACGACTGCAACGGGTTGAGCAGTCTCTCGGAGTAACTTTCGAAGCGCGTCTTTTGTAGCAAGTTCACGGACTTTTGACCCTGTTGACATTAATCTCCTATACCTCCCAAGCCCATTCTCTATAACGCGTGATTGGGTACATCGCACTTGGTGAAGTGAGAGCATGATGAAGCTCTACTTCTACACTTGTATTATATTAAGGAAAGTCAAACAAGCCCATGAGAACCCTGTCGGGAATGATCGACAGATCGGCGTTATTGCTTCTTTTGGGGGTTTACGGCTAGGTATTCCTATTGACTTTGGATTGAGACTTTCATAACCTTTTTCCGCCCGCGGCCGACAACGTTGAGAAATCGAGCTTTCGAGGTGGGTTTATACTTTTCAAAGGAGGTCAGCACGCAACCTATCATTAAATGCAATAAATTAAGTATGTATTTTTCTAACACTACTTCAAAAATCACTAGCCCTTCCCCCGAAGCTTCTCAAACAGTTCACCAACGATGTCAAATCTCGTTCTTCGGCGCGCTCAACGAGCGTACGCAACCATCGCAAAAAGCCAAGACGCCGCACAAGCTGCTTCAGCAGCAAAGAAAATCCAAGAACGTCGTTCCCAAACAACTCACGATTTTGCACGTACCCCCATCCCCGACCGTGCTCTGTCAAAAGAGGAAAAACGTACTCTCGTCCGTCCACCCGTAGCACGTACCTCTCTCCGAAGTAGGATACGTGGTATCCGAAAGGTGAAACTCGCGGATGGTTCGGTGACGGAACGTATCGTCGGTCAAAGGGTTTATTTGCCTAATATCGTTTTTACGCTCGTTAAGAACCATACTCCTCCTGGAAAAGCTTATAACCCATACGAAGCTACTTTTCGAATCACCCAGAACCTGACCAAGACGGATATCAGGTCTTACCTACACTCAGTGTACGGCGTCGAGTGTACGTATATACGTACAGACAACCGCCTCGCCTCAGAAAAACATCGCAAAGCCATTGCTATGGGTCGTCTAGAAGAGATAGCTCAGAAAGCTAACTACAAACGCGCTGTAGTAGGCTTAGTCGACCCTTTCTATTACCCACAAATGACGGAAGACATGAACGGAAAGGATAGATGGCTTAGAGAAGCAACTCTTGAAGAAATGTTCAGGATAGAAGGGAATAAGAATATCCAAAAAGCTATATCTGTTAAATTCCAGGAGAAGAGTGGGGATAACAATACACTGACTCTTAATGAACATTGGAACACGCGAAAAACTATTTTGCGCAAGTTATGGGAACGGAAGGAGGCGAGGGATAAGGATACTATGGAGCTTGCTAGGAAGTTGAAGGAGGCGAGAGGGAAGAAGAGACTCAGTGATTGTTGTTGACTCCTTTTTTTCCCTGGCGGCTTTTCGATTTCTCTTCCTTTTTCTTTAACTCGCAGTACTAGAAGCAATAATATAATATCTGCCATACTACTACCCACTTCACTTCCGCCTGCAATTACTAACTTCCAACTCTTAGCGTTGATTTTCTGTTCACTTCTGAAGGCGGATATTCATCTAATTAAAAATAATACACACGTCCCGAGTTAATTCTTTTACAAGATGGAAACGAGAAGGGAAAAAAAGGAAAAACTAGATTGTCCCAAATCCACGAACTTGAAATATGAAAGAAATAGAAGCTTCTAAGCTACGTGTTAGTCAGAACCTTCGACTTGAATTGTAAGTTCCTCTAATCCGGATATCCTTCTACGTAAAAGCGAGTCCACGCGTTCTACAACACGTTCCACGGACACCCAAACTGGTTTTATGGATGAATGAGGACCAGTTGGGTCTGCTGATGATTGAGAACGCTCTAATTGGATGTGTATTGAACCAATGAGACCCGATGAGTCTTTAGGCCAGAATCGGGGGATGAGAAAGATGCTAGACCCTCGATTGTTGATAGCTAACAAGAAAAAAAAATAAGCTACCGACCGACTGAGTATTTTTGACATTAACGCTGTAACATACCTCTTCCAAGGCGTGTTTTATACTATCTTCTCTATCAGCTACGTCCAGACACAACACTTTACCACTCTCTATAACAAGCGGTATTACACTGGCTGCAATGAGGATGGCGATGAATAGAGAAGCGATGGGGTCAAACCCAGTCCAGCCATAGAATTGGATCAATAAAGTTGAGATAATCACGCCTACTGAACCCAGTGTATCCTATAAAATGACACAACAGCTTTTTTTAATGAATCTATAACGTTCCTGATATGATGGACTCTTACCGCTAGTACATGAAGGAAGACACCACGCATGTTATGACTATGCCCTTCATGGTCTCCTCCATGACTATGACTATGACTATGATCATGCAAATTCGGTATATGTTTACCATGCGAATGGTCGTGATGCTGGGCAAAATGTTGGTCATGTCCAAACTTGTAACTAGGAGTCAAAGGGGAGGAGGGTCCATTACTATCGGGCGAACCAGGAGAGAGGTATCCAGGATTTGGTACCATACTCGGTGTTCGGACGTGCCGACCTGGGTGAGCCCCGTGAGCCCCATGCGCCCCATGAGAATGTCCGTTGATGTTGGGGTTGGCAGTAAGAGGTGGATTAAGCCCATTCCCTGAGGGTATATGCAGGGAAACGGAACGAGTATGGAAGCGTGTTGTTGTCGGAGGTGCTGATGCAGGTACCTCTAGACCGTTAAGATTTATTGAAGGGGAGTGTAGATGTGAATGGTTGTGGTTGTGATTTTGGTCATGAATATGTTCATGACTGTGGTCATGGTCGTGATCGTGATGATCTCGGCTATGGCCACAGCTATTGATATGAGAACTCGTATGCAAGGAAGATGAGATAGTTGGCGAATCGTAGTGGTGGTGTCCATGATGATGCTCCCCGTTACATATCTCTGGCGTATGATATGCTTTCGATGATTCAGACAAAGCAGGAGAGTGATTATGATCATGATCATGGTCATGGTCATATTCACCATGCTCATGAGAATGTCCATTGAACCGAAGTTCGGGAGTATGAGCTGAAGCCACAGGAGAGTGTTTGTGCTCGTGCTCATGCTCATGCCCATGCCCATGCCCATGATCATGAGAATGGGAATGAGAATCATGTGAATGGTCATGCGAGTGAGAATGTCCCTAAGAAGAGTTATTAGCAACAAAAGCCTCACCAAAATCTCAAAAACTAACATGGTGGTGGTGGTGATGACCACCCATTGCAAACATGCCAAAGAGATTTACACCAAGACCAAGCGAGCTAACAAGAAGCAGTTGGCTTGTGTTCATTTCAGGAGGTTCAATGCTGATTGTAGAATATCAGTTTAGTTGCAAGTATGATGTTTTTATCTTATATTGAACTCACATGCGTTGAATGGCCTCGAATATGATGAAGATAGAAATAAGAATTAGGAAGATACCATTTGCAAAACCGGAAAGCGTTTCGATTCTTCCATATCTAGAGACACATTAACTCAAACAACAGATTCTCATGTCTGATGAATTAATTTTACCCATATGTGAATCTCTCATTTGGAGGCCACGTAGCCATGACAGACGCGAAAAGGCCCATTCCAATCGCCATACAGTCAAAGGCCATATGGATTGCTAACAGAGCTTTTAGGGATTATTAAGCACATGGCTGGAAATCGACTAACCATCAGATATAAGACCAAGACTGTTAGTCCAAACACCGTAGAGCATTTGTACCAGCATGTAAGCGAGATTAAGCATTAAGAAGTAGAAAATCTTGCGAGATTCTGGATTAGCTAAAATGGTTTTAAGATAAGCTTTCGCGAGACGTGATGCCGGGGTTCGAGGAGGACCACCGAGGGTTAGATTACTATCTGGCTGTGAGCCTATCAGGTCACACAAGTAAGAAAAATGAATGTATGATACTTCAGATTCATAACAAGGCGTACCATAAAAAAGAAGTGCAGCAGTAATACAATCCGTCCAGGATGGGTATTGAGAAAATGCTAGTGGCCCTAAGATGAGGGCGGGTATTAATGTTGTAACATAAGATAACTGAAAATGTTTCGCAGGTATTGCGATTCCAGAAACGGAGGTCTTCGTACTAGGAGAGAGATAAAGAAGTGAGTATGCAAGAGCTGGGAGAGCAAGTAACGAGTAAAGGGGAGTTGCTGGAGCTTCTGGAGCATCATACTGCATTGATATCAGTTTGAGCATTCTTACTAAAGAGTATCAATTGCTCACGATCAACGACTTGAATACATAGAATGGGAGTGCGATGAGTGTGGCTCCAAGGACAGTGGACATGGTTGCTGCCTTTGTGCCAAGTGCGGGGGAAAGGACACTCTGGGTATGGTCAAGACCTGCTGTAGAAATGCCATAAAGTATGATAACAACATATCCAGGGAATACGGCTTTGATGTTGGATAGAGTAAACTTCATATCAGATAAGAATGCTAAAATGAAGGCGGCAAGAAGAGCCGTAGTTTTTCGAACCTGTTTGGAGTTTAGACAAGGTGTGATTACAATAAACTAGCCATACTTACCGAATCCCTGTTGATGAGTGCGTCAACCCAAAATGAAGCAAAATGCGTAAAAAGTACAGTCCTATACAACAGATGAGAGAGCAGTCAATTTTAGATAGTGTTTAATCACTTTATCGCTGATAGCCTATACAGTGCTGTTAAAAGCGATGCCTGTTGCACGAAAAGTAGAATAGATGCCATGCCAAGAATAGCCCACTGAAACAACATTCAGACTATTGTTTCGTGATATAGACGTAGGGACAAACTACAAACCTCTACGTTGGCAGTCATTCTCTTTCCAAGTTCACCCGTTATCCCTTCCCAGATGAAAGCGCCGAGCCCAGCGCAGGCGAGGACACGTATAAGAACCCAAAACACGCCGAGCCGCATATCGGCGGCAAGAAGCCAGTCCTTTCCTGCATCGAGAGCGGCAACGAGTAAGATATTTGACAGTATCAGTCGACCAAGTAGATGAGGTGGAAGACTGTGAAAAGTATATGCACTGTGAGATTCTTTTCAGATGTAATATTTTCCAAGGTACGCACGAAGCTGAAGCAACCCGAGATGGGTTGAGAGCGATCTTTGAACGCGTCTTAGAGTTAAGAACTGACATGTCACTGATTCGATACAATTCCCTAGAGATTCAAAAACATTCCTGAGATCTCCGGTTCCCTAGGTTGGCTACGGTATACAGTATGAGGCTCTTCTGGACGTTGAGGAAATGTTTAAAGCAACAGTTATAGCAGCCAGTTGTAAATAGCTCATTCGGCTTCTTCCGAGCCAATATAAAAATCAGAATTCATATGTAATCAAATCCTTTCCTGGTCCACCATCACTTAGCACCTGGTGTTCTTGAATCTCGTCACAATTATAATAATCCAGGTAAAGATGTAATGTTTACGATAATACCCTTACAAAGTATCATATGAAATTTACGCTCTCATTCAAGCATACAAAACTTCGGGACATCTCCGAGATTATTTCTGGGGTTGCAAACTTCAGGGATACATGCTTCGCCAATAGCAAAACTCACAGCTATTTATGGATCTAGAAGACTACCTAGTACCGACTTGGCCACCATGCTGTGACTCTGGATGGTTTCTCCCGAAATTCTCTCATATATATTGCTTTTACTACTATTCAAAAATAAAGGGGTACAATACTAGAGGAGCATAATGAGTGGGAAATGCTATCATAGAGTACCTGACTGACAATTAACGTGCAAAATCATCACTATTTTCTGTGAGTGATAGTATATGAATATTGCAAATCTTTCTACTTTGATTCCAACTGGGCCCCAAGAGGGTACACAATAATTGTTAATGCAAAGTATGAACACTTTGATACACAGTATTGTTTATGTTGTTCTGTGATTGCCTATTTCTTGAGGTATAAAAGGAATCCCTGGAGAGACTATATCCAAATCACCTTATAAAACCCCAGAAATGTCTTCGAATAACTCCAATAAGACCTACAGTCAAGCACTCAAAGACCCTGTTCCGAGAAAAAAGGCCATCTTCAAGCGAAAAGTCAAGAAGGAGGAGCCTAAGACAGAGGAGCCCGCTCATAAGAGCATAAAGGAACTGGTAGACTCATCTGAAGCGGAAGCTCAGACGAGTAAGTCTAATAATAGCCCTGCCGTCAAACCAATTGGACAAAAGTGATCTATATCAAAAACTAAATTAGCATAGTAGACATTTCAGATAAAGAGATGTATGAGTATAGTTAAAAAGTATAGGACTTATTAGATCAAATGAATGAGAATCAGATGATACTTAAGTTATCTGACGTACGGTTATTGCAGACGAAGCTTTAAAATCTTATTAAGAATCGATGAACCATTGAAATGGGAAATTTCGCGACCAGACACGGTGAATAATAACATGGCAACAATCCACACATCTCTTGTATAAGATGTTGGGTATGTAATATCGACGAGAAGACTAAGATTTATTATTAATTAGCATTTCGCCATGCTCAAAGCTCACCCGCAACACATAAAAATGTTTTTCTTGTTATTAACTATTTGAAACGTTGAGCAGGATATAAGTACACACAACTACATTGTTTTTGTAATGGCCTCTTAAACTAGAAAGCCTATAATACACTTAATCCTGTTGGTAGCCTGAGCGACTTAGAGGTATAAGGATCTGCAAAACAAATAATTCGAAGAAAAAAAGGGGAAGAAGTCCATCATGCATCAAATACCCAGATCTAATCACCACACTCTCTTAAAGGTATAGCGTTCCTCGGAGGCTCTAGGACGTTCCGTATTGTTCTAAGAAGTTTGTCCAAGCACCGGTAGTATCTATATCTTGAGGTGATAATGATTCTTGGCCCATATAGCCTTGCCCATGCATAGGAATATGTCCATGAATAGGGGTATACACAATATGTTGCTGTGGAACAGTCAAGTCATAGTAGGATGTCCCATACGCGTAGCCTTGCGTAGTGATATTAGTATTCATGTTTAGATTACCAACACCGTGACCACTTCCATAGCTGTGTTGTGACTGATCGCTGTGTTGGGTAGACGTACTTGCAGTGGGATACGCCATCATATTTGGGTCGTGTTGCCACTGCATATGCGGAGTTTCTTGTAGATGTCCATTATGCAGATGCGAGTGATATTGCTCGGCATAAGATGTCCCGATCCGAATAAAGCCATCTCAGGCGAGTGAGGGTAAGCCGGAACACCAGCACTTTCGATAGGCGACGAGTACATTTGTTGAACCTGAGGAGATTGGTGGGTAACTGGCATATGATCATTTACGCTATAGAACGACGATTGAATATTTTGAGATTGTCCCATAAGCGAATTTGTAGAAGTCGGGGATACAGGTGTTATGGGCGGCGGAGAAGTATGTGTGACTGCGGGACTAGACGCAGGCGAACGTGAGTTGCGAGGGGAGGCCGAAGAAGGGGAAGTTGCCTTTCGAGTAACCAGACGAGTCTTTCCGCCTAAGGTTTCCAATTCGTCTTCGTGTTTGGGTAGTAGGTCTTGAGACGGTTCACGCTTGGGATTAATGTAGGAAGATCCCGATAATTCCTTTTGCTGATTCAAATGTTCATTCATAGATGCATTAGCACGTTCGCGTAACTTTTGAAGGATGGGCTATTGACAAAAATTCTTTCAGCATACACTGATATAAGATGGATAATCAAACATACCAAGACTTTAGCCGTCCTCGACTTTTCTCCGCATCGCTCAAACAAATCATAGGCCTGATCAAAATCACGCAAAGCAGATCTTGCCAATGTCATCCCTGGACACTTAGCTGGTATTGAACCGAGGACGATCTAGAAAAATGATGAGGTACTAGAAAAGGGCTCATAGTCAATTCAAGACATACCGCACAAGAAAAAACATGAGTAAACAGAAACCAATTCCTTTCCGCTAACATTTGCTGATGTATCCACAAACTCCTAATAAGTTTTACAAAAAAGGATGAACTCTCTTGAGCACGAAGCACGGAATGTCCGTATTTTCCGCTCAAAGGGTCGCTTGCATTATCCGTCATTGCCTTGGCAAAGAAACCCCGATGCATATACAGCAATACTAAGTAACCCACCGTCACATTAATATCGTTAAGTATGTGGAAGTCATTCGGACCGGGGACTTACCAACCTCCTTGATAGCAAGAACAATATAACGTTGCATGGTCAGTCTGGATGATGGCAAATCATTGTTTGGAGTATACATAGGTGCGGTCCCGAACCCAGGAACTTGAAGTACTGGGGGAATAGGATACTGACGGACACGTTTATCCAACTCCATTACCGTGGCGTACGAAGGAGCCCTTGCTCCGAAAATCTGATCATGCACGATGCTAAGGCATTCCGACGAAAACCGGTGCTTCCACGCATCAACTGAATAAAGTTTTTGCTTAAAAAAGCTCGTAATAGAGACGGATGAATAAAGAACTTACATAACAACCAACTATCTTCCGGAGGGGCCTTTGGGTCGTACAAAATTTTGCAATCAATGTGAGACATTGATAACGAAGGAGGACGTCCATAGGTCAGACTCTAGATGCCATAAGAATACAACGTTATCTCAACAACCGAGCTTCTACTAATAAGAAACGGGCAAAAGGGTATCACCTGCCAGGAATCATATACATATATCTCCCAGAACAACGTTCGGCGTAACTTTGTTTCCTCCGGAGAAAGCTTCCAGCGTGTGCTATCGCGATCTGCTCGCCCCATTAGTTGATCATATCTCATCTACTATCAAGATGAACATACGTAGGCCGATCTTAAAGCAGGGTGGACAATTTAGTTTACCGGGCTAATGGCCACGAGGATTAAATACATACACTTTGAGCAAGCTTGACTACGATCCCCATCAACGTCCATCTTTGGGTATCTACATCGTTGAGGAACATATAGTGACACATTATTACCTACACGGCCATCATTATGATCTAATGAATTTCAGGGAAAATCAATGATTCCTCACCAGCGCTTGTATGGCGGTTATACTTGGCTCCTCCATAATCGCATCGAGACTAAGCGCAGCTTTCGCTAGTTGATAGTAATGTTGTGCAGCTGGGTCATGAGACTGTCTATCAAGGTCAACAAGGATTCCAACGGCCAGTATAATGTACAACAACCCCAGCCGATGACTCTCGCGCGAGCCAGAGTCTCGATCAACTTCATTGTCTGACGGAGAGTCTGCTGACGTTGCATATGGATAGACCCGAGAAAAGACAAGCTTGTCGAAATCTTCCTTTGCAACTGGATGATACATCCATGCTGCATTAAGGAAATAGATCTCTACAAGCTGACGTGCTGTAGGGGCATCCGGTAGATTTGCAAGGAGCGTGTTACGGAGATCTAACGCAGCTGGCTGGCTTAGGGATGGTGAGAAAGGGAATGCATGGCTTAACCATGGGACATCTGCTAATGGGAGCGCTAGTGCGTTGTCCCCTTCACCGTCCGAGTGATCACCTTCTTCATTCTAAAAATGAATATCGTAGTACTCAGGACATTAGTAAGAGGCGTTGGTGAAAGAGGGGTTATTATAGGCATTGTACTGACCTGAAGTAGATACTAAAGCTCATATTAGCCATGTAGGAACAAACAACAAGACATTCATTACTTACCCATGCATTGGCAGTTTGCCCATAGAAGTTTGCGCGACCAGTGGAAGAAATGGACCTTTCATAATTAAATTTAGCTACTGACCAGTTGATGATATCAAATTACAATTTACAAAGAGCCAACGGCATCAATTGCGTCCTCTTCGTCGGGTAGTTTTGGAGCCTCAGCTATAACCTCTCTTTCTAACGGATTCTTTATTTTAAGCAACTCGTCACTGAGAAGTGGGTGTCTATCGTTATGCAGAGTACTGTGTGCTACAGACAGTGCATCCTCAAGCGAGCGGACACGGTGTGAGAGTTCTGAGATCTTCTCGTGTAAACTCTCTGTGTTCGCCAGCACAAATCTGGCGGAGAACAGTTAACATTGTTCATTACGGGAGACTCGGTGCGAAGGCAAGATCAAAATTCACACCTGTTACCCTTTCCTGTAGTTAATGAACCTAAGAGGATGATATAACATTCCGGTCAGTGCGGATGCCTAAAGGGCTATAAAAGACACGAAAAATTATGGGGGATTTACATACCCTCAGGACATATTTGACTACAGCCTCGTTTAACGCAGGCGCCTGATCAAAAATCAAAGTGCGTCAGTCTCTAGAGAGACCCTTTAACATAGCAAATGGATCAACAAATACATACTACACGGAAATTTTCTAAATAAATCCGTAAAAGGAATTTGATCAAAATATGATTGTGAGCGTTCTCTAATTAGTGTAAATGCGAGTCTGCACGCGACATACCTATCGCAGCGTAGTTTAAGTCTAAAGGAACGAAGTTACAGCAGTTAGTTCTTGATTTGCGGGGGAGTTTCGCCGTTGTGTTCGGCGAGATGGGATAAGCGCGTGCATACCTTCTACATTCTGCACATGAAAGAGCGGTGCTTCGCTTCTTATTTCTTGCTACTGAACCTACTGCCTCGTCATTGTAACCTCTCAACGCCGACATCGTTGTGGACGACTCTTAAAACGGGTGATACACAACAGTCGGCTTGAAAATGGAAGTCCTTGTCTAGAATGCAATTTGAAATAGCAATTCTTGATAGCCGACTGCTTCGTATATACAGATAAGATCAAGTACTGTGGCTTATGTTTGTTGAGGGTCCCTCCCGCAGCTCGTCAGCTCTCCCCTACCAGAAAGGACGAGGATAGCGAGAAGACAGAATAGAACAGGCAAGAAGCAAATTGACATGAGCCATCAAGAAAGCTTCTCGTCTTGTGCATGACACGATTGGGTCCCTTTCCGAACATCCGTATTTCCTTTTCCTTGGATGTGCACCCATTTACTCAGAATCGCCGCGTATAGTTCTTTTTTTGTATACATGCACATGAACCCGCAAAATCTCAGAAATTATGCGGATAAAAACCACCTCCTTTGATACTAACCGAGCACATCGTTATCTAGGTACATCATTCGCATTATTTTTTTCCAAAATCCTTGTATTTTATATGTGTAGAATCAACCCTTTCCCTTTAAAATCCGTTCCGGAACTATCTTCCCATATTCGCGGAGTTTAAAATTGTTCGATAATGTGGCTTGCCATGCAATTCCAGTCCAATCCAGGTGCAAGTTCAGGTCATCGAGTTCATGACTTGCATCGCTATCGACCACTCTCGATTTTGTCTCTCTATCTCTACTATCTCTATTATGAAGCTCAAAGTATGCTCCTCGAGGATATTCAATAAATCGTTTTGGTTTCAATTGAGATATTCAAATCAAGACCAGTTCTTTATATGTTAATAAGGGCTGACTACGAGTTCACCTTATATAAGGGCTAGGTTCATCTCTGCTGGTCCATAGTTAGCTTGCTACTACCTATAATCTGGTCCTGGTGACCCAGCACATACTATTCGTACGCACACACACTGATTGGCTGCGCCGTCATATACTATTCCTACCTTCTCTCTACCGATAAACTCTTTGCACTTTTTTATACACATAAACTCTGCCACTGCAACCTAATACGGCGCTGAAATGATTTATCTTTCTCCTCGTTTGCTCAGTCTTGCAGCGCTGGTCGCAACTGCAGCTACGCCTTCTTTTGTTCCAGTTGCAAATGCTAGAGCTATAGATCTCAGTGGTCGTCGTCACAATAATGAACATCATATCGGATACTCTGAGTCTAGTAATGCTGAAAAGGGTATGGCGAAGGTTCGTGATGTTCTATTCATATGCTCGTCAGATTATTGTGACGCTTATCTATGACTGACTTGTTAGGACACTCATGGCTCTGATGACTACTGGAAAATCGATGATTCTTCATATCACGGCAGTCACTACCTTCTTGGTGGTCGTCAAGCCCATTTCAATTCTAAAGCTTACCCCAACTCCCGTATTTACGGTCGTCAATCTGTAGATGATTTGTCTCAGGAGTTCATGCAACATGATCAAGACCTTCGTCTAGAAGAGCAAATCTACTCAGCTGCAGTAGCAGCATACCATGTTTTGCCAACTACTGCTGCTCAGACAAAGCGCGATAGTGATTCCGACATTCTGAAGGAAATACAAACAACAGATGCTGATACATGGGATCCATTAGATCCCTTACTTCAAATCGGCACTATGGAAATCGGAGATGGACGACATGGATCTTACTCGGATACACACAGTCTCGCAGACATTCTCAAACGATGGTTTGGCCCATGGCAGAACGGAGAGAACCTCACCATGATGATCGCTTGCGTGACAGGACGGTGACCAACGGGGATAGCAACCAGGTTGTACACGCCGAATCGCAAAGTGCTGTAATCGGAAATGGATGTGAAGGCGCTGCTCAGTAGACTTTGAACCAAGCTCATTGAAAAGGGAATTGGACATTGGCAGTATTCCTGGAGTTCCTGGTACCATAGATATCGTGGTAAATTAGGTTCTTATTACAACATTTTGATTTACTTACACTTTCCTTCTACAAGAATGTCGGGGGCATGTTAAAAGAACGACTTGCATCTCTAGTTCTGTCAACTGTAAATGTTACAGATAATACGTCATCAAACGCTATGAAATCAGTTTCCGACTCAGCCACGAGTCCTTTCGTCCTTGATGCCTCGAATTCTACACAAACCCAGTTCTTCCTTGTAGTTAGTGATGCCGAAACTTCCAGTAATGGTTCGATGGTGAATACTTTTACTGGAAATAAAGAGACCAGCATCATGGTTACGCTACAAGTACCCGTGTTTGAGTCTTCAGAAGCGGCAATGCGACCATACTGTGCTACATTTGACCCCAACCCTCCAACTCCTGCTCCTTTAACGATGGAAAGATGCTTCACAGATGTTATTGCCGCTAATAGTTCCTCCGGGGAAATGCATAAATCCCAGATGTTTACTTACAATTCGGTTTCTGGGATTGTTGCTCCTCTTTGGTCCCCAGCCTTGAACAAAACTGTGCTATCGAACTCGACTACATCCGGGGATGCACATGAAAAACAGCTGAGTATCAAAGTACCTGGAGTCATCAAGGATATGCAACTGTCTAACCCTAGCTCAAATGTTACCCAAGCTATCGACCCCAGCTCAAATATCACCCAGACTATCAATGGAACCATCCCTTCTCCTTCCGCACTTCCAAGTCAAGTCGGAGACAATGCTCACAATGTCACGCTTGTCTTTTCACCTGTCGGACCTGCTGTTCATGCCGTATCAGAATCATCGAGTGCCGCCTCCTTTGAACCCGTTGATAATGATGATATGGAAAGTGATGACTCTAGTGATTGCAGCGAGTCTGGAGTAGATTCTTTGAGCACTACAGACTTGATCACATCTTCAATGTCTTTCACTATGGCAACTACAGAGAGTTATTCTTTGTCCACCACCACAGATGCCCTTCTTCATCTTCGGTCATGCCTTCTGACTTTGCCGAAATGGGTGATATGATGTCAACGTCAACAGAGTTTGAGAGTGTGAGTGAAACGTTTCTTCTACAGGGTCAACTTTGGCCCGTAGTAACATCTTTGCTGATTGACAATTAATTTTAATAGTCTGTCGCCGCACCTACTCCAACATCAACTGTCGACTCTGCTGAGATTGAAAAGATGTACCAATCTCAATCAGATACAATATCTTAACGGCATCTGGTGGTTTCCTTTATTGATTACTTCCAATATCTTTACGTTTAGTTAGTTGTAAAGATGGTTACCCTAATTCCGGCAGTTATTGTTTTGTATTATAATGTATAATTAACTCGTGTGCATCATCCATGGAACTGTGCCGAAAGAGTCAGTAGGGGCCGCGGGCTGGGTGGACGCTATATCAGCCTCCGATGAACATGGAGAAACGAGTTCTATGGGAGTATTATTAGACCCATATATTCTCCCAGCTTGTATTAGGGATGTAGCTTATTCTCTCCGGATGGGCGATCGATAGCGGATCGGAAGTGCCATTAAGTGCTATGAAGAACCAACCAACGTTGTGCAATGTTAGAAAAAGAGATGAATGACCTCCTGCCCTTTTCGGAAGTTCGGAGTGTAAATGTCCGTATTAGACTACCATTTGTCGAAAAGCAACTTTTCCCTAGCAAACTATTATCATCATCATGATAGACATTTTCAGAGGGTTCTTTATTGGTGTTATTGCATCACCGACACAACTCGGAGTTATAAAAGCCTAAGATGATAATTATCTACTGCGTTCTGTTATCGAAGGACAAGATGTTTTGTTCTCTGATAAATTTTATGGTATGGATGTACTCGTCAACACGCGTTCAGTGAGTTCTGACAAGTGCATTATGTAACTGATAAGTTTTTTCTTTCCTCTTCTTTTGTGGTACTGTTAGTTAGGAAAGAAGAAAAAAGGAGTTAACGTCACTAAGACCAGGACATCAAAGAACTTTTTCTTCTTCTTCTTCTTAGATCTCATGGAAGCTTCTGGTCTCTATCGGTATTGAGATCTCAATTCATGAAAGTAAAACGAGCGGAATACTATTCGTTGGCAGCTTCTCTCGCATAAGAGATAGTGAAACATGTTGACAAGTCTGACATGGTATGAAACCTGTAGCTCGTGATAACAACCAATTTGGCTGTATGAAGAACACGTAACACCGAGGGGTCCCGAGAACTATGTGTATCGTAAGGCGGATTTGTAGCGGTCACTATTGTTACACACCTGTACATGCCAATCAACTTGAAGAGAGTGTATCAAGGTTTGTATACCGAATAGTAGTATCCTACAGAACAGCCCGTTGATCTGTATCCGACGGTGCAGCCTGTACAGCTTGTGATGGGGTAAAGGCATTGATCAATCTGTTTGATAAACGATAATTTGTTATTCTCCATCTCGGGCCTCGGTCACTGGCATGGATGGAAGAGGTCGAGTAGGCAGCATCGTTTGCATCGCCTCTGCCGAAGATACACAAAATATCTCCCCATCCCTTCGATCAAACCGACCACAGGCACAACTCGGTTTTTGCAACCCGACCTTCCGACTTGAGATAACTCGAGATGGCAAGCGCCTCCCCTAAATCTCTGACGCTCTCTTGTTTGAACACCGGAGCTATACTTTCCCAAAAAGGAGATGAGCGAGTTTGGATAATAAATTATAAAATAAATTATGGATATCAAGCTTTTCTATCAAAGTCATCTCCTACTTCTTTCCGGAGCGGGATAGTATCCGTCTGCCTGGAATCCTCCCCCTCTCAATCAAGTGAACCGCACATCCCGGAAACATTTTTTTCATTTTCCTGTCTCTTATGTATTCTCTTCGCAGGGTTCATCAAAAAAAGTGTCAAATTTGGAATTCTCACCTTGTGCTAATCTAGTCCCGGGCGGCAGTGTCGCTGGGGGAAGGGACTCAAAAATAGAAAGAGTCACTGAAGCATTGCATCAGACTTCCATCTGTCTTTTTTATCTTCAGCTTTCTTACTTCTTAACCACCACCTCCACTCTTTCTACCCCGACTTTCTCCTCTCCTTTCACCCTGCATCCCTCTCCCCTATTAGCTCCGAAACGCGCATGTCCGCTGGGAAACGCCCGAATATGCCTTCAGTTGTCGAGTCTGCTGGAGGAGCCCAACGTCGGCGAAGAGGTGCCGCTCGTCTCTCTTGTGCAGAATGTAGAAGACTCAAGCTACGTTGTGATCGGTACGTTTTCCCCATACTTTATATAAGCATCTTGGCATCTCAATCATCAAAACATTTCTATAGACGAGTACCTTGTGAATCTTGTGTTAAGCGTGGTTGTGCTGCGATATGTCCTGATGGTGCTTGGAGTAGGATCACCTGTTTATATGCGTAATCTGACCTCCATTTCACAGGTTCGTTGACTACGGGGAAAGGCAATAGGTGAGATAGACACGTCATTCCGAACGTGACATTTCTCTGATGTCAATGAGAAGATTCGTTTTGGCCTCCACTACGGAACTGCATGAAAAAATTTCAGAGCTTTCTCAACGAGTTCGGGACCTTGAGGATGCCCTGAGGACCTCCCATTCATGTCAATCAACTCAAGCTCATCCCCTACTTAGCGATGAGCTGTTGAAGATCAAGGCGCCCCTTCAGCGCGAAAATATTGACCAGGGAGCGCTCGGAGTGAACAAAGAGGAATCCGGACAGGATGTTGTTGACTCATTTGGTTCCTTGTCTATAACTCAAAACGGTAAAACCAAGTTTTATGGACATACCGCGAATTCATGGGTAAGTCTAAACGATTTCGACTCCAAAGAGAAGCGTCTAAAACTAATCACAATCTATCGTCTAAAACCCATATCGGGATTTGGTATTCTTATAGTACTTTTTACAAGTAAGTTTGATCATCTGTTAAATTAAAAAGCAGCATCTACGTGCGTAACCATTGATGCAACGTGCTCATTGTTTTTGTATTCCAGAATGAGAGCCCTGAGGAGGAATCAGAAGATAGAACGCTTGCATTAGAGAATGTACTCCCTCCAGAGGTTCTTGCCCTGGGACAAGCCTTTCCAACTTCACCTACGAACTCCCCGATTGGTTACGCGGCGACAAGATACAACAATCTCGTAGGTTACCTACCATCTATAGAGAAGGCAATAGAGCTACGCGATATCTATTATCAAAGGGCAGCGTGGATGTATGTGTAATTCACCTTCATCATAAGCGCCTACTAATCTCATCTCGGTGAATTATCTGTTACTGTTGATATCTGAAATAATCGATGTTATTGCTTATTCTAGGTACAATCCTATCTCGCGCGTGGAGTTCGACCGGGAGGTATTCCAGTACTTTTTCAACGAATCGTATGCACCGCCATCGCCTCCGAGCGATTCTGCATCTTCACACCGTCTTGCCTTGATCTTCATAATTTTGGCAATTGGAACATTGATGGACCCCCGTGAAGAACCGTACAACATCAATGCGGAGAAGTATCACCAGTTGGCAAGAGCTGCTTTGTTCAAGAGTTCCTTTTTCGATGATCCAACACTTCATGCCGTACAAGCACTTGTGAGTAATTGAATCTGGACCCCTGTCTTATATGGATGAAATAGTACATCGGACCATCACAGGACCCGATGTCATTTTCTGGTCAAGCTTCTTATCTCAATGATAGATCATACACAGACTCAGGAAGCACGCTTTCTGACTTATTTGTCTGTGCGGTTACATGCTCTGCAATGCTCGTACTGGGACTTGATCCCGAGCTAGAGCCGCAGCTTCCTGTCTTCTATTGATGAGAACCGTCCAAGGCTGTGAGATGAATACTGATTACTCTTTATTTTTGTCTTAACCGCAGTTCCTGATGTCATACTATTTGTTTCTGGCCGACAGACACGGAACAGGGAGTGGTTCTCGATGGATCATTATGGGATTCGCTGTCAAGCTTGCTCAAAGTGTGAGTAGAGTTCAGTTTTATCATACTAAAGTGTGAGGATCCGGTGACTTACTTCTTCGGGTAATATAGATCGGATTACGTACGTTTTATATCTCTAAACCTTATTTTTCATTATGAACCATTCATGGCTGAAACGGAGACAAATTTCAAATCAGACCGCGATAGTACGAGATGGAAGATGGAAGAATCCGAGACCAATTCGAGGCGTGAGACGTTCTGGGAACTGTATACTTATGACTCTTGGCAGGTGAGTCATCGTCATTAGATTTTTCAGATGATCTTGACAAACAGACTTGAATTAAATCAATTTTTTTTGTAATTCTTAGTGTCTGACTTTCGGGCGACCTCCTTCATTCTCCTTGCCTCATGTTGATTGCAAATTCCCACACCCGGCAGATGATCCGACTGGAGAACGAAGCTGTAAGCGCGCTGCATACCTTCAGTTGAAAGATTATAACCAAGATTGTTTTTTTTTCCTCCTTAGTCGATACATGGAAACACCGATTTTCTGCTGAGTGCATGAGTGTTGTGCATGATCAAGCATTTGGCGCGAAATCTCCTAGTTATCAGACGATTCTCCAGTTAGATCGTAAACTTCGCGCCTTTGCTGTTCCGCCTGTTTTACAGGTTGCGGGATTTGGTGGCACGGAACCAGGGTCAAACGCTATATGCGCAGATACCCTTGGTCTCATAATGCAAAGGCACATCGTCCTTGCCTTAAGGGAAATGAGTAAGGATGTTTCCTGAATGTTATCGAGATAGAAGGTCACTTAATAGTATAAACAAAGATCTATTGTACATGCACAGAGGTTTCTTCGCCCGTGCTATTGGTGATAATCAAAAAGATCCTCTTGGGTCTCCGTACGGCACATCTGTCATTGCCGCTTATAGAAGTGCGGGATCACTCGTTGCTTTGGTACGCGACCTCGATTCACAACTTCCAGAGCCTACAGAAAGGTTTTGGTTCCTTTGGACTCATCTATTTTCCTGTGCAGTAAGGCCAAATTCTCATATACACTCGTCATCCAGCACTAAATTGAATACTTGAACTCAGATTGTCTTAGGATCAATCGTCACTCGTTGTCCCTCAATGAGTCTTGCTCCATCTGCCCTTGTGCAACTGGACTCCGCCTGTGAACTCTTTGAGAGAGTTGCTGAGAAGTTCCGAGCAGGGAAAGTTCTCAGAATCATGCAAAATTTGCAACAAAAAGCTCATATCTCTCTCCGTGAACATCGTGAGGGAAGATCTCTAACATCTCCCCATCGCGATCCGATGTCGTCTAGAGCTTACTCTGATGGTTCCCTTGAGGGTGATAAGGAGGGTTCCAGCGAGGATGATGATGAGCTCTTGAAGTTTGGTGGTAAGACCCGGCTGATATCAGCAAAAGGGAAAGATCGTATCTCAAAGTCTCCTTCACCCGTGATAAATACCCTCACTCGTTCACCAAACACCCACAATCCAGTTGTTCCTCTCCCTCTTGGTCAAAATGTGCCTCAGGAAGTTAAAGAATATCTTTATTCATTCAACTTCCTAATACACAGACAGATATGTATGATGCGAAGCGTATGAATGGATCGTTGGGTGAAGCAGCTAGCTCAATATATAGCCCTGTTGCGAGTGTTGATACAAGTCTACACTATGATACATCCCCAACTTCGTCTAATACGAGTCCAACCATGATCATCGCATCACCACACCCAGGCCATCAACCTCAATCTCATCAACTATCGGCTGCGCACAGGGCTCCACAGCAACAGCAACAGCAACAACAACAACAGTACACAAACTTCCCCCCATACTTCCCTGTGTTCGACTATAGTTTAAGCTCAGCTCGGAACTCTGCTGGGCCTAGTAACCAGGCTGATATGTTGAGGGGCGCTTATCCTTTGTCACCGATGCACGGACAGTTCGAGCAAGATGCCACTATGGAGTATGTAGGACATGCTCAAGGACATGCTCCTTCACACCCCTATCCTCATCCCTCCAACCAAGGTCATGGTGGTATCAATGGAAATATTAATGGAATGAGTAATATTAATGGGTTGAATGGGGTCAATACTATGAATGGTATGGGAATGACCGCTATTGATGGGATGAATCCCATGGCGGGAGGTATCAATGGATCCTACCCAGGAAGGAGAGATATCTCACCAGATACAAATGCTAACGCCGCATGGTTTGATTTCGTCTCCGAGTTTAGCAACTACAAAGAATAAAAAAATAAACTGGACTAGAGGTGAAAAAGATGAAAGTACTTGTGTCTTGCATATCTGGTTTATCTCTTTCTATTCGCACACCCCTACTCTTTCAAGTTGTTTATAGGTTTTGTTTTGCTTTCTTATAATGCCCTTTTTTTTGTTATGCTTATATGCCTTTTTTTTACTAATTTTATATATGAAAATTAAAAAAACTCTAATTGAGAGTGTCTATTCTATGTCGTTGTTTTTTTGCTGTCTTGATACTACCTTGTTTTTATTATGTACAAAATCGGATTGGACGAGATTGTTATAGAAAAATCTAATATTACTCCCTTTCTCTATCTCTTTTTTCTTTGGAGTACAAGGTATCTTGAATGAAAATTATTATAATCCCCGTACCCATTTTACCCGTCCTATTCTCAATCAATATGAGTTCCTTGATCGCTTGGCACAATAACGAAACTCCTTTCTCGAAGCTGATTACCCGACCCCAGACAAACTCTAAAATCACGGTAACTCAAGCCTTGAAGACAATAGGTAGGGAAAGCATCCGTACGTACGTACGTACATGTACACACTGTCAAAAAAAAGTAAAGGAGAAATCAAGTTCCCTATCAAATTACTAACGGAATCGCGGGAGACATGATGACTATCCCCGACTATATGAAGACCGGATCCGCGTCTCATCTTGCTACGGTATGCTAATAAATGAGATAAAAACCGAGACGAGAGCATATGTATCTTCAGTGAAAACGATAGAAGCTCGTTCGCCGATGGTGGCGCTGCAGTGAGACCGGAGTTAGAAAAATCAAAAGGACTGCAATACAGAATGGTGACCGGTAAGTAGTTTTTTTTTAAAAAAAAAAAAGAAACTAGGCCCAATGATGTATTTTTCATGTGGAGACATAAGATGTGGATCAAAGGTGTTTTGATTTTCTGGCTTGTCATTATCATTGTATTATGGTTTAATTAGTACGAGTACGGTGAAATGATGAAGAGTACTTAATGATGAGCAGAAACGGATCTTGAATAATAAGAATACGATACAAATTTGTTGTAAAATGTTTTAGAAAGATGAACTCTGTGATTATGTTGTAAATTTGCGCTAGCTCCGATGCAGACAGGGTTGACCATGACGAATCGTTAGTATTCATCCATCCATTTCCGTTTACGGGCTGATAGGCGGTAAAAGGAGAGAGTGGGATCAGCTTTCGTCCTCTGCCATAGCATCCTCATCCTCGCCAGCTGTTTCAGGTTCTTTCCACCATTCTAGTGGCCCAAGACCTTGTTCCGCAATAGAACACTTGAGGTCCCAAAGACAAATTCAGCAGCACGTTTGATAAGTAGGGTTCGATAGGTAGGGGGAAAATCAGAGACAGTAATTGTGAATTATTGATTATACACCGAGATTTTGTGGTAAACAGCTTACGGTTATTGTGTATGGAGATCTCCTTCTCTCTCTTTTGGTAGCCATAACCCCCTCTGCTGCTTTTGGTGGCCCAGGCTCGTCATCAAAGAACTCATCTGCTTCAACACGCACACGAACAATTTCCCCAGCATCTATATACATACGCCCATCTGTCGGGGTATCTAACAGTTCGTGCTGTGTGGGCATGTGGGTCTCAAGCTCAGAGTCATCCATAGGTATCCAGAAATGAGCTCGTTCACTCGGATCACTTCAATGGAAGCAAAGTAGGTGAATGATTATAGAACAAGGAGAGTAATACACACAAAGCAGAAGGTGTTGGCCTATAAGCAAGGGGTATATACATATCGTCGAAAAATCCAACAGAAACTGATGAGATTATATTGTATTAGAATACTCGTTTCTTACAAAATTATGAAATAGTCAGTACTCACGTCTGATGCTGTTCTCGTCCGAGGATTTCACTTTAGCAAGTAAAACTTCGCCCGTAAATGGACGGAATACAACTAGCCTAAACACAACTTTAATAACGATGCCAGTGTCGTTTACAATTATTTTTTCTCCGTTTCAGAAAATAAAGTTATCATGCCTTTATGCCAGAGGCATCCATCACCATATCTGACCTTTCCTTCCCCTGCTTGGGCTAGATCGAAGACACAGATACATAAACCAACATCATGTAACACTTTGTTGGCATATTTCTTGTTGAGTTCGTTAATAATTGCTTGCTCGGCGGGAATACCAAAGGTTGATGGCTGAAGTGCGACAGTGTCCTATAATTATAACAAGTGAAAACATGAACTCTTTTTCAGTCGTATTTTCCCCCTCACTTTAAGTGTCGATAATATGAACATTATTTTTTTGGAAGTTTGCTGCCGACGCGCTTCGTAGCCTCTGTGGCTGTATGCTGGTGATTATGGTTGCATGATGATTGGGTCTCGGGACTCGTGAGGTGAAAAAAATCCCTGAACGCCGATCGGTTTTGCACCTTTCTTCCTTCCGACGGTCACCCTCAATTATTCACCCCCCTCGTCATCGTCGACTTTGCTGACGACGAACACACTTTACATCCTATCTTCGACCATGTCTGTTGCATCTTCAAGCAGGTTGCCTCCTCCGGAAGTCGATTCCTCGACGCCATCATGGATACCTGCAAAATCTTACAGACATTTTGTTGCTGGGGGGTATGTCGCACAACTCCTTTTTGCAAACTCAGACACTCATTCTTGGATAATCTCAGACTTGGTGGAATGTGTGGGGCTATTGTCACTTCGCCTTTTGACGTTGTGAAAACTCGCCTGCAATCGGATCTCTTTAGAGAAAAACACACTAGCTACGGTGTTGTCGGTGCAGTGGAGGGCGCATCTGGCACAGCTGTCATGATGCCCCGTCGTCCCGGTGGTCTTTTATATAATTTCGTTGAAACAGGTCACATACTGAGGTCTGTTTTCTTTCTTCGTACTTTTTGTTACGTAGGTTTGTCTTACCAAGCCATAACTCCTAATGTAATACAGGGACATTTATCATAATGAGTCCCCGAGGGCTCTGTTCAAGGGCCTTGGACCAACATTAGTTGGTGTGATACCCGCTCGATCAATCAACTTTTTTACCTACGGAAACGGGAAGCAAATCATCGCGAATTCATTCTTCGACGGGAAGGAAAATTCTTATGTACACCTTTGCGCTGCTACCTTCGCTGGAATTGTAACAGGGACATGTACAAATCCGATCTGGGTTGTGAAAACTCGTATGCAACTTTGCGCTAGTGAGCGAGGTGGAATTTCTCCGGGTTCATGGGCAACCATCAAGACTATCGCCAGGGAAGAGGGAATCCGTGGATTCTATAAGGGACTCAGTGCAAGCTATCTAGGTGTAACGGAAGGGACTATTCAATGGACGTTATATGAGTATCTTAAAAAATTCTCTGCGAACACTGAAGGTCGTGGTGGTGTGACTGAATGGGCTGGGATGCTTGGTAGCGCCGGTACGGCTAAGTGCGTCGCAAGTCTGATCACATACCCGCACGAAGTCATTCGTACACGCCTCCGACAACCACTTGTCAACGGAAAGAAAAAATATACAGGTTTAATGCAAACTCTAAGACTTGTTATCGCGGAAGAAGGTGCTCGATCATTATACGGAGGATTATCTGCTCATCTGATGCGAGTAGTTCCGAATGCCGCCGTGATGTACGCCATTTACGAGGGAGTCTTGAGATGGGGTGACGAACAAGATAAACTTGCAAGGTCATGATAATCAATTCACTTGATCTGGGTTTTCTTATGATGCGTTCATCGCTATCTATCATTATTTTCTATGTGGTCCCTCGTGCAAGCTTCGAAGCAATTGACTCATCAGTCAGCCATCCCTTATGAACTTACAACTTGCTCTTGATACGACATACATCTCACGACCACCTTTTTTCCCTTCTGTCTGATATTTGTGTTCTTCGTCACTCTTTCTTTACCTCGTTGTCTCATCTAAAAGTACTCGTACTTATCACCTATGTTAGCTTCGTATATTGTCATCTTCAATATTTCTTCCTAAACCCCTTTATGCAATATGTACCATAGAATTAATGCACATCCCCTTCCGTTTTACTCTACGCAGATAGATTATTTCTTACTTTCGTAGCTACGTGTTTACATGAATACAAATTTAAATCAATCTTGCTCTTGGATTCACTTGGTTTGTGAGACTTAAACAAGATAAGATTTAGTCTAATAGATGTCACTGACTTTCAGTAAAGCATGGTGTAATACTAATAAAGTTAAAGATGATCATCTAATTGGTAGGACGTATCCGTTTCCCAAGAACAGCATGAACTTCTTCCCCAGGATCGCACTTCTTAAGGGTATCATAGTTATACCAAACGAGTGTCGAATCAGAGGTAGTAACAATAGTCCGTTGTGAGTAGGACCATATTGCTGCAGCACATTTGAAGTGAGTAGAAAATGGGTTATGAGGTCGGTGGGCGATTAGTAGCTATGGATATGAGTCAGTACAGGTAGTTGCTATTGTATTTTGTTCCGACCACTGCCTCATGAGATTCAGGCTTAGCTAAGACACGTACCGTATCAGGGTAGACTACGGGCCGCCTATACTTGACAGAAATCTCACCGAGGATGAGTGATACACCCTTCCCGGTAATCATCTCTCGAGCCTTCTGCTCTCCGCCAAGCTCAAGTCCTAACTGCTGCATCCAGTGAATTCGAGCCTAGACCACAAAAATAAGTAAGCGAACGGCCATTAGATGAAGACGTAATTGAGCTTACGGATTCAAGATAGCGAACTGGAAAAGTTGGGCATATGTATAAATTTTAGATTATTTTGAGTCAGTCTTAGAGCGCTTACCATATCGCACGTTATTCACATGTCTAGAAATTGATAGATTCAAGGAGTCAGTAATAAAACGTTTTCAATGGAACGGAACATACTGGAAAGAATCTGAATCTCCCCAGACGACTTTCTGCTCATAGAACGACTCCGGATCAAAACTGATAATCACATAGATGTTATATAAGGCAGAATAATCCCGAGTTTCAAGGTGCTCACCCAAGCTCTATTAATTTAGCTTTCCCTTCCTCTTCAGGACTAATGATACTTTCGGAAGTAGAAGATTTTAGAGGTTTTCTATGGCCACTAGTACTGTCTGTATGCAGCTCACGAGAGTCCGATAGCTTATATACTTGCTCTGGTATGATAAATCCATCGCCGGGAGAGCTAGGTCCAGAAGTACCGGGAGCAATGTAGAAGGGGGAAGTTGGATCGCGGAATGAAGCTTGTAATTTCTATCACTCTGATTAAGCATTCATAAATAAGAAAAATAAAAAGGCTCGGACTTACATCTATAGTATTTTGTCTACCAGAGGATGAGAGAGTCCTCCTCTGGCACACAAACCCAGAATTACAAAAGGATCTCAATCCCGACCTAAAGCTCATGATAGTTTTGACTTTAGAGACTCGGTAATCGAGGATCGACGTTTTTCCCAGAATTGCATTAGTCACACGTAAATCATGTGATAGCATTCTATAAATCAGCAAGAAATTTTTATCTGTTCATCGTTTGTTGCAATATCCATGATCATTAATCTAGTGAGTGTCTCATCTTGTATCAGTTTTTTATATTTTCTAGGATGAACACTTTAGATGACGAGTCTGATCCTCCGTTTCGTACGGTCATCGTGCGTCTCGGGCTTCGTGACGATATATCTTTTTATATAAATCCATTCATCGACTGACCCTTTTCTAATGTCTTCTCAAAATACTTGACCATAAAACTGAAAGCTGACTTCATCTATCCTGTCATAGACTACATTTATCCTGTAAATAAAAGATTGGACGTAACATAAAACAAATGGCACCTGCTATACATGACGAGAGTGACTGGTCTGATTCAGATGAGGAAGATGCTCGTTCAGACGTTGAGACAAATGTACTCCTTGGTATTCCAGATGGAGAGATTAAGTCGCAAGAGGAGATTAATGATGCAGCTGTGTCTCGAATAGGGGGACGACCTGTACGCTACCCTGTCCCATACTTTTTGTCGTGTATTTGTATTTACGTATTTCGTCATAATTATTGTCTTGCTCTTTCAATTGCGAACCTCCTCCTAATAAATCATCTAATACTACTGCCGGTATCCTGTACAGGCATTCTTATCGAAAACTGAACCGTCAATTACAAGTTCACAATGCAAAAACTGTTCCTACCCAATGGAGCTATTGGTACAACTCTGGTGTCCATTTGAAGATAGTGTAATGGACCGCGCGCTTTATATCTTCGGTTGTGCTCGGGGCGAATGTCAGTACAAACCTGGAAGGTAATTGACGTTCTTGGTATTATTCAGCGGGGTCACCGTTTCTCAATCTATCGCCTCCTTTCAATATACATTCTAGTATACGTGCTTTTCGCGGATTACGATATAATGCTTCTTATGCAGCCAAACTAGAGAAGAAACATGCCCGACAGAGAGAAAAAGATTTACTACGTGAGAAAGCTATTCAAGAAGAGGAAAAGCGGAAAGAAGCATTAAAAGTTAATCCTTTCTCGGTACGTATCTATGACTCAATATGTACTTCAATTTCCTATCAATTTCCATGAATTATATCAATACAGCATCTTATTGAACAGTGGTTATTTTCTCCAGATGAATGCAGCTTCATCAAATTCTACAGGTTTTTTCGGCGGCTCCGCTGGTTTTGGCGTAGGCGGCGGACTTGGGTCACAGCTCTTTGGCACCGCCCCTACGGAAGAGGAAAAGGTTGAAGAAACCGATGCCGAATCACCTCCTACTTCCGACCTGGAATCCGAAGACGAACTTGAAGACTCGAAGGGGACTCAGAACCTCTCACTGCACCAGCCCACTCACCCGACTCCTCTTCACCATGGCTTTCCGCACCGGCATATACTCCGCCGCTGTACATGTCTACTGCGAATGAGTATGTACCTCCGGCTCCTCGTCAACGGATACCAAAAGAGGCTCTGGCCTCTGAGATGCTCGATGATTCTGTCACGGATGGCCTTGCGAAGAGTAAGAAAGGAGAAGCAAAGAAAGAGAAGGAGCTTGAGAAAGATGCTAGAGCATGGGATAGCGCTATGGAAGGATACGAGGATAGTCTTGAACTTGATAAGGTATTTGAGAAATTTGCGAAAATAGCCGGCTATGAAGGAGAGCAATGTATTCGGTGAGTCGTTGAGTTGATTTTTGAAAAACAAAACACGAGTTTATTCAATCTTTCACTTATCGGCTCGTTCATCTGATAGTTACGAGCTTGGAGGAACGCCCCTTCCTTATGCTCACGACAAAATTTTCACTGAGCTTTTCCCGTCTCATTCTCCCCGGGAAAGCATCAACATAAAACCTAGTACTGTAACACCAGCCAGACGTGTTTACAGTTCACAAAGTAAAATAATCACTCCTTGCTCCTTATGTGGTGGACCTCGTACATTCGAATGTCAATTGATGCCAAACTTGATTTCGGTTTTACAATCAAGACAGTCAACTGCAACTTCAAAATCGTCATCACTTTCTGAAAACAAAAACACGGAGTCAGAGACTTCTCCAGGCAAAGTCGATAGTGATAATCAACCCGACAAAACTATCAACCCACCATCAACCGATGAAACCAAGAAGCCCTCAAGTGAGACAGAAGATATCTCTGCCACTCGCAAGGAAGAAGTCGAGCGCCTCCTGGCACGTCAGGGGAAGGGAAAACACGGCATGGAATGGGGTACATGTATGGTTTTCTCATGTGCAAAAGACTGTTATGGAAAAGACTCTTCAACTCCTGCTTCTATCCAAGAGAAGGGGTTGTGGACTGAAGAATTGGTCCTCGTTCAATGGGAGGAATAAAATAGGGTTTGGAAGTGTCTCTGCTTTTATTGGATGAAACGATGAAACTCCATTGTATGCAGTTTAAAAACTCTATCTGTATGTAGACCTTACTTTAGATATGTAACATACTTTTCGTTATAATATAACATCAATATAACGGATTCTCGAATACATAGTTACAATCCCATAACAACAGACTGGAGCGTTCTCATCACTGTGAGTAGTTGCGTGGTATTCCGTACGTGTGTTCATATTCATCAGAGTTATCTTAGCAATGCATTCGTTATTTTCGTCGTGCACCACACCCACGAAACACGGTGGATATCACTCAAGATTCCATCAAAAATGATCATTTTATCGAACGTGCTCACCAGCTCATACGAAATACATCACATCACAAGACCACAAAGTTGAGGTCGTCAGAAATTATATCAGCCACGATAAAAAGGATTAATGAAGCAACCGAAGAAGGTACAAGCCATAGCACTGTAGCTAATGTATAGATCGTAAAAGGTATGATGAAAGAAAGCCTAAGAGTATAAGAGAGAATGATCCTCAAAGGTTGAACCCCTATGTTCACTGTTCACAAATTTAATGCTAAGAAGGGTACTAGAAGACACTGACGCTTTAAGTGTATAGAATGCTATATCAAGTTCTAGACTAAAATAATAATCACTGGTTGGTGATAGTGAGAACCACGTACTCTTTTGATTGTAGCATAATTGGTTAATGCAGTTTGCTCATGATGGGTTATGAGGGTCCAGTTTTTTTCAGATTCACTATTAATAAAAAATAATGAGTAATCATTTGAAAAAATAATAGGAGGGTAGATGGCAAACTGGCTCGTCACTCCTTTTGGATTAGAGTGCTAGCATTGGCATGTTCGAGGATAAATTGAATTTCATCATATTACGTTTTCCTTGTGAATATTACATTGTTTCAACTGGTATCAACATTAGCGGTATTAAAAGAAAGAGAGAAGAAGACGAAAAAGCCTGTATTACATAAGAGGTGGTCGGTAGACAGGATGGAAGAGGAAAAACACCTTAAAGGGTCGTAAAGATAAAGCATAGGAGGAAATCGTTAAGATCGTGCAATCACATGCCGTATATAGTAGAGTCGTGGATTCCAAACTTTAAGATTATTATTAGTATTATATAGATAATACGGATCGCAACAAAGCAAGAAACAGAATGGGAAAAACCAAGACAAAAAGGGAGGGGATGTGATCATATCAAAAGAGTGCCAGAGGGGGAAAAAGATAAAGGTTTAAGCTCATTAAGTCATAAACAATGTTTAAACCACTCCCTCTACGCTGTGCTTAAACAAGTACGTTATCAGTGGCAGCTGGAGCGGGGTCAACTTTAGCCTGCTGCTTTCCAACAATCTCTGGTTCAATCGCTGGGACAGGTCCAATACTCTCCATCGAAGTATCCTTGACCATCACAACATTATTTATCTCAATATCAGGACTAACAGGCTCTGAGGGGCCATCATCGGCGCTCATACCGCCTGTGCTCACACTAGCGCTTGCACTTGGGACGCGTGTCTCTTCTCCAGGTTCCTGCTCATCATCAGAGCCCAGCCCATTTGCAATAGGCTCTTGCTGACCATGTGCTATCGGAGGATGCGCAGCACTAGAAGAGCTAGAGAAAGAAGCAATTGACGTTACAGATTGTCCTCGCCTCCAAAGAATCCACCTAATTTGCGAGAGAAGGACTGGGCAGGGGTTGTTGTGGGATTCGTTACACTGAGATTTGCGCCTGGGCCGAAACTTGAAGGCATACTGACAGGGGTAGTTACTGTAGTAGACTCCGACGATCGTCTGGGAGCTGAATCGGCAGGAGAAAGGCCGCTTGAACCTGTTTGTCCACCTGAATCTGTGCGCCAAAGCTTACCAAAGGACCAACCGGTACCAATCGTTGGTCTTTTGATGGGAGTAGAGATTCGGTCTGCCTCATCATCTGCATTCTTTTCCGTTGGTAAAGGCGGAAGTTTGAGTATCTCACCTCCAGAAGAGGCAATACCATCTTCACCAACACCATTTGCACTGATGAAGGTTCGAAGCGCAACAACGCAGTGCTCGGACGCTTCTCGTGCGTCCTGAGCTTCTGCTAGCTCTTGTTTAGCCATCGCAAGCATTGAGTGTGCTGCGTCACGTTCGCGAATAAGGGCTTCAATCTGTGCTTGGGCTTGAGCCGCCTGGGCCTGTGCTTGAGAAACAGATATCATATCATTAAAGCTGACTTCTTGTGAGTCAAAAACAGGAGAAGTTGCGCCAGAACGGGAAGGAGGTTGGAAAGGCATACCACCATAGAAAGCTGATGAACGACGGGCTTTCTTTGCATCATCTTGTGCAGAGTCATCTGGAAGTGAGATGGCACGCCCGGCTTTAGACGGTGATAGCTTTAAACTGGCAGTATCACCTCCATTGAAGTCGAGCAAAGAGGGTGGTTCGGAGACAGACGAAATTCGTCTGTGATTTGGGACACGTCCAGCACCTGAACCCGTGAGAGGCGTGAAAGAAGCACGCTTTGATGAAGAGGGTCCTGCACCGAACAGAGAATTTGCACGACCAGTGTCAACAGACATCATACTCATGCGCTTGTTCTCGGTCTGAAGGCGCATAAGTCCACGTCTACATATAAAGCCACAACGTAAGAAGTTGTCTATGAGTAAAAGTGATAGAGAAAGGCAACACTGCAGATGGGCTTACCTGCTCTCCTCAACTTTCGTTCTCAGCATTTGAATAGACTCATCATCTTCCTGACTCTTCCTCCTCAACTTCGCAAGTTCAGCTTCTAACTCAGCAGCACGCTCCGTCATGAGAGCTAATGCTTCTCTCAACTCTGCCTCCCGTGCCGGCACACGCTCCAGCTCAGCTGTGAGCGCATCCCTTTCACGCGTGGCATTCTCCAGATCCGCACGCAAGTTCGCAATGATAGCTGAAAGGACATGCGGGTCGAGAGAAACACGTCTAGACCCAGACTCCTCTTCCAACTTCACTTTCCCAAGAGCAGATGGATATCTTTCTTTAGCGTTTGCGGGTGTGGTTGGCGCGTTTATGTCAACTTCGTCAAGGTACTCTGTCCCACTTGATTCGGGCCTCAAAGCACCTTCGTCCACATCGTTCTTGTCTTCGTGTTGTTTAGTATGTTCATGTTCATGTTCGTGTTCGTGTTCATGGTCTTCCACGTCCGACTCTAGCTGTCTTTCCATATCGAGCGCCATGTCAATTGAAGACGGTCGTCCTTCTCTAAGCTGTTTCTGCTGTTCCAAAATCCTTCTAGCTAGATCCTGGCTCTGTTCGCTCGGGGTGTCACTGTGATAACCTTCTTGGTCTTCTTCGTTTCCGTACCCAACTCCGTGGTTGTAGGTACTTAACTCGGCATGTGGCGTATGGGGACGCGGACTCGTACCCATATCTGGGATTGTTTCCTAATAGCTGAATAGGAAGAACTTGGGTTTCCCGTTGTAGGCTGAAGTTACTTGTCCTGGCAGGAAATTACTCCTAATAATTTCCCTTATTGATTGATTTGAAAGTTTTGAAGGGAAAAAAAGATTAACAAATATCAGGGATTGATTGGCTGTTGACAGTTTTCCGTAGTCAAGTTGATGGGATATGAGTGGTGGGAAGGTGGGGGTATGGAATGGAAAAAAAAGCGGGGTCCGTTATGTGAGAGCTGCGGGCTAAGTATGCTTGAGCGTGGTGCTTTTACTTCGCCAGCAAAGCAGCGGCTATGAGAGAGGGGTGTGGGTCTGTGTATCACTAAGTTAGTAGTAAATAGAACCTATGTATACCACCACCCAGTCCCTCACTACGCGCGGCATCTCTTAACCGTGCAAACTTGACAAATATCTTCAGGGCAAAGTGGTGTTGTAGCTCATCAATTTAGGTCATCGATCAATATTTAGAAGAATCTAATGGTAAGTAGTAGTATGATAAAAAATATTATATTCTTTGTTGTTATTACATTCCTTCATCTTGAATTTACATGTATACATCCCATGTGTACGTATCATTATTTCAGTTCTCTTCTTCGTCTAACCCTCTTCCCTCCAAATCAATTATGTTTCAAGTCAACCGAATCAAAAAAGTCAAAGAATGAAAAAAGAAAAAAGCAAAGAAGCGGTATCAAGGTCGGTGTAAGAAAACAAATATAGCAAAGCCAAATTTTACATTTTGCTTTTGTGAGCACATTGTCCACCATTCAGTATTCCCAAAAGAAAGGAAAGGCATCATCACTAAGGAACATTGGTTTGAACGTACCCTTCAAGGAAGTATAAAATAAGAAAAGGGAGAGAGGTGAAAAAAATATAGGAAAAAATATAGAAATCCAAAAACAAATATCCTGAACGGGGTAGGGAACTTACGACTACCTCTTCCCTTAGCGCGATGCCTCTAGTTCTGTTGAAATGGACCATCACTAGTATTAAAGCCAAAACGGAGTGGTGTGGGTATTGTTTTCGCCGAACCTTGCGCTATCGGATTGGTTTCAGTCCATTTTACAGGAATCTAACTTATTTATTGCATGTGTGTGAGTGGATCAACGCAGATGATACCGTCGCGTTCGTTCCAAGGGTAACCCCAATTGTGAAGCCACTCCCGGACGCCTGTTGCAAGACGAGCACGAGAAGCTCCTCGTGCGACGTCTTGAGTTCCTGTATGCTTCTCTTCACCGACAACGATGAATGCAAGGCCAAAGAAACGCTCCTTTTCCAACTGTTATTCAATAAGAATAGAAATTAGCCACTGACACTTGAAAAAGGACCAGACTTTAGACCACGTAAGAAGTAAGACCACTTACTGAAAGTAGGAACTCTTCTAGTACTTCTGTGGCTTCATTTGAATGCAAGCCATGTAAATCAAGACAGGCCTCTGTCCTCTCTTCATAGGTCAGCTTGGCCATCTCCTCACTCACGTCCGTCCCTGCAACTCCAAGACAGACACCAAGACCCCCTCCACAAGGTTTTCCACGAGCAGATCTATCTGCCGGGTCAGTAGACCAGCCAGCATCGCGAGCCCTCACAGCAGACTCTGCTGCTTTGGCCCTCTCTCTCACAAGCTTAGCAGCAGCTTGAGCAGCTTCAGCTCCCATACGTGTATTTAGATCATGACCTTCACGTGAAAATCTCTTCGCCGCAGCTCCATCCCCACGACGCCATGCATCAGCTGCTCTAGACAAACAAGCATTACGTGCGGCACCGAGTTGCAATGCACGGGTCCTATATGCCATGTACAGCTCATTGATAGCTGCTCCTGTAGCGAGCGTCGGTAACAAAGCAGGAGCACGAAGTCGAATACGTGGAGAAGGTCGAGGGGCAACAACTGTCGGTCGCGAGAAGACACTATCACCAAGAGCAGCTTTCACTTCTCGCCTTCCCGCCATTTGGGCCGCCAATCCTCCCGCAGGCGGGGCTCCCGTAAATGGACTCTTTTTCACTGCGGCAGCGAATCTAGTGCGACTAGGATCATGGAAAGCCTTGTTTCCGAACTGGCCTCTTCGTGCACCTCTAATATTATCATGAGTTAGGCTAGGAAACTCATCGTATTGACCCTGATTCGCGGTTTGGTTACCATTCGCGTCATTAAGATCTGTGTGCACCATAGCATTTGTAATTCCTTGAACATCAACTTCATTAGGAAGATGGTGTAGAAATTCACAAGTCTCGCCCTTAGCACATGTACCCCTAAGCCAGAAACGACATAGGGCTCTATCGAGATCATGACTAATAAACATGAATCAGAGACTTGTTAATATTATTCTTAGAGTGAAAACAAACCTGAATCGACAGTCTGCACGCATGCATTCCCCAGCCAAGAAGTAACGACATACGCGATTCCCACCTTGGACAGGTCGACCATTTCCATTTCCAAATCTACCCATACCACCACGAGGATTAGGGCCACCGAAACCCGTTCTTCCACCTCTAGCCATCCCTCCCATCTGACCACGAGAGATAACATGTACACCTCCACCATATGCAAAACCAGCACCTGGCATGCGTTGAGCATTGGGAGGAGAATTTGTTGGCCGAGTACGATCGACGAGCCATTGCATTGCCCGCTCAAAGTCGTATCCATTGACAGCCAGTGCCTCTTCAAGTTCTGACGGCGCAAGGGTAGAGCCGAAAACACTGGAGAGCACGTCGAACGGAGTCATTCCATCTGTCAATGTTGCAGCAGTGTCAGGATCATACTCCGCAGTATCAAATTCACCCTTAGCCTGCTGCTGGGCTTGTTGATGTTCTTGCATTTGGTCATGGTAGAAAGAGTGGGGCCCGTACGTGGGATGATCGACACTATCAAATTCACCAAACATATCTGGGAACGACTGTGATGGATGTGGATATGAGTCCGCCCAAGGTGAGCTATCATCAGATAGACTCGAGCCAGTATCAAAGTCAGCATGGTTAGCAATGTTTGTTCCTGGGTGGAAAGAGCGAGCATTATGTGCCTTGGCTGCCTGAGAGAATGGATCAAATGGATCGTCATCGTCGTCTTCATCTCCTCCCCTAGACGAGATCCTCAATGGAGAAGTAGGAGTATGGGCCCGAGGAGGAGTCCCAGGAGGTAGTAGTGAGTTATCCGGTATCAAAGGACTTGCAATAGCCAGCTTCGATGCTCCTCGCAAGGACCCGGGTCCATGGGCCCAAAGATCGGGCGACGGCGTCTCCGCGCGTCTTCCTGCAAAGCTACTAGTTGTACCAGGGTTAGATGAGGCCGCAGAGAGAGGTCGAGTCGGTCTAAATTCATGAGCCTTTGCATTAAGCAAACGCGGGGAAGAAAGCGGGGACGCAGGTAGACTAGCCGCAAAATATGACCCCGCGTTGATGTGTTGGAATGTTGGAGACGAGGTAGGCGACTGATTAACATGCGAAGACGTGTGGCTTGTTGCAAGAGGAGACATAACAGGTGTATGAGGGCGGCGAATTGGTCCAGGACCTAGTAAAGAAGGTGAACTTGGGGCAGATACCGTGGGAAACGGATTCGGAGAATCCGCACGAGGGGGACCTGGGGCAAGACGGAAAGAAACAGTGGAATGGTTTGAAGCTCGAGAAGAAGGACGCGAGACCGGGCGTCTGGTCGGTGTTAGAAAGAGGAAAGGTACTCCACTAATATCATCTTTATGAGCATGCATAAGATCAAGTACTGGTGTCTCAGACTAGAGGACAAGGCATTGGAGTTAGAACAGATTATTTGCTTAGCTGATGACTACTAGTATAAATACTAACCGCTTCGTCGTCTAAATCGAAGGTCTTTTTGAGGAGTTCTTTTAGTTCTTCCTCCTTCTCATCGTCGAGTAAAGCTGCAACACGGCGAACAAGATCCGAGCTAACCTTAGCTTGTTCATCGTCATCCATGTCGCTCTCATTCCCCCCATTCGAATGACCTTCCCCGACAATCATGTCACGAAAGCGATGGTCACGGGCAATGAGTGCAAGTTGGGCTCTCGTGTGAGGGAACTAATCGCATACGAAAACGGAAAGTATCAAACCGAAGTAAATAAAATCCCCGAATAGTAATATCAGGCCCCAAACAAGTAAATATAGCATCAAGAAGTCAGAAAAAAAGAAATAAAAATAAGGATGATGATGATCAAATATTTTTCAAGTTAGCTTCCTTGGTATCTATAATAAAACGATGGACATCACAAAGATGAGATTGCTTACCTTTTGAGTCTGTAATGGTGATGTCTGTCTATTCGAACGGTCAAACCCAGAGAAGGCGCTCCCAGCACTTGATGGCGGTGCGCCTGGGTCTGCAAAGTTACCGTCAGAGGTTGCAGGACGACCACCATTAGCGGCCCCCGAGCGGATGCCCCCAAGCGTTGCAACAGGCGGCGTAGCAAGCATAGTAACTTCAGTCGTTTAGCAATTGGATCGTTTATCCCCCTTTCCCTTGGAAGTTGGGGAAATATCTAGTCTTGGGAGTGCAGAAAGGAAAATAGCACAGGAGTAAAGTAGGAAATTAAGTGTTTAAGAGTCCTTAGTTTGTAGTGAGAGCGGTCGAAGCTCGATGACTGACTCAGGCCGTAAAGTATGATGATGAATAGATAGATTTCAACCGATTCCCTGTCCAGGATGTTCTGGAGGGCGAAAAAGTCGATCGCAGATGAAGGGTTTCACAAGACCTTATTATCAGCTCTTCTCTTTTTGGATAGCTCCCACAACTAGCACTGCGAGTGTGAAAAGAGAAAGAAGAGCAAGACAGGATCGGGAAGGAAATAGATACAACCCCGAAGAAGAAGTAGGCACGTTTGTACCCAGTGATGATAGCCGTATAAAAGAGTAAATGTGAGACAGAGTGAACACAAAGTGCCTCTTCTTTTGACGAGTAGTCTTCTATTGAAAAGACCGCGTCAAAACTGGGAACAGACACGTCGTAGGGGAGAATCGACAAGAGAGGTATCGACGAGGACGGTGCGCACCCAGTTGGCACGTGGATTTGGTTGCAACGATCTGTCAGCTGAGACAAACAGGAATAAGGGCACAACACTGAGAAATGACGTTATACAGAGTTGGAAATCATTCTTCACAACATTGTCAGAAATCAGTTACTCACCAACGACAGACAACGATGAAGAAGAAAAACGGTAAATTCGGTGTCTTTATTCTGTCGCTCTGATGATGATCGAGGTCTATAGAGACAATATCATTCCCACGCTAGTCATAACGGTGGCGTGCAGTTCTAGTCTATATGAATTAATTACACACAAGACAAGGCTTTTAATTTTAATTTCAAAGGAGATACTCAAGATATATAAGGTTACCTGCTATTACAACCCCTGCGTAGATGATGATTTAATTTGCAGAAGGAAAGACGAAAGTGCATGTATCTTCAGATAGATGACGACACTTGATACAAAGGATTTGCCTCCGGAAATTCGGATCTCAAATAAATAATTCAAATCAAATTAGACTTGTGGTTCTCGCTTGGATTGTGAACTTCGAAAATGTTTTAAATATTGATGAGATATACAACAAAACATGTAATTGATAATAGTGTCCATTGGCACAAATCATTCATAAAGTATCATAGGGGGAACTTCGTTAAAGGATATAAGGAGATGCATGGTTTAATGGTTTTAAAATGCATTTTTCGTGATAAGGATATGAAAGGTAAGATGTAAGAAAGGGTGTAGGAAGGGTAAAAAGCAATAGTCCAGGGAAATTTGAAAGATGTCCGCCTAGATTAGGCTTGGGGAACCCGAATATCATCACCAGACTTTTGCTGGGAGTCATCATCACCACTAATGTCTGCACCCGCCTCCGGCTTCCCCTGCTCGCCTGATTCCTCAGCGTCTACTTTGAATGTAGTTCGTGGGCGAGAGCTGCGCGGGAGTCTTCTTGGGTGACTTGTCCCGGCGTTATTAACGCCTACGTCGGGCTTGGTCTTTTTGGCGCTTCTGTCCTCGATGTTGATATGAAGAATTCTGAGCATGAGGCTCTTTGTTTCGTCGTCGTGGTAAAAGGCAGGCTTCTCGCTAGCGTTGTCGAGAAGTTCCCCCTCAGGACCATAGATGCTTGTCATGCCAGTGCCATTGAAAGGCGCCCCTCCAGCTAACAGTGAAGCAAGGCGACGACGTTCTTGAATTGTGAGCCTGCCGTCATTCTGTTGGTAGTCCTAGAAATCATTACAGTCGTTAGTTAGCTGATGCATAAACATCGATGAGACAAACAAGAGCTTACCCTCAAGCGACGGGCAGAAGAAACACTGTTTAAGGGTGTGATCCCCACTTTTCTCTCCGATGTGGGAGTAGTTGAAGGAATCTGCTCTGTACCTGGAGAAATCAAAGTTAGCGGCTATAAGGCTGATTGAAGAGAGGGCATACTTTGAAGTCTTGGAGCACTAGGAGGAGCAATCGGCGTACTGTTTGGAGTGCTTACAGGGAGGGTAGCGTCTGAGATAAGACGAGAGAGAACGGGTTGAGCTACTCCAGAAGCCTTGATTGCAGGCGAAACGATGGCACGAGGAATGCTAGCGAGCATTGTCGTGTATTTGTGAGGGACTTGGATGAGATAGACAAACTGATTTGTTTGTTCGTTGGAGTTAACTCGTTGCTTGTGTAGAAAAATCCTTCAACTTTGAGGCCTTTATATATGTTCTTCCTGACTGTCTCCGAGATTCCAGCCTCAAGACCAAACTATCGCTATCCGAACACAGGTTCTCAAGTTAACAACAATAAGCCTATTGTTATGAGAAGGATGAGGGTGAGTTTAGAGCTGTATCCGAGTTTACTTCCGCTGAATTATTATTGTTCGTTTGGTACAGAAAACGGGAACAATTGTGAAGCCTCCGAGACACAGCATCGGAGTAGGTGCTCGGAGGCGGATGAGGATATCGCTGCGGGATATTGTCATTCCTTTGTCGATCCTCCGAGGCTCTTTGCCGATCAACTGCCTTTGTGCCTGTACTGAAAAGGAAATTAGGCAAATGTCACTCAGACAGATATCTTTGCTATGTCCCATCCTACTATTGTGCATTGTTATATGCTGAGACAAGTTATATTATTATACAGTGCAATCACCTATTCCAGTACAAAATCAAAAACAAGACTACAACTATTGGGTTGCCCTTTGTTTATATGTTATACATCCTCCATATCTACTTATTTCCAGATTAAATTTATCAGCATTGCTTTGCATATGTGCTCTGTCCCAGTAAGTCTCCAGGTCCATGGTCAGAGAATTTAGTCTGGTCCGGCCGACCATGGAAGTGATCAGGATGGTGTATAGCAACAGATGTTGCACCTGCGTTAGCATCCAGTGGACCGGTGATAGATGTTTTGGTTGTTGCTGCGGCGAACATCATGGAAGATCCTCCCTCTGTTTTATCAATACGCCCAGAAGGTCGTATACGAGAATCAGCATCCATATCCACATTGAGATTTGAAAGCAAATGGGAAATATTTGAAGCAAAAGGGAGAAAGCGAGTAACCAAGGGATGAAAAGGAACCCAGCTTGAAACAAATGAAGAAAAACCAGTGATAACGTGTTTGAGAAAATTTGGTAGAAGAAGCGTAAACGTTGCTGAATGGTAGTCCGGGATTTGTATTGACGTTGTTGGGGGAGCATGAAAAGACTTATTATTTGAAGACAAATCAAGGGGCTCTACAAAACTTGAAGATTTAAATAGGGATTTTGGCAACGTACCCATGAGGCTTTCTGTCGTCTCTAGAATGTCACTTATCAGACGTTCTATGAGGTCAGCACTCAGTGTCTCACGAACTAAAATTCACATGAATATACACAAAAAAATTGAGGTATCAAACTACTTCACTTACCAACGACACGAAGCATCTCCGTCTTTTCTTCTGCTGGTGGAGCCCCATAGTTTGGAACAATCCAACCCTTGCCACGAAGTAAAGTCTGTAGCCATACCTGTTGAATATGTGGATAATCTTGCTTGAATGCATCAGAGAATCTATATATATGTGAGTCTCTAAGCTTCTTGTACGTCACTCGAGTTACCTAAATGATACAACAGGAAGCCCATACTGGTAGAAATTGGGATCATCTTCATCGGAGATAGCGCTGGCTATAGTTCCAGCGATACCTGCCTCACTCCTGGGATGGTGAATATTACTCAATACCTAGAATAGTGATTGTTGAAGAGTGATTGTGAGATATATTAGTCGCAAGGAAGATTTGGAATATAACAAACCTTGAAATAGGTACTATCGAGTGCGCGAGAAAGTAAACGAGCGTTTCGTAGATCCTTGATAGCAATCTTCCTATATCCTTCAAAACCAAGATTAAGGAAGTTATACATCTGTGCAACAATAGGAGCGGCAGGCTTTGAGAAGTTAAGAGTATATGAATATTCAGTGCTTCCAAGATAATCTGATCCGCTATATTATTTATTGATTTTCAATAATTTATAGATTGAAGACTTACGAAGCTCAAAGATCAAGTCCTTGTGAAGAAATTTTTCATCGCGCCAAAGAATCCAACCCAGACCCGGGTATACAAGTCCGAATTTATGCCCAGAAGTATTGATTGATATAACACGAGGAACATCGAAAGCCCATTTGAAGTCTGGATATACGAAAGGAGCAACGAATCCTCCAGAAGCAGCATCGACATGAATTAAAATATCTAAACCAGTTTTTTCTTGCAGCTCGTCCACTAAAGAAATACCATAGCAATCAATCTCTTACAAAGAAGCTGGATAGAAAAAGCGGTATTTACAGAGATCATTCATAAGCTGAACATTCTCAAAATGTCCGGTATATGTACTACCCATGATAACCATAACGCCAATGGTATTCTCATCAATATATTGTATTGCATCAGGTGGATGCATAATAAAATCAGTTTCAGCGTGCACAGGTACAAGTCGAGCTTCAACATCCCAGTAACGGGCGAATTTCTCCAATGCAACCTGAGCGTTAGCACCGAATACGATATTTGGATGGTAGTAGTCCTTTCCAGCTGCCTTTCGATGTTCCTGCCAGCGCTTTTTCATTGCAAGACCACCAAGCATAATAGCCTCTGATGATCCTGCAGTAGCAGTCCCTATAGCATTACAATCTTTGGGAGCCTTCCAGAGGTTCGCAACTAAGCGCATATAGGTAAGATCAAATTATCAACACATATATATGTACACAGGAACACTCACTCATAGAAACACAACGATTATGTATGGTCTGAGAAGCAGGGTATTCATCGAGATCCACAGCATTTCTTTCGTCAAGATTCTGGATCAATCACAATTGATCAGGATCATATATACGGAATTCTCCTACTTGTTTATTGTTTCCATAATCAGCTTTGTAGCCTCTTCAGGCATCCACGTGTGTACAAACGAAGCCAAATTCAATGTAGGATTTCCATCAACTGGAGCAAAGTGAGTACGAATCCCGGTAAAAGCGAACAACTCCGAAAAAAAATAGATATGCAATTATCCTTTGATGAGGTACTTACGGTTCATTTCATCATGAAGGAGTTGATATGCACTCCTACTTGGAATACCTACGTCTGGTAACCTATACTTCGGGATTGTCTGTGCATCTTCATCGCGAGACCAGCTCTGATGAAAGGTAGTTCGTGAATGGTTAAAATATTTCTTATGGGGATGTTCTTTCGATCGTTCAATAACAGATTCAGCGTCAACTGTATGCATTAAGAAAGCAGCATAAAACATTAGTTTTAACCAACGAAGGAGATGTACGACATTGAAGTCACTTACTGTGTCTTGACAGCGGCATTTCAACAGGATATAGTACTGGTGTTATACAGGTGGGGGATTTCGAGGAACCCAACAGACATTTATGCTGCGTCTTTTGAACCCATGAGGCACCGGCATCATGCGCGCGAGTACACCATACATCATCGATTAATTTAGATGGAGGTTATATTTGGATCATCCTAAACCCGGAGAAGGCATGCATATGGTCTTTTGATAGTATACTCTGCATAGATCTTGGAGCTTTCCTCTCATCTACCGAGGCTATGACGCGAAAGACGTATGTTTATGTATTACAGCTATCATATCTGCATAGTACCACGGATTCTTCGGGTAGAGGGGATCTGTCCACACCAGGTGTAGTCATCTCCATACTTAATCTCTTTTCGTTTCGAGCTAGCGAGTCGTTCCGAGCCGTAAATGCACTTAGCAACTCTTTTCCTATCTTGAGATTACATAAATGTAGTGAAATCAATGCTTAATAAACATATATGGCCTTTCCATCAGCGGGATCAAATTTACAGACCTGCTGATATAATTTTCCCTATGACGTTTGCTGATAACCTGAACAAATAGCAGTATAGAATTCGAGCATATTCAAATTAGAAGTCTGGTTATGAAATGAGAAATAACTGTCGTGCCTTAAGAGATGCGAGTATATATAATTCCAAGCGTTCGCATTTTACAAACCGTGACGTCAAGACTGTACATATAGTGTACACAAATTTGGTGATTATAATGGGAGACCCATAGATCGGGGAATCATCGTTACACAACTCAAAGTAATTAAATCACTCCTCAGTCTTCAGAGAATTCAGAGTATGTGAGTAAAGGCATGAGGTATCTAATCCATACAAAATAAGTAATGCGAACCGGATAGGAAATGCGTTATAAAAGGAAGTGTCTATGAAGGTCGACGAAGAAGAAAAAATGCGTAAAATTCAAAACAGTGTATTACACTACAAAAAGAGTAGTAGTGTCTAACACCGTATACAATAGAACCCGTTACCTCCATGACATTCGTGAGTTGATTGATGGTGAGTGTGGTGGGGAAGAAGACTGGGGGAAGTAGGTCGAGTTGGACGGAGATGATAGGGATCCAGGCAGGTAGAGTGGAATAGTAGGCACTAGCTGGAAAACATGCTGCGCAACTGCACGAGTTCCACGTGCGCCCCGGGCGATTCAGTAGCTTGCATCACAGCATGTATACGGGCTTCCTGAGGTCCTCCGTCAGCCCATCCATCAGGGCCAGGTGTCCCCACAGGCGGGACATTTGACCCTCGCCCATCCCATATACAACGTATGTCATTTCCAGGTATAATCTGAGCAAGGCGGCCGGTCTCTACGTGTCGGATTTCAATAAATCTGCTATCAAAGAGCAGTACATAGGGAGGGTGCCAAGCGACACGTTCTGCTGTGCCCTCCCATTCGATAGTTCCGACTGTACGACTTGGGTCTCCATGACGATCGACATACAGACCGAATTCTATAACAAAAACTTAAGCGGTACTACATATGACATATGGAAGAGGGCACAAACCATCGTAACAAAGGAGGAACTCATTTTCGCTAGATCTAAACATCCCCATGGGTTTACATGACTCACAACGCTTCGTTAGAGATTGTAAACGAGGATCATCCCGTTGAGGAATGGTAACACTCTTAAAGCTTTGTGAAATCGAGCATAAGCATCTATATGAGAATACTAGTCCGAGGTTACGTACTCAGTTAGATCCATAATCTCAAATCCTTTTGAACAAAGGATAGCAATTTTGGCTTTCAGGAAGATAAGATCGAAAGATTCGGAAGGAAGGAAGAAGTCCCGGAAGACTCTGAACCATTCTGACCGTTGTCCACCGAATCCAAATCGACTAAGTCCACCTGAGGTCTTAGCCTTTTCGTTAATTTTCCCAATAACGGGTTCAAGCACACGGAAGACACTGTCAAGCTATTGGAAAATTAGTGATCTTGATTACCAGATACAGAACAATCTTACTCCTTTCTTCTTCATGTAGATAACAAGTGTACGTCCTCCAAGAGTACCTACAGTGAAAAATTGTACATCTTTGTTCCCATTCAGTTTTTGTGGAGTTCTTGAGGCATTTGCGTTCGGTGGGCTTGATGGGACAAGGGCCTCAATGTGATAAGCAAAAAGAGCCTACAGAACAAGAATTATTACGAACTGTAATCAGTAGTACTTTAGTATTTCTTACCTTATCAGCAAGGACTAGGAAAATCCCAAAGTCCTCTAACATAGCACACTGGGTTACCATCTTTAAGTGAAGTACACGACGCATGGCTAGGGTTTATAATATAGATCCAGTTCTCTTTTTCGTAGAAAAAGCAGGACACTTACAACGCGGATCATGCCTAAGCCCAATCCAGACACCTTCTGCACAACCGATGGCGACTAGACCACGCCCGTCAGGGGTTGCTGAGATAAAAAGTAGTAAGGATCAATCATAGATAAGGACAGAAGAATTGATAACATACAAAATGGTACGGAACAAGTGACCTTTCCTGTGAACACGCTTTCATCATTCCATGACGAGTTTTGCTGGGTAGCATGCATTGAAGGTACGATGAACGTATCGGAACTCAATGTTTCGATCTCAAAGACCTTATTTGCATCCGTCACAACCTTTCGAAGCACAATAGCTTCATCAAGCTTCTGCTTCCACTCTGCACGAGCTTGGGATGATTCTGCATATACTGTCCAAAGTCCTCCAAGTCTTCCGTTGTGATGGATAGTGCAAGGGTACACAGATCGAGAATCAGTGGCCGCATCGATGGCTGCTTGTCCATTTGCTAACGGACTATCTGGGATTCCAGTCTTATCACCTCCGCGCAAACCGCCTAGAATACCTTTACTTCGTTGCTGTGGTGGGTCGGTAAAGTTGACCAATGTGAGGAGGTCCAAAGGTATAGGCTTGATGATAAAAGATTTTTAGGTCGTATAACATAGAAACAATAAGAACTAGTAGCATACACGTCTGTTAACATGGTATTTCGTTACTCCGTCTTTCTCTTTAGGTTTTGTCATGACCACTGATACTCCTATCAGTACCCAAAGACAAACTGCACTTCAATATGTCTACTCACAATAATTGTCAAATAAAAGGACAAATAACTCTGTCCAACCGCTCCATTCAAATCCTGTATCTGGCTGGCGTAACAGTTTCCCGGTATAAATAAGGGATCGATTTTCGTCCAAAAGATCCATATCCTTTAGAAACGTCACAAATGAGTTCTTGTAGTAGTAGCGAAAATAATGCTTACAATAGCTTCTCCGGGCTTGAAGACAAGATTTTGATTGTAGCGCCAGATTTCAACACGTTCGTTAGCAGACTTGACACCCGTGTTTGTCTCCTTGAGCAAAGCTTTCAAGACCTCTTGAAGCTGTGGAATGCTTTCACGATCTTCATGTCCAGGAGGAGTATGCTTTAATATAGAAGAAAGCAGAAGATCGTAACGAGCCAAGCGAGCAACTGGTCGGTGAACGAAGTTTTTCATATCTAACCTTCGAGAGTCTGGATGTTTTATGGTTTGCTATTTTTGATGATGTAAGTGTATGTTAGAGTTCGTCAATTTGTACGCACCTCTACAAACGCCTTAAATAATGGATTGTTCTGCATTTCCTCTTCAATCCTATAATGAGCTATAGGGTTGTTTGGGATATAAGCCATATATGCATCCCGACAATTGAGGGCAGTATCCAATAACGGGGCAGTAATACTTCGTATGATCGGATGCTCATCACGCTGAATTTCAAAGAAGCTATCGAGCAGGCGACGGTGTATGTGGTAGAGTTCCTGATAATTGTGAAATACATCATGAAGGAAAGACGAGAGCCGTTCATGTGGAATTATGGGAGGGTCTGCATTTTTCAATGGAGTCACATACATCTATAATTACAAGATAGATAAATACCTAGACAGTCGAACAAAAACAAGCTTTCGTACCGTGCCTATGGATTCTAAGTCCTTGACATATGTCATTTCACCCTGGATGAGCTCAAATATGATACTTGAAGACATTAGAAAAAGTATAACACATAAGCAAGGGAAGACATACTTTTGACGACTAATCTCCGACTTTGACATCGTCGACAGTACATCAGCAGAAACTAGCTGAGTATACTCGATGCTAGCAGTCGGCCCCTTCCCCATGGCTGCTTGGAATGTGCGAAGCTGGGCCACAGATTGCAGTTGTTTAATAGCTTGTACTGCCGTAGAAAGAAATTCTGCATCAGGGTTGCCTTCCACTGTTTCGTTCAAAATAGCCTCAAGGACGACAGGATATTTTTGAAGTTGCTCGGATGGGCGTTGGAGGAAGTGCTTGAGATCCAAGCGACGCGACTCTGGCGCCCTTAGGCACCGCTAGGAATCTTTAGTTATGCATATTCTCTTAGATTGAAAATATTGAGCGCTGACCTCCAAGAATCTCCGAAGCTCAGGATTTGCGTCTGTCTCGTCCTTTAGACGTTTCTCCGCCACAGGAAGATTTCCCACATAGTCTGCATATACATCTCTGAAATCTGTTGCGGCAATTATAAATATATCACCTATGCGTTCAATCAAAGGATATTGTTCCCGCTGTCTGACTTCCATAACCTCGAGAAGGCGCCGATTTACATCTCGAATGTCAAGAATATTATGGAAAACATCTTCCATAAAGCTATCTAGTTCACTGGGAGGAATCACAGGGGGGTCTGCAGTACGCAAAGGCTTGATAAAGAGCTATAAATCATGCCTTTTAGAGTTATCCAAAAAGAAAGATTGTAACGCAATTACATTCTCAATTAGATCCAGGTCTTGGACATATAACTCTTCCTTATCAATAACTTTATGAATAATCCTATATATTTATTAGCAATGCAATACAACATAGACTGAGGCAAACCACTAACGTTTGCCGGTTTTTCTCAGCCTCAGGTAGAGTTTTTAGAATTGACTTATCTATCAGTTCTGCCCAATCTTTCCGTTTCTACAGTCAAAATATCAGACAAATTTAGATGCATATGTTTTACCACAAACTTACAGGTTCTTTTGAAACTTCAGCTATCGTTGACGTTTCTCTTAATAAACCTCTCTTTTATAATCATTAGATGTAATGAAAATAGACGAAGTTTGTCTAAAAACTTACCCTCCTAGGACAAGTATATGACGAACAGACATAAGGAGAACCATCCATACAGCTTGGAGAGTAGCATTTAGTTAAAGGAGTAAATACACCTGTTGGTAATTCCTCCATCTCCTGGTTTCGCATATCTGCTCCTCCTTCTTGGTCATCGAGGAACATATAGACATCTTCTACACCATCCTGAAGAACACGCCCGCCCCACTCCACTTCGTAAAAGAAGAGTTGGCTTTGTAGGCTGCGCGCTAGATGAAGGGCCAAACGTCGATCGTTTGAAGAAATATGCATATTCAATAGTTCTCGCTGGATTTGGGCCTGAATTGTTGACTAAATCGAGGAAGTTAATTTGAACTGCTTTTTTTTATCTAATCTAAGGGTTACTCACCACTATATCTTTTCCCGTGAACGCGTGCGAATATGGAATGCCGCCTTTTACATGAGTTCCTCGAGGAACTTTGTCGCGTAAACGCACAGCAAGATGGGACAACAAAGCCAGATTTACAAATCTATCCTCTTCCTCTACCTCGTCAAAATCCTCTTCACTTTCGTAGCCTTCATGCAAGGCGAGATGGCGCTTGATATCATCCATGACATGTCTTTGCTGCTGATTACGCTGTGCAACCCGATCTATGCGATTAGCATCGAACGATATGTCTTCGTAGCGGGAAGTTCCCGAGCCTCCGGTCATGAAGGAAGAAAGGGATTCGCCCCGGTTCATCCCAGCACCATAAGATGTTGACGGCCCTGCTACAGCAGACGGGCTTCCGTACATAGGTGTTGTGGCAGGAGTTGAAGCCGAGGGCAAAGCATTCCCAGATTGAAGCGAGGATGTATTCGAGCTAGTTGATGTCGAACGACCTAACCTTGCTATATTCATCAATCACTAGTTAGTAATCGAATAAATCTCGTACTTGAAAACAACGAACATGACACATCAAGTAAACCAGAGCTAGAGGGCCCTGAGAGGGAGGAATCAGAGAATACTGTACTCATTGGTTGATACAATTTGGACGGATCAGGAGGCTGGACATGGGGTAACGCGCTGAGTGCAGGAGAACTGTCTGAGGATGATATCGATGTGGGTGACGATACAAAATCACGACGTGTATAGGAGTTTGACTGTCCAGGGACTGCTGGCGCAAGTGCGCCCTTGGGTCTCCCAGAATCCGAGCGAGCTAGATTTGACCTGAAGAGGTTCCATTGCTCGTAGGGCTTCTATTATCAGCATTAGGCCAATTAGGGGGAGGTAATTGCGGAGATGATTCAGCAATCGGCGTAGCTACTGCGTAAGGGTGCTTTCCAGCGCCATACGAAGAATTTGTAGAATCAAAAGACATGTTTGACGAAGCAGTGGGTCGAGGCAATCGTGGATTAGAAGGAAGACCATTAGCCCTCCCTCCCTCTAGCACACCAGGATTTACCGTCTGCACAGTCACCTCACCGGAGTACGATGGGGAACTTACGTCGGGTGCCGAAGGGAGACGACGGGTCGCTCCGTTGGATGAAGTCGATGACCGGTTTGTATAATCCGACTGCTGCGGACTAGAAGCATGATTGTAAGGCTGAGGTTCTGGCATACCCATTGGACTGTGTCCAGAGGAGCTCGATGAGCCGTTAGCACCTGGTGGACGCGGTAGCGGGCGTGTACCACGACCTGATGGAGGTGATTTAGGTTCTGTAAATGTAGTACCTAAAGGATTATTCATTAATTCAAAATTTAAAAAGATTTATGAGCATTGAATGTAGGAGCAGGAACCCAGTACATACCCTTCTCTGTGACTGGGGGGGAGGCCGTCATACCCATTCTACGATCTGAATCATAACTAGGTGGCTCTGCCGACCCAGTGTCTTCTCTGTACTGTTCAATTAATGCAGTCAGGTCGTCTGTACCTGTCGAAATTCGTACGTCGTCGAGTGGAGAAGGAGAATCTCGGAAGCCTTGCATTACTTGGTCATATAATCGACGAAGTTCATCCTCTGTAGGAGGCTTTTGTTGGTTGTTCATGGAGTTGAATGAAGCCATGCTGATGCCCGCGCACCAGGCGCCGACTCGGGTAACAGTGTCTGATGACAAGTAATGATGGGAACAAAGCGTCTGATATGATGTAGCACGGCCGACCAACGATGATAGAGCGTAGGCAAGATGTTGTGCAACACCTACAAAGAAGATGGATAGTCACTGGGATGTGCACTTGGTGTGGCCTAAACGCGCGAGACGCCCCGGGCAGTCCCGTCATCTGACAGTCTACTAACAGTAATATCACTTAATTACTCCATTGGAAAAAATATTACTATTTTCTATTATTTTAATAAAATTGAAAAAACAAGGTATCATAAAATAGAATCAAGAGGCACAGAACATGATCTTTCACCCCCCACCATCATCCGATAGTAGTTATCTATCACGGGCAAAATACCGTAGTTGTGACCATCACCTACAAGCCTGAGTTTCTGGTTGGCTTACCAACTAGCACTCGCGGTTCATCTCTCGCCGGCAAGATCATCTCTCCAGATCTCTTCACAAGCATAGATACGAGCCAAACGAGCTCATAAAATCAGTAATCTACTCTCAACATTCTTGACTTAATGTTCTATTCATGATATCACCGGTCAACAGTTAATTTTCTGTTTCTTTCCATACAAGAAGAGAGCTAGCTCCAAACGATTTCTATACGAAATATGTCCACAGGTGCTATACTCAAAGAACCCTCGATCCAAGAGGACAAAAAAACAACTTCCTCTGTGCATGATTTACTTGCCGATAAACCTCCTTTCGGGTCGAGGTGCATATAGACTACTTTCTCCAAATCGTCCCCATTGCCTGACGACAGAAAACTAGATTCTTAACTAAAGACACCGACGTTTGGAGCAAAAATGCGTGGGATCATGTACCTCCACCAAGCGATCAAGAAGAACGTATTGCTGTATCTCTATCGCGGCAACAAGCAAAACCCGTCCCAGAAGAAGATAAACACAAGTACAATGATAAACCGGCAAGACATTGGTTGGTAGACATGAGTTCCCAAGACACCAAGATGCTTTAGTCACTTAAATTACTACTTCTCTCAACTTTAGGGATAACTTTTATAAAATGAATGCTGATAATTTCTTCCGTAATCGAAAATGGTTCGGGCCAATCCGATTCTAATTCATAGTTTCTTACAGACAATAATCAATGTATAGGTTACACACTGAGTTCCCCGAACTCGTTGCCGCCACCCGACCTGATGTGTGTATCTATTTCACGTGTTCCTTAACCGCTTGTTCTATAAGAGCGCGGGAGAAAGACTAGACCGACAAGCTCACTCATTATTTTACGCATACAGGCTGGTCATGTCACTGTAGCGGAGCTCGGATGCGGTACGAATACATTCTTTTTTAGTTCACTCAAGGTATTGATCCGTACTTCCTTTTCTGACAATATCATTTCTTATTTAAGGAGCTGGAAATTCTGTATTTCCTTTACTTGCAGCAAATCAAAATCCTGATCTTAAGCTCCTCGCTTTTGACTACTCAAATCATGCCGTGAAACTAGTCCAAGTGAGTTCTGCACGCAGAATCATTTGCTAGTCTAAGGGTTAATCAGTGTAAATCAGCACAATGAGCTATATCAAGCACCGCCAATCGGTTCCATCAGTGCCTCTGTCTGGGACCTGTCTTCTAGCGCACTCCCAAATGAAGTTCAGCCTGCGTCTGTGGATATAGTTGTACTGATATTTGTTCTCAGTGCATTGCACCCTCATGAATGGGCTCAAGCAATAGCAAATATCTACAAGGTCCTGAGCATTTAACTAGAAAAAGAAAGCTTGAGCTTACAGACTTCATCAGATGTTAAAGCCTGGAGGACTTGTTGTCCTCCGAGACTACGGCCGCCATGATCTTACTCAACTTCGGTTTAAAGAAGGACGCCTCCTTGATGAAAATTTTTATATACGTGGTGACAAAACTCGTGTATACTTCTTTGACTTAGGTAAATTACCCACTACTTTGCTGCTCTTTGATGAACTCACTACTTATCGTATTTTTAGACGATCTAGCGATGTTATTCACCGGGTCTCCCGCTCAAGCGAGTGACAAAATACTCCCGACACCGAAAGTCACATATGAGGATGATGATGTACAAGATGAAAAGGAAGTAACCTCCTTCCACACTCCAGAACTCACACAAGATCAGAAGTCTCACCCGTCGCAATTGACATATATCAGTAATGACTCCGGACTCCCACCATCAACTTCCCAGCTTTCTCCCTCCTCTAGTACATCCGATCAAGACAATCCAGATCTACAAAATCTAACACAGCGATCTACAGGCCTAGTCGGAAACAGGCTACCCACTATTGATGTTCCCAAGAACCCCGAAGGTCACGAACAATCCACTGAGATAGAGCCATCAAAACAAAATCCATCATTATCCCCCCTATCTTCGGCTGCACACAAAGCTTCCTATCGACTTCCACCTGGATGTCCGGATCATCCACTTTTTACACGCTTACAGCTTGGAGTAGACAGACGCTTACTTGTGAATCGAAAGCGTCAGATCAAAATGTATCGAGTTTGGGTTCAGGGCAAATTTCGCAAGCTTAAGCCGTCTACGGATAATAAGGAACCTCCAGAAAGCTAGTACGACTCGGCTTTTGTTCTGGTGGGCCACAGTCTTTGGGTATCACCATCATTTTTTTACGAAGACAATAATGTATCCATAATGTATTCTAAAATCCATAGAGAATCCGTTTGATTCAGGTTCCTTTCACCTGTTCTCCACATAACCTCAGTACCTACAAGTACTGATCTGATCTGGATGCACTCGCTTTGTATTGTGTTCGAATTGTTCGCACTAGGTATATACACGGCTCAAAAGTCACTAATACGCTAGTGCGGTCTCGAATGATTTTGAGAGCACGACGCGAAAGAAGAAACTGTAACCACTATACACTACCTTCTTAACACTTTGTTCTACAATGTATGCATAAGTAGAATGCGAACAAACTTCCCATGAAGGTGGCATGCCTGTATAATACAAACATGCACCTAATAATAGCATGAATGTCAAGTGCATTGTCTTCTTATAGCCAATACAATATGCATCGCCAATGCATAGAGCCCCAAAATGAAACTTAGCTGTAAAGAAGCCACTAAACGTACTAGATGAGTCATCAACTTCTATTATATAATCAGTATATAACTACATGCAGCTTTAGCCACGGGCAAGACGCTGCTTTATATAATCCGATATTTAGAAAGTCTAGACATAGATCCGGTAGTATCTCTTACAACCGATATCCATAAGAGGCAATCCAGAATCATAATATACTTTATCAACTCAACAATGGATGTAATATTCAAGCCGCCCAATACTCTATTCGTCTGTTGACCTGCCCAATTAGGATGTCTCTCGCACGTGGCTTCCTTATGGGTTACAATCGTCAATATTATTTTATTTTTTCCTATTTTATTCCTAATACCAAACCTAAGAAAAAGACGGCACATAACATAAGTTTATGAACAACGATCTTCTTCCACCCCGACTCCCTTCAGTCTATTAGTGTAGATAATCTCCAGAAGAATGAATCAAAAAACTAACACTTCCTGCCTTAAGATTTGCACGTAATAATGATAATAATACTAGGATGAGCCGATATCCTCCAAATCCATATGGTACTTGATCAGGGCAAGAAACCTAGACCTTTCATTACCCTTGTGGATCTACAACAAAAGAAGTAAAGTGTTAGTCACTATTCGAAGGATTAATGGGGGAGTCGGCCGAGGTATTTAAGTAACTGCCTGAAGGGCGGAAAAGTTGTTTTGACGAAACCCTCATTTTGTATGCCACCCTCTATTTCAAGGAGACGCTCAAGCCCATCATGACCTGTTTGCCATCAAAGCTAACTTATAAATCCTCTTATGAGGATAAGTAGGTTACTAATCGATCCTTTATAGCTCCCAAACTCCCAGTAGAATGACCTTTGCGGTGTAACAGCATCAAACATACCGTTGAAGGTTTGGTACACGCTCTCGATGTGAGTAGTTAGTCCTCTTTCATAGTTATAGGATCAGACAGCAATTGCCGCCGCACTCATCACATCAACCAATTTGACTCCAAAACAGACAGTCAAAGGGTATCATGGAATTGTCTGAATGTCTTCCCCCCCTCCTAACAACAAGAGGTGTTCCGACATTATTGAGACTGTAAGTACAGATACTTCTACGACATGTATATCATGTGCTTACTTATGGTGCTCTCCATCAAGGCAGCCCATCTTAACGGATTGGCATGTCTCGACTAACATGCATCTCCTTCAATGCTGACCTCGTTCACCGAAGGCCGACACCACTGCCCAGAAAACCCGTCCGTATCAACCATTAGAGCTTCATTTCGACCCACATTTCCTATTCAGCAAAGATTTATTCATACTCCCAGATACCATAAACTTATTCTGAGCGTATAATTCGTAAGTTTCCCCACTTTTTTCCATACTTTCGAGTCAGAATCCGTATGTGCCCATAGTCACGTGCAGTGACGAGATTCTTTCCTTTAACGTTTAAATGAGGGATCAAAAAGAAGATCTGAGTCATAAAACCGATGATTGATGATAAATAAGGACAAACATTTTAGTCAACCCCCTTCTTTTCGTTCGACAAGCTTGGTGGAGGCGGGGAGGAGGAAGCTGTTTGGTATGTGACTCGTGCTTAACTAATAATAACCATTAAACCACTCAAGACTCGTGTTTTGCTGATGAAGCCACCGGCGGTTTTCCCCGCCCATGTAAACAAGGATAATGATAATCAGCGTTAATCAATAATCAAAAAAGTACCTATAAGACGCGTAATCAGCAGCCAAGGTATGTATTTTCGAATACAAGCTGAACGATATGTTTCTTTTGTTGATTAATGATTAATGCATAATGTGGTTTCCTGAGCTCACCCAAGCCAAGATGTTTAACGACAAGTCAGTTTTCTTTTCTTTCTCTACATACGAAATATTAACAGGATACTCAATTCTCAGTCTCAAATCTCGCACATATGCCTTCGTCTGGTTTTCAAAAACGCCATTACAACAGATTATATTTCTGGGGGACGGGCGTAATTTAAAAAGAAAACAGAAAGAAGGGAAAAAAACATCATAAGAATGCACAAAATTCATGACATAGATATATAAAAAAAGGAGATGCATTACAAACGGATCGGAAAGGGGAGAGAGGAGGGAAATCCAAATTGTCAACTTCAGTTACAAACTGTGTATGCGGCCTTTTCCACGACACGTCGTTCAGCCCGAGAACGCCACAACTGGCGTAACCCAACACGTAATCAACACGTCCGAAAACGAAAAATGAAATAAAGGAGGAAAGTAGAGGAGAGGAGAATAAGGGAGGAGATCACTAGTGATCCAAGGGGTAAATATAAAATGTCAACTTGCGACGAAGTCGTGGTTTGATGAGTCAGAAAGAACAGGTATTGGCCTACTTGAACGTCCTGCGCTTGCAGTACACAGATTTATTTGGCATTGTTGGATGAATACAGATGGGATTCAAAGAAAAAGAGGGGTGGAGAGGAGAGATAGGTGTATATTGGATATGAAATCGCAAATGGGTAAAGAGAACAAGAGAGAAAGACGTGTCTAGAAAATGACGGCGGCAATCTTTTGAGGAATTGTTACTGGAGGTTCTTCGGGAAGTTCTGTTTCTTCCATCGTTGGAATTCCTGTAACGAAGTCCATCTCCATAGGTTTCCAAATCTTTGTCTTCTTGACTATCTTGTATCCGAAGTAAAGGATAAAGAAGATCGGGATGTTAAGGTAGGCTACAAGGAAGTCGGACGCGTTAAAGTGGAAGAAGACGTCAAATCCGTTGATGAGAATGAAAAGCGTGCACCAGAAGACCCCCCAGTAGGCAAGGTATGGCTGAAGGACACTGTAGTATGCACTCTTCGTCCGGTCAAAGCCTTGAGCGACCTTTCCGCGATAGAAGAAGATAAAGGTAAGGTTGATACAAAGCCAGGTGAAGAAACCTGCGACGGTAGTCAAGTTCACGAACCAGTTGAATACCTGGACTGAACTGCTTCCCAAGTTCATGAATGAGAGGAAAGCAAAGCAACCGACAGTCAAAACGGCGACAATCGGTAAACCTTGCTTCGTGCAGTAGGAGAAGATCTTCGGTGCCTGACCACGGATGGAAAGACCGTACAAGATACGGGAAGAACAGAACAAGAATGAATTACCAGCGGAGAAGGCACTGGTAAAGATGGCGGCATTAATGATAGATGGGAGTACTTTAATACCTGCTCGGGTAAATGCGATAACGTATGGCGATTCTGCTGCGTTTCCAGTATCCGACAGAAGTGCCTCGTCATTGTATGGAACTAGTAGACCCGTGATGAAGAGACCCAAAATGTAGAACACGAGAATACGGTAGAAGACACGGCGTACAGCCTTGGAAATGTTTCTACGGGGACTCTCTGTCTCGGAAGCGGCAATAGCGACTAATTCCATACCCTGGAATGAGAATGCTGCCTGCACGAGTACAGACAGAAGACCAAGGAAGCGTCCTAGACCAACTTCGTTTACAGAAACAAGGTCGGACTGTGCCATTGCACCAGGGTTTTTCCAGTAACGGAAACCGATACGTTCATGGTCAGGACCTCCACCCAAGTCAACAACGAGACCAGTGATAATAAGACCGGTGATCAAGAGAACTATGATGGTTTGTCAGACACATACTTTTACAAGAGAAAATGCTATAGCTTACTCTTAATTATAGAGAAGGCGAATTCGGATTCTCCAAACCACCGTACACCGAAAATGTTGATGAGACAGACACAGATACAAATAACAGCAGTGTAGATAGGTTTGTGAGATTCCGACGTATCCCAGAAAGTAAGCAGAATTTGGGCCGCTGTAACCTCTACGGGAACAGTTATAGCATTTGACTAAGGCAAGTGTGAGTACCACCAAACAACTATAAACACATTTTCTTGGCTCACATAAAAGTAATTCCACCCGACCTATATGAAATTCAAATTTAGTACGTGCCTTTCAAATTCAGTATTGATTAAATACTCACCGCAAACCCAAGCGCTGGGTCTACCCATCGTGCTGCAAAGTGTGGGAACGTACCAGACACCGGAGCATGAGCAGTCATTTCACCGATGGAGCACAACGATCTATTTTGGGATAAGCTCGATCAATGCGATCAAGAAGGAAGAAAGGAGGTGATACTCACGAGTAAGCCACCGAACCAACGAGAAGATAGGCAAGGAGAGATCCAAGCGGACCTGCTCCATGAAGCGCCTTTCCTGAACCCAAGAAAAGACCAGTACCAAGCGTACCAGCAATCTATAATCACAAAAATTTTAAAAAGCAACGTAAGTTAAATTTTCTTGATCCCCTCTCAAAAGGGGCCTGATTGGTGCTCCCTAGCAGTAGCAAATACTCACAGCAATCCTGAGGAAAAGAAAAGTACGTCAGCAAGTTGATCAGACACAAGAAAAGTTTTTCAGGACACATACATCTGTACATGGCGTTGCTTAAGACGACGCTGAACGCGATCGAGGTCAGCGGCATCGAAGTGATAACGTTCATCATCGACGACTGCAGCACGGCCCGTAAAAGAAGTCAATAAGAATTTCTGAAATCACGATGTATCTATTAGAAGAGGTTAATACTCACCAGCGGCATGGGCGTGGGCATCACCAGAAAGGCCCTTCTCGAGAGAAGCCTTGTCGCTGCCTGAAGCGTAGTCTTTTTCGTTGTACATGACGGGCTTTGAGCACAGGAAGCTCTATGAAGATTGGCGGCGTTGAGCCGGAAGATGGGGACCTTTAGAGGGTGGAGAAGAGGAAGTTGACGGAGGGCGGCTGCTTTATAGGCAGCTGAGGAGATAAGCAGAGGAGCTCATGGTGAATCTCGATTTGGAAAGGTGCGGATTGGATTTGAGCTGCTTATCAGACTCCATGTGTTTCTCAGGTTCGCTTCATCTCAAAATTCATTCCATCACTCTTCTCACGGACAGCCCAGGGACAATTTTATCTCCTTTTATGGAATTTTTTTTGTACATCGCTTCCCGGCCCCTGTGTCAGTCCACCGACCGACAGAAAGTGATCGAAGAAAATCAAACAACGCCAAAAAAACTTAAGAGCACCGACAGTCACGTGCTCTGGCTCTGCTCCGGACGCCGACCCTCGTTATTATTTTTAGCATCCTTGATCGATATCCTCAGCACACGACCAGAATAAACTCGCGCAATCACGGAATATTTTTGACCTCACTAGTATCCTACCTAACAATCTCCAACAGCCTCACTTTTACTCTTGATGGGAAAGAGTATAACCATATATTCCGTTGATATCCGAGGCTTTCATAATAACTCTGTCTTATTGGCTCGTTTCCGCTCCATTGCGTACAGTTCGCATCATTCACAGATCATCATATTGGCGTATTTGTTGGGGAATGCCTTCGATTCTCTATTAAAAGTCATATGATAATTACAATTAATATCCATCTGATTTAGCCAAGACTCCAAACATTAAAAGCCCCTATAATCTCGACAGTTTTATTTGCTGTACCCAGTCCGTTAAGGCAAATAAAGATTAATTCCGAGTTTTAACCACTACTGACAGACCCGTATTTTGGTTTGTAGGAGAATATCTCCGGAAGTGCACGATCATCCGAACACTAATTCCTAGTCTTTACAATGTTACTTGGATCCAACAAGTCTTTATCTCAATCTGTCAAGCTTAATAGCGCCTAAAGAGCTCAATGTATCAAAATCACGCTTTGTATAACACAATAATAGGTAGGGTCAGGTTAGGTTGGAGAAATGCGGATGAGTAGATTGGCTGGCTGGGCTGCAATTCCGGGCTCGGGTCCCTTTGGAGAGAAAGGGGTAATCCTAACCGTAAAGTTTCGCTTACATACCCATAAACATTCAATTGAAAAGTGTTTGATACTGATAACTACCCACACTCATACTAGATGATCTGCCTTTCAGAAACGAGTAACGTTAACTCAACCAGCCAAAATACGTGAATCTTGTCCTTATACTAACCTGAACTCGAATACACATCCTTTTTTTTGCTTCTTTATCAACCATCAACCCTGTAATCTAGTTCTTTTTGTAACTTCATCATTGAGCGTTTTACGCTACATCGTTACGTTGCTATGTCTCAGGTCAGCCGCCCGCGTTTCTTCATCCTTATCATCCTACTCTCTCCAAATCCCTCAGGACGAAGAAAAAATGGGTAAAAATGCAACGATCACCCTCTATCGCATAAATCCAAAAATAGCATTCTATCATTCTTCATGATACATGGGTTAGGAATCTCGACACTTGCACACACATATTCGCTCAATTGGGCTGGGAAGGCGGGGTTCCTGTTATCAGTCAACTGAGCCCCCAACGCCTTATTTTTTGCCAAGAGAAATTTGCCGACCGGAGTACGGCAACCTTCGACCAACTTCCTAATATCTTCTTTTCAATGTATAGTGGGAAGCACCATTCACATCGCCTTTTGTGAAGTGCTGCGCGGCCCTGTACTTTCAGAATTCAGGTAATTTCAGGCTTTGGCAATGGAAATTGTTTGTATTCATTTCGTCACTCAAAAGGGGATAAGGGATGGGACTTTTATAAATCCCAAACTTTCGCAGAGTGACATACAGCATCCTAGCTCCCCTCCCCTTTCCATCGAATGACTAGTGTTGACTAGTATTGATTAATATTTATGCTTGAAGAACATGGAAGAAAGAGGAACCAAAACCAAGAGTCTTTAACGTTTTGGCTTCCCTATTCTTTCCAGGTTCGAGTTCTTTCCTTTTTCTATAAATTTGATTATTTGGGTCTCGGTCCCAGTTCTGGAGCGAATTCAGGAACAAGGAAATGAACCGACTACGTGAAAGGCGGTGATAAGAGGGAAGCCTTGGAAGTTTTGTCGAATAAAAAAAATACCGTAGATAAATTCATCTGTTCTTCAACACTGAAACTTTGCTAGATGATACTTATCAATATCATACCCCCCATCCTTCACAAACCCTTTTCTACCTATACTATTTCTCCTGACTGACAACGATTATGGCCCTGATATATTGAAATACGAAGCTAAAGGCGCTAGAGAACTCGAGTTTAAACCGGAAACGGGATCCCCTCTCCTCCCTTGATTAACCGACATCGCTCGATACATGGTCAAATGTGACGTGCGCAGTCTCTCGATGGGCTATCACAGTACCGCAGTATTAAAAAAAACAGAATTTATGTCACTTGACTCAATACTGCGACCACATCTTACTTGTGAAATCAATGCATCACGGTCCGAGCTTGGGACCCCATGTATTTGTCCGCTCTTTCTTGGAATGGCGGCTGATCATGATATTTGGGCGCTGAAAGCAAAATGGCCAGTTGAATTAGCATTTCCCTTACCTTTCCCCTCCTTTTCGGGCTTTTCTTTCAGCTTCTTCACATACTTCACAGCATATAGGCGGCGCTCAGCTGGCAGTCTATTGAAGTTAATTTCCCTAATTCCCTTTACCACGGAGGAATGTAGGTGTGCAAGTATGTCAAGGTTGCTCAACGACGAATTTGTCATCCCCCCGTTAGCGGGGAACTTTCGAAGAGATATCAAACATATGTTACTTGATCTTGAATTTCTCCCCTTTCCTTGTAGGAAAATCTCGACATTTGGACATACAGCGCTGTGCATGCATTCGCGACTCGGAGCACTAATGGCTTGTCGGATCTATACTGATGAATACACATGTTACATTGTACTTGGCTTTGGTGAAGGGGAGGGGTTAAGATGGCTAAGCTATAGAAAAATACAGAACACGTAGAAGCCTCGGTCTCTCGGACACGTCGGTTCTCCGAACGTTTTTCAACAGCTATCAATTACAATCGATATGGGCATGAATAAGTGTGCAACGAAAGAAGAGCTCCATATCGAACTGAACAATCTTTACATTTCTTTCCCGTTTCTTTCCTCAACCCCATAGACCCCCGCCCCGTCCCGCCCCTGCCACCACTTCTAATTTCTATGTATGGATGTTTCTTCCCCACATCTCGTTGTTTTTCTCCTTATTTCTACTTCTTTCCGCCTGCTTCTAAAGCATCCTCCACCTCTTTCTTCTCTCAAACGGATCTTTCACTACTTCATTCTCCGTCTTTCTACCCCCCCCCCCCACACACACACACATACACCGACGTCCGGACATCAATATCAATAGGATAGGATAAGGAAAAAACGGCCCAGACGGATCAGATCATGCTCGGGAAACCTATCTCAGTATCTGACTCTTTCCAAAACTTTTTCTCGGGAATTTTCTTTCTTTCATCTCTTCTCCATAAGAGAGCAAAAACAAAATATTCTAAAATAATCTAAAACTATCGAAAACTTTTTGAAACTCGGTAACTCCACAGGCACCCGTTCTCCACACATTCCACACACAAATCAACACATATACAGATACACGTCGGAGGGTCACAGTACTTCCTCGGTTCCATCCCACACACCCTAATATGCCAAGTCATCACCGCCTCTGCCATCGACATCGCCATCGTTTCTCTTTCTCGCCTGTCATCTTGATTTTCATATTTCCATCTCCTCAACATAATACACTCTCGTTATTTATCAGTCTACTCTATTTCCTCTTTTTTTCTTTTCCTTTTCAAAAGAGAATAAAAGACAATAAAAGACATACGCTTCACCAGATTGATTCTTGATTTCTTGACTCTCGATCTTCTTGTTCTGTTCAGTGTTCTGTTTTGGTTTGTTTTTCCTCTCTCATACATTCTCCTAATATACACCTCTCTTTTTTCTTTTGGGGCCGAATTATCTGCGCTGTTGGCTGATGGACAGAACACATACACTGCCTCGATAGACACCGTTAGATCGATGGTTTGATGGTTCCAGTTCTGGGGGGGGGAAGGAGGAAAAAGGAAGTTCTAATTAAAGTGGCTTCTTGTTTTCTTGTTCTTCTTCCATCCCTTTCTTCCGTCCTTCCCTACATCTTTGTCTTTTTCTACTTTGAGTAGTCCTCTTTCCCTCTCCCTTTTCCTTCTTTCTTGGGTTTCTTTCCTTTGTTGTGTTTTGTTTATTTTGAGGACGTACATGTACAATTACATGTACTTTGTCACGGCTGCGGCTTGTCAGAACATCGGGGCTTCAACACTTCAACACTTCAACACTTCAACACTTTAGCACTTCGACATTTACGTGGTAATGATCATCGCCCAACGTCGTTGCTCCCCCAAGTCTTCTCCCCGTCTTCTTATCCTTGACTCCCTTGACTCCTTGACTCCTTGACTCTCTTGACTTGCTTGTTTCTCTTCTTCATCGGTACATAGAAGAAAGCCAAAAGCCATAGCCATAACGTCTTCTTTTTTGGGGGGTTCCTATTCCCGTGAGTTTGACACAGCACCCTTCTCCCTCCACCCCCCCCCCACACACACACACATTCTAATCACTCGCTCTCGCTCGCTCAGCGTTCTCACAAAACAAAACTAAACAGGAATCAGGCAGTGCCTCACACAATAACTTAAGAACTCAATAACTCAAGTCTCCGTTCTCTTCGGCTATCTATCTATCTATCCATCTCCAATCTATCTGTCTCTATATTTATTTCTATATATACCTATATGAACACATCATTTTATCTAAATGATTTATTTCAGATCGTATCAATCTAGGCTATGTCGAAAGGCGTGTACGCATGCGAGTCATATCAGTCGTACGACATCAATAGCAACATCATATTTCATATTTCATCTTAATATTATAGGACACTTATAGTACGTGTTTCTACTCGAACAGCTTTACCGGCGTGGTTTTATGTATGTGTGTGTTGGAGAGGGGCGGGGGATGAGAGTGAATCAGTTGCTTCTTCGAGGGGTGGGTAGCTTGTACGCAAAGGAAAAAACGAGATGGGGAAACGGGACGGGTATGTTCATACACTGATTACACTAGTAGGACTAATAGGACTAACTCTAACTATTTTCTTTTGAAACTTTGGTACTTACACGAGTACGTACTGTACGTTATCTCCCATATTGAATGGGACTTGGGGGGAGGGGGGTCCCACGTCATCCCACCACCCCAACCATCCTTGCATCTCGACATCTCGAATATCCAATGAACGAACCCGAGTTTAGTTGGGGTTTGTGTGGGATGAGTTAGTAAGTATACACATACACAAATACATATATATGGAAGGCGGGGAAGGGTCGCGAAGAAATCTGTTTTTTTTTTTCGAGTCTTTTTTTTTTTTTGTTCAATGGCTTCAGTTATCATCCCTCAGGGTAACCTGGCTAAGCAAACAGATAAATAAAGGATTGAACAAAGAAGTAAAGAAGTAAAGAAGTAAAGAAGTAAAGAAATCAGATTAGCTAGCCAGCGTCGATGCTCCCTTCCCCCTCCCCCTCTCCCGGCTCCGCTCTTTCTTTTGTCTGTTTGTCTGTTTGTTTTCGTTTGGAGGTTGGAGGTTGGAGGTTATAGTATAGTATATTATAATACGATGCGATACGACATGGTATGATATGATATGATATGATATGATATGATATGATATGATATGATATGATACGTTCTGATTTGATACGATATGGTACAAGCTTCGAATTACTCTCATCTTCGTTTTCGTATCAGATCTCGACCTCAAATTCGAACCCAGCTCAACCTGATAAAACCCATCTCCTCTTCTTCTTTCTCTTGCTATTTGGCACCTTTAACCAAACAAACACGGAGGACAATACTTTACACTTTACGCTTCACACTCACCACACTCTTCCAAGTTGAAGTCGAAGTTGAAGTTGGGGGGGGGGGACAAGTATAACGGTAGTCCACATCATCATCATAGTTACCTGTGATAATTATCATAATATACATATAATATATGATATGGGTTATACTCATCATACAATAGATTCTACGTTATAATATTAACAATCATATCTTTACATTCTCAGGAGATCATCGTATCCGGGAGAGTACTAGAGTACTAGTGGCGGCTCATCACACACTATGATTATGATTATGATTATACAACTAGTATACTAGTATATTAGTACATGTACATTTTGCAGTTTGCAGTTTTAAACAACCAAAAAGACCATTTCTTGACCTAGAATGGGTGATACTCGTAAGACTGAAGACTCAGTAAGACATAACGTATGGACTAGTGAGAGGCTTAGGCATATGAAGAAATGTATTTATAAGTTACTCTTTCTTTCTTTCTTTCTCTCCGAGCCGTACTCTATGAGAACTTCTCATAGTTATCATATCAAATAGGAAGTATATAGACGCACTCTATTCAAGTCCATCTCCCTCCCACCCACCTCCATCAAGTACATACGTTGAAAGAAAGCCGTGTTATAGTCTATTTTCAATCAGGGATGCCGGGAAGCAATATAATAGTACCTACTAAGTAACATATTTTTCTAAACTAGCTCTTACTTGGTATTAGCTAGCAAGTGCTTGAAAATCAAACCGGTTTTCGTAAATGATCTATTTGTAAATGAACTACAAGGTCGGACAGGAATGAATGAATTTTACCCCACAAAAAAGGAGGGGAAGTAGCAGGGCAGCAGTGAAATGAAAAGAGCTCGTCGGTTTCTTCCGATTCCCTGGATATCTTCGTTCTCCCCCGGAGAAGGTCTAGATCCTCTAGTGTCTATACACATTCCTCCGAAGTAGAGCCTTGAAGAGTGATGATGATGATGATGATGAGCCGCGGCGGCGTGCTGATTGTAAGCGGAGGTAACCGGGATGGGGGTTTGTGTCAATCAGCTGCCAAATCAGAGCTCTGCATTCAGCATTCTCACTTTTCACTTTTTCCCAGTTGCGTCACCTTTTCTTAACCGACGCCGTCTACACTGTGACTGTTATAGATAAGTAATACCCCCTGCACTGAGCCTTTACCACTACAAGTATCCTTGTCCTCTTCTCGCGCGGGGAAAGAGTCAAAAAGACCCTCTTCTCTGCTTTCTTGACGAACGTCGGTCGACAGTAATCACCTAAACTACACATTCAAAAAAACAACTTTGCTGGAGAACCAAAGGATGATACCCGCCCTACTCTTCAAATACAAAAACATGGGCATCCCTCCGCCACTTCGGAGTCTCATGGTCATCCATCCAAAACTATCGCCCACTGTTGCTGCTCAACTCCGTCTACGAGGGAGGTTACAATCCTCGTCGAGTCGGGGTCTCCTCTCTTCTCTTCTTCACCGTCATCGTCTCATCCGTCTAGAACAACTCATCCTTTACGGAGAAAGTTACATAACACGACTTGTAGAGCGGCTACTACTACTACGACGACGACGACTACACGGTCAAGTACCAGTTCGTCAGATTCAGGGGCGCTTTCCTCACCATCACCATCCTCATCTTCCTCTTCATCTCCACCTCTATCATCTCCTCTTCCTCCTCCTCCTCATCATCATCAAATACATCATCAATACATCTCCTCACTCAGTTTCGACTCACACCAAGAACCGCGTCTCCAGCTGACGTTCACATGTACCGTCACCGGATGCTCCGAACGCTCAACACACGATTTCACAAAACGTTCGTACGAACGAGGGATCGTCATCGTGACCTGTCCGAATTGTAAAAACAGGTAAGCCCAAAATTCTCCTCACTTACGCTATCTTCCTAGGGGGATGTGAATTCCTTTTATTATTATTTTATTTAACAATATATGTTTGCGGATTTAAATGGGAGATTAAGAACGATACTAACTCACTTATTTTTCTCCCTACTTTTTTCTCTCTGTTTCCCCCCTCCCCTCCCCTCCTTACCAGGCATCTCATCGCAGATCACCTAGGGTGGTTCAAGACGACAGACGGGACAGGAGACGGGAACTTAAAGACGATAGAGGATATCATGCGCGCAAAGGGCGAAAAAGTCTCTAGAGGAAGATTAGATCACGATGGCGTCGTAGAGTTCTCAGAGTAATCTTGTGACTTTCTTTCCACCGCTCGTCGTCGTCGTTATTCTTATTTCCTTATTTCCTCCCTTTCTCTCTCTCTCTCTCTCTCAACCTCATTGATTTTCTTTCGGGTAAGTCGGGCGTTATCAAGTCGTGTAAATCAATATCTTTAACTGATTTTTCTCTTGCTATAAATATAGTTCTATTTGCTTTTTTATAGATAATGATAATGTCACGTTTTGATGTATAGTTGAAAGCTTTTCTGGTACCTCTTACACTCGAACAAACCTATTGCAATACAATTCATTATAGAAGAAGGGAAAACAAAAGACATGTCCCACCAAAAAGTACAGCAAAGAACTTCCCCCCAGAATACAGAATACGGAATACGGAATACGGAATATAGGGGAAGAAAAAGAAAGAGAGAATTTTCTCACTGTTTCACGCCCATGGGCTTGAAATAGGCCGTCAACTTTGTTTTCTGGTTTGGATCTAGTTCTTTTCTTTTGACTTCTTTGGACCAACCCCCTCTGGTTTCTCTGGTTTATCTGGTTTCTCTGGTTTATCTGGTTTCTCTGGTCTCACACCGATCTCCATCGCCTTTTTGAGTAGCTCAAAGTCAGACTTCGTGGGGATCAGGTAAACCGATAATGGAGATTAGTCATGATGGAAGGAAATCATAGTACAACCAAAAAGAAAAAAAAAAAAAGAAAAAAAGACTCACGGAGAGAATGATACCCCCACTCGCCTCCTTATGCCCCCTAGCAAAATCGGCCGCACAGCGTTCAAGAAAGCCTTCGTCCTCAGGGACCTTACGCGCATACTCCATCAAGATCTCAATCAGGTTGGGTCTCTCTTCCTCAGGTAACCTCCTCAAGCCCGCCACAATCCGACAAGAAAAGTTTGTGTGGAGGCCGGAAGGATGGTATCCTTCGTTCGCTACCATCACGAGCTGTAATTTACCACCACCGCTATTACCACTTCCACTACTATTACTACCACTAATGCCACTACCACTACCACGAGCAACTCGTGATAAACGCCCAGCAGCAGCCCATCGAGCGGCTAGAACCGGATGAACTTGGTACGCACTCTTAATCGTCAACAGCGCTACCCGTCCGTCCCTAGAGAAGGCGAGAGGAGCGGTAGCGGTGGTGCTGCTGTTGGCGATCTGGTGTGTGCGTGTGCATCTCTCGATCTCGGCGTTTACTTTTCGTCGGGCGTCTTTGAGGAGAGCGTTATTTGTGATTTCGGGGAGCGATTTGGCGCGGAGGACTGTTTCCCATGCTTCGTTCACTGGAAGGGAGGGTAGGGGAAGTGTTATAGATGGTTGTTAGGCTTTGTGTTATGATAGAAAAATAACATCGGAACGTGGGTAAGACGAATTGAAAAGAAAGAAGGGAAAAGGATTGATTCCTTAATGGTTCTCTCTCTCTTATCTCCGCTTTCCCGCTTTCCCGCTGGGCTCCGAATTCTCGTTATACAAATAACATAAAATAAAACATAACACACACCTTTATATTCAGCCGTCCTCCGAGGTGCATTCATAGCACTAACAGCCTCCAACAACGCCTTCTTCGTCACCTTTTTCACAACTTCCCCGAGGTACGCCGGCCACGGTTGCCTCTCCTCCTCCTTCTGCCCCCGCCCCCACTTAACCGCATTAGGTCCAAGATCGCCAAAGAGGCCTAGTAAGGCAGGGACGGCGCATTCGGTGTGGACGGATGGGTGGAGCGGGAAACAGATGAGGTGTGTGAGCACGGAGGATGTCGCGATTGGCGGGGAGTGGATGGATGTGGTGAAGTGCGAGCCTTGGGGGAAGGAGGTGGTTTGGTGGTGGTCTATGATGAGTGTTTGGACTGGGATTTGGGATGCGGGTGGGGATGCGGGTGGTGGTGGTGGTGATTCTGGAATTGGTTCCGGGATTGGAGATGGGTCTGTATTTGGGTCTGGGTCTGAGTCTGGATTTAGGTTAAGGTTCAGGTTCAGATCATGGTTCGGGTTCGTACACTTTGCTGTCACGAAGGGCGAAACGAGTGGCGGACCCGCTCGTGAACCCTGATCCAGAAATATAATACGTGTTGCCCATAAGCCTCCATCGCTTTCCTCTCTGTAGGCTGAAAAACGGACGAAGCTTTCGCGAGCATGTGTACTTTTATCTTTGTCTCTGGTAGCCCGAGTACTGTCAGTGTATGATGCATGATCTTTCCGACGAGAGTCCGTCCGCTGTTTGGGAGTGGAAAGTATACGTGTTGTGTGTACAGGTTGGGAATAGGATGAGATCATGTTTTCCAAGAAAGAAAATAAAAAATAAAAAATCAATGATTTTGGTAAATATCATATATATTTAACTAGAGGGGTAGAGGTAAGGAGGAAATACAGACCATCTTTATCCGGTACGAGTAACGTGAGGTGTCCGCCTTCAACACACTCTTTGATAAACTCTCTTGCTTCTTCCATTTTCTCTCTCGGAGCTGGCCAGTCTCTGAATCCTTCTTGCGTATCGTCACTGTTTTCTCTTTCACTCTCACTCCTTTTTGTCCGAGGTTTCTTGGATTGGGGACTGAGAGAGGAGGTTGTCTTTCGTTTTGAAGAACTCATTCTTTTCATCCAAGACTGAGACTGGGACGCTAGTGCACGTCTTGTTGATGTTGATTGAAGAAGTGACTGGGTTCTTATGTTGAAAATGTTGAGAATGTTGAGAATGTTGACGCTGAATGAGAACTGATGAATATATATTGTAGTATTGAAAATTTGGAGATTTGAGACTTGAGTTCTGAATTTATTAGAAGGTGACAAGGCAACAAGGTAACGAATATCGAAGAAAGAAACTCGGAATAATCTCAGTGATATTAATCGAATAAGTATGCCGAGGTTCTGGTTTCAGGTTTTAGGTTGTCTCGGGAGAAGATGGATGACATCATAGCTCATAGGATCTATTTTTTCTTTCTTTCAGGAAACACAGGCACGTGGGATAAACTTCTTAAAGAGAAGAAAAAAAACAGAAATTCTTGAAGGAGAACCCGGCAGCTTGGAGAGTTGTTTCACACATAGTAACATACACACAAAATTTCTAGTTGGAAATCCTTTGAGAGAGTTACGGAACATGTCTACGAAGGTTGATTTTCGGAAATTAGATTACATCCAAGTATAACATGGTAACACTACTTTCAAAAAAAGGGGATACATTAAAATTACACTAAATTAAAAATACTACAAGGAGGGAGAGCTCTATACAAGATATTGTAGAAAATTAAAAGAAGAAAAGAATCTACAAAACAGTAACAAAAGAGACAAGAAACAATAACTAAAACAAAAAGTAGGGAGTGATAGCATGTCGTCTTCACGATGGTCATGACTGTCATGATGTAGCTTGAATAGGTGGTGGTGGACCGTTATCCACCCATATTCGAATACTAAGATCGGAATTGAACGAGGCAGAAGCAATCATATTTTGTCGAGGATGAGTCGCAACAGCCACCACGATATCTAAAAGAAACCCCGCATATGAGCTTATTATACTCACCAATGCAGTAAGGAAAACATTCTAAGTACCTTCGTGTCCCTCAAGGACTTGAACGATCTCTCGGGATTGGAGATCCCATAAGTACACTTTCTTATCCTCCGAACCGGAAACAATCCATTTCCCTCCTGTTACTGAGAAACAGGCGCAGATGGCGTATAGCTGGTTGACGTGACCTACGTATGACTTTAGACAGCGTGTGGATTGGTAGTCCCATAGTCGAATTGTACTGTCATGGGCCGTACTGAGAATGTACTTCGAGTTGGGAGAGAACTGGACGTGTTGGCTGTTGGGTATCAATCAATAATTTAGTGAGAGGTGGTAGACTTATATTTGGGTTTGGGTTTGGATTTGGGGAGTTTACGCACCAAATAGCTGACTCCTTAGATTCGGTCAGAGTTTTTAGACAAATGCCTGTTTTCGTGTTCCATATTTTTCTGTAGTATATAAGAATTACATTTGTTTAAAGTAGAAACACAAGAAACTGCGTTGGGACGTACATCAAACCATCGAGTGAGCACGATACGATCAGAGATGCGTCTCGGTTAAAGTGTACGGCTGTTACATAGTCAAAATGACCACTGATTGTTTTTAAGCATTTTGCTTTTGTATGTTCGTGAGTCAAGAAATGATATCCTATACTAACGATTTAATATACCCGGACTTACCTTTTGTAGCATCCCAAATCTTGATATCACCATCTAAGCAGCCAGATACAATAAGCGTAGAAGTATTATTGTAATTAACGCAGAACACCGGGTCTCCGTGCCCTTTCAGTATTCGGGATGTTAGACCCTACTCTCATATTTAGTAATGCACTATTGAAGTGAACAAGCAAAGAGAAATACTTACAGAATCAACATCCCATATTCTTATGGTACGGTCATCTGAGGCAGATGCGAGGTACACACTGTCTGAGGACCATGAAATGTCCGAGTTTCCTTTAGTGTGTCCGATTAGGTCACGGATGAGCTCGCCGGTGTTCGGTGACCATATCTTGACTAGTTTATCATTTGCTACGACGTATGAAACCTAAGTATTAACCCAACACTAAGTGAAGGAAAGGGTACATGACGTACAAGTAGACGCAAGCATAGTTCCATCGGGGCTGAATTTGACCGCAGAAATTGAATCTGTGTGCCCTCGCAGGGTATGGCGTAGTCGATAGTGGGTGCATTTCGAGGTCTTGCGGCACCCGCTGGAGGAGGAGGAGCACCATTCTGTGCTACAGGTCTTGGAGATACTTGAGGTTGAACAGGCGCAGGCGCGGTGGTAACTGGAGGTGGTTTCTCAGGTACTTCTGGATCCTCTTCCGTACTCGAATTATCAGACTCGCTCGAGGTATCTTCCATGAAATGTCTCTGTTCTCGGTCCATCATGACTTATTTTTTTAAGAGGTTAGAGGTGGTTAAGAGCAAGATTTAGTTGCATGGAATACAGCTTGTTATATAGATCGTTATGACCACAAAGACCAATTCCGTTTTGAGAATGTGTTTGTAAACCCTTAAACATGTAAATGGTAAACTTAATTTAAATTTGTCTCAGCCGAAAAGAAAGTGATCGGAGTTCGATCACGTTTTGTACCGCGACTTTCATGAGCAACGTTGTTTTGCGGTCGTCCGCTGTACGCAACTTTTCGGTCAACAGCAAAGCTAAAATACTAGAAGAAGCTTTCAAACACTCCAGTTCTGCGGAATTTCTAGCTGCTGCTGCTACTCCAAGCTCTATTCCAAAGCTCGGAGGTCTGCCTGAGGTGCGACTTGTGTTACCATTTATAAAATTTTGGCTTGGCTGATTTAGTGAACATCAAAAGATAGTCGTCACTGGTAAATATTCCAAGTTCATCGTTGTTACGAAAATACTAATGTAATATGAACAAGGAAGAGCAAATGCTGGGAAATCGACCCTGCTAAACGCCGTCTTGGGCAGGACCAATCTTGTCCGAACAAGCTCAAAAGCCGGTCGCACTCGATCACTCAACTTCTTTCGAGTGGGACCTGGACAAGGCTCCCTTGTTCTAGTTGATGCACCGGGTTATGGATCAAGAGGAAGGGAGGAATGGGGAAAACTTTTTGATCATTACGTAGAAACACGGAAAGAGTAGGTCTCTACGTTTATACCTATGCATACGGTATACAATCATGTTTACTCAAAGCTCTTCAGACTACGTCAAATTTGCCTACTGATCAACGCACATCATGGCCTCACAGAGTATGACAAGCAGATGCTATCCCACCTCCAGTCTTTCTCATCAAAAGTCAAGCTACAGCCGGTTCTTACTAAAGTTGATCTTTGCGCTTTGAAGTCTAAAGAAGGAGAAAGAACGTTGAACACAATATTATTTGAACTAAAAGAGTTTGGTCCCTTGGCTAACCCGATACTATGTGCTGTGACATCCGATGACAAACTTGGTGTACAAACTATGCGAAGTTCTATTGCTGAGGCATGTACACAATAGTGTGTAACCATAGTCCGCTACGACGTATGAGATGATGCGAGGTTTCATAGAGATCTAGCCCAGTGCCCCTTAGCGTCCTCTATCCAAGATATCCGTATGTCCTCGACTACCGGGGACAAACATATATAGGCTCCAATCAATACCGGTAATATGTGTCCAGCTCACTGCTTAATGATTCAGGTCCCCCTCGAATGAATTGAAACCGCGGTTTACGATCATTACTACTACAAATAATACTAATTATAGGTACACTAATAGTAAAATCAATACAAAGAAAGCAGATACGACATGGACACAAAAAGATAGTCTAGGGTAAAGATCGTGAGGTACATGGCATGACGTGAAATGACGTGAACTCGTTATGTTCGTTATATAATTTGGTATCTGGGTATCGAAGGCTTAGCGCCTCTCCTCTTTTGTTTCCCTTCTTTTTCTTATTTTATCTTATTTTCGATTTTTCGGAGATTTCTACCATCCTTTCTTCTGCACTCTTGCGCTCGGGGCTGAGTTCGCGAAGTAAAAGCCAGTTACACCGCCTTCTGTTCAACCTCGGAGGACCAAAGACTATTGCCAGCAGTAGAAGAGAGCATGTAAAGAGAGGATACAAGAGGGATCATATTAATCAACATTACTATCGCCCCAAGTCTGTCGAACGGTGTCAGTTGAATTATGTAGGTATTCCGATCAGATGAACAACTGCACTTACACCATGGAATCGCATGTGTTTTCACTAGAGAGTGATTTTGTTTCGAGATTGTTGAGACTGTTCAGCTGGATGTGTGGATTATGAAAGATAGGTTCCGTCTTTACTCCTTGTCCGCCTTGTCCGCTTTGCTGTAGGATAGAGAACGCCGACCCCATGACTGGGACCATGTTCGATGGAAGGCTGCCGAAGTATTGAAGAACCCCAGATGGTGCATATCTGTACAAACTGTTAGCTTAGTAGGCGAATCATTGCGAAGTTTAACATACGTCTGGAAGACTCTTATCAAGATGCTTCCTTGTTGTCTCGTATCCCTGGGACTCTTTTCACTTTGATTCATAACCTTTTCCTGTTTAGGCTTTACGACTTCAGGCACGACTTCGCGCCGCTTCAGAGACAAAGCTTCTTGCCCTTCACCGACGAGTATCTCATCAAATATATCATACAAGGATTGTTCAAGTAAAAGCGCTTTAGCCAATATGTTGATCATCACTGAGCTTTCACTTAAGACGAGAGCTACAGCGCTTATGGGTCCAAGGGCGCCTTTAGTGAACGTAAGTACTGTCGCTTGGGGTATGTAGGCGAAGAAAAACATATATAAGATGACTACTACGCTAAGAGTAAGTCGCGGCAAGATTCGGCGGAAGATAGCGGGCCATAGGGAAGGGCGTCGAGCGAGGTACAGAAGGCCCATGGGCGGATATACATATGCTCGCGCGTAAAGGACAGCCTGGGGCACTGATACTAATCTGCTGACAGCGAGTTGTACTGCCTCCAATGCCTGTCTGAAAAAAGTGAAAAGAGACATGGCGCAGGATAGGTAAGAAAGGAATGAGGTACAACAATCCACATACACGATATTTAAGCGTACCGTGGTTCCCAGCCCTAGTACTCAGACAAGTGCTAGCCTAAAGACTTTGGGAATTAAAAATCAAAATTCTTAACAGGACTACCATCCGGCTAGACAATGAATCACTGAATGATTTACCACAAGAGTGGCTGGTTCACGTGGCGCACGATTTACTTTTTTGAGAATCAAATCAAATCAACACTAACAATCGTTTGGTGGCGGCCATTATCTTTATCAGAGGTTACAAGGAAATATACACATAGAAAGAGTTATAAGGTACGACAAAGAAGAAATCAACTCTGAAGTATCAGAAAATGGTATTTAGTGTAGGGAATGTTAGATGGTAATTTTAATCGCTTCGAAATTACATCCTGCCGGCATAGGACGGATGAAATATACACAGAATATAAAGGTGTACGAATTCTCTCACCATATAACGTTACACAGAGAGACTTCAAGCCAACTCCAAACATGCCTTCGATAATCATTAGCGAAAAGGGTTATAACCTATTCTATGAAGACAGTGGGGCTCCAACTAAGGAACCAGAAGCCCGATACACGACTCTAATGCTGGTTCATGGGACCGGATTCCATGGGGGTAAGCTCCAAGCACTGCATATAAGCTGACAAAGCAATGACCTCCTCAAGCCATATTTAAGCGTCTTATTCCACTTGCTTCAAAGCACAACCTACGACTTGTCCTGATTAATAGGCGCGACTATCCGGGCTCGTCGCCGTATACAGAGGAAGAACTATCACAGCTCAGGAGCTCTGATGATGATGCTCACATGCAATTTGCCATAGACAGAGGGCAAGAGTTTGCAACATTCGTTCAAAAGTTCATTATGATTGGGAATCTGAAGGAGCCTCTTGAAGTGAAGCAACCCGATGGGAGTACAAAATGGGGTCCTGGTGGGGTAGTAATCCTGGGCTGGTCAGCAGGGAACGTGTATATACTCCGTTACTTGCTTTCGCGGATAAGATTTCTCCTACTATGAGGGAAAAGATTGAACCGTACTTGAAATCAATGATTATATTTGGTATGCTCATGCTTCAGTCGAGTGCCAACGTCAATATTTAACTACTTGATTTTTTTAACATTAAGATTCCCCATGTGCTCTGCTGGGTCGCAGAAAGACAATTGAGGAGATCTTATCTCGCAGAGGTATAGTCGTTATAGATTACTCAAAGCCCTTTGAGGAACGTTATCGACTTTTCGGTGAATGGGTCGGAGCTTATTACACCCACTCTAGCCTCACTTCACACAATACGTTAGACTTGGAAGTGGACCCCAAGAAAGGAAAAGAAGTAAATACAATGAGTAATATAGGAGTTGAAGAACTTAAGGAGATGACGGACTTTGTGGCGGCTGAACGAAGTGAACTAAGTTTCAGGACGGCAAAGCCATCTGACCACATACGACGAGTACGTAAGGCTGTTTTCGACGACAGACTCGCAAATTACTTTCCAAGATGTGGAGTTGATGTGATATGGGGTGAGAACTCTACCTGCGAAGCGGTGGAAACTACCTGGGGTTTTGAAGAAGAACGTGAAAAGGCATCCAGAGATGGTATAACAGGGAGACGATTGAGGATTCTTATGATGCCTGGAGCGAATCACTTTGTGGGTTAAAAATATTTTTTAATGGATAGCTCAAACTAATCGTCAATCGTAGCCACACTGGGATAAACCAGAGGAAACTATTGAATTCTTTGCAAGAGCAATTGACATGTAACGAGGGCCAACCTTAATGTTAAGATAGATATATGTAGTCCTAGTGAGCTACACTAGTACTAGTAAGTGTATTGTGTATATATTTATCCAAATTAAAGATACGCCATCATGTGACCAAGGGGTTTGGCACTTCGCGACCGTGTAAAACAAGTACTGCTTAAGCTTCGGCTCTGGCTACTACGGCAAACCGATTTTCTCCCTTTTTTTGTCTTTCATTCATAAACACATCTATAACACAATCTGACGAAAATAACGACATCAAGGAAATGGTTTTTTTCCCTTTCACTTTCACTTTTCCAATTATAGGAAACCCTTTTTCAGCTTCCGCGTCTACCGCGGCTGATCAAAATGCACCGAACGCCATTACTGATCAGACCGAAGTTGTTCAGGAAGAGAATAGACGGCCACTCTATAACTCGCACATAGGGGAGCTCAGGGCTTTGCCTGCACCGGCTTATCGTCGACGCCCTTCGACGAGCCCCGAACGAGCCCGCTCACGCGTAAGCGTCGTTGGGAGTCTACGACGGTGGACCCGTCTCAAGTAGCTGCGGTATCAGCATCATCTGGGGGTTTAGTGAACTCTTCTTCAAAAATAAAAGAGATGATGGCCGAATCAGATGCTCGTGATGGCCAGGACGATGATTTAGCTGTAGGTGAGCATGTTTACCGCGTTTTTCTCGCTTAGATCGACGTGTTTTCCTATCGACCATTCCGTCGGAGCACGAGGCGAAAGCACCGTTCCGGTGTTTGTACTCCCTTATTATTGTATTTGTACAAGAAACCTTTAATCTATTGTCTCAACAAGTCACCCCATCCTTCTCCCATCAACGATAATGTCGCTCTACCAGCTCTGTATCACTGCGCTCTTCACCTTTTTCTCTCTACTGTCGATAGCACTATTATGTTTTCTGACGTTCGTTATATTCGCCCTCCTAGAGCTACCACCTTCCAAAAGGCGTAAGGGTCTCGCAGGCTCTGTTATCTCTAGTGCTTTCAATGCAGCCCTTATTGGGGCTGCTGTTGGGCTTACAGTCTTTCGCATGTACGTTCATATTCACGCATCCTATATCAGACCTCTAATGGCCATCAAAAGGTGGACGAACCGAGGGAAGGAGAGCGAACAACCTCCGCCTCCCCCCTATCAGGAAGAATGGGCACCTTCAGCAGTGAGTATAACTTTCTGTCTTTGCCTCACATGATAACTAAATTCTAGGAAGCCTGCTGTGATTTCATCCGAAGAATCAAAACCACAACTCGTTCCCTCGCAAACGCAGAGAAATCGCCCAACCTCTATCCCCTCACGCGCCAAACGTCACGTTACATCAGCCAAGCATCGTCCGAAGGTACGAAGGGTTGTAAGGTCAACGCGTGAATCATCCCCAAGGAAACAACCAACAACACACTTACCTCATGTTGAACAAGTGCCTATCGAATGTGACCCAGTAGTTGATCATGAGGAAGATGACTCCAAGGACAAGGATGAGGTATGATTAAATCGCATACACGTTGAGACTTAATATTAAATAACTTCTTTCCTAGATGGACTGGATAGGGGACAAACTAGCAAGGCTCATCGAGGAGGGAAAACGTGCTCTCGGAACAGAGATTGTTGTCTCCAGCGAGGCCCCAGAAGACGAGGTAGATGATGGTAGTGGTGATTGGATTGAGGAAGATCCGCTTGCTTCTGCTTCATTTTCTTCTGACCCCTTTGCCTCTCCTTCTCAGCCACAGTCCAAGGCGCCTAGTACACCATCAAGAATTCCAAGATACAAGGGTATCAACAACAACAATTCTATCACAGCACCACCCAGTCGTTCCATTTCTTCTATGCAGTCTCGTTATACGTCCAATAACCTCTCTGCTAGTGCATCTAGCTCGCCTAAGCACTCAAAAAGTTTTTCTATGGAGTTCAACTCAGCTAGATCGCCATCATTATTTGCCAACGATGAGACAGAAAGTCTGTCCATCAGAGAATCAATGGAACGTGCTCGGGCAGCCTATCGTCAAAGAAAAGGGCTCTGATCATATTGATCACTAATCATCCTCTCATTCTTTTTTTATCTTTAACTTTGCTGCTTTCCCTCTGCTTTATGTGCATTGCCCCACTCACTTATAGTTCACCTCGATTAGCACTATAGATAAATGCCTCACTTTCATCGAATATCTACAATCCTCAGCGAGACCTGTTTGCTGCAGACCGTCGTTCTTATGTCCTTTACGTCAATAATGTTTTTCAATTCTTTCTAAATTTGGTACTCGGAGTTGATGCTGTTTCTCATCCCAATATTTAACGCTTCAAAGATCGCAATTCTTTACTTTCCGCAGTGTAGTTTAGATTTCCTATATCTCGTGACTAGATGTCCAAGTGTATCGTTTATTTTGTTAGAAATCTGAGTATACACAAGTTCTTGAGTGTGTAAATTCCTTATTGTAAAAATGTAGACCTCATGTTCGCCGCGACTGGGTACTATGCACTAAGTACATACATCAATGTTTAGAACGCGTGTGATCGTTACAACGACCATCTCATCCCTGGTAATATTGAAACAGTAGCTTAAAGTCAATACCCTTTTACAAGAAGGTTGGACCCTTTAAGTTTATCTGAACTTGACATCTTCAGAGTTCGGTGTACAGGTGGATCCTCGTGCTAGATCAGTACAGCACGTTAAGCTGATCTCTTACTTACAGAAGGAAATTTCAATTGTCGGGTTAATTGTCCTTCTTCCTTCTTATTAGACTATCGGTCCCCACCTACCTAAACCCATACTCTAGCTTATCTAGCCAAATAGACTACAAAGCTTAACTCTCACTTTTAACCCGAGGAGAACGCGTTGTAGCTGATCGACTAGTATGGCGACTATTTCTACTGTTCTACGTAGTTTTAAGGAGCCTACGCGAGAAGAACTCAATCGTCTCTTCTTTTCTCTGCCAGCAGAAGGAGATGGATCTGGAGCTACGCGTTTCACGGGCTCTGGTGACAAGAAGATGCACTCCACTCCAGAGGAACGTGGTGAAATGGAGATAAATGCTGTGCTCAGCATTGGAGAGGAAGGTGTTGAGGACTCTTATGTGAGTTGTGCTTTCTTTTCAAAGTCTTAGAATGTGCTTCTAATACTAGTATGTCTGTATGGCTCATGTGTATTAGGCTGGACGGTTATATCTCCTTCCTCCGTTTTTAACGTTTACTTCCATTGATCGCAAGAGCGTACGTTTCACGATACCATTATGCACCGTACGACGCGTTGAACGGCTAAATACTCGTACTGGGGTTTTTGCCTTGAGTCTATTAATATGGCATGGGATGAAAATTGTATGTATCTGTTTCAACTGGATCGTGTCTACATGTCTACATATGCGTTCTGCATACACCCTGAGTATAAAGCTGATATTCTTTTCCAATAATTCACTTTTGTCCTTATCCACCAATGATTGGCGATATTACTACTACTAGATTGTGCAACTGACAGCACTTCGCCCAACGGCTGATATGTTTTGTACGTATCTCCGGGAAGCGCTCAAATCGCAACTGCAGCGTGGACAAATGAAGGCAATGAAATCCTTCGTGAAAACGTGTTATTCAGAAGAGCTGCTTCTGAGTGGTGGTGGGACAGTGGCTGAAATTGAACAAGAGAAGACAAATCCTGATCCTTCTCAGAGTCCGACAACAAATGAGAAATCCACTAATGATGGCCCAACCTTCCACGGAGGATTGGGTCTTAGGTTCAAGTTCCCTGGGGACCCAAGAAGTAAACAAGGTTCTAGCTAGAAATATCGAATGAACTACTAACTCTGCTTTCGCTTTAATTGGGCTATAGATTAAGAGAAGCTTCTAAAATTAAACTTTGGACAACATATCTACGCTGTATGTTCTAACCTTATTGGATTCAATACTTTGATACTGATATTTTCTTGTACTGCCCTTTAGCTCATGGAAGAAATCTATCTCTTCTTAGATACCCTCAATTTACACGACTCGTCCAAGTTGGTCTTCCCAACCGTTTGCGAGGGGAGATCTGGGAGACGCTATCAGGTTCTCTGTATCTCAGATTCGCTAATCCTGGCCTTTATCATAAAATCTTAGAAGACAATAAGGATAAGATAACAACAAGTATTGATGATATAGAGAAAGACTTACATCGTAGTCTTCCTGAGTATTCTGCTTATCAGAGCGAGGTATGCCTACCGAAAGCCACAGATTGATAATGCCTGAGACTGTCTAGGTTGGAATTTCTACGTTAAGAAGGGTCTTGACTGCATACAGTTTTAGAAATCCAGAACTTGGATATTGCCAGGTAGGCAGCTGTCATTTTCTCTCTAAACAACATCTATTGATATACTAAACTCCTAGGCTATGAACATTCTTGCTGCAGCTATATTAATGTACGAAAGACTATCGGGATCATCTGCCTTTCCTGACTAGTATTTTAGTTATATGTCAGAAGAGCAGGCTTTCTGGCTTCTTGAGGTGCTTTGCGACCGGCTACTTCCTGGGTATTATAGCCCATCCATGCACGGAACCCTCTTAGATCAGAGGGTCTTCGAGTCGCTAGTACAAAAATGCTTACCTATGATTCATGAGCACTTTCAAGCTGTTGATGTTCAGCTTTCTGTCGCATCTCTACCCTGGTTCCTAAGCCTGTGAGCAACTCATTTGTCTTACTATAGTTCGTTCGGCATCGACTAATGGGTTCAAAATAGATATATTAATAGTATGCCCATGATCTTCGCATTCAGAATTGTCGACTGTTTCTTCTGTATGGGCCGAAGGTACTATTCCAGATTGGGTTTGTAATTAGAGACTTTTTTCGCGTACTTGAAACTGATCCATTTTGTTTCATATAGATTAGGTAGGTCATGATTGACAGTTGCATAGTATTCTTTACTAACAGTCGTTAGCAATATTGAAAATTAATGGAGAAGCTCTACTTGAAGTTCAAGATGACGGAGGGTTTATTAGGTATAGCCTTTAATCTCTCAAATTCGGAAAGTTTTCTCAAATTTCACTAGCCTAATGCGAGACTATTTTGCTTCCCTTGGTGACCCTGCCCATCCCGAGTCTCCAGACCCAAGAACTCGAGCAATCACTCGGTTCCAAGAACTTCTTCTTGTCTCGTTTAGGGAGTTCTCTGTCATCACTGATGAGACTATCCAGTCTGAGAGAAGAAAATTCCGAGGGCAAATTATACAAAGCATCGAGTCTTACGCCAAACGGTCGGCATTGCGTAGCCTGAAACGATCCGGGCGCTTCGACAAACAGCAGCTTGGTCTTATTTATGACGCTCTGTTTAAAGCAATCTGTATCATACCTGCAGTTCAAGATGAAAAGGCGCCAAAATTACTACTGGAATCAGGGACGACCGAGCAACAAAAACAGGAAACACGGATCGGATTGAAAACTTCAAGTTATTCTTGAGTGAAATCTGTTCATGGGCTCGGGATGATAAAATAATCTCGAACGGCTTCCAGGTGACAAATAATGACAATAGTTCGAACCTACTTTCGACTGAATACGTCCACTTTAGGAACGAGTAGATCGTGAAGTAGCCGAACATGAGATCATCGATCGTCTCTTTTTCTTCTGGGATACTTCTTGCCGCGGATCCTTGTCACTACAAGTAATTATCTACGGGGTTGATTAGACTTTTCAACAATGCTAAATTCTAAATGCTAACTTTTTTAGGACATTGTCGATGGTCTCGACGGTATCATGTTCAATGACCTCATGGACAATATTGAATGGTTCTTTAATCTACATGATAATGACAAGGACGGATCTTTGACTAAAGATGAATTATTAAAGTTGTCAGAATCACTCTTGGTATCGTGTTTTACTAACATGCTCTTGTCCATCTCGAGCTAAACTATTTGCAAACTAGTTCATCTTCCGGTATGAAGTAGGTGATGCATACTTGGGGGCTGTCAGTAGATTCATGACAAATGCCTTTGAATATGGAGATGCCTTATTACCGAGAGACGAAAATGGAGAAGTGCCAGAAATCGGCAATAATCAACCTTATTTAAATCTAGCTACGTACGTCCAAGAATTTTATAACTACTTCTCAACTCTATGATATGTTGTTAATTTTTGAATTCTAGCTTCCGTATGGTTGTCCTTGCTGATGAGATCCTAGAATCTTTCTTCCAGACCGACCTATCAGCATCATTCCAGCTTGAGAACATTGTTGTAGAAGCTCCTCTTGCACAATCGAGTAGCGGCTTCCTCGGAGGTCTTTTCTCCAGTATTGTCACTGATGATAATAAGAAGATATTCAACCGAGTCACTGACGAAATCGGAAAGACTATTGGTAGACACCAAGTTCGTATATCTTTATTTTCTCTCGATTTCCTGTTTTTATACTCAAGTTCCACTATAGGTCGTACACAAGCCCTCTATCGGTCGACCAGTACAACTGCAAGAGCCGAAAGCTCGGGAATCCTTACTTACTCCATCAATGCGAAGCTCTACATCTCGTTCGAGTCTCAGGACGAACGAGACTCCCAATACTCCAGCCACAGATTCATCTCCCAAACCTACCTCATCATCGTCATTTAGCCCATCATCATCAGCAGCACCTTCCACACCAACCACTCTGGCTCCTACGTCTAATGATTTGGACCCGTTATCACCTTGTCTCATGTTACAGCAGTCAACGCGGCTCTCCTTGAACGACCTACATTCGCCATTGATGACGCTAAAGATGAAGATGAGGATGACGAAGAGGATACGTTTGGGATTGGTGGTGATGATGATGAAGTTATGGACGAAGTCGATGCTTTCTTAGAGGCTCATGATTCTGGACTTTCTGCTGCAGACCAAGAACTTGCTAAAGGTAAGTCTGTGAAATGGCGCTTTATCAAATTCAGAATAATTGATTCTCTTCCTATCTCTAGATCTTGCGAAGGCTCCACCAATGAAGTAGCAACACTCAAAGCATTCATCTTTCTCCTCTATCAACTCAGATCCTCCTTTTTTTATATGCTTTTTACTCTGTAATTTTATTAGAACAAGGTGTATACTGATCACTATCACTTACTCAATGCAAATCTACGAGCCATAGTGCAATCTGAATGAAGGACTGGATACCACTCAGAGGAGGAGTTAACCAATAGAATCGGTATAGATCTTTATTTTATCGATTAAAAACAACCCTAATTATACAAGTAACTTCTTATTTCTACTAAGCTGTTACATACACAAATCCTCTCTTCACCAGTTTTTAACCTTTTTTCATCAGGCGGACCCAATCAACTGAGAGTAGCTCCAATACTGGCTCCCCTGTCTTTAGTGATGGAAAAGACGTAAGTTCGTATGAGCGAAGACTATTCCATGTTCATCTGCAGCCTTAATGCATTCTGCATCCATAACACTCCCGGATGGTGCAGCAAGGTACTTAACACCACTTCTACGTGCACGGTGTACATTATCAGGGAATGGGAAGAACGCATCGCTGGAGCATGCAACGCCTTCCAATCCTTTCATATGAGTCTTACGCTCTTCTTCTGTCAGCGGTGCAGGTACCTCAGTGAAGAGTGATTCCCATTGTTCACGTTCACCACCTTCAAGGTGTTCACCTCCCACGAAAAGGTCAATAGCATTTGCCTTCTCAGCACGTTTCACACCGGCTTTAAACGGGAGTGAGAGAACACGCGGGTGGTGGCGAAGCCACCAGAGGTCTGCTTTAGTTCCTGCGAGACGAGTGCAATGGATACGTGATTGTTGTCCTGCGCCAAGTCCGATTATAGCACCACGAAGAGCGTAAGCAACACTATTAGATTGGGTATATTTGAGAGCTAGAGTTGCGACAATCAAGTCTGTAACAGCTAAGCTGGGAGCTGTTTCCAAACACATGAAAAATGGCATTAGTTATTTTCTGTGCCAAACTGAAAAATGTACATGTGACATTTACCTCCTTATTTTGGGTGACGATATTTGTAAACAAGCCTGAGTTGATCTTTGCATCATTACGTTGCTGCTGTAAGTAGATACCGAAAACCTGGCGAGTTTCAATGGTGGCAGGTTTGTAACTAGGATCAATCTGTAATACGCAATACTTTCCGGCCTTCTTTTTCTTAAGTACTTCTAAAGCTTCCGGGGCATATCCAGGAGCGATAACGCCATCTGAAACTTCACGCGAAATGATGCGTGCTGTTGCGAGATCACAAGGTGCAGAAAGTGCAATAAAGTCACCGAAGAGGACATTCGGTCAGCTCCGCGAGCGCGCGCATATGCACAAGCTAACGGGGTAAGAGGTTCCTTTAGGTCATCCACACCGTAGACCTGTTTTTCAACAGCGTTGAGTTCTACACCTACCGCAGCCCCAGCGGGTGAGACATGCTTGAAAGATGCAGCGGCGGGAAGATTTAGAGCTTCTGCAACTCAGAAACAAGTGCGTATGAATTGAGTGCATCAAGAAGATTGATGTAACCAGGAGATCCAACAAGGGCTATAATATGATCTCATATATTAAACGAGACTTCTCACGTTTGATAAGATGGTTATTGGACTACGTACCCTTAAAAGGAAGTTCACCGTCTTTCACGAAAGCCTGCGCCTGACCTTGGTGTGGGTTCGCTCCATAGCGGAGTGGGATGCGTTGTACAGGACCCACAAGTCCTTCTCCAGGTGAAGCATACTTTTCACGGAAGTATCCGCTGATAGCTTCATCGTACTTGGCGGTAGCTTCAAAGGCTTTCAGAGCAAGACGTGAACGAAGAGCAAGCCCCTCATCGCCTTGTACTTGGCCTGCTGTCCAAGATGATAGGAAGGAAGCATAGTCACGCGGATCAGAAAGGATGGAAACACGAGCGTGATTCTTTGCGGCAGCACGGAGGAGGGTTACACCTCCGATGTCAATCTCCTCAATCGCAGCCGGGAGAGTACAGTTTGGAGCCGCAATAGTGTCCTCAAAGGGATATAAATTGCATACAACGATAGAAATTGGATCGATAGACTGAGCTGCGAGGTCAGCTTCGTCAGAAGGAATGTTACGAGCAAGAATTCCTATTGTAATGAAAAGTATTAGATGGAGAAAAAGTGCATATAACCTAGTTCGCATACCTCCATGAACAGCTGGGTGTAAGGTCTTGACACGGCCTCCGAGCATCTCAGGAGCATTTGTAATATCTGATACATCTCTGTTGACGATAAGATATCAGCTAACAGAGCTAATAGCGTTGCGCTCGTACTTTATGGGAATTCCTGCTTCACGAATTTTCTTTGCTGTTCCTCCAGAACCCAAAAGCTGGACTCCTGCCTTATGAAGACCTTCTGCCAAATAAAGGAGATCCGTCTTGTCATAGACAGACAATAAAGCTACGAAAATATGGGCAAGAATTATTGAGCTGCATGAATCCGCATATACTGACCGATTGGAGGTGCCATGACGCAGGATACAGATGTTTAGTCGGGAAGCGCTATTACAATGATGAAAATTATCGCTTGATTAATGATTACTTGCATAATCAGATTAGTAAGCTATTCATATATATCAAGTAATCGTATTTTTGAGATAAAAATATCATCAGTTCTTGATAGATAAAACATCCACAGATACTTTTAGCAAGTCGCTGTGTACACTTATTGTTATTGCCATGTATAAATCAACTTTTCTTGAATTTTATTTGTGATTATCTGACCATACAGCTATCACGCAATGTCTGTTTGCACGTAATCTCCTACTTGAATAGCTTATCATGATCATTCGGTTCAATTTATTATGATATACTTTCATGAACTTTAGTCACGTAACTAAATTTTCTCGAAGTTTTTCTAACTAAAGACGGAATTCAAGAATATAAACCAAACGACAACGCGCCATTTCTCAACGACAATTACGAATTGGACAAATGGCGAACAAAGTTTGTTGCTGATATGCTATTGGTACTACATTTCGGACACGATTGGATGACGGCCGAAGACCAATAGAAGAGGAATATCGTGACCATTTGAGCTCCGTTTCAGATCGGGCCGTCAAATGGCGATTAGAAACTGCGTTCGACTCCGTTTTGCCTATTTTGCCATTAAACTCGTTACGATGATATATTTTTGACTACAAGACAGCTTCGCGAAGATTTGAGAAGGTATTTTCGGTAATGACTTGAATCAGAAGGACCTAAACTGCTTAGTTCCAAAAAAGGTAACCATACGAGTCTCGGTGCCAGAAAAATTGTTTTGCCGTGAGATTTACATGTAAGTATATTTTGTAAATTTACATGTACAATCTAATCTCGCGTGCTTTTATGACTCAAGCCGGTATGGATCTGAAAAATATATAAATGGACTTTTCTGTTTTATACAATGCCCTGTTTCCCCCTGTCCACCAAGCTCTCCGGTCATGACAAGCACTCCGGGACAAGACAGTGTTGTTACTCTGGCCGGGGAGCGCGAGACCCCTTTTGAGCATCTCGCCATAAGAGATGTTGAACATGTTCAGGAATACGTCGACACCCGTCTCAGCCTGGGGTCACGCCCGTCGGCAGATGAACTCGATGAAAGCCTCCCTCAAGCTATTGCTAGAGTACTCTCAAGAGATGATCACCACCATCACCATAATGATCCCCAAACGAGGACTGTATCTGTGAACAGCTGCGAAATTGAGAAGGAGAAAGGTCTTAAGTCGGAAAAATACGAGGAGATTCTTTATGTGTGTTCAGTCTGACCATATCTCTCTTGTGACCGAATTTTGACGTCGTGTGTACGCAGGTTGATTGGGAAGAAGGCGATCTCAGAAACCCAGTGAATTACACACGAACAAGGAAGTGGGCGATAACTTGTGTCGCATCAGGACTCACCGGACTGGTCGGTATGTGTGATTAGCTCACTCATTACTGTTGTTTTTGGATCAGCAGGTCAGATGCCATTAGTAAATTCTACTATGGACTACAAATTTGCTACACTGAAAACAGCAGTAAATGTACAATAACTACTGACTTTCCCATCCTTTCAGCGGCTGTCGCATCGACCTATGCTATGGGTTACGACTCAATGATTCGTGACCTGAACTGTTCCGAACTTCAGGCTACCACAGGACTTAGTGTTTATGCACTCGGTTTTGCTATTTTCCCGCTGGTTTTAGCACCTTTGAGCGAAGAGTTTGGTCGGCAACCTCTGTACGTCGGCTCCACATTCATTCTTATGATAATGCATTTGGGAGTAGCGCTGTGAGTAAAGTTGTTCAGTTGCTGAGATATTCAACTAAAACATCAAATTAGAGCAAAAAATATACAATCTGTAATTGTTTTCCGTTTCATCGCTGGTGCCGCAGGCTCAACTGGATCTACGATGGTTGGTGGGACGGTGGCAGATATATGGGCGCCCCATGAGTAAGATGTTTTGACTTACGCACACTAGTGGAAAACAGCTTATCAGTGATTTTTGATCCTAGACGCGGGGTTCCCATGGCAGTATTTTCTATTGCAGCTATGAGTGCCACGGGAGCAGGTCCCCTTTTCGCAGGCTGGATTGCTATGAGTCCACACTTAGAATGGCGTTGGATACAATGGATTCATATGATGTATGTCCCATCACATGCTTGTTCCTTGAAACGGGAATACTGATATCACATCACAGAGTAACCGGCATTCTGCTTCTATTCATCATATTTGTCATGAAAGAAACCAGGTCTTCGGTCCTTTTGACCAGGCTTGCGAAGAAACTGCGTAAGGAAACTGGAGATAAGCGATATCGAGCTAGGATTGAAGACGAACGGGGAAGCCTTCGTTCGCTAATTCTGATTTCTTGTACCCGGCCGTGTCGTAAGTAATACTTTAGTTTATTTGTATTCTATACTGATCTTCTTCACTACATTCAAGATTTGCTACTCACTGAGCCAGTAGTGTCTTCTTTCAGCGTATGTTAAAGTGCTAAAGCTAAATGGTACTATAAAAAAACACTAACGTATAACACTAGTTATGGGTTGGTTTCGCATGGGGTATTTTGTATGTTCTGATCGAGTATGTGGATATTCCGAGTTTTCAATAACTTGATACTAATCATATCTATAGATCAATTTCACCTGCCTTCCGTGAAATCCATGGATTCAACATTGGTCAAATTGGGACCGTCTTCGTAACATTTGTGTAAGCTTCAAGTCGTGTCTCTACCTTGTAAATGGTTTTAACTTGATTCTAGTATAGGCTCTATTCTTGGTTACTTAACTAACTTGCTCTGGGCGGAAAAACTATATGCGTAAGTATATGTGATTGTACTAGAAATATGTACATGGCTAAAGTGTGTTACCCATAGCAAAAACGTAAAAAGTAAGGGTCCAGAAGCGCGTCTTTATGCCGCTCGTATAGCAGGTATAATCTTTCCCTTGTCGATGTTCCTATATGCTTGGACATGTTTTGCAAAAGTCCACTGGATTGCTATGTGCATAGCTATTACTGTGAGTATACTTAAACTCCCTTCTCATAGTATTACTCAACTCCACCAAGTTGTTCATGTGGTCCCTTTTCATGATTTATCTTGCCGTATTCACCTATCTTGCCGACTGGTACGTGAATCTTGTTCTAGACAACCGAAGACGGTACTTATAATTCTTTAGCTACGGCCCTTTTGCTTCATCTTCTCTTGCAGGCCAAAGCTTATGCAGTAAGTAAAGTTACTCTCCGTAATACTTTATAACTAAACGTTGTTTCCTGTCACTTAGGGAACCTTTCCGGCGCTATCTTCCCTCTTTTTACAAATCAAATGTACAACAGATTGGGTTTTAGATGGGCAAACACAATATTCGCCTGTATTGCCGTTTTGATGATGCCTATTCCATTCATTGTATGCCGCTCATATATTGTTTATCCATCAACAAAATTGTTAACTCTGAGATTTAGTTATTCCGTTGGGGTCCAGATATTCGCGCCCGCAGCAAGTTTGCGAAGCAGTCCCAGCATTTGGTTCATGATTGATTGTAAATTATTATTATCAAGTATCATATATATAAGTTACTCGACAATCTAGGTAACACATACCCGGATGTTCGTAACAACAAAAACTACGCCGGCGGCGAATCTCAACCCTTATGTCCACAGCAAATGTTTTTCCTTCCTTATTTGATGCTTTATGATAACTCTCTTGAACGCTCGACCATGGCTATACGATGACTATGTATCAAAAGAGTTCTTTTTTTCTGTTTTATCTCCTTTCCACCTACATTCTATCATCTAGACCCTTTTAGCTCTTTAGAATAGGCATTAGAATTTTCTTCTCACCAGGATGTGTAGTCATTATACTAGAGTATCTGTGTATTTTCTTTGGCAACATTTTTAATTTAGGTTCCTCTTCAACCACAATTCATTTGTCGTCAGCACCGGGCACTGTAAGCGAAACCGAATCCCAAATGTTTCTGAGTATACTTCTCGATTTTTGATAAGGATATGGTTTGAAAGCATTTTCTCATACACACTTCGTCACTCCAGAACTCAGAATTGTAACTTGCTATTTTAGTATCAATATGCGCCCACAGGCTAAAAATACACGCTCATTAAATTGTGGACAACCATACCCTCCCAGTTATAGACGCGTTCTATCATGTGATCTCTAGTATGCGTGAAGACCCAAACTCGATGCTACATGCATGCTGGTACTTACAAACACGAAACGCGAAACTAGCTCTTTCTTACCCCTTACGTTGTCTTTATTTATCATTTTAACAAAAGTATCAACTGTGATATTGAGATTATACTCATAATGGACACCTTGCCTTTGCAGCCATCATTCGAAATGTACTATGCAGACGTTGGCTCGTCCCCTCCTTCTTCACCTGCTTCGCCAATCGACTCATCCCCTAATTCTTCACCAACTGCGCCTGCTGTTGACCCAGATTCTCAGGACGAGATCAGCGACATGGAAACCAACGAGAAAAAGGAGAACGAGTCAGAAAGCGGGAACATTCACGCGTCTTTTGCGCCAGAGTGGGGAACTACTAAACAGAAAGTACGGCGTAAACAAAGGGACTTCGACGTGCCATTTGCACATCCTTACGCAGCATCTACCAATACGCATAAACGATCCCCGGATACGCTAAATACAGCAAGGATACTGCCCGTCCCAAGTTCAAGCGTCCTAAATATGCAATTGACGACTTCGATGTGACTATGGAAGAGTCGAATGTGACTGATACCAGAAACCAGATGACCTCATCTTTCGCACGTACATTTGGATTTGACCGCGTCAATGAGCAGGACAGGCCTTTGAATACACAGTACAATAGCCCTCTGGAACAAGACCTGTATCCGCGAGACACGAAGACCTTTGAAAGGAAATCAGAATTATCAGACCTTGAGAAGCAGAATGTCGAGAGGGAGAAGTTACTATGGGATGAAACTCTTGCTCATGCAGTAGACTTTGTGGAAGGAAAAATTGATTTAAGGTATGGTATTCATGAGGTTGATAGTTGAGGCTAATGGCGCATATATTCACCTATAGTGAGCAATCCTTGACATTTATACCGCCAAATATCACGGACTTGAAAAATCTTGTATGGGTTCCCGACTCAAATCCTTCTTCCCCTCTCAAAGAAAAACCCTTACGTCCTCTAGGGTTGAGATCAGTCTCAAAATCTACGAATTCAATAATTTTGGGAGCAAATAGTCTTGGAGAGGGAAAGGATGAGATACATCTATTCCTTGCAAACAACCTATTCACATCACTTCCCAGCGAACTCTTTGGATTACAGGCCTTGACGGTACTTAGTCTTCGTGTGTCTTCGTTCCTGCTCTTCAGGAGGTCGCATTCGTGATTGATGCTAATTTTTGATATCTTGCAGGCGGCAATATGCTATCCGAAATCCCTCCTCAGATTTCTCAGTTACAAAACTTGAGGGAACTGAATGTTGCTAACAATCGCTTGCGATACTTGCCTTCTGAGATAATGGACATGAGGAGATTAACGATGCTCATGGTCGATCCAAATCCATTCATAGAAAATCCGTTTATTGGATCAGGCCGAACTGATAATTGGTGCAGCCAAACAGAGCGCAGGTATAACGTCTTGCCCTGACGGAGCTTGCGTTGCGTACACTTCTTGGACCGGATCCAGACGATCCAAATTTGAGTAATATCTCAGCGTTGGACAAATATAAAACTTTGTTAGAGAGTCGATGGTCATTACCACTGGAATCTGACTTTCAAATTGCTCCCGTCTTGCGTGAGACTATGGCTTCTTGCGTCCCGGGGAGCATAGCTTCACTTAAATCTGCTTTATCTTCATATCAAAATCGTAATTATACTGTTGAATATGCGAGGTCATTATGCACTTCTCCTCGACACAGTGAACTTGTTGAAGGCGTGTACAAACTTCCAGTCTTCTTCTTACACGCAGAAGAGCGTTTCACTTGGGAGAAGCGAATTGCAGGACTTGAGGTCGGTGGGAGGTCTGGGATTCCTATCAAGTGGAGGGGATGCAGTCCAGGTTGTTTGGAATATCTTGGGTCATCCGAAGGACAAGAGGACACATGGGAGCATAATATGAATGTGGACCATGGTGGACTTAAGATGATTGTGGATAGTAGCGGCAGTGCTAGCGAAAGCGAGTCTTTTGGATTCGGGCGTTATAACGCGGACGATATTGATCTTGATGACGTATAAAACGGGATTTCTGTAAACATTATATCATTTTCATGTATGGTAGTAGCATCTGGTAAAGTGTCAAATTTGCGAATTGCGATCCAACTTCATACCTGAGACAATGACACGAGTTATGTAATCTATAATCATTACTTAATGACCCATTTTGGCATAGGCTATTTCAATGCACAGTCATGTATCTGTACCCCCGTAAAAGCAGTATTATCACTACGTGAAAACTGAGATATTTATCAGTTATAAGAGCTGTTGTGAGGTAGTAATTTAATAGTACTGTTAGGAAACTACCGCAAAGCTCATATTATTGTGAGTCCAGCATAGTTTTGAATGATTCCGAAAAATTAAGTTGTAGATTAGGTATTGATTTAGGCTAAACACCTCATACACATCAAAGCATATAAATAGATAAGATGCTCTAAAAATCTTTCTCCATCAGTATGTATTTATGTTATGAATTCCTAGCCAAGTTGAAATAGTCCAAGGTACTCCTTTTCTAGAATATTCTACTAACTACTTTCGTGAATTCTACCATTGCACACCTTAGCTTTCACGCAATGATATGCCATAATCTACAAAACAAATGTAATTTGGGATGCATCCAAAGTCGAATTTGAATGATTTTGACAAATAAGTGCGCTTGCAGCGCTCTAGTCAAGCTCTAAAAACTAGATTTTTGTCAAGATTTCCACGCCTTGCTAGGGCTAGGGATCAGCACAATTAGGTGATTATGACCGATAGACAAAAGTCACATGTACCGCATATAGATTACTCCATGATATAAAGAGCGGTTCTCATCGTCATAAGCCATCTTATCTGCAAATCATTCTACTTTCTCATCATGTCTTTCTGCAAGAACTGTATTACTGGTAAGTACTGATATTTCAATGCATAGAATTGCTGTGTTGAGTTGAAAAAACATAGGCGTTACCCATGAGGCGAGCCGAAAGGTATGCACTAACTCGCTCGCTCTAATTTGATCAGCTCTTTTACTCAGTACTTATTCAGGGAAAATTGAGGAAATCAATGGGGTCAAGACATACGTTGCACTCCCTGAGACTGAGTATGAATCTCTCGAAATTTACTGAGGTTTTATAAGATGTGAATGTCATGATGTACAGCTACCCCAAGACAAAGCCATCCTGTTATTGACTGATATTTTTGGTATCCAGCTTGTGAATAGTCGTGTAAGCAGCCACATCCAGTATTTCTTTCGAGTGCTTATACGTTACTGCACAGCTGCTTGTGAGTTTTGTATTATATATATTGCGTAATTTGTACAGTCGTAACTTATTTCCTATCACTTAAAAGGCGGATGACTTCGCAAAGAATGGTTTTCAGGTACTTGATGATATTCCGTATTATCAACCTATGTCATAATCTTACTCAAGTTTCTAGACCTATGTACCAGATTATCTAAACGATGACCCTGTCATATCGATGGATGGAACGGTAACAAACCACTTGATTATTGGAGTCACTGTAACTAATTCTAATGTCTTCCAGTTTGATATCGGAACATGGTTCAAGTCTCATGGTCAGGAGCAAACGCGCCCCCTCTCGATAAAGTCATCGCTGGTCTTAAGGAACGTGGCATAAAAACTTTCGGAGCTACTGGTTACTGCTTCGGTGCACGTTATGTTTTCGATCTCGCTTTTGATGGTGTAATCAAGGCTGCAGCGTCTCTCATCCTTCTCTTCTACAAGCTCCAGAAGATTGGAGAAGTTCAAGGCTACGGGTATTCCTCTACTCATCAATTCCTGCGAGATAGATCAACAATACCCGCCCGAAAAGCAGAAGATTGGTGATGATATTCTTGGTGGTGGAAAAACTGAGACGGAAAACTATTATCGCGCATACTTCCCCGGGTGCACCCACGGATTTGCGGTTCGTGGTGACTTGAGCATTCCAGAAGTAAAGGCTGGGAAAGAGGGGCATTCAAGAACGCCGTTGAATGGTTCATCAAGAAATTGTGAGAACCGATAATGTAAAGTATTGTGAAGTTGCTAAACTTATATATGTATGTAATAAGGTCGTATTCGAATGATGTAAATCCAAAGTCCAACTTATGAACTATGTAGAAGAGTTTTCAGAGCCTGCCAGGTAACCTGGAACCTCCGCTAAGTCTCAACGTTTCACCGTTCATGTAAGGGCACTGTATAATAAATAAAGCGGCCTGTGAAAATTCGTATCCGGTTCCAAAGCGTTTTGGATAATTCAGTTCTCGCACTAGACTGGCGCGTGTCTTATCTGGCATACGATCTGTCATAGCACTTGCAAAAGCAGATGGTGCAATTGTATTCACTCGCACGCCATATCTTGCTATAGGCATAGAATTAGTAAGTTTGTGAGAACAAGAGACAAAAATAGTCACCAAGGTCTCGCGAGAGAGGGAGAGTAGCACTGACTAAGGCGCCTTTAGTAGCAGCATAAGCACCTTGACCTGGTTGACCTTCAAACTATGTGAATACTTTTATTTAGCTTGTGTGATTGGTGTACTCGTCATAGAAACTGCACTTACCGCAGCAGCACTGGCAACAAAGATCACTACACCTCTTTCCGCGTCTTCACCCTCAGGTATGACATCGACTAAGTGCTTGCACACAAGACGTGTTAGGTTGAAGCTTCCAGTCAAGTTCACGGCGACAGCAAAATTCCAAAGGTCAAGGGAATGAGGTTTTCCGTGAGCATCTATAATCTTTGCTGCAGATGCAATCCCAGCACAGTTGATTACACCTCCGAGTGTAGCTTGTGAGTCACGAGTCCAAGCTACTGTGTTTTCGACAGCAGAAGATACTTCATCGCTTTTTGTGATATCTGTTTTGTAAAAACTAACGCGCTTAGGATCTTTCGTTGAAAGCTCTAGATTCTCGCGCAAGTCAAGTATAGAAACAAACGCTCCGGCATCAAGCAGAGTTTGTGCAGTTGCAAGGCCAAGACCTGAGGAACTATTTCAGATCTTAGCTCTTATAACCTAGTGTTATTGTAGTAAAAGCCTTTACCCTCCAGAAATAATAAAAGTGCGATTTTGTGGCTTCATGACGTTGAAAGCAATGAAATGGATTTCATGATATTGTTCGGTAATGAGCGTTACCCGCTTTGGCCGGATGGATTAGACTTTGCGTGGAAATGTATGAGTCATAAATTTCCTTTCGCGATCAGCCTATAGTAGCTAAGCAATCTCAGATTTCTCATTACACGTCTGCTCCTCGTCCATCATGTTCACTCCGGCCTTTCGTTCTTCCGTACGTGCTCAAAAAGAGGCATTCATAGCAAACAAAGCTCACAAATGATGCTATTAGTTCTCATCATCACTGCGAACAGCGTCCAGCTCGCGCCTGCCTGTGCGGTCGGCCTTCGGGCCATCACTTCTCCGTTTTCTTTCGCAGGAGTCTCGTGCAAAACTTGAGAAAGCAGTGAAGGAAAAACCACTTGTTTTATTCATGAAAGGAACACCAGATCATCCGCAATGTGGATTCTCGAGGGCTGTTGTACAGCTACTTGACATTAATGGTGTTCCTCTGCAGAATATCAAGGCTTATGACGTCTTGGAGGATTCGGAGTTGAGAAATGACATCAAGGAGTTCTCGTGAGTCCATAGATCTTGCGTATCGATTGAATATTGTCACTAACAAACATTTTGGGGCTGTCTTGATAGGGAATGGCCAACTATTCCCCAAGTTTACATAAATGGAGAATTTGTTGGTGGATGTGACATTATACTTGGAAGTGAGTCCTCCTCTGTTGACAGTTTGTTTGGACTATTCTGAGTTGACTTCTATTAAGTGCATCAATCTGGAGAACTGGAAAAACTATTACAGAAGCATGACTTAATTGAGAAGACTCCGGAAGCACCGGAAGCAAAATCTTCTTGAAAAAAGTTATCGTTCTTATTATACTTTACTACCTTAGATTATGCGGTGCACTGTACAATTAATAACAAAGAAACATTTCTCCAATATAAAGATCCTTTCGGTCTCTTATTCAGATGCTTGGTTTAGTGGAAGATACAAAGGTAGGGACTAGCAAATTTAAAGGCTGACAAATGTACTGGTATACCTTTGCAGCAAACGTCGCTGTAAGTATGAATTTCTTTGTGTACTGTTGTTCGCATATTATCCAATAATAGTGAGACTCGAGATTGAAATTGCTTTCATCACATATAACCAGGGGACTTTGCTACTCACCATGGTTTGGGTTTTGGGTTGCTACATTAAAGTCAGTCTGACAACTGTGTAATCTGTCTGCCGCCTGTGTTTGCTTTCTGCCTATGGTCAAATCACCATGGTCAAAGACATCTATTTCACTTATTGATGGTGCCCCTCTACAAGGGCCAGATACTACTTCATCTAAGAACAGCTCTATTGATGTTTCCAGTGAGTTATCTGTATTGGAGATAGTCCAGAAGGAGGTACCTTCATTGTCGCATCGGGGTGGAGGTTATAAATCACCTTTACTAGTCGCTCAGTATGTTCAGTGCTTCGTGAATTGTTAGAAGTAATTCTTAAGTGAAATGATTCAGAGGTGATTTACAAACAGTCTATGGCGCTCTACTAAGGATGAAGAAGTCAAGCAATGTTGAAAGGTTTGTTCATCGTTTTGAACAATTTCCGTTATTTATAGTGCATGTATATAGAACCATCATTACTGTAAGTGACAATGGAACAATAGCTCTTGACTTCATTGCGAACCCAGGGCTGGACGAGAAAGCCCCCATAGTCATTCTTTTCCCAGGACTTTCCGGGAGTTCCGATGACTCGTACGTTATATGTGCATATCAGGAACTCGTAAAGGCTGGGTACAGGGTCATCATAATGAACTGTCGAGGAGGAGCGAACAGTCCTTTGACTAGTCCTCACTTCACACATTCTGGATCAGTAGAGGATGCACGAATGTACGTATTTAAAGGAGCCAAACTCCCTGGTATCTTGTTATATAGCTGATCATGGGTTTTCAGAGTTGTAAAGTACATCCAAAAGCTATATCCAGACGTAAAGGCTCTCTTTGGCTTAGGTACGTTGTTTACTTTTTTAGGGTCAGTAAAATTGTAGATTCACTACTTGATAGGGTTCTCCATGGGAGGTGGCCTCCTATCTAATTATCTAGCTGAAGAAGGGGATAATTGTCCCTTGATAGCGGGTTTCTGTGTTTCCACTGTTTGGGACCTAGAAACCTGTAGTAATCAAATCGAAGACAAGCATTTCCTCCGTAGAGTGCTATATAGTTACACTTGCGGATCAAACCTTGCACATATCATAAGCAAGCACGAACAGGTTTTCCGAGACGCAGAATGCCAGGGGTTAGATGAATTATTAGGAAATAATAAAGCTCGTTCTATCAAAAGGATAGGGTCTTGGCGGTTGGTACGTATGAGGACCGTCAATGAAGTATTTATGGCCCGACTTGCTGGCTATAGTGACACAACTGCCTTTGCACTGGATACCAGTCCAATATACCGATTGGGTCGTGTGCGCAAGCCTTGTGTGCTTCTAAATGCTCGTGATGACCCTTTTTATGGGAAGGAGTGTCTAGGGCCCGTCGAAGAAGCTGTCCGGTCTAGTGAAAACGAAAACGTAGTGCTTGCTATTACTGAGAAGGGTGGTCATCTGGGGTGGCTTCAAAAGAATGAAGAGGGGAAAATGGAACGTTGGTACGTTCATCCTATTATAGAGTTCTTCAATGCAATGAAGGGACGTATATAATACTGCTTATATTGTTTATCCAAGTTGTGCGTTTGTAATACGTTGTATGTTTTTATATAGTACAGTTCCATTTATCCTAACACCCTTACGTTTTCGTCCTAACTCCAACAAAATCTAGGCAGAGTATAATGATTAGTAGAGGATAAGAGGGTTTTGACTAGTATCACTGACTTCTCGTTATTGATCCAATCAACCTTCTCGTCCCCAGGTCCGTACCATTTCAGGGCATTAAGATGATCCTCCCTTTGTATTGTGCTACCTCCGTACTGACCGGCGACCTCTTCCAATTCTTTTGGTAAATTCCAAACCTCTATGCGTTCACACCCAGAGTCCCGTGCTGCAGTAAAAACGTAATTCAAAATGTGACCGAACCCCTCTGGGCTGGCACGTAGTCTTGTGATGAGTAGGGTAGTCGGAGGGGGCCTGACATCTATAGTCCAGGTTGCAATCTCTGGCTCCTTGCCTTGCCTCTTAAGCTCAACACCCCACGTCGTGGGCATCTTCGCATCTACTTTATCAGAGTTAAAAAATTCCGTTCTCTGCACCATAGTCATCGCTACACCTTCGTTAGGAAGAAAGGAATAGGCAATTCGATCTGGCTGAGTGGCTTTCAATGTTTGACGAATCTTCTCCGTATCTTGATCCCAACGTATTACACACTGCCTAAGGTCGAGAGGTATTAATTCTATTCCTTCTGAGTATTGAGCAGGATCTGTTTCACCGGGTTTGACTTCCCAGATAGTTGAGTAAGGATCCTTAACAACCCAGCCTTCCGATGATTCATCAGGTCCAAACTGGGCATAGAAGGTAGGTCCTACATCGCTATATAAAACAGAGGCAATAGCAACATTATATTCCGGACTTTCGGGTGGTGGAGTCCCCCATTTAGCTGGAAATTGTGGTAGGGATGAATGAGGTGCCATTATCCAATGTAAAAGCCTCATCATATGTGCGGCATACCCCTTTCCTCGGTTTTGCGGAGGTGTGAAAACCGAAGCGACAGTGTATCCCACAACATCTCGCGGAGTATCATCCACCGGATACTTGACCAGAGTATTACGACGAAATCTATCAGTTGTTATGTATTTTATTAAAAGTATAAATCAATTGTTGGATATATGGAAAACTATACGTTTCACAAGAACATTTGAAATCCATCGTAGCTGGGTTATCACGGGGAGCCAGGACCCTTGAAAATGATAAAAAAATCAGATCATATTATTCAATCAAATAATATAAGTGTGATATCTAACCAAGTCACAAGTTTACCGTTTCTTGCATGTTCGAGGTAAGAGAGACGAGAATCTCGCTCTAGATAAGTTTCCTCGGTAAGCCCGCGACCCCAATGTGGAAAAGTGCGCTTCCTTGACTCTATTGTCTGGTCGTACGTAGCCGCAAATATTGAAAGCGATAAAAATTCGTCTGGAGTCATTTCAGCGAATTACAAAAAAAGTTTTAGGGAATACAAAATTGGATCGATATGTATGCGTCGTCCACGTGACTAGAGTAAAGTTGAGTCAATCAATAAATCATTGATCGTATTAGCTCAATGTATTATTAATATAACTAAATATCGGTAAATAAAGCCACTCGTCAAAATAGAGACTTCTTTGTTTAAGACGTTTAATCCACTATCTACTTCCAGGCAAGTTAACACTTAGTGACATCAAATACTGGAAGTTGGTCAAGACTGAAATAGCACGTGCTGATTCATACTTTGTGTTGTGAACGTTGATGGAAACACCGTTGTCGTCAGCCGCGCCTCACCGATCCGCCCGAGACATCGAGCGATAGTAGCCACTGACGTCGTGTAGTTGGCCATACCGACCGCTCTTATTTACTAGCAGAAAGTCGTCACATTTGAGTCCCCCATACAGCAGCACACGACTTTGAAACAAGAACTATCAGAAATGGCTCCTGTTCACGCGTTGGACAAATATTATATAGCAATAACTCTACTTGTTACCATAGGTTACCAAGCCTTGGGCTTCTTCATTGCATGGACCTTCCAAGTAATGTGCTCATTGTTTGCTGCCCCATATGATACTGAATCAGGGATCCCTGGCTAGTTTGATAAAATAACGGACTTCACCGGAGGTTTGCCAACTTCTGCCCGTTATAGAAATCTATCTTTAATGTTTGTTGCTCTATTCCAAAGGATCAAACTTTTTTCTTCTAGGTATAGTTCATGTAGCTACGGAACATAACAACACAATCACTCCTGACATCTTGTTATCTTGATCTCAAGCTCTCTTAACCTTACTCATTGGCAACACATTTTATACACGAAACATTGTTGCTAGTGTTTTAGTCATGATCTGGGCCTCACGACTTGCCGGTAAGGGTTCCCCACCTACGGACACAATATTACTTCAAATTTACTCGTAATGACTTCTCTAGGATTCCTCCTGTTTCGTGTGCTCAAGACAGGAAGTGATTCGCGTTTTGATGAAATTCGCTCTCATTTCTTCAAGTTCATGGGTATGTTTTTAGTCATAATGATTAATTTCATCATAATCTTTTCTTAATGTCAATCAAAGGCTTCTGGGTTGGGCAGATAGTCTGGGTAAATTATTTTTGATCTAACTAAACACACATGTACGAGCAATTAATCATTTTTACGTCTTGGAAGGTTTGGACAGTTTCGTTGCCTTTGACTATACTAAACTCGCCAGCCGTGTCTGATCCCGCTTTGGGCGGATCCAACCCCGGCTTTGGAACGTCGCGAGACATAGCTGGTATAGTGCTTTGGGCAGTCGGTTGGTTGATCGAGTCAGTTGCCGATTTTCAAAAGGTCTGTACGGAAAATCAGGGTTTTGCGGAAGGGTGTGGGTGGCTCTCTGAACATTGCTAACTTCATATGTATCAGTTTCGGTATAAATCTTCCAAACCTCGGAAGGACGATCCTCCATCTGTAAGTTATCCGCTAGGTGCGAAAGGGATCAAAAAAGAGTGCTAATTTGTATCCAGTTTGGCATATGGAAGTGGTCCCGCCACCCACCCTATTTTGGAGAGTGAGCGGTGGTTAATTAAACTTTTTAAATGGTCCCGTACTGATCAGATAAATGCAGGATGTTGTGCTGGTGGGGAGTATGGATCCTTTGTTTATCGCCGTCAACTAATGGCACGTTGTCTGTGCCTGCAGGAAGAGCACAGTATGGAGCCATATTGTCTCCGATTTTTACGACATTGTCAGTTTGTTTTGTAATCTTTGTCTGATAAAAAAATATAGGATGAACCCCTGATAAATTCGCCGAATTTCTTACAGGATTTTGATGTTTGCATCCGGGGTCCCAACCGCAGAGAAACCTACCGCAAAAAAATATTACCTCTTATCCAATGGAACTGAAGCCAAAGAGGAATATCGGGGAGCGTGGGCGAAATACAAATCGTATCTCCATTCGACTAGCATCCTCATTCCAATTCCACCCGTCCTCTACCGTCCTATACCGGGTATCCTTAAACGTACTTTACTGTTCGATTTTCCGATGTACAAGTTTGATGAACAGACGGATGGACCGATGGCTATCGAAGAGGAGCGTAGGAAGAAAGGAACAGATGAATAAGATTAGGATACTGAGATCTCGGACATAACTCTTTTATTTTGACTTTGACGTCTTGTATTTCTACATGTAATATTAGAATAAATCTTATGATGCTTGATCCTGATCAGAATCAGATTTGAGGAGAGATGACAATTCTAGTGGATATGCGACTCAAACTCTGTGAAGCCACCTAGGACAGTCGATCACGATGATGAAGAGGATCCTCGCCCAGCCTAGGCCTTGAGCTTTAGCTTGGTCTGTCTCTTTTGTCTCGCGCTCGTTTGTGGACAGAACCGTTGCCTATGAGACCTATTGTCTCAACGACGCGACACATACTCCACATTAGCTCGTCTCCAACTTTCATGCTCAAGGAACCTTTCTTTCCAAAGAAAAAATGTCGGTGGACTTGACAGATCCCAATGTTACTCGAGCGTATGACGACATCATCAAGAATAAAGGTACAGACTGGTATGTAGTCACGATCGCAGGAAACCAACAACTCTAATGCTTATTTATTATTTCTGAAATTTACATTTACTGCGCAGGTTACTGGTTACGTATGGAGGAACTCGCGACAAGCTTTCGCTACTGAGTAGCGGTCAAGGAAATTTCGATGATTTATGCCGAAATGTTCCACGTGAGCCTGAAGATGTGTTTTTTGGTTTTTGTCGTGAACGAGATGGGGGGAACAATTATTACGCGTTGATCGCTTTTGTCCCTGAGGGCGTTTCTGGGGTGAGGCGAGGTGAGTGGTAACTCTGCTTCGTGATATAACAATCTAGTAACTGTTTGCTTAAAATCATAACAGCTAGGGCACTCGTACACTCTCGTGCTGTTGGGATAGTGTTCAAGGTAACATCAAATGTGTTGTATTATTCAGATCAAAATGTACTGATCTTAGATGTGGTCTGTATCTACAGGCAGCTAATATCTCAATGAATGTTCAAAATATAGCCACTCAGTCTAGAGACAAACTCCGTGAGCGTCTCCAGCTCGGTCCTTCATATATCCCTCGTCTGGTCAGTAGTAACGGAAAGACTGTACCTCGAAGTGCCTCGATGCCGATTACTCAACGTTCCTCATCGGAATCAACTGCGTATTCGAAAGCTAGATCCCGTGATCCCACATCACGTATGGCCATGTCAGAATTCCGGACCAGGCGGTCTCCGTCACCTTCAAATTCTAGTATTCCCAATATTCCTTCAGAGTATGATGACATTGAAGGGCCTCCGCCCCCCACGCCTCCAAAAGAGACTTCCCAGTCGCGATCAGCTTCGGCATTTGTAAAGAGTGTGTCCACAGGTTCGATGTATGTGGATGGGCGACTACGCTATGAAAGTTACATGTCCGATGGGGACGAAGTTGTCATAAGCCCAGGGACAGTTCCGGTGCGGAAAAGTCTTCATACGCACATGCTTACTCCTGAGGCTAGGGCTCAGAAACGTTTAGAGGCTCAAAAAAGGAAAGAGGCTGAGGAATTACAAGCTATGAAAGAAGAAGAGGAACGGCAGATGAGACTAAAGGAACAGAAAGAAGAGTTGTTACGGCAGGCTGAAGAAGAGGAGAGGCGTAGGCTAGTTAGGCTCGAGGAAGAGAAGCGCCGTGCACTGGCCGAGAGGGCAAGAAAGGAGATGGAGGCAAGACTCGAAGAAGAGAAAAGAGTCCAAGAGATGGAGCTTCGGCGCCAAAAGGAGAGAGAAAGACGAAGAAGAGAAACTGAGGAACTCGAGGCTAAAATGAAAGAGATGGAGATGCGTGCAGCAGAGGTAGCCAAGAGAAAAGCGGAACAACGTCAGGCATCTGACTTCTCAAAGAGGCAACGGATGAAGGCTATCCAAGAGAAGTATTCTCGGACAAGTGCAAACGGCGTGTTGCTTACGGGTTCAGTGACTGTACAAACTGATATGTCGATCAGCTGGAAGAGACGGTATTATGAATTAACTCGGAGTGCACTTTCTTTCTATCGCGATTCTCAGGTGAGGATCTAACTCGGTTATTACGAGAGTTGATTAACCATGTGCTTCTTTTTTTCTATTGGAATAGGAACATGCTTCCCCGTTGGATATTATGGACCTTCAAAACAACCGAGTGGCTGCTATCAAGGAACCAGACGAGGGATATGATGAGCTGGAGGCTATTCCGCATTCATTTGCTGTGGAGTTTAGGGATGGTTATGGACCATGGTGCATGTATTGCGATAGTGCAGAGGATAAGGTTAGCATCGTGTTGTTCAGCCCCTTTAATTATTGAGAAAAGTACTAAAAATAGGCTCTAGGATGTTCTCATGAGCTTGCTCAGTCAGGCAGCTGGTCTTTGAAAATATTTTTAGCGTTGAATACCCACCATAATATGCTTATCGACGTCGAGATATCATTTCCTTTCTTTCTGGAATACCCTTGTAGTTTCTTTCTTCTTCTATAACGGTCTTTGGGCGTGCATTCTTGTTGTATTTTGGACACTTTAGTTTTGGACAATTGCAAATTAACTTTTTCAGTTGCGTGTTTACAAAGAACGAAACGTTGAAATGGTGTGTCTGTAAGGCTGTGTGGGAAAGTTTAGTCATGATGGTCAGAAAATTTCGATACCGAGGTGTTCTTGCTCGTCCTTTTCTTTAACGACGACCACGACGTCCTTCTAGATCATATACTCATTAACAATCTTTTCTTCACCCTATAATTCCTTTAGTATGTCAAATGGAACTGTAAACGGCAACGATGGTCTCGAGAGTCGCTTTGGTAATGCGTCACCATCTATCCTATAGACCTCATACGCTGACTGTCTTTTTTTTTTCTCCAGCGTCTCTTGGTATCAATGGAACGAGATCTGCTTATGTACCCCCTCATTTGAGGAATGCGCAGCGGGCTGCTACTCCACCAGCAAACAATGGGTATGTTCACTTTAAGCTCACTTTTTCACCTTTTCACCGATACTAATGGTTATCTTTTCAGGAACGGCTGGAACGCTCCGAACAACAATAACGGTTACGCAGGCGGCCGCGGTGGATATGGCGGCGGAGGGTATGGAGGCGGTAGAGGCTCCTACGGTGGCGGCTACGGAGGTCGCGATCGCGGCGGGGGAGGTTGGGAAAACCGTGATAGCTACGGAGGTAGAGGCGGCGCTAACGGTGAGTTCGGTCGCTGGACCGACGGAAAACATGTTCCCAGTCAAGGGAACGCCCGCATTGAAAAAGAGCTTTTTGGCGACGCCGAAGACCCTTCAAAACAACACACCGGAATTAACTTTGAAAAATACGACGACATCCCTGTTGAGGCGACGGGCGCTGGCGTACCAGAGCCTGTATTACAGTTCACGGACCCGCCCCTTGACCCAGTTCTATTGGAGAACATCATTCTTGCTCGTTACACTACTCCGACTCCGGTCCAAAAGTATTCCATTCCTATCGTCGCCGCTGGTAGAGATTTGATGGCTTGCGCTCAGGTAAACAGCGTGGCTCTATCAATGTTACAATGATCGATACTGATTTCTATCGTTTGATTATCTAGACTGGTTCAGGGAAGACTGGTGGCTTTTTGTTCCCCATTCTTTCTGCGTCTTTCGCTGAGGGGCCGCGCGCTCCAAAAACTGATCCTAAAGCTGATCCTATTGGCTACGGACGCCGTAAAGTTTATCCTACAGCACTTATTCTTGCACCGACCCGTGAGCTTGTCAGTCAAATTTACGAAGAGGCCCGTAAGTTCGCATACCGCTCTTGGGTCCGCACTGCTGTAGTCTATGGCGGTGCTGATATTGGACAGCAAATCAAGCAAATTGAGCGTGGCTGCGACTTACTTGCTGCGACTCCGGGTCGTCTTGTAGATTTAATTGAGCGTGGACGTATCAGTTTATCGAACATACGGTACCTTGTCCTTGATGAGGCCGATCGTATGCTTGACATGGGTTTCGAGCCCCAGATCCGTCGTATCGTTCAAGGCGAAGATATGCCCGATGTTAATGAACGCCAAACACTCATGTTCAGCGCTACCTTCCCTCGCGATATCCAAATGCTTGCCAAAGACTTTTTAAAAGATTATATTTTCCTTTCTGTTGGTCGTGTTGGCTCTACCTCTGAAAATATCACTCAAAAAGTGGAATATGTGGAGGACCAAGATAAACGCTCTGTTCTTCTCGATATCCTTACCTCTCAACAAGGTGGTCTAACCTTAATCTTCGTCGAGACAAAAAAGATGGCCGATGTGCTGTCAGATTACCTCATTAATAACCGGTTCCCTGCTACTTCCATCCATGGTGATCGTACTCAGCGTGAGCGCGAGCTAGCCCTGACTACTTTCCGTCAAGGACGCACTCCAATTTTGGTTGCGACTGCAGTAGCTGCTCGTGGACTTGATATCCCCAATGTAACACACGTCGTTAACTACGATCTTCCTTCTGATATCGATGATTACGTCCACCGTATCGGTCGTACGGGCCGTGCTGGAAATACGGGTATAGCCACTGCGTTCTTTAATCGCGGAAACCGTAACATTGTTCGCGAACTCGTGGACTTATTGCGCGAGGCGAATCAAGAGATCCCTAGTTGGCTCGAAAGCGTAGCTCGTGAAAGTGCCTTTGGTAATGGATATCGCGGAAGAGGTGGAGGTGGAGGCCGAGGCCGCGGTCGTGGAGGTAACAGAGACTTCCGCGCCGGTGGGGGAGGTGGATATGGTAGTGGTGGTGGAGGTGGAGGTGGAGGCTATAGTAGTCCCCGTGTAAACGGAGGAAATGGCGGTGGTGGAGGTGGAGGAGCGGTTCAAGGCAATTGGGGTGGTGCTCAGTATGGTGGCGGTTACTCAGGAGGATATGGAGGAGGTGGACAGAACGGTTGGTGGTAAATTCTCGATCCCGCACAACAAGACATGGACATTACAGTCCGCTACAGCATCGCGACTACCTTTATCTCCTACATTACGTGACTTTCCTATATGACCTTCCTTAGTTTATGCTTACGACCCTCGATGTGAATGCGGACGACAGCTACTTCGCGCGCTGGCTATGCCATGTTTTTTTTTCTCTTCTGAATCATTTTTTGGAACGTTTTTCTCCTTCGCATCATATTTTTTCTAGCTCTACTATCATCATTATACGTTGCTCTCGCACCTCTGGCAATATCGGCATTTGTCTCATCGCTTTTTCTCATTCTATATTCTTTTCTTTTATAATCGTTTTTCTCTACTCTTTTTTTTCTTCTTCTCTCTGATCTGCTCATAGATGATATTTTTTGGCCCTAGATTATTCGTCTTTGCATTATCCCCTCTGTTCCCATTCCCCATTGTCGACTGATCACTTAGAGGCGGGCCAACCGCATCATCTGCAAGGGCAGATATCATAGTATATCCAATCAACTCATGTAATTGCATAGCGAGAGACTTTTGTGCTAGAGCACCGTGTATCGTAGTAGTTTTACTTCCTTTTCTTAAAACTGTTTTATCGCGTATAATCAACTAAATCAATACATCCAGCGTTTTATTTTACTAGTACCTGATCATAAGATTATCTCAAGAAAGAAGATTTGCCCTGAATATCTTGTTACTTTGTTCCTTTTGTGGATAAGGAGATAGCGAACTCAGATAATTATAATAATAGTAATAAAATTTTTAATAACTCCTTGGAATAAAAATTTGGGTAGAGAGAAAGTGCTGGAAAGGACTTTGATTCTCAGGATGCGGGAAGAAAGGATATGCGGCGCTTATGCAAACAAGCAAAAACGAAAAACGCATGTGCCCCCCTCCCCTTCCCTTTGAGTGACGAGTCATCCCAAAGTTTATTATTATTATTTTTTGAAAAAAGGGAGTTGACTATATTGATCATTTTGATACGAAAAAAACTATAATCTATTCTCTCTTTAGGGGAAGGAACACATATACACATATACACAGAGAAAAAACGAGGGAAATAGTTATATTTTTTTTTCTTGGTTTCTTTGATTAACATCTGAAAAAAAAGATGGCTGAAGACGGTGGAGGTGGGGATGAAGGTGTTCGTGATGAAGGTGGAGTAAAAGGAATGCAGCATCAGCAGCAGATAGGAGTAGCGCTTCGTGGTCATGGAACGATATTTGATGTACCAGAGTTTCCATCGTTGCGAAGGGTTATACCGTTACCGAAGCGTCGTCGGACGACGATCGATGATACTCGTACTAACACTGGTGCTGGTGCACATGAAACTGAAAGTGGGGAAGGAACAGGAGAGTCTGTCATCAGTGAGATTGGTATCGGGAAGAAGGACGCTGCGACGATGACAACGATGACGACGTCTGGTAATATACCGTCGGATTCTTATTCTTCCAAGTCTCCAGCTTTTTGTCAGCTTAGGGATCAGTCACAGCAACAGCTTAACTTCTCCCGTGCTGGTACTACGGATGGAGATAACGTGAACACAGATCCTGCCATTGATGATGATGCGCTGAATAGGAACGATGGATTACTAGGAAGTGGAGGAATAAGAGGAGGAGCAGGAAGGGAAGAGGGTGGTGATGGGGATATGTTTGAAGATGATATCGATTCGCGACACGTTCATCCTGCAGACTTGAAGGCACTTGGAGACGACCGGTATGATGGAGGTTATAATAATAATGGAGGAATGGATGGGCGCGATCGGTATGAAAACGCATCATCTGGCTTTCGACATGGCTTTGGTGGAATCGGGACTGGAATTAGGACTAGAGCTGGGGCTAAGACGGGCCATGGAAACAGAAACATCGGCGGCGGAGGACATCCCTTATCTATATCTACAGCTATGGATCACTCTGATCTATCCAGGCCAATGTCAACACTGTCAATGAACAACACATCTACATCTCCCCCAGGTAAACCAAAGAACTTTAAAAAGCGAAAAGTGCCCATCGCTGCACATGCACGTCTTGAAGACATACTAGATTCTCAAGATGGGGAAGAGGAAGATGGGGAAGCATTATTTGGTGCAGAACGAGGTGTAGCTGCAGAACCTATTGATACTATCCCTCCAGCCCCGCCGCCTCTAGCTCACTCGGCATTCAGCCCCACCTACGGAAGTAATAGTACTAGTGGCGGCTACAACATCAATGATGGCATGAACTCTATCGTTTTAGCCCTCAAGAGACGAGGTAAACTCAGCTTAGCAGCTCAGGCAGGCCTGCAGCTGAAAGAGATGCTCAAGAGTCGAAAACGCCAATTAGCAGCCGTCCTCGGAGCTTTCTCATATAACGATTCACTCGCTCTCGACCAAGCTCTCTCAAGCAGACGCCCATTCTCTAAATACGAATATCATTTCCAAAATGGCTATCCGACTACTTCTACCATGCTGCTACTGGAATGGCAGTAGCCACCACGAATTCTACTATTACTACTTTGGACGATAATGGCAATAATTCTGGTTCTAGTACTGATACCGCCGGTAAACCCCTCCAAGATCTACCTAAAAGTCCTTCTCATCGTCTCCGAAAGAGAAGAGGCGCATAACTGTCGCGGGAAGCAAGAGATCTTCTTCAGCTTCAGTACCTGTGGATGAGAATAAGAGGATTCCTGAGTGTACCTTCTCATTTGAATATGATAGTCCCAGTGCGTTGAACTCCCTTTTTCTTTACTTGTTTTGTCTTAATTAATTCTTGCTTCATTGCATATGTCGTCGGGGGATCTTGTTTTCTCTTTGTCCCTGTCCATCTTCATCGGGTTTTTAATTTCAAAAATTTTCTTTCTTTCTTTTTCATTTTATCATCTACAATTTTTTGTGATTGTTGATTGTTAATTTCCGATGGGTTCCTAGCTTCGGAACGGGTGAGAAAGACGAGTAAGGAAGTAGCCAACCTACAAACTCGTTTTGATGAAGAGTTTTCGCGTCAAGCTGCTAGGGCTGCTGAGGCTGCTCGACAGGCAGCAGCTGTTGTCGCTAAGATGCAGAGGGCGAAGCAGCAACAGCAGCATACTGAACGTTCTTCGGGCCAGTTCCAGCACCAGAACCCTCAAACCGCCGCCCTCTCTGCGCAAACTTCTAGAACCGTTGGGTTACCGACGTCAGTAGTCGGTGCGGGCGATGGAGGGGGTGCTAATGGTGATGTACCCTCAGGAAACACCGGAGGGAAACCTATCGTAGCCTCGACTTCGAAGGCGAAAAGCAAGAAGAAAAAGAAGCGGTCCGCCTTAGCGAATGCCTCTAATCCGCACCATCTGCGAAACTACGTACCCTCTCGTCTACCGAATTCGGGTAGTGGTCCATTCCACCACTCTGCTAGTGGTAATGGAAATTACTTCTACAGCGGTTCAGGTTACAATGGCTCTGGAGCTGGGGGAGGAGGGGCAGGGGCAGGAGGAGGGGGAGAGGGGGAGGAATGGGATCTACAGGAAGTGTTCTAGGAGCACTCAACCTACAAAGTTATCTAGGTCCATTCCCAATAAGGTTCTTATCTGCTTCTCTCTCTCCGCGTAAGAAACGTTCTGCGGGAAGCGTTCAACCGTTAGCGACGACGAACTTGACGAACCCGGAGGAAGAGTGGATTTGTGCGTTTTGCGAGTATAGGCTGTTTTATGGGGATGATGATAAGGCATTCGATAAGGCTGTTTCGCAGAGGAAGGTGATACTGAAGAGGAGAAGAAGAGCGTTGGAGAGGGCTGCGGCAGCTGCGGCTGGGAGGAGGGGAAAGGGTGTTGCTTCGGCTACTACTCATACTAACACTAATATGAATACTAATACTGCTACTGGAGTGGCGGTTGGTGGATCGGGCGCAGAAAATGAAGAAGTTGAAGAAGATGAGGATGACTACGGAGACGATCTACCTGAGGAACAGGTTCCTGTTGGTGGTGATACTATCGTAGCTGGGAAACGACAAAGTAAAGTCCGTGTTGAACAGGACCGAGATCGTGATAAGGGGGATGGAGGGACTTTTTTTTAGGATAGAAAGACAGTAGACTATAGTCTGGATGGAATTCATCTTCTCACTTTATTTTCTCTCTCTCTTTCTCTCTCTCTTTCAATACTTGCATAATCCCAATCTCCTTGTATATTTTCTCTGGCATATCCTAGCATTTCATCTCATTAACTAATTGATTTGATTTGATTGTTTTATATCCAATATGTTGCATTGCATTTATGACTTTTCCTATTTGATTATGCATCCACACTTACACTTTTCCTTTATTTTCCTCTTTTGTATGAAGAAAAATTCCCCATAGTTTCAATCAACTTTTACACTCTTTTTTTGACCTGTTCTCTTTTTTTATGCTTTTTATAACCATTCACATTCAATTTGAATGGTAGATTGAATAATATAAATGCCGCGAATTCGGCCATCAGTCCCGAATATGAGTTGGAGGTACAAGTATAGCGAGGAAGCCTGCATGACGATAGCATCGAACATAAGAACCCAAGAAAGAAGCGGGCGCTATTCCTGAAAGACGTTCCTCCCGTGGTCGACGACCGACTTCCTTGTTTCGCCCCCTGTTCCTCCCCTTCCCTCCCCTCTCTTCTTCCTAACGACAAGCATTGTTTGTATCTGTGTGGTCTGTGACCTAAAGAAGGAGGCAGAAAAAGGAAAGACGAAAAGAAGCCGCCGTTTTATCTTTTTTTTTCTTGTGGGTAGATAGATGGATACCGAGTTATATCTAATCTGGCATTAGTTCATTTATATTATAAAAAATCCTATCACCGGATCTTTCCCTGCTGCTTTGGATATAGTATAATTATTCAATCTAACGTTGTTTCTGCCCCTTGCGGCTCACACTAGCGTCGTAGGGAGACGCAGGGTTGAGGTGTCAGGACTACGAGGACGAGGTCTATCATCAGGCTTAGCAGTCTCCGAGAGCCCGCTCTCTCGGCGGTCACGGGTCTCTCTCCCTCCCTTCTCTCTTCGTCCCCTCTCCTGGCGGCCTGGCCCTGGCTTCCTGTTTGTTCATTCTTTCTTGTCTCTCATCCCTCAGCAGCTTACTTTACTTCTTCTGGTCATCAAAAAAACTTAATTTTCCTCTGAAATCACCTGAAACACCGGAAAAGAAAAGCTCTTTGAGGTAATTTAAAAAGGAACAGAGAAAGAGAGTTTTTGTGGTCCCCCGGAGAGGTGTGATTAATAACAATTAAAAAGAGTCACGATTTACATTGTTATCATCTACACAAAAGAAAAAAAAAGGAAAAACCCTAATTTTCTTTTTTGGGTACTCCGCAGGGCAAGGGAAGTTTTTGGGTGAGTTGTCCGAGTTGGAATTGATTAAGGCTGATAGATTCAGCAAAGAGAGAGGAGATGAAGAGAGAATGAGGACGAGGATGAGAGGGGATTATGATTTTTTTTTCTTATGTGGCAACGGGATGAATTATGATTTCCTTCTGCGGTTTTCCTAATTGCAGCCATACGTGTTTTAACTTGCATCGTTGCCCGTCGGCTCTCTGAGCAAGGGGGATCTATTTTCAAACAGGGAGAAGGTTGCAAAATAGCCTTTTCAACTCTCTCGTTCTGCCCTGTGTTTGTCATACTTCATTTGGTCCCTCCCTCCTCCCTCTCTTCCCTTTTTCTGATTTTTGAATTTTATTCATATTTTATATTTTTTGCTTTTCCGAAAATTGAAAAGAAACTGACTCTGACTCTAACTATTTTTATACATCTATTTTTCAATATCTTTTCTTCATTTTGGACTTGGACTGAAGAGCAGGGACTGGGCAAGAGAGCTCTCACGTGTGGGTGCCGTTTGAGTTGTTTTTACAAAGTTATGTGCGAGCGTATGAATTGTGCATGAAATCGTTTTCGTTTATAAGTCATCCACTCATCCTCTCCAGACGATGCTCTCCCCGTCCCCGTCACGCTCCCCAATTCCGCGAGCTCATCATCATCACAACAACAACAACAACCAGCAGCATTCATCTTCTCTCCCTCTCCCTCATCTTCATCCGCACTCTTCAAACTCTCGTCCCCCGTCTACCCAGTCTTCATATCCACCACAACCTCAACTGGCAGGTGCATCAGGAGCACGTACAGGTAGCACTACCGGCGGCAGCAGCAACACTAGACAAATGTATGCCACTGCTTCATCCACACGCTCTTCTTCAATGCAATATTCCTCCCTCGGTGGGGCTCTTGGCGGATCGGCAGCGGCTCTAGCAGTGAGCTCTCGTCATCCACAATCGTCGTCCTCATTCGCCCCTGCTTCAGGTCCTCCCCCTATCCCTGCAGGAGGTCCACCAGGCGCGGAACCATCTTCTTACTCTCCTGTCACTGCTGCGGCTGTCTCAGGCGACGGGAGAAGCTACTCGGCCTATCCTCCGTCTTCCTATAACTATCCCCATCATCATCATCATAATCCCTATCAATCTTCTTCCACGGCTAATGCTCCGGCTTCGACATCTTCTCCGTATGAACATCATGCTTCCTCTTCCTCTTCGTCCTATGTCAGCCATACAAACGCGGCTCCGGCTTCTACAACTACGACTACTTCTTCTACTTCACATCCTTCTTCCCTCCCACCTATGCGAACCGCGTCTCCCATTTCACATACAAACTTGCATGTGAATCACCAGCACCCACAACAACAACAGCAACAGCAATACTCAAATCCACCATATATGTCTCCGTACACACAAAGCCATAATCCTTGGGCTTCAGACGAACCAAACCCTCCTTCGTCATGGGCCCAACAGCAGCAACAACAAAATTATTCTACAGCGCCAGAGACGGCTTCGTACGCCGCGAATCGGCAGACTGGCGACATGACAGCAAGCCCACACATAGAGCAGCGACCTTACACTATGGGCTCTGCATCAGGCTCGACACCTCACCAACCACAATATTCGCCACGTATCTCGTATTCTAGTACTCATTCACCTACGAGCACTTCTAGGGGGAGGGGGAGGGAATATGGCATGCACGGAGGGGATACTGCACCGCCGCCTCCATTTCGATCCCCGTCGAGTACTGCTACGTCCTTGGCTTCTGGGCCGTACGTTCCGTCACTTTCTGATCTCTCAAAGGTCCGTTCTTATTTTCACTTTAAAAGTCCCTTCTTCTTCTTCTCTTCTTAACGTTATTGAAGTTCATATTCAAAACTAAATTTAATTACTTCCTTTTTCTTTCCATCCGATGTTTTTTATATCTTTATACATTCAATTATTCATTCAATTCATCATCTCCTCCCCCAAAAAAATTCTCCTTGTCCACCTGGCCAACAACAGATGTCGCGAACGTATCAGCAACTCTACGAAGATTGCCTCTCTATCTCCCAGCCACACCAATTGCAACAGCCAGGGTCAGGGGAAAGGCCGGTACCATTAGATAGGATAGAAGAGCTAGTGCGCGCGGCGAGAAAGGGATTTCAATATTTTCACCCTCATCAGCAACAGCAACAGCAAGCTTCTTCTCCCATCCACAACACGCATAGCGGTTCTAGTGGATCCAGTTCTGCCGCTCATCAGCAGATTCAACATGATCGAACTATGTCAGTAGCAAGCGAGGACGCGAGAAATGGCGCGGGTATGGAAAGCCTATCACCCGAGCTCAGTGCAGCTGCCCTTGCAAGTGCCAGACGTCAGGTTAGTCTTCCCTAACTCTCTCTCTGACCTTCTACTCATCCTATATGTTTGTTTAATTAATCGTGAAATTATGATTTTACTCCGAATCGTTCTTTTATTTATGAATTCTTCTAAATGTACTTTATCCTGATCGCTAATTTATCCCTTTGGTTTCATATATCTCTAACACCTGGAAATTGCGGATAAAATACGTCCATTACGTTTGATTCGCTATTTTTGAAATTGTTCTTTTTTGGGGATTTTTTTATTGCTTGATTCTAGGGCGAGGCGCCTGAAGGACAGAGCCAGAAGTGTCTAGGATGCGACGCTACTTCAACACCAGAATGGAGGAGAGGACCATTAGGTGCGAGCAAATCTCCTTTTGATTAATGAAATTTGATTTGAGCTTGTCAAAAAAGCCCTCGCCAATGATCTAGAATTAAATTACTGATTTATATTCCTTTTTTTCTTCTCGTTCTTACGTTTTTTAGGGCCGAGAACGCTTTGCAATGCCTGTGGGCTAGTCTATGCTAAGTTGGTAAGTTTCCTATTCGTTCTTACTCGCTCTCACTATCTTTACTTGAACATCTCGCTTACTTATGATATGTCTGTCCTGTCATTTTCCTTAGATGAAGAAACGGGGACAAGGAGGCAATCCTGCGAATATTAACAATTCTAAGAATAATCATGCTCACCCATCTGGAGTCGGGATTGAGGACTCAGTATCTGCCTTTGGTGCAATGCATAGTCCTACTGACGGAGGTGGGGTAGCGACGATAGTTCACTATGATCTATGTGGCCTTTGACTCTCACTTATTGTCTTGCTTTGCCCCCTGACCTACCATTGATTGGAATGGGAAGTAAGGGCACTCCCCCCCACCCCCTGGCGGTGTTATTACTGATACTTCACCTAACCTCAGCGTCTTACTCACTTTTCTTTCTGTTACGCTCTCGCTCTATCGCCTTTGATTCTAATCTCTTATATACTAAGGAAATGTGATCGATAATGTGACTGAATTGCAACTATGCATTCTTTTCCGCATTTTATACTTACTTTATTGTAAAGTAGATACTTGTAAACTGCCCTTTCCCCCTTCATATATTTTCCTTTTCCTATTCTCTGTTTATTCTTTTTGGTTTCTCTTCGCCCTTGCTTGGTGGTATGTTCTTGGTTTAAGTATAGGTCTTATAATCTTCTTTACTTGTTTACATCTTACTTATCGGTCTCCCCCCTTTCACCAGTCACACGAAGGCAGAGCTCCCACCTACCCCCCTTCCTTCTACGTACACACGCACTACCACTCTCTACCGTAATCTAGCCGCATAACAAGTCTCACTCAGTGACACACAAATAACCCATGTTTTTCCTTTTTATCTTGGAGTATTGATTATAACCTTATCGAATAATGGACGTAGTGTAACAGTCTGTAGTGGCCAAATAAGCTTCACGGATCCTCTTTTGGCTCATAATGAATAAGGATTTCTAAAAAAAACTGGGAAGGGTAGAAAAGTAAAGAAAAACAGAAGTACATGCACAGCAAAGCTCCCCGTTTTTTCTTCGCCCATTGGTTCTCCTTTTTCTGGGGAACACCTTCACTTGTGGTTGGTTTATGCTAATTGGTATGTGTAAGGATCAGGGTTATCGGTTATTACCACGACTACCCCAACACCCGCCCGTCCATACATACATCTATCCAAACATACATACATGCATACATCATGGCACGCATGCACACCATCATACATTTGTATATGTATATGACAGGGTCTAACGCATGTAGGGGTCCTATCTGCCCGAAGTAGGATCAACTGAGTGAATTAGGATTACCATTTTATCCACTCTTTGTCTCTGTCTTTGTCTCCTTATGAACTGTAAATTACGTAGTGTGTGTTGGAAGAGGGTCCAATCCCCCGCCCTACCCCTCCCTCTCTCCCTCTTTTCGTGAGTGGTCGGTCATGTTTCATCGCTTGACAGCGATTCATATAAAGAATTTCGGGTAATTTTGGGAAGTTCGTGTTAATTCGTTGGGTTCATCAGTGTCTGAAGAAGTCTGGTTTCTGGTTATTCGATATTCGTTAGATCGTTAAAACATGGATCTATCCTCTATCCCTTCCCCCCTCTTTCCTCTCATGTTGGTTACCTTATATTTGCACGAATCATATTCGTGCGTATCACATATATCATATATTTAAATCATACTATGGCCATATCAATCGTACGTTTATTTGACCACTCATTTATAGAGTTGTATGTTATCCTTATTATCATATATCATATGCACCTGTATCACTTTGTTTTATCATATCATATGTTGAGATATCAAATTTCTAGAGGACCCAGGAGTTTCTGATACAATAATAGTAAATTTTTGATACTGATTTGTATATTTGTTACTTTTGAACCCTGAGCACGAGCACGAGCAAGTATCCCGATCTAGGTAGGCAGAGATTCGGGGTGTGTGAAGGGGAGGGAGGATGGGTCACTGGTGGCTGTATGTACGATGATTGTCCCTGACTAGCCGAGCGAGCATTGTATAGGTACACCCTGGACATGATCGCTAATGACTCTGACTCTAACTTGTATGTGTGTGCGTGTGTGTTGCGTACGTACGAGCTTTCACTCGCTACGACTCAGATCTGGAAACAAGAATCTGAAAGTAGTACGAGTATTCAGTAGCAGATCGCCTGTGTTCGTGTGTCTGAGGGGGATTCACAAAACAATTTTTCTTCTTTCTTTAAGCGAGATCCACTGGGAGCAGTGGCTAAATAAACTAATCAACCCCTTCATCCCTCCCATCCGGCCAATGAGGCCTAAGCTTCCGTGAGGACCAGAACAAAACTTCTTACAATACAGACACACGGCATAGTATAAAGTGTGGAAACTTGCGTTTCATGTTCTCTTTGTTTTTCCCTGATACATACAAATATTAATTATAGATATAAATTGTAAAAACTTGCAAAGTGCTATCGACTCGCATCCCCCCCCCACTTCCTCTAATTCAATTTTAATTATGAAAGTGAGAAAAATCAGATTAGGATCATTGGGGGGCGTGTGTGTACGTGGATTTGTTGTGTGTGTATATTTGTTTCATGATGTTTGTATGCAGTGTGTGGGGGGGACCTTGGCGGGAAGGGGGAGAAAGGAAATTACATACAACTTAGTATAAGCGAGTTTGTTTGAACCTGATACACACACACTGATACTATCCTGTAAGGCCCGCACAAAAAAAGCAGAGTGAGAGGAGAGAGTTTCATGTTAATTCATATAATTCTTAATTGGTTCGTTTTTTTGCATATGTATTTATTTATTTATGAGGGTTTTCTAATTCAAGGTTTTATATCATGCTATGCATACATCTGCTGTTATACATCTGAACTCAATATCCACTGTAGTAGTACACGTATTAGTAACTTTAAATTTGCAGATCCACCCTCTCCCTCCTCCCCTACCTCCTCCCCCTTCTTCCGAATCCCTGGTGGCCCCCACAGCCGCTAGTGGCTAGTGGGTCAGTTATCGTAGATTCAGATTCAAACGATTATAACCGGAAACAACTTGGAAATCATCAGATCACGAAAGCAGAAAAAATGCAGTGCAAGGGTGGTGTTCACTTCAACTTTTAGTGCGTTATTATGTCGGCGCAATTTTCGGAATATGATCACAATCAAACAATTGTCTAGAACGCCTAGAAGAGGAAATCGGGGATGACGGGGGGAGAGGGAGATGAGGGGGAGGAGAGTGATTATTACTACTGCCACTGCCACTTCTACGGAGAGGGAGATGGAAATTGAAATTGAAATTGAGGGCTGAATTGATTTTTGACATTCACCAAGACTACTAAGCCTGAGACCCTCCTTTCATGGGTCTAGACACATACCCCAAGAGCAAAACGATATGATATTACTAAGTTATCATATAGATATAAAAAAAGAGTTGATATATAATCTTTTTCCCTGTAAGTTCGTACATATGTTATTCGTATCATTATTCATCTTCGTATCTTTCTTATACAAGTCACTCTCATCTGTACCAGGATCTTAAGAGAAAGAAAAGGAAACCATATTCTATTAGAGGTAGACCGTAAATCATGGATATCACTGCTAATATAGCCGCTAGTTTAGTAGTGGCGCAGCATATGCCAATACTAGTAACCCCGGCCGTGTACTTGCATTCGTATTATAATCAAACAGATAATAAAGCTTGTTTTTTCCAAACTTTCTTTTTATTCGTTGAGGTGTGTAGTTACAAAAATGGAACAAAATCCCACCCACAAAGTCACACGTCTTCTATCTTCCGTATTCCCATCCCCCCTCCCACCTACTTCCTGAATGCTTCTGGGAGCTTCGATGAACCATAAGCTTCTTTTACACTTACATCATGAAATTTGTACCCGTCTTCTTGACCCTGTAAAAAAAGTTATACTTCCAATCAATTGGTTAGTTGGTCGGTTGACACGGTAAAGAAGAGAAGAAGTTAAGAAGTTAAGAAGGCAGGAAGAGAGATGCCAGTGGTTAACGTTACCCATTACGGCTGAACCCTCCCTCTCACTCCAGGCTCCCGTTTAGCCATCAGCCGGGGACGAGGATACTCATCTTGGTGATGAGTACCTTCTTCCTTAGATTGGTTCCGACAAGCGGCAGGAATTTTTGGATCTTGTTTCTTGTTACTAATTATTATCAAGTTTTGGGATGCTTCTTGAGCGGGGAGGGAAGGGCTTCTCAGCTCTGTCGCTATTGCTACTTATGCAAGCGTTACCCCCTTTGTCTCCTGGAGGTTGCGGTTGGAGTCAGTGCAGTTGAATCATGCATCTGGAGTCTTTTTTCATAGAGCGCGCGATAAGACATGCATGTTTAGTAAGAGACTCTCATTATATCCATATGTTGGAATATATCATCCGCTTTCAGGTAGTTTCCATTTCATTTCAAAATCCCAAGAGTTGACAGAGTTCTACCAGTGGGGATGGAGGGAGATAAAGACGAGTGGGCTTTATCTATAACTAAGTCTAAGGGATGAGATGTGATTGACGCTTGCTTGTTTACTTCAAGCCCCACTGGAACTTACCGCCCGAAGTCCGTGCGCACAGAAGAACTCATGGTGTAGTCGTGGAGATGGAGTTAATGTATCAAAGGAACAACCTTAATCTCTGAGTCATACTTTTCTGAAGGACCAAAACTCAAACAGGGGTGAGTGGAGGGGGGCCTGAAGAGTAAACAAAGTCCCGGTCGAAGAAGGGTCTTCCGCGGAGACGGATGTGTAAGTACGTGTGTGTTCATGTTTGGTTAATCTACGTTTGTAGGCCTAACAGTTAATAACCTACTTGTCTGCATGCGTAGATATGTAAGTGTGTTGCTTATGTGGGGGGGGGGGGTGAGACCTTGAGGCGCCCAGCCCTCAAGGATAATACTTGCCCGGAAACGAAGGTCCCCGAGATGTCAGTCAAGATGAGATGATGAGATTTATGTCCGTTTGATGATGATATCCCGGCGTCGGTATGATAATGATGATAGGTTGCTAAAGCATACGAGAAGTCCGACCTAAACGCCTATAGTTAAACATTCGCCCACACTGGAACAAAACTAGTCGTTGATTTTGCAACGGAGTAAAGAAGAGATATGAAATTATACTTAAAATTTAGAAAAATCGGTAAACTTCCTCTTCATTCCTCCCAGTCTAAGATTGTCATCCTTCTTCATCTAATCATCTCGTCTATTGTTACTATTATTAGTACTTGCGTTAATTTAGTTACCTTCCTTTTTTGCGTCCATCATCAAAAGACTCAATTAACTTAACCTGACCAATACATTTAGTCACCCACTTCACTCAATTAGAGAAGAGTCATCAGTCACCTACATCACTTATTATGACACAACTGAATTGACCGGATGAGTGAATGTATCGTGGAGGGAAATTAAATGATTGAACGGGTCTAACTAGCAGGTCCAACGGTCCGATATTAGATTCCATGGGACCCTCTGGATAAAAAAAGTGATGGGACCGAAGAAGAGAAGCGGAAGGAAGTTTGATCGCGTTACCACGAGGCTCGCATGACCCAATATAAAAATCAAATTACCTGCACCATTCCTCAGCTCGATCAACATAATAAATAAAACCAAGCTTAAGGTAAAAAATAAAACGTAAAAACAAAGTTTTCACTCTGTTCATGCGTGGATACAGTGTATCTTCTACCGAGTCGGAGCTCTTTCCTTGCATAAAGTACCCTAAGTCTCGGTCTACGGTAGGACAAAGCTGAGTCAAGAAAGTGCCCTGAGGAACGCACTGGATGAGATCATCATTACTTCGTCCTGGATAGTGATGACCCTTTTAAGGCTTTGGGCTTGTATTCCTTTTCTCCCTGGGGGTCTTCCAACAATATCAAAGCCGCTCAGACCCGCTCTTCAAGGATCTTTAAAACATTAATAGGATATAATTTCTAGTTGTATGGTTGCAATGCACCCTCTTTCAAGAACCATATATAACTCAAGTTATGCAAGTGTCTGCTTCTCGAGAGTTGATATCCTGTGTAGTCCGTCTTTTTACCTTGGGCCCCTAAACGGACTTTCAGACATCAGTTTTTACAGTTTATTGATTTCTGATTCACCGGTTGCCATTCCCCATGTAGATATCATATCATAGCTTGTCTTAGATGTGGAAGATTTTTACCTTGGTCCATCTGTTTTTATAGAACGTGGTATTAACAAATCCACTTACATCACCAGCTTTTTTCTTAACCCATTCTTCTCTTCTTGACATTTTCTTCTCAACCACCGGGAAACGCGGCATGGTGGTTTTGTACAACCTTCACTAGAATGCAAGTTTACCCTCTTGTCTACCGGCGTCCATGGACACGAACAATAAACCTCCCGGCTCCTTCCTATTTGACTGTTTCGATTGAGGATGAAAATTAGAAAAGAAAGCAAGAAAGAAAATTCTAAGAGGTTAAAGCTATAAACTAAAGCTTCGCGGCCGATTATCCATCATCAACATGTTGATACTTCTGGTATTATAAGCTCATATATTGTTATTACCATACGCCGATGAGATTCAGATATATAAATCTGGAGCTATCAACAGACTATACTTATCCCTTTCAAAACGGATGTTTAACGTAATAGTCAACGAACCCAAAACTATGGTATGATGATATTAATTTGATAAGAAGTTCGTATGCCCAGTGGTTGATTGTGATCCTAGTCTACATGTAATAAGCACAATTGATGAGACAGCTAAAAATAAAAATGCCATGACGAGAAGATTGAGGTATGGATAGCGATATAAACAAAGTGATAAAAAACAATAAATTCGAGCGACAGAAAGAAACATAAAACAGAAGGAATATCCGAAAATAACATGAAGGAAAGAAGAAAAAAGAATGCAATGTAAAAAATAAGTCATCGATTTTGAAGGTCTTGAATATTTCGTCCTAGACCTTGCATCTGAGCTGGAGTCATTCCTTGAGGTATAACCATCTGTTGTTGACCATTTGGCATCTGCACCATCTGTCCTTGCATTCGTGCTCTTTGTTGCTGCTGTATCCAAGCAGCCTGTTGCTGTTGCATGTAATTGTACATATGAGGGTTAAAGTTGGCATATGTTTGTTGGACAAGGGTAGTACCAAACTGCTGCTGCTGCCCTTGAGCAGGATGGGTTTGTTGCTGTGCTTGCTGGATCTGAGCTGTTCCCGAGTGCTGTTGTGCCTGATTTTGAGCGCTTTGAGCCATTTGTATCTGTTGTTGGCGACGCAGCAGAAACTGCTGTTGTTGTAATCGTAGTTGGTGTATTTGGTTTGCATCCAAACTTCCGGGATTGTGGACATATTGTTGATACAATGCTTGCAACTGTTGCTGCGTCAACTGCATTGGGTGTGGCTGAGGTTGTACTTGCCCCTGCGGTTGACTCTGGAGCTGAGGTTGGTTCTGTACTGTTTGACTGACAGTCTGTTGTTGCTGCTGCAGGGCATGCTGAGCCTGAGCAGTGGGAGGACGCTGAACCATCGGCTGACTGACGGCCAAAGGACTTGCGCGTGCCACTGCTTGCGGCGTCGCCGCATTTGCTACAGGAGTATTTCTTCCGGAAATCACAGCAGTAGCATTGGCTACCATAGGACTTCGGGTCAAAGTCGCTTGACTTGCAGCTGGAGAGCTATTCGCATTACTTACTGCAACAGCAGGTGTACTTCGCCCGCTGTGTGCATTTTGCAATTGTTGTATCTGCTGCGCGTTTCGCACAGCAGCGTTAGCGGGAAGATGTCTAGCTAGTGCTGCTTGTTGATAGTAAACTGCCTGCCCTGGATACTGGGAATAAAGAGGATGATTAGGCTGTTGGCCCTGTATCTGAGGTGGAACTGGAACCTGTAGTTGTGTGTGGGTTGGGGGCGGTTGCACTTGAGGCTGGGGTATGGCTTGTGGGTGGATTTGCGACTGGGGCTGTAACTGGGGTTGGGAACAGTCTGAGGTGTGGGCTGCCTCTGAGGTTGATTAACAAGCTGCTGGACAGGGTGCGATGGGCTTAAAGCAACAGGAGTACCGGGCTTCGGTGCGCCTGACATCCGACGCTTTCCAGAAGGTGGTTGGTGAAGGAAATTCACTGGAGGTATGGTTGGTGTGAAGGTCGATGCCGCCTGCTGTGGTTGTTGTGGTTGGACAGGTTGGGGTACAGTTGGCTTTGGTGCCTGTACAGCGGCGACGGGCTGTGAAGGAGGTCGTGGAGGGGCTTGCTGAGGAGCGGGTTCGGTAGATTGCCGTTGCATCTTAGCTGGAGAAGCCCGCTGAGCAGGATTTGCAATCGTCTGCAAGCTTGGAGGTATTGGTACTGCAGGTATAGCACTTGGATTGGGTTGTTGTAATATAGTGACATTCGTATTAGTTTGTGGATAATGGGTAGTAGGCTAAAGTATGAAGTTAGCACTCTAATACTCGTCGCTATTGGATGAAATTGAGATACATTAGAAGAGGCTTGAGAAGAATTGCCTCCGTTTGAATATGATGCCATTAAATTTCTGTGTAAACCCAATGGGATATTTTCCGGATGACTTGTCGGAGGGTTAGACTTTTGCTGACCAGCAGCTCTCCTTTGCTCGATGAAGCTAAGAATTTTATAGCTGCATCGATATTATACTTCAATACAAAACCAGAAATGGCGGTGAAGACACGTACTTTTGTGAGATAGGTTTCCGATTAGAGTTCAACCGAGGATCCATAAATTGAAGAATTTTAGTACGCCTGGCCTTTTCAGTTTCGTTTTCTTCAAGATCGACCATAGCCGCAGCTTTGCGTTTGAGTGACTTCGGAACATTGGGAGAAGACACCCGTAAGATACTATTCACAATGCGGGTCAATTGCGGGTTTGGATCAAGACATAGGGGCGGCGATGTTGATAACTAGTGAAAAAAATGAGTAGCCTTATCATCATAAATAATTTCGTAAAGTTCTATACCAGAATCTTTGATTCTACTTCTAACGCTTCTGCATCTGTCCAGGTTGATCCAGATTTTGCATTCAATGAACATATGTCTGACCATAGAGTCTCAGCATTTGGGCGCAGGACAACGCGCTGTACATCTGGATTTTCAAGAATTGGGTCTTTTGCCTTTGCCGGGCGGAAGTCTATGAGTTCAACTATCAAACAACCTTCGTATTCGCATTAGTAACGTTACGTATACGTGAACATATCATCGCCACAAACGCGACATACCTTTGTAGTATTGGATACCCGCGTCGTCAAATATTTGTATAAAGTCTACTGGTATCCTAAAAGAGCGTATATCTTCAAGAATTGACTAATGGGATTGTAAGTCACAGAATAACAATATTCATTTGAAGATAAACGCACTGATACTTGGTTGTTATACAGAAACTTTGGACCATTGTTTAATGTCCAATGGCCTGGATACAAGTGAACTGAGAATGATGGTGGAGATTTTTCATACTCTTCAAGCAGCGCAATATCGTCGCGCATGATATTGTACCCGCTAACTTTCATTCCTTGCGTCGACTTCGACGACTTCGAGGGTGCGTCGGTCACTCCGTGGTTGTGCGCTCGGTTAAAGCGCGCGCCTCAGAGTCAGGTGAAAGCATGTCAGTCAGGGTTCGCACGCGAGAGTGGCTGTGCTCCCCCCTAATTTTGTCAGATTTTGTTCAGCGACAAGTGTTTTAGGTAGCAGCAGAGGTTCATACTTAAAAGCCAACATGGAAGGCCAGTTTAGAGAAGTAAGGTATTCTAGGTCTTCGGTTAGAGATTAACGTACCCATCCAATCTTTCGTTGCTTAGCTTCTGGAATTTTTACATGATAGAAACCCCCAAGTGCGACAAATTGCTCTTTCGAATCTTCTCGGACACACACCAAAGGATTCGGCTTATAGAAAATTCTTCTTTGAAGGCATAGGAGGTAATGGTTTAAAATCTAAGACTGAAAACGATTGCATACGTGACTTAAAACTACTATGTCGGGATCAATTAGTAAGTGAATATGCATATAATCAGATGTAAACCATTTGGAGAATCTGACTTTGCGATGTGTTCGCCCAAAGGCCATCGCTCACGATGCGTTCAGAGCTTTAGTAAATCTTTCTGATGGCGCAATCCTTAACGCATCACTTTCAGAACATAGCTTCCTCTCTTTTTTGGTTTCTTATATTCTTGTTAGTGCAGACACAAACCTCTCCGTTCCTTCCTGAGCTGAACTTCTCCGATTCGGGTAGTATCCTCCCTCAATCTGCGCGGATCTGGCATGCATGATACTATCAAACATAACTTCCCAACCAACTACTTGTGCTGCCCTGATATCACTCAGAATTCCGGTGATTCCCATTCCTTCTGCTTTGCCTCCATTTTATCCCCAGACGCTCGTTCGGGTACAGCGACAATACCATCTCCATACCCTTCCGGGGAACCGAAGGAGGTTTTAGCACTTCCATTGCTCATCCAGGCATTTGTGCAAGGTGCTAACTCAGATGAACCGCCAGAAAAGCGACTGCGAAAGGGGAGCTTACATTTTTTATCTAGTGTTTTCGCTAACATATCTATGGTGAGATCAGTCAGTAATTAGTAATTCCAACTAATTATTTATTATCAATTTATGAAGTCGTCTGCTGGGAGGAAATTCTTCCTGACTCCGCGGCCCATAGAACCTCTTATGTCTAGTCCTGATAATGGCGATCTTGAGTACCCATTATTCCAGCTTGTTGCTTTCGTTGAACACCCTGATCTGATCAGGAGGGGCGGTGTTGCTTCCACTCTAAAGTAAGACCTCAATTATCATCACTCATGTTCTCAATTATGAATCAGTTTCGATGTCATACAGACACTGTGCATTTCATATTCCGCCCATAAGGCTTTGCTATACCCAGAAACAGAGCTTGTCGCCGTCCAACCTTCAAGTTTAACCGCACCGGGCATGAATGTCTTACCATACATATTGCTACCCTTAGCAGGCCCTGAAGAATTCGACTTAGACGTGAGGAGATTCATAAGCTAATTTGATTGTTGCTCTCCAAGATTTATGAACTTTTGCATCAGGACCAAGAAAAGTTACCCCAGCTCTTCAACTTCTTCCTGATACAAAAAAGAGGGAGCCTGATGAAGTCTTGCGTCTCATCCATGTCGAAACCCTAATACTATTATGTACGACTAGGGCCGGACGAGATTATCTGCGAAATAATGGTGTTTATGAAATTGTACGAGCCCTACACTCTGCTGAAAAGGTAGAAAAGGTTAGCACCATTTTCACATCCCTTGTAGACTCACTCTCTAAAGCCGCGAAACAGATATCCGAACATGTTGAGCAACTGGTGAACTTAATAAAGGGTGAAGAGGGACCAATACATGAGAAGGAAGGTGATGGCTGGTCACATCGGTCAATCGAATTGGACGATGAGGGGCTCCAAAGGACTTAAAAGGGCTCAAACAAGAGAAGACAGAAGACGTAGAACAAATTGCCGCAACGAATTCATTGCTAGAAGACGACAACAATGATGATGATGATGGCAAAATAATTGAGATGTGAACTAAAAATGTAACTCATTACATTGTATACACATGCTTGTACTAGTAGGGTTATATGTTGCAGTATGTTCCGCGCGCGCAATATATTGAACATAGATTAGATATAGAGACTCCACTTATGTAAGTAATATCGGATATCCGCTACGCTTTGATTGACGCGCTTTCGAATCGCTAATACGGTAATACCGCTTCTCCAACAGCATATACTGCGCGAAACCACAGCAACGCTCTGTCGCAAAACATAAAAAAACATAATATTTCCGAGATTCATTTCTGTTGAGAAAACACAACATGATATCTTTAAGTTAGTTCAGGGAAGTCGGTAAGAAAAAAGTGGGGCTTGGTTTTCCGGCTTCCGAGTGGAGGACTCATATAAAAATGGTATGGCATTCATGGGTTACGATTAGCTTACCTTTGTCTTTCTTTGCCTCCTCTTGAATTTGCTCTGCTGTGCGGACCATCCACTCCCTAAATATATCCCAATCCCTTGACTATCCACAAAGTATCGTATAAACGACCATCATCTCCGGCTCGAAGTAAAAATGCGTTTCTCTGCTACTATCTCCGTACTTTCTTTGCCGCCTTCACTAGCTCAGTATGGGCTGCTCCAACTTTACGCCTGGTATGTCCTACTAAATATAAGTGATTGTATCTTTTCGCTTAGGCTGCATATATAAATAGAGTGCTCGACAGGATAACTCTACTGGATTAGTCAGCGGAGTTCTTGGGGAGTCACTAGTACTGCTGAAGGTGTTGTGAATGGTGTCGTCGGCGCTGTAGGCAACGTCGTAGATGGAGTGACAGGCTCTTCTTCCGTGGGAGATTTACTCTCAGGTGTAACTTCTACTGCTGATGGTGTAGTTAATGGTGTTGTTGGTACTGTTGGCTCAGTTGCCGACGGAGCTGTCGGAGCCGTTGGCTTGAAAGCTCGCCAGGACTCATCCAGTGGTCTTGTCGGAGGTCTTGTTGGTGGAGTAGTCAATACAGCAACCGGTGTCGTTGACGGAGTTGTAGACTCTGTAGGAAATGTTGTCGATGGCGTGACTGGTTCCAGCGGTGTTGGAGACCTTCTTTCTGGCGTAACAAGCACCGCAACTGGAGTTGTTGATGGTGTCGTTGGTGCAGCTGGATCGGTAGTCGATGGCGTGACTGGTATCTAATCCAAGTAAGTCTGGTCATTCCTTTAGACTTCTACTTGAAGATTGACTGTTGAAAAAAGCAGGCACGTCGATGTCAAGTGTATAATCATTTTTTGATACCTCTGGTGAAACGGTAGTTTAGTATTTCGTTCTTGGCGGGTTCCTTGAAACTGTCGTTAGCATAGTTTTTCTCTTTGGAATAGTATAGGTTGGGAATAAGAAAAACCAAAAAGAGTTTGATTGTGCGATCATGCGGGATGGATCTTCTTTCTTAAGGCGATAAAAATGTAATATTCCAGTGAATGCATAAAGAAGAGTTCTTATGTGAATTTTCAGATTTAGTTCCTGTTTTTTCACTATTTAAGGTTGAATTAGCTGAGTGTCGTTCCTATATTCCCACGTGCTTCGTCCAAATTAGGCTGGTTGTTTATGTCATCTCCAGTTTGTGGACTTCTATGATGAGTACGCGTTCATCAATTGAATACTCCACACCCCGTCGCGATATCGCTTGCTAGTTTGTCTTCTGATCAATACTGTCGTAAGCAACAACAGCTTAAACGCATAATAGTCTCATAGATCATGGACCCTACTTTTCTTGTTGCATTGTTTTAAGACGAAGCGCCTCAAACCTCGCAACAAGCTATTTTCTTTAGTTTGTTCGAATCACTTGCTATAGCATGTTCTTTCATTAGATGGGGTCATTGAAACAAGGGTTCTGATGAATCATGCTACTGGCTATAAAAGACTGAAGGAATACTACTCTCCAGTCCCTCAAAGCGGTCTTTCGCTCTTCATTACTTTCATCTCGTTCTTTCACTTGGTCTGTGACCAAGTCTCTTTTCCGCTGCGCGGTTCCCAGATCCTAGCTTCTGAATTCTCCCCTTTTTGATACTATCCTTCTCTTAGCTGCTGGACGCAACTCCAACTACTACTGCTACTGTGCCTTTTGTATAGGATCGGTCCCTGTATCAAAGAAGCTCGGTCTGTTAACATGCGTTTGTCTGTGACTCTCGTCTACTCCGTTCTCGCTCTTGCGAGCCTTTCATCAGCAGCACCCCGCCCATTTGAGGCTGCTCTTGAGGTGAGCTTTAGCGCTTTTTTGCAGGAAAGACGATAATAATTATAGCCTTACAACATCCAGGCAAGACACGGAAATAAGAACGGAAATGGTGGAGCAAACAATAACAATGCGAATAATGCGGCTGCAACGGTGACTGTTACTGACTGTACTGCTGCTGCTGCCGCAACTGCAACTGTTAGTATAATATCCTTGAGGATTGAGGAATGTTCAATATTTCGTATTAATGTTGTATCTCACTAGGTTGCCGCTGCCGATGCTACTGCGACAGACGCGGCTGCAGCTACAGCGTCAGATGCTGCAGCAACTGCCGTTGCAGGAACTCTTGCTGTGAGCAGGCTAAATCCTCATCTATCACTACCTTTGGTTAACATTTGATATCTCAGGCAAGACATCACAAGGGTAACAAAAACAACAATGCCGCTGCTGCGACAGTGACTGTCTCGAACTGTGTAGCAACTGTTAGTAATGACCACTTGAACCTCGAAAGCTGTTACTGACACCCAATTTGAAGGATACTGCAGCTGCAGCTACAGATACGCGCGGCGACTGATACCGCTGCTGCTGCTACAGATACGGCGGCGGCGGCGGCAACTGCTACTGACACTGCTGCTGCAGATGCTGCTACGGTAGCTACCGATGCTGCTGCCACAGACGCTACGGCCACAGATGCTACTACTGCGACTGCTACCGATACTACTACTAGTGTATCAACGAAGACAAGAAAGGCAAAGGCCAAGGACACCAACACAAATGCTGATACTGGCGCAACTACTAATGGAACTGATATTGGTGCAGCTGCTAATGGAACCGACACCGGTGCAACTGCAACAAGTACTGATACCGGAGCCGCTGCAAACAGTACTGATACAGGCGCTGCTTCAGGAAGTACTACCGGTACCAACCAAGCTACTGTTGGAGATCTTCTAACTGCTCTTGGTAAGTAACCGTCCTTGAATTCTCTAAATATAACTTATGTGCTAACTACTATATATAGGCATGACTGATTCAACACCTGCTGCTGATTTCATTACTGGTCTCGAAAGTGCCTTGGCGTCTGCCTCTGGTGCAACAGCCGCTTCTGACACTGGCGCTACTACTGGGCAACAACTGGTAATGCGGCAGCTGGAGATGCTACGACTGGTGCGACTTCCACTGCAAAGTCTGCCAAAAACGCTCGTCAGTAAGTACCAGATTTCTAAATTCGGAGTCAAGAAACTTTCTTAATGGAATTTCTCTATACAGGATCCTTCGTTTCCGAAGAGGAGTATCTAATGTGAAGCGCCTTGCGTCTGACTACTGAATCCCCTTCCTTTCCCCCGAATCTAGTTACAACGTGGTTGATCTCTTAATTGAACAATCGACCATACGGATTTTTCATAACTTCGGATCTAATGGACTTCCTTGATAATGGATCAATCTTTTACTTGTTTTCTTGCTTCAAAGGACTTTCATGAGGAATGGCATGACAGCATTGTATGTATTGCATAATATATCAATTACGGTAGCAGGGCTCCGCAGTAGCTAGTACTAGTGCAATCAGCAGTGAATTAACTTATTGTTTGACTTTCCATTTACGGTTGTAAGCTTGATATTTGATAAAAACCCGCGTTTGTAAGAACTCCGTTCATGCCAGGAGAACTAATCTCAGTTCTAAAAAAGGAGGTTATGCTAAGAGAACATAGGATACCTTAAGGATACATTATACAATAACGAGAAAAATGGGCAGAGAACGGATCAGATACATATTAAAGTGTATAATCAATACCAGGCTTCAAGGTTTATGAGTTGGTCCTGAGGCAGCAGCTCTTCTCCGTTTCGCACCTCTCCTGATCTCGCCTAAGTCACTCTCAACTTCTAATTCTTTGCTTGCGGTTAGCTGCTGAATTGCTTTTCCGAGTCCAGTAAGTGCCTGGGCTGGACACCACCTCCTTTATTCTTCCGTTTTTGACCACCGCAACCATTCCCGTTCGAACCTCCGTATGCACCAGCAGGAACCGAAGAAGTCAGTGGCAACGGGAACGGTGATGGAAGTTCGTCAACAGCAAGGGAATGAGGGTTTGGGACGGGTACGACTGTTGCGGGAAGTGCACCACTAACATTACCTGAGTAACCGTAAGAAGGTGGAGGAGAGCCCCCCATTTTATTCCGTAGCTTACGTGTGTGAGAGCCTGCTCGTGAGTCGAGAGTCGCGTCTAAATCCCAATCATTTGCTTCGTTAGCCCAACAAATTAATCTATAAGCTAGAAGGATGCAAGAGCTCACCAGTTATGCCTTCCCCATCTTTTTCCTCTCTAGCACGTCTCCTCCGTTCTTCTATTCCTTCTAGTAAGCGCTCTCTGACACGGTCTCGCCCCTTTCGCCACTCCTCTTCAACGCGATTACTCTCTTCTTCATATGCTATTCTGACTGCTTCATGCGCGTATTTTTCCTCTGAAGCAAGCTGAGCGAGCCGAGCCGAACGCTCAAGTGAGAGTGGGTATAGGCGTAACATGTAAGCTGAAGACGATTCCGGGTGTGAACAAAGCTGCAGCGCGGTAGCTTGCAGCGTAGCGATGTTCTCTGTATGTTGTCGTGCACTGGAGGTTGTTTGGAAGCAGATAATAGGATGCCATAAGATTCATAGTCTAACAAAAACCAGTTTCTCGAATGAAGCACGACTCACATATCCTTCTTATCTACCATCTCTCTGCTAAGCCTTCCAGCAATCTCCCTCCTTTTCCTATCTTTTTTTGAGTCATCTCCAAAGTGAGCTACACCGTGGGGAGTGCCTTATCAGTTTTGACTATTTCTTTAGCTGTATAGCGATGTAAATCTACTGACCATGCCTTGAGGAGGATGCAAGTGTAGAACTATGAAATGCCATATTTGCGTCGTGGGGATCCGTAAGAGTGCCGTTGGTTGCCCGCGATTTATGTACAAAAGGTAGTGTAAACATACCGGGCTGCGGGGCATCAGAGACTTGTAACAGAACTCAGATAAGTGGGGAGCCTCTGGAAAGGAGTGAAGGCTCATATTCCGTAAACATCTGCCTTCACGTGATTTTGAACTAGCCCGTATCCAAAATGTATATTGCCGATTTCTTATAAACTTTATCCATGAGTTTAAGTTGGTTTTTCTTGTGCACTTCGATAAGAAAAAGAGATTCATCGGTACTAGCTCCATGCGCACGCTCAGAATAAATAAAATATCGTGTTTAACCCTTACGATTATCACAACATAATGTACCTATACTAAAGTTATCAATGGTATATCATTCATTCATGAGATGGACGTGCTTCCGCGTAGCAAGTCGCAATACTATCCCTATTTACTGTTATGTATGATATCTGTTAGTAACACCTTCTCTATATGGATAGTTTTACTAGCGTCCAAAGCGTAAATGCGACATTGTCTATTCAAATAAAAATAAAAAGCTAGATAGTTAAGGAAATTACTAATCGATATGACTGGAATAGAATACATGCAGTAAACAGGTATGCTAATGCTACTTGAATTGATGATAAACACAGCGACTTAGATGATACATGAGAGAAGATGAAAAAGTAAGGGAATTCTCATGAGAAAACATCGAGAGGTAGAATTAGGAATAAAAAATAAATTGTAATGAACTGCATCTTAAATAAATATACTTTACAGAATCTCTTGTTTCTGGTGTCGTTGTACGTATCCCATCATAAAAATTCGTCACATCTATTTCGGTAATTGACGTATTCACCTAGTTACCAAGCTCGCCATATTTCGGCCCACTTGTCGGGGCTTCTTAGGGTCGGGCTCTCAAACAATAGGTTTCTCCTTGAAAGGAAACCACTGGGACTATCTGCTATTTCAAGACGCTTGGAAGCTGCTAAAGAGTCGAGTTCATTCTTTAACGTAGCTCCAGGTTCAGAGTCATCGAGCATGCGCCTTGAAGGTGTGCGGAATGGAGAGCCAGAGAAGATATTGAAGGGCGAATATTTCTTAGGTGATGGAGTTGATGGTAGGTTACCTGTTAAATCTTGTGGACGACGTGATGGGGTACGGGGCATTGAATTGAAGAAATTCAATGGCTCGTCGCACCCAAAGATGTCATCCATAGATTTTGTGGCCCTCTTGTTTGGCGTCGGCGTCGACGGAGGTTTTGACGCCCGATATCAGTTGGAGGCGTAGAGACACGTTTAGGTGCTTTACTACTCGCTTGCCAGAGGTAGCCAGCAGAAGCATACAGGCTCGTACCAGGGCTACGGGCAACTGATTTACGAGTGGCCGTTGGCGAAGCAGGAGGCGGTGGTAATGCCGGGAACATTGATATCTGAAATAATACAGTGGCTCAGTATGATAGATATATAACGGCCCCCTAGATACATACCTCAACGGCCTTCCCCTTACCCTTGTCAACTCTCCCGACACATTCCTCCTCCTCATGGATAGACTGTACATCGGAGAACGCATCGGAATGGGCCTCGGAGTCTATGTATTCATCAAACAACGAATCAGATTCCTGAGATAAGTAATCCTGGCTGCTTGCCTGCCCTTTCTGCTGGAAGTTCATGTACTCAAGAAGGTGGCTCATGGTATCCTCCGAGAGCTCAGCTGGGCTCGAAGAGCTGTTATTTGATGTCAGCTCAGGAACCGAGGATGCCTCGGAAGACATCGGAGGAGCTGAAGCAGGGCTAGTACGACCATTATCAGACAATGGTTGAGAATATGCACGAGAGTATAGATCCTCTAGCGTCGTTGCAGAGGTATGTTTCGCTAGCTCCTTCTCTAAACGTTCTCGTGCGATCCGTGTACCCGAATACTCGGGAAGAGGGGGGAAAAGTATACCTGCATCGACCGCAGAGCCGCTGGAAGATGCTGCCGCACTTACTAAGTGTGCGTTCGGATGGTTATCTGGCAGAGGCGGAAATATGACGTCTGAGTCGATTTTCGTCTCCACAACCAAAGAACTGCCACTTAGATGGAAGTTAGGCGGATAATAGGGGACAATACAAGGAGTGTCACCCAGAGCAGGATATCCCGTATTAGTACCTATTCGGGATCTTTTTGCTTTCTCTTCCCGTTGCTTCTCCTCTCTTTTACGCTTCCTCTTCTCTGCCTTTTCTGCTTGTGAGCTATTCGGGTTCAATGCATGCCTATTGTAACCACCATCAGCAAAGCATGGCAAATTTTCGTCACTTATACACCAAAGGGCACCCTTGGACTGCTTGCCACTAGGGTGTTCCTTTTTGAAGAATTGAGGTGTATTAGTGAGATTTTGTCTTATGGCATTCATCCACTTTTGAGAATGGGAATGCCCATCACGCTTAAAAAATGGATAGACGATACTGATGTAATCGTATATGTCCTTCAAACGAAGGGCATGATTGGAAGACGCCAGAATGGCTTGACCGATAAGCGCAGCGTAAGAGTGATCCGGTTTCTCATCAGAATAAGGACCAGGGGGTAGCTGATAAGGCAAGTCCTCGCTATTCTGGTCGGGAAGATCGCTCATAGGGCCAGGGGAGGATGCGAGAGGATACGAAAGAGGGCCTGGACTACTAGCCAGAGAAGATAACACAGCTGGTGATGAAGGTGGATTACTACCGATCACCTTATGACTGCGGTAGTGAGACCTTCCACTTCTCGAAAGGGAGGATGTCTGATACTATGTATACTAGTGTTAGTTCTACAAGTTGATACTGTTAAATCAAAATACATACGATACTGTTAAAGCGACCATCCATCCGCGGGTAGTAGGCTATATATGTGATATCAGCTATGATTCAACAAGTATCAAAAAGGAGACATACTCGCTCATCAGCTTCTCTATAGTAGCTGTTGCTACTTGCCATACTTGGCGACGAAGTGGCACCTTGTCGATAGTATTGGCGACCATTCCAGGTGTCTAGCAAGATTTCAGCATCTTTCGTTAGTAAATAGTATCAGGCAATTCACCTCCTTGGAACCAATTTGACGGTATGAGGGATGGCGCTTTATAGGAGATGAGGAACAGAAGCTGTTTCTAAATGTAAAAATATCCTACAAAGAAGTCACATGAGTTGGTGTCATCAACAAAGTTGAGCCATGACGATGAGAAAACAGAGAGTTTTTTTACCTGAAGAGTTTCGTCCCCAGATTCTTCAGATTCCTCAGATTCAGAGGCGCGTCGTGAGCTTCTAGATTTCATTTTCATCGCTTCATCGAGATTAATTCTTCTGCGTCTCAATGATGAGGAAGGCGATTGTGTAAAATTTGTCTTTGTTCCGTCGAATATACGCGACCTTTTGGAGGCTGGCCTTTCTGAGGCTTTAATTGATGAGTCTACACGATGTATTGTACGTGCTGAAGAAGGGGTACGATTAATTGTCTTCGAAGGGGATGGCGTCGTTCCTCTGGGAGAGATTGGAGGGTGGCCTGATCTCATGTTTGGCCTTTGATTAGAGGATTCACCCTCTTTACACGTGTCAATACGAGCAATTGTGCTGGTCGAAGCTTCAGGTTCCTCTATAGAAGCAGTGGTTGGAGATTCTTCACGGTTATTCACAGTGACCATCTTTTTCGGTTCTTCAGAGTCGAGTAGATGTCGTAATTCACCTACGAGATTTTCAATATCTTCTCGTGTAAATCCCCTAGCTATGAGTTCTTGAGCTAGACTGCGTTTGAGACGGTTGTCGGCTGCGCTATTGCCATTGGGGCACTCCATGGTGAAGGGTAACGATGAGGTGGACGAGAGTGAGAATCCGTGATGAAATCAGTCACAACACCGCGAATCGAATCCGGCTATTACCGAGTGATTTTACGTAATAGAAATTTTGACTGTGCAAAAAAGAGTATGGATACTAATATAATACAATACTATTACTACTAAACAAACATGTAAAAATACCTAAATAAACATTTGCAGTGGGGATCGATCATACATATTCTGGCCTTCGCTCAACTCTGACAAGTCAGGATAGAAAGGAACCAGAGAATCTGAAGCACCTAGATATAGGGCGTTGTATATCCGCCAGTAGACTTCTCGTACCTTACGAGCTGGATGAAATAGACCCTGGAGCACATAACTCAGTAATACGCCTGGACCTAGCGTGACGCGCATAGCTTCAATGGCCTCCATGACAGCACCTATGACATGAGGGGATGTCTCAAAGCAATTTGGCCAAACAAGATTCATCAAGTGAAGCATTGAATCCTCGCAGCCTAAACCTGCAACACCTAATGCAAGATGTTTCACGATCGTGCTAGCAGTTTGACGGTGAACGAGATCACGGTCTGTAAGGGCATCTTCTAGCATTGTTACAACAGAATCACAGTAATATGCAGATTGAGGGCCAACGTATTCGAAAACGAAGGATAGTGCCTTTAGACAACCAGTCCGCACATTGAGTTCTGCTGTTCGGTACTCAGATAAGATAGCGGGTATGCAAGTGAAAGCTGAAAGTGGGTATGTATTAGTATTCTAGTGGGACAGAATTACTGATGCTTAAACTTACGACCGCAGGTTTCCGCAACAATGGCAATAGCAACAGTACTACATACCCTACTCTGCCGCTCTTGAACACGTAAGTTTGTTAAGAGAACCGACAGAACGTCTTGAGGACCTAAACTCTTCGCAATGTAACCAAAGGAATTCACAGCAGCCCGCCTAATTGCCTTCTTGTGTGCCTTCAATAAGTCCAAGAGTTCAAAACATATACGCATCCATTCACGGGCAGGGACGAATTCAGCGCCACGATCAGCTGTGTAGGACAGTTTTTGCAATTTAGCCTATGAGGGATAAAAAGGAGATAGAGACTTACCTATACGACCAATCAAGTTAATTGAAGCCTCCTGGACTTTTTCATGACGATTTCGCAAAATTGGGGTCATGCGTGGCACTGCCATTTCGTCAGTGAAATGGAAGGTATTATCAATTTAGCAATACTCACATAAATCTTTTACAGGAGGGTTCATCTGGGTCATACCCACGACATTCGCAATGGCACCGACAGCTGCGATAATACTTCCAAGAGTATCGGGATATTCCTCTCCCAATTGTTCAAATAATACTAGTCCGAGTTTACTCAAAAGTTGGTCTTCTCCGCATTGTTTGATGACGACTGCAAGCCGTGTCGTAAGGTCAGCAGCTTGCTGACGAACCTTCGCACTCTTATTATTCAACCGCCACAGAATAGTTGAAACGATCTGTACTAGATAGGGTTTCACCCGGATACCGAGGGCATTGACAACCGTACCAAAACCGTCAAGCATAACCTGGTCCTCAGTAGTCTGTTCTTGGAATGAATAGATGATACCATCGACGAGTCGAACCTCCAGGCGCTCATCAATGTCCGCAGCACCCAAACTTGCAACTACTTTTGTAATTGTTTCCATTACCATCTTACGATAAGGCTCTGCCTCATCTTTGAGATCGTTTACGATACGGCCAACAATCTCCGCAACACCGGCCTTCTGAGCAAGCTCGACCGTTGTCTCTACAACCTGTTTATAGTTGCGACGGTCCAGAGCCATTCGCCTAACCCAAAATGACTTAAAGAAGTCCGGTAGGATATCTTGTTTTATATACTGGGGGTTACACCTTCCGTTGCAGCACATTGCTTTACAACCTTTAATACAATTTTTTTCATCTCTTCGTCTGAGGTTTGAAACTCTCGAATTAGAATCACGGTCACTTCTTTGGTATAATATGAGGCATATTCAGGGTCCATAAGGGGTATGATAAACCCGATTGCTTTAAGAAAGGCTGCTAGGCCCTTTCCACGATGTTGGCGGATACCAAGCCATAGAGGTTTTAAGACATCGTCGAAAGATTCAATACCATATGGAGCAGCAGCTTCAGCGAGTGCAGCGATACCCAGTGCAGTCATTGTCCGCACTTTCTGCTGCTCATCCTGAAGTCCGTGAGCGATCGCATCTACTAGGTTACGGAGATGTGGGAGCACGGCACATCCCATCATGATTGCAATCTGTTGAACAATTCGAATTCCAGTATGACGAGCCTGCCATGACTTCTTGCTTCGACAAACTGCTTTAAGGAACGGAAGCAGTGCGGGAATACCAAGCGCTGATGCGACAACTGAAAAGGCACGAGCAGTTGTATTTCGAACGTATTCGTCAGCATGATCGATATCTGGTCGCATAGTTGAAATCATATGAGCTAAACCAGCGGCCTTTGAAAGGTTTGAGATGATTTCTCGTCCTTCAACACGAGCATAGTAATCCTCGTCAATGAGCAATGGCTCGATGACAACAAGGATTTTATGTACGTACGGGCGAACAAGGTCATCAAGTTTGTATAAAACCCTGTCTATAACCTTGACGAGCAAGTGTCGTTCTTGGTCCTCCAACGTGCGTTCCATGAGTAATGGTAGAATCTTATCAAAAAGTGGCCCAGCACCAAACTCGCGAGCTTTATCTGTGATCTGGCGAAGTGCAGTTTTACGAACCGGAGGGGTTCCATTCTTTATCTTAAGAAGTAGACGCATGATTTTTCGTTCCTTCATTTCTTCAACAGTTAACTCAGTTTCGTCCTCTTCCTTCATTATCTTTGCAAAGTATTGGGCATCCTCCGCCTTGAAAAATGCGAGACTACCTACACCAGGTATTTCAGTGGGGAGTTCGGGTGCAAGTCCTGCAGCAGCGGCTGCTGCTGCTGCATCAGAACCTTCTTGAATATGGAAACCAGCAAGCTCGGGCGCGTACCCTGTTAGTGATTGTGGTGCACGCATAGGAGCATAGCCTGGGGGAGGTGGAACTATAACATATCCCGTTTGAGGGAGAATAGCGTTTAGTTCTTCGTCAGTGAGGTATCGGTTATGTTTGTCTTCATTCATAATTCCTGGTGCATTCATGATAATCTGGGCCATAGGCTGAGGAGGCTCGGGAGCAGCAGCTTGATCCCATCTTGAACGTTTTGCTGTTTCTGAGGAGCGTTGCTAACATCGGCTGGGGTTGCATCCCATCGAGAGCGACGTTTCTTTGGGGCTACCTCAGGAGTCTCCTTAGTGTCCTTCCCTACAGCCTCATTTTCCTTGTCCTCAGAAGATTCTGAGACATCCCATCGACGTTTGCGCTTTTCACCCGCAACCACAGATTCCAAAAGTTTCTCTGCTTCCTCAATCTCTTTTCTCGGGGGTGTTTTGTCCAAAGCAGCTTTGTCAATGCCTTCTTCCCTATCCTTTCTTTCCTTTTCCTCGATAGCTCGTCTGACACGTTCCTCCTCTTTCTCTAGGCGCTGCAGTCTCATAGCCTCTTTATATCCTCCTTCGACATCACCTCCTTCTGAAGATGCTTTGAATGCATCGGCGGACTCGTTTGCTTGCCTATTGAACCTCCGGTTGTGATAGTCCGACTGTCTTGAAGCAATCTGACGCTTTGAAGCAGTCTCAGCGAATGGATCATAGTTTTCCTCTTCGGCAATCTGAGCAAACTCTTCAAGCACCTCTTTGGGAGCAGTATATGAGTCAACAAGCCTTGGAGAACCAGGAGGGGACATTCTGCTTGTTGTGGTGAGTGTTGCACTAACGGTTTCATCCAAAGTATCTGTGTCAGACAGAAACTTTATTATGTAATATGGCTGATTCAACAAATACGTGTGACATCGACTGACTGTGTGACTCAACAAAAACAGAACCTTTACTCTAACTCGATTAGAGTCATTTTAAGGACGTGATATCGAAGAAGTGATATCAATCAGGATATCAAAAATACAGAATCACAAACGAGTAGCGGACAAATAGATAGACTAACAAGTAATGTATAGAGATACCATGGAATTGTCAGGGCTTCCCTGCCGCTGGATTTTGTGCATTCAATAGTGCCTTTTCACGTCTAAGTTCGATAATAGCCGCCTATAGCGTGCACACAAATAAGGCTCAGAATCTAGCAACAGATAAAAGATTGCTTACAGAAAGAGCTTCAGGATTAACACCACTTTCAATCATTGAGACACATGTCGCAAGGGTTTCTCTATCAAGCTGGGTGTTTAACAGTTGCGAGATATCATATAAAACTATATAGTAGTATTGTCATCTATAAGGAAACTTCCGAGGTGCATGTAAACCTACTATCAAGCGTTTGTTGAGCAGCACTCCTATCTTGCTCGCGTGTGGACATGTCTCTAATCTAACATGAAGTTCCTTCCAGTCGTATGTTAGTTTTCTATTGTAACACCCAGTGACATTTTTGTTATCCACACACGCCGTGACGCAAGCGTGACGGCATAAAGGATAGATAACAAAATAAGGTTCATGTACCATTAGTATTACGAAGTGTTTTCACATATTATAGATATCAAGTATGGACAAGTATGATGTTATCCCCAAACGTGAACGGTCGCCTACACCAATTCTGACAACAAGACCTAAAACGGAGGGCTCATGGCTAGTGTCCCCAGTACCCGAAGAATGTACGAAACTGAACAGTAACAGCCAGGCAGCTCGAAAGAAATGGGTGGAAAGTGAAGCGAAAAAGCTCATCGCGAAAGGATTGCGTATTCAAAAAGCGTTTATCAGGTACCTACCTTTACTCTTTTTAGATTCAAAACCCATAATCATAGCTAATTATTTTGTTACATACACCAGAGAGGATGGCTTAGTACTTGACTGGTAAGGTTTGTGACTATGTGTGGCTGCATTCATAAAGTCATCCATGAATTAAGCTCGCCTGTTCCAGGACGAGCAAGTTTCTTGTCTGGCCGGACACTCTTCAACTAGCAAATACATCTTGGGATAACTTGTTGGTTCGACAGGATACTAGCGCTGAAGACACCAATATTACTCAAAGCTCTGATTTCCAGCCATTCATCGAAGCACCTAGTATCAGTGACACTAGTAATATTAGCATGCAAAATACCGGCGACGATATAGAGAAGCAGGCAACTGAATTAGAAGATAAGGCCATTGACTATCTTAAGAGGTATACCAACTATTTTCTCTATCCGGCTTCAGTACCTAGATATAAACCATCCCAATGACTAGATACGTAGAAGCTTTTGATACAAGACGTGATAGTCTCGAGGGTGCATATTCCGCAAATGCACTTCTCTCATACTGCATACATGATATCGTTACCTTGAGCCCTGGAGCGGCTGCATCCATGAAGCCAGCAGAAATTCAACGTTTCGCACATAGAAGTCGGTCAAGAAACTTAGGTAGGGAGAAATTGAAACTGAAAATTATGTGTACTTCTTACTTATAATACCAATTGCAGAAAAAGCTAACAACTCTAAGAATATATCCTGTGGTCTCTCAGAGATAATGACTACTCTTCAGTCATTTGGCCGACATAAATTCTGTCCTGGGAGTCCCGTAGATCTAGCCTTCAATGTTTTAGCGCTGAAAGTTGGACAAAAACCCTGTGTATATATCTCTAGCCATGGTTATCTCACTAATGAACATGACAAACTAGCGAGGACTATATCTTACGATCAGAGCTTTATTTTAATGAGAAGAGAGGATACCGAAACCTCTACAAGTTCTCGAGATGAGTATGTTTTTTTCTTTCTTAGTATTTATCTACCAGATAAACCAAAACTAAAATATCTGGTAGCTCTAACCTATGGCCTCTGGTTGCCACTAACCATCAACTTACGGTCAGGGACTTATCTTTAGTGCCCGAAACAATGACAATAAGCTGAATCAAAGGAGATCATATTGACATTTTTGGTTAAAGCCACTGCTCCGACGACTGATAGCATATTTATGCCATTGTTCTTTGCAAACCATCTACGCGAATATAATCCAGCTTTGATATCGATTCATCTATCACTCGAGGTATCACTTTCAGAGAATTTCTTTCACCCTTAGTATTTGTATAATTCAATTCAGTACTTAGTGTCAATACACTATTGCATGGTAAATATCGTCTTTTTAAAATATCATTTCATACTTTTCCTGGTCCTTTTGATCTCATAATTTCAACATCGCCTTCGTCAATACTAAATCACAGATTGGACTGCATGTGCTTAACTCCCCTTCTTTCTCAACACTCAGTAATCATAAACCTCATGGTATTACTAAATGAAGCAGCAATATAAGTTCCTGACTACGTCATTGTAATAACGTCCACTGCAGTGTGATATGCTATCCAATCACATCGATGAAGATGTTGATAGTGGAGCGAAACGCTATTGCATATATTAGCTCCCATGTTCAGACACCACGTCCATAAATGATATAAAATGAAATGTTCTTCCACCGTGAGCTACGAATGCCACAAGGGTCACTTACTGTTTTATTTGAACTATCTACTACCAGACTTCCTCTTAAAACACGCTATTGTGGAATTAAATCTAAAGTGTCCAACAACAACGAAAGTCGTTAGGACATTAGAATGCACCCCTAATCCTTCTTTTTTTGCCAATACTGGCTAGTGGAGCTTTTACATCATCCACTACAAGATTCCAGAAAAGAGTAGACCGTGCTATTAACTCTTCTTCTAAAGCTGGACTAGGATGGCCAAACGGTAATGCAGATGACTATAAGCAGTACACAACAACAGGGAAAGTTTCATGGTACGTAGGTAAATAATAGAGATAAACTTATTATCATGAGCTCTATATCAACTTTTACTTAAATCGAAAATATTAATTTACAAAGGTATTATACATGGTCACCTTACCCCACAGGTATCGACTCGGATCTTGAGTTTGTTCCTATGCTTTGGGGTTCTGATCAAGTTGATGCCTTCCAATCGACAATTAACAATACGATTTCAGCTGGAAATACCAAAGCTGTTCTAGGATTCAACGAGTAAGCTAACCTACTATCATGTTAATCCTTTACTATCTAGTACATCATTACCATTCTTTCTAATTCGCTGTTAATTAATCAATTCGCATACTGTGAATAGACCACAGCAAACAGGACAATCAAATCTATCACCAGAGGATGGCGCATCACTTTGGAAAACATACATAGAGCCACTCAAATCCCAAGGGATCCGACTTGGGACACCCGCTCCATCAAGCGCGCCAAGTGGGAAGACTTGGCTTCAAGAATGGTTGTCAGTATGTGCAGGTGGATGTAACCCGGATTTTGTCGCACTGCGTAAGTGAAAGGTCATCAATGCGGATGATTGATCATGCAGAGGGATCAAGTGATTAAAGCTGAAATATAATAGATTACTATGATATAAACGCAACCGACTTCCAGTTGTATCTTCAGGATATGCACGATACTTTCCAACTTCCTCTTTGGGTGACTGAGTGGGCGGACAACGTATGTATAAACTCGTATATTTGTCGTGCTCCATAAAATCTAGCTAGCTGAAACAATATTCTCCTTATCATTATCACAGAACTTTAATGGTGGAAACCAACCAGGGCCAGCAGACGTCGTTTCTTTTCTCAATCAAACACAAAGCTTCATGGATTCTACAGACTGGGTCGAACGATATGCCTGGTTCGGGGTGATGCGAGACCTCCAGGGTATCGATACTGTACGTTATAATCACATTCGTATATTTTGGCGACTTGTATTCAAATAAAATCATACTAATTAACAGGACAACGCAATGATGAATTCCAACGGTAAAATCACCTCTCTAGGAGAACAGTACATAGGAGCTATATCCGCAGACCAAAACACCGATGGTAACGGTGGATTCCCCTCGGTTGACTCTGGATCAGTGAGGCATAGTAATAAACACCTATTCGCGGAGCTGTGCATCGCCACGACTCTTATGACTTTGATTTTATGATCAAAACGATCAAATTAAACGGTCTTAGAATTAAAAGGGCAAAGCTACTGATGCGATTGTGATGTAGAATGAGTGTGTAATCAGTGTAGTCTACGGAAGATTAGTTATATACCCTTGATGGTTGAACCATTACAAGAAAATTAAGAAATACTGTTTCTGGATGTTCGATGAATCATGGGAAATGTGAGGAAAATATACGTCATAGAAGGAAGAGTAAGGACGGTGGAACATCGGGGGTATTTGGAAAAGGTACTTCTAGTTTATCTAATGCTCATCATTATCCAATATACCCAAAGAACGAGCACTTTCAACCAGCTTTCTATACTCAGCAAGTAATTCTGGAATCTCAGACATCTTCAAGTCATCTGCAGAACATTCAAGGAATCGTCTATTCGGTTTTGGAAGAGCCGAGATGTGGGTTGATGGAGAAGAAGAAGCCTGCAGAATAGCCGGTCTGGAAGCTGGCATAGAGCCAGGTACGGGAGACGATGTGCGAGAAGACAAGGGTGTATCAAAGCGATTTGTAGACACTAACGGATTCGGAGCGCGTGCGGGAGAAGTAGAAGGCTCTTGAGAAGGCGATCCAACAACTTCATATGTCAAAGCTCCTCCAGAGCCCTTAGTCAATCTAGACATACTAGCCAACCGATCTGTGAGACTCATACGTTTCTTATTGACAGAGCTCCCGCCGATCTCTACTGTAAGCCGACCTCTACTCCTGCTCCTAGGTCTGTCCCTACTTTTATCGCTCATCATACTTTCGAAGCTCCTAATGCTCCTAGCATCGTGCCCATGAGAATAGACTTCTTGCTCTTCTTCTTCACTTTCTTCCTCCCCTTCTTCTTCTTCGTCCTCCTCCTCATTCTCATCAGCATACTCAGCATCACTTAACGCCATATTATGTACAGACCCAGGCCTTGATTCCACCATCTCCTGTCCTTCTTCTGCACCAGCCCCATGGTAAGAAGATGCAAATGATCGAGCCCGTTCCCTCCCAGGCAACGACGCCGCCAAACTCGCTATGGAAAATCCACTCTCCCTTCTCAAAAGTCCAAAGCCTGGTCGAATATTCCACGGAGCCGAACCTTCCGACTCGCCTGCTACAGCTCCTGTTCCTGTTCCTAACCCGGCGGACGTATCCCCTGGAAGCAAAGCGCGTAGAACTCCAAATCCTGATCCAACAACTCCGGAAAGAACTTTGTTTGCAGATCCGGCTATAGCATCCACTTGTTGCTCAACCCGACCGCGTAATCCAGCTGGGCCACCAGGGGTTGAGGCGGCCGAAATATCCTTTGGTACTGGTATTGGGCTCAAGTCCGCGGTGCTAAGGAAGGTATAATTATTACTGATAGTACGTTGCCGTGATGAAAGAAACCAAGCAAACCTTATGACTTTTTCGCCTCCTCCAAGTCCAAGTGCCTCCAAATCTACGTTTTCTAAGAACTCTATGACGGCCATTAAATTAATCAAACAATAGCTTTCTTCACCGCCAAATACTCCCGCATACATAGGGTTTCTATATCTTTGAGTGTACAGTAGGTGTGAAGGTAGCATTGGGGATTCGCTTTCACGACACTAAAAATTAGCAATGGTAGAAGAATATCACCCGAAACTGGTGTAGGAGTTTGGGTAGCTGGTGGAGAAACTGTAAGTAAGGATTTCTCCGGCGTATCATCAGGGACTGTTAGAGGGACCGGAACTTCTTCACCCGCAGGGGAAAGTGTAAATGAAGGGACTGGCGACGCAGGAGGAGAATCTTGAGCCGAAGAGTCAGTTGTAGGTTTGATAGTATCACTTGTACTGCTTTCCGTGATAGGATCTGCCTTCTCATAATTCGGCGAGACAGTAAGTTTCGGTGGACTGTCGCTCCTATTTCGCTCCTTGCCTGGATCGAGGTTCTCCAAAGCAGTGTGCACTTCCTTGTCGAAAGAAGGAGCCTGAGGCGTTTTCTCATCATCTATCATTTCTCCTTGTTCCTCTTCGCCCTTGAGTCTCAAAGGCGGAAGCCTTGACAGACCATCTATATTTATAAAGAGGTTACATAAATTGTTTGTTACTGAAGTGAGAATAAGAAATTATAACGAACCAACGATTATTCTATGTGCAGCTACCAAAATAGCAGCTTTGTCTGCAGGAGAGCGAGCTACTTCCAATTGCGTTATAGCTAGAATGAATGAAGCTTCATGAGAACTCTTGCCCCAAAAGAGAAACGAATTGTCATACTTTCACCACAAGCCTCAACAACATGATTTACATCTTCTGCAGACTTTCCGGCATCTACTCCCAGATGATCTAAACTTAAATCAAGCATATTCAATGCGGCGATACGACTGGACAGTGCTTCATCATGAGATGCATCATCTGAGTTTGACGGTCGGAATAAACTAGATGTATATTTTTGAAAGTTGTTCTTGTTTAGTAAAAAGAAAGATTTGATGGAAAAATAGAGAACCCGACGAACCGATCATAAAACAAGCTGGTCAAAACTTGTTCGACTCTTTCCAATATACCTTGTATTCGTTTCTCCCTTTCCGTTTTCTCCTTATCAAGCATTTCCTTCTCTTCATCATTAGGCGACTTGTGGCCCTCTTTGCCCCTTTCTCTCTCTTTCCGTTTATCGTCTTCAATCTTTCTCTTCAAATCATCTTCCAATGATTCATAAAAGTTTTGAAACGCCTGCACAACTTCAGATAGATCCTCTTCATCAAAAAGACTCATCACACTCAAAATTGAGTTTCGATCTGATTCTTTTGAAACATCACCAAGCTTTCGTGTAATGGAATTCGATGGTGGCAAAAGGCTCTTACAAAACTCCTGAGTTCTGTCAATAACCCAGTTGGGCAAACGGGGCTCGATGTCAGGGTCTGACAGAGATACTTGTATTTGAGATTTCAAGCATTCCCTATTCCTCTGATAATATCCTTTCTTATGATCGGATGGGCAATCGTGAATGCAGAAATCTCAACAGTATGGTCTTTTTCTTTCTCACCATCTCCAGGCTTTTCAGGGGTCTTTTCTGTAGAGGTACTCGTACTATCTAATGGATGAGAACCTGACAAGGGTATAGCATTTGAAATAGGGCTGGAAGTCAACGGAGTAGGTGTCGATGAGGATCTGCTACCGAAAAAGGATGCGAATGGGTTTGATAGACGAGAAACTGAAACATTAGGAGACGCAGAAAGGGCTTTTGCACCTGAGGAGGCCCCTGGGCGAGGTGGTAAAGGAGGCTTCTGTTGTTGAGAAGACCGAGGAGGAAGAGGTAGCGCGGGAATGTACCTATAAGCCTGTACCCTTGGATAGCCAATGGGTAAGTTTAATGAGCTAGTTGATCCTGAAGATATCGGGGTTGTTGATGGTGACTGCGGTAAAGCGGGTAACGGTGGCAAAGAGAGAAGTGTAGATGCACGAGTATTTGGATCGGAAAGAAGTTTGAATGACTTTGATGAGATCGGAAGAGTAGACTGGATTGTCAACGAGTTTTCGCTATGTTATTTGATACGTTAGTGATGAATACGAAACCATCTTTAAAAAGAAATAATCATTGATGAAAGTTTGTTCTTCAGTTTTTTCTGTTCATCTCGTGTATGTCTAGCATGACTTGGTTCGTCTAACCCCCCCTTGACATTCCGAAGCAACAGACAATGCAGAGGTGGAAACTCACTCGATCTGTCCTCTCAATCCAGACAGTGTCACAATAGGGGCTTGATCTCTAGAGGGTCCACAGCAAAAAACAATATGATCCTTGACAAATTCTGGTGTAATTGCCTCATGAAAGTTTGACTGGTACTGATCCGTTGGAAGTAGTAATGTCGCCTATCAAATAACAAAATCATAATATAGAATAGAATGAGCACAAGGCTGCGGTGATTTGAGTAATTTATAGTAATTAGATGAAGAAGTTGTGATGTGAAAAGTACCCTGATAGGAAGTGTATGACTTAAAGAGAAGCTATACAGATTCCTCCATGTCTCCCAAATTTCATTTATAGAGAGATGCCAAGGCGACAGATAGACAAAGAAAAGAAAAGACATCATGTTTGACATAGCACTCACCTTGCCCGTGGTAATTACATTCCAGATCTCCGCCCAGGCCGCTGCATGGAGCTGAGAATGTGTGTGGTCATTCCCAACACCTATTATTTCCTCAATCATTGCCCAGCCTATAGAGTTCGCATCAAGCCCGTAGTTCTGTGCTACTGCTTTGAGATTTTGTAACTGTAAACGACTGGTTGCACTGATTGCAGCAATTCCATTACTACCCGCAACATGTGATGGATTTTGTTGTTGATGTTGCTGATGTAGTGGAGAGGCAGATATTGAGCCAGACACGGGTGAGCTGGCAGTGCCAATAGTCGCTATTGCGGAGCGAGATTGGCGAGGAGTATATGGTAGGTACTTTGGGGGAGTAATTGGCGAGGAATTACCAGTGCTCGTCCGGACATTGCTGCTATTACTTGCATTAGCCGTTGGTATAGGGTGACCAGTGAGACCGGGTGCACTGCCTGAGCTCAATGCGCTCGGTGAAATTCTGGGAGAGGGGTATCCAGTTGCGGGAGTTGGGTTTGAGGAATCATGGCTGCTTGATGAGCCGGGGAAAGCAGAGGATGAGCGGTGAGTAGCTCATGCGACGGAGTGTGCTGTAGACGACCAGTAGCGTGCGCACGAGCAGGAGAAGACTGACGACCGGCCATGCAAGTCTAGATGGTATTCCAGTGTACTGGAATATTAGGAAGTATGAATGGAATGGAGTTTTGATACTGTGTAACTTAGCTCACATACCCGATCACCGATGTACTTGTAACTTGTATACTAGTAAAGCACAAATAACTACAAAACTAGTAAGACTATAAGTATTATTTTATATTACAACCTGTATTATTAGATATAAGTGTACACTTTGCTAATTACGTCATGTAGTGTATGTACACTGGTTTAAATCACAGACCAGTCTAGGACGTGCTTAAATCACCTATTTTAGAACCAGGCTTCTCTCATTTAGGCTTTCCCAAGTAACCACTTCTCATTGGATAGACCTGATGAATCATCCAACCTCCAGTAGACCTCCTTATTTTAGACCTGCGAATGAAAGATATGCCCGGCGAAATGGGTTCGAGGAATATAATAGGCAGTTCCCTACGGAGTTTTTGTCAGAAGGTGAGGCAATTGAGAGACAAGACTTTGCGCGCTTCGTCATACGGGAGATGGGCTCTTTCTTCCCTTCGTAAGTAGTAAACTCCCTTAATCCTTGCGTTTATTATGCCATATCGCCCTTTGTGGACAGAACAGACTGTGGAGTTCATGTCAGTGGGCCACGGTATCATTTTTTTGTATCATCTTTCACGACATTTGTTTCTCTGATGTAACCTAGAGAAATAGTATAATGTTGACGTATCATCCTCACTGATCTTCAGGCTTGAAGAGATGAAGCGCGAAGCGGAGGCACCTGAGACAGTTAACTCCGTAACCGAGCGCATCAAAAGATTGAAATCTGAATATGCACAGCAAATCTCCAAGCTCTCTCGGTATTATGCTCAGCAAGTCCGTGACGATGCACTCGATCGGTATATGCAAACAGATGACTTGAAGTACTTTGAAATCGACGATCATGCTGCTGCGGCGAGAGCTAACGATGAATGGTCCATCTATTATATGAAACTTGAGGTAACCCAGTTTGTTAACAATAAGCACATTTCACAAGTGCTTGATAGATTATATACAATTCATGATTGATTATAGAGCTTGTTCAAACAATATGAACAAAATAGGGATCGAATACAGAATGATATAATAATAAGGACGCAATATGATTATCTACAGGAGCTGCTTCAGTTATATGCCCGACGTCAACAACTTGAAATAGCTCAAAGTCAGGGCATCAGGCGAGGAACTCAGTTCCCTGACACGATCGATGCGTATCGAAAACTTAAAGGTATAGATGCTGGGGGACAACTACTGTTAGTTGCAAAATTCCTGATGGCGGATGAGGGTAAACGGAGACAGATGAGGGAGGCGAGCCAATGGTCGTTACGGCAGACTGAGCCACTGATTGAAGAATACAACAAAAATGTCAGTGCTTCAGCTTAGTTTTTTTCTTTCTTTCATTTCATTTCATTTTTCATTTCAACTATCATTCACCCCTGGATGTGTAAACTGATATCTGGTTAAACTGCCAGGAGGCATTTCAGACTGAGGTTAAGAAGCTTGTGAAAGATTACGAGGCCAAAGACCCTCGCAGCCGAAAGCGGACGTTGCCTGGCTAGAAGGCTATTGACACGATCTTGATCTCCACAAGTAGGGACAAAGTGTATATCCAGGGATCGCAATCAGTCATTAAATTAAAAAGGAGTATACAAGTAGTGGGAATAGTGATTACGTACACGATTGGATGTAGCTTAGAGTGGTAAAACCACGTGATTTGATGATATTAGCACCTGTCCTGTGCCTCGGCTCTGAAACCGAAACAGAAGCAGTGAGAGTCTCAGAATTTGTGCGGCTGTGCTAAGGAGTACGGTATCATCTCACCTCATTGAGGATACCAGTTTATGACGAAAAAGAGCAAAAGAAACGCAGAAAAGTAGTGACCGCACAGCAGAGCTTTCAACGCCGTTTGTGTATGAGAGTATGTAAAACACGCTCTCGCTTCGACTTCTATACAGAACCATAGCCACTTCCGGCACTCCATTTTTATATAAACACCACACTACCATCTTCTCCTCTCAACATTCAATAACAATAGATCCAACGCTTCATGGCATATAGACAGCTTCAACAATCAGTCAGTCTTTTCTTCCAGCTCGTCGTTTGTTTCTAATTCACTAAATCATTTGATACTACCCCTATGTTTCCAACAGAATGCTCCGGCACTTGCTCCGCCTCCCCCCGTCTTCCCGACGTCCCGACTGCTGTATCAACCCTTTGCGACACAACTCGCAGGCTGGAAGAAGCAATAAGAAGATGGGCTGCTCTCGAAATTTCTGAAAATGACGTTTCCGACGTGTTTGTCTCGGTGGGTAACAGCTTTCACGAGATGCTCGCCGCATTCGCGGCGTACGGAATCGATATGCGGTACGTTCATATCCATCAGCAGACTCGTGCTCCTCACACTAACGCGGACCATCATACTTGACTTACTCTTACCCTTAAATTACGTGTCCAATGCACTCGACACTTGTTTTGTCTTTAAACCGAACGCGATCACCTCCCGCTGTCGGATTTTTGGTATACAATCTCGCCAAACCACGCCTGACTCAATCGATATTGTCATGTTTCCTCCGATTCATAAAACCCTGCGCTTTTACCACTCATCGTGTGCTTTTGGTTTATGATTTTTTTAAATGCCTCAACTCTTGTGATCGGCTTATTCGAACACATTCTCCGAAAAAATTAGTGAAGTTCACGGCTTTCTTCAGGACTTGCGTACATTACTTGAAGAGTGTCTCTCCGAAGACCCGACACCGGAGAACTTCAACACCCTTATGCCCCAAGTGCGCACTGTTATCGCTTCGCTGTTGAGAGGCTTGCGTGCGAAACAGGCTGCATACTGGCAAGCGGTTCAAAGTTATGGACAAGTAGCGCATGGTGGTTCTGTTGCAGGACGACCCGGTTCAGGGGCTGGTTCTAGGTCTAGTTCGGGGTCAGAGAGATATCGATGAATGGGAAGGGTTTGATCCATATGAAAAGTCAAGCCGTACACGTCATTGGAGAGTTTTAAACCCCCTCGTCGTCCTCCTTCTGGAAACTAATATTTTCATTTCCCGAATCTTACGACTTATCATTAATTGTTCAACCACTTCTCTCTATCACTTGCATCCGCGACTAGCCAGATGGAGTCTTAGAACTGGCGCTGGCGCTACATCTCTCATTCAAAGCCTTCTCTCGTATCTGCTCCTTAATCATCGGTATTCTCAAATTATCTACATTTTTTGACAAATTCGGCAACCGAACTAGAATTGACACCTAATCCTATTCTGATAAATCCACTTATTCTGTCAGTTACGCCTGCGCAGATAGATTGGGTCGCGTAACTACTCATCCATCCTCTCATTGTCCTTAATACCGGGATTCAAATTAATCATGCCTTTCGTGGATATACTAATTTCCAATTTCTGGTCCCCCATTTGTTACCAATGCTTTTAATTTTTTTTTTCTCTCTCTTCCCTGTCTTTTTATTGTTATTGGGGTAGGATTGTTGTTTTATCACTTTACATATACGGAAGGAATAATATTGGCTAATGTCATCGGCGTAATCGGTTGCGACGGAAGTTGATCCTAGTGGTCGGAGGGGAATGAATGCGCTGCGGAGGGAAGACTAAAGCTGTACTTATTCTATTTTTTTTGCATGTAATTTATTCTGTCCCATGTTAAAAGAGGGAATCATTCACATACATAAATATATATAGTTACGGGAATTAAGAAACCACGTTGCTATAGTCTTTTATCTAACAGGTTCATGATGAACGCATAACTCATACTCTACATCCAAAAAAAAATAATCCAAAAAAAAGGACATAGGATACGTTTAAGGTAACAATGCAGGGTCGGTGGCGGCGGTGGCTTCACTTTGATGGGTAAGTAGGTAAATCGGGGTTCGTTCCTTGTTGATGTAAAAAAAAAAATCAAAAATCTATGGAAAGTTTGTTTTTTTGATGTACAGAAAAGTGCATAAAAACGTGCTAGCCGGATATTGCCGTTATATTAATGATCGTCGTCACTGAACCTCTTAAAAAAAATTGCTTAAAAGGATTAGGCGTGATATTGATAAATAATGATATCACTTGAATGATGTGTATATTATATTTATAAGTACTAAAAGTAGTATCCGTGTTTGTCTACCAAATGATGCCTCTCATTGGCTTAAGACAAGAATCTGTATGTAAACTCATTGTTATGCGACATCAGTACACCAGTCTGTGAACCGTATTAATGTTATAGGCGATAGTGAATCAAAATTCGGCTTGACTGATTAGATGAGACTCGTTAACATCAAAAAAAAAACAAGACAGAAAGTATAACGTATTATACCCAGGACTTTTGATTGAACCACTATCAAAAATCGTTTTAATTGTATGCTCGTGTTTAACATAATAAAAACCAGCCTTTCGGACGGATGCAAGTTGGTTATCTAGTCCTACCGAACAGAACCTAATCGGCCATTCCAAACAAAAGCTAGTTTGACACAGAATAGTTGCAGTCGATACCGAAAGGCCCTTAAAATACTAAGCTTAAGTTATTACATACATTTATGGAGGCGAATAATGCTGGCGTTACCGAGATAAACAACCGAAACGCGTTCAATATTGCTACTCTCACTCTACTGTATGCAGTATACAGGACCGATACACTTTGAAACTAGTTTCCGAATCGTCACTTGCGAAAAGTATGGTCGCCACAGTAGATGAGGTAGAAGATCGAGTCTCTAACAGCAATATAGAGATGAGCGTAACTACTATGGCACCACAGACTTCAATCACAACTATCTCTAGACAATCCAAAATCCGATCGATCATCCCATAGTATATGTACGTACTATCAACATGCACCTTTATCAAGCATTCTAGTGAGCACTGACCTTGTGAAGTTATGCTTTCTTGTTGGTTTGTTAGGGAGGGCTCTTTTATTACAATATCAGCATCTATAACTCCAGCTCAAACTAAACACATTCTAAACAAGAACAAGGGAAAATAGGAGAGAGGGGCAGATTATGAACGTATATACTCACAACGGCAGGACACACGAAGGGTTGTGTCTTTTGATGTTTTTCAAAATATTGCGATCAACGCAATACATTCATTAAAACTCATCTATACATTATATAAAGTCCGTTACCTACATCCCTGGTATTTAAATAAGGTATACCCATAGGAAAATCCAGATTTCCGTGTCTTTCTCAGAAGACGGGATCATAGTCTGATATATGCTTTACCGATTATTACTTATCTATTCAGCCTCTGTGCTCAGAATAACATATAAGAAAGGGATATATATGAGCTAAAGATATGTGTGGAGGCTTACTTCTTTTACCAAGGTCTGCAACTAAGACACCCGCATGATCCATCCCTGTTGTTGCCTTCAAGCAAAAATACTTGTCCAATCCTAGTATTTCAATTCTGTTGGCTAAACATTCCGATTCTATATAGTTCCATTTTCAGAACTCTTAGTAAATGATAAGAGCAAATTCTGAAGATAGCTTACCAACTGTAACTCCCGGAAATATAAACTTGTTCAACTTATATATACTTCCACCGGAAGTAAGTGCCATAACATGATCCATACCTATACTTATGGACTTTGCTGTTACTCCTGATGCTCGCCAGATTGGCACATCTGTTTTCACTATTCTGTATTCTTCCAGCACATGTCCCTGATAAATTCTAGGTTTCACATCACACGTGTATACAATGAAGGTCAGACCTCGAGCGACGACCTATGGAAGAGATATTAATTCAGATCACATAGTTTCATGCGATAATGGGTCTACGGAGTAAGAGCCAACCACATACACATTTCTTCCGATTGTCTGGATCTTCCCCTTCTCCTTTCATATAACTGAATACTGGCAGCTACAGATGAGAACATGAGCTTCAGAATAGTAATTTTAGATAGATAGATAGAAATAAATGGTTACATTCTGCCATAATCTACCTTTGAGATCCTCTTTTGATGCCATACCGTTGAGTATAACAACATGCCCACTGTTCGTTATACCTAGTAACGCAATGTCCATGGCGGCAATCTGTACTATTTTTATGTCGCCATCAAATCTTACATCATCAATCAACTCATCTTTGAGGTCTTTGATATAGTTAGTTGGAAGTTTCATTGGATCATGAGTAAGTGTCCAGGCCGTGCAAAAGATCTCGTCATTTTCGGAGACACCTCTCTGAGGATTCTGGTCCAGAATTGCCATTTGTCTGGCGTGTACCTTTGCGATCCTATCGTAATCTTCGTCCATTGGCCACCAGACAAGTACCGATCCGGATTTAGTCAGGGCTGCAGTATACCCTGAGGCACATACTATTTGCACTGGGGTACTATCAGGGGTTGTACCGTCGATGAGATTCGATTTGAAACAGAATGGTCGATCCCAGCGTAAAAATGTCCAGATCTTTCCTTCATTATCTAGTGCTGAGGAATGATTTTTCCCACAGCTACCGGTAACTGGATTAGTGGCATAGATAAAAGGCAAGACTGACTACTTGCCTGACAGATACAAAGGGACGAGGCATATTTAGGAGTAGGGGCCTCGTGGTGAATTCATAGTTAGGGGATAACCCAAGTTGATCGTTCGGAATGCCAGGCAATAGCCTGTTCAACTCACCTTGAGTAGGGTCAGCAAGGTTGGTGGGTATGTACGAGATTATCTCACCCCAAACATATAGTCTTCCTTTACGGTCAATGGCATGGAAAAATCTATATAAACCACAAGTCACTAATGTGGGGGAGGGTTTCACCAGAAACACACGTGAGTTTTACCTTTCTCCCACAGCTATATCCATTACTCCTTTTTCTTCTAAGTTTTGTAAGAAATGAAATGACGTTGGTTTGTCAAAAAGCCATTTTTTCCTATCACAAGTAGCATCCTCAAACCTATAACGGATATGAGATCATGGTTAGAACGGAAAAGAAAGGAAACTCACCCCCAAAGCAAGAGTATCGGTTTGCTCAGCCGTGCATAGCATATTTTGAAGCTACAAATCATTTTTGTATCTCCATTATACACAAATCCGAACTCGCTCCTGCATCTACTCTTCCAAAGTGGTTCATAACTGCATAAATCATACAACGTGTGGTTCATCGCAGAAAGACTAATGATGTCCTTTGAAGGCAGGTATGCCAGTAACAACAAGTGTATATTTTTAGGCAACCTGGAAAGGTAGTCCATATCAGTATCAAGGTGTATAAGTGTGATGATAGTGTGTGTTAGACTAGAAGGCGAGACGAGCTCGTATAAAAGTGGTTCAGATACATAAAGGGAGCCACATCTGTAACATTCACATAATTGAAAATGTCATGGTGATTGTCATTTAAGCGATGAAAGTCCACCTTGCTTCTGTTGATTCTTACAGAGCTTTCTCTTATGCGAATAAGGATACGGCATCTGAAAAACGCTCTGAAAATGAAACAGTCCGTTAATCATGCTCTATAGTACTCAAGAATCCACGAGGAAGGCTGTATCGATTCACGTTAGATAAAACGGCATTACGACGCATCTGTCCATTTGGGGCATCACAGTTCTTTGTTAAAAAAGAAAAGAAGGAGAATTACTGATAAACTCTATCAATTGTGGTAAATCAGCAACAATGGGGACGCTTATTAACTATGTCTCAAAACACACCATGTAGTTGTCTTACTAATCTGCCACTCGCCCACTATGGTCTACAAGCCATTATCTTCTCCAAGGCTAGGATATATGTGAAATAATGAAATAGAAGCCTTGAAGAGAGTTGGCGGAAAGGGTACACATAACTAGGCCTGCCCGAATGGGCCCTTAGATACCAATGAAATTTCCTCATATGGTTGAATTGTTTTAGATATATCTCTTCTTTAATAAGCTGATGGCTTTGTGGTCACCTTGCTGTTATAAGGCAACTCTCACTCATTGTACTCGGTGATACGCCCTTAATCCTCACCTCTCTCCCTCTCTGAGGACCTGGATCCTTGTATAAGCTGTTGCAGGTATAATGAATCGTATCAGCCAACTCCCAATCGAGTTACATCATATGTACTTGAAGCTTATGTCTGTGAATGAGATTTTTAATCTATCCTTGACGAGCCACTACTTCTACAATCTCCTGTGTGGAGATGACTCGGAAGAACTGTGGAGAACTCTGTGTAAAGCACACTTCAAGCTCGACCTCCCTGGAAATCTTGAAATAACATATAAATCATATTATAAACGTCTCTTTATCCCAATAATTGCTTCCTGGGGTGAGCTAAGTGTCTCTGTAGAAAAAGCCCATCTTAACATAATAATTCTAGTGAAGGGGGTTTTCGTGACGTGCGTATACATCCACCGGAACCTCCCTCACAGGTCCATTCGGAAACAGTAATACATTGTAAAACTAGGAAGGATATACCTCTGGCTACCCTCCTCACAGGTGGATATAGAAAATCCCTCGAGTAAGATTTTTCTTCATTTTCCTTCTCTATCAATAAATTTAATTCATCACAGCGTTTTCTGTGCAATCGATCACTATGGTGGAATGTATGTTGGAAGTAAGTTTCTGTATCAGCCATTTTGAGCGTTGCACTAGATATGTAACATAAACAGGAAAAATTAGAATTCCAAGAAATACACGACGTCAAAGTTCAACGACTCTAAGACTACAATGCGCACTCAAAAAACAAGATATGCCACCGTTCGTGTCATTAAGGTGTGTTTAGTCATACCAGCCCCTCTGCCACCCGTTCTGTCTAACTATTAGTAGTATTGGCCATTTGGATACAAGGTCACGGTGAGTACAAGCATATGATTATCTTTATAGGCGTAACAACTCAAGCTCTCAATAGTGAGCCATTTGCGGTGGGAATAGATAGGAATGGAGGTGCATGGTTCTGTTCGGGTGAAAACCAGACACTCATACACTGGAGATGCTTTTATAGTCATGAGAAACCAGTACAGGTGTCTTACGATACTGTCAGTGGTCGAGTCTCTTTTTTAATGGGCTCCGGCTCTGTTATGTTAAACTCAACTCGCTGGCGAATATCACCCAATGATTCTGGAGACAGAGCCAGACAGCGTGTATTAGCAGGTTCAAGTCATATTTTCAAGATAGTGAAACTTCCTGATATTTCTCAAATATCAGTTGAGCCCCCGACTATAAAACTGGGAAACATACACTATCAAAGTTAGTGAAAGTCGTTACAATGACCATGGGGATATTGGGTCTCACCGACAAGGGTCATGTCCTATCACTTAAATTACCATATATTATCAATGAAATACGGTGTAGTAGAATTGGGTTTGACTACGATACACTTCAATGGGAATATGTGAGTATTTTTGGCTATATCATATTATTACTTCAAAACACTGGCTAATGGATTTGTCCCCTGAAAGCGATGTGAATGTAGCAAGGAAGAGATTCTAAAGAATAGTGTATTTCAAGGGGATAATCCTCGAGTTATTCCACCTGACTCTAGACGTATCCAAGTTACTGATGTATGTATCATACTTTTCCTTTTTTAATACTATTTTACAAGCAAACTGATAAAATATATATCTATTGCATTCTTTCGTCTTGTAGATTATAGCCCAAGAATATGAATTCATTTTATTCTCCGGTCCCCTAATATTGCAGGGCACATGGGATAAAGATGGCTTCAGGTTATGGGATATCGCCCCGAGTCTACAATACAGAAGGATAACGTCCATAAGTATGTGTCGTCCTTTTCGTTCGGCTGTTACGGCGGATGGGAAACTCCTGCTTTGGGAAAGCAAACTGGTCGAGAACAATACGGATTATCCCAGTAATGAGACGGAATTAGGACTAAGTAGGCTCAGAGAAAGACGGTTGCCCCTATTCGGAAGTGAGTAGTTGTGACTTATTGTCAAGTAAAGTGTCTATAAATTGGGATCTTGACTGACTTAGTATATAGACGAAACCCCAAATTATGACGAACCGATAGAGGGAACTTGCCCCATAGAAAATGGGTTTTTTATCAGCTCAGTCATCAGCCCTGATCATTCGCACATAAGAGCTTTAGTCGTAGATCCTAACCCGACAAATTCAACACAGAAAGTTTCAGTAGCAGGTGGAGATGAACTTAGATTGTGGGTACGTAAAGTAGATGTTGTGAAAGGATGACGATGTGGCTCTGGTAGTGGAGAAGTACTTGGTTGGTCTGATTAGCATGCAAATAATAGAATTTTTCCTCTTAGCAATTGCTAGATAGACATGATCAGGTCAATTTAACCCACACCTCCCATCGTGTGTGTTGAGCAAGAACGTAGAAGTAAGTTAGTTGAAAAACGAAGACTATTAATATTCTGTAACCAATTCTCATCGGACTGTATGAAGTAACCAATCAAAAGTAGAGTAATTCCTATCGAAGAGGATAGTTTCGGAAGAAAGAGTATAAGAACCCGGTAGGAGACGAGAGACGAAATTCTCGGTGAGGATGGTTTTGAGAAAGATGGGCGGAGTTCGAGACATAGAGTATGACTAACTAGCTACCCTTTTGATCTCAAAGGCGGATGGTGTCTCATAGTATTCAGGATTAGAAGGTAAATCATAGCGATCCCAGAAATTACGGTTGAACTACTGCCAAATACCGATTTTGCTGTATGTCTATGTTTGACGGATATATTGTCTAAATAAACTAGCCTTTCCTCGTACAAAATCAAGTTATTCATCAACTCACAAATAAATAAAGCCATGTGGCCATGCCAGACAAGAGCTAGGCATCCATATTAGTCGCAGTCGATACCAATAGGCCCTCAGAGTTGTACTAAGCCAAGACCAAGTCATTACATACATGTATAAAGTCGGATAAAACTGGCGAGACTGAGAAATAAGCAGCCGGGGCGCTTAATCTTGCTAACTTCATTCTATTGTATACAGTATACAGGTCCGATACGGCTTAGGGCTGATGTCCGGATTGTCTTGCGAAATTGTGATCGCCACAGTGGATGAAGCAGAGAATCAAGTCCCTGATAGTATAGATATGAGGATATCTGCATGATGCCATGGGTACCCACAGACTTCAATGGCTTATCTTATTTATCTCCAGACAACCCAAAACCCGATTGATCGTCTCGTAACGTGGATACAGAAGGGTGAGAGGAAGTAGTAAGCGCGAAAATCCTTCGGGGGTAAGTGCAATCGGCGGAAGCAAAAGTCCTTAAGCGATGGTTCTTACGTGTAACTATTGACCGGAGGCGCTAATATTCTCGCAAAAAGAAGAGACCAGGATAAAAGGAGAGAGGAAAAACTTGTATGTATCAAGGTCGATATAACTGAGTTGGCACCTCCTCCCATGTTACGGTACATCCCACGATACATATACACAATGAAGCCAGATACAAAACCTGAGACAATGTGTGTAGAATTCGTTGCCACCCAAATAAGAAACTACAGAAAAGCCAAGGGATATTTACCTTTTGGCGAAGTTGAGTATATGCGTATTTCTTATATACTCTAGTGATTATGGTACACAGACGTTGAGTACTGTGAGACTTGGCTCTGAAACAAAGTCGTAAAGAATAATCATATCTTTAGCGTTCTGATGTATTTGATGTTCTGTCCATATTATGGTTTGTTGTCCCGTGTTCTGATCATCATCCCGAACTCGTGATGGCTTATAATGGTTCATTGAGTTTGTCTAGTGTATGTTTGGGAAAGTAAAACAGTCATGATGCGGCGGCTGGATCAAAGGAAGTACCGACAAGATAGTTTTGTTTGGATCAAAAGAAGTTTGGGATCGAAATGCCCATCAATGACATACTGACCACCGTCTTATTGGTATTGGCGGCACGCACAGCATGTCTCTTGCTATAAAATGTCAACGATCATGAGGTACAGTAGTACTTACATATTACACCACTTGGTTAGACTGATATTGCCCTTGAGATGTCGTTTGTACAAACTCGGCCTTGCTAGCATATGTAGTTTATTAAGTGATCGGGAAAGAGCATCACTTAACAGCTTGTCTCTCGTAAATGATTACTCCTTAAAGAACCCCTTTGGCCCGAGGAAATGATGATGTGAGTGTAAGTAAGGGTTAGATCTGAATAGGATACTCGCTGACTGTTCGGAAAAGTTGTCATAGGAGTGATCGTAGCAAGTAATCATACTAACGGCGGTGCGGGGGAGGGCGGTCCCTCACCAAGACGGCCGGCGCAAACTATGTATTGGAAAAGGTCTGATGATCAAGTATAATCATTTAATATATATCTTGATATATCAGGAGGGAAAAGTGCAACTGAGAATAAAGAAATTTAATGACTGATATCCTTTGAAAGAAGAGTACATTTAATTATTGTCATGATCGAAACATGCAGGGCGACATCCCTCGTGTGAATCCACGGCTAAGCAGAGTGACGTCGAAGATACATGACGACAGAGCTCAGATTGCGCTCACTTGTTTCCATTGTTCAGAATCGTCCTCAAACCTCACAAACAAGACTCATACATCATAATCAATGCACTGTCCACGATCTGCTTGATAGATCGGTAGTTGTTCGAAGAGTAACGTATTTGTGACGTCTCTGGGTTTTTAAAAAGTCAGGGACCCGGCGCGTAAACCCAAATTAGGCAAGCGAAGCAAGGGGAAATAGAGAGATCGCGGCTGTCGATCCGAAACTCACAAGATAGCCGGTGGAGGTTGTGACCATGACACGGACTGAATTTCATTTTTTCCGTGTATATATATCAATAACCGCTTGCAGGGTCCTCTACCAACCTCCCCCCCAGCTGGACACGGTCCCGTCCAAGTCCGACCTCGTCAAAAACGAGTCAAATGGCATTTTCGAGCTACTCAAACCTCTTCAAGTGCGGACTGTTGTCCGATGACTCCTCACCATCGTATACAACTGCCCCATGGGCGACAGAGTACTGTGGGCCGCGCCGGGGTAGTTTACCTATACCCGCTGATTGTCTCTCTGAGATATCCGATTTTCCTGCTCTGGAACCTCTGAATGCTACAGGAGCTGATAGTGCTACTAGTGATGATACATTCTACTTTACTTTCAAGAAGAGGAGGAACTTCAACGAGCACAGATCCTTCTTATCCCTCGATCTTGCTGAATCCCAGTCTATGCGAACCTTTCATTCAAAGGGTAAAGAGCGGGCGTCGACCATACTTGAAACTGAATCTATCTCAGGATCAGCTGTAGTATCCCCTACTGATGTACATAACTCGTATGTGTAATTCTTCCTGTTTCATCATGCCTACTCACAGTTATTATTATATAGATTCTTTTCTTCATTTATCTCGCCCACGAGTTTTACACCCGGGAGTCCGGTATCAGCACATAGCATTCCTGACCCAGATTGCTCTGATACATTTCTTCTATCGTCTCAACCCAAACGACCAGCAACTATGCTGTATCAGCCCATGCCTAGGAGATTTGATGACCTTCCACAGTTAGATACTCAATTGAAAAGGGAATTATCTCCTATGTTGTTCTCAGCTCCCTCCCCAAATAGTGTACCCCTTCATTCGCATTTCGACTCGTTCTCGGAAAGCCCGATACGGTCTCCTGATGTACTCAGCCGTACATCAACTGTGTCTTCTACTTACAGAAGAGCGCAGCGCGTCGATGCATTAAAGCGATTAGAGGGGCGTGGTGCCGATGGTGCGGTGGGCCGTTTAAAGCCTCGTATATCTCAAAACTTCATGCATCTGTCTGATGATGAAGACGAGGACGACATTTCCATGTCAGCAGAAACTAACATGGATATTATACACGAAGAAACGCAAGGATTGGTGGAGGACAGTGTGCCTCGAATTGTCCACGATGGACGTACGGACCGAGATCAGCCTCGTTCTAAATCGCGGGGTAGAAGTCTATCCGTTTCAATCAAGGAAGAGCAATGGCATAATTTGACCCCTCGTCAGAACGCGTGGAGTGTACTCTTTGGAGGTGAAACTGATGGTGACATCGATACGGAGGTTGACAAAATTTTCGGTCTGGACAATAGTCCTTATAATTCCGATTCGCAGGAATCAGTAGATAGCTATGTTTCGCATAGACCTAAGCGTTCGAAGCGTTCGTTCAGCCCACAGCCGTCGAATGTGAAATCCCTCGTCTCTTACCCACCATCAACATATCTGTTCCCTTCCAAAAGCACAAAAGCCTCTAGAAAGTCATCAACACATCCTATCCCGTCAAACTTACATCCTCTTAGTCCCTCCACTTCTTCAGCGCTATCTCCGTCTAATGCGAACTCTCGTCCCCTCACTGAACTACCGCAGTCATTCGCATCACCTTATCTCGATGCAAACAATGGTATACGACAGCGTACCGTTTCTGATTCTCAGACTATCAGGCATGAAAAAACAAGGCGAAGCCATAGGCATCATTCAAAGGCTAAACTACCCGCACGCCTTGAGCTGCACATAGACTGGAAGCAACCAAGCTTCATTGATTTTCGTGATGAAAGTCTTGAATCAGATGGACGGACAGATAGTTGGCACAGTCTTTTTGAAATCTCATGTGGGGCTTGATAGACCAGCTGTACCTTCTGGCTTCTATACTCTTCTTTGTTTATATCCTTGCTTGAAATAAGCAGCTTTTGGTAATGACTTCCTTCTTGTGATTCTTTCTATCAATCACGGACTTCAGCACAACGTCTTTTTGTACAAAACGAGGCGGGTTTCGATCTTATTTATCTGCATTTTCCCTTTCTATCGTTAGCCTGCGTCCCTCATCTTTGCATATCCGCTCTCTTGATTTCACAGTCTATTTTTTGGGTTAAAAGTATATGTAATTCATCTCATCTCATCCTGACGAATCATGCTTTTTGTACAAGTATGCATTACATTCCTTTCGCATCGCCTTGCTCAATTTCTCTTCTGTATACTTGCATTCAACCACACTAGCACCCACTCTTTTCTCTTTTTATATGATCTTGCATCCAGCAACCCCTCAATCTAATACCTTGTTTGCGCTACATTGATGATACCTTCGTCGCATTCTTTTGTGGCTATCAACCTTTATTTCCTTCCTCTCGATGTCCCCGTCCGTAATCTTACTACTACACATTTAGTGAAGAAATAACATGTTTTCTTCTTTGGTGGTCATTGTTGCTTCAGGTATATCTTACGGAACAATTTTCATGAAATGTGTCTTGAGACTTGAGATTCTCATTTTAGATTACCCGTTACAAGCGATCAAGGGATCGTGTTTGTCATTCGGAAGGCGTGCAATCTTGCAAAAGAAATACTAACGACGGCTCAGAATTACCTCTTCGATCTAGATTATGTCGGCTTTCTTGCTAGCTCTTCCGTACGCGTATACGGCGCGAACACACACGTTCATCTATAATCTCATGAAACCACATGGGAATTAGACGAAAAAGGAAGTGATATGCACTAAGCTCAAAGTTCTAGCATACAAAAAAGATTACAATATTGAATCTGGTTACTTCGAATCTCGCGCTCATATCAAAACTATTCGAAGACAAACGCGTGCGTCAATGTAATGAAAAGAAAAAGAACATTCACACATTTTTCACTCAACAGGTTGAGTAAAAATGGATTTGAGGGTTGTAAAAAGGGTTTCATCTGTACAGGTGGAGGGAGGTTTGGAATGATCTTGAGAAATGTTCGCGCTTAAATTGGACTTGTTGTCCCATATCAGGGACAGACTGGGATAGTGTCTATCATCTGTCGTATTTCGTGTCCCCCCAATCTTCTAGATACACTCAAAAAATTAACTAGAACCACCATCTTCGGGCTTAAACCGACCTTGAGATGATTCTAGAAGTCCTTACCCTTCTTCTACTGGCGTTACTCGAACATATCTAGAAATAACACTTATTCTCAAGTTGTATTCTAACAGTTGTAATTGCCACAATCATTCCGATACCCTGTCTAATTTCGTAAGCGTATTTCTAAAAATATGCAGTATGCATATCATTCCGTGAAGGCACAGCAACTTCGTATGTTCCGGGATCCCATCTCCTGATAACAACAACTCGTGTTGATGTTATAAAACTTTTATCCGTATTCAGGTTTCTACCAGCTTTACTAGGATGATATGAAACATGCATGTTCTTGGAAGTTATTCAAACAGATGGCACGCGACTGTGATAAGGCTGGAAGCAGATGTTATTGCGTTTTGTTATTCTATGTCCTGGGTTATTACACAAAAAGATCTGCATCAAGTTACAAAGCTCCTGAAGACAAGAACTGTTGTTGCTATTGCTATAAATGGACGTCGAGTTGAAGTTCAGTGTGTCTAGAACAGAAAATAAGGTTTATGAAACTGCGAGCGGAATTACCAAGCCTAATCTTTGATTTTGTTTGTAAATGTTGGTATCATCATCTTCTATTTGACACATCATCCCACACAACATCCCATAGGGTACAGATTTCACCAGAGACTCGTGATCAGATAGAAATGTATGCATCTTGACAGGTACACCGGTACATCGGTATATGTTTCCCTATACAATAAGTCGACTAAAGGATGAATAGTAATCTAGGTTTTGTCTAGTCATCATGATCCCGCAGCTTCGAGCAAGCTTGTATGTGGGACTTACATTGCATATAGGGTGCCGAGCTGCCCCACACTGGTAACTGATCAGCTATGCACTGCTATTCCGTGTACTCATGTATCCTTGGACGCAGTCTCCTTGATTACGGTCGGAGTTGAGTACTATATGTTAGTACTAGGTGATAGTACCTTTAGAAACACTTGATATCAAAGCATCAATAATCTTATATTGACCTATCCTTGTGAAAAGCCGTCTCACAACAATAATGACATGTCCTTTTTATGCGATGCCTCACATACATTGAAGAAATCAGATATCCTGTGTTTGCATTGTCGGTATTGTGTACATCAACGGCCCGATATTTGTTTAGACCAGTTTATCCACTGCCTGACTGGCCTCTTCCTACTAACGAGCAGTTTCATGCATGTACATCGGAGGTACATAAGCCACTACTTCTTAGATGTAGTTGATACTTATACATCAGACGGGTTCAATGTTGCATTTCTTACCACAGATCGCACGCAAAGAACGAGAACGGGTTATGAATATCTTCATTCAGCGCCTGTCCCCGTCTCATCTCGCCTCGCTTTCGAACTGTTGGCCGAGGTCCAGAGCTTATCACTTTTGATGATGACTTTGCACAGGATCAATGATACGTGTACTCCCGTTACTGTGACAAGGTGTCATCGTATTATCTGGCCGAAAGTGTATCCTTTCCGAGCGTTCTTGGGCCGGGCGGCGAGAATCCAATTAATATGAGCCCACGAACGTCACAGTCACATACTAGTTAATCATAATTTATATTCAGATGAGTACTAACCGGGAAGCCACCATGACTAATCACTCACATGAACATAGCGTTGGTTGTATAATTTGTATATGAGATTAGTTAATCAATATTAATGATCCGATTCATTTTGACCGTGTTTTTATACAAATAATATCTGTCTATTCTACAATACTATGATCATAAAGTAATTTACAGTTACAACTACGTGAAATGTCCAATTAGATATGTAATGTCATGTTAAACTATACATGAATAATACAGGTATCACTTATCAAGGAATTTTCAGCCTTTCAAGAAGGCTACTGAAGGAGAGCAGAGGAGAGGACGAGGCCCTTTGCCCCTGAGGAGGGGGTGGCTGGGTGGCTGGTTGAACACCGAGATAAGAGCCATATGCAGAAACAGGTCTTTGACCGTAAGCAGGGACGTGGGTGTTGATAGATGGCACTGGCATGGGGCTAGACCCTGTGCGTTGGTGTGTCGTAAATCCTGGAACGGAGGGTGCAAGAGATGCTCTATATGGTCGAGGCTGAGGCGCAGCATATATCGTAGGGTTATTGAGCTGAGATGGTGAAGGTGAAGGTTGATGAGGATGTGGGAGATGAGAGGGGACGTGTGATATTGGAGGGCGTTTCTTCAGTCTTCCACTTTCCGCTCGATCAAGTGACGTTGAGCGGCTCTTACTATTACCTTTATCGGTACTCTTTCCCCTCTCTTTCCCCTTCTCTTTGAGTCTTTCTTTCTCCTTTTTCGCTCGCTTTTCTTGATTCCTTTCTGCCCCACTTTCTTTCTTCTTCCGTTCCCTGTCACTCTCAACTGGGTCCACCGCCCTGCCTTTACCTTTACCCGATGAGGGTCGGAGTTCAGGCATTTCAATTTTGCTCAGATGTAGGACTAGGTTTTCCGGAGGCCTGTACTTGTCTTCTGTAGTATTATCTAGATTGATGACGCGAGGTCCTTTCTTCCCTATTGATCTTGTGGCATCGTACTGAATGTACTGGTAAAGTTCCTCGTCCACGCCTTCTCTATGTCGGATACGCTTCGCCTCCAAAGCTATACTGAGAACTTTAGGAACGGTTGCCGGAGATGATGATCGGAGTATGATAAAAAGCATATTATCACCCTAAGTTGTAAAGGAAATTTAAAATGATATTCGTGTTAGATCATTTATATTTATGTCTTACTGAATACTGACCTCAAGAAGATTTGAACAATACTGTGCATAATCTTTAATACTTCCCTCTTCCTCGACTAATACTTCCCCAAGCTCGCCCTTCTGCATCTCCGCGATAAGCTCAGCACCTGACTTCTTAGGTTTTGGGGGCAATTTCGGCGGTGGGGCATCGCTTACTTCCAGCGCTTTTTCAGGAGACGCTACAACTACTTGCGGAGCTGGTAGAGGGATAGAATCTTCCTTCTTTGCGTGATATTCGTCCGAGTAATCTTGGAAAGACAGTAAAGCGGAGAGAATTACTATCTCTAGTCCCTTGCGATCATGAATGTCAAACCTACAGATATAGATGAGGATTGTACTGCATATGCTTGAAGAGATCAACGTACCGATGAAGGTTATAATCTAAGATTTGGACCGTCCTTGTTTTGATTCTCCCTGGAGGTTCTCTCGTAATTGCAACAAGGACAGGGGGATCCGGTTTTCGGATCAGGTGGCATTCTTCTCTCTTCCACTCGAATTCATGTCTAAATTTAGGAACACAAACCCAGTCAGCACAAAAACCGAAGAATAGCATTACAAGAGCAAGGACTTACTCTTCCCACCTGAATGTCCATTTGAATTTACTTCAGGAAGGGAATAATATGTATTAACGAACCAGACCATTTGTCTATGAACAAGGACTTACAGAGTTCCAGTATACTTGAGTTCAACAGGTACTGTCGGGTTATACAACTCGATTGTCTTGTGTTTGCTCGTAGCGCCTGGTGCTGATGTTGTGGCGAGTAACGATCCCGACAGTGGGTCTTTGTGATATATGATGATTGTCTCATTTAGCGGATTTATTTCTCGTGCAATGATCTTGGAAACACATACCAAAGATATTGAATTCGTATAGCCCCCCTTTCAAACGAGCATCTGTCCTTTCCTTACGATAGTGAACGGTTCCTTTCGAGTCAATCAAATCAACGACGAGCGGCTCATCTACTTTCGGCGTGATGTTAAGAGTAAATAAGTTTTGGTCAAGGCTCATCTCGCGCGTCTATGTTCTAGACTGGTGGCACGTTCTCCTAAGTCTACTCTGGAGGAAAGACGTGGACGATAAGACCGGGACGCCGCAGTAGTGTACAGCAAGGTAGAATTGGGAAGACAGCGTATTTTATGATACAAGACCAACTCGCTTGTTTTGAGCCTGGGACAGCCAAGTTGCTGCGAAATGATCGACCTGATGTCCGCTGCTGCGTGCGGTGCAGTGATACTAATGTCGTCGCTGTGGCGAACTATGTGAGTATTAGAAAAGATACATCGCAGGTAATCGAAGTGTAATCAAATTCTAACTCGTAATGAAGTACTGGATCATGACTTAACCGATGCCTCAGGGCGGTGATGGACTGACGCCCCTAGTGTGCATTTTGTATTCTCCATATCTAACTGCCTCAATACTTGAACTCACATTACGAAACATTATGAAGTCTTTTCAATACTTGAAGTATTAGTTCTAATGAATAAATCACTACGGCTATGATACGTAATATAATGTGTGCTGATGGGCATCCCTAAGAAATTTGGGCGGCCAGCAAACCCCATGAACGAAGTCTCGGGCGTTTCCCGATGACTCCGAATACTTCGCTAGAAACAGTTCGTCTGATGGGTCTAAGAAAGAAGGGAAGAAATAAGTATGAAGCAATCGACTTCTCATGATACTGCCTCTATTTACTCACTGGAATGTAATGCTCCATCCTTCATCCATAATTCAAAAATAGCTGAAGCTTCATTATGCTCCAACTTTTCCGGCACTTTGAATGGCTTTAATCCTTGCATATACTTCACCATTCCAGGGAACGTTTTAGTGTATGGGGAGATTGGTTCGCTGGGTGAAAGGTGTTGTTTTAGTTCTGAGGTAATGGGGTACTGTGTAAGGTTTGATGCTAAGGAACCCAAGACCACACCACGTTTCTATAAAGTATCAGTTTTCTATTATCTTGATAGATGGAATACGCAGAAAGAAGAGGATATCACTTACAAATGCTCTTTGACCACCAACGTATTCCATTATCAATCGAGGCACCGAGAGGTGATATGTCTTGATGTGTTCATAGTGTTGGTCCCGGTATTGGGACTTACCAAAAAGGGCTTGTACTTCATCGATAGCTAGGAGTACAGGATATCTAGTGAAAGTGAGTTAATACATAGTCTAGTCCCTAAGGAAAAGGATGTCTACTTCTCTTGCTTCCCAAGTTCGTTTAACACAGCAGCCAAAACTATTGGTGCGAGATGCATTTCATTTGAAGCGATATCAAAGAGCACTTTGAAGGGTTCCCCAGGCATAACATTTTTCCTCTTCTCGAAGGCTACTTCTTCCGTAACTTTCAGTTTATCAAGTATTGCTTTATTTACAGAAAAAAGACGTTGTAAAATCTGATTTGATGCGGTCGGTTGAAGGTAAGTCTGCGTTCGTGCGTCGTGGAAGTATGAGGTGGAAGAATCGACAAATTTATGAGCTACAGAGAAATCATTAACAACGGACGTTCAAAATATTGAAACAGGACTCACCCCTCGGAATGTAGAGGACGATCCAATCATTAACGGCACAATGAGCAACCGCCTGTAGCATTAAGTAGCTTTTTCCGCAACCAGGAGGACCAGCTAGTTGATGTCGGTAATATATATGTGCAGAGATAGGGCACTAACTTACTAAGAATTGTCCGAGTTTCGTTACTGGATTTCTTTGATGATTCCTCGATTTGAGTGACAAGCTCCTTCGTTATTTTCCGAGTAATAAAGCAGGAGCAGATAATAACCGGAACTTTCAAGTAAAGTAGTTCAGCATAGAGAATGCGTGATAACCCGCACGAGCTTACATCAACAAGTACATTTCTGGGAAGTCCAAATGTTTTTGCCAATCCATTATCTGGGAATTTAACAGCTTTCCAACGTGATTTGAGAGATTAAAACCCTGAGTGATGTCAGAGAAAGGTTACAACGAGGCTCTAATCCATTACCTTGTTCATCAGCGCAACGCTACTTAAGGCGTCTTCATTTCTAATGATGGAATTACCAACCTCTTTCGACGAGAGAGGTAGGAACGACTATGGGGAGTGGATTGCTTTAAAAAAGTAGGAAAAAGTATTGAAATATATCACCCACCCCAGGGACTTTATCTCTCTTTGACTTTGTCTGTTGATTTTTCTTCGTAGGTCCATTATTCTTGAAAGCTAATATATTTGTATTAGAGACCAATTGTCACAAGACATGTTGCCGAGAACAAGCGTACAGTTTTGAAGAGACGCAAACCTCGTTTGAGTAGCTAGACAGAGATGAGATACGGTGCTTGTTCCTGCCCCTGAAAGTAGCGACCTGCGTGCATTCGAAAGCATCTCTAACCCCAGCAGCAAAGAGCACACGCTTCCAGCGACTCTCTCTGCAACTTCCTCTCAAAGAGATAGACCCGGAAAAAGTGAAATGTCTGGCACGTGATGATCAGCTGCCTTAGACACGGTCCATGATTCCGCCAAGTTTCGCGTCTCGCCATAGCTTCTCATGAGACTATTGACATGGAATATTGTGCGTGCTATACATCTTCTAAACACTGAAGGAAATATATTTAACATGTATCAAAGAATGGGATACGAACTCTTCCCAAGTACCACCCGTATGTATGGTTTCCATCAACCAAACTTCTCCACTAATCTGTTTCTTTAGATGGAATACATTGAAGACGGGAGATGCTATTTTAAATGAAATCGGGGCGGATATAATCTGCTTTCAAGGTACCCGTAAACTCTTCTTGATACTTCAAATAAACTAAATGTATGCACAGAAATTAAAATCCTCTCGCCAGACGATAGAGAAAAATGTTGCGTTACCCGAATCCTATGATGCGTTCTTTTCGTTTCCAATAGCGAGGGTGGTTACAGTGGAGTTTCTGTGTATACTAAAGTATCACAAGTTATACCTCTTAAGGTAGAGGAAGGTCTTTCTGGTTATTCGCGAGTAGGAATTAAGCCTCCTTTAACCCCCGAGGAATACGTGTCTCATGACTTACCTTCAGCACATGAATTGAATCTCCTTGAGGACGAAGTAACAAATACCCATACAGATCTTACTGAGCTTGATAAGGAAGGGAGAGCTCTTATTCTTGACTTTGGGCTTTTTGTTCTTATAAATCTCTACTGTCCCAATGAAACCTCTGATGCTCGCCTTCCATATAAAATGAACTTTCATTTACTACTTGAAGAGCGTGTTCGGCGTTTGGTTGAAATTGACAAACGGGAGGTAATAGTTACAGGCGATATCAACGTTTGTGCAGCTCCAATCGACCACTGTGATGGAGAGTTACCTAGTAACAGAGAAACTTTCTGGGACCACCCTGCACGTAAGTGGCTGCATGAGTGGCTCGATCCATGTGGTCCTATGGTTGATGTCGTAAGGAAGTGCTGGCCTGAAAGGAAGGGGATGTACACCTGTGAGTACATCATCACTGTCTGATTTTGAAACTTGACCTATTCTATAGGATAGGCTGGAACCAGAAAATCAATGCTCGTGAGAGTAACTACGGTACACGAATCGACTACTTTCTTCTCACCAAAGGTCTGTTACCATGGCTTAAGCATGGGGATATTCTCCCTTCAATAAAAGGGTCAGATCATTGTCCTGTCTACATTGATTTTTACGATGAAATAAAAGATGAACAAGGCAAGACGTTAAGTCTGAAAGATCTCATGAATCCTAAAAAGGAAGAGCGGGAGACACCAAGGCTTGCAACTAAGTATTGGGCAGAATATTCTGGGAAACAGAAGCTACTGTCAAACTTTTTCAAGAAGAAAAGTATATCTCGTGACTCAAGTTTGGCGGCTCCCGTAACACCTTCAGGTCAGATCAGAACGTTGCCCAAGGTTGTAATTGAGTTGGACCCACCAAAACCTGTCGGAGCGTTGCAGGAGGGGAATACGGGATCTCACTCACACTCTCAAGACACGACACTCTTTTCAAGTGATAGAGGAAATTTAACAAAAGAAGACTCGGAAGGGCAGCTGTCAGAATCTTCTCCCTCACCTTCCAATCTCACTGCTTCATCGTCATCGAAGGCTGGTGGGTCCCTTGACAAATCTACCAAACATCCCTCGAAACGCAAGAAAATGCAGGCGGATAGTAATTATCCCCCTCAAACCACTAAAAGGCTTAAGAAATATGAACAACAGACTAAATCGAAGGCTAGATCTAAGAATCCGTTATCTTCACAAACTAAACTCTCTTCATTCTTTACCGGGCCCTCCCCTCTCAAGAACATGCAGGCGTTGCAGACGAACCAAAAAACATACACTCGGGGAGCCTTGAGGACATAGAATATATAGACGTAGATGCATTAATGGACGTCTCCTCCGCGGTTGATAGCCCGCGTTCTCAGTCCCAGTCCTCTATACCAACTCCATCTCCGTCGTTGTCCCTTCCAACGCTATCAGGATCTAACACCGACAACGGGAAAGAAAAGGATAACTCTCAATCATGGAGAACACTTTTCGCGAGAGTTGAGCCACCACGATGCATGGTGCACGGGGAGTATGCGAAACAGTTTACTGTTAACAAACCAGGTCCAAACAAAGGGAAGACATTCTTTGTCTGTTCTAGGTATGCTTCCTAATTTCTTGCCAAATCCTATTGTTGATGTGTATCACCATACAGACCTGTTGGACCTGGTTACGATGCTGGACGGGACGTGCGAAGACGTGAAGAAGTCGATCCAAGATACAGATGTAATTTTTTCAAATGGAGTCATGAAGTGAAACGAGAGAGTCGTCGTGATTGAACGGTTTTTTAGATTATTTCCAAACCAGCCATGAGGGCATCTCTTGACAAACTTACTTTTAGTTATCTGTAACATTTAATCCTCGCGCATGCAATCTGTATATTATGGATGTGTATTGTAGAGTAGGTCCGATGTTTCATTCTCTTTAAAAATCCTTTATCTACTTGCATATGAATTCGGAACAGTGAGAATCACGATGGGTCTAGTATCATGTATGTCTGTTGAGAATAAGAAAGACAAAAAAGCAAATTACGAATACTAAATGATATTTAGCGATAAAAGCCACCGAACGGGGCCGGGTAGAGCTGGCCTAGGGGTACTATAATTTGCCTCCGGCCATATGGGTGTACGATCGACGAAGACGTGTGCTCTTAATTTGTATTCTCACGAAAGGTCGCATTCAATGAGTCTGTACCTCTTCGATGATATTCACTTTCCTCCTTCCCTACTTCCTTGTTTGACTATCCTATCTCTTTCTGTCTTATTCTGGAGCCTTATCGCGTCGCAGTGTCTCCATAGGCTTTGCCCATCACGGCGTTTTGCGCCGTACACAGTCTAGGACTCACACATAGGATACACAACCAGTCATTTCTCGCGACTCACTTCTGATTCTCCTGAGAACAGAGATAACGAGAAGCGGGTTTAACTAAGACTTGTGATTTTGTACAAGTGAGGGACCTTGTCTGGTGTAACCTCGTCATGACTTTCTTCTTACAACGACTCAGAACGTATGTACCATCTCTAGCTCATAATTTAAGAATCCCTACTGACCAGATTTCTTGCTCTCTTTTGGGACTGGAAGGACTGCGTGCTCCTCCTCGCAAAGCTCCAGCGAGAAAAAGCGATCTTCTGAGACTGACGTTTCCATCGTGGATATCAAACTTGACAACATAGATCTGGAGACAAACTCCGCTCCATCTTCCCCCATGAGCGAAGTTTACCGAATGGCTCAAGGGAGATGCATCCAGTGAGTTGTATTGTCGATTTCGTCATAGGGAGTCATATGGTATACTTATAGTTCATACATAGAATAATATGTCGAATGATTCCTTGGAGGATTTTTATGACTTCAGCGACCCGAATATAGAGGAAGATGCTGGGCGGATTGAAGATGATTCTCCATATCCGGAGGTTCGGTGTGCCGTGTCAAATGTTGACGACCCCGAGATGCCGGCAAGGTGAGCACTGTTGATCCACCTCCGCACGAGACACTGAGATTGATCCCCCCTCCAAAGTACGTTTCGGGCTTGGTTTATGGGGATCATCTGTGCGATTATCTTCCCCGGTCTAAATCAGTTCATGTTCTTTCGTTGGCCGACCGTAGCCGTAGGAAATGTTAGATTTTTCTTCTTTTATGTTGACAATAATTAATTATATGTTTATGACCTAGCTTGTGGCTGTCCTATTATCTTATCCCATTGGTCGTTTGTGGGCTCGTGTAGTCCCAGAAAAGAAGATACTTGGTATTTCACTCAACCCGGGCCCATTTACATTGAAGGAGCATGTTATCATTACTATAATGGCATCTGTTGGCGGCAGGTCTGCTTATGCAGTAAGCTTTCGTCATTCCGACTCCGCGTAATCTCCTGAATACTAAGTTCTTTCGGAACTAATTCACTCAATAAATTAGACGGATATCATTGCAGTCCAGCGTGTATACTATAACCAAGTTTACAATTTCTCGTACCAATGGATGCTCGTTATGTCCACACAACTTATCGGATTTTCCATTGGAGGTATTTCACGAAGATTTCTAGTTGACCCGCCTTCCATGAGTGAGTTATTTTTGCTTCTCTCCGATTATCAATGATGTAATCAAAGTTATTTTAATCTTGGAATTATCAAGTTTGGCCTACAAACTTGGTCACATGCGCGCTTTTCAATACACTTCACTCCCAAGAGTATATTGGAATGGGGCAACGCGGAGGCTGGTCAAGGGAACGATTCTTCTTTATTTGCTTAGCTGCTGGCACTCTATACTGTCTGTACTTCATCAATATCCCGTATTGCAAGCGCAGATGATTGACCTCATTTATCACAGATTTCATCCCTGGGTACCTGTTCACAGCATTGTCGATGTTCACATGGGTATGTTGGATTGTCCCCTATAATAGTAAGTGGGTTTCTCCGACCAATTATAGTCTATATATTGCTTTACTCATGGCCATTTGTATCGCCGAGTAGCGGTAGGACTTATGAGTTGATATCTTCCTTTCCGCGGGACTTATTCCATAATTAGGCTGTCAAACAGATGTTTGGCTATGCTAGCGGCATGGGGTAGGTTCTATTAAGATGTGTGCCTTATGAATTTTGATGTTTTTCTCTACTAGGATGTCAATTCTTACATTTGACTGGGCCCAGATCGCGTATATTGGGAGTCCGTAAGTAGACTATCTTGATGATATTAACGACCTTTTGTTCTGATGTTTGGCTTGTAGACTTGCCACCCCATGTGCGATCTCTTATCTATATTTTATGGGAACCATGTCTGACTAGGATATAGGGTGGGCAGCTGCGAACATTACTGTCGGATTCGTCATATTTTACTGTAAGTTATTTTATCTACCATAGTTACATGGGCTGATCTTCTCTTATAGGGATTTTAACTCCCATTCTTTATGTGAGAAATATCGGAGATATGTTATCAACTTTCTGACATGTCTTGGTTATTTTAGTTCTGCAACGTTTGGAATAGTCAATATATGCCGTGAGCTGCGCACCTCTTTTTGTTTCTATCTACTTCTCACGAAAAACGGACGCAGAATAATGTCTCGGATGTCCTATGATAACGAAGGAAATACCTATAATGTCAGTAGAATACTAACGCCAGAGGCAACTCTGGATCTCGATGCATACAAGGGATATAGTCCACTTTATCTTCCGTAAGCTTTATTTTAGCGGCGGTAATCATAAAATATTAACTCTTTTTTTTTGTAAGGACGGCCTTTGCTGTCTCGTACGGCTTGAGTTTTGCGAGCATAACAGCAACAATTATGCATACAATACTTTACACTCATAAATCACTGATCAGCCGATTCAAAGGAGGCATTGGAGAAAGACCAGATATCCATGCTAGACTTATGGCAAATTATCGTCGAGGTGCTTCACTTATACATCTGGTATGTTTTCAACAGTTTCTAACTTCTTATAATAGTCCCGGACTGGTGGTACGCTACTATATTTTGTGAGTGTCTTGCAAAGAGTCTGGATGTACCCACTGAAGACTCCTCTAGTGTCAATGTTTGCTTTTGGGGCCATCAGTATCGAAGTCTGGCCTACCCAAATGCCTGTTTGGGCTTTAGTAATAGCATTATTACTGGGTATTAATTGAACTATCTCTTGGGTTTTCGACAACATCTTACTCTCTTTTCATAGCTCTCTGCTACACTATACCTGTCGGTATAATTCAGGCTATAACAAATCAGCAAATAGCTATCAACGTTATTGCAGAACTCATTGCTGGGTATGCAGTTCCCGGACGTCCTATATCCATGATGCTTTTCAAGGTATAACATCTTAATCAAAGTTTGTTTCTAAATGAGTCAATGACCTTGCTATAGACATATGCATATATCGGTGTAACTCAGGCTCTTAGATTCACGTCTGATTTCAAACTCGGCCACTACATGAAAATCCCGCCTCGGGCTATGTTTTGGTGTCAGGTTGTAGCGACAATTGTCGCTGGAACTGTGCAATTGGCGGTACAATCATGGATGTTTACCAATATCCGTATGTTTTCTACTGATCTGCCCTAGCCTTATACTCACGAGTACTCTGAAGCGGATATGTGTGATCCACAACATATCAATGGCTTCATCTGCCCAGATACCGAGGTATTTACTACTCAGTAGTTTGATCAAAGCACAGACTTACTTAATTTAATGAAGGTATTCTACACTGCCAGTATCATCTGGGGTGTTATTGGCCCCTCCAATCAATTTTCCCGAGGACAAACGTACTAGTGTGTCATTTATTCGGATATGTTTAAACTGAACGTCATTAATTTTATTCTTTAGTCGTATGTATATTGACATCCTACATTCTGCCCTCTTACCAAACTTAGATCAAATCAGCCCTAGTTTTCTTCTTTATTATTGGCGCTGTACTCCCGGTCATCTCTTACATCTTACTAAAGAAATTCCCGAACCACTTACTGCGGTACATCAAGTGAGTGAAACTTCATTCTTATTGATGTCAATCTGGTGTTTGACTGGGTTCCAAATCTAGTGTTCCGCTTATACTCGGGGGAACAAACCTTATACCTCCAGCAACTGCTGTTAATTATGTCCCCTGGGCTCTTGTGGGTTTCATTTTTCAGTATGTTGTAAGGCGACGGCACTTTTCATGGTGGGCAAAATATAACTGTAAGTGGTGGCTTTCGGAATCTGTATGAATGGTGAGATTAAACCTTCCTCTCAAAGACGTCTTGTCTGCTGCGCTGGACTCGAGCATAGCTCTCGGGTCCCTGTTGATCTTCTTCTGGTGAGAACTTCGTCGCAAAAGAAGAGTCTAATTAAACTGAAAATGTTATTTCCCCGAACAGTCTCCAATTTCCCAAAAATAACGCTATAGGAGCAAATTCAATACAGACTTGGTGGGGTAATAATGTATACAAAGACACTGCGGACTGGGAGAGTCTTCCTAACTTGTCGGTAGAGAGCGGAATGACATTTGGGTGGGTTTATCAGTCTTCAATTATAGGTCTCCTTACTCACCACTTCTCCAGGCCCAAGCAATGGTAGTGTCTGCTACTCCCGATCCCAGTGCATAAGACCCGACGTGGGTACGTCGTATGCTATCAAGTGATTATTTCCTCCGCAAACTCTCATCGAATGCGGAGACACTCTTGAATAAACGATACGTTACCCTTCTTGGCTGCCTTCCCTGCTCTGTAAAAGCTTAGTCCACTTCCCTTCCCCTTCTTCTTCGCCCTTCTTGGACTATAACCCTCGATATTTTTGAGTTTGCATATTTCAAATATAACGTTTATTTGCTTGCATCTTATTACGCTGATTTATTACATCTTTGGGTCGTCTTGCCGTCTTGGATCTGTTTTCATCTGTTACTGTTGCTGTTTGTCAATGTTCATCAATGTTACTACTTTTCTGTCTCCTTTCCCATCCACTCATCTCCCGTATCCTTCAATCTATCTTTTTGATTAGCAACTTCTTTTGCTGGCTTTCATAATATCCCCCATATCCCCCATGTCACACTAGCTCAGCCTTTTCCATCACCCAAGTTCCCTTTCCGTCTTAAATTTTGTTATTTTTATCATTAGATCAAAACTACTTGTTGTACTCTTATGCTTTGTATCATGCCCATTACGAGCCTTTTGTGTTGTGCTTTAATCTCAATCAGATCATGTAATCGGAATGGAATTTATATCCTGTAATCTTACATTGATATATTCGTTATATGTCTTTTTGTAATCTGCTTTACATAAAAGCCGAGCTCCCGTTCTCAACCTTTCCTAGATCTCTCATGTAAAAGAAGCTATGGGTAGCTCAAGAGTTCGTCGCGGAATTAACTGGGGACAACTACATACGACCCTTACTCTTTCTGGTGCAAAAGAAGCTCGTGGATGAGAAAGAACTTGTTTGAATTGGCAAGATAATCATGAATTCTCCGAGAAGACCGAGATTTAAGAAGTTCTCTCGGCATGCGAGTATTAATCACTATGGATGAGCGGCATGTAATATGAAGCTCGAATGCAAGTAGTATGTAACAAAGATGCCTGAGTCTTGTTGCTGATATAATAAAGATACTTTGATGCAGATGATGCAGATTCAGAAATCTAGTTTCAGAAATAGCAGATCAAGATGCACTTGTTAGAGGAAGTCTGCAACACTAGTGCATACTTGACGACAACCAGCCTAGAGAGAAGCATTTTCATGGTTATGAATAGCTCTAAAAGTCTTCGTATCCTATCGTTCAACTTTCTCAGAGTTTAAAGTTTTCGAAAAGATCCTTATCATATCATTAGATGCAACATATAGGTTTCCCGATGCTTAACTCATCAATTTTTATGAGAAGTTTTTCTCTTTTTTTCTGTATGAACGCTTTTGTTCCAAGCCGTGTATGGACGTTGAAATATTGGGTTCGGCCAATTGTCGTGTGGTGGCTTGGAAAATGCAAAAGAACGCTTGTTATTAGTATAACAATTACATGTAATAATTATAATAACTTAAATAAGTGATCACCGATGGGACCTGTCCATACTCTCACGTGCCCAAGCTAACACAAAAAAAGTGATCCGTGACTCAAAAATCATAATTTAGAAGGTAACAAGTCTCCAGCCATTTGTATATATAGATATCACGATCTATGGCCTCTTCCTTAGTTGCTGTGACGAAAACCAGTCTCCCAGAAACAGACACCCTCAAGTTCATTTCAAGCGGGAAAGTACGTGATTTGTACGAGATTAAGGATGGCAAGGACGAGTATCTACTGTTCGTTGCATCAGACAGAATCTCGGCGTACGACGTCATTTTAAATAACGTGCGTATATAGCTCGCTTGTATGTATGTGATCACTCTTTTCAGATATGGAATATCCTTGTTCCTTTGACCTGTTTCTGATGGTGTTCGTCCACATATAAAGCTAACGCATATATCTAGGGTGTTCCAGGAAAGGGCATTCTCCTTACTCAGATATCTGTTTTCTGGTTTGATCATCTTCGAGAAATAATCGAAAATCATGTTGTAGCAAGCAACTTGGAAGCTATGCCTCCTGGTATCCAATCTCAGATATCCGCTCACTGGGAGAATTTGTTACAAGGGAGGACTCTACTCGTCCGCAAGGCCCAAGTAGTAAAGCTTGAAGCTATCGTGCGTGGATATCTCACAGGTGTGCCTAATATCGTTGTCCAGTTCTTGTATATGTAGATATAGACGTCTGTATTCCATAAGGTTCTGGCTGGGCGGAGTACAAGAAGTCTGGAACCGTACACGGAATCAAGTTACCTGAAGGATACGTCGAATCTTCAAAGCTCGATGAACCCCTTTTCACACCATCCACTAAGGCAGATCAAGGAGAACATGACGAGAATATTTCTCCTGAACAAGGTTAGTCACCTTGTATGCGAGTTTAATGGTCCACTCACAACATGAATCGTTTATGCATACGATAACAACATATACAACAGCAAAGAAACTGCTCGGAGATGAACTATACACACAAGTCTCTACTGCCGCCGTCTCTCTGTTCAAAGCTGCATCTACATATGCACTTTCAAAAGGCCTTATCCTCGCTGATACGAAGTTTGAATTCGGTCTTATTCCAGCCACCTCCACTTCCTCATCCTCACGAACCATAACTCTTCCTGAGACAGGGGTCGCTTACAACCTAATACTAATCGACGAAGCTCTCACTCCCGATAGCTCCCGGTACTGGTCTGCGTCAGCCTACGAACCTGGTCGCCCACAAGCATCGTATGATAAACAGTTCTTACGAGACTGGTTGACTGCAAATGGATTCAAAAAAGGGTTTGAAAGTGGACCAGAAGGGAAAGAGGGAGAAGGTTGGACGATGAGTGAAGAAGTAGTAGAGGGAACGAGGAAGAGATATGAAGAAGTTGTCAAAATGTTGACTCAGTGATAGAAAACATCAAAGGAAGACGGCAAATGGAAAATTGCTGGGTATACACTGTATGATAATTTAAAGAGTAAACAAAGTACATCTGTAGATTTTTAGTTGCAGTGAAGCTCGGAAGTGTATGCTCAAATACTAAATATATGATTAATCAGTCGATAAGTCTCATCAATCTCGATGAAACCTTGTAGTTGTATCTATGTCACCAGGATGATATTGATATAAAAAAAACGCTGAGAACCTAATTAATGGATAAAATTGAACTTATATCATATCATAGTATATGTCGTCATATCTATCTCATGACAAAAAATACAGTTTGTAAACTGCCCACATTGTCAGTTTTTCTATCAGTGTAATAACAGTAATTCATATTAAACGCAACTCTGACCAAACCATAACCTTGCAGGGTAGAAGCGAGCCCATCAGCTACAACATCAGAGATTGAGACAAAGGAAGGGAGCTGGTAATTTTCTATTGTAAAGATAGACCTCGACTTGAGTAGCGAAGAAACAGACAAACGAGGTATCATTGCTGTGACTGCACTGTGCAGTAAGGGTATAACGTGGGTTGACGGCTCATTATACGTCTTTTTTTCTCTCTTTACATAGCTAAACTGCAAATGCCACACTATGAGTATCAGATGATACCTTGTAATCATAAAACTCTGCAGTACCTTTCTGAAGAGCCGTGTCTTTTTCCTCGACTTCGGATATATGAAATTCATCAGGTTGTCGATTTCTGAATGCTCGATTGAAAGCCCAACGATCCGTGACCACTCGCAAGTGTGTTAGGGGTATAAATCCCTTCTCTGATCAAACCCATCTATCCAAAGCGTCTCCAAGCTAGGTAATGACATCTTTCTCGCTTCATGCATATAGTGACTGTGTCTAGAGACGTATTCTGATAAAGATTCACAAAAGCCTAGCTTGTTTATGAAAGGGGCACGCCCAAAGAAGTACAAAGACGCGGTAATGATATCGGATAATCCTATGGCTTAAGAGTATCCTCGACCACTTTAACCTTAAGGATGGTTTGGGAAAGCAGCTAAGGAAAACCAGAAAATATATATTAATATCTGATAAAGAATCAGTGACAAAAAGAAGAAGCTTCCGAATACTCAGTGTTTTAGACGAATAGTACTTATAGGCATCGTTGTCAGGGGATATCTACTAAAGTTACTAGACCCAGCGGAGATGACCTCGTTGTGCGTCATGGAATCATCAACATCTCCCTCCTTCAGATTATCTCTACATCTATTACTAATAACTTAGCGAAGCGAAGAGAGAGTACGTCTTCGAACCGGTTTTTGACTTTCAGGCTTCAGTTACAGTTCCATCAAGTTCCATCGGGACAGACTCCGCGCTCACTTGATACTCAGACGGATTCTCGAGTCTCAGCCTGATATCAGGCATATCCTGACTTCTTCGACTTAGACAAATCAATAAACGTAACAAAAATCCTATCAACTCAAAACATATCAGGACGCTACAAGTCTGGAACAACTTCTTAAAACAAGTCGCTATAAGTCACTTTGCTCATCCATATCATCTATATATATGGGTCAACCTGTGTATAGAGTAGACAGAGCCAATGGATGTTGGTTATGAGTAATCAGCGGAAATACTTATTCAAAAAACTGTTACTTGGGGAGGCTGTGTATCAAAGCTAACTGTGGGAGGATACTCGGCTTTGTAGCACAAGAGGGAGAGGCATATAGTTGTATACAAAATTCAACTGGATTCTGATATTCCTAATTTCATTCAAATTTGTTGCGCGAATGTCAAGTATAGACGGTTTCAAAATATAGAGTAATCTAGAGTTATCCCGTTCTTGAATATCTATATTATATGCGTAGCTCACAGACTGAATGTCCAAGGAAGTAAGATATTAGCAATGTTCTGGTGATCCATATGATCGAAGGTTTTATCGTACCCTCATCGCATTTTCTTTGTTGTGATCCTAACGTTCCATTCAACATAACAGGCTTATTCAGTTATTAAATACTGATAAATTTATATAAGGTAGTTTTTAGTAAGATATCAAATTACATAATCAACTTAACATACATCGAAAACTTTAAGGCTGGCCGTCTTTGGGGTACACAGGCGGCTATTTGGTGATGGGGTGAATTAAACATATCTGTCATGAGTACGGTACACGTGGATGTATGTGTTAAGGATGAGAAAAGCGATCTAAACTATTATCCATGCCATACAATCCAAACTTAGCAGCTCATATCATGGATCATCTATAAGTAATGATAGATAGCTCTAAGTTTGCTACTCCTGCAATTGACAAACCGTTTCATGTACATGTGATGATGCGCATGCAACTGAGTCCTTCGCATACGAACCCACCTTGAGATAAGGAAGCAGAGTTCCAAAACCCAGGACAGATATGTAATTTTCAGTAAGTCTCAGGGAGGTCAAATGGCGACAAGGAACGACGATAGGGAGATTGCTGGGAAATTAGTCGGGTGGCTTCAGGAGAACAAGAGAAGATGAATATATTTATGAGATGAGTCGTGGAACTTGTACCTGAGCTACACCTACAGAGAAGTAAAGAAAGAAAAACAAAGAGGGAATACTAATTTCCATTCTGAGATTATTAAACCGTAGGTCCAGGAAAGAAAAAAGATTATCAGTAGTTATTGATACAAATTTATGTTCTTGCTTTAAGTTATACAATTGGATAAAGTGCGCTGAGATACTCGATGAATGTTGCTAACTTTGGTATAAGATACTCCTAGGGCAGTGTGTGTGTGTGGGGGGGGGGTGAGATGACAGATAATGTGAGAGTCAATCAAAAGGAAAAGTCATGTAGAACTCAAGATACTGCGGCTGGTGATGGCTATAACAGCCACAAAAGATACAGATAGTCTTAATCTGATTCACATATCAAATCAGATCAGATAATCTCAACGATAGACGGATAAATCCTAGATCCAAAAAAAGATTGGAAGCCAATAGCAAGGCACGCGAGAAGAGTAGCAAAGGATGATTCAGTTACTTTTAGATCGGTATTGAGAAAAAAGTATAACTACAAACCCAAGAAAAGCCACCAGTGTTTGTACGAGCGCGAAGATCGCAGGGATCCACCTACGTAAAAGGCGCCAAGATATAGGTTAGCTTGGTTTCCTCTCAATTAAATCCCGAAAAATGCTGAAAAAGGAAAAAAAAAGAAGGTTTGCCTCATGCTCCCTTTTGTAGCAATTACGGTGGAAAGAGGAAATAGAACTCACGTAGACATATTGAAGTTACCGGCTTTATATAAAGCAGCCAGCAAATATCCGACCACCGCAGAACCGATGACCGCACCCAACAGACCAGATGCAAAGAAAAATAATAAAACTAGGAGTGCATAAACAGCGCGTGTACGATGTACGTTAGGCTTAGGTGGGAGACGCCGAGACGAGGTGAGAGACGATGCAGAAGGAAGAGCGGCACCGAACTGGAAGCTTGGAGAAGCGGGTGAAATAAAGTCCTGTGGGGTTGTGTTTTCCCCCTCTGTGATCGAGAATAAATTAGGAGCAAAGGGAGTTGTAGAAGTCGGGGTCGCTACGGAACTGTAAGTTGTTAGGGTTAGCGGGTGTTCCTCGGTCTCTGCCGTTGTGTCAGATACTTTTGGTTGTCTCGAGATGTTTTTCATGAAGAACAGAAAGCGGGGACGAAGTCTAGACTTCTTGAAAAGAGACGTAGTTTGAGTTTGAGGGTGCGGTCGGGTCTTGTAAGCGTTTTGTTGAGGATTTGGCGCAAAAGCAATGTTGATGAAAGCAGCTATTCCGCAGATGACAAAAATTGGTAAGTAGAAGATCAAGGTCCAGTAGAATGTGAAGCGGAAGATATCTGGTGATGAAATGAGAATCCGAGTGTGAGTAATTAGTATGTATTGATGTATTGTAATTGTATATAAGAAGCAAGGTGAAACTGGTCAGATGTCTCTGAGGCAGTTTCAAGTCCCGAGACTAAGTACAAAAAATGAGCGTAAAAGAGCGTATACATGACGGAAAAAGAATAAATCGATAACAAGAAGAAGGTGGAGGCAGTACGGCTAGAAGTTCAATGAGTGAGGTAAGGACAGGACGGAAGAGAGCTCCAGCTCGGATTATAGTAGGCAAAGTAAAGGATAAACCAAAATCGGAGAACTAGATACCCACCATCTGCGTTATACAAGTACTTGCCTCCGAATTGTACGGCAGGTTCGTGAGCAGCGCCAAAGAGATCAACCGCGGGGTTGTAAAGAGACGGCCAAGTTGGAGACTGCGCCTGGCTCATGGCGCACGCCGACGCGATGTTTAAAGAAACTTCTAGGTATTGTATTGAGGAAAGAAGAATATTATGATGTCAATTGTACTTTATATGACGACGAGTAGGCGGGAACGCATCATAGAAAGAAGGTTAAAGAAGATGAACGTTGAACGAAAAGGAGAGACGAAAGCCGCGAGTACGACGCGGTCATCTGGTTCTGCTTCGGACTTCCATACTTGTATAGGATCACTGATCCTCCGCTATCTCGACTTTCAAAATTGCCAACTCGATAGAAATTTTCTACAAAATTTGCCGAGAATTGGATTCGGAGAAGTAGAGTTCGTTCTAGCGAAGCGGTCAGCCGATGGAAAATACGAAATCCATGAATTGTGATTGGGTGGATTGCATTGCTACTTTTCTATTTACCATACAGAAACCCAAAACGAGGATGGGCAATAACATCATCCATCATTTACATTATTACCTTTTTTTTCTTTTTCTTTTCTTTTTTCTTGCTACGTGCTTTGCTTCTCCCTACCCCTGCTGCTACATATAATACCGCGATGCCCGCAAACCTCGCTCTGAGCTCCCCTTGACTTCGTCTCTCGATCTGCTTTGCTCCTTCCTCATTGCAATATAATCTTGCCCTTGTTCCAAAGCTTCTTAGCTCATAACCCTACCTAACGTGCTCTCTCTGGGTCATCAACCCTTCCTGTTACACAGTCGGGCATAGAAGACACTCTGCTATCAACGATCATACGCATATCATCTATCCAGCATGATGTCATATTGGCGCTCTGCTATTACATGGCTAGCTACTTCCAGTGGACTCTATGACAGCACTCCTGAGTCGAGTGCAGAGATTGAAAAGAGGACGATGCCATCCAGGCGCCGTCAGTCACCGAATGCACTTCCCAAGTTGAATACGGCAAGTCTCACGGAACCATCATCTGATCCTTATGTAGACGTAAACTCAAACTCATCCAAGTTATATTCACCTAATACGTCCTTCTCGCCTACGTTACTTATTCCCGGAGTAGTCAACACGCCGGTGATACTAATAGGTCCCTCCTTGTCCGTAAACAACGGCAGCAACACTTTGCGCCGTAGAGTACGTTCGAGTACGACCATTGACGAAAAGTGCAAAGGAGAATCGGGACGAGGAGGATATGGTTCAGAGTCGGTCCGCGATCCGGAAAAGTCGAAGCGTTCACAAACAGTGTCCGAATCTGGGGTAGACTCAGACTCGGAAGGTGATCGTTCAAGGCACCTTGCGCGCCGTGTTACGTTTGCTACTACAGATGGTATCTGGCAGGATATGATTCGTGAAGCTAGGTTTGGTTGAGTTTAATATGCATCTACTTTGTAGAGATTGGTCAAGGTTTCATTCTATACAGTAAAATTTTATCACCTTTGATGGTGGCACTAACCTGACCCCGCCTTTTTCATCCCTCCTCACTCCCCTGTACTTCTTTTCTTCACTTGATCATTTTATCATTCTACATCTTGTTACGTTATAGTTGAATTCTTGGCTTGTTTGTTATTAAGTTGAAAGAGTGATACCATATGCGCATGTACTATTACCCTTTTTGTGTATAATATAGATATCCACTGGAACGCACGGCGTATGATACGTTAGTATTGATTAGCGTTTATGATTGTATCAAACGTTGGAAGAGTATCATAAGGTAAGAGCTACGATGATACCTTCCACTTCTTTTAATCTCTACTGCACGAGTAGTGACGATAGACACGTGCTTATTATTTTCTATAGTTGGAAATGGTCTAGATGATTCGATAATCAGCTTCCCTCCCTACTTGACCCCATTCCAGTTTGCCGTCAAGGGGCCCTATTTGGTGCTCTCAGCTGTGTATAAACATATTGATGGATTCGACTTAAATACTTCCCTTCGCCCACCTTCGCCCACTCGAACTTATACACGAATTCGCACTTGGGCCCTTTTCTCTTGTTCCCTCCATCCCTCTTAATAATCTGCTCCTACTTAATTCACAGTCACCTAGAGACTTTTCCGGTGTTGGGGTTATCCAAATTTCAGTGTCTCTTTTATACCAACACACATTAATTCAGCCATCATGCCGCTCACGCCTTCCGATTCCGTCGACTCCTTTCTTTCCTGGATTGCTGCACCAACCACAACCGTTTCATCTGGAATGAGCGAAAAAGAGCAGGGCCAACTCATGCTTATTCTCCAGACAACTGCCTCCCGCAAAGAGCAAGAGCTTCATGAGAAGCAGGAACGACAGGATAGACATGATAGACAGGAGCGTCAAGAAAGGTTTGAACGAGTAGCACGCTTGAAGGAGCTGGCGCGATCTCCACTCGATGACATGGCTCGCCCACTTCTCCTTGTTCCTGTCAGTGATGGAACCAAAATCTTCAGTAGTAGCAGCAAAACCCATAATAGCAGCAGCAGCAGCCATCACAATAGCCCTCTCTCGCGTACTCATGACCATAATCATTCTCATACTCACACGCATGCACACGGGCACGGTCATAGCCATGGACACAGTCATACTAGTCACAATACACACTCACACGGGGCGGCATCGGAGGACGTAGTATTCAAAAAGACAACGCCGAAGTCTGCCGGAAATGACGGTGACACAAAATCATACATTACCTCCAATGCCTCAGAGAAGAACAAAACGTAGGGCATGGGCACTGGTGGGGGACATTCCGTTTCGGCCCGTTCCTATGGTGCAAGGTTTGGGGCGGCTACGGCACATTTTTCCTCCATTTCTCCTCTTGAACCTATTTTGCATGAACTCTGTACGTATAATATTCTCCCTGCCCTGACATCCATCCCTTATGGTTCTGGCTCAACTTTGAGGACTTAATGCAACTCTTTACAGATCGCTCATCATGTCCTGTTTCATTCACACCCATTCGGTGTCCTGTTTGGGGAACATTTTCCTCTTTATAAGCGCGTTCTGTGCGCTTGTCAGTCTGTTATTTCACTAGTTTACGCGTTTCGTTCTTAGTCGAATACGGTACGTCATCGTTCTCTCTATCGACTATCAGATCTTCTTTTCTTGCAACGCTTTTTTGTCTTCATGCTATGCCTTTATACTCTTTTCGTGCCTTTCTTTTTTCTGCAAATGAGAATATACTCCATATTGGAAGGAAGCTTCCACTTTTATCTTTGCTGTTCTACTTGTAATCGATTTTTCCTTTTTTCTTTCTTCAAAAACCATCCTTCTCTTTCATTGACAATATTATGTATGATCCTTATCTTTTCTTTGTTTCTGTTTTCCTTAAGCGAACCGACATCTCGACTGACCGACTGACTCGTGTGACTTAGGCTAAAACTAAGCCATGCAATTGAAGCATGATGCTTAACATCATATGCACCTCGCAACGAGACCTTGAATAATAATGTGCATGGTAAAATCTCCTTTCCTCTCTCCGTCAGACGCATCCAACAATCTCTTTTCTTACTACTTCCCACAGCTCTATATTGTACTGTATTGTATGTATTATTAGATGTAAACTAACGTTGATGTTCAATTCAATTGTAGGCGGTATTGACCCGATTTGATCGTCAAGATGATATTGATGTTGATATTGCAAAGAATGTGGGGAAAGGTGTGTGTTAGTGATTTGGTTGTCGTCCGACTCTCCTTGGGGAATGACGTCACTCCGAACTCTATTTTCTCTTGACATTTTCCCCTCGGAGGATACTTGTTCCAAAGCACGTGGCAGCATCATGGTTAGACCCGAGATCATCATCGTACCCTTTACTGATTCTGAGGCGACTCGCCCCTTCTTTTCGACCACGTCTTTCGCGTTGATAAACGATTGCCCAACTGACGTACCTGATCCAGATTTTACACACTATTTTTTCACTATATCCAATTGGATCTCTTTGATTTATCTTTCGTATGGTGCACTTTCTTCTTGAACTTTGTTAAAACAAGAAGAATGGTCTCTGTCACAAGTAATGGACGATGATTAGGAGGATATATCATATGACATATCAGATATCAACTGGTCAATTCGGGTCACTTTGACACATGAGGACCATTGAACTGGCGTACGTCTCAGTAAGACGTGGGCCATCTATCGTGGAGCACGTTAAGAAGGGCAGCTGAAAGACGATAAGGAGATGACGATTATAAGGAGAGGGTCGCTCAGTATATAGAATCATATCAGTGTATACGTCTAGCAGAGCAGATGATTCTATCAACATTGTACTATATCGTACTTTAACATACTTTATTTAATTACTGCTCGGAAGGTTTTAACTTTTACTTGACACTGTTAAGGTTCTTCCCCCTTTCCTTCTTTAGAACTGACTACTTCATCCATTCCTCTCTTCTATGTGTCCTTCGAAGACGCTGACTCACGCCATGAAGGAATTATACTTATGGTTACGTACGTGCTTACCCCCACTACGAGACAGCTGGTTGCGTTACTATCCCAGAGTAGCTATATACCTTCTAATCCAGAGTACAATATACATAGTATGCTTATAGTGTATGATTATACATTGGTATTATTATATATGGCTCTATGGCTACCGTCACAGCCGATAGATAAAATGCATCACACTTCTGCATTTCTTAACAATTTAGAGTGTCAACCCGTTAATGAAAAGCCGCGTCTTGGTTTAGAAGAAGAAGAATAAGAATAAGAAGAAAAAACCTTGAAAGAGACGAGAAAGGAATTTCTCCTCCCCTTTGTGTATTTTCTCAAAACTGATGCTCCTTTTTCTTCTAGGCCTTCTTATTTTCTTTTTTTCGTTTACTTCTATCTAATGTTCCATACTCTTTGATCCCGGGTACTCCGACAAGTTGTCCTGATCCAGTTAGATAGAAAGATGTGCTTCTCCGACTTCAAGTCCAGGCTATTGCCCTGAACCCTCATATAGCTTCTACCTCCGGGCCCCTCTAGGCTCTCCTCTGGGCGTTTGTGATACCAATGTTATGAGACAGGGGGGGGGTATACATAGAGATAAAAGCACGAGAGTAGTTAAATGACCTTTTCCGGAAGTTTTAGGTAAACCCGGATAGTTCCGTTCGGATGTAATTTTCCACAAACGGAAAATGACGATATTCAATCTTTTGCATCTTCTATATACACATATGGTAACGCCGTGAGAGTGATCGGAGAGGTGGTGAAGTTACCCACCCATAACAACAACAGAGGCCACACGGACATCGGACGTATGTCTATCGTCTTCGATTGAACAATCTCGATGTAGAAATAGAACTAATTGTATTCCGTAATCTTCGAGTTCTTGACGTTCCAGACCGCGGAAAGTAGTCAATACTGGGGTAAAACGTGTTGAAGGTTCGGGTACCTTGAGACTTGGGCATGATAGTCTTTGTAATCCGATGTATGCATACATGTATGTCATGTATGTCGTAGATCGCTTGATTCTGGGCATCAGCTCGCACAAGGAAGGAGAGGAAAAGGAATCATGTGAAGATAGAATTCAATTTGTCTCTTTGCGTTATTTATAACTACAGTAACTCAGTGGTATATAGCGACTACCTACATGTAACTGCGTGTATGATCCATCTTGGATTGACGCTTTTGCTTGTATATCATGTACCCTCTTGTAAATACAGTTACCGACCATGAGGCTCTCATGGTCCCTTGTTCAATGGGTTTACCATCCTTCATGCATCTAGGTATAACAAACCATGAGAATTAAGACAAGACTTTATGAACCCTACAGTATTAAACCCGTATAATTTGTAAGATGTTCAAACCCGATGAGTGGTAAAAATATCCGTCTTTCCTCCGCTATGTCCACGCAAGTCTCGTATATACGTTCCGGATCAAGAGCTGACGTTGGTCTTTTAGCTTGTTTGCAATTAAGACACGGATATCTCCTCCCGCGAGTTTCTTTGATGTTCGAGACCTAGAAGTATATACGATCTCAAGTATTGGCATCAGTGGTCCTAATTTTATATATATATATAATGAATTCATATAAACATGTATATATATTCGCGCAGATAGCCTTTGAGATTCAGCATTAGATATACCGTGCTCTTCTCCGTCTCTTTAATGAGCTTCTTTCACAAAGCGCTAGACTCCTGGTACGTCTCTGAGTCCTGTATTAGGGCTATGGCCATTTCACTTCTGATTTCTTGAGTGGATGTGCAGAGCCTCTTTATTTGAATCGCAGTGTCCATCTCAGCTTCCGTGGCTCGCGTTCTAGTAGACCTGATGCTACATTCTCCGGAGTGAGAGAGGTGTATTAGGATGCTATTGACGTAGGACAGCAAACACACAGAAGTTATCAACAAGAATGTAAAGGCTTAAAGGTAGATTATTATTTTGCAGGATCATGTAGTCGAGTAAGGAGTTCTATCGCAAGAGATTTATCTGAATCGTTAATACTAGCTACGATAACTAGTTGACCTGGTTTGATCCTGGAACAGACATCCTAATGGACTTCTTCCGTAGTTTCTAGATAGGTCAAGGGATGTTCCTATAATAAGGTGAAGTATTGATGGCCGACTTCATATAATACTCATATAATAATCGAGATATGATAATACTTAAACCCAAACTCTATCCCTATATTTAATCAAGTTTGGCGCGTTAGGTGAGGTATATATAATCCTAATCATCGTCAAATGTTCAATCAAGTCTCCAATATCCAAAAAGAGTAGTTAGTAGTGCTGTGCACAGACCTCGTTGTCTATTGCGGAAGTCCAAAAGAGCCTAGTGATAATCTATAATAGTTATAGATAACCTTCAAAGCAAAGAGTATCTACATAGCATTATTGTGTTAATCGAATGTATGGTACTAGTATCTCAGGATTCAGAGTTTTAAAGGGAAATTCTTTTTCCAAATAGTAACTCAATCTATAAAATAAATTTACTGTAATACTGTCGTCAGTGTGAGCTTTCTACAGATATCTCGCCTAAAGCACATCCATTCTTATCAAACTCTACATTCTGGACTGTGGCCCATTTTCCGTTTGTACTTCCAGATCTACACATTCATGGTGCACATATCACGTTTGCGTGCCACCTAATGAGAGACAATAGAGAAGGACCCTACCTCCTATCGTAGTGAGGTCAAAACGTGATACATCTGGAAAGGAGTATTGCAGTTCGATTAGCTTCCGCTTTTAGTTGAGAAAAAAGTAAATCTTACTATACATCGCCTTTGCTGTTTCTGTAAGAAAGTAGATCTATCAGTGTTTTGTACGATTTTGGACACTTATTTCTGCGTCTAGTTCCGTTTAGAGAATAGTACGAGGAACAAAGGAGAAGTGCCTAACTGTACTGTTACAGTTTTACGGCTGATAACCCTGTGGGATATTTGCCCTGATATATCCATTACTATATCCATTAAGAGCTCTTGCTACTCGACTAGAGCTCTACTAACCTGGATTTCGGTATGACAAGTAGAGAAGATTTCACACAGAAGGATACGAGACCGACTATGATCAAATACTGACTTTGTACATATAGCATCAATGCACTTTCTACAGTGTACCACATCTGCAAGGAAAACATAATCAAGAAGCATGTTAGTTGAATTATCTGTATATATTCCGGTAAGCTTGGGTATGTCTCTCTTTTTAAGTCTGGCATGCCATTACGGACTCAGACTCTTGCTTTTTAGCTTCCATATATGAGATTAAATGAGCTCATGAGATATACTTAGCGGAGATAAGAACTAGGAGACGCCTACTCTTAGAAGTCTCATCGTCTATTGTAGACCAAGACTCAGAAAGGTTGTGTTGGAACCTGCTTGATTAGTTCGAGCGATTGAAGAAGCCCTTAATCTAAGCTGTCGTCTTCTCTACGTGTGTACTGTATAGACCAGTCCGTACTTTTGTGTATTTTTCAATATTGGGTCCAGTTAGCTTCTTCAAATTGTCCTTAACTATTACTTCCGCCACTATATTTAGTTTACTTCTCATCCGAGTTTGACTTTCCATATAAGGGTATTTTCTATAAAGGAGTCCGTAAACAACAAGAGGGTTGAGCAATGTGTATGAACAATGCATGTTATGATTAGGCGCAAACTTCGTTTTAAACTACAAAGTTTCTAAATTCTAGTTCATCAATGTTGCAACTAGTAGGTGAGAAAATTGTTATGTAAACAGCAAAGGCCTTCAGCACCTATCATGATTGTTACATTGATACCCCTTATGGTATCTGTTTAAGATGTGAGACATGATACAAAATATAAAACAAGAAGCAACTCAGAAGCCCAAGTCTGATGAAGGTTTGGAAAAGGGCCTATAGAACTATATGTACATGTACATGTACATGTATATTTATCACTGAGTGACGATATCGGGTTATTTGAGCTAATATACTTGCGACTCATCTTTTTATCGTCGTCGGTATACGTATAGTGTTAATGTTTATGTAGCATATAGTAGTGACAAGAAGAGGTTCTCGGAGTTATATAATTCTTATCGTAAATTTGACCCATTATCAGTACAAGTAATTAACGTTATTTAGTGCTTAAGTATGTTTACTTACTCGGAAGGATACAAAGTGAAGTAAAGTAGGCCAACTAGAAATGGGTTGCAATTAGTAATACCTCGGAATTGCGTGAATCAATATAACCGGCATGGAATATTGCTTTCCTGTGTAGACAATTGATAACTTAGTCGTTCGCCAGTGACCTCATATATAATATACGTTCAATGCCAAAGCAAAACATTCGAGTGTCTTCGCACTTTGTCTGTCTCATTTGTATTTATACTAACAAGATTCATTTCAACTCATTGCATGAACACCGTTTCTGACAAAACGGCCAAGAAGCCTTCCACGCTATCATCTAAAGTAGCACCAAATAGAAAACCTCAAAGAACTGCACGTTTCGCAGATGAAGGTGCACTAAGGAAGGAACAAGAATACGAACCTGACCTTGCTGCGCTTAAGAGGCTGGTGCCAGCTCTCTCCCAAAAATTATCTACTTTACAATCTTGGGGCAAAGCTTGCAAGTCAAGCAGGGTAAACAAGGATATCAACAAGGCTGAGAAAAAGAAGATGAATTGAAGGGTAAGAAATTGACAGCAAGAGAAACAGTATCCAACGTCCTAAAAACCGGCTACGTACCCACAAGAAGTGATATTGAAGCTGTAAAAAAAAAGAGAGAAAATCTCAGAGCCCAAAAGGATGCGCAAAATGAGAGAATACGAGCTTCAGAAGCGAAAAAGGAAGCTGGATCTATTGTCGCGGATGAGCTTGTATATTGGGAAGGTAAGGGACATTGGTTGAAGACGATGGAGACGGAAAATAAACTCACCCAAGAAAATTCTGAACAACTCCGAATAAGCCTTGAGACACGATATGAGACTGTGAAAACTAAGGTGGAGGCCATCTTGTTCCCACCGACAACTTCTGATAGAAGTGCAGTCCCTGAACTACCGAAGAAATAACATTGATTTAATTCTATCAGTTTCTTACAACGTAATTTATTGGTATATTCTGGGAGTTCGAAAGAAGATAGATGTGAATATCGCTTTCCAGAAAAGTGTATGTCTATAAAACAACAAAAATACAACGATTATATCGATAGAAATAAGTTCAATTTACGAAGCATACAAGTAGGGGAACTCCTACATTACAAGTTATGATTACTTTTGAATGTTTTCAATAGCTAGCAACAGAGCTACTAATCAACCTTCATCTCATGAGCTTCGGCAATTTTCAGTGTTTCATGTTTCCCGGGGCGAGAAACGACGATTGTCGAGAAATTTGTACTATTTATTCGGATGAAACGGAGAAGATCAATGAACTCGATAGACAGTTGATCCCAGCGTCGAAAGAGCTCTACATTAGTGGGATGTGTGAGATCAGGGACTTCTATAGGCATATAAGCAACTTAAAAAATAGACGGAAGGATACCAAGAAATCACACCTATCCCAGTTCTATATTCCTCAAGCTCCATTTGCTTGAGATTCTCAAGTTGCATTTCTTTAGCGCTTTTTGGCCTCCCTTTCCGTCTACTCTTTCTTTCTTCTTCAAGAGCAGAGTCATGGCGAGCTAGCCAAACATCTCGTACAAGATCGTGCAGCTCTTCTAGAGTTAAGGCATTTTTCTCTGATTCAGGGGAATTGCGTGGTAAAAAAAGATAAACTTGTCGACTTTGTAAGATTTGGGGTCATCCACAGATTTAATAAATGTATATGTGTGATAAAAGAAGGAGAAACCTTACTGGAAGTCGAAGCTCGCTTTATTCTTTTTTCAGCTGCTGCTTCCATCTTGGACTTTCTGAGTTGTGAGCGTTCAACTTGAGCGGCTTTACGAGAGTTGGGGTGAAAGATTTTCTCTTTTTTCCCTTTTGAAGTAGCCATTATTTGATCTTCTAGTATTATGAAGGAACAGAAGAGACTATAAACGTCCAATACTTGAGATACAGGCAGAGGCGCAAGTAAATTCTTACATAGTGCCCATCCTAATGAAGTAACGATGATCATATATTACTATATCATAGTACATGTATATGCATAGTATAATAAGTATTGAAGTAGATTTATACTATTATTTGTTAGATAGATTTATAAGTGTATCATTATATGCATGTAAATCGATTGTATCAACTTTGATATACGACATAGACAATCTTGGTACGCTCATGCCATAACCTATACGCCATCTAATTACTCAATGTAACTCAGTAAAGCGCTGTAATAACAATAATTATCATAATACCAGGATTAGAATAATTAAGAGTATTCATATTAATAATCATAATGCTTTGTAGTAACCGAATTAAGAAGTTAGTTCACAGGTTGGGTACCGGTAGTGTCCTCTTTTGCTGCTTAGGGATCCGCCACGAAAGTTCATCATCGTTGCTAGTGTTCAGCGATGACTTTCGCCAGTCTTCGTGCTGACAAACACCCAGAATCTATGTTGCCTCAACTGGCACACAACGCCTCTTCTCAGAGCATGTTTACTCCTTACCCCAGTTGTCTGATCTACGTACTGCTACAAAACGCAAACGCTCGAATAGTTGTACTTCGACAACAACCCCAGCTCTTGACACAAATTTAGTCAGCGAACCTCGTCTTGACTCTTTCAATAACTCTCCCTTCTCTATAGAATCCTGTGTAGGCTGTATAGTTGACTGTGGTGATAAGGAATGTCAGACATCAAAACAGGAGCAATGTTCAGATCAGTGTATCGTTATCCCTTGCGCTGATACATGCATTGAAACTCGTACAAATGACCACAACTACCAAGACGTATGCATAGAGGCCAGCTGTCAGGAGCAGCCTTGTGAAGGTGGAGAGAACTGTGGTTTTGGTTCTGAAGAATATGTAAGCAAATTGCTCATATATATATATATATATATATATATATGCGTGGACTGAATGGGCTAAAAATAACCTCTCAGCTTCAGTGCTGTACTGATTATCACGGAAATCTCACGTCTAACTTGAACATTAACGCAAATATGCCCCAAAACTGGGATTTCACGCTTGGTGATCTCCTAAGAATATCACAATATTCCGCTAATTTTACGGATTATCAAAACCTGTCGTTGATCAACCATGAAACAACTAATTCCCTTATCAGCCCTATCACTAATTCTTTAGTTATGGAAATCCACAAGAGGATGATCGAAACTTGCACTTTCCCTCAATATTGACTCAAGAAAAAATACCATCGGGAGAATCATCTACAGTATCCTCGCCTGATATCAATTACCCATGTCGATGGGCTGATTGCAACATGACTTTCAAATCAATAAACGAACTCGTCGGGCATGTCAATCTCACCCATCTCCATCCAAACTCATCTATCTCTCAGCCTCGGGGCAGTCTATCAGTACTAATGTAGAAGAAGCTCCTTTATTCTGTAGGTGGGATGACTGTCATAGCCATGGTGACATCTCTGCAATTCCTGGGCCATCAACAGGCTTTCAACCCAAGGTTGCACTAGATATATTATCGAGCCATCTATTCCAAGACCATTTAGGTGTTTCAGTGCCTCATTTTGATGTACTACCTTTGTCGATATCAGGTGATCCTGAAGCGAGAAAGCCTCAAGAAGAGGTCTGCCTCACCGACTTCACTTCTACCTCGGCGACTTCCATAAGCAATAATGCAGAACCTCAGCCACAAGTCTGCACTGCTTCGGAACGTGAGCAAGACAAAGAAAGAAAGTACGCTACACCAGAACCCTCTCCTCCACCGCTGACATACAATCAAGAGGTGTCCCATGACTGTGCTACTACGTCTCACGTCTGTTGCTGGGAGTCTTGCAATGCAACATTTGAAACTTGCGCAGACCTTACTGAGCACTTAACGGTTAGTCATGTTGGTTCGGGAAAGCGACGCTATGACTGCCACTGGAGTGGCTGCCCACGTTCCGGTAGTCAAGGATTTACGAGCAAGCAAAAATCTTACGACACCTTCAGGCGCATACAGGTCATAGGCCTTTTACATGCACGGAATGCGGACAACATTTCTCCGAGGCGGCTACCCTTCAACAGCATATGCGTCGACATACAAAAGAAAGTAAGAAAAATCACGTCTCCAAGGTTCAACCAAGCTGAGTAGAATGATTTTGTACTTAGAACCCTATGTTTGCGACTTTCCTGGGTGTGGTAAAGCCTTCGCAATAACGGGTGCTCTCACTATCCATAAGCGCACACATAATGGAGAACGACCATTTAAGTGTCCTCATTGTGATAGGTGAGGAATCTGTCTTATAGTTTTTGATTGAAATTATCTATGCTGATAACCATCCGATTACAGAGCTTTCTCTGAATCATCAAACCTCTCAAAACACGTATGTTGCTATTCTTCATTCATATTGTTAATCAGACCGGCTAAAGCACTTGGATTTTTGATAGCTTCGAACACATACAGGGGATAGGCCATACCATTGCCCGGTACCTGGCTGCGGAAAGGCATTTGCTCGTCCCGACCAGCTACAGCGTCACGTCAAGATTCATACAAAATCCAAGGGACAACAAGGGACAAAAACAGTTACTACTGAAGACCTCACATGATCTGATAAAATTCATTTTTGTGCATTTATCATCTCTCTTCTACATATATAAGGAAGTATCATACATGTACACCTGGTTCATGGTATACAAAAAAAAACACTATATTACAGATATTAATACCTGAACAGGCAATGATAGATCAGATCAAGGAGCAAAACCTATTGTATGCGTTAGTATAATTTGATGTAGAGTTGCAGAGCAAGGATAGCAATGTAGATCTTACCAGGTTCGTCTAAGAGACTTGACTCTTCAATACAAGCACGCACGAAATCAGAAAGGACCAAATATGGGCGTTTGGGCCTTTGAAATAGCATTGTAATAGAAATGCCTATGTGAACAGGATGGTTGACAGATATAAAGACATACCTAGATGTTTGCTTCATTAGTTCCTTGCGCCTGGCGGTGTCGCGTTTGTCGAGTACAACGTGTGTAAGCTTAGGGTCATCTAAGTCGACTATCTTCCCTCCATTTGCCATAATAATGCCTTCAATATCAACAAAACTGAATTTTACGTTGTATTCAAATGGATGAGGTAAAAATAATAATATTGAAAGTAGTAATAAGGGACCTACGAAGATGTGATTTGATCTCTGTATCTCGGTTTCACTTCCATATTATGTCTTTCAGCATTCGCGGGGGAGTCAAGATAAAAACAGAGATGACGGAATAGCATATCCGTATCATATTCCATAGCAGAATCGGTTTCCCCCATTTTGCTCTGTGATTCTGTAAGTAACTTCATCACAGCAGATACAATGGTCTTACTTGTACTTGAGAAAACATGGTTTCATTGGGTTTCTCATCATCACCTTCGACATCTTTAGTAGCTACCTCTTCTGCCTACGAGTATGGGCAGAGAAATAAGCTTTTTTCAAGTGATTTCAAAATATGTAACATACAGAAGTGTGATTCCCACTCTGATCGATACGTGAGGATCCAAGACTGTCAGACATAACCCATTCCTCTAATTCTGGATCAAAGCGTAATTCATCATATTCCGAGTCAGGGTCAGTTTCTGAGTCTGAGGCATCTTCATTATCAATGCTTCTTCTCAGTTCTTTTTCCACTGTTAGCCAATCGTCAAAGGAGGATCCTGTAACAAGACTTCCTGTTTTCTCTTCGTCTACCTGGGAAATCTCTGAGTCCCCTGCTGTAATTTTTCCGGTATCTTTTCCTCTGAAACATCAGCTCCAACGTAATCTTTATCAGCCTTTCTATCGTTGGTTGCATAAAAGAAATATCTAATGAACATGTCATGTTCAGTATGAAAACATTCAGAAACATCAAAGGTACGCGTACTTCCTATGTAGTGGGAGTCTCTTTCTTTCATCCACACAATCGTAAATCCATGAAGGGCGGATAATATCGTGAATTCCCTTATCTATTATTAATTTGATGTCGTATGCTGTTTTAAATTTCAGTATTCCAGTAATATTGGTGAAAACTAGTATAGCAAGGACTTATGTTACGTACGAGTGGAGAGCCCACCATAAACGACGAGTATAGGTTCGTCGCCTTTGACGACTTGAACATAGCTCCCACCATTCTCATGTATTCTACGACAGTTATGTGTGAGATTGATTAATTTATTCGCCACATGAACTTACAGTCTTAGCAACTCTCGCTTTTCCTTGTCACCATTTCTTTTTCCAGGATCAGAGGATACCACTTTTCATGTGCTCAATAGTTATATCTAAACTCAAGAAAAAAGGTTACTTACTGAACTTGAGGTTTTCAAAGATACCAGTTTTTTTCGTGAAATCCTGTAGATTTTCACCACGATATTCGGGTAACACCGTAACAGACTTCTTCGTTGACTTACGCTTCTTCGTTGATTTCCTGTAAATAAATAAATATATAAAAGAAGACTCTACTATACAGAGAGAGAAGATACCGACGGTTCGGGATCTTCCATCTTCCGTTTTTTTTCAAGCTTCATGCTTTCCAGAACCTCTAAAGACTCAGTCTGTACGTATTCGTCAAGCTGTTTGAGCTATCAATCTCACCAGTCACGGTCATGCATTCCGATATATTCTTGTCATCACGTATTCTCTTAGCACGAGGAAAACGCATCGTAAAACCAATATGGTATTGATCGGATGGGGTAATTTCGGCAGCCTTTACTTCCAGTAGAAATGAGCTTTACGCACGAGGAAGATAAAAAATCAGATGAATTTGATTGTACTTTCCAAAAAGCTACATACTCTTCAGGCTCAAGATAGATATCTCCTTTATCATCTGTTCCCTTCTTTGATGCTTGATACCAGGAAGGTATATTCTTCTTATCAAAGGTTTCCAATTGCGTTGGCGGATCCATACATAATCCGCATACGACAAACCAGTACCAATTCGAACAAAGCTAGAATATCTGATTCTCAAGGTTAGGGACATTGTCTCAGATATACTATGGAAATATGGATCATAAACTGACTTTATTTCATCTTCATCTTCATTGGTCTTCCTGTCATCTCTAGCAGCACAGATTAGAGTTGACACACCACCACTACGCCACCCTGAGCCGAAGTTTCCTCCTAAAGTTTTTTAGATTATACAATTTATATATCATGAGGATGGTCTATACCTATAACAATGACTTCGACCGTTTCTCCCATATTGTCCTGGTAAAGCAATTATTATACGTGGAACATAGTATGAATTAGTTGTGGATTACCATGTATTCCGGCTTAATTTTAACCCAATCCTTCTCTCTTCCCCCTAGTATATATCGGGAGCTTGGATGCTTGATGACAAGCCCTTCACCTCTACTTGCCATGATGTCCTCAAGGCGTTTTCGGACATCTGCAATGGTCGAGCCTTCGAATTCAGTGATAAATTCCATCCTCCCTTTCACCTCTTTTACATAAGCTCGTAGATTACGTTTACGAAACTTAACAGAACGATTCGTCAAGCACATCCCATTGAGGTACAGCATATCGAAGATTTTAACTTTTGATTGATTTGAACCTAATTCAAATGCACGAATAAAGGGAAGAGAATACTCACAATAAGGACGTGGACTGAGATGGTCCTTTGATTTATCTAGAAACACTCAAAAAATGTCTTCTGTTTAATTAATTATCTTACACACCGAGGGCAGCTGTCTTAAGAGTCCCAAAAGGGAGACTACGTTCTGAGACTGGGTCCCATACTAGCATCTCGCCATCAAGGATTATTCTAGACAGCTATCAGAATTGCAATAACCCAAAAGATACCCTTTACTCACTCTTGAACACGTGCATCGAAAGCATTCCATATATATGGAGTCAAGCTTCCCTTATCTGGAGTTCTACCATATAGATATGTGTAATCCTTTCCATTTCTGAAAATAAGATATAAAAACCGGCAGGCATGTAAATCGGTGTCTCAACAGACCTTGAGCTATAGAAGAAATTCTTTTTGCGCATGTGTATTTGCATACGTTCCCCATCTAGCTTTTCCTCAATGATGAACGGTTGACCTGACATTCCCTGAATGGCAGTTTCCAGTCTAGATCCAGGTTTGAAGCATAGCATTGGAGAAAATTTCTGCATGATGGTAACTTGTTTTTCTTCTGCATTAAGCCTTCGGCTTGTATCCCATAACTCATTTACAACTCTTTTCAAGTCAGAGCAAGCATTGAAGAGGTCAGTAGCATCTGGATGGTAAACAGAAAGTATAGTCCCTTCTTTAACAGAAATTTGCATATCTGATGATTTTATTTGAGTAACGAAACATAGGAACGATTATAAAGATCGATAACCTTTGAGTATAATGCGTGCAATCCACCTTTGTTCCTCGGATGTTGTATTATTGTAAACTCTCATCAGAATCTTTGTTTGTGCTTCTCTAGTAGATGAATTAAGTATGAAAGTCAACTTTAATCCAATGTCTCACGTACTGGCGACCTGAGTTCTGGCTCAGCTCATCCAGTATATTGTTTACATCTTCAACCGTCAAACTGCCATCTGCAACAGATGAACGCTTATTTACCACTTCATAGAGAACGCTAGGAAAATCCCGGCGGCAACCTAGAACACATGTGATAAGTATAATTCATTGCTTGAAACTGCGAAAATATACATCTTTTGTCATAGGTTTTTTCCATTTGAGAAGCCTGATAGAATCTGGGTCTTTCGGTCCTAAAGGAATGACTTTAATATATGTTTTGGCAAGATTGGTCTCCTTCAGGCCATATAAAGCTCGTTCAGTGTCTTTCTAATTATAAAATGAGTGCAATCCAAAAATCAGTAAAAGGATTTTCTATGTCTTTACCTGTGGTAGCAAAAGGCGCAAAACGGGATATAAATCCTTCCCAACATCTCTTCTCCATCCCTTCATAACAAAAGAATAATTGAGAATGATATTCCTTCACATACGAGCTTCATTGTTTCACATACATTGAACCACCTCTCAAGGAGTTTTCTTCTCTGATCTGCCTTTCTTTCGCCAGATAGTCTCTCAAACAGAGTTACAAGACGGGAGAAAGGCGGGGTTTTATGGTTTGGTGGGGGTAGAGGATAAGAACAGCTTGGAGTTTCGTCTTCTTGATGATCCTTGTCAACTTCAGGACTAGCTGATGACCCTGTTGATGATTTCATTGTTATCAGTGTCAAGAAAGGTCAGCTATACTCTCCGCTATCGTTCTACAGTGATGAAGAAGCGGGTGGTTGTAACGATTACAGTAAATGGAAGTTCACCTTCTTTATTATACTTTATTATATAAAACCACGTCCACGTGACGTGCGTCATCATCAGTCACCAGTAGTCATCCAAATTAAACGCGTCCAAAAAAGGCGAAGTCCAGAACGCCAGCCTCAGTCGTATTCCGAAGTATCTATAAATCTAGACGAGGTCAAGATGGAGTCGCACAGCTTATCTCTCAATTCTTATGGCATATACCTCAAACACTACTACCCCCTCGCAATTTCCCAAACGCAAGTATGACCATCCCCGGATGATTGGTCAATGGAAAATTGGGAGAACCATAGGAAAGGGGGCGATGGGTAACCTACATCTTCATATCCTTTTTAACAAGCATAACTTTGATACACTTTCTATTCAGGTGTTGTACGCATCGCAAGGCATGCAAAAACAGGCAAGTATGCTGCCATCAAGATTATGTCGAAGATGCAGGTTCTCCAGTCACGGTGTTCACTTGATAATCTAGCAGAAGAGGGAGAAAAAATTATGCGTGCTATTGAGCGAGAGATCGTAGTTATGAAGCTCATCGATCATCCTAATATCATGAGGCTTTATGATGTCTGGGAGACGTCAGGGGAGCTTTATCTTATACTTGAGTATATTGAAGGCGGGGAACTTTTTGACTATATCGCTGAAAACGGGCGTCTTCCTGAATCTGAGGCTCTTGATTATTTTCAACAGCTAATAGGCGCGATTGATTACTGCCATCATCTCAATATTGCTCATCGCGATCTTAAGCCCGAAAATATCCTACTTACAAAAGACAAAAGTATCAAAGTGGCAGATTTTGGATTGGCTGGTTGGCAATGTGGTGAAAACTTACTTCAAACTTCTTGCGGAAGCCCTCATTATGCTGCGCCTGAGGTTATCTCTGGCTTACCTTATGATGGACCTTCTGCCGATGTCTGGTCTTGTGGAATCATTCTATATGCGCTATTGGCTGGAAGGCTCCCGTTTGATGACGAGAAAGTTGAGTTACTACTAGAGAAAGTTCGCATAGGAAGTTTTGCCATGCCGCAGGAAATACCTCATGGAGCTCGAGACCTACTCAGAAGGATGCTTGACATTGACGTAGCAAAGCGAATAAAAATAGCCGACGTATTGAAGCACCCTTGGTTTTTGTCTCGAGTTCCAAGAAACGCAGATTATATTACTCCTTCAATTAACGATGTGGGTGATGCCTTAGCTTCTGCATCCGAAATTGATATGGACATATTTGCAAATTTACGTACCTTATGGCACGATCGGTCTGACGAAGATATCATGAAAGAACTTATGAATAAGGATAAGACATGGGAAAAAGTAGTATATTCTCTTCTTATAAAATATCGAACAAAATACCTAGAAGAATATGATGAATTAGAGCGCATACGCTCTCAACGTCGTGTTGAAAGGAAGAACAAGCGTATCAAAAAAGAAAAAGGAAAGATTGTTCTTTGTAGACCTGAGACGCCGCCTTCACAGGTGATCCGGCCCGAGGCACCAACACCTCAACGAGCTACCAATAAAACTACATATCATACACATTCGATTGCAAATAGTATTTGTCCAGAAAATGGCGATGATACTCAGAAACATATACCAGACTACTCTCCCTTATCACTGTTGTCTCCAGCCTTATCTCCAACCTCTCCTGAGTCTCCTATCTGGGGAGCATTAGATGTCGCACCTCCGTTGAACGTTCCAGAGTTGCAAGATGAACGAGTCCAGCATTATTTCCAACAGATAATGGACCACCTGAACACAATGCAATACGCATCAAGGACAACGCCATATCGGCTTCATAGTAATGGGGATCCCATGTTCCTCTCTTCTGAGCCAATCCCCCATATGAGTCCTTGCTTATCGGTCAAGCCATTTGCGCTTAATGAGGATGATCCAGATGCGACATATGTCCTAGTATCTTGTTCGGGAAAATCGCTTGAGGGGATGAAAGAAAAACATGTGCATGAATACAGTAACCATACTAGGTCAAAAGCGGACAAACGATCTGAGAAGGAGAATGAAGGTCGTATAATGAAAAAATCCTCATTGAGTAGGAACGTTCCTGGTCGTCGCCGAACACTAGGTGATCGGCATGTTCATATTGTGCTTCCGCCACCCATAAAACGAAAGACTCGGCGTCTTTCGTGTGAATCCTACTCTTCTCATTCTCCGACGTTTTCCATTTCGGAAGCGTCCTCTTCGTTTAACCTATCCTCGACTCCGAAAGCATGGTTCACCAACCTCTTCAAATTTCGCCCTGCATCTTTCACTCTCTTCTCTGTGAAGGATATCGAAACGACCCGCCATATATGTGAGACCTTACTTTCAAATTCAGGTGTACGTGTCCTGCTTGTGAGCAACGACGATATTCGAGGAATCCACTTCAAGTGCCAGTTGGATGAGATACGGGATCCCGCTGGAGTGATGGCTGTCATGAAGGCTGTGAAGTTCCGAGTTGAGTTCCAAGACTCGGAATTTTTCTATCAAACAGCAGAACTAGGCTATCAGGTTTCGGTCGTGATGACTTTGGAAAAAGGAGCTCTGTCCACGTTTCGTCTAGTCCACCAACGCCTGAAGAAAGAGTGGGATTTTGATAATGGCAATTCTCGAAGGCCAATAGTCTCATATCCAAGGTCATATCGAAGATCAACACCTTCAAGTTGTGCCTACTGACACGTAAACTCAAAAGTATTGGCTGTAAACGAGGCCCATTTGAAATTTCAAGCTTCCTTGTATTCACCACTTATTTATTTGAATTGTATGCTTAGTAGATTATTCAGTCATTATTTCTTCTAAATCAACTCACGAAGATGCCTGTTCTTGTCCTGAGTTCGTACTATAAGCAAAAGAACGCCCTTGAGTTGTTTGCCCGCCTGTGGACCCAATGCATGCTTCCTCATATTTGTAGTTGAGCGCACCAAGACGAACGTCTTTAATCTCTTCACCTGTGCCCTTCTGCTGAGAGCATGAAGTCGAGACTCGTCCTTCGACATTAGTGGTAGATGTGTCTTCAGTCCGTTGTGCCCAGAAATCCAGATATGTCGGTACAGTGTCTACGAATGAGGGATCGGCACTCGCGGCAGGAGATAAAATTAGCTCGGAATTTACAAGCGCTAGCATGACAGTCGGAACCAAGCCCTGAATTAATTTTTTTGAAATTGATACATAGAATCGAGTTAAAGGTAAGATGAGATTAAAATACATACCGTGATTTGTGGCATCATCTCAAAAATTATATATAAGGGATGGCTCCCGGTAACTCGCAACGGGTCAGTCACAAAGAGTATCAGTTCACAGAGCTTTCCCGCTGTAACGAAAGCTCCCGAATCAATGATGAGAAAAATGATCCGTAAATACGTTCTGTCTTGAGTGCGGATAGTAAAGGACCCATGAGGCCTAACTAACCACCTATGTCAGAATGAAGTATGAAATGAGTGGCCACTCTTATATGTCTATCTGGAGTGATATATCAGTTTGATTACTTACCAGATGCGTCCCGCTGTGAGAAGCGTGACAAGTATATTCGTCGCTAGAGATGTGGAAAACATGACGGTTGCCCAATGCCTCATAGTTTTGGTACTTAATTGCTGGGGTTTGAATAGTTGGGAATTCGATATAAAGCCAGTTGCTGCATAGTTATATGCGATCAGTACACTGTATTCAGTTACTTGTAATAACTTGATAACTTACTAGTTGTTGCTAGAATAAGTAATGCCGGTGCTATAACTATTCGGATATTTTTTCCCCAGACGACATAACAGCGCCAAGTTAGAACAATGTCTCCCAGTACTAGCTATGAAAGTTTTTGGTGTTCTGGATGAGATAACTTGGGTAAGTCTATAAAACTTGAAGAACGTTACAATTGTGATGTATATGATATCCTTGCCCCTGTTTATCGGGATGGTCGCATCGAACAGATACTTCGTCGCCGTTTCTGTCCCGGATCTCAATGCGTCGAGAGCAGAAACCATACGATACAAAGCTATGAACAGATGGCTTGTCGCGAGCATGTACCTATTCAAGCGTCATTATACATCAGTCAAGAACTTCTGTTTGAATGCATGTGAAACACACATCAAGCTCAGCAACCATGTTCCAGTGTTCCGTAGTTCCCGTGGCCGTTTTGTCGTTGTGAAGTAGATATACATGAAGAACATGAAACTATAAATGCCTGAGTAAATCAAGTGCGCCTATGATGAGCCATAATTTCTTGTTGACAGTGGTATCCGACATACCCCACAGTGACGAAGCCAACCAACCGCCAATGAGGTAGCTAATGTCGACAGTTACAGTAAGCATGACGTCGGAAGCAGGTTCACATGAGAAGACTGGTTCCAGCAATACCCAAGTCCTTATATAGACCGAGTCGGCAGGACGCAACTAGGCGACAAATAAGTTAAACTCATCAGAAGGTTGCCTGAAGATAAACCGCCAATCGTGAGGGTCAGAGGAGATCTTGTACTTATTTCCCGAACCAATAATTATTTTTTCCGAAAAGAATAGAAAATTTAGAAATCTTATATGGGAAGTACAAGCTTGCCGACGGCACGGGTCGCACGCTTTGATAGTAAGTCTAATGTGGGTCCATGAAGACCCTGAATACTGAATCTAGAGAATATGAAACACAAAGTAGATATACAGTTATTATGCTTTAGTGTCTATTTTACGGAATGCCACTCGTCAAACCTGGTGGAAAGCCTGAGAAGTCAACTTGATCTTGTATCGGGCGGTCTCTGATGTTGTATGATATTCGCAGCCTCAGGCGGACATGGCTCTGTCCAATCGGAGCATATTTCAGTAATATTGTGATATGAGACGTTTACAGGAAGCTTACCCCTACTGGAGCAATCACGCGCATTTGTTGAGTTTCTGTTGCTCCAGGACTAACACTATTACTTGACATTGGGAGCATCTGAAGTTGTTGCGTCTGAAAGACACGAAGTTATTTAACATCTCAAGAGTACGAAGTAGTATTCTGACCTTAGGTACAGCGGCCTGAAAGTTGATAGCATTTACCGTAGTATTCCCCGTAACCTGGAAACGCGCTAAAATATTCACTACACCTTTCTTTTGCTCACTCACTTGCGGAGTAAGTGTTATTTTTAACTCGTTCTTATCGTAGGCAATATAAGACTGCAGCTTTGGAGCAGAAGGGGCAGAAGTGGCAGCAGAAGGGGGTGAGGATGATTGGGCAGGAGAAAACAACGAGGACGAATCAACTGTAGGTGTTGAAGTTGGTGCTGGAGATGAAGAAGAGGGAGAAGACCCAAATAATCCGAGAATATCGTTGATAGAGTTCTTCTGAGCTTGAGGAGGGTTGGCTGCAGCCGTAGAACTAGAAGTTGTTGTAGGACTAGGACCAAAGATCTCCGCAAGCAAAGCTTGGCTATCCTGAACAACGGGAGCTTGAACTAGAGGACTATTGGCTACTGAAGTATCATCTCCAAGTAGATCGATCTACACAAAGAAACGATGAAAACATGAGGATTCGTTAGAACTGGGGTCCTACCTCTTTTGAAGCCGTAGATCCTACCGGCTTATTTTCAACGACTAATAAGAATTCATCGGTTAAAGTGAGCAATAAGTATCAGATAGCGAACTGACCAATGCCCATCACTGTCGCTTTTATCTCCGGTGCTGGCATTCTTTCTAAAACACCAAACTTTATCTCACCCAATTGGAGCAGGTTTTCAAATTCTACCGCACGCTGCTGGATCTCTAATTCAGGGCTAGTTGCGTAAGAGTCTAGCAGACTCATGATTCGTTGCTGCTGCGTGCTACTTGTTGTGGGACGTCCCGACATTTTGGTTAATGCAGTGAGAATAAATTGGCGAATGAGATAGTTTGCATAAGGGGAATCAAGAACAGAGACGAGAAGGTCAACCATGTCCATATCACTGGCCTGTGAGAATTTGGGAAACTAAATTCAGGAAAAAGAAAATCTATGAGCTTCAGAAGTGAAATCTACCTGTCGGGGTTGTTCTTCGTCTATGATACCGCCCTCAAGAAGTATTTCACTGTATTCACCGATCACCCACACCGCAGCAAGAGTCAGCGATTCTTGAGAGATATCAGACTGAAGCGCCAGATATAGCTTTGATGCAGTGTATGCCTGTAGTTCAGGTGTATGTGCGACTAGCCGGATGAACGCCGAAAGGATTTCTTCTCGAACATAATTTCCTGCCTGCAGAGTGCTCAGTATATATTGTAATCAGCATTAAGTATATACCAACAAGTTTCAGTACACGAAGGAAAGTATCAATATGCCACCGTTTGTTCGGAGCGAAGCGCTCAGCAGCTAAACTGATCTGTGTTGTCATGCCTAACTTAAATTCTGTATCTGCAACTTCCAAGAAAGCCAAGAGTTCACGTATAAGAACCCTGACGTTCTGTTCGTTAATTAGTGCATATGAAAGCTCCAGGGCACGCCGCCGGATGGATATATCGCCGTCCCGTAAGCAATCAAGAATAATATTTCGATGCCGCTGAACAGCGTTCGTATCCATTGATACAACTTTATTCAATGTATTGAGGGCTACATATCTGAAAACCCAAATTATCAGAATATAAGACTGTACTCGATATAGCACCTTGTTTAAAATATTGATACCTTATGTTATTATCACGATTACTGAGGAACTTTCCAAGTATGTTGATTGCCATGACACGTAAACCGCTATCTGCCTCAATTTCAAGTATCGTGAGGACGGTCTCGTACAGTATGGAATTTCCGACATTCTTCGTTGAGTCGGTGTTTGTAGCGACCTAGGCCCTCTTACTTAGAAACAGAATGTCAGCATATAGCCACTTTCCGTACCTGCGCCAGAATATCATTCATTGTTTCACTTGCTTGTTGGTCCCCTTTTCCAAGTAGCCGCATCAAGCGAAGAATCTTGACTTGAAGAAACGGATCCGTTATACCAGACACGTCGTGTTCTGGACTATACCCCGTTGTAACGAGGTTTTTCAGTTGGCGAACAAGCAGAGGTACCGCCTAAGAGATTGATATCAGAATTGCTTAGGTTATAACAGATGAAAATGTGTACACTTCGGAATTCATTTAAGCAGTTTTGGTCCATCTTGACCATTTCTGCGATGAGGGTTGTTGCAGCTAGCATATTTCCATGATTGCGGTCAGCCAGAAGGTTCTTTGCTTTAGCTATGAAGTGATCAATGAGGTCAGGAACTTTTTTGACGACACGAAGAGCACATAATGCAGCCTATGCGTGTTCCTAGTCAGTACCACTGATGTATTCGCTTTCATCAGTATAGACACGAAGGTATACCTTCTTGCGTATGTAAGTATTGCTTGATCCCAGCAGTTTCTCAATTTCGTTAGCAAGATCTCGGGACATCTCTTCCGAGGAGATGTTCGCGAACGTACATAGCGCAAGGCCAACTGCGTACATGTTTGAATGATTCATGTCACTATGACAGCATATGAGCGTATATCACGTTGTTGACAAAAACATGGATATATACTTCTTGAGTGAGTTTGTGACGAGTGTCAATACTTCCTGATTTTCATCAAGAAGGAGCATAATACCCAGATATCCTAATCGTTTGTCCGAGAATCTTGGACTAGCTACCAGTTTCAGACACTCAATCTGTCCAAAGTGAGCTGGATAGCCCAGCATATGTATATAAAGCAATTTTGCAACATTATTATGACGGGTATATGAGTCTTCTTCTTTGAATGAAGTGCGAATAGCAGCAGATTCTTTTTGTATAAGAGCTCGTTCGTCTGCAAGGGTCTTAGGGATACAACTACAATTAATAGCCTGCGATTATGTGTGACAATGACGCGGTACCTTGCATGCCCTGATAGCTTTAATAAGCGCTATAGCATACTCAGCAGATAGTTCCAATAACACGAGTAGCTACTTATCGGCTTACCTTTGAGATTGTGGTAAGGCATCCTTGTGCCAGGCTAAACTGATACAACTGACGATGTCAGGAGGGCGTGTCTGTTACTGACCCATCACGCATTGAGATTACTGGCACTCGCGGCGGAGGGCGCGTCTCGGTGTTAACCGAGCGTGCTTGACGAGTCCAAGGGCAGGTCAAGATCTCATACGGAGCATATGTCATGTCTACCTCGTCCTCCTCATTTTCGACTCCCCAGGCTCAAGGACACCCTTCAAGACGTGATAATCAGTCCGTATCGTCTGTACACTCAAGAGCAAGTGAGCGTTCTAGGAGCAGTCATTCAGGGACGGCTGTAAGATTGTCAATATTCTTTATTAAAATAAATGCCTTATCCAATAAACACGATTTGCTATTGTAAATAGCAGGTAGAACCGGCTGTTACTAGGCTTTTAGTCTCGATAAAGCAGCTGCTAGAAGCTTTGACGCTATGGAGTTCTGGGAAGATGGATGAAAATCAAGTCAGCGACGTGTATGTTCGCCTGGGAAATGACTTCAACGTTGCTGTGGCTGCATTCACGGCCTTCGAAATAGATATGAAGTACGTAGAACCTAACTTTTAACCATAAATACTTAATCAAATACCTATAAACGTGCTCATAGTGAGCTTCTTTCAGTCCCGGATGATCTCCGGGGTGTCCTTGAACAATGTCTTTCCGAAGATGCTACACCCGCAAATCTCGAGGTATACTTACCTCAAGTGCGGCAAATAATCACGAGCCTACTTCAAGGTCTCAGGACTAAGCAATCTACTTATCGAAGAATCACGTCCGAACGAAAACACAGAACTACTGACTCCCAAAGCTATAACCGTGAAAGCAGAACTAATCGCACATCAAGAGCAGACAGTGCGAGCTCTGTTAATGGTTCATCCCGTGTTCAACGCACTGTCTCTGCAGGAGATGCTAGCTCACTGCAGGTATCAACAAACGATAGTCGGCAAAGGCGTGTTGCCTCTTCATCTCGAACTACGTTACAACAACCACCTCAAGCTTCTCAGATTGATGACGGATACTTTGCTGGTGGTTTTGTCCCATCCTCTAGGACCCCTAGTTCTAACGAACAACGCCAGTCTAGTCACCGTCGTGAATTTTCTCGATCAAGCCAAACACCACGAAATGCCGAAGCGCAAGACGTTATTCGGTCTAGAAGTGCTACTCCAAGTTCACCTCAAACACCTGATGATCCTAACGACAATACATTGACTCTTTCACCAAAGCTGCCAGCCAAATCTGACCAAGAAGCTCCGCCTGTCCCTAGAGTTCCAGCCAATATCACACGTTATTCGCTTACTGATAATCCTGTTCCTTCGGTCGTTGTTGATAGTGTAACACCACTACAATCTTCAGAAAATATTGCTTCTATACCTCTGGATCGTAAAGATTCTTCGACATCTACAACTACTTTCGATACAGTGCCAGAAGCTCCTCCTCTTGAAACTCAAACGCCTGTTATAGCTAGTTCTCTTGCGGCGCTGAAAAAGAGCGAAGCTTTAGAAAGGCGTGCATCGAAGAGATTCTCTTCCTATAATATACAGAAGATGACCGGTGTTGGGAGTAGAGATAGGTCAAATATAGGACGAGGAATCAATAGGCGCTCCATGGCCGCTGACGCATCAAATATAAGCCCAGGGGATTTGAATGTCCTAACGGAGGAGGATGAAAGTGGTGTGGAGTCAAAGGACGTTGGAAGACCTGGTCCATCAAGGTTGTCTCGAACAACCACGCCAATTGACGAGGATATACCCCTATACCCCCGTTACCCTCAGCTTCCTCAAGTCTTGGACCGCCCCCTCTTCTAGCTCAAGCTTGTCATCTGCTGAATCACGAGTATCCTTGAAATCAGGGAAATCAACCGAAGACCCGGATCCTCCGTCCTCTAATACCTTGACGGTTTTCTTACAGCTGAACCGGGAAGTAAAAAAAGTGACCATTGAAAAGGGTCTTTCATTCATGTCGCTCCGAGTTCTGTTTGTTGATAAATTCTCGTACAATCCGGGTCAAGACAATTTTCCAGATATCTACATCCGTGATCCTCAAGCGGTGTCATGTATGAGCTTGAAGATGTGGATGAAGTTAGAGACAAGTGCCTGTTATCTCTGAATATTGATCGTAAGCCACCTTATACATAATACTTAATTCGAACGAGTTGAAAACTAATATATATATATAGCTTTGGACCAGATTAAACAACATATTGATCAACAGGTATCGGGCATAGCACAAGAGTTAAAGGAACTCAAGTCTACTGTAGGAACGTCGAGACGTATGTCTCAGTTACCACAAGCCCCAATTCTGACACATCCGTTTGGTGAAGTCGAAACGTCAGTTGTGCGGCCATCAGATAAACAATTTCAACGTGTCGCACGTCGTCTTTCTCGAATGGTGACTACAAAAGAGGAGGGTGGCCCTCCTTCTCCTCAACATCCAAATGGTTTACCCACACAAATGACCGGTAGTAGTCTACAACCTCAATGGACAGGAGGCTCAATCTTATCAGAAGCTTCGGGCCGTATTGTTACAGACTTGAAGAATCAGTTTGATGAGGTTCAGAATCTGCGACGGGATCTTGGTGTGATGCGGCAGTTGTATCTTGATTTCATGTCACAGACGAAGGAGTCCTTAAACACACTTCGCACGCAAACGCAGACAGTGCGCGAGCTCTCAAGGACGAAAGTTGCTGGTACCCGAGAGTTTGTTGAAGCTGGAAAGGCAAGCTTAGATTCACGATCACAGAATGTCCTCACCCGCATCGAGGACTTGCAAGACTCTGTTGAAAATTTGAAAGCCGATGTTCTGAAACGATTTGTCAGTCCCCGGTCTCAAGTTGTGAAGACTGTTGAGAAGGACATTGCAGAAGTGAAAGCTGAATTGCAGGGCCTCAAGGAATATGTTAGTACCGTGAAGCCAATGTGGAAAAAGACTTGGGAAAAAGAGCTGCAGAATATCGTGGAAGAGCAACAGTTCTTGAACCACGAAGAAGAGTTCATACAAGACATGGTGGACGATTATGCAGCTCTTGCGGAAGTGTTTGGTCACGTTTCAAAAGTTATTGCACTTCGGGAAGAAAAGCAGGGTAGCGTCCGTACTCGAGGCGTAAGGTTGCCACCTTCAGAAGAAAACTCTGGAGGGATTTCCAGTGTAATGATGGAGATTCGTACTGCGCAAGTCGACCCAGAAAAACGCATGAAAGCAATTGCACAAAGTCAAAAGAACCGTGAACGTGAGATGGCTGCCCGTTCAAATGAGTTCGAAGCAGAACTCAAGAATTTCGTTTCGGGTAAAAAACTAAAGTTAACAGGCGGTGCAGAGGAAACGGAACGGATGCGACAGAAGCGTAATGACATGACTCTTAAAGCCATGTTCAACGGTACCCCGACTACTGATATGGCTACAACCCCACTTTAGCGACTTTTTCAGTCCCAGAGAATCCTCCGAGTTAAAATAAGAAAGTCGCTTTCTTGTCATGTAGTTTAGAGTTTTTTTTTCTTGTTACTGTATCTTCACTCGTTATAAAGATGATCTCTTTTGCTTACATTCATTCTTTTGCTTCGGTGGATGCATGCTTACATCTGTTATCGGATTTTTTGTTTCTAATGTAAATGGACAATACGGCTCTTCAGGGACAGAAATGCATACTACCCTAATGATGTATCAAGACATGGCGATTGATCCCTAAATATGCACAGTAGATAAAAAGATGCAAGGTATCTTTTTGCAGTATCCAGTAGAATATAAGATCTTTCTACTTTTTTCTCTTTTTCTGACTTTCGTTATGCTTGTGCATTCTGCGTTGTTTCTCCATCAAACTAGCCTTTTTCTTCCCCCGTACAGCTTGACTGGCCAGGACCATCATCAAAGGCTTATTACGAGCTTTCTCGCGATTAGTTGAGCTACTCGGGTTTGCTTTTCCTCTCTTTCCCTTATTCGAACCATACTTTTCGCGCCCTTCACGTCCCTCTTTAATACTTGCCATCCGTTCTTCATAGGTTGCTTTCGCTTTTTTACGGGGGCCGAGGATATCTGCTTCTCCAAGGAGGACTGCCTCACCATCTTGAGGCTGGAACGACAACTTGGGGTCCGGCCGTTTTCGCTTAGAGGAACTGGAGCCTCCGGCCGCTTTTGATCGAAGGTCATTTAAGAGTGCGAAATCTGCTGGTGTGAGAATCTAATATGGGAATGAAAGCGTAGAGTGAATTGAGTTTTGGTCGTCAAGTGTTGAGAGAGTTCAATAAAGCTTACCTTGGTTGTTGCAATGCTCTGTAGAAGATCGGCAGGCGTCTCTGCCTCTTCCTCATCTACCTGCATTGCGTCTTGTTCGTTTTCGTTTTCGTCTTCATCTTCATCCTTCCCACTTTTTTCATTCTCTTCACCCTTTGAGTCCTTTGACTTCTTCGTATCCTTCTTTTCGTCATCACTATCGCTGATCTCTAAATCATTCTCAGAGTCGGAAGATACATCAATCCATCCTCCTGAATCAGACGAGCTATCCGAGTCTGAAGCAACTTCCCAGCCTGCCCAATCATCTTCATCGTCGCCACCATCGTCATCAGATTCTTCTGGCCCGTTCTCTTTCATTTTACGGATATGATCTTCCAGAAGCTGAAAAAGGAATAAGAACAAGAAGCACTAATGGACGTAAAAAGACTCTTACGTCGAGGCCTTCAATCGTGCCAGTTTTGGTTTCCTGGCCATAAGCAGCGGCTTGAATTGAGATACCTTTCATTGATGCCTCTTTGCCCTAGAAGAATCATTTTGTATTAGAGAAAGTGCTAGTTGTTGTGCATGTGAACTTACCCTTTCTCTGCGTTTCAACATAGACGGCATTTCCTGTCTATACAATTGAAGCAAAGCTCTTGCAGCAGTAATAACACCTTTGTCTTTGCTTTTCCTATACTCGACAAGATCACCGAGTAGATCTTCTTCCATCGCCCAAGGCTGGCGGCGACATACCTCACAAATAGCATTTAGACCTGCGGCAACTACCTCACTACCAACACCAGGGTGGACAAACTCATGGGCTAATTTGCGCAATACAGGAGTGAGTACATCAGGTGGTGTTAACGAATGAACGGAGGAAGCAAGGGCGGCGAGGATAGTAGGAATGCGAAGTTGTGAGGCAGTGAGATACTTAAGTAGATATGTGTAGAATGGAAGGACACATAATTTGTGTACACCCATTGCTCGACATAAAACTTGCATGTTCAATAGCTTGTGCTCTAGTAAATACCGCTTATCAAAACGCGAAAGAAGGTCAAATAACTTTTCAGCGAATGTTTGAGGGTCCTGTAAAAGATGTAAGGCAGCAAAGTTTGCATTTATATTCTCGTTTCTCTTCGCCTTGGCTTTCTATAGAAAATAATTAGAAAAAACGTTAATAAACGGGGAAAGTGTATATACCTTTTTGGCAGTTTTCACACTCTTAGCAAGTTTCTTGTCACCACTCCTTGTTTTCTTGTTAATTTCCCTCCTGTGCTGTAATGCTTTCACATTTGGCCCCTGAAAACTGTTAGTGTGAGAGATTGTCTAATATAAAGGAGCTAGTCACATACTTCATCTTCCTCATCGCTCGAATCTTCTTCGTTTTCTTCATCCAAGAAGAAATGGAGTGCGGCGCTTTGCACTTTGACGATAGGGTGAAGGCAGCCTAGAGATACAATCGACACAGACTTGGCATCATTCCTATTGGCATAGATTAGATATAGCCACGGAAGCTTAAAGGTGAGACTTACCATATCCCCTTTTTCCATAAATCTTTTGTCATAAACACAGCCCATAGAGCGTCATCACCAGCGGAGTGGGAAACATCTCCAGAACGCACAGGCTTCTTTCCCTTGTCAAAAACATAATCCATGTCTGCGCCTTGTTCGACCATCCGGAATAGCATGGCTTGAACAGCACGGTTGAGTTTGTGGTTATTTCGTTGCAGATTGGCCGTTTTGATTTCCTGCAAAATAGTTTTCCTGATGAAAGATCGAAGTGTAGAGGAGGAGGTACGGGGAAGCAAAGGGAATAATGTCTTCAGAAGTCTAGTAGTATTGTATTGATTAGCCCTATTCAAACTCCCAGAGTATGCAACAATCTTAGCTTACTCTGTAGGTGAAAGTGCCCCCTTCTTGCGAAGAATCAAAAGATTTGATATTAAGCTCTTTTTTACGTCCGCATTCAGTTCTCCATAGTGATTTAGAAGTAGATTAGATATCTCCGAAGCAAAATTTGTGGTTTCTTTTGGGTAACAGGGTGCAACCTATGGATCATGTAAACAAGAGGATGAGGATAGCAAGGTACGGAAAGTATCTCACCTGGGAGATGAAGGTTACTACATCCCGAATTGCTCTGATTGCTCGACAGGGTTAATTTGGAAGATATTCAAGATACTTTTGTAATGGTTCCATTGCTGTAAAAATTCTTCCTTGTATGCGGGCGGATCTCTTTTGATCAAGTTTTGAAGTTGAGGTAGATTTGAGGAAAGAAGGGCGCCCCTTCCAGCATGAGAACGAACCATACTTCTATTAAAGCGGGGGTGAAAGGCGGCAACACCGAGCTTCTAGTCGACTGAGCTCGTTGGTCGGTGAATATTGGGATAGTAAAATTATTGTACAAGGATCGGCGATCTCAAATATTACATCATCATCATCATTGATGGCTTAATATGATATGTATGGCAAGGGACGAGCGCGAAAGCAGTCTGGAGTCTAGATCCGGTAATGTAATGATTACACATAAGATGCCTCCTTGACCCGGGGCTCATACATTCTCTCTCTCGCACTCTCATCTGCCTCTCCTTTCTCTCAAGTATGCCAGTCACAGGCCGTATCCTCGATAACGCTTTAGAAGCCGTAGGACACACCCCACTTATCCGACTCGATAGGATAAGAGTTCATGAAGGACTTCGTTGTAATTTATGTATGTATGTCATATAATACTCATTCCTGTTTGTGGTACTGAGTCTTGATAGTGGGCAAGGTTGAATACATGTCTGTCGGAGGGTCCGTGAAGGACAGGATTGCAAAGCGTATGGTTGAAGCCGCTGAGGCGGAGGGGAAACTCATTCCTGGAAAGAGTGTTGTGATCGAACCGACGTCAGGGAATACTGGTGAGCTGTCTCCGGGATTCATATCCACATATCATACTTACGTATCGGGTTGTAGGAATTGGACTTGCATTGGCTTGTGCTATCAAGGTATTGTTTCTAATGTACTAAACTCAGTATAGTTGCTGAATACATTAGATAAGGGATATTCTGTGATCATAACAATGCCTGACAAGATGTCTCTTGTACGTCGGTTTCAAGATGTATATTGTAGTATATTTTTGCTTATCGGCACATAGGAGAAAGAGGCATCCCTCCGAGCCTTAGGCGCAGAGGTAGTGCGAACTCCTACGGCTGCCGCCTGGGATTCTCCCGAGTCGCATATAGGTATTTTATTCTCAACTAGCTTGTTCTCTCGTGGCTGAATTCCTTAACGACCTTAGGTGTTGCTCACCGACTTCAGCGCGAAATTCCTTACGCCATTATCCTTGATCAGTATGGAAATGTGAGTACTTCTACTTCGAAACCATAACTCAACTTATGGTCTATTTTCATAATTTTTAGGAGAATAACCCATCAGCACATGAATACTCAACCGGACCAGAAATTATAGAGGCCATTGTCAATACGCCATCTTCACCGAACAAGCCATCCAGCGGCTTTGTTGATACCTTTGTTGCAGGAGCTGGAACTGGCGGTACGGTCACCGGCGTTTCCCGTGCAATAAAGAAGAAGCATAATCCCGATTGCATCATAGTCGGGGTAGATCCCGTAAGTCTTGTCTCATCTTGTGTCTTGAGCATCATCTTGAATTCAGTGCTACATCAGAAAGGGAGTATTCTCGCAATTCCAGAGACCCTTAACGACGATAGCAAGGGAAACTCTTACATCGTGGAAGGTATCGGTTATGACTTTGTCCCGAAGTCCTCCATCGGGAGGAAGTGGATACATGGATCAAGACAGATGATAGCGAGGCATTTGCGGCCGCTCGTCTACTCATGCGTGAAGAGGGGCTCCTTGTTGGTGGCAGTAGTGGCAGTGCCCTTGCGGGAGCTCTCCGTTGGTTGAAGTCGCCTCAAGGGAAAAAACTTGCTGAAACTGAAGGCAAGAACGTCGTCGTTCTACTTCCTGATGGGTATGTATCTATATGCTGCATACCTTAACTGTTTAACTAAAACATATTTCAGTGTTCGCAATTATATGAGTAAACCTTGGTTCTTGGATATCACAATGAAATCAGAACCTTCAGACTTGTCGAAGCAGATATCAAGTATCCTTAATCAGTAGACATACCAAGATCGCGGTGTTAATGTGAACATTCCAGCTTACCATCATTTGGAAAGTGGTATTGTAATTATATAAATAGAAAAACAGACATGTATTATACAACTTCTTGAAGTGACGCGAATTTCCATGAACGATCAAACGCCATACTTTAACATGAGTATTAATTGAATTTACACGTTACTCTCGACTTTTTTTCCAGCATTAGGACCGAAACGCGCCACGGGCTTGAGAATATCTGTATTGAGAGGGAAAGGCATGCCCATCCACGTTGCATGTTCAGTATGGTCCCGTAATGCATCATTAGTATTAGGATGGATAAGCACCCTAAACGGAGATGTAAGGATCCGTATAGATAGTTTCGCAACTAACGGGTAGTCACTTACGAGCATGGTCCCCGGTGAACAGTAAGCCAGGAGAAAAAAGCTCCTGTTTGATGAGGGGTGAACGTATTAACTTCAAACATGGCTACTGGGTGAGGCCCTAAAAAATCGGATCAAATAGATTCAATTAGCATAAGTCTGAGTTTTGGATAATAATTCTGATGAGTTACCAATCGGCTTTTCCCAGAACTTGTATATTCTTAACTAAGTAAGAAACATGGATAATTTGTTCTCAGGCGCTATTCAAGGTAAGGATCATACCTCGGGGAACTCCCGTCGTACACGTTCATGTAAGGCGCGAGCATATTCTTTCTGAGACTCTACAGACTGCATGTAGTAGACTTTTAACGAGAAGTAGGGGGGGGGTAATTGGACGTTAGAATATATGCTTGTCTTAGTTAGAGAACTCTGAGTTTAAGGACGTACTGTGAAAGTCAAATCCATTGTTTGATGAATCAATGGGTAAGGGAAAAGATTCATAAGCTGATGAAAGCTTTTCGCTTGGTGGATTATACAATGACTTTCCATCGGGATTGATTGTGTCTGGAAGAGTTTCAGCGCTCTCATATCCAGCTAGGGGATTTGGGTGAAGGTAAGGTGCCATGTCTAGATAGTAAAGGTTCAAAGGTATCTATGACGCTTGATTACTATCTCTAGACTTTGGGGATGAAAGGGGTGGATAACCTTGAGAAACTAGGACCATTGGTAAAGAGAAGTATAGATTTATATGCATGGCGTGCTCCGGGTCGGAGGACTACTCAGCTATGTATTACCTAATTAGTCATCATTCACTCATTGTCATGTTCCCCATACTCGGACTTTTATATTTATTATGCATTGCAAGATGTTTATAATTATTTTACTCCAGTATCCATTCATATTTGTTCCCGCGGTGATATGGAGCTTAGGGGCAATTTCATCATTATTGTTAGAACTTTCCCTTAAAGTGACCTAATGCTAGGCATCTCGAGGACCACATTACAACTACAGAGAATATTATTACTACTCCTAAATCACATATTAATCTTCAGCATTTGTCAACATGATAATCAAAAGTTTGTCACCTGCATATATACCCACACCCTTGTAATCTCCAGTAGTGTCAGCTATTGCTCCCGAAATAGGTGGACCTACAATAGCACCTAATGCCAGTACAGACTGGCACAAACCAGTTCTCCGACCAATATCTCCGGTATCACCTATTCCCTTGTATTAGATGATAAGCTATGAGAGACGTTCATCTAAGCAAATACCAAAAGCTGCTATAGGTGCAGTGAGAAGGGAGATGAACGCCCCCGAAGACGTCCTTTAATACCGATCTCAATGAGCATGATGTATAAATAGACTTAGAAGACTGTATAGTAGAATCACCCGTAAGCAATAGCAATCAATATATATGCAGCATTTCCGTAGACAAACGGCCAAACAATCGTGAGTATTCCAGCTATGAGTGTGAAGGGAGACATGATATTGACAGTCCCTATGTTTATTGAAAAGTGATGATCGAAGTTTTTGAATTTATGTGATTTTAACACGTATGCAGATGATAAAACTTACCAATTTTGTCTGCAAGATATCCAGAGCTAAGACGACCAATTATGGACGAAGCATTGGCAATAGATACAAGATATACTGTAAGACTATCATTCACTCCTCTCGTGGGCGCACTGACAACAATGTATGTTAATACAGTATAGAGGCCTAGGAATGCAATAAAGCTTGATATGGTGTATAGAGTAAATGCAGGCGATTTGAAGGCACGGAGATTGAGTAGGCCACCGCTGACATTTACAGGAGGCAAGCGACGAACGAGTGTCTAAAATACAGGATTGTTGATAGGATTCATAGGTAACTGAGTGAGGATACACACCAGGTTTGTGACTCCTAATGTTAATATGAGTACAAAGCCTATTGTCCTCATTGTCCACCGAAAACTATATCTGGTATCAGTTTCAAATTGCCTATGCCTACAAGAGAAAGATGAAAGCTACTTGCCCAATTATCTGAACTAGATTACGAAATATAATTGGGAAAATTGTTCCACCCATAGAAGAGCCACAAGACACAATACCAAGAGCCAGTCCCAACTTCCTTTTGAACCAATGACATATAATAGCTTTCAAAGGTCCATAAGCAATCCCTGAAGCTATCTGTCAATAAGCGTATCGAGCAACGTATATCAGCATTCTTGTCTAAAGCTACAATCCTTGAAATGACACACTCCGATTCCCAACCCCTGACAAAGAAGAAATTGCCAGTATTCCTCACACTGCGCAGTAAGAAATGTCGCAGTAATCATTAGTACTGAGCCTAAGAGTAAGGTAGCCCTGTCATGACCAAGATCAAACAAACGGCCAATGAGGATGGAAGGCAGGAAGGCGAAGGAATACTATTATGTTTCTTAATGCTATTTGACTCCGTTCTACTTCAGGTATTCATGCTTACTTGCATAGATCCGATCCACGCTCTGAGTTAGAATATGAATAAAGACTGAGGACCGACTAGAACAGTAGTCGACACTTACATATTAGACGATGTTGTATCCTTCAGCAAAACTCGTGTATAATAAGACTGAAATGTCTTCAATTTTTGTAAGCGTAACGGTTTTGTATAAGTGACTACTTTAACTCTTACTCACCCCCCATGAATTGATTAAGCCAAACCTACAGATCAAGATGATGATAAGTATCTTCGAGACACGTATAGTAGGAGCACACAGGAATGCAAAAATAGTATGCGTACTCAGAGAAAAGTAATAGGAAACCCTATAGTGAAGGTCGTCAAGCATAGAACATAGAGTATTATAGGAGTTGACCCACACCAAGCACAACAAGCCATGCTCGAAATCCACCATCAGGAAAATCATCAGCTTCCTCTAAAGATACGTTCACTGGCTCGTTTGTGGCAATATTCTTATTTCCGAGTGTTGTATCAAGTTCCTTGTTTATATCGTCCTTGTCCTTTGCAGTCAAACAATCTACAGAATTTGGGATCATTTAGGCCTTCTACGAACTCAGATAGACAAGAGAATCAAATATTGCTTTGTCGGGAACTAAACCGCCATTGGCTCAAATTTGAACGAGTCATAAAGTCTGTATGTGGTCTTCGGAAATTATAGGAACAAGTCTTGATATTCTCAGCGCAACTTCGAACATGTCTTACGTGATCCTTGAACATATTTAATCTTGAATCTCAAAGAAAAAAAGTATGTAATAACCTGATGAATAGTAGAAAGCTAGTCCTTATTCTTGATTTCTTAATTTTTTTGGAGATTTTAGTCTTTACTGTCAAGTGAGATCCCTCCAAATAGTATGTACGTTCGGAAATGCTCATGACTATAAGTGTTCCCAATACCTGCAAGCGCGGGTAATCTTATTAAAGCCCGTGTTTGGGCGTTTTCTGCAACCACGAATAGGAGTTCTTGTTGATTAGATAATAAATGACTAAGCTCAAAATCACTAGTGTAGCTTAGCCACAAGTCATCATAATATCATATATGTGAGCATATCTATTCCAGGGCCACAAGCTACATAAGATCAGTGCTTCCGGGTCATAACTGGCGGAGACAGAGAATAGTCGAGATTTATGTTTCGTGGATCCACCACCCTCAGATTCGTTGCTGTGTATGTACCTGAGTGCGCCTCTTTTTCCACTCATACCTCCCCTATTGCTAATAGATAATATATACATCTCTTCAGAATTTTCCTTTTAAGCTACCTAAGGCCAGATATCTCGCGATCCACATTACAACAACTGAAAAAATAATTGATACTCCTTCATAATAACAGTTAACAACCATCAATATTGGAGTGTGCTGAATTCAAGGGCGAGTATTCTTACCGGCAAATAATCCCACGTCTTTGTAATCTCCAGTTGCATCAGCTATTGCTCCCGATATGGGAGGACCTGCAATGGCTCCTAAAGCGAGTATGGATTGATACAAACCAGTTCTCCGCCCTACATCGCTCGTATCCCCTGTTTTATTCATTAAAACTGAGAGGGGTTCTCAGGTTCATACCGAAACACTAACCAAAAGCTGCGATGGGCACAGTGAGAAGGGAGATGAATGATCCTGAAGCTGCTCTATGAGCTAAGTATCAGAAACTATGGTGAATAGTCCGGGAAATCAAATAAGTGACTAACTCACCCATAAGAAATTGCGATGAAAATATATGCGGCATTACCATGAACAAAAGGCCATACGATAGTGAGAACTCCAGTTATAAGCGTAAAAGGAGCCATAACATTGATTGTTCCTATTTATAACCTAATCAGTGATGAAGAAGCTATAAGCCTCTGAAGAATGGTCTACCGATCTTGTCAGCAAGATAGCCTGCACTTAGACGTCCGATAATTGAAGATGCATTAGCGATGGATACGAGATATAATGTAAGGCTATTATCTACTCCTCTCATAGATGCGCTGATAGCTATTTAAGTTAGAACAGTGTAGAGACCTAGAAATGCGATAAAACTTGAAGCTGTATATAGAGTGAAAGCAGGGGATCTGAAAGCACGAAAATTAAAAATCCCGCCACTAACATTCACAAGAGGCAGACGGCGAGTAAGTGTCTATATACAGAAAGTCAGCAAAGCGAGATGTTAAACACGAAGAGAATATATACAAGATTGGTAACTCCCAAGGTAATCATGAGGAAAAATCCGATTGCTCTCATCGTCCATGGAAAGCTATCCACTCGACATTAACTTCGGCTTTGATATTTTGAAACATTTATTCACCCGATACTTTGAACCAGATTGCGGAATATAATGGGAAAGATTGTCCCTCCAATAGATGCACCACAGGACATGACACCAAGAGCTAATCCTAACCTTTTTCTAAACCAGTGACATATAACGGCTTTCGATGGACCATATGCAATTCCGGTGGCTATCTATTTGTTGATGATCCAGTCAATAACACCAGATAAAAAGACATTGTGTCACTTAACTCGGGGAAACTCACGCCTATACCGAAACCCTGGCAAAGAAGAAATTGCCAATATTCCTTACATTGCGCAGTAAGAAATATTGCGGTAGTCATCATCACACTGCCAAGGAACAAAGGTGATTTGTCACGGCCAATATCAAATAAGCGACCAGTGACGATAGAAGGTAAGAATGCGAAGGAATACTATGTGAAATATTGTAGCTTTTCATGTTTACATGAGGACAGTCTCTTGCCTGTATGGATCCAATCCAAGCTCTGTAATAAGATCGGTATTGAGCTTGGAAAAAGGTCTTGATTCAGGAGTTTACTAACATGCTGGATGCGGGTGTGTCTTTCAATAGAACTTGCTCATAGTAGGATTGAAAGGTCTTTAATAATCATAAGCATAATATTCAAGAGATAACTATAGTATTCTCTTGTACTTACACCCCGGGAATTGATGATACCAAAACTATAGTTCAAGCGATAGGCTTGCTTAGTTTTATATAAATGTGCAGTAGATTGTAGATGACAATCGTACTCAGAGAAAAGTAACAGGAATCCCTTGAAATCAACCATGAGTCTTGATGGGAGTGAAGAATAAGTAGCTTACACCAAGCACAACAAGCCATGCTCTCAATCCACCATCTGGGTAGTCATTGATTTCTTCTATAGCATTATCCAATGGTTCGTCTAAAGAGACATCCCCGGTACCCGGTGCTGCATTAATTATCTTTCCTATATCCTTTAGATTAAACCTTTCCTTTGGATCCATTTGAGTATCGAAAGGCATCTCTTCCCTGAATTGTCGATATTTGTTGCAAAGATTCAGTAATCTGACTCGGAAATCAACAGGTATAACATGTGAGGTCGTGAGAAATTACTCGTAAGCGATACGTAAGTTATAACTTATGCAATAATCGCTGAATGATACACGCAGTGACTTCAAGATCTAATGTGTTCTGTAAAGTGTTCATGCGTGTGCTTATATAAAGTCTGAGCTCAAACATATGCAACTATAAAAGACAATTTTCCGAAAAACCGATGACCAGTTGAGAAGCTTACAAATAAAGTAGAACGCATGACTAAATATGATGTCATCAATATCAATTATCAGGCGAAGTGCATATATACAGGCACAATCTAATTCGGTATTGATGAGGTGCGACCTGGCCATCGTAGTTTTTAAGACTTAACCAATACCTATCTGATGGCATCCCCCTTTGTCTTGAACTGGGGAATAGTTTCGACTGGAGCTATTGCCGGCTGTTTTGTTCGTGTACGTTCATGCCCTGTATAATATTGATTAATGTGTGACCAAAACAAGCGTTCCCATTCTTAGGATATCCTTATCGACTCTAAGACGTGAGTACGTTTTCCATATAGTAGCTCTTTGTACCTGACTTATACCCCCGATTTTAAGCCGCAATGCTGGTGATGTTCAGCACAAAATAGTTGCTGTAGGTTCACGTAGCGTTGAGAACGCGCGGAAGTTTATCAAAACAGAAATAAAAAATGACTCCGTAAACGCCTACGGTTCTTACGACGAATTATTTGCTGATCAGGTAGGCGGTCACTGATACATGCTGCTGTAAAGGACTGAATAATTGCGCTAATTCTCAGAACGTAAATGCAGTCTACATCGGTAATCAGATATACTGAATCCATTTTCTAGCAAGAGAGACGCTAATGCGACTGAATTAGGTACCCCTCATACATACCACTATCAAAATTCCAAAGCCGCACTTCTAGCAGGCAAACATGTTCTTTGTGAAAAGCCTGTAACGTCAACTGCAGCTGAACTGCAATCTTTGCTAAGTATAGCTAAAGAAAAGAAACTTTTCTTCATGGAAGCCCTGTGGACTCGATTCCAGCCTGCAATTTTGGAGCTCAAGAAGATAGCTGAAGAGGGGACTCTAGGAGATCCTGTGCTTGTTCATGCAGACCTTTCTGGAGACTTTGATATAGAAAGTCTGTGAAACCTAAGTCTTGAATCCTAACGGTTTTTACTCACCTTCATGTAGATATTCCCACCACCCATCGCATCTTAGATCCAAAGCTAGGCGGTGGTGCGCTACTTGATCTGTAGGCTTATCATTTACTCTTTTTATGTACTATTTTTTTCTCATAGAATTGAACTTTTAGGGGACCATACCCATTCGTTTGGGTTCGTATCTCCGCCCTGTTCGGACGGTTGTGATAAATGCTGATACCTCTCTCCTAGTCCATGATCGCTTTATTCGAACATCCTAAGAACAAGAGGTCTCTTCCGTCTGTCAGTGCTAGCATGTTGAAGACACCCATCACTGGGGTTGACAGTAGCACATCTTTCACTCTTACCTTCTCCTCTAATCTTCGTGCACAAGCCATACTAAGCTGCAGTATCACCCTTCCCCTGCGTCGGGACCAAGCGTCATCATCCGCTATCGAAATGGCAACATTCATGTGCCATCGCCAATATACTGCCCCTCTTCTTTCACCGTCCAATATTTTGACCGTCCCGGAAGTGGGGTCGTTGTACGTGAAGAAACTCGACGATTCAAGTATCAAGGAGGGGGCTGGCATTTCCAAGCAGACGACGTGGCGAGATGTATTAGGGATGGAAAGCTTGAAAGTGATGTTTGGAGCCATGAGATGAGCTTACTGGAAATGAGAATATTTGATGAAGTAAGGAAGCTTGGGGAATATGAATTCCCACCTGGTGTTGTGCAGGTGGCTTGAGGCAATGGGTAATTAGACAGCAAAGCCATAAAAATAGCACAACGAATTATAGCGAAATCGTAATGATAACTATATGTACAGTCTCCAGCTTGAAATAGTTATGTGCCTCATTATGAACACCTACCAGTACATCAATTTAGCAATAATATTATAAAAATTGTGCTCTGTGAGATACTTAACGGCTATCAGAGCCACCGTCATGCAGTGTCTTATTGTGTTTATACTGGTATGGGAATACTTCATATTGGAGTTTAACGGAGTGTTAAAGCGATAAACATGTTTTAAAACCGGGTAGCATTCATATTGCGAGGATTCTACATATCTTGTATAGGGTTATTTAGCTACATGAAGAGTAAGATCTGGAAGTAGTTTATATAGTTTGATGTCTGTTGCCTATATGTACTTATTGAATAATTTGTCTATTTTGCTGATATCGAGGTCAGTGGCTAGAGCAGACATCGCATTCTGGAAATCCTCTTGGCTAAAGATCCCCTTATTATATTTCTCCTTATACCCGTCCCATTTAGTGTCCCATGAATCTAGCTTAGCCTTGTAAACGTCATACAGCTTGAAAGGGGCTCGATTCTTCTCAACGTTCTTCTTTGCTGTCTGCTTTTCTTGCAGTAATGCAGCCCAGTTTTGGGTGGTATCCTTAGCTTTAATCTTGGCTTCTATCGCCTTGATTTCTTTATTAACGCTTCTTAAAGCCTTCTCGCTTGTACGTTCCGCTTCAGGAGGATATTTAAATCTCAATTGGTTTAGCTTCTGTCTTACGTGGCCATAGTTGTATAAGTTCTGGCAACTCGTGAATCCTTGCCAGCTTGGACCGCTGCTAGTGGAAGTTGGAGCAGGAGCATTGTTGGCTGCTTTGTTACTTGAATTAGGTTGCTGGGGTGTAGAGGTGTTTTTACCGGCCATTTCTCCTGTACTTTTTCAGAGAACATTCTTGTACCAGAACAATCCCATTTTATATACGATAATTCGACCACCCCTGGCAAAGTCGAGTACAATACTTGATATGTTGATTTCTACATGTCGTTACAAACGAATAGATAAATGCAAAGACACGAGATTATTGCAACATCCTGCCGGGAATTCTTATGGGGATAATCACTTCTAGCATATTATTATGCAATAGTATTGTCCGCTTCTTATTGTCAGGTTGAACACCATAGAACTTTGATTGTATGTTTGTGTACATGTACAAAGATGTAGTCATCAGCAACGCCTCATTTGCACAAGTACTAGAGAAAGATTTCCGTAATTGTACAATACGACCTGAAAGTGGTTGATCTGACCTAACTTTGCTGATAAGACTAACATACTTTGCGAAAGTAACGTGATAGCCTTGCGAACAAATTCTGAGTGGATAGGCCTCGAATAAGCCAGCTTGTGTTTTACCAACCTTTGTGTTTCTAAGAAAACTGAGTAATAATGACCCGCCATGAAAGAATGTTATCCTTTTTTAATCGGTGTTTCGTTTGCGAATGACGTATTTTCTGGGTGCAACACTCAAGCAGAGCTATGACGAATGAGGCACTGCACTGCAAACATAAGCGCCATTTAGAGACGTGTATTATTCATCAAACCAACTTTTTCTGGGTTCCGCAAAAATTTAGCTAGCTTAAGAGATGGATGATATTGCTCTTCTATGAAATTACTAGTTAGTTTCGCAGTGAAACCTTTGTCCTATCGCCTAACTACGGTAGTCCCCGTTGATACTGACATATTCCTATAAAATTTGTGAGTAAAAATAAACTCTAGAATGTAAATATGTATAACGACCTACATAGCTGAAATCACAAGTCCAATATCTTGCAGTCTCGGACCCGAGGCCAAGGTCAACCCGGATTTCAAGGTCCTCTGCACTGAGTATCTCTTTGGCACGCACCTCATCCACTCCAATTGGTTCCCCATTGACCAACAGTGGTAAAGATGAAGAACCATCGGTGGGAATGAACGAAACGGAAATAAGCGAAGGATCAAGGGGAGTTGACAAAGATGATGAAGGAATAGACCCTACGGAGGCAAGAATACGGCCCCAGCTAAGAAGAAAAATATAATTTAATATATATCCAAGTCAGTTATCCTACTAACAATAACGTACTTAGCATCTTCACCATATAATGCGGTCTTTACGAGAGCTGAAGTTGAAATACGAGAGGCAATGGCATGAGCATCTGCGTAAGTTGCTGCACCCTTCATGAATAGTCAGAATGAGGGATCAGACTCGAATTCTTGTAAAGCACATACTGCAACAGTGACAGTGACAAATTTTGTTGCGCCCTCACCATCCCGCACGACAAGTTTTGCGAGCTCGCCAGCGAAACTTGTTAATGCTTCACGGAATTGAACAAATGTGACAGTAGGGTCCTGGCCCTCCTTGTAGTCGATGATATCAGAATTCGAAGAAGCAGCAGCACCATTCGCAAGGACTAGAACCGTATCATTCGTGCTCATATCACCGTCAACAGATATTGAATTGAATGATCGGTCAGTAGCGTAACCGAGTGCAGCTCTCAGTGCGCGAGGAGTGACGGGGGCATCAGTAAGGATGAGAGAAAGTAATGTTGCATGGAGCTCCTTCTTGGCTGATAATGATCCCATATTCGGATGTATCATTCCAGCGCCCTTACTCATGCCTCCTATGCGGTATGTTTGATTTCCTACCGTAAAGGAGTTCGCACGAAGCTTTGGGAAGGTATCTGTTGTCAAAAATGCACGTGCTGCACGTTCCCAATGCTCAAACGTACTTCCCAAGGGCGAAGATGTATCAAGAGCAGAGAAATTAGGGGGAGGTCTGAGACCTGATATTCCTTTCAATATTTTGTCTATCGGGAGGGGTTGACCAATTACACCAGTACTCATCACCAAACTCTCTCTTTTTTCATCTTTTGAAGTGGCACCGGAAGTGGCGCTTGCAACATCATCAGCAGCTTTAACCATCTCCCAGGCATCATCCATTCCACGAGCTCCAGTAACTGCATTAGCACATCCACTGTTTACTACGACCGCCCGAACTAATCCCTCAGTGTCTTCTAAAACCTGTGCTGAAACTCGTACTGGAGCGGCAGCCACTGCATTACGCGTAAAAACACCTGCAGCAGCAGCAGGTCTTGATCCCGCTGTAAGAGCAAGAGCTAAGTCAGGTAAATCTGCGCGTTTTTTTACACCAACATGAGTTCCTCCAAGCAAGAACCCGCGAGGAAAGTCCGATTCTGGAATTCGTTTATGCAAATGAGATTTAGGTGGCAAAGGTTTCATAGTGAATTGCTTCCCAGTAGCTGAAGATGAGACAGCTCTGGAAAGGAGTGGTACACGCATCTTTAAAGCAGGGGGCATGAGAGAAAGCAAGAGATGTATTCGTTGGAATGCAAAGTACTCCGACGTTATAAGAAAGCAGGTACCCTCTACCAAACTAGGACTAGTCAGAAGTATTCCAAAGAAAAGAACGTTTCTCTCGCAGTGCTCCGTTACTCGGACAGCCGTATGCAAGTCGACGGCCGAGTGCAGTCCTAAAGGCTGCGTCACTGCTCATGAATGAATCATTCGCGTATGGTTCTGAGTCACAAATCTAACTACTCAAAAAGGAAAGCAATAAGGAATACATTCCTTAAATGCCGAAACTGGAAGCTTCCTCAAAGATAATTTACGGGGATGTTATACATGTAAGATGACACTTGGCCGAAGTAGCGGGTTTTCCTGATTGATGATCCATGATGGGGCTGATTTTTTATAAAGTATATGAAGTTACAAAGTGCTACAAGTAAGAATCTCCGAACTTGAAGAGTTTGATTGAATTCTTGTCACGTGACAGGTGCTATATAGTTTAGAATGCGTGATCCACGATCTAGTGTATGTCACTGGTCTAAAGTCGTAGAAACAACCCGACATTCCTCAAGGTGAGTAAAAGAGACGTTTATACAAATTTTAGACTTAATACAACTTTGTTCTTGTCTTTAGACTGAAAAAAATGGGCTCCACTAGGTGTGTACAAGTTTTAAGTATAATTGCTATCATGTCGCTTGGTAAACTTCTCTGGTTGCGGAAGCTGGAGTTATAAAGTATATGGTCCTTTGGGAAGGTCGAGGCATTGAGATTATTGGGAAAAAATCAGGCGTCAATGGCGGTTTCTGCAAGTTACTTACTAGTATAACAAATAGGTTGTACTCAAAGGGCCGTGTCTTATCGCACAAGCGGGCAAAGCGCAACACCCGCCCCAACACTTCCCTCGTACAGATCGAAGGTGTTTCTACTAAAGAGGAGGCACAATTCTACCTTGGAAAGAGAGTAGCATACGTCTACCGTGCTAAGCGGGAGATTAACGGATCCAAGGTCCGAGTTATCTGGGGTAAGCAAGCCAACTTACTTTGCATCTAATACCGTTTAACGAGTGCTAAATTTAATCAACACGATCTACAGACGCATCACCCGCCCACACGGAAACTCTGGTGTCGTAAAATCAAAATTCAGCTCGAACATCCCCCGCATGCTTTCGGTGCAACAGTTCGCATTGTAAGTCTCCATAATCATTTCATAGCTGTATCTCTTTTTCAAGTATATTCATCCTTCAATTTCTAGATGCTCTATCCTTCGACCATCTGAGTTTCCTTTGGCTTATATGTATAACCATGTATAGCATGCTGTTCCCTCCTTTCTTATTATAAATCTGTTCTTCTATACTGCGATGACATGACAATACGTGTATGGCAATCATTATGCTTGTGAAATCATACTTTTCAGGTTAGAACTCAAAGAGGAAACTATCAACTTCCCTGTCAACATCATGGTAATCTTCCGATCTTGTAAGGACCATAAATATGCATATAACGGTGTCCTATTGCAAGTCGAACCTACTATGTAAGATAAGATTAACAAATATAACTTACTATTCATACAAACTATACACTTTTTCTTCTTCTTTCGACTTTAGTCCACAAATCAGGAACTAGAGATACCTCTCATTCTAGTGATGTGTCTTCACTTTTAAGCCATTGTCCATAATACTCGCATTCACCAGGATTTACCGGGCCCTTGTCCTTGCAAAAGTCAAATTGAGGGCATGCTGAACATGGTGCTTGTGACCAGCCTAAATCAATGCGCTCCTGTCGAATAGCACGGTAGACATAAGTTCCACCTAAGTCAAAGTCATCCGAATCCATGATTATCGCTCCATTGCGTGGTTCTAGTCATTTACAACGAAAGTTCAGATGGGAATTCCAGAAATAATTGAGACAAGAGTCAAGAGAAATAACGCACTTCTTCGTTCATCCTCGCTCTCTTCTGAGTTACTATCACTCTCATCACTACTCGATGCGTGTTTTGATTTACTCCTCTTCTTTCTCCTTTTCTTCTTTTTTGAATTACTATCACTTTCTGAACCAGAACCTGATGAAAGACTTGAGAGCTCCTCTCTTTTCCGCTTTGCCTCTCGCTTCTCTCGCTTCTTCTGTTTCCTTTTTCTTGAATCCTCTTCCTCACTATCTGGGTTATCTGCCATAACGCTTGCTTCCCAAAGGGCTGCTCCAAAAGCTGGTATCTGTGTGATATTTCAAAAAGTGAGGCTTGATGTGGGCTTATAATGAAAAGTATTTCCCCTTACTTTTTCGATTTCACCGTCTGTGATTAATACGTTAAGTAACATCTCGATGTGCTCTACAGTTAAGGCTGTGTCTGTGATACCAGCCTTCATAACAACTGACTTGATCTGTTCTGCAGTTGGATATTTTGGAGCTGATGATAGAGGATAGAGAGATTGGGGCTTTGATTTGGAATTGGGAAAGCTCTATAATAAAAGAGGTAAACGGATAAATATATGTATAGCTGAGAGAGCTTGTACAGTGGGACAGCACACCATTTTTCGGATGAAACCTAAGCATACATCCATTAATTGCTTGATAAATTCAGTATCGAGCTCATTGTCGGTGTACCAGGGGCCACCAGTGATAGCAGATGAAGGTTCTAAGTGTGAGAGCATATATATTTTTCTAGTTGGGTACTTTATATTCAAAGTATCAGGATATCAGTCTGTTCACTAGATGATGGAAGTGGCGTACTTTAACATTCTTAATGGCTTTAATCAGTTGTTTTTGTACAAGAGATTTAAGACATCTATCTATAACCGTTTGATGCAACTCTGTCTTGACTTTTAGGTGTTTCGTCCAGATTCCTTGAATTTGTTCCATAGTCAGATAGGGTGCTCTTGAGCAATACAAACATAACTTGAAACAAACCTTCGTTTGACGAGGCTTGGATATGAGTTAATACCAGGCCTTCCTCAGCAGTTAGGTCTCTTTTGCTTTATAATAGCAAATATTGATAAATTATTTGCTGGAATTGAAAGGGACATTGACATACATTTCCACTTCTTTCTTTCCAACTGCTCTGTATGAGATACCTCCTTTCCCATCCGTACGTATTTTTAGCAGGCCCTATTCAGCAGATATATTACACGAGCATCATTGTCGTTTCATAATAAACGAAGGAGAGAACAAGCGAAACATGTCAAGTGCCTGTCAGAGCTCAGAACTATGGACAAAACATGAAGATAAACGCTCACCGCCCCAAGAAGGAAATTCAGACTCTCCGTTCGCTTTAAAGGATCTACCTCAAGTATGTCGACTTGCTTTTGTGATATCGACTGCTCAAATGCAAAACATAGACAACCAGAAGCATGTTAGTAGCGTTCGGAAAAATAACATTGCTGCCATTAGTGTGCCATCTATAACTAGACGTACGTCGAAGACACATACCATATCAGAGGCAGACAACGCCGCCTGGTGAATTTTTTGTTCCAAAGCATTGAGTTTCCTCCCCTTTGTACTCATATTAAGATTGAGGTTAGCTTTGAATGGGCTACATGTAGGAAACTGACCGGACCAGAAATTTAGGCTCACTCGATCACATGATGACGGCATATCATTACATCTGTGTTCAAGCATCAAATCATCTATGACTCTACCAGATTACAATCTACATCCTTCAATAATAATTATTATATCATGATGATTTTTAAGACTGCATGCATATAATTTTGGTACTATCTAGTACATTAATATTAAGGTTGCAATAATATAACGTATCGTGAGGGTAGACTGTCAAGAAGGTGAAAGAGCTAAGTGGAGATCGGTGATGGTAGGATAGAGATGTGTTATTGACGAGTATTGAGTTACTCTTACTCGCGGATAGCCGCCTCTGCGATGTAAGGAGCTTTGTCAGACATGTTCCCAAGCCTGGAAAAGTGTAGATGACTCACTGAAGAACTCATACGAGAGCCAACAAAGGGCATTACTTGGTACATGAGTCAACACTCGCGGTGTCAGCCCCCTTGTGAAACCCCTCATACCGTCCCTTTGAAAGATAATCCTCAATGCATCAACCATCCCCTTTGCTTTTCTGATCTCTGGGTCTGAAGATGTCCCCCGAGTTTGCAATAAAGTCTTAGCCACATCCAATGGTGTTGTCAGCCCAGCAGCAACAGCGCCAGCCACACCACCTGATATCATATGCGATAAAGGCGAGTATTCGTTTCGGGGATTCGATATCCGCTTGACATATTCATATACCGTAAATTGTGCCGCCGTAAAAGGTACTGTCATAGTGAGCGTCGTTGGGTAGGAAATGTAAAATGCGGCCAGTCCCTCGTTTTGAAAAACTGTTCGTGCACATCTGAACACAGATCGAAATTCAGAGCCGTGCATTTGCATCCGTTGTTTAACGACTATATATATATTGTCAATGTATACCTTTCAAAGTAAGTTAAATGTGCACTTACCATCAAACGGGTTCATTAGGGCATCACTAGCAATTGTAGCCGCAGCACCAGCTATCGCTGTTAACATATACAGTGACAACAAAACATTAACAATCTAAAAATACATGAAACGAATTTGAGGGGAGACATATTACTCACAAGTAGACAAAAATTGATTCCCTCCCCTATTGCCCCCTGTGAGCTCCTTCACAGCCTCGTACATACCGAAATGTACGGCGTGTGCTGGACCTGCACCAAGAATGACAGAATTCACACCTCTCCATAGTGTTCGCAAGCCCTCGGTCGATGCTATTCGCGAAAACGCATTCCCTACACCTGAATAGATAGCAGCTTGATTCGTTGCAAATACTTGCATTCGAGTCTGTATTGAGTAAAAAGGGTTTTTTATAGCAAATGGGAGGTATAATATGTATATGAGAGACGAGAAAACAGAGGTCATGATAAGGACGCACCTTGATACTATCTACAGGGTACATGACTGCATGTTCTGTGATTCCTGCCTACATGAAGTAGTTTGGGAATGAAAAAGCATTTTCAAAGGATGAAAATATATGTTATCGTTGACTTCAACTCACGAGGGCACCTGCAGCCATATTAACCTAGTTTAAAACATCAAAGCACCGTGTAAGTATACCTATCTAAGAACCAAAGAGATAGATATGAACGTACTGCGAAACCAGCGTCGGAGGACAATCCCTCATATTCGATCTCCTCTTCGGCCATAAGCCAAAATCTTTATCTGATAAAGGTACAAGCTTTGAAAGGCAAGAAACAACACGCGCTCGTGCAAAGACTAGACGTCAGAACCAGACTTGGACTAGAGACGGCGGAGGAGTGATCAGATATGTCGAAAAAGAGACACAAAGTCAAGAACAGAAGGTTGGACTAAACACGATGTACAATTACACGCGCTGAGACAGAAATGACCCAAAGACCGACGGCCGGAACGAGAAAAAAAGGCACAATATGACAGTTAGAAGTCTATTGGTCGTAATCCTCCCCTGTACTCGTCGACGTCGACGACCTGTAGCGAGACTTGGAGAAATGTGACCCGAGAGGGTATGAAGGGGTGAGGTGTGAGCTTTGGCTTAAGACCGCTAAACTGGCGTGCGTGAGTTCTTCATTTTGTGTTTAGCCGTGATGTACCATGTCCCGTAGCCAATCAAGTCACACACGCTTGTTTGTACACCCAATCATCTTTCTTTATACAATCTACTCGAATTTGTACATGTACAGTACAACTCATACACATTGATCCATTGTAATTAAATCATTCACTCTTTAAAGCCCTCTTTTTCCTGTCCTCGGCCGCCAAGCGGTCGTGCTCTTCAATATTACTGTAGGATAATTAGTCGGTAACAAGACCGATATTCGTGAGACGAATAACTCACTCCATTTCCCAAGGGTAATCCAACCTATGCAATCAATGAGTGTCAATTTAAACATGCATAGTCCAATTTTTCTCACCAATAGTCTGGGACTTCCTGTCCTGGGAAGTAGCTAAAGGGCGCGTACTCATGATTAGTACAGCAAGCGTTATAATATACACTTCACTCACGGCAGGTCGGCAGGTAGCTCTGCCGCCTTTTCCTTTAACTTGTTGTGTACAACGAATACAGCGAACTCAGTGTGAGCAGCAGCACGTTGATCTTCTGGGAGACTTTGTATTTCCTTCTCAACATCCGCTTTCAGTTCCTTTACTGCATAACTGGAGGGAAAATGAGTGGATTCAGATAAAAACAAGACCTCAGAAATACTGACTGTAGTGTTTTGCGGGAATCATCGACTTCGTCCTATATTTACTTGTAAATTATCTGAAGGATTATATCAAGGGGCTATAGTTACTCACAACAATGAGACAACGGCGTCCAACGAGTACCTTGGCTCCTTCGGGACCCCTGCGTTACAATTCGGATCAGCACCGGCGCCTTAAGCATCGATGCTTCAAAAGTAACGATTTTACGATTCACTCACAGCCATTGGGTCCTTATCACTTCATTCCCAACTTGCTCGGCTGTTGTACCAGGAAGTGACTCATAGAGTGACAGACCGATAGCATATATTGGGATATTTTTCCTGGTTTGGGGATCTTTAAGAAAGGTGCGCTGAGAGAAGATGTTCAAGCTTGAATACCGGTTGTATTATTGTGTTATCGGAAAAATAGGAACAACTAACCAGCACTCGCGCGGGGAAGAAGCCACTACATGTATGCGTGCGTGTTATCTTTGTTCATCTTTTCTACTTTGGTTATTTGAAGTATAGAAAATCTTGACTGACCCTCCGCCTAAGTAAAGTATAAGCTCAAGGTTTCTGAGTGAAAACAATTAAAGATCTGATATGCACTAACCGATGGCTACAAGAATGTCAGGCTTCCATGTAGCAATTTTCTTTGAGGCATCTTTGATGATGTTATGCACCTCATTGTAGGTGACCCGCTTTATGAATGGTAACTTAACTCTCAAATTGACAGTATGAAGAGGTAGGAACATACAAAATGCTCTGGTTCAGACATATTGAGACAAGTGATGAAAGGAGTACAAGTTTGAGCCAATCAATTAGTTACATATGAGATATTATTGATGCTATATGTAACTACTGTAATAGTTAATCGCAGTAATCAATTCAAATAGTTCAAACTACTCCCAGTTCAAATTAGTAGATTACATAATGTAGTGGCAAATTTATAGTCTTCTATATGCACAATAAGAACTCAATTTCACCAACCTCATAAGATCCGGAATCCCATTTAACCTATAAAAATGTCTGAGCCTTCAGGATCTGGGATAGGAAAGAATGCGTTGCCGTCAAAAGCTATTGGAAACCTCGCGACTACAACCCGCGGGGTTCAGCAAAGATGAAGTTCGTGCCGACGTTACCCGTCCGCAGAAAGAAGGAGTGCGTACCCGATACATTTTAGTTCCTAGTTAAGCCTCAAGCTTTATAAATGTATAACTTATGAATAATCAGGGATCCAAAACCAGTGCGTAATTGACTATTGGTTATCTGTCGATAGGATTTTTCTTAATCTTGAACGTATAAGGAACCTAAGGCCGAGCCATCTGGAGAATCTGCTAGAGGGAGAGGAAGGGGAGGGGTCTTGGGAGGGGTCAGGGAAGAGGAAATGCACCACCTCGGCCCCTTCAGGAGATGGTTGCCAGTGGCCCATTCGCCTTAGGTCCCGCGATGGCAGGGAAATCAGGTCGACGTTCCGTCCCTCGTTCCAACTTTACACCAATCGTGCCAATCGTTCCTGGAGGCTCTAAATCCGGACTTAGTGCAGGGCTTACAAGCTCAACAACCGCTTCCTTAAAACGCGAATCTCGAAATGAGGATATTAAAATACAAGACGAGGATGCATATTCAGACCCTGATGATGGAGTCGAAATTATTGATATTGATGATGTCAGGAGAATGGACTGGATGGCACCAGAGAGCTTAGTGAAGGAAAAAAATGCCGACAAGAAGAAGAAAATAAAAAAGAGCCGGATGCTGGTAGAGGGAAAGGAAAGGTGAAAGGTATGGCTCGTCTTGAGATGTAATGAAATCTTCGTCGAGTAACCCGAGTTTCCGTCACATTATAGCTGAGCCCGAAGAACTCGATATTAATACTCCTGAAGTAGCTGACCAAATTGATGATGCGAACGCACTTGATCTTTCGGAAAGCGAAGAAGAGGAAGAGCTGGAGGATATCATAAATGATTTCGCTTTACAGGAAGAAGAAATGGTTGATACTGTAAGTAAACACTATCTTTTCACTCAGATCAACAACATCTTAATGTCTGGCTAATTACAGGATCTTAATATACGACAAGAAAAGCTCTACTTCTTCCAATTCCCTGAACCTTTTCCAATGTTTTCCGCTCCCGCTGCTTCCCAACCACGACAAGTGAATGACGAAAGTATGGAGTCCCCTATAAGTCCAGACAAGGGGAAAAAAGCAGTAACATTTGCGGCCGATGTTAAGCCCCCCGGAGCAGGTTCAAATGCACCCATACCTACCGAAGAAAAGAAAGAAGCCGATACTCCAATAGACGGCGTCATTGGTCAACTAGAGATTCACCAGAGTGGAACCGTTCGAATGCGTCTAGAGGGTGGTATTCTGCTTGACGTGAGCTCTAGTTCATATTGGTTGATATTGAAATTGTGGTCTGACATCTACTCATATCTTCTAATAGGTAACTGCGGCTACTCAACCTTCATTTCTCCAGCATGCAATATTCGTTGATAGCGAGAAGAAACAGCTATGTGTTCTCGGGAAGTAAATCGGAGATTTAACATCTCGCCCAATATAGACGCTCTCCTTGAAGCTTTAGAGAAGGCAGATTTAGAGGAGGTCGCGAAGAGAGAAGCTGAAAAGATGGATATTGATCCGGTTGATGTCGTTACGAATCCCATAGTTGAGAAGTCAAATGTAAAGGGGAAGGGGAAGGAGAAGGAGAAGCCAGCAGTGAAGAAAAAAAGAACCGTGTAAAGCAGTAGAAACCAGCATGAACACTAACCTCAGTAGAGGATGTTTTATTGATCCATCAAACCTCTATTCGAAAATGTTGAAATGGACTCATAAAATCATTCAGAGTGCTCAAGATACGAGCCTGACGTAGTTTGTCAGTTACTGGCATATACCTGGTCTAGGAGACAATAACACTGCTCACTATTGTTCAAGTCTAGGTTAAACCTTTAACCTTTTTAGTCCTCGTATTTTAAATTTGATGCACGTCGATGCACGTCACACGGTGCCGGGGCTGGATAAAAACCCACTTGAGATATTTGCTTCACATTTTCTCCTTTTCCCCCAACTCCGATCCCTCCCTCCCTCGTTCTTCTTTTCAATCGTCGTATATATCAAGTCTCTATATACTTATACTACAATCAGGTAGAACTGCCGAGGTTCCCGAGAGAGAATCTCATCGCTGTTATGCAATATCTTTCACTGCAGTAAAGAAGATCTGTTATTCCTCAACCTAATCCACGGACTCAAAAGAAATTTTAAGTATGGAGAATCCTTATCGAAAAAAACAAGAGAACAAGAATAAAAGCAACGCGATCAGATCTCACGCGGTGAACTAAACATATTGCGCCCGAGCGAAGAGCATCATTCGATACTAATACACATCATATCGCTATCAAATTCTCCGCCACGGGTGAAGGTATTTAATAATCAGAGATAAGTTGTCTCTCAGGTTGGTATCGAGAATTTTATGCATCTACGAGGTCCATCTCAAGGATACCCCATATACACTCAAAAACATCTTCTATCTAACATAAATAACTATCTGCACCTAGACAGGTCACCTACTTATGGCTAGAGTAGAGGATATCTGCCAGTTCTACTATACTTACTAGGTCTGGTGTTGCGGTACATGGATGAGACGGAGTACCCTTATCAAACGGGGTTCGAACGAAATCTGTTCGCAATACATAATGATAAAGTCATAGAAGAACTCATACTTGCCATGGAAGCGAACAAGAGTTGAAATGATGCGATAACGGCATGCACATGTGACGCAATGGTCGACGAAGACACATGCATATCCTCAACTTCGACTGACTGAGCAGTGGTCCTCCGGCATACTTCAAGGCCAAAAGAACTGTTTCACTGACCTGAATGAACATCAATTTCTATCCAAATCACAAGAAATAATTTTCCTGATAGACCTTTGCTATATTTGTAGGGATTTGAAGGAAAGGGTGTACATAAACAAGAGAAAGATTTCCAAATATCCATGCACAAACAGCGAAACATGGATAGACATGGTCATATTAGGACTCAAGCAAAAGGTCGAAACAATGCACGAACAAATGCCCTTGATTACTCGTCTTTCTGAAAAGGACTTAAATCGATAGAAACACTAATCTGTTATTTACTTTACGACTACTAACTCGGAGAATCTAACTACAGAAGTTGAATACACTACAGGGATTCCGGCCTTCTTTGGTGAGGGCTCGATCACAAGTATGTTTACGGGATGAAACAAAGAAGCCTGTATCAAATAAATAATAACGATGACATAATGTGATATGCTGGTGATCCGCGTTGAATTTGATGGTTTTATCAACAAGCTAGTACTCACAAAAAGAACAGGGGATAACAAGCATTATATACGGGTACTAACTACGTCCTTGTCTGGCTACCAACAAACAAGTTTGCTTTCAGTATTGATGACTACGTTATACGTGTACCAGTACAAGTATCTTCCTGAAGTCATCAACAAGATCCCTTAGTCCTTTGTTCTTTCGTCAACCCGTCCTAACACAATATGTTGCGATTCCGTGATCCAATTTTCATCATATTTGTTTTCAATATTCCATACTTTCATGATCGTTTTCATTAACAATTTCACTTGCAACTAGGGTGAGACAACGTTTATCCACTAGAATAATTTTGTAAACCCAAGTCTTAGAACTGCTACAAAATCTAAAGTCATTAATAATGAATATATATGCATGGATCTACTTATCACTAACGTTGTTAACAACACTAGCTTTCGCTCATTTGAGCATTTAGAAATTATATCTCACAAAAAGGCAAGGCGAAACGAATTGATTTTTTCATGCATGCTTCTCTTTAAATGAATCTATCGTTACAGTAATACACTATACTAGTATCATATCCATATATCAATACACAATACTCACGGTGAGTCATTTATTAGATTTTCTTTTGTATGTAGGCTGTGTATGATATATAATAGGCCATCGATAACATGCTTCTTCTTATATGAGGACAAATATCAATCAGCCACTTCTTATAGAGAGTGTCAGGCTATAACTTATCTTACTGTCTGTTTGTTTTAAATTGTTTCTTAAAACATATAAAGGCTGGTAAAAGACAAATCTTTCATTTTCTTTTGTCAGAATAAAATATAAACAAGAGCCGAGTAAAGTCTGCGAGCCGGGAGAACAAAGAATTTGCTTTATAATATTAGAATAGGATGTTCTTCTTTTCTTTCTAGAAAGAAATTGTGTATAAATATACAATTATCATCCCACGTGGGAACAATCAAATTTAGCAGCACAGGTTACTTTGTTATACTGGTAATCCGGTGCCTTTCTTCAGCGTAAGTATCAATCCTTTTTGACTCTTTCATCTTTTACTACTTCGTTATAGCTCACCAATGTCTACCAGAAGGAAACTCTCTTTCGCAGATGTGGCAAGAAAAGTCGCATTTCAGCCAGCAGGACAGAAAGGATGGCCGGATCCGCCGCTAGTAAATGATGGTCTAGATACCACTAGATATTGTCACCCTGACCCATCTCTCATACTTCCTCGACTCTATCTTGGTGATATCAGACATGCCAAAGACCTTGATATGCTCCGTAAACTCAAAGTCTCGCATATACTTTCGATAATCGAGAGAGGATTCAACATTGTTCCTGATATGTCTGACGAAGAAGAAACGAGATACCTGAATACGATAAAGAGGCTACATCTCCCATTACAAGACAATTTCAACGCCGATATATTCAAACATCTTGACGATACAACGAACTTTATTAACAATGCACTTCAAGATCCTGATTCAGTAGTTCTAGTATGCCTTTCCCTTCATCTTGTTGAATATAAATGAAATAACTCTTATTTCCCAAACTGTACTTTTGTTTCATTCTCAGGTGCATTGTTTCAAGGGAGCAAGCCGCTCAGCTACAGCTGTTGCTGCATATCTTATCGCTACTACTACGAATTTCTCATGTGGTGCTGACGTAGTCCGTTTCCTGAGGACCAAGCGTTCTGAGGTTAACCCAAACTTTGGTTTCGTCATGCAACTAGACAGATATACTACACTATGGAATGAGCGACGCGCAGCAGCTCAATCCCTCGTAGTGACTGAGATGCTGAAAGCGAGTCAGATTTGTAATTCTGATAGTTCAACAATCCAACAAACCTCGTCATCGAGTCGAGTCGGAGTCGGAAACAGACATCAAAAACCAATAATTTGAATAAAGACGTCACACACGCGCACATCTTCTTTCATCAATCGTATATACCACTACTCCAAATATAAACGCCCAGTATATTTTCTTGAGTATTGTAATCGCATGGTCGTTAAACTCATAGTATAGAATGATAGTATTTAATGGGTCACATAATCTAGTGGCATACCTTTACATACTTTGAATTCATAATAAATGTTTCATCAATTTTTACAACGGTAGCCGAGTAAGGTTAATCATGATTATCTAAAGCTTATAGTGTCCTTTTACAACTCTTTCTGCTTCTTCAATGTTATAGTGTGTGTTTGTTTCATCGTTGGCCCCTTTTCATTGTACCTGGCACTGGTCGCCGTCCACTCAAAAACACCCCATATGACTTGCTCCAACGCATCCATATAATTCTTCACCTCCTTATCAACATCTGGGCCATAGGACTTGATTCGATCACGACTAGCCAAGAACTTGTCAAGCGTATCTTCATAGTGCGATTTGACAAAATCCATAGCTTCCTGAACTGAACAGTTCTTTTCGTTCATGAAAGCTGAGACTATGTTATTATCTTCGATGTCCCGATAATATTCCACCGCGAAAGAGTATACATCCTAAGAAAGGAGAATAAATATGGATCTGGTGAAGAGGAATGTACTGACTTACGTTTCCAATAGCAGATAAATCGATCGCGAAATAATTCGCGTTGATGAAGTCCAAGTCCGATAGCAACTCTGAAGGGAAGTTGCAGCCGAGAGCTATTTCAACAAATATGTAATAAAATCGAAGAGTACTATTCTCTCGTCGATGCACTATGTAGTCTTCTATGGACAGTAGTTCACCACCCTCCCTTCGGTTGATCTCGGGCCGAAAGAATCCACATATAACTGAACTGAGTTATTGATTCTCTCACAGATAGAGACAGAGTCTTGTGTTAGGTATTGTATACGGCCTGCATAGCTGAATAGCAAGTTATGGCATCACGTATATATATGTATTATAGCCAATAAACTAAGCTTGACTTACCCTCTCATGAGTTTCGCAAGAAAGGAACAATCTTCAGGCGCCTTTCCAATTATAGCGTTCATCACTGTCTCCTGAAAAGATTCAATCCCCTTGGAGTCCGATACGTCGACTATCTCGTCTAGCGTGATTATGATAGCTGTAGTGTCACTAGCAATGGATACTATGTCCCTGTTAGCAAAAGGGTACGTGGATGCTCCAAAAAGCTCGCAGTTGGCGATGGAGATTTTCTGCTGAGTGGGAATATCCAGGTCACCATGGCTCAAGATCCACTTCAAGGATGTACCGGCAAGATTCGAGTAATGCGGACTGATTCCCTGATACTTGAACGGGCTGAGAGCGAAAAGGTCAGGGATTCGGATGAGCTCAGGTGAAGAGGTCATAGTGATACTAGAGTTATCGATATGATTGTTCCTGCACTTTTCTTTCGAGCTATCCCTGCCCTTTATACGATCTGAGTATTCCGGGATATGTACGCAAATATCATTATTTTTCCGTATCTCTGGAGTCCGTATCACACCGGTTTGGTATGAACATACATGTTTTTCAAGAGAAAAAAACATCATGCAAGCCTTGAGCAACTCTTGACTACCGATTAGTGAAAGACATACGAGCACATTTAATTATACCTTATAAGTCCTTGAGAATACCTAGCATGAGTATGAGACGACTCAAAGGGGGTTACTCATACTGACCCGATGATTTACTGTATGCATATTTCCATTCCTGCTTGTACAGCCTGTTCAGTACCATCCATAAGGAGATGGTTAACCTATACAGCAGTTTTTCTTCATTCCTGTTTCGGGTAGAAAAGGAAGCCAGAATTGGCCTATGTGCTAGATACCAATGGATCTTGTGAAGCAGTAACTGAAGTTATGTAGAAAACTATTAGCCCACACAAGAGTTTTGTTGTGCATGCTCGGCTTCCAAGCTATGAGAAGCACATATAATCGGCCGTCGGCTTTCTAGGGTTTTAGACTTTTAAGGTAGCGGGATGTGTGAGCAAGGAACATTGGTGTATGAGCTAGTCCTTTAATCATTTCAAAGAAGTTTAGGACTTCCCTTTCAGAATATTAAACAATTCTTACATCATAAAATATTCTAATCGTTTCATAGATAAATTTTCAAATTAGCGTATGAATGACCGTGTTTCATATTCGTCAGTAAACATCACTGAACAGATTCAGTAACTGTGTGAACATCATATGAGGTTCGGAATACTACTGTAGTTTGAGTATAGAATCAACTTAGCTTGATACTACGTCTAGATCTCTCCATCTAGTCTGAGTTCATCAAACGATGATTCAGTTGTTCCTTTCAACCGCTTTAAGCCAATAACCCCACCATTCTTCTTTTTTTTTACATTATCTCGATGTGCATGTGCATGTGTTTTTTTTTTCTCTTTGCCCAAGCATTATGTGCCTCATATACTTCTCAATCACCGCTCATCTCGTAGGAACCTCCATTTAGAACTCGTCCCTCATTGCAGCTATTACCTGACGTCAGATGTATAATGGTATTAAAGCATATTTGATATTTAGTTATGGCTTCGCGCAAAAAAAGAGTACATGTCGGAGTCCTGTGACTATTTTGGGCTAGCAGGGGAAAGACTGTCCCGGTTGATACACATAACTAAAGACGATGCAGTAGTATTCAATCCTCGATTGATATGGGAATAGACTCTGAACTCATATCTATATGGCTAACAATGATATTCTGTTTGAAAAGTCCTATCAGCCTTCTGGATAACAAACGTCAGGTACTGACAGTTCTCTGCATGAGACAAGCGTTAGGGGATAGTAAACCCCATGTATAAGCCACAACGAAATTATAGAGTATATCTTCATTTACTGTAAACTGAGAGAAATTTCCATGCAGACAAATCTTGACAGCGAGAGATTATGCCTTGAAGTTTAGCGAGAGTATACAACACAGAAGTAGCGAGAAAATGCAGCTAAAGATTACACTTCGTGTAGATATAAAAAATATGCAGTGAAAGAGGTGAAAGTTAAGGTACGAGGAGATGAGGGGTATGATCACATGTAGAAATCTGGCTTCCGAGCAGTTATTCCGTATTCAAATAGAGCATTGCTTAAATCTTCCATCGTGAGAGTTGTCCTTGTCTTATCCTACCAAATGAAAGTTGTTTAGATCATCAAATAAAGAAAGTGTTTGTGTACTGACTCGCGAAGACTGTCCCAAGGGAGCACGACCCCGCCCGCTGGCAGTTGCGTTCGTTCGTATACGTGCATGTTGGAAAGCATCCGCAGCTATATCTGACACAAACTTTTGCGCTGCAAGTGCAAGTAGTCTTTTCCTGAAAAAAATGGAGAGTGTTTTTGTCAACCCAAAGTCCAACGACAAAACTGACTAATGGAAGCTCAAGCTCACAATCGTACATCTTCACATTCAAATCCAACTCTTTGTAAGTAGTAGTCGGTTACTTCATTGGGATCTGAATATCGGTTTTACTATTTTATTCAAGAACAAGAGCTAAGAGTTTGTCTCTTACCAATGGCTCATGATCATCGAGCATTAACATGAAGTCGGCTAAAGTACGATCTTTTCGAGCCTGTTCAGCAGCAGATCGTGAGTGAGGTAAGGTGGTTTGTGACGACGACGATGCTGTTTGCTGAGTTGAAGTAGGTAGAGCACTCGAGCTTGCAGTAGTATTAGCTACTGATGAGGTCGCCCCCTGAGTATTTGTTTGGCTTGTACTAGCGGTCTGATATGATGCTGTGCTCGTAGTTGGTTGTGGGGTCGTCGTAGTACTGGTTGTCGCCTGTACGGGATTGCTCGGCTGTTGAACGTAGTTCACTTGCGCTTGAGACATAGGATACTGGATGGGGTGTTGGAATTGGAATTGGTATGTGGCCGGTTGGTTCTCAGATTGTGTATTTGACATTGTTGTCGAATGTATCTTGTAAACAATAATAATTGATTGAGTTAAAGAAGTTAGTCGAAACTCACAGACATGTGACCATCAGTTACGTAATATTTATATACAAGTACAAACATACAAAGGTGTTACTTATCAATCGACTCATAGTCAAGCCACTACATACTCATACACTAGATTACACAGGTGAAATATGGAATGAAACAGGACTTTCGCAGATCCACTATCTGAGACTTATCTGACATCACCACAACTGGTATCTGCGCTCCAGGGCGATATTCTCCACAAAAAGCGGTAAAGACACCCTTCAACATCATACATGCAATAATTCTCTTCTTGATTTTGTGTTACTATGTACCGAGTCTTGCGAGCGCAGAGATGAGATTATTTAAAAAGATATTTGACTCTCGGGCTTCCACACAGATACCGTTCTCTGTGAGCTGGAAAATTGTCATACACAAGTTGTACCTTGATATCCCAGATTCCAAGGATGGGTCGTTGAGCGCATTTTTTGTCAGATGAGTGATATCCATAAGTTTTGAGAGAGCCTGAAAGTTCCCATCATGCTTTGTGCTGATATAATTGGTGATAAAGAAACCACTCACAACGTAATGTAAGTCTTCTGTCCCCGGTATTTACGGAACATGTTCACCCCAAGTTCAAAGGATTCTTGACCTATACTTGAGGAAGCGCATTTAAGATTAATGAGGGCAAGGCTTCCTAAAAGGGTCTATAAGCGGAATATTAAAATGTCCGAGATGAAGGTGTGTAAAATAAAGTCATTAGATTCTTGTATAATATTCTTGAATTTCCAAATAAGGACATACAAGAGCAGAAAAGGCACTATTCCAGAAAAGTGATACCTGGGTAGCCTGCCTAGCATGCTTTTCAACTAGACTTCCTAGAGCACCTAGTAGTATTCCTGCACTTCGGATGGAGTTTTTTATTGATTGTGCATATCTTGTCTTAAAGGGGTCATTCCGGTCAAGCCTTATGGCCTGAACAACGTATTTCCGGTGGGCATGAAGTAATGCTTAAGATAAAAGATATATGAAATTAATCGATAGCATCTTCAAAGTATAGTAGCCCACTAACCGCATTCTTTGAAATAAACACATGCGTAAAACTGTTGGAATGCAGCTTTGGGATTCGGAGACCACTGTTCGAAATGCGTACCATCATCAAGAGCTAAAGGGCAACATAAGGAAGGAGGACACGGATAAACACGAAACTTCCATTCTAGCTCTAATAATGAAGAATAGGCCGAGGAGTTAGCAGTGAAAGAAAGTTTTGCCAGCTTAGAGAGAAATCCCGCCGTTATACGGTGCATGAATGTTCTGACTGAAAAATATTTGAGGAAAGATAAGTACATTTTTCTTATTTGAACAGATATTATTCGCACATTCTAGTTCCGTGCCCCCAGTACCGTTCTTTTCTTGAGCAAATAGGCAATCTGAGAATTGGATGTCGATTGTCGGGGGCTGATTGTGGATTAAGGACTTTTATAAAACCTAAATTATTGATGAAATTTCAAGAGCATGCATAGGTCTTACAGAGTGATACTCGTGAAGGCAAACTTCCCAGAACAAGATTCGCCTAACCTGGCCATCTCTCTCGCTCATATTCCAGTGAGAAGAGTCTTTATCTATTTGATGATGAAAAGATGAGAAGACGAATTTTATTGTAGCATGGATATTTCAACTGACGCATTCCAATCTTTTGCAGCATGATATCAGTAGCTGATGTAAAATGAGAGTGCCAGTATCATAACTCACTCTATATACCGTCTGAGTCGCCAATGTGCAGATATCTCGGCATCCAGGAGATATTGGGCGTTTCGTGACATAGGAAAGTTGATGTATGAGAAGCATCACTGCAACAGTCCAGGTATTGGCTACTCGAGTTAATCCTTCTACAGAGAACGAAGCACGAGCTAGCTGATAATATCGTTCAGACACCGAGTTGTATGTTTCATATGTTGTTAATCCATCCTTTCGGTCTTCAAGGAGGCTGCCTAAACTTAGAACGAGAAATAAGGTTGACAACTTATGTAAACAGGCATTATCCGCTGATGCAGGTCTTGATGGTTCGTAAAAATGCTGCAGTATTTCTGTGTAGAATATTGATTCATCAAAGGGCGGATAACTTGATAGGGTAAAAATAAGCCAGGTGGATATAAACAATCGGATGACGTAAATTTATTATACATACAAAGCAGCTGCAGAATTAAAGTATATGTTTGCTAGATTCTTCGTGAGCTCTTCGGGTGGTAGATACTGTAGTAGCTGTCTTTTGATGTCGGGCGAATTTGGCTCTGAGCGTCCGAGTGGAAATGAATTACTTAAAAGCACAATGGAGGGTGCTAATCCTCGGATAGGATTCCCATTGTCAAAGGGGGCCTCAGAAGTCTGATTGACAGCACACAATTCGTGAAGTGAGTAGCTGTTTTAGGATTTGAGTTAGACACTTACAGGAAGTATCAGCTTTTATGAGTACCGGATGAAATGGACGCTGAGTCAGTAGAACGAGTTGGAGGTAGCTACATGAAACCTGTACCTCATCAATTGACAACGATTTATGGCCGATCTCGGCCCCTTCAGTTTTACCAATAATGGACAGTGAGTTGGCCGCATCAATAATACGGTGACTATCGATGGAGCCAGCTCCTTTATCTGCTTTCCCCTCGGAAGGAGCCAGTGGTTGAGAAGTTGAGGAAGAATCCTGGCCTAAGACTAGGAGTGGATGTGACCCGATTGACAGTTGCCTGTGAACATCCTGTAAGGCTGTCTCTAGAGCCCTTGTTCTTCGTTTGTGTGACCTAATTCTGGCCTGGAGAGTCTCCTTCTCATCCTCGATAGTCCTTGTGGCGCTACGAGTTAAATTTACTATGAGAGGGTGACATGCTCTGAATACATACATCTCACTCCCTTATGACACAACTCTACTTGTAGAGGACTTGACGGTGATCGAAGTTAGTAAGAAAGACTGCTATCTCCCCCTTTGCAGATCAATGGATTCTCATTTAAGATCTTTGGACAAACACCGACGAGTCTCTTCTGTTTACTCACCAGGAAATGTACAGAGCATGTCAGCCGGAATGCACCGAATGAAGTGAATTAGTATTAGGTGGATATACTCACAAAAACGCGACGAGATACTGTGTCGTGTTGTCGATAAATAACTTATCAAGAATCGTAAGTAATCAGCTCTGAACTCGATTGATTTTTTATATTTTAGACTGGTAGATAAACGATATGGACTGTATACTATTAGACGCAGGATGGCTGTTGTCGACTATAACTTCCATTCATATCATCTCATTTGGGCATAAACACTATTAAATCATAATATTGGGTCAGGAATAAATAGAAAAAAAGGGGGAATACTTTTTCCTAACCCTCGGACCACAGATGCACTCCCTTTATTGGTTTTTGTGCGTTTGATACTTCGGTTGTCCCACATTATTCTCCGAGACGGGTGTGACGAGAATAGTCTCGTAAACACGTGACCGTTGATGTCACATTTAGTGGATTTGCGTGGACATTTATAGTCACAATATATAATAAGTCAATTCCTTATGAGATGATCACTTATTACTGGGAATGAGTCGGCCCGTTCTCAGCTTTCTTCTTCTGCCCACAGCTCCTTGACGCATCTGATGCATTCACAAAGCCAGTATCACACTGCGAAACCAAACAACAAACGAGGTAGATGTGGGCGAAAGGCAGTAGCTTGTGCCGAATGCAAAAGGTATCAACTCAGTTCCCAATCTACTCTCTGGGTGTTTCGATCATCTTACCATCAATAATCCCTTGTAGATCAAAGCTCAAGTGTGAGGGTAGCTACCCATGCGCTGTATGAACTTTCATCTACTGTTTGCCGTTCCTGTCTAATATCAGCCAAGTAGGCATGCATCAAAAGGGGTTGTGAGGACATATGTCCCGATAGTACGTTTTTCTTGCCAAGCTCAGCTTCCAGTATCTCATGTTTATGATCAGGGACGCTCGTTCCTACGAAAAGTACAATGTAGTTATTTTCATCTCTTTATCCCTCTCTCCTCGCTCACTCTTAAATGGCATAAAAGACATCTGAAGGATAAAAAGGAAAATCTTCAGTCATTCGTGAGAAAGCAGCAAAAAAGAATTAAAGAACTTGAAGCCGCTTTAAGAGACACACATGGTTTTTTGTCCTCTAATCCTCACCCATTGTTAAAATCAGAGAGTAGTCTATACCCGACTTCTGCTCCCACAAACTTGGACAACTCTGGCGCCAACCAAACCACAGAGCCTGATATCAGCGATCTTTTAGACTCTTTCGGGTCTCTAACTATCGATAATAAAGGCCAGACGAGCTACCATGGATCATCTTCTACGGTCGAGGTAAGCGAACCCGACTAATGTCCCTACCTGTCGCTTATGTCTGGCGCTTCTAGCATATGCTTCGAACCATCGTTCCAGTGAGTTTTCATCACGGCGTCTATCCTAACATACCTGCTCCTAACGTTTATAAGGGAGAGGTAGAAGAAGTTACATCTCCTGTTTCCCCAGTAGAATCTGCCACTGGTGCACTGCCTAAATACATTGAGACCCTCAGTAATGCTTTCCCTTATGGGACTATAGTCTCAAATAATGCAAGAAAAGATATTTTGAAACTCCTGCCTGACGAAGCCACGGCAACTTCCTTAACAGATATATACTTCGGCTCAGCATCATCAATGTACGAGTTATCCCATAATTATATATCCTGTACTCTGACCCACATTTGGATCCAGCTTCCCACCTGTTGATGAGGCCGAATTCAGGGCGAGTGTTTTGCAAGAGATATATATGTATAGCGAGCGAAAGGAATTACACAAAATTTGCTACCATAAGTTATCTGCACTTTTCCTTGTACTAGGATTCGGTGCCTATTATAAAGATCCCTCTGAAGACATAGAAAAACGCAGAGAAAAAGCAGATCGATATTCCCAACTGTCTAGGGCATCCATGTCTATTGAAGGAACTGTTGTCAAAACTAATGTCTGGACAGTTGCCACATTTCTTATCTTGGTGCAATTTTCAACCTCAATAGAGTGGCGAAAATCGGATGAACGGTGGACCATCAGTGGGTTTATCGTACAATCTGTATATAAAGTAAGTCGTGCTCCAGACAGTGGGTTTTATCGCATATTCTCATAAACTTCAAACACTAGATTGGGATGCGTGGGTCTAGCTTTTACTAATAACAATACCCATTTCTGATTATACTCTCAGACCTGGATCCTTCGCACTGGGGACTCAGCGAGACCGAAACTCAAAATAGACGTGCGTTATATTGGGAGGCTATTCTAGTCGAGCACTGGATTGTACGTCCGCATATAGATCATACTCATATGTGATTAACTATTGGGTGCCATGAATTTTCAGGCAATCGCGTATGGTCGACCTTCAGGATTCGACGTATCCTTTGCTGACTGTCGGTTTGCCCAAGATATGGAGCCTGACATACTTGACAATGGTGACATCGAATTGGGATGTAAGTACCACCTTCTTCTGGGAGTATACCATTGACTCAGTATGTCACTCAATAGTCAAAGCTTATAACCATCGTATTTTTGCAATTTTTATCTCTCGCATTGTTGTACACATATTTTCAACTCGTCCTTCAGATTACCATGATCTTTTGCGGATTGAGAAAAGCTTCCGTGATTTCAAATGTCCCACTGCTCTTCGTTGTCCAACAACGGGCGATGGAGATCCTGTTGATGGTGTAGGATGGTCGTCGGATCCAAAACAAGCCTTCCGTCAATATTATGCTAATGTCTATTTTAAGGAATGTAGTACGTAATTTTTTTGATCCCATTGACCATGGCTTACAAGGTCATCACCTTCACATAGCTCTGCTCTATGCACATCGAAGATATGTAGTAAGGGCATTGAAGCTAAATCGCTCTGACCCCCTCCAAACGAAATACAAGCCCTCCGTGTTGGGTTCTATCAAGAGCTCCACGATTCTCTTGGGAACATTGAAAAGTCTACTCGGTAAACATCTGAATATAGTTAGCCGCGTTGCCTTCTTTTGGACGAGTGCGTTTTCTGCGCTTGTGAGTACGCCAAATGATCAAGAATTAAGAATCTCAACTTATGAGCTGCTTTTAGTTTGTCTTAGGTAGTCTTGTTTATGTCAGTCCTCGATGTGAAGTTGCAAGATTGGCTTTGGAAACATTTGAGGATGGTGTCAGGATGTTTGAGGAGCATCGTGAAAAGGATAGGCTTGGACAACTATCAACTGTATGTTTTATTTACTAATATGGGGCAATCTTTCTCCTTTTCTAATCCATTGTTTCCAGGATCTTTTGGTTAAGCTGAGGAATCATATCCGGAACCTCTTTGTAGGACTTATTCGTGAAGGCTTTAGCTCCATTGACTCCAAAACCGAAGTCGCTATGACCTTAATTCAACTTCTTGAAGGAGGTTCCGGACTCGTCAATACAGATAAATTCTTTTCGTTGAGAGGTGCATCCCCTGAATCTGAATTTTCTTCGGACACTAGTGCAACTACATCACCAATTAATGAGGGGCAGAGTTACGCTTCAGAAAGCTATTCTCAGGGGCAGGAAATCTATGAGTGCACTGAATACGTGCCTTGCACAAATTATCAGGCGCACGAGAGTTATGAAAACACAAACAACTACCTTTCTGGCCCATACCCAACTGAACTGGAAGATGGTCCATCTAGCCCTTATACCCAGACTAATGTACCAACGATGATTTCCACTGCTGATTGTATTCAGCCTCAATATCAATTCGCAGAGAACTGCGCAGTTTCTCTTCCTCCCCAATTCTGGGGTCCAGGCTGGCATGAGCCAAATGCGAGTACCCAACATGTATCAGAACCATCTCCTGTTGGCTTAGAAAACCTTCTCACGGAACAATTATCATCAATACCCGCTGGATTTGATCCCAGCAATAATGCTGCATGGCAGGCTATTTATCCTGTTGTAAGGGATATATGGCAAAGTGATTACACTTCGAGTTATGTTTAGTTTGAACTGCTTTTATTTTATTGTTTTTCTGCTCTGTTGCTCTGTTTTGTTTTGTTATCGTTAGTAGTACGGTTTGGTTGTAGTATCTGGCTGTAATGTATTTAATGTGTATTCTCAGAAAATGGAAGATCCGTTTTAAGTTATAATGCCGCGCCTATCTGTAGTAGACGTGCACTTGGCACCGCCATAACGAGACAACCGATATTAATCTCCATGCAACTTCTGTGATGTCGCGTTTCGGAAGTCGCGTAGAGTGTATACACATCAGGAGATATGGAAACTATTGAATGCGAAGCAGTAAGATTTGAGAAAGGATTGAATGAAGTTCCTTACAATGATGATAACAAGGTTCTATGGGCGACTAATCTATATTTATCAACACTTCTGATCTGATATCACTCATACTTACTGATTGTTTCAAGAATTCGAGCGCAACACCCGCAAAGAACAAAAGTGGGCGTAAGCTACTTTCAAGTCGGAACCCGCCACTAGCACTAGTGGTAGGCAAGATCGGAAAAGGAAGGTTCGGCAATGTGCGCCAATGCCTTGTTTCCGATAAGAAGAAATTTTTTTAGCGTCTCTTGCTTTTCTACTCAACTTCCATGAGCGTTTAGTTAAGCCCTAGGGTGAGTACTTGTTTTCTGAAAAAAATCGTGTTTGTTCCTTCCTTTCATATGATGTTTGAGGCATTTGGCTTTACGTGGCTATTTAACAATACCACACTGCAGAAAACTATCTCAGCTACCTTCGAGGTGGGCGGCTTTGGTCGCCTATTCTCGCTATTTTCTGATTTTTCACATATTAAAGTTTGGATATATTGTGATGTTCAGTACTAACGATTGTATCTGCTTTTTTTCTCCTTATAGGACCTAGTTTGTGTCCGTGATTGTATCAGTAGTATCCCCGGTACAATACGGTTTTAAGCAAATCCGATCTCTCAAGGGTCTAATTAATAGTACGGCTTTTTAGGAATTAAAATTATGTTGCACATCGTAAACTTTGTGTCGTTGTAAAAGTTTTGATAGATGTTTCAGTATAAAATAGCATTGTTGATTGATCTGGGTTGTGAATGAAAAAAGGAGAGTGAGCGAGCGGTCGATGCAGATGATTATTACTCATCATGGAAGTAAGCCTGAGAGAGCTTGAGAAGACGAGATCAATTTCGTCTTTTGGGTCGCAACAGCCATCGGCTTCGATCACGCTAGATTGAGAACATACATAAATCCATCTAGTCCGTGCACTCTGTGCTATATTCCCCACAATCATGGGCAACGAAAGGGACCAAAACAAGCCAAAGACCGACAGGAAGCTCGGGATGTCTTGTGCGGAATGTCGAAGGTCCGTTTCCGCGCTTCGAGTCGCCTCCTTTCAGCTATACATATTCACTATTAATGTCATAGGTCAAAGCTCAAATGCGACCGTAGTTTTCCATGCTCGGTAGGTTTAAGTAAATGATAGTTGCATAGAGCTTCTACTAAATGCTCTGCAAAAGGCTTGTGTGAGGAGAGGTTGCGCGAATATCTGTCCCGATGGTACTTGCCACTTCAATAATCTCTACAAATATCTCTTTTAAACAAATGATGTTTCATAGGAACACTTGCCGCAACAAAGGGAAATAAGTAAGTATGCTAATACTTCGTATATTTTTGCTCTAACAACATTCTTATGCAGAGTCCTCCAATCCCAGAACGAAACTCTGTTGCAAAACGTGAAGCGTATGTCCTCAAGAATTCGGGAACTCGAGGCCGCTCTCGGTAAAACACAAGCTCAAATCTCGCCTCAGCCTCATCCCTTACTTCAAGAAAGCGAAAGGCTGAAGGACATTGATCAGTCTCTATACGAAGAGACGGATGTTCCTAAAGATGGTGTGGAAGAGGCGTCAGATCTTGTCGGTTCGTTGTCTATTGGGGATCAGGGGCAAGCCCGATTCCACGGACAGTCTTCAGCATCCGAGGTATGTTGTTACAAGGAGACATTCAGTGACAGATGTTGATTTGTGGCTCTTCAGTTTTTGCAAACATTGCTCCCCGTAAGTGATCGTGTACTGAGTCTGGATATTTGCAATGATTTTAAACATAGACCAATTAGAACTCAGATGAATTTCAAGAGCGCGGATTGCACTCCAAAAATCTTTATAAAATGGGACTGCCACAACACATTATTGAACTTGTCACGGCATTCCCCTTCAACGCTGGTTCCCCAACCCTCGCTGCGAGACAGGATATCGTTCGATACCTGCCACAACATAAGAAAGCCCTTCAACTTTCCCTGGGTTATTTTGAGCACGCTGGTTGCACGTATGTACTTAGCGTAATCTCTCAGGGGCCCTCCAATACTCATCACTTTCAACAGCTTCCAGGTGTTACAACAAGACATTTTCGTGCGAACCTTACTTGACGTTTTGCTGAGTGTTGCAAATGGGACTATAATCGGTGATCAGCTACACGCACATCAAGTGGCCCTCATATATCTCGTTCTCGCGCTTGGTTCTCATCTAGGAGATGATCATGATGGTCAACTTTGTGGGGAGAAGTACTTTCTACTCGCATGTGCAGCGTTGTCCATCAATCCAATTGTCAAAGAAGCAACTACAACCACTGTCCAAGCATTGTTCGTAATGGTTCAGTACTTCAATTGCGTTGACAGCCCGAGCTGTGAACGACGATGGTTGTTGGCTGGTATCATGTACCGTCTGTCTTATTCGGTATGTCTACCTTGTACTTTGTTTACCTTTACACCAAGTGTCTAATGAATTGCTTTCAAGATTGGTCTTCGTAAGTACAATATACTTAAATCTGTTACAGAGTATTCATGAGTTGTTTAGAACGGGATCCAGCACTCTGGAACCTAAGCCCTGAAGAGGTTCATCTAAGACGAATGCTATTCTGGGAACTGTATGCGTGGGATGCCTGGAGTGTCAGTTTCTAGAGCTAGACTTGTTTTAATACTACTAACTCTTTATTATATAGAGTATCATCTATGGTCGCCCTCCGTCACTAAACATTGCCTACACGGACTGCCATTTCCCGGAGGATAAATCGTCTTTCGTTAACGCTCGGGGTGAAAGGGAGATGGGCTGTGAGCACGCACTTCTACTATATTATACTAAAATCTTCTTAACATATGTGATTCTAAAGTCGAGTCTTACAAACATCGTTTCGCGGCCTTCGTTCTGGCACCTGTTGTTGAGCATGTATTCGGAGTCCGACACCTTAAATATGATACTTTCATGAGCATAGACACAAAGTTGCGAAAACTCCCTCCACCATCCTGGTTGCTTGCCCCTACAAGAGGTAATGGAGAGCCTGTGGATGGAAGGTCATGGAATCCGAACTCTACTCTTGCAATGCAACAATACTATATCGTTTGTGCCAGGGAATCGAGTATGTTGTCTTCCTGTATGAAATTTTTGTAGGCTTATTCAAATTTTGGCGATTATAGCTCTACTCTATATCCATCGTAGATATTTTGCAACTGCGATCAGGCTTAATAGTCAGGATCCCTTGAAGACGAAGTACGGGGCGTCTGTGATGGCCGTCACTAGGAGTGCCTGTCTCTTGTTGGCTAGTCTTCGTAGCTTGTGGGGCGTTCATCCTGCAATGGCTGCAAAACAACAATTCTTCTGGTCTGGGGCATTCTCCTCGATTGTAAGTATCCTAACACACTTATGACTACCTTGTCAGAGTCTCATTACTTCTATATCACTTCCTGAAGATTGTATTGAGCTGCATTGTCTATAACTCCCCAGGATGTGGTGTCGCCAGTGATGCATTACGTGCTATGTGCGACGGTGTCGAGCTCTACAAACTTCGTGTATTTGATGACTCGGCCTCGAGTGTTGTAAGCACATTTATATACTACATAAAAATTAGTATTTATGTTTTTCGATATAGAAACTACTATCCTCAGTCCGCACTAGTGTGCAAAATATGTTCCAGGCTTACCAGGAACATCATCGGTTAGGAAAGCCTGGAGACTTTGTTGTCAAGCATGAAGCAGAATGTACAACAATGAGAATTCTCGAAGGAAGCACAGTTGTCATCAACATGAATGAGATCAAGATGGCGAGATCCTCAAGTGGTTCAGCTGACGGCTCGAACGCCTCGTCACCAGAATCTGGTTCAGAACCGCCGGAACCATCTCACCTCGCGTACGATGCCTCTCATGGTGAAGGTGCTTATGTGGCCAATGATCAATACAAGGACGTGCCGGACGAAGAAGGGACTAGACTACTTGCTTTCTCGGGTGTTTACTACACGCCTGATGCTCATCAACACATGATAACTCCTCCATCTGTGTACGCTCCTTTGGAGGAAACAGCTCATGTACCAGTGCAGAACTACCCTGATCATGCTAATGTTTACAATACGGTTTATTCGGGCTACAATAACGGGGTCCCTGTAGATTCGCTATTAATGGAGGCCCCAATGCCCCCATATGGTGCTCCTGGCATGCAATTTACCCCTGCTTCAGAACCTAATTTAGAAGCGTATAACTACTATTCATCAAGCAACGGGGCGAACGACGCCGGGTCTTCCCAGATATATCAAGACCGGATGGGAAATGGACAAACAGGAGATTGGGTACACTTTATGAATTCTATGGGTGTTCCCAACCAGAATATTTGATCTTTTTACACTGATACATGAACAATTCTTGTTTCCCATACATCTTCGTTTATTATCTTGTGCTCTGACCGCTTTTTCTAAATTAATTCTCTTTTCAATTCTTTCGGATGTTTATCGTTTCTTTCTTTTTGTCCAGATGTTTTTTTGGCTGCTCTTGTACTTTACCTAGTATATTCTGATACATTATGTACATATATGTATGTCTATTCCTCAGTGCTAATTTGTTCTTTATGTCGTAATCACAAGTCAGTAAATGCATCCTGTTACACATATACTTGTATTATGTATGATACAATACAATGATTAATCAAAATGTCATGTGAGTGGATGGAGTTCGGAGATCACGTTGTGATCGAGTGCAGATCATCCGAACCACCCTTTGAACCTTCGGCCAATACACAATAATAGCGAACATGGCATTGCCAACCAAGGGACGTGTCATAATCGATACAACCGTCGGAGAGCTTGATATAGAGCTATGGTCAAAGGTATGTGAAGCATGGATATACTCGGAGCTATTAATATTGAATGTTCTCAAGGAAACACCCAAAACATGTCGGAATTTCATCGCACTTGCTTTGGAAGGTACATAGTGTTTCTTTCTGCAATGATCTGCTTGCCTCTTACTAAGGGAAATGTAATGTAGGGTACTACGACGGAGTTATCTTCCATCGGTGTGTATGAACTTTCTCTTGCAATTGAATTGTACTACTGAACGCAAATTGTTAGTGTTGTACCTGATTTCCTAGTACAAACCGGAGACAGGACTGGAACTGGAGGCGGCGGAGAGTCGTTCTATGGGGGTGAGACCTAGCCCTTGTTACATGAAAGTACGGTGTTAATACGATATGCTCAGAACCTTTTGAGGATGAGATACATCCCCGTTTACGGTATGCCCATCGCGGTCTCGTTGGGATGGCGAATAATGGCACGAAGGACTCAAATGACTCTCAGTTCTTTATCACACTTGGTACGCCGTCTCTTGTCCTGGGATACGGCTAATCTGTCTAAAAGACTCTGTATCTCTTCATCGGAATGTTCAACTATGTTTGTATATTAAGACCGCGCGGATGAGCTACATGGAAAGCATACTCTATTTGGCCGATGCGTGGGGGACACGATCTTCAGTAAGTAGTTTAGCATGTTTATCCTATCGCGAAGATGACGATGACCTTGGGGACTATTGAATCCCTTAGATGTTATGAAAATAGGAAGCATGGGTGGGTAAAAAGTCAAATTATCAAATTCAATGAGTTACAATGAGTTGAGTATCTGATCACGTTAAGAGCTCGATAGTGAAGGAAGGCCGTTATAGTAAGTTAATTAACTACGAGATTCCCCATTCGGATTCTAATCTCTCTTTCAATCTTCCTTAATTGAACTTCTTTCGATGTCAGTCCGCCGAAAATTAAAAGCATACGGATCGTTGATAATCCATTTCCTGATATCATACCACGAATCACAGCAGCAGAGAAGCGAGCTCAACAACGTGCCCGTGAGCAAGCGCAACGGGAGCGAGAAGAAGAGGCTAGGAGAAAGGGGGCAAAAAAGTGAGAGTTGTATTGTTGGGATATTTCCGTAATCGCGGGATAATACTTAGACACCTTAATCCATCTATAGGGATACGAAACTCCTTAGCTTCCAGGACGATGAGGCTGCCGAGGAGGAGCCTGTGGTGTTTAGGAAGAAGGGTATTGCGAGACCAGACCGTGAGTCCAATAACCCTAGTTTGAAACTAACATAATGGATAACTAAAAATGACAATCTCCAAGTTATCGACAATCCCGAACAAATTTCTGTCTCATTGAACCCCGATATTATAACTCAATCTTCTAAGTCGTCAAGAGGTAGTACGAAGCAAGATCAACCTACCGGAGCTAGTAATGAGAAATCCGAAAAGGTTTGTCTTATCTTTATGTCCATGAAGAGCAAAATGGCCTAAAATTAGGAGGAAAAAGTCCGAAAAGACAAAGAAAGATACCAAAGAAACGAGTAGTATAATCGGACTACGAGAGAAGCGTGAAAAAAAGTTAACTTCTGCTCAGTGAGCCTTATCTCTAAATGATGTTTTTCTAATGTATTCTGACGGATGCACGTAGGACTGAACGTCAACAACAGATTGCGAAGCTTGAGAAAGAAATACGTAAATTGGATTCGAAACGAGCGGGTGAATCAAGTTCCGATGGAGAAGGCGACGTCAAGAAGAAAAAACCAAAACGGTCGTATCTTGACGAAGAGATGGCAAAATATGAAAAGAGTCGTGGGTTGAAAGGGAAGAAAGGTGGGAAGAAAGTGAGAAATGAGGAAGATTTGTTGGCCAAGATGGATGCCTTCAAGGATAAGTTGAGAGGGTCACTTCCGGACGACGATAATGACGAGGATCAGGATATGGAGTCTGGGAAACCAAACCTGGGAGAAGAAGGCAAAGCCACCGAGAATTCTGAGGAGACGGCGATGGAGGTCGACAATGATACTGGTTTCCTTACGCACAAGCTGTACTTCCCTAAGGACAACAACGAAGAAGTCGTAAAGGCTGAGCGGGACTACGAGGTGATTGATCCCAGGCAACGTAGTGCTCGAGCGAGGGAAGAAGAACGAGAGCGGAAAAAACGGATAAAACCGAGGGATGGTGGACGTGGATCTCGACGGTGATAGCACTTTTGAAGTATTCAGTGTAATGATGAGTGCGCTACAGAACCGCGGTACGCTGTAGTTTTATCTTAAAGAGGACTGGTAGGAGAGTGTTCGAAGATCTCAGAGGGGAATAGTGGATTAGCTTATCAAAATTAATGAACGTCTTCTTCTGCACATTGAGGGGCACATTTTTTTTCTCTTCCACTTACTCCGAGGAATGAGCAAGAGAAAAAAAAAACATGAGTAACTGAATCAATTTATCTTCTTATATATGGTCGTACTAAAGCTTCCCACTGAAAAACGTGGTGATGATGGTGGTGGTGGTTGATTTTAATTTATAAAAGTGGAAATTGACTAGCTAATAAACTACCTGAAAAGGGAATAGTCAATTATAATAAAATAATAACATAACACAAGGGACACCGCCTCCCCGATCAGGAAGTCTGTTAGTCGACGTGCCACCTTATACTCAATCGACCATCCCCCGCTGACATTGTACTGCTCAACTTCAATCCTCCATGGCTTCAAAAGCTGCCTTCAAACGTGTAAGTACTTCATCATCATTATCGCTCTCGTCCTCTGCGTTCTCCAATTATCTCCATCATTTATCTGACACCGCTTCGTCGTCGTCGTCGCAGCTGACAAAGGAGTATGTTGCGATGCAAAAGGAACCACCTCCATTCGTCTGGGCAGCTCCAGACGAAAAGAACATTCTCAACTGTGAGCATCACCCTCCTTTATCTTGGAACATTCTGCTTACATGATTTTTCGCCCTCATAGGGAACTACATCATCGTATGTACTCTTAATTCCGCATACATCGCGCGGATGTCTGTTTTTTGCTGTTCCGCGATGCTTACATGACTCCTATCTTTTTTTCCTCACTTTCAGCGGGGCCCACCAGATAGTCCATATGCAGGTGGTGAATTTTATGGTGTAATACTGTTCCCAGCAGAGTATCCCTTCAAGCCACCTGGGATAAAGATGCTGACTCCATCAGGGAGATTTATTCCGGACAAAAAGATATGCTTTTCGATGTCAGACTTTCATCCAGGATCATGGAACCCGGCTTGGAGTGTGGCGACTATGTGGGTGTTGCTGTATCTGTCTAGCTGCGTGTTTCGGCTAGTTCTGACCTCCTGCTGACATACATGTTTGCTAACTGATTATGCAACAGACTGACTGGATTACTTTCATTTATGTTATCTGACGAGATGACTACTGGTTCTATTACGACATCTGTCTCCGACAAACAAACATTTGCCTCGCGGTCGCATGCATGGAATATCAAGAACAAAAAGTTTAGAGATGCTTTCCCAGATGTAAGTGTATATCCCGAGTCATCAACCACTGTGCGATGAGAGTACAATGACTCTGGTGATTGGGCACTGCTTTCACATCATTGTTCCCACTGCATTATCACGAATTTGTAACTAACGTCTGTTCTTACTCATCTAGTATAGTGGGCCCATAATTAAAGATTTACCAAATATGGCTCAGAAAGAACTCGGAATCCAAACGAAAAGCCTTCCTGCTTCCCCAATCTCCTCGGATAAACGACTGTCCTCATCTGGACCCTCTTCTAGCTCAGCGCCGTCCAATCCCGCAAGTCCAGTGACTCCGGTTGTCCCAGGAGGACTTGCCCTTACCAGAGGTGCTAATGAGGCAGGTTCGGGGACCAAGTTAAAAGCGAAGGGAACTAACGTCTCTCAAGGTAGTGGGGCACTTTCCTGGGGACAGATGATGTTAGCTAAGTGGCACTGGGGCCTTCTGTTTGCTATTGCATGGGCTATTTCTAGTCGTTTGACTGGAAGTTCATGAGCGTTGGACCGCCTTTGGAATCGATATACATGATGGTGCGGCGTTCCGAGGATTTCCGCACTCGTCTTATTCACTTTCTCTTGTTTTTTCTGACTACTCTACCAAGTTGATCTCGCCTTTGGTCTAGCGGATGAGCTTACTAGTTATTCTTTCGTGCTCCCATAGACGCCCAAAGGCTATTCACTTGATCTATCATCTCATTTTTTGGTTAACTTAATTGCCACGTTCCTTGTACTCTCTCTTTCATCTATTCATGTCTCTCTCTCACTATTTTTCAGTATAAGGATTTTCTTCTCGTCTTTCTCAACAAATGATTCTTTTTCTTTTTTTAAGATCGCTCATTACTGTACACTGTAAAACACGACTAACTAGTTTTTTAAGACACATAAATCAATAGTATACCTTTTCCGAAGATGACTTCTAAATCAAACTTACTTTTTTAGGCATCTCCTCGGAGACAAGGGCGTGTGTACATGAAACGAATATAGGTTGTATTCATACATCATTGCAGTTAGCAGTACAGGACACAGACAGAAGTTTAGGTGGTAACAAATAAGTAGACTAGAAGTTCCAAGAAGGATCAGTGTGAGATCCAGAGGGGATGAAGAGGGTTAGGAGAACGTTTAGAGAGGAGAGGCTCTACTTCTTTCCATATCGCGTCTCGTACTTCGTCCAGCGTCTGTCCAGCATCGATCGTGACCCACCTCAATCCTTCTCCGCTCCTACCTATTCCGCCTCCTTCTCCCGATTCACGTTCACGGCTCCTCGTCCCGCTTCCCTCGACTGCTTCTCCTCCTTCCTCTACTTCCACTTTCTTTTTCTTCTCATCCTCATCCTCAGCATCTACATCCACACCCACCTTCCTCTTCTTACTTTCCCTTCCTTTCTCTCCCATACCATCTTCCACCACCTTTCCCACCTTCTCACCTTCCTTCCGCTGTCGTTGTTCCCTTTCCAAAACGGTAAAAATTTCCCTGACACGTCTCTGCATTTCCTCCTTCTCGTACCGTTCCTCTCCGTATCCTCCGCGAAGACGAGCTTTCTCCGGGGAGATATCCAGAAAAAGTGTGAGGTCTGGAGACGGGAGGCCTACGTCGGGTTGTTTGCACCACGATAAAGGGAGACCTTTGGCTGTGGAGAAGGCTACTCCGGAGAAGGCGTATCGGTCACTGATCAGAGTCGTACCTGAGGAAAGCGTTTGTTCAATTTTGGACCTGGGTTATCATTATTATTAGCATCAGCCTTTCATTTTTCAATTTTGAAGAAGGAGGGGGTGGCTGGGTTGAATCAGATAAGGAAAAGGTACCAAAAAAGGAAGAGAGAAAGATTGTGTCAGCTATATATTTTGATTTAAGCTACTTTCATTCTAAGATGACTTTTATTGGCGGAGAGAAGAAGAAAGATGCAGAACAATCCGATTGAGAAGAGATAAGAGAGGAGGGAGTTAGTTGGTGGCATGAATTGATAGATGAAATGAAAAATAATTTGATTAATTTAGCTTGGGTTTGATATGTAAAACGTGAGGATTGGATAAGACCAGGTGGTCGTGAGGTAGGCAAGAAAAAACAAACATAATGATTGACGGACGAATAGTGTCGCGAGGGCGGAGAGAAGCCCCTTAGTGGAAAAGCGCCAGATAAAGCAGAAGATAGTAAAGACACGAGGGAGGTGGGAAGGAGACGATCCCCTTCCTGTTGTAAAACTGTCCATGACTCGGAAGTCGGTGATATGCCAGAAAGGCATATGAGTGGGGAAACTGAGATTGATAGTTGTTTATAGACTATGGAGAGAAAGTACGATTATAGGACACAGGAACATATTAGGACATAGAGAATCAGATGCCAGACTCGGTAGTGTGGCCGGACTCCGAGTAGCACAACAGAAGGAGAATCTTTGAATTGATAAGAGACGTGATAAATAGCCAAGGAGAAGCGAAAAAGGTTGTTGGGAGATGTATGTAGCTTGGAGATTTCGTGTGCTTATGTGTTTTAAGTGTAATGATAATGGCACATATTTGTCCAAAAACAGAAGGAAATTACACAAAGGCGGAAAAGACTGTTATGAGGGGAAAAAAGAAGTTGTTTTCTCCTTTGAAAAGAGAAAGAGATGGCACGGAAGAGGAAAACTGAGTTTACTCACGCAAGCTCCCAGCGGTTGGCAGAGAAGAGCAGGTGGATCGCGCGGTCATCAATGTCGGATTGGGAGCGCAAGTATCCGTCAATCATCATCCCGATAGGTGTCGTGCGGTCTTGCGCATGTTAGAAGACGCAGAGTTGTAGACGTGGAGAAGAGTTAAAAGGTCACAAGGATGACGAAGAGAAGCAGTAGTTTTTTGGTTTATGGTCATATGCATGTGGAATGTGGTTTATACGAGTTGTTCACGGGATGCGAGGATAGAGTAAAGGTGTCAAAAATAAAAACGAGGAGCAGATTGAGAACAGACTGAAAGCGTTAGTAAAAAAGCGGTTCGAGACGGTACCAGGGAATTTGATGAGTTCCGCTGGGATGTTTGCCAGCTGGAGAGAGCTCAGAAGAGACGCAGCTTGAGTCGATTTCCCAGACCTGTCGAGACCTTCGATGACAATGAACAGCCCTCGTTCGTGTGGTGTTGACATATTTTCAGAAAATTTAATGTAATGCAAGAATACGATTGGGTTTTTGTGAGAGTCCTAAAGCACAAGTGGCGGTTAGTTTTTACAGAAGAGTTATCCAGGATGTGGTCCACCGGGCCCGGAGTCCCCGTCGCACGTCCGACCGCCCGACTTGCGGTTTGTTCAGAATCTCCTCGCTTGGATAGTCCAGCTCAGCTGCCTCCTGACATGTTCATGCATGTCTTCCGTTCATGTTTACACAGTAATTGGCAAACTATTCTGCCCTATCTCCGTCCCATGGATATAAAGTAAATCAAAAATAATACTTCGATGTATAAATAGTTCATCGAAACCGATTGGCTCACACAGAGCATATGAATGGTTGACGAAGGAGCGTGATTCATACTTGTCCGAGTCATATTTACCATGTCATTTATCTCGGCAATTCAGATTCATAAGAGGATCTAGAAATATTATTCTCCCAAGGCAAGAACGTAACCTCTATCAGATAGCTAAACGGCGAAGAACGCAAAAGACAAATAAACAAGTGAAAACGAAGACAAAAGAGAGACGACAACGATAGATAACGACGATTAATGTCAAAAATGACGGCAAATCAAACTGCAATTACAACAGAGCACTTTCATACTTCTAATCCATATGAAGCCACCTTCGGGTACTCACGCGCAATACGACGCGGTCCCTTTATCCTAGTCTCTGGCACGACTTCCATCGACCCAGACTCGGGCGTTTTGCGCTACGCAAACGGCACAGCAGGACAACAAGCGCGGGCGGCGTTTGAAGAAGCTTTACGTGCCGTTACCGCACTCGGTGGGACTCCTATGGATGTCGTGCGGGTCAGGATGTTCGTTACGTCTGGAGAAGACACAGACGACGTTGGAAATGCGATGAAGGAGGTTTTAGGCCATGTCGGTCCTGCTGCGACTATGATCGTTGGCACGAAGTTTGTTAGACCTGAGATGAAGGTTGAATTGGAGCTTGATGCTATAGTACTATAGTATCTAGCATATGTGTGATATGATTGTTGTGTTCGTTGAAGGGACTGGTGGCTTCAGGATAGATATAGTAAGTGTAAACCCAATTTTTATTTCTGTACATTTCCCTCGTCACATGTTTGTGATATTAATATTAAACTGTTCAGTAAACTTATTAATTTCCGCTTTTGTTGAAGGTGCTACTAGTTTCCATGTACTGGTTGGGGACATCAGTCAAAGATTGAAACAGAGCTGGCCCGTACACCTGTGAGGCATAAGAAAAATCCCCTTATGATCCACTCTGCCTGGTTTAGGCTGGGGTAGACTGGTCTACCATCCCCACGCGTCGCGGCACCCGGATACAGATCTAACCTTGCTGTAAACTACACTAACTTCGACCCTTCCTTCTGGCGAGCCTAATTTCTCTATGAGACACCATTTGTCTGCTCGATCAGGTATCTCGGCTCTTAATCTTCCATCATAACAAGACCAGGAAGTCAATTGAACGGATCTCGCACTCTTACATCTCATATTGTTTTTTTTTCTCAGATTTTTTTCTCACTCATCCTTGTTCACCGGCAAATACCCTCGCTCACACGAAGCTTCGGACGTCTAAATCAATTGAGGGAATATGCATGGTTGTTAGAGTTTCGTATACAACCCCTCTCTCTTCTTCCCTTCTGTAATTCATAACTTGCTTTCTTCGCCTCGATTTCCTCCGAGAGAAATAACATATGAGCATATCAGATATGAATTATCAATGAAATCGACCAACGTCTGGGTGCGCTCATGAGAAAAAAATTGTTATGACAAGAACAGGGCAATGGTTTACTTTTGATGATGCTATAGATCCCCTAGACTTATCATGCTCGGAGAGATGGAGGTAAGCGCGATTGACTGCACCCGTACCGCCCACTCCGAGAACGGAACAAATATCAGTTATCAAACAATTTGCGATGTGTTCAACATTTTTTTCCCTTTCTGTTCGTTCACGGTGCCTGCATACACACAGCCATTTGAGAGCTTAAAGTTCGTTTTCTTTCTTGGGATGTCCTTCACTTGAAACATGAATCCAGATCAAAACATGAATTATTTGATCTGAGAAATTCTTGTCACTAGACGCGTGTGAAAGTATGGCACAATGCCATAATAATGGCAATAGCTTATAGTTCTCATCTGGCTTTGATATCTCCATTCTATCCATCTTTCCGACTGGCTGGAGATGGAGATGGTTCATGCAATTTAGTGTTCGTTACTTACCAGCTTTGTTATGACTTCTTGTTGAACTTCCTAGTTTCCTGGGTACCCACATAACGGACTCAGTAGTACCAGATGCGGCGCAAGCCCCCTCTTGGGATTGCCTTTTTCTTCTGTTACGTTCCTTCGAAACAAGCTGGACAAGAAATAATCATAAACGAGCTTAGGTAATTAATTTACTTCAAGCCTATGGGAACTTGTAAAACATGGGAAAAGGGGACACTTATGAAAAACCAATTTGAAGAGGAGCTATTCATCCCGTATCGTTTCTCCAGAAATTGGGTTTCGTTCATTTACTGACAGATTTCTCTCCATTTGGTCGCAAACAATACCTTCTATAATTCATAGAAATACCCGAAGAGATGAATGTTAAATGCACAAGACCCCATATTTCTCTCACGAACATAAGTTAGCTAAGGAAATAGGGACATTGACGCTCCTAGACATACATCCCATCCCCCTCTGCACGTATCTGCTTCGGGCCCGAGAGGATAGGGAGTTGCAAACTAAAAATCAAAGTAGGACTTGATATGCTTGCTGCGTAACATAGCTTTCAGTTTAAAGATCTCACACCGATACCTCAGCTGAGATGAACACTCCGTCTTCGGACGTTTCGTCATAATCATCGAGACTACCTTTTCACCCTCTCGCTTTCTCTTCATAAATCCGTTAGTCCGTCCCACTGGAATCCTCCCGTTCTCCCGGCTTTTTCAAATCCTCTCTCTTGGTGAAACAGACTTAATAGACACAGCAACCCCATAAACAGCCAAGTTCCCATGTTCAGGTTCACAAACCTGACAGTCTGATTACAACTGGTGCATACTAGGATCGTAATAACGCGCATGTATTAAAACTCACCGTATAGAATACAATTGTAGTATACCCATATATATTTTTGGCCTATTGGATGTAATACACATGAATTCTTCCCATACGTACACTGAGTTGAGGCGCTCATTAGAATACAATGTAAGCATGCTATATACTTATTACGGATAAGATATATGCGGACCAATTGCAACCTGGGACAAAGTACTGATTCAGATCTTATACAGCCAGATTAGAAACGAGAGGTGGAAAGAAGGGGAAGTATTACGGAAAATCTATAAATCTACGAGTAGAAACTTCTCATACACACTCAATCTCGTTTGTGGACATAACATTTAGCCCTTTCTCTTCCGATTGCCGGAATCGGTCTCCTAGATGAGAGTCGGGAGGGTGGGACGTGCTTCTCCCGCGAAGATCACGCGCGTTCAAGTTTTCTCTGTTTTCCCCCGCATCCACAGCTCAAGATAGTGTAGTACGACGACTACGAACATTTGTCAGCAAAACCCACCGTCCGAATTAATTCAGTATCTTTTTTATTTTGAGAGTACTCACGCTGATGTTGCTTGATCCGGACGCCGGGTCAGAAATCCCAGGATCAAGAAAAAGCCAAGCTGGTTTCCTTGGTCTTGGTCTCTACCTTTTTCTTCAACTCTTTCTATACTTCATATACCCTTATAGCTTCGTCTATCTTGTTTCTATTCAGTCGCTAGTCTGGGACCCGGTGAGAACCGAATCACGCCGACAATTTGTCTATACGCTATCATAAATCATAGAAGAAATTTAGGATATTGCCAAGGGAGGGAGCATCCTCGGCCTCAATCTGTTTGAGAAATGAAAGAAGGCAAAAGACGACGACATTATTTAGAGCTTCAAGTGTAAAGGTGAAACCCGAACTCGACGCACTTTCCCTTAACTTCTCCATCCTCAGTCCCACGTTTCGGGAAAAAGTGATTCAAGGATTTAGATTATCGGGTTGATTGAAAGAAAAAAACTGTTCGGCATGACAAGCGCGGATGTATATTCGGAGTAGACTAATGCTTTCTTACTTTTTGCTTCCAATCATATCAATCAGCTAAACCTTCCCCTCCCATTACTTTTATTTCTCCATACCTTCTTCTTCTTCTTTCTCACTTCGTCTTCGTCTTCTCTCAAACTGTTGATATCTTTTGTAGAACGCAGCGATAAATTACTATACTCAACCACTTAATCAATCTCAAACCTCCGGTGTATGCTAACTTCCAGACAGTGGGACCTTTTCCCATAAGCTCCATAGCGATTATATGCAATGTAATACAGTTAATTACAGCCGTTTCTGGATCCTTAACTGCGATGCTACGACTCCTTTTCTTCCCTCTTTTGCTCTCTGGATCACGTTACATAGAAGACGGATGCGCATGAGAAAAAAAGCTGGATGAAGCGCGTTTGAACACCGGACAGGGTGAGATGAACAGTTTAGTGATGTTCAACTCGTCTGGTCTCTCGTAGACCTCCCACTCCTCCCCTTTAATATCCTTATTCAGCATTTATACTTGAATGGATGATACACACATCCATGTTAAATTCCAAACCATGTATTCTCATCCACACTCACGCTTTCCGGTAATGCACAAAAACCGAAATTATACAAATTAATCGAACTATTCCCCCGCTCCTTCATACCGAGCCTATTTGCGTTTCTCCTTTGTCGCGTCCCTTTGGTTTTTGTAGATCGTTTGTACACACCTCCTTTTTTGTCTCAGACTCATTCATTTCAATACTCATCACATCAAAAATCTGGGCCCTCATCCCTTCGCTCGCTCCCTCACCAACTCCCAATACCCTTCGCTCCCGTTCAATTACCCCCTATCCCAGCTCTTCCAGCAGTAAACTAGACCTTTTGAAGAATGCCGATACTCATGGAATTGCCCCTTCGTCTATAGTTTTTTGATAACCAATTGTTGAATGTGATTTTAAATACGCATATATAAATGTAGAAGATCCTAAAAATAAATCACCGAACTGACGGAATTTACGGCGAACAGTGCCGGTGGGGAGAGGGAGTAAGGGAGGAGCGGAGGTATGGTCCTTTCCTTTGATGATGGGTGATGAAATAGCTTATAGAAAGGAATCGGACAGTCGGGAGTGCCCGATTTCTCTGAATGATGGACTTGAACTTTCTTGTACTTGTACACACAAAAAGTAATTCTTGGCTGTGCTGTGCTAAGGTAAGTACGATAGATGAGACCAGATACACTTTCAAAACAAAAACGTGTCTGTTTATCCGCAAACTCGGATGGCGGAAGTGAAAACAACGGCATACATGCTTATGACAAAAATTCACTTGAAACGCCTGAAAAAACGATGAAAAAAAGTTGATTTATATTTAACATTAGTATGCGTTCGTTACTGTTCTCTAATTGATTCACATATCGGCATGCTTATGTGCTTGGAGTTTAAACAAAAATATGAACACCAAGTAGGACATCACGCACGGGTGCAGAGACACAGGTTCTTTTCTTGCCTCGTTTCTGTCAGCTCTGCACAGGTTACATACACATATAAATTCTTCATTCTATATCTGTTAACTTTCTCTTAGTAGCAACGCGGGATCGGGATAGTTCCGGGTCTGTGAGTTGCTTCGGGAATTTGAGACAGCACGTTTTCCTCCAGTGAGAATTTTCGAAGGTCAAGGGTTAGGGAGCCGCTGATTCTGTCATCGCTCCACACCAAGGCGACTTCCTAGTGCGGATTGAAAGAAACTATCAGCACAAGAGAAAAAAGAGTTATAGTTATATTTGAACGCTCATAGACGTGGTTCGGATGCGCGCTCTACAAGTTGAGGGTCGAGGTACGAAGCTGATGTGAGAGATTTTTTATAAGAAAAGGGGGGTTTGGATGCTTGGGGATAAGAGAGGCTGAGAAGGACAAACAATTTGGTTGAAAGGACAAGCAAACTACGCTGTCTTGACCGCCGGATTGGGTCAGATTTCACATGGAAATTTATCCTGATCAGTGTTGAAACCGTACTCGTCGGTGCTCGGTGCTTTTGGGCCTTTTTTTTCAGAACTTCTAAGTCTAGAGGCACTGCACCACGTTATTATGGCTCCATGAGAGAGTTTTGTTTGTTCCGGGACGATCTGGCGCGTTTTGTCTAGATCAAGGATGGATAGAGAAAAAGTAGTCAAGGAGGAGGAGAGAAAAGGAAAAAGAGAAGAAAGCCATCGTAATACTAATGATCTTTATCTTTCGACGTGCAGGCTTCCCATCGGATTCCCTATCTGCATCCTGTAGAACACGCACACACGTCATTTTTTTAAAGATTAACATTACGGACTGATCTTAACGTAACGCGCAATCGCCAGATCTACCTTTCTTTTCCTTCTTTTATTCATCCTAACATCAATCATCAAGGCTCAAGTCGACAATGGGAAAAAGAAAGGTCTATCAGTCAGGCATCTAATCCCACCCCGATATTCATCTGTGGCTATTGATGCAACAAGGGATCTCTCTCATATGAGTTACCGTTACCAACTGTTAGGGTCTACATTTTTGTGGAAGAGAAAAAAGAAGGACTGATAGATATGGCTGATAGAAAAAAGTTCAACTCCTTGTTGATACGATGATGTCTGTGCTGCTTCCAGTGCTACGTGTAACTAGGACTTTGATTCTTAGGCATGAAAGTAATAACGTTCACATCGCGACCACCTAACATGGCTATGTCTGTAATGCATCGCTATAACTGATCAGTCTCTTTTGAGGTATACACTTTCTTTTCTTTCTTTCATTTTCACCCAAGGTGTCAATGTAGTAATTCGGCTTTCTCACCTCAGCTATCAAGCAGCATCGGAGTTTGTACTCTCTGTGAATTTTTCTGTGATAGCATCAGTAGCTACTAGACTTCAATACCATAGTTTCTTTGGTGTCTGTGTCCACTCTACTCGGTTTCTTCTCAATTATACGCTGAAAGTCTCTGCCTGTGTGCTTCAATTGATACGTTGTTTCCGATATCTCACCGTTGCGATGCGATGGAGAAAGAGAGGACTTGTGTGGTATGCGGATTAGTTTCGATTGGATTAGCTGGCTCTCCCATTCTCCCATGGTCACTTGTACCAAAGAGATGTTTAATTATGGAGGAAGTATACTCACACGTATCTACCTATTTCGGAAAGCTTGGAGATCAAGTGTAACTGTCGGATTCGGAATTTGCATCAATGGTCTCTCTGAGTCCTATGCGAGTGCCTTTAATTTGGGAAAACAGATTTTTGGGCCTCTGAATCATCTCGCTCGATGACTAATTGTACCATTTGCAGAGTACTCAGAAGCGTCAAGACAAGAAAAATAACCTTTATTCACACATTTCAGTATCCACAGCAGTCATTCACCTCAGCCCTGCAGTAATCAAAAAGCGGAAGTTGACGAGACCTAACTAATCCATCTGGCGCTTTGGCTACTGGACACAAATTTTTGCATTTAGGAACCCCCCAGTATAAATCTCATATAGGCTTGGTACTTACTATCAAAACTCTTCGTTTCCGGAGGAGACTAGCTTTGTCCGACATATCTCTCGTCGTCATCCGATGCTTCTCCGGAGTATCCAATGATGATTCAGGACTTAGAAGACTGCCACTCTTCTCATCTACTGATCGCGGTTCTCTCGCAGGAACGGCCCTAAGGGTGTAAAACTTTCGAAATATGCCCATCCACATCCCTTTCATTGTGTTAGAAAAAAAGAAGTTTTACGGCGATAACACACTCTTGTCTGCGATATGGTTCAGCCCTTCTTCCCGGGGTTCCCTCGATCTCAAAAATAGTTTCAAGAGAATTATATGGCGAGAGTATCAAAAAAGAATAATTTCCTTTTTTGGAAAGCGGTAGCTTTGGGATTTGCTGTAGCTATAGCCTGTAGTCGCTGTTGGTATGATTCGTCTCCCAAATTGATATGACTGGGATGCGGCCGCAGGAGTTGTGCGTAGTCAAGACGATTATGAAATATGACAAAGATAAACATAGATCAATATTTTCATGAAAGCAATTGACATACCTACTGCGTAAGAAAAGCTTCTCCGATAAACGTCATGACTGATTCAATGATTGTGGCGTACAGTGAGAGAGGCTCAGTATCACTTTTCCGAATCTTTCTCCCACATAACATCATATCTTGCAACATATACAAGACACTACTTTGCAAGAATAGCATTGGATAAACTCGACCAATATCAATTTTCGGCTTTCGGCTCTCGAAAGATAATCGAGCGAAAACTGTGATTAAGATAGACATCTGCGCGGGTACTTCGCGTTGTTTACGGGGAAACTTTACCAGAAAGTTGTTCACTACTTTTTATTAACGGGGATTCTATCGCTCATCGCCGCAATAGAAAAGAACGAATAGGTATCGATTCTTTGTTCCCGCCGAGAGAAGGGTGAAGGAAAGAAAGGTAGGTAGAGGGGACGAGGAGCCGACTTCGAATTGAATAAACCTTCGATTTATTTGCTCACGTAGATCCCCCGCCTCTTCTCGTCCCGTTATTGATGAGAACCGAGAACGAGGGGGGAGGATAAGTTAAGATGTTCAGATAGGCTGACCAGTCCTCATGTCGGCATAATTACGGAGGGTGGTCACGCGCATGAAGCCACACAGTACAGCGCACACACAGTTTAATGATCCAGTATCGATACTCTCGCGATGTCGCATTACGGACCGGTGATTGTCAATTCTCTCTTCGTGCACGTAAACCAGTACAGGACACTATCAATCCCCGTTGATGTATGATAACCAAGATAGTCAAGATAGAGAAGAAAAAGAAAAGATCAATCCTAATAGCAATCGCCCATTAGAAAGTTCTGGCCCATACATGCCTTTTTTTAAGCACACGGGATTAAAGCCCTCATCCCTGTACACTAAACTCTGTATGTGCATGGGGCCTAGATCATCACAGGACTCTCCATAATCATATTCAATCAGGAGAAATGTTAACATTCCGGCCTAAAATGGACCTTAATGATAGCGCGGCGCGCTCCTTGGGTTCACACGATCGGACCCGGAAGAGAGCGTGTATGAAAAGACGCGGTCGTCCGACTTAGCAAAAACTGCACGGCTCAAGAGACCAAGTCTGACTAGTACTGGGGCGCGCGCCGCCGGGCGTGGGAGAGAGATCTATACCCGGACGGGATAGACGGTGTTGCTTCGTGTATCAGTCTCCTTCACTTTCTTATAATCCAATTTTTTTTTACAAATTACAAGTATCAAAGGTAACAAAACAATTATGAAGATGGGAGAATGTACATAATAGGGAGCGTATATCCTCCATCGTAGGATCTGAAACGAAAGAAGGTGGCAAGATAGTGTTTTGGTTCGCCTTCGAGGTGGCAGGGGAGGATGCGGGGAAAGCCTAATCTGGGAAACAGGTTCGCAAGAAACTTTCTCCTCACAACAGCAGCATTCATTCGGGGTTGTTCAAAGCCATCGATATCATGATACCGCAGTTCAGATGACGTTTATGGATTTATGTGGGGAGTTTGGGTTTGGACGATAGCAACGCATCCTCTGACTCGGAAGAACAGATGCGCCAACACGAGAGCTACGAAACAGTTTTTGGGACTGTTTTGTCACCAGAACTCGGAATCAGATTAATAAAATGACTAAAGCAACTAAGCAAGCCGTCCCTAAGAAGATTATTCTTTAAATTTTATTTACATTTTGGTTGCAAAGCCCCGTGAGGTGACCGCCCGATGAGATGTGTTCCCACCAAGCCACAGTTTAGCGTGTTTTGTGATATTATTACCACTTGTGTGGGTGCAGTTGTGCGACCAGTCGCGCGATATTTCAGGCAGTCACAAGAGGACTTGCTTTGGGGAAGGCACGTGGCTTTCTACCTCCGGGAAACGCCGGAGTCTTCATTTGTTGCGTGTGTCTTTTCCTTCTCTTTTGTATTATCACCTCCCAATTCATGTTCCTTTAGGCTCACTCAGCGCGAAAGACGCATTCAGTTGCCCTGTAACTTTTACCTTTTACATCAGTTGTACGTAGCCAAGAGGGATAATTAAAATCCTCATTGGTTGGGAAAACATGTCTATTGATTAAGAATCAAGGAATGGACCTTCAAATTCGGTGTGTTCCAGATAGATACGATTTAATCGGCCACAATTTTACTCGACTTCAATTCATTATCCACAATATATGCGATGCGATGCGATGTATGTGTACACAAATACCGGAAGTTACCGATATATGTAACAATGCTGAATGTATTCGACATAATTTGCTTTATGTCGACTTCCCAGGTTCTCGTACTCGGAAATTCGGGTATGGTCTGAAAGCCACATTGAAATCTTCTGGCGTAGTGTGTGATTAAAGAATCTATAATATCTCTAGATTGGATTACTAGTCTCTGTTCCAACCTGTTCTTCAATTACTCAGTAAGATGTCAAATTTTTTTCGACTTCCGTTCGGCTGGTGGGGTTGGATTGGCTCAGAACACGAGCCAGGAGCATGTGTTCAACACTTCAAGTTCTTCCTTGGAGCCTCGACTTACGCTCGCGGGAAACCCGAAAAAAAAATTAGGAATGGGTCTTAGGCGGCGATGGTCCAAAGAGAAAATAAACAGAGAAACGCTCGCCCCATACATGGAGACAAATGAAGGAAGAAATGGGACCCACTAAAGAAAGATTCAAATCCAGATTCGAGTCCTGATCTGATTCCGATTTCAACTCAATTCAGTTTAGGAAGACCACACACTCTCGGATGCTATGATGGGTCCCGCGACCGGTCTTCAAGGGAGAGAGATCACACTGCATAAGCCATGCTTTTCCTCACCATACCCGATGACCCCTTGTTCCTTCTCCTCTCCTCGCCTTGTCTGACACACGATCGTTACCGGTTTTGGATCATTTTCTTGTCTTCTTTTCGTCCCATCTGATCTTATTTTTGGGTTGAAATATTTAAGGAGTGAGAAGGGGAAGAAGAAAAAAAAGGAGAGAGTAAGAGAGGAGAAGAAAGATTGATATGACAGGGGAAGTAACTATCACCATGCTAACCCTCTAGCTCCGTAAGGACGTACAAGCTGTTTATTTCTCACTCACTCACTATTTTTTTTCTCATTATTACTAAGTCTCTCTGTGTGCCCTGTATTATTTGAGCTTCTTTTCGAGTGTTTAGCGAAACTCCGTATGTGGCGAAAGGATCAAGGACTCTAGTTGGGCTTATTCTGGTGTGTACGCGGATCTTTTGGGCACAGGCTTAAGCATGAGCACTTAGAGAAAGGAGAGTTCGGAGCCGGATGCCGGAACAAAAAGGTCTTTTAAGGGGATGATCCTGATTACATATCCAGCTGACAAGTAAGCGATCTCGTGCATATTGATGATAATATTGATATCAAATCTCTCGAAGCTTAGGGTGGCGCAGGTGAGAAGAGGGACGTGTTTCGCAGAGAATAAGTAGGTAATGTGCTTAATGAAACCATTACGGTATACCGTAAAGGCTGGCAAGGCTAAAAAGAAGAGTATGATTAATGTGTCTACACCCGTGTGTTTTTGAGCTATGACCACGATGAATATGGTGATGTAAAAAAGAGTATACATGTTTAGGGAAGCCACTTCTTTTTATCAACTGTAGCAATAAAACGCGGCGCAAAACCACCTCTCTCCCACCGATTCCTTTTCTCTCATTTCTCTCACACCAAAAAAACTCAACCGATGTGGCAAATAAACGCTATTACAGAAGTTGCTTTTGGATATATGGATACATACAATTTATTTCACCCTAAATTTTTCCTTTATTTAAATTATCAATTGCTACAAGGGGGTTTGTGTCAAATTGCCTACGCATATCTACAACCCCTTCGAAGACTCTTGTATGATCGCCTACATCGAAGCGATGAGAAAAACGCAACGCGACTTGTGTAGTCTCTCTCCTTAAAACCCCTAGAGATAGAAAAAGAGTATAAAATAAAGATATTCAAATTCAACGAGTTTGGATTCCTTTGTTTTTCTAACATGCATTCTTGGTTCTTAGCTATGTTGAGACTTTGGAATGGATTTAGGATGTTTGGACCTTGTCTCTGAGACCAGTTTTTTAGTAATTTTACCTGACTACTTGTGCGATTTTTTTCCTTACTTACTACCTACTTCTTCGTCAAAACCAACCTCGGCCCATGAATTATACTTGACTGAGAAAGAGATAAGCCTTTTCTTTTCTTTTTTAGAGCATATTGTTGACTCGGAATATAACTGATGGGGTACCGACTCTACCGAGTGTGAAAAAAAAATGATTAGTGCTGATGCCGATAGCGGAAAAGAAGAAGAATAAGAGAAGGAGCTAGAAAGGGCTGTTGAAAGAGCTTGATATAAGGTGCATTTACTACCCATGATTCAGAAATACGAAGATATAGATAGACAGAACTTCTCGTAGGATAGAGACGTATAAACATACACACGTTACATACAGAACTATGCTAGTACGTGTCGTACTAATGCATGTGCAGAGAATAAAATAACCATATGATATCTTTGGCTATGGTGGGCATTTTCTCTTACCTGGCACTACTAACCTAGAGAGGAAGAACCCGTTACTCTTCTTCTTTAATACATGCTTAAAATAGCCTCGTTCTCTTCCTCTTTTTTTAATTGATAAAAAAAAGGTAACTTGTATTATTTTGAATGACCCGCAAGCAAAAGAGAGGGGGGGGACCGTGGGATATCACCGCATTCTATAGGCTTAGGCTAAAGACCATCGAAGTCTCTCCCCTCCCCCTTTCACTCCTCTCTCAGCCTGCTTCGACGTTCTTGAGCGCTATATGCGACTCGAAGTCCTTGCCACGATGCATTTAGATGCACTCACTAGCCCTTCATGTGGGAAAAACTAGCATACTCAACTAAATGAAAGAACCAGATATTGATATGGAAGTGGGGGGGGGGTTATGTAGTTTACATAGTGTAGCTGATGTTGCATATGGGTTAGTAACAATACGCATGCAGGTATGTTCTCGATGTAGAGCACGTACCACGACGTTGTGGAGACATTGCACATATGTTACCCGCTTGTAGTGCCGATGGACCCTTCGGACTCCGTGGGTATAAGTGAAGTTTTCTTCTTCATACATTATTGTCTCTCTCGATAATCGATCGTGAACGCGATGTACTGTTGTTACGATACATCCAGGCCAAGAGAAAAGGATTTTTTAAAGAGTGATTTTTTTTTCTCTAAACTATCAGAGACATTTGCCGCGCCATGTTTGGTTTCATGTGATTAATAATTTGTAGTAAGATCAACCTGCCTCACCCCGACCCAAAGAACTAAAGCCACAACTTTGTATTCGCACAACAAACATGTCAACATATGCTTTACATATTACATACGCACATAGATAAAAAAAAGCACATTGTTATTAGTTAAGCGAATTGATGTGTTTCTATCTGCCGTGTGTCCATCTATGCATATCTTCTTCTATACACAAACCCTGAAAGGGTACGACTCGGAGTATGCGCTGGCCCCCGTACTTCCTTGAGAACATAACAGAAAATAAAGAGTCATGAAGTTTTTTGATTTAAGCATCATCATACAAGCAACTGCCCAATGCTTGGCATTGGAGTTAAATGATTCGATATAAGAGGTAGGGGTAAACAACTTAATGAATGAATGAATGAATTTTTGATGGGGGGTACAACTTTGATTCGGGTGTTACGGCGTAATGGGGGTTGTGTCTGTGTCGTTGCTGTTTATCATCTTCCTCTGCTTATTGCTTGTCCTGTTTCAAGTGTTTTAGGGATGCATGCACATCAAGTTCTTAATTATATTAATCACTCTTGTATAATAACGAGGACCATGCGTTAAGTAAGGGGGGGTGTTTCGATCAAAACGTACCCAGAGGTGCGTTACCACCAGGGGGTACCCCCAAAGGGTGGCTATAGATCGATATCATCATTTTCAAATTGATATGATATCTAATCTGCCTAGCGATTAGACACCATACACATATACACACTAAGCATCATATTACAGAAAAACATACGATGGATATTCTTTCAACCTCCCATATACTGCGCCGCTACACTGAAGCGACTCTATCAATAGCTATCAATGAGCTGATGTTGAGCATACATTTATAGCAATATGAGACTAGTGTACTCTCTAATCTCATGGAAATGTATGGTGTTACGCCTCCGCACTGTGAGAAGACACATTACTACTTACTCGTAGTGTGACGTCAACGGCTAAACGTGGGAAAATAACGCTTCCGCCATGCCATGTTTACCCCGTATTGTATAGTAATAAAACTTGGGTGACACTACTGTTAGTAATTAACAACAACTCTAGGCAAACGTATTGTATTATCGAGCGAGAGGGGGCCGCCGCCGAGTGTGCGACAGATCTGACCTGTTTAGTTAGTTTTAGGCAAAAAAGATTGGAAACCGAAAGGTCTGAAGTAACAAGTTTAGTTAGAATCAAATTCCTGATGTACCGTGACATAGCCAAAGGGAAATGATAGCCTACGCCTACGCTTAAAAAAGGAATCAAACCCAAGCAGCTGTGTTGTATTGTGTTGTGTTTTATGTGACCCGTGTTCGGAACTGGAAGAATCTATACTTCTTTACTTTTTTTTTTCTCACCGACTTTGCATCTTGCATAGGGGTGAGGAACGGGTATAATGGCTAGCTATGGTGAATAATGGGACGATGTTCAATGAGCTCTCTCGGAAATTTCACCCCCCTCTCTTCCCTTCGCTTGTGTCCCTCTCGCTTCACTTTACATCTGAGCACCTTATTTTTTTTGGGAAGAAGAAGAAATTGATTTTTTGATCTCCTTTCCCTTCGCTCTCTCTGGAGTATAGTTTTTTCCTTACCTCACTCCCGCTCCGCTCCCCTCCCTTCCCGCGTGCGATCGAACAGTCGGAATGGGGGGTGAGACAACTTTGGAGAGGGAATGGGGGGATGGTCTCAAAAAATTGTTCGGTCCCGCACGGTGGACCTGAAATCGTTTTGATAGCCTGGTCTCTCTCTCTCTCTCCCCCTTTGCCCTTGCTATACTGCGATACGGCCACAATCATTTCTTGCTTTCATTGATATATAACGATGCATCTTTTTATCTGACGTCGCATGATCTGTTTTATACGAGTGTTCCCCCGTATAGGATGTGTTCTCATTATCGTCTCTCCCCCTTGAATTATTTTCATATACTATAAAAGATATAATGAGTAATAAATTTCTCTAATATCGTTATTTCACTCACATGTATCCATTTAAGCCACGCATATGATATTGATTAACGAGGTATAAACTAAGGGGAAGGGGAGAGAGCAATCAAACACACGCGCGGGCGCGGGTTAGCGGGTTAAACGGAAGTCACGATCTTTTGGTCCGATCGACTCTTTTGTCCAGTTCTCTCACCGTTTCCCCCCTGTCTGTCAATCTTGAAAGTGGTATTTATCTTGGCCAAGTTCCTGACGCCGCTCGTATTGAATGAAGTTAAATATAACGATTAAGTGAATATACATGTTTTTATAAAACCAAAACAATCATATAATATTATGGTGATACATGTTACACAATTCTAATCGAAAAAAGTACACACACACACACCGAGACACTCACGTCTCTCAGCAAAAAGAAAGAAAGAAAGAATTCCCACCCAAAAAACTCCAGTATTCAATATTCTCAAAGCTGTGTAATTAATCTATATGCAGAAAACAGACGAGAAACAAACTTTACATTAACATTCTTGCTTCACTGCTAGTACGGCACTAGTTGCGAAAAGAAGAAAGAAAAAAGAGATTCTCTGAGATTTTTCTCTGGGCGTTTCCCCTTCAGTTCCTTGAGGGTCTGTTGATACAGGGTTTTACAGTAGTCTACCAGTCTATTGACCTGTTATGGAGAGATGGGGGTGAGAAGCTCATAAGCGTGGGCTTATCTGTTGTACACATGCAATGCTTAGCTAGCTCGATGGCTGGTTCCCTGTTCCATTCTGTATTGATTTTGCTATAGTAGCTTTGCTCATGCACGTTAGATGATAGATCTCATTGAACGCGCAATCTGCGTATCTTATCGTGTTCAGTAGACATGTGAAAACTTGTTTCTCTTTTTTTTTTTCGCAAGTCATAGGCATGCGATACATGTACGACAAGGAAAACGCATATGTATAATGAGTACGTGAGAGAAAACGTTGATGGGTAGTGAGTGTGCTGTAACTCGGCCCCTCCCGTTCCAAGACATGTAAGAATAAGATGATCAGAAAAGAAGCTAGTTGGATATGATGATTGATCGAGTACAACTCGAGAGTAGAAATCATGCGCTAAATAACATAAGAGAAGAAGCAGAAGAAAAAAACACAAGATTAAAATTCAAGAGACAACGACAACATGACAGAACGAGGAAAATTTCTAGAAGAGTAGGGGAAAGGGCAACGGGGTCCATGGACGAGGGAGATGTGATCGAAGTCGAAGATTGGAGGAAGAGGAGGAGGGTGAAGTGGAAATCGGAGGAAGGGACGTGAGATCTCTCCTTCGAGGGATTGGAGGGAGAAGTGGAGATTTCCGAAATCTCCATCTCTCTCTCAAACGATCATTTTTCCACAAAAGTCTCGGAACCGCCGCGATCCGCGCGCGGGAGCCATTTTTTTTTGTGTGTGTGTGTTGCGTGTCATGTCGAGAGATAACTTTCCTTTTCTAGATCTCCCTTTCTCTCTCTCTTTCTCTAACCTTTTCAAGCAAAAAGTCGAAAGCGAAATGAGGTCACATCATATCTCGTCATTTTGTATCACTGATTCCAAGTTTTTTTTTTTCAATGAATCAATCAAAATCACTCTTCTTTGCCTTCTATTCAAACCATTCAAACATTCAATCAAAATCATTCTAATCATTTCGACTAAAACCTTACCATACCTCCGTTTTTTCCCTTCCAAGTTGATTAAACAACAAATACAATAAATAACTACAAGTTCCAACGCATATAGCCAGTGACGCGATTCGTCAAGAAGTTAGATAAACAGAGAACAACAACAACAATAGAAGAAAAAGTGGATATCCTATTTAAAAAATGATCAAAACCAAGTTGTTTTTTGAAGTATACCAAAATCCCGCTTGAATTCTTTTCTCTATAATTTCTTCGTCCAAAAACGAGTTCCAAGCATTTTCCTTTTCTTGGGCAAAGTCAAAGTTACGATCTCTCTTTTTTTTTTCGTGACTTCGCGACTGCGACTGCGACTCGGCCTCCGTCAATCCCGATTCGAGTTTCGACGCGGGTGTTCATAGCGCGTTTCTCTCTTCTCGTGGCTCCATCTCTCTTTCGATCATCGAGTCCCCGAGTCCCGAGTCCCGAGTTCGAGGGGGAGAAAGGAGAAGCAGATCAGGGTTTTTTTAAGGAGATTAGGGGTGTTTTTCTCGGTTATAATCTCCCTTATCCAGAATTTCGGCGGTTTTGTTTTGTTCATTTTTTGTTTTCTGTTTTTCTTGTTATATGTTTCTATAATTCTTCTTGGGTATAGCTATAAGCTACAGCTACAATTATAAAACCATTATCTTTTAACTCCGATCATGTCTGAATACAACCTGACTGTTTCTTACTCTTTTAGCGCTAACATGAGTTATCTGTATCTGTACCTACACGATATGCAAGTACTTTCAAAAAAACAATCACCCACATCCAACTAACTCAAGTAAAATAAGTAAGCAATATAACGGGCTAACTAAAACACGGGGGCCCCTACCTAATAACCACAAACAACCCCCAAGCTTCGTTCGCGTTCGCGTTCGTAGACCCCCAGCGCAGCACTCCAAGCCACAACCCAGCCTCTTTCAAGCATAATCACTAATTCAATAACTTATAACCGTCATCGTCAGTGAAGCCAAGACCCCACAATAGCCAAGCCAAACCATTTTTCCTCCCTACGCAGCATACCGCCCCCGGGCGCGTAAGTAAATATTCAAAGTCATTTATCTTATAGCAACACATAAATGTCTCGATGAAAAAAAAAGCACACGTACATAATCACCTTCCTTTGTTATACCCCAAATTAAAAGTATCGATACTGCGATATGCATATCCACGATAGCCGAACCCCCCTTCTTTCAAGTATTTCATAGCACCCCCCGCTATAACGTTCTTTCTTGGCAACTTATCATGTTATATCATACATATACTCATAAAGTAATCCATTTCGATTTATTTTGTTATAGTTCTATATATACGTATATATGATTTGATATCAGTTTTACGGATGTACAGTCATACAATTGCACAATTGGACAGATATCGAATAAGAAAGAGACTAATCAGAGATAATTTATGGAAGCGGAGAGTGGATTGGAAGGGAAAGGGAAGAACATGGCGAGAGGGTCTCTTCTTTTACTTTTATACTTGATACTTCAAACTTAAGTAGTAAATGGGCAAAAATGAAGAGTAAAAAAAAAGGATTGTATGTAAAACGGGACTATCAAAAATCCTTGATCCCTTTGAAATCTTATTTTGAAACTCCGAACTCCGAAGTCAAGGTATTAGTGCTGACAAACCCTCTCTAGTCAAAGTAGGTTACTTAAAAAGTTACAAGTTCAATAAGATCATTAATACTACAGTATCACTCCAAATCGTATTATTACTGTAAAGATTATATTATTGTATTTTATCTGTATCGTATTGGTTTTACTTATGCCCGAATGATAGATATACATGCAAAACTTTTGTTCATATTCTTTGTACTTGTATTTGAATACGTTTGGGGGTAGGTGGAAAAAGGAACAGGGAGAGTTTTAGACCCCCCAAAAAATATGCAAAGGTCAATAAGGGGAAAGTTAAGGGGTAAAGTAAGGCTGTAGCTGCTATTGTAGCATATAGGGCGTAGAGAGCACAACGTTATATGTAGTGAGAAAAAAAATGTATGTGTATTGACGCGAATTGCATATAGTGATGCGAATGAGAAGAAAATAGTTCATGAAACGTGGGGCCAGAGCCAGGAAGAGAGCGTTGTTCATGAAGAAGTGTGAAGATGGGAGGGGGGTATCAGTTACTAATGGAGTTGGTGTGGGCTTGTAAAGTATTAAGGGTTCATATCAATGAAATGAACAGGGAAAGAGAAAAAAGAAACGATAAAAATACAAAAAGGGATTAACCCGAAAGGCAAAACTGTCAAAGTTGATGAAAAGGAACCTCCCCAACTCTTCTCCGAGAAAAGTTTCATAAGTATCTTGATATCTTTTGTTTTTTCTTCCACTCATAACCAGATTTGTGATGAGTGAGATAATCAATCCTCTCGGAGGGTTGAGCGATAGGTAGAGGAAGTAGAGTGTAGAAAGAGCCCTCTCTGGAAAGCCAAGGATCATTTCAAGAAGTTGATCGTTGAAAAATTCGAGCAATGAGAGAAAAGAGAATAGGAACCAAAGGTTTTTAGAAGAAAAATTACGGAGAAAAACATACATACATATACACACACAAATTGTTTAAAAAGGGAAATATAAAGAATAGAAAGGCTGATAGTTTGAAAATGCAGAGATAAATGCAACTGCTAGATGATGGACAAGAGACGAATAAGAAAAGAAAAAAATAGAATCTTTACTTGATCTTGATCAATTGTACAGATGAAGGAAGAATACAATGAATAAAAAAGGAACAAGAAGGACGAATAATGAAGTGTGAGTATGCATGACCATGCCGAACGAGAAAGAAGATGTTGAGATGAAGATAAGGGGCGGCTAGCTTCTACTCATTAAAGGCGTTTAACGAGTAGGGGATAGTTAATGAAGATGGGCGTGAGAGGGAAAGGAGGAGGGCGCGTACAAGATGAAAATAGGTAAGAGCGGCGGGAGAACGGTGTGAGAGAGTTGGGGAGGGGAAGGCTGATACATGCGGGAGACGTGTGTACGTGCGGAGGGGAGTAACCTAAGATGAATAGGCGTCGACTCTAGCGTGGGTATGGGCCCATTTTACGGAAATTCTTCTTTTATGTGTCTATGCGCATAGTAGGAGGCACTGAGAGAGTGTGTGGTTCTATGCGTAACCCCGAGGGTAGCATAACGATAATCTGATCTATCCGTGAGCACGTGCTAAAAGACGGAAAGGAAAAAAAAAGAAGAAATGAAAACGAGGCGGGGCGCGTCATCGCTAAGGCGGTTATTTTATCCCACCCAGCTACCACTATCCACTGGTACGGAGGCAAAGAAAAAAAGCCCAAAAGTCCACGGAAATTCGAGGAATTACAAAGGTGGGTAGTTTGGCGAGGATTCCCATACAACTCGTTACAGTGTCATGCCGGTTCATGTGGTGATAATAAAGAGGAAGCCGAGGCTGGAAGTGAATGAAGGTCTCTCTGGCCGGATGTCCCTCCTTTTCATTTGGGAGAATTTGAATTCATGGTGGGGATGGAGGAGGATGGGAGAGAAGGAGGATTGATTAGCTCAGCTTGGCGAGCCTTTTGATGTTTTATGCTATTGGACGGACAATGACGATGAGAATGACGACGATGGGTGAAGGTCTTAATTAAAATCACTCGAGGTCATACTGCACGGCGGCCCGACATGCCTCTGAGGTGTTCTTCGGACTGAGACCATGCTCTCTTAGGCTACCCTTGTCTGGAAATGAAGCATCGCATGCGGAGCATGAGTGTATTGAGAACAAGGAGCGAACAGATTGAGTGCTTCGCACACTCCGATTGCAGTCGGTGAGAACGTTGTCATCTCCGTTTGACATGTCTGAGCGAGAAGAAGATGAAGAAGCGGACCGTGAACGCTTCGAGGACGGGGAGAGCTAGAAGAGAAGGATCAGCAGCAGAGACTGGGACCAGGGTCGGGTGACGCTTACCGACTCGCACTCGTCCTCACACTTGCGCTTTGTCCGTGAAGGGCACGGTGCTGTTGGCACACGATTGTCAGTCGCTCTGGATTTGAAAAACAACCAAAATAGCTGATGGACGTACCCAATTGGGCACCTACGGCCTTTGCATACTCATTCCGCCACTTCTCAATTCGTCGCATTCGACTTGCAAATGAGTCACTCCACCTCCCTCCTCTCAGCTTCTCGAACACGTTCCCTTCTTCCTCATCCACCTCGTAGCATGGCCCTACACATGCTTCTTCCTCATCCGACGAACAGTAACTCTCACATGCCTCCTCCTCCTCTTCATCTTCATCACTCTCATCCTCGTCTTCCGAGCTCGTTGACGCGTAACTCGTACTCGGAACAGATGCTCTTTGTGACCGTGTCATCGGCGGAGGCGGTGGCACTTCCTCGAGCTCAATAATTTGCACCTGCACTTGCCGTGGTGGCTCCTGGTGCACGTAGCAATCGCTCTGTGGGCTCGGTGCCAGTCGTGGATCGAGTTTGGGTTCTTCAACAAGCTTGGCCGCGTTCATCTCGTATTGCCTTTGTTCATGTGGTTGTACTTCTCTTATTGCTCGTTGATCCCCTTGATGTTGTTGTTGCCGTTGCAAATGGTACTGGTACTGCGCATAGTAGTACTGTCGTTGCAGAATGTATTGCTGATACCTCTGCTGCTGTTGGAGTTGTTGTTGGTACTGCGTGTTATTGATGTAGAAAAAGGGCAGATTTGGAGTGCCGGTTGGATGCCTGAATGCACCTGTGGGTGGTTGGGGTGCGGCAACTGCAGCTGGGCCGACCATGTTGGATAATGCTGGGTGGTTGTGTACCTGATAACGGGGAGGGGTGGTCTACACTCGTGAGATATACGAGCGAGAGGGAGGAAAGGGAAGAGATATATAAGTATGAGCGGAAAAGGGAGTAGAGAGCTTTAGTAGAGGGTGTAAGGGAAGGGCCTTTGGGAGGGAGGGAGTATTTATTTAATGAGATATAAAATAAAATAAAAATATGTAATTAGGGTATTTATATATTATTATGTACGTACACACACACCCAGATCTAGACATCGACGCCATCTCACCTCTTTCAGCTCTTCTCACTTTCGGACGCCGCTCCTCGCCAATTCCTGGTCCATCGGGTCTAACGGACTGGTCCACGGGGCCGCATAGCCTCAGGGTCTGAACGCGTCTGAGCCCCTGGACTGCGAGACCATCTGAGTGTTCCCTCGGTGGCTCGGCTCGCTCGCCGCCACGAGTTCAGGTCGACCACTCACTCGCTCGCTCTCATTCACTCACCCAGCTCACTCTCACCGGATATTCATTACCTCGCTCTCACTTCACCACCCACCACCCACTTCCCCCTCCTCTTCACCGTTCCTCCCGTCCCCATCTTCCCTTCCCTTCCATCCCATTTCTCCTTTTTCTTCCTTCTTCTTCTCCCTTTGGTCTTCTCCATACTCCAGCACAGCGGTACATCTTCCATCTCAATAAACACATAATCCGTATCACGGCTCCGAACTTATCGCGTATCCATCCCTCCCATCCATCTATCACTGATACACTCAACACGGGTCACTCTTTTAACAATATAATTTTTCAAAACCTTTTTTTGAGCCTCACGTGAACACTCGTTCCTTCCCTAAAGCTTTGGAATGAAAAAGCAGTAGGAACGGCCCGAAGAAAAACGTATGCTTGGGATCGTTTTAATAAATTCAATTTCCTCTCGTATACACACTCTGTTGGACTCGTGCCCCGTTCGTTCTAGTGGGATCAACTCATTTCTTTATTTGACTACGACTGACTGCGACTGCGACTGCGCCTATTAAGTACTAAGAGTTTGGTGATGACCTGTCGATGATTGCTATCTTTTGCTATTTAATTTTGAACACGAGCACAAACGCACTTATCCCCAATATCCAATATCTGTTATCCGTAACGCGTTTATCCCTTATTACTCTACTCAATTATCCGTTTATCCCCATTATATCATTACTATCCATATCATTGTTTATTCCCACTACCTTCTTCGTTCTTAGTAAAGAACTCTACACACACAAACATACAAGCAAATATACAAACATATAGTATAAGATACGACAGCTTATCTTACTCTAATGAGTTAGCTATGAACAAAGTATCGAACAAACGACAAAGTGAGAAAGATAAGACCAGGGCCTTACAAGAAAAAAGGGTTTTTACGTAGTACCCTAATACATGTTATCCATCATATAGTGCACTCGGCTGGGGTGCAGTTGGAGAGGGGTCCGTAACTGCGCGCAATTCATATTCATATACAAGTATATGAATGAAATATATTTATATGTCTGTCTGCGTGTACGTTGTCCTGGCGTAAACAAACACATCATCATTTATCATATAAACATTTCGTGGCACAAAGGACAGGTCATTCTCCTATCTGTATATTTGTATGGATGAGTATATGATACGTGTGTATAGCTATTTATACATATATTGCTGCGTATTTGTATACGTGTTCAAATATGCTAACATAACATAATAATCCGAAAGAAAAGTGATTGAACTTGATGGTCACGTAGACAGGGAGCTCCGGGGGCAGGGTTGCTGTGTGATACGTGTTCGAAATAACGAAACAGAGCCTGACTATCAAGAAATTGGAATTTAAACCAAGGTATAAGTTAGATGTGTATAATGGCTGAATAATGGATGAAGACGTTTATCATTGCTATTATATAAAGAATACAGTGATACGATAGTGCTGATTATTATGATTATATCATTGAATATCCATATCAACATCTGCTACTTTTTTGGTATGTGTTTTTCGCTGTATACAGTGTAAAACTAACGTGCTCTGACGTCTGACCAATTCAATCTATCTGTGCGCAGCCCAGCTCGGGTTCATTTCGGTTCGGATCAGTATTATGTAGCGTTGTGTGTTGTGTAGCTAAGTTGCTTGTATGAAAAGTAAGAAAGTAAGAAAAAAAAGGTGATTCTAATAGTTCTAAGTATAGATCGTAAGGAAAGTAAGTTCTCAAAGCATACAATTGATAAAGAAAGGGGGTGCGTTCATATCAAGGAACTATTCATCTACCACTTTTTTATTAAATTTTGTCTATCTCTTATCCGCTTTAAGCACTTACTCTCACCATCGCCCCCACCAGCTGCTGCTGCTGCTGTGTTGATTATTACAACTGATACGTTTTACATCCGCAACCTACATCTCGCCCCCCTCATCTCCCAATCTCTTGTTCATTCTTTTCTTGTGTTCATCATTACCTACCACCATGACGGGCCTTTCTTTGCACGCACGACAAATCAACTAATATCCCATCATCCATACTCCATCACCCCAACCCATCATATTCACAAGCCCTCCGTTATTTCATAACCGTATCGTATATCATTGGATTCTATTCAATCATGACAGCCCCCCCTGGTCAATCATGATTCCCCCCTAATAGATTAAAGACCGAACACTGGCGCTACACTTTTAGTTATGTATATCACACATCGCACTAGCCTATAATAATCCACAATAGTTATTCTATAACTCACACGGGTTGCGCACCCCCACACATATGGACGCACACCTATACACATTTTTTTACACACACACACACACACATCGGAACAAACAACAAATGATCTTGTGTGTGTATCGGCACCGCCATTCAAACAGTTGTTTCTTTTCCCTTTTCACCACTGTGGCAGTAATCAGTTATGACCGAGATCAAAGATTGATCGTTCGTTCATAACAATCATGTGAAAAAAAAAATCAAAAATTAAAGAAAGAAAGTTTGTAATAAATTCTTGATATCTCTTCCCTTTTTTAGAATAACGCACATTTCCGTTTCCGTTTTCGTTCCCCCCTCCCTCCCTTCTCCCTTCTCCCTAGCCACATGCCACCCAGCCACATATATACACACATACATACACAATGTATCGCCGAATTACTATGTAACTGAATCAGCCAAGCCCCCTCCTAGTCAAGCCCAGCCCAAGGCGAGGCAATCAATCAATCAATCCTCTTTGCATTGATAACTTTGACATCATAGAAGTAGCACCGCCAATTTTGTACTTTCTTTCTCTCTCCATTTATACGTGTTTATTCCTGCTATGCCACCAGCCACAGGTGGTGGCTGGTCGTCAACCATCATGTTTCCCCCCAAAGTTTAGTTGTAATTGATAGAAGGAAGAACCCAGCCACCACAGAGGGATTCCTAATCCGTCCGACGACCATCTTAAGCTTGGCTTCTCTTTCTTCTTCCTTTCCTCGGTTGGTGATCTAGACAATGATATGGCGATACGATCATTGTTTTTTTCCTTAACCCGTGACAAGAAAGAAGGAGGAGGTTTCCAAGTTGACGCAGCTCCAGAGCCACATACAGCTTAATCCCTCGCATCTCCGAAAATATATTTCAAAGGGAAAGAAAAGTGAGAAAATAAGTTTGGATTCCAGGCTACGAGTCTATGGCAAACAAAGCAAGACAGTAAGCAAGTAAAAACAGAGTTAAACTTCTTTTTCTACAAAAATAAACGAAGGATGGCGTGGAGAGAAGCTGGGAGAATCGAGAGCTTTGCTGTCAGCCACAAAATCCTGTTTCCTCTCCGAAGGCGGAGCAAATTGGAGTTTACCCGATATCCAGCCACAAATCCGTTGGGACTAGAAAAAAAAACCCTGGATTAGATGGCCGATCAAAAATTTGTGTGTGTTTGTATGTGTAGATGGGCTAAGAGAGGGAGGGGCCACATAGGCCACACGTACAGACACGTATAGATAGATAATCATTGTATCTACCTGAGCGCTCCTTTACTTCACGTGCTTAGGTACACAAATTCGTAGAAAAGCACAGTGAATAAAGTGATGTACACAAAGGGTCGGACACCCATCAGAGTAGATATGTGTGCTTGATATGTTGATTTAGTGATTAGCTTTGTGAAATTATTTTATTGAAACTTCGCACGAGAAAAGATACGTTTCCTCTCTCTTTCAATCCGTGATTCTTTTGATTATGGACGTTTTTACGCCGACGTTGTGAAGATGAGAGAAGTAGGGAATGGAAAGGGATCTAGGGTGAAAACAAAACCCATCGGGTGTAGAGTTTATAATTGTTGATTATAAATTTATAAGCGCTTACAAAGACCTATGGCCAGAAAGAGACTCAGAAGATAATGAATGAATGGAACCTTGATCATCTAAATCTTCCATATCTGTGTCTTATCTGTTATGCTTTGTAACTTACATATACGGTAGACATGGACATAGACCTGGACAGTGAGAAATGGACAACAAGAAGTTTCGTTGAAAGCACACGCTCTGGGTCCATGCACAGATATCATTGGATCAAATCTCAATACACCGAACATGGGGTCGTTCAATCAGTTTAATCAAAAGTGTCAATTATATGAGTACCACGAGTGAGTAATCTGTGAGTAACATGGGTAATGCTTAGCTATCTTTTAGGGGTTGGGGCATTCTCCGGCGGTAAGCTGCATAACACCGGTTAACAATATACAACTATCATAAATCTATACTTCTAGCTTCTAGGCTGTACTTGAGCGTGTGTGTGTATGTGCACACGTTGTGCACTGGTGCACCTGCTGCTTGTGTTTTTAGAATAGGGTACTCCCGTATATCCAACTTAGGACTCCGAATATCCATCACATATCAAGTTTGGTTCCGAGTCATCATAAGTACTTGTACTTGTATGTCCTCTGCCGCTCGTCATCATGATTGTAGTTGCAACCCAGTGCTGAGCCCAGTTTCACCACGTCAAAGGTATCATAGTTATCAGTAGGCACCACTTCACTGCCCAAAAAGAAACTTTCTGTGGGCCTTGTCCATGAGAAGGGTCTCTCCTTCTTAATCTTCAAGTGTCAGGTCATCTAGCTTCCGCGCATGTCATCGGTATCCTGCGACTCCAATTACCTACTGTAACTACCAACACTCACAGTGATAAGCACACCCTATTCTGTGCTTTGATTGTGTAGTGTTTTTTGAGTTTCAAGAGCTATAACTCAAAAAAATTCCTTTGCACTCGGATTTAATTATATGTCAACATGTATAGAATCCCATCTATTAGTACTCGGATACCACCTCACCTCACTCCTTTTTATGTCTCAAATAAACAAATCCTTTCCCTCTTTCTGCCATTGTTCAATTTGCCTTGTTCATCCCTTCCATGACTACTACTGGCATGACATCTAAACAGGCAAATTTTTGTGCTTATCTATCTATAACCCTGCCCCTTTGTCCCTCTAATCTGATCTCCTCGGTTTGTTACTAAGAGAAAGAAACGTCAACTATCATCACTCTCTTCATACCCAAAAGGAGCCTCGACTCATCCTTATTGCTGTTTTTTTTTTTCGCGCCTATCATCCAATAGTCAACTTGCATGTTGATCTATATCAGTAGTTGAATGCCTTATCATCTCACCTTGGCTATTTTATTCACACCCGTATCCCATTTGGGGTCCACTTACTCTTGCTCTCTTGTGTCTTTTATCTCATGAACAATAGGTCAGACAAAAAAATAGCCAGAGTAGAGTGGCTATCTCAATGGCATTCGGAACTCGGAAAGTCGATTGGTTCGGAAGTCACGGTGTACCTACCACCTTAAGACGTATGGTTTATCTCAGTCCCCGACAGCACAACGAAATTAACACATTGTAGGAGGGTGCTATTTTTTCTCCTTACATTGTTAATCTTTATCAATACTTCTCACTTCCTACCCTGATCCTCCTCCCCCTCCTGGGTTTCCGGAGTTAGTCATCGGATCGCACCTCGTAGTTAACTTCTATGTATATATCATGTATATACTTGAACGTCGTACACTTACGACCAAACGTGTTTTGTTGAGAGATCTCTGCGGTTTAGACTGAATCGATATTCCAGCGACTCACAAAGATGGTCCAAGGTTCGAGTTTGACATCCATTGGCAACCCAATGGACCACTTACAATTATACATAAATATACACACACTTATTTAGTCATGTATTCTTTCATCTCCCTTCGCACCTCATTTCATTCAACATACACATACTCATACACATTCATTTTCATATTTCTCTATTCGAGTATATTCATGTGTACGGTGATACATAAATTAATTTTTGATAAATGACTGACGTATACAAGACCATATATCACCGTACCCTTAGATTGCTAGTAGAAGTGGTACAGCAATTTTGCATAGTCAACGAGAAGACGGGTAAGGCAGAAAGAAGGAGAGTGAGTGGGAGAGAGAGAAAAGTTAAGAGTTGGGACCAAGGTTTAATAGTAAAAAAGGGGCGAAAACGGTAAAAGGCAAAAGAATAAGAATAGAATAGTAATTTCAACAATATGGAAGCGGGAAGCGTAAAAAAGGGACAATTTGAACTGTGATGTCTGCCTGCAAAGCTTATCTCATCTGTTAACTTGTCTTGTGATATGTAGACTATGATTATACTATGGTAAACAAACGAGAGCAGGACCGAAAAAAGGCCAGCGCGAAGGCGGAGGGGGAGAGGGGATGATGTGTATGTGGTTTAAGTGCGGAAGGTTCAGAACTATTACATGTGATTGATACTGAGATATTGGTACTAAAGAAGGGGAAGAAGAGTGGAAATGTAGTTGGAGAGGAGGAAGAGTCATGAGAATTAATGGCACGAAAGAGAATAACCCATGATTTTTGTATTCCTCTGACATATCCCAGTCTGTAAAACGCAAAGCAAATAAAAAAGAAAGGGAGAGAAAGAGAAGAGGTCATATCAGAGTTCAGACGACAACAAGCAAAAACAGCAGAAGCAACAACAACAGATCGGAAGAATACCACATTATGAAAGCAAACAACCTTTTGCTCCTTCTTCTCGTTCAGATCCAAACAAAGGAAAGAAAAGAGCTTCGAGTTGTCAACCTCCGTCTTTTCATCACCTCAGCCTTCTCACCTCCCCTCACCTACTAGATGAGTGTGCTGTCTTCCCTCATTTCACGACAGTCAAGCTCACGGTCTCATCGGCCTCAGCCACGACTCGGCGGCCTCAAACTGTTCAGCCAATTCCGGCATGATGGCCTTTTCTTGGTGCATTTGCCGGATAGCTGTCAGAGCCTATACGAAAATAATTCAGGATCAGTTAGAGAAAAGGAAAGGTTGAGAAGTCAGTATAGTTTCCAGTTGCAAAGTGCGAAAATAGAGAAGTGATGTGTTGGGTAGATAGATAAAAGACTTAGAGGTAAAAATAGCAGATTTTGAATTTGCAAATTTAGTATAGAAAAGGAAGAGCAGGAGACAGACACAGAACGTAAGCGCAATTGAAGACTCCGAGTTCGGACGTCCGGAATCGAAATGTTGAAGAATAAATTGAGAAACCGAGAAAACAATGGATAGAAGGTATGCGAATTGAGGAAATAACGATAACCAGAAGCGAATCGGTTTGCAAGTTTGATTAGCATGCAAAAAGACTAGGGCCATTCTCTTCCCTCTTTTCCCGTATTCCCCATGTTGTCAGGTTATCACGTTATCACGTTGTAAGGAGTAAATCATGAGAAAATCAAGATAAAATGATGAGGGAAAAAAAAAGAATCTTTTGAGTAAAGTGTCAAGAGATCAAAGGGTAGGAGTAAAGAGACAACATGAGTACACAAACAAAAAACCCAGATAATTATCTGAATACATTCGGATCTTTGAGATCAAACCTCGACCCCGAATGGTATCAGCTTGAACTCGATATAGCCTTTTCGGAATGTATGATTCCATCTTCGCCCAGTCCTGTCCAGGATGGGAAGCCGCTCGTCGCACCTCTCCCGCAGTTGTCTATTCATCCCATACAACCAATCCAGCCAATTATCGACCGCAAAGAAGCTAATAATAAGATAGGGGTAATCCGGCGAGACAGGGGAGAGTGGAATCAAGAAGGAGTGAGAGGATGCGAGGGAGTAAACCCCTACCGTGTCAGTTTACCTTCCACTCCTGGAAATTAGAGGATACAACTTCCTTGCCTTCCCTTTCTACTCGTTCCTTGTGATACCACGGGAATATGGGGTATCGGGGAACCGGAAGACAAATAACAAAGGAATTTGGAGAAAGTGGGAGAAGATTTAGAAGACACAGAGCAAAAATAAGGAACTTGAAAGTGAATAGTAATTGGAAAGACAAAAAAATAGAAACAAAGAAAAAGGAAGGAAAAAAGCGAAAAAAGCGAATTGATACTCACACAGTCCCAGAAACGGAATCCCCGCTCAACCTCACCTTTCGGGTTCTTAACTCCAGGGAAAGTCTCCTCACAGATCTCCAATGCAAGTCCTTTCATCTCCCGCACACTCTCCCCATTACTTTCCACATCCTTGGCTCGAACACATTGCCGTCCGTTGATATGGGTCAGTGCATCAAGATATACTTTTGCCAAAATTCCAAATCCAGTGTTCACATCGGTTTGGAACGGTAACGACAGCGCGATGTCCAACAAATCATCTCTCATCCGCTTTGCGTCCCCGCGGAGAAGCATATTGAGAGAAGTGACCTCCAGTAACGTTCGTAACGCTCGCGTGAGTGACTTAACGAATGAGTTGAACACTAGGAGTTCCCGTGACAGCGGTGCAGACCAGGCTTGCGACTTTACACATGCAAGAGTACATACATACATGTCCACATACACACGACGCATACAACCATGTAATAACGGGTACCCACGTACACGTTCGATTGCACAAATATAGATCACGGATCGTAGGAACCGAATGACCCCATATCCATATAGGAGAGTAACAACCCAAAAGCACATTCAGATTTCAAGTTCGTGTCCCATGGAGTTTTTGCAAATTACGGAGTTGACGGGACGAGCGAAGGTGACATAAAACGGCACCGACAGGGGAAATAAAGTAGTTATAAATATCGTGTAAGGACCACATAGATACAGATGCAGATAAACATTCCATGTAAGTCATCTTTCTTCCCAAGGGGACTTTCTAAACTGGGACAATAGAGTGTGCTTACCTTGGAGTTCAAAGGCACGATACTCAGTACACGCATCACGAGGAGCATACACTGTTTCTCATCATCTATGAGAGTTACCCATGAAGAAGGGGAAGAGATTATTTTACGTCAGTAAGGGGTCAATCAAATATATCATCATCGATTTTCCTTCCCTCCATCTCCCCTATACCTAGGGAGAAAGAGAGCAACAGAGAACCGGGAAAGAACAAAAAAGGCGAAAAGTTCTCGCTAAACGCTTACCGGTACCGAAACTGGGTCCTCCGCTGAACGCGCGGTTGGACCATAAATGACCATGCATGACACCTGCCCTGACAAGTTCAAGGAACAGGTACAACGGATCCTGGAACTTGTCATTTACTCTCGCTTGTTTGATAGCCACGAACATAGCTCTCGCAAGAGGGGTATGAGTGTGAGAGTTAGATATGAATCTATTTGAGCAGTATGTCCAAGAAGAGAGAAAGAATGTGAGATTACCACAGAGCAATCCGAGTCGAAGACCGGAATGGTAGCAGGTTATCACGGAAATATTATATACCGTATTTTTGACCAAGAAAAACAGATTTTTCAGAATACAAAGAAAGATCAGACAATATCAAGCAATGAGTATCGGATGGGATCAAATTTAGATGAGAAGTCAAGTTACGGACCCACGCAATTCAAGGAACCGCCAAATAATGTTAGCAACCGCCTCATCTTTCTTTTCGAGAGGGTTCTCTTTATCTTTGTCCTTTTTCACCCGTGTTCGACTTGCAAGTCTATCGTTTGTAGTTGCCCCTAGGCAAAGTGCAAAATCGATCGTTGATGACTGCAGTGTAAAAGTGGATGAAACAAGTATCAAATATCAGTTTGTCCGTTTTTCTAATTGTAATCATCATTTCAAATGAAATGAAACGATGAGAAAACGAATAGCTTGTGAGTTAGACGCACATTTTGTCGGCGCAACTCCTCTTCGACAACTGCATACGGAACCAGCCATCCTGCCACACGGTCTGCAAGCCCTGCGGTTAATGCGGAGTTATAATTAATGTACTTTTGAGCATTCGGTGGACCTTGAGTTGGGTGTTGATCACACCAGAAGTTCCCAGTGATTCGTCGGTTGTTCCAATATGAGCCTAATACGCTACTAAGCAACGCTATAGCCGTCGCACGGGGACCCGTCTGGCCGTCTGTGATAACTTCTTTCACAAATCGTTTGTACTCATTTATTTCTCCATACTCAAGAGGAGGCGGTTCTATTATTTGACCTGATGTAAGCCAAACGAGCGACTGGGGGCTTAGAAGACCACGAGATAGGTAGAAATAGACTTCGTCTGGAAGACGGTTCGTGAATACCTCAGCTAGGTCTGAAGGGACGTCAGCCGCAGGGCCAATCGTTTGAGAATGATGAGAGTGGGGGCCCGAAGAAAAATTACAGGCGACAGGTAAAGGCTGCACCGAGCCCTCAGATGTCAAAATCAAGGAGAATTTGATCAAAGCACGCGCTCGAGCAAATTGCTCAAGATATCCAGTCATCTTTATGGGAGGATGATCAGCAAAAGCGCTAACAGCATTATGGCCGGTTTTATAGTATTTGACCATATCCACAGTTGCTCTAAACACTGGTTCATGGGCGGTAGGCGGGAAGGGTAGACTGTGTTTGCATCCAACGAGGATACCTACATCAAGGAACTGCTCTTCCGTAAGTTGTAGATCGGGTAGAAAAGAGCGCTTTGAAGTAAATGTGAAAGTTGGGCTCGAAGACGAAAGGTCAATACTTGTGATGAGTTTGTCTACTCCAGGGTAGAGTAATGTATCCGTCGGACCAAAAATTGCATGAATATAAGACTTCGGGTGTCGTTGTAGATAGATCAACTAAACAAAAAGGGGGTAGTCAGTATCTCAAAACAGATACATAGAACTGGGAAAATAGCACCTGAGCCCAACCTATGTACGGCGCAATAAGATATTCCACGTTCCGATGTCTGAACACCCTCAAAACCATTCTCCAGACATCCCATTGAACAAGGTTTGCCCTGCCTTCAAATAGCCTTGTGGCTTGTTCCTCTTGTCCATTTTCATACTTCCCCAAGCATTCTGTCTGTCTCTAAGCGCCTCCGCGTACTCTTGTTGAAGATGAGGTCTCATTTTCTTGTTTGGTGTGATACCAGAGAAGACGAAGACAGGTTTGATGCGTAGTTTTTCAAGGACACGCAAATCCGCTTCAATACGTTGTACTAGAGCAAGGGGTAGACCTCCCGTCGCAGCAAGAAGAGGTTCCCTAGAAGGAGATTGATCTAGTAAGAGATGCAAGTAGTGTGATGCATCGATGCCGAGCCTAGAGTCGGAGAGTACATTGAGAGGCAGCGTCTGAAAATGCTTGCGCTCTGTAAGGTAGCCTATGGTCGATGATCAGTATTCTTGGCTACTCACGCCATGATTTCTGTCAACATACCATCCAAGTGCTTGATCGGCATATTGATTTATGTACTCAGGTATGCACTTGGGTGACTTTATTGTGAAAGATGTAGAAAATACGCGTCGTATCGTCGACACAAGTCTCTGCACTTCTGTAAGTGCGTGTCGGTTGCCAACACTCCTTGATTATCGGCATTTACCGAGTGTCCACTATTTTAATAGTTTAGTAGTTTTACTATAATACAACAACACTAATTCAGCTTACTTCATTCCACATCTATAACTTATAAGCAATGCATCACTTGTCCTCTTGTCCTTATAATAGGTTGCACTGTGAAAAAGGGGGCATCAACAATTGCAGTGGCCGGTATCTTGCAACTGTGATTATCACATTTTTTTTTCTTTCTTCCACATCATTTCACCTCAGTGATCATCTTCAGTATGTCTATTTTCATATGAGTAGGTTTGTCTGCGACCAAACATAGCGATTTTTTTTAGTTATACCGAGAGCCTGAGAGAACTACTATATCTGTGAGAGAGTTTGTATCTAAAGATCAAACTTCCCCGTCTTCTCCCAACGTTAAAAGTGGACGATGCGTCCAATATGCAGTAGAGGGCCATGATTTTCCAGTGCAAATTTTTCTGCTTCAAGATGTACAGGTATTACTATCGATCGTACATGATGAGTTACATGTACTGATAGAAGAGCTGCTCCCGCTTCATATATCGTTCTTGCGTCTTTTACATACAGCTTTGCTGTTGTAGGAGGTTAAAATCTATACTAGGTCCCGCGCGCCTTAGCCCAGGGCAAAAGAAGTAGTTATGCGTTCACTATTCATCACGTCCTCAAGATCACAAGCTTAAAAGCTCCCTGGCGGGCACGCCAGATCTTGCATATGTATTTTCATATTCTACATGTTTCACGACTAAAATCAGATGTTAATGATGCTTCTTTCTCGTATCACTAGATTACATTGTATGCTAAGGTAATCAGACACACTGTTTGGACTTCTGTTTATGACAGATTTAGTAGACGGTGCTTTTCTTCAATCACTTGTCCGAAGGTAATACCTGATGAGTATGGACTCCTGTTATCAGAGGTTCATACAAGGGTCCAATTTGGCCTTGCAAGAGTACTTGTATCATCACTGAACTCGTGGATAAAATACGGAGAACTGTTTATAACGCCTTACTGTTCTTCTGAATTCTCCTTAAAAAGACATATTATGGTAGAAGCCTTTAGCAATCCAGAACAAATCAGGAGATGCTGAGTTATCCGGTCCGATTTGGAGCTTCAAAGTTCTCCTTGATCTGGGAAATCCCAATCAAAGTACAACCTCGGCCCTAACCAACCGCGACATAACTTATACACCGTGATGTATGATCGTGAACCTCTTGGTCTTTCCTCGAAGCTTGAATCGAGAATGGACCTCTCTCATCTCACGGTGGTCTCCGATTCGACCAAGTGGGGACTCGCAAACTCCTCTTAATCTTTCTGCCGGGAATTGGTCCAACCCTCTCGACGGAACCGTGGCTCCCACGTAGGGTAAATGATGAATAGTTCCTTTCGCACACGCATATATTTGATTGTCTAGAAAATTGTGTAGAAAAGATAGAAGACCAGCAGCCAAAAACCCAGAAGTATAAAGACCAGATTTATCGATTTCTACCCACACGGAAATAATAATCGAGCTCAACAGTAGCTAATGTATCTATTTATATCTATATCTCGAAATAATGCGTTCCGTGCATATCTCAATGGGCGTTCAGCAGAAGACGCACTCCCAGAAGCCGATAATGTCATAGGATACGGTACTTTCAAGATGCCGGCCGTGGTATGCGAGTGACTTGATCTGGCAACTTCTAAGTTCATTCTACGGCAGAGAAAGAGATCGGATCCAAGGCGGCTTCAGGTAGAGGCTATATCTACTTCACTGGCTCACACGGCTGGAGAACCTCGGTAGTCTGATCTCTGAAGACTGCGAATCGCGAATGGTGCGGATGAACGTATAGAGTTGATTGATCCCTAGAGATATACAAATGAGGGTAATTGCATTTGAGTTTGGGGGTCTAGCGCCCTCTTGAGTATTCGAGTTCTGGCGTTTCAAGATAGTAATCATTTGAGTTAAACCAGATGAGTATCTTATGGGAAAATAAGTCCAACCCCGGATCTTTAGAGGGACGAAGCCTACTGATCGTATACTAAACTTCTGGTTGTATATGCGGTTCAAGTCAATACAATCAGTCCAGAATGCCTGACAGCTCGACGCAATGGCTGGGAACCCTTTGAATGGAACCTCGGATTGTCAAGATTGCATACTTCTTTACTTGCATACACCCCTCGAATGCAGAAAAGCTCCAACTAGCCCAGAGCTATGGTATGTCTTTCCCCCCTCGGCATGAGTCCTCCTGATATCGTGTGATAGCGAATGTCAGAGTATCATGATATATGTATGTTGACTTTTAAGAACTCCCCACTTTGTCACGAGACTCAATTCTCGGCCGAATAGTAACTATGCACATACGTACAAGTATGTTCTAGTACGTGGTATTAATATCGGACTTTGGATGAGTGATAATAATCTTGCTAAAGATGAGGATTTAACTAGCTTAGAGACCTTGCAACTGAGACACTTCATACATCTACTTATTATACGGCTATAGTGAAGCAATCAGAGCTACCATTTTTCTGATAGAATCACGACCCCGCCTTAGCTAGTGTGGTAGTAACCAGAGCATAAAGCGCAGATCCCCAGAAGATGAATATCGTGAATACCTCATATTATTACTGTGTCAATTACACACGTTTAGAGATTTCGGGACCGATCCCAGCAACAGACCGTGAGACAACATCAATAATCCGATTATGTGTATAGCATTCGTTGAGCGTATTACAAATAATCGGCACCGACAATTGCCGGGTAAGCCACACTTCAACTCAGAACCTTTTAGTACCTCTTTACCTTAAAAAAGTGTAATCTATAGAACACGAATATCTTACAAGACTTTTTTCGTAGAAAAGATACGAGATGTCGGAATTATATGTTACCTAAAAAATTTTGAACCATTGTTTGGTCATGTGTTTACTTACTTTGCATTGTTTATGCTGCTGTGCAAAAAGAGCAAAGAAGGGTTAGAGGACCTCTTGTCTTTGTTCCACGTTGTACTCCCATCCAGAACGAAGTACACAGTCCTATAATGAGTGAGAGAAATAACGACGATGCTTTGGAGGAGCTTACAAAAGCGGAAAAGGACGAAAAAAAGATATCCAAGAGAGCGAGTAGCGTAGTGCGTCATGCAGATCTGATAGTACCAGCCGGTATTGTTGCACTCATATTGTATGTATAACCCAATAATACTTTAAGACGTACTCATAACCAAGGATAGGGTTGGCTGCTACTACTCATTATACGAGACTGGCTGTAAGGCACAAATAGTTATCTCTGTAAGAAAAGTAATTCTGAATTACTCTTTTTTAGTAAATTATATGATTAGAAAAGAAGAACAATATCTTTCAGGAGGTAAGTTCTTGCTTAGCTTTAATGAAGCCGATATACGTACTAAATAAGATCTATAGCTTCTTATATCATTGCCAATGGCTTACTTTTCTGGAACGTATTGAACCTGTATCTGTTTATTGTATCAACTAGATTTCATACGGATGCAAGCGGGAAGAAAGAATTACTAGCCAAACCCCAGCAATCTAAAATCCATGAACCCTACGAATGTACCAACATGGAAGGGGAGCTGAATGAATGTAATAAAGAGGGTTCTGTGTGTTTTGGGAGCTGGAAACCTCCTAGAACACACCACTGTTCTAAATGTGGCGTATGTCGCCGTGGATTCGACCACCATTGTCCCTGGGTAAGCATAGACTTAATATTCAAGTTGTATTGGATACCTTTCTTGCTTATGCTACGAGGTTTTTCATAGGTTGGTTCTTGCATCACGATTTCTCTGCTCCCTGCTTTCTTTCTCCTCCTCTTGCTTACTCCGCTCCTCGTCACCACTACTATCTTCCCGATAGTGAGCAAGTTCATTGATCGCGCGATAAGCGGTTTAAAACTCTCCCAAAAAGAGCCGTATATAAGGGAGATATGGTGGGATAGATGGTACTCATGGATCTTAATAGGTGGACCCGCTGGGCGATGGGTGGTTGGTACACTTCTTGGGATTCAAGAACTCCAATTAAGTGAAGAATGGTATAATACTACGGAAGAAATAGGATATGCGATCGAAAAACCTGGTGTTGGAGCTTTCGTTACAGCATGTCTTGCATGTCTCTTCGGTATTTTCGCATCAGTAAGTTTGATACATACTAAGCAATAGTTAAAATACGATAACATTACGCTAAATTATGCTTGTCTAGATCATGGCAATAATGGTTGCGAAAGACATCACTCTTGGACAAACTTCGGTTGAATCATGGGTTCTTGAGGGTTATGACCACAGTGCAGACGCTAATATTCTTTTCCTTTGTGTCTCTTCACATCCAACAACTCCATCAGCATCTGCGAAAGGTAGACAGGTATTCTCAATTGATCCGAACGAAGGATTATATAATCTTGGGTGGTATGAGAATTGGAAACAATTCATAAGCATGGCCTTCAAAAAAGGTGTTTACAGATACGAAACTAGGTATGTAGTACCTCTTGTAACATGATATTGTCCCTAATAACCCTTGCACAGCAATGATGTATATGAATGGCCTAAGGTTAACCCCAAGGTTCTGGACCAGTGCCTAAAATATATGAAGACGGACTGAACTCAATAATTTCAAGGCACAAAGAATACTGATATTATTCGGAGACATAATATCTTGACAATGTTATCATGGACTTATGTAGAGTACTCTCCCTGACGCTCATAATATCATACCTTCTTTTCGTTTTAAGGAGCCGTTCCTGTTGATAATATGACAAGAATACACGAAGCCACAACAGGGTTATTAATAGAGTGCTTAGCTTCAGAATCATAAACACAGAACTGACCTTTATTCCCACAACCAGTACTCGGCCACATTGCAGCAGACTCTCCGGAGATACAGGCACCATTCCAGAGCTCACTTCCATCAGAGCCAGACCACTGGCTACAAGATACCTCTTCGTAAGTTCCAGTAAGTGCGCCATGACCTAAATTCCCCAAAAGAGTTACACCCGGGAATCTTGTTAGAAGTTAGGGTAGTTACTGTTCTTACCGGATGGGAAGAATGCAGCGGATGCACCGTTGTCCTCACACAAGTCGAAACTTACGTTTGATATCAATTTAAGACAATTCTTCACAGTAAGAACAACCTACTGAGATGACATCCCAAATTGATTATTTGGGTTGCTTGTTGTCTGTCCACACCACTGCTCATTCCCAGAAACAGGGCAGAGGTCTGTGACTTTTACAACGATAGTCTTGAATGGTCCTGTGAATGAAGGAGAATATGGGTCTGCATTTGCTGTGACAGCGAAGCAACGACCACAGGCATCACCAGGTCCGAGTCCTGGAGCAGAGCCAAATGATAGCTGGTTCATGGCAGCCGTGTATCCAGAACCAGCAATCCGCAAGCTAAAATGATCAATCATAAGTTTAAAAAAAGTAAGAAGTTATTAATATACTAGTGTGTATTGTAAGATAACGAGAAGCCTGAACAGTTTGTCCAGTTTGAAATGGAATGCTTACCGGGGGCATTGCACCCAGAATACATGGTGAACGATGCGCTCCCACTGACGTTTTGAACATAGCCCCCTGTAGCACGTTTTCCAACGGCATTACCGAAGGCCGCCGATGCACATGAGAGTAAGACGCTAACTGCAATCGTCTTCATTCTGTTCCTGATTTATTATCTGCATAGCACAGACTTAGTTCCAAGCCTTTATATATGTGTAGCTAATGATTAGCTTGAATGTGCTGTTATCCCGAATATTTCGAGGACATTGTCGGTGAAAGTGATGAGAAGTAATGACTTATTTAGCCATATAGTTTCTCCTTGGTGAGTAGTACACGGTGTACTAATATGGAATTTAAGATTGTCCGCATCCAAAATTTCGGAAAAATTGGGATAGTGCTACCGTTGACACGCTGTCTTCAAGTCTCCCACGGATCTGAACAATGTTACTCTTAGTAGATCTAGTCCAGAGTTCAGAATACCAGCGTGTAATCGCGAGCACACTAATTTAATAACTTAGGTACTATTCAAACCGGAATTCTCATGTTCACCGCCGTTGTTGTTATAGCAAATAATAAGAACCAGTAGATTCTTCCTGTAAGTTAAATTTGATTACTTTCCACAACACTCTCACTTGGAATGATTCTGAATCCAAGCCAACGGATACAAGCTCTGATATAAGATAGACAACATAGTTATACTGTGAAAAGACTCGCGAGTACCGGAAAGAGCTATTTTTGCTCCAAAAGTTCAGTTTTGTCCGCATTTAAGATTATCACGGTAAAGAACCGAATCATCTCCAAAAAACCTTCGGCTCGAATAGCTAGAGAAAAGGGGTAAAATATTAGCGAAACGAGATAAGGCATCATGGGTACGGAGAATACCTTCATTTACTGTATGAGCACCATTGTTTCGGTCAGAGGCTCCGAGATGGCCATAACGGAATATATGTTTTGTTAGATCCCAATAATATCTTGTATCTAATTTCGAATAGTAGGTAAAGCTAAATCAAGAGCTTGTGCAACCCAAAAACTGACCAGTATTGCCTATAAATAAACATGAGAACTATTCTTACACGCCATCCAGAAATCATCACATACCCAAGTTTAACCCTGGGGCAACAACATAATCATTAGTCTTGATGGAAGAAGTTCTCTGATTTGTTGAGAAGGTATACATGATACTTCCAGAGAGTAATTCCCAAGGTCCGCTCCCCTTAGTCGGAGAGACAGGGGCAGGATCTAGTCCTGAACCATATGCAGCTGAAATCCTAAGATGCCCCTTAGTATCTAGAGTGGGAGATACTTGTTCCACTTCTTCTGAAAATGCGGAAATCGAGAGATTGAACTCTTTGGCGATAGGTGAAACAATATCAGTGAATCTAGATTTGAGTTCAGAGACAGAGCTACAAAAACAAATCTTTCAGTAGGTCGGTCCCGAACAATTCTGAGATTCGATACCTATAATCTGCAATACGATGATTGACGATAGTAAACACCATTTCCGGTAGAGCATTACTCTTCACACCTCCATGGATAATATCGATAGCCTGTGTGGTTCCCGTACTTGGACCAAAATCGCTAAAAGTTTGAGAGAGCGCCTCCGTAAGTTCTTTGAGTGCTTCATCATTGGAAAGTGATTTCTTGGCTAAACCCTTGATCCGAGCGGGCAATTCTGGGGCATGTTCTGCAAGACATTGGATCTGTTGGTAATACACTCCACCACGACTCAGAATTTGGGGGTGAGGATTATCTTCAAGATGGACAATGATCCGAGATAGAATACCGATACCCTATTTAATTAGTTCAGAGAATTAACCAGTTGAAGTCATATTATAGATATATACTGTGTGCGCAGGTGGTTTACTTGAGTGCCCCCCGGGCGTTCTGAGCTCGACACGAACATCTATCTGACCTTTTTCGGCCACAGAAGGCATTGAAACAGTAGCCCCGAAACGATCAGAATAACCACCTTATACGAGTATTGTAGTAAAAGCAACGTTAAAAAAGTGTGTTACAAACCTCCTTCATCGATAAGTATAGAGAAAGCATTTTTGCCGTACGTTTCAAGCAAATAGTCTCGTAGAGCCGTTGCACTCTATGATAATTTATTTTAGTCATGGTTCATGTACACGACGCAGAGCTTACGATCTTGCCCCCTCTTTCCTCATCAATACCTATTGCTAGAACTACAGTCCTATCTGGCTTAAAGCCAGAAGAAAGCAGCGTTTCCACAGTAGTTCTAGAATATATACGTCGTAAGAAATTTTTGTATCATAAATCGGTAGTTATACTTACAAACTAGCTATCAATCCAGACTTATCATCACAGCTTCCCCTACCCCATATGAATTCGCCTAAGGACGTAGATATAAAATTACTATAGCGAAATATATAGATCAAAATGAGAAACACACCATCATAGTAACCAGAATAGGGTGGATATTCCCATTGTGCAATAGTCTCGGGTTCAACAGGTACCACATCTACAGAGGTTTATGAATATCTTTGATCAGTTAGTCCGTCGCTGATATCATCAACGTCTCCTTCACCTTGATGAGAAGTTAAAATTATTGGTTTTAGAGTTGTATTAGTACCCTGCCAGTGAAAAACTATAGCATAAGTTTGCACTTTCGAGACTACGGTATTCGAATAGCTAAATTTGGATAGATTTATATCAATAACGGTTTCTCATACAGAAATACTGCATTCTAAGCCTCACACTAAAGGGAATCGTGACTCAAGATATGCGTGCAGATCTTTAAATGGTTCCCATCTTTCTGGATCTTCGTCCGGAGAACCTTCTTCATCCTGCGTTTCTGTACTACATGTATAGATCGGTAACATTCGTCTTTTGAGTTCTTGACCATGAAGGCACTGAAATTCAGGTCACTCACGGAATTCGAACAGCGCCTCCGAGGCTTTCATAAGCATGTAGTCTGAAGTCAAGTGTACCGTATAGGAAATCTAAATTCTTCAGTAGTTTCTCATGTCCCATAGGCAACATTGGCATGACTTGAGGACACGAAGTCTCATCCCCTTCGGGGTGTCGTATATCAAGCGAGTTAGTGGGCTTAAGAGATAGCGAGCCGAGCATAATCAAAGCAGGAAAGCTCAGTAGCAATGATAATACAACTAAGTATCGTGTACGACGTCCATCTTGAGGAAAAGATAGGCGCGCGGGGAGAGAATGATCTTGATCGTATAGCAGAGTTCTGCTCTCGCGTTTTATACTCATATCTCGCTCTTCTGCTGAACTGCTTGTAGTTAGTTACTGAAAGTTTGTGGGGTTGATTATAGAAAGACTACTTTCGTGTGGACCGGGTAAGATACCTTCATATCTACCGTACTTATTACCACGGCGATAAGTGAGATAAAAGATACCCACAGGTACCGCCGAGATAAAAGTAAAAATAGAATTATATCACGTGTACCATGATTAACTTATTTAAAATTATAATAATTATTCACATGGAAAGATATTTTTGTCCATTTAGCTGATTTATGTAACAAGCTGGTGGCTAAGCTCAGGTTTTATTTCCAAAAGTAAAACCGTTTTATTCCATAAATTCTTAGTATCTTTGTAAGTACTAGCTTCGATCTAATTACAATACAAGGTATAAGCCTTCCAAGCACGCTTTGACCTCTTGAAGCCATCAGCCGCCTCATCAATGTCTTCCAAGACAAGGCTTTCGTCAACGTGTCTAAGAGAACTCCTCAAAAAACAATGAGTTAGTTGGAAAGTATGATGAATTTAAGAGTTAATGAGATGCCAGGTGTGAATGGATACGTTTACCTTAACTTAAACTTGATGTTTCAGTAGAAACCTGTGCTCATACAAGAATGAACGTTGAATGCACTAAGTGAGAGACTATAGCACTTATCACGGAGTAATAAGCGGAAATATTGACTGCTTTCCTCTATGCTACTTATGTTGAAGAGCTACTACTTCACCTTTTTCTCCGATGGTTTATCCCTGGGGGCATTGTGAGGATGCTATCTCGTATATATATTCTTAGAGGATCATACATTTACTGTTAAATTTCCTCCATGACATTCTAGTGTCTACATGTATCACAGGACAGAGATGAGTACGGAGATGTAACAATGCTACTAAGGAATTGCGGGCCGAGTTCTACTCTATGATTATTGGTCCATTAAAGGGACGAATTGATAATAAGGACGTTAGACGTACTCAACAATGGCAGGGTAAGAATTACATCTCATCAGAACAATGCTCATCTAAGTAGATGAACCTTCTATGCTGTTCATACTATAATCTATATAGAAGTAAAATTAATAACAGAGTTACCATTCGAATGTTTGCGCCAATGTACCGGGAAATTATATATTTTACTCGCGATAACCCCTATTACTTCCAGCTGGAGTTTGATAATGGGAGCTAAGGCGTTCAAATTTTACCGTGGGTGTATATAGAAGTAAACGGGACGTAAAAGATAGAAACCATACACAAAGTTCCTGTAAAGATTTGAAACCTAAACGCATAGTTATATTATTAGTATAGACTCTGGTATACGATACTCCGGATCGGGCATAGAATTTGAGTTTGTTGCCTAGGAATCAGAAGATATCAGAATAGGGGATACAAGAGTCTCGTTCCGATATAATATCCATACCTGTCTCAAGTAGTAGGAAGCCCAAGCTGTGTTATACCGTTCCTCGTCAAATATACAGATGGGTATACTAAAGGGTGTCAGGGTCCACGTTCAGCTAGTACATACTTGGTAGTTTTCTCCTATTAAAGAAAGTAAAGCCCTGGAGTACACACAATTGCTGTCAAAAGTTAATGATTCTTCTTCTTCTTCCAGTAGAGTGATAAGATCCTCTAGATGAGGAATTAATAAAAATCATCACTTCAAAGCACTACAGGCTCATATTGGCCCTGGAAATCGAGAGAGAGTCATTGTATCTCTGAAAAGGGCCATGGATAATGTCAAAAATTGTCATACATATTATACTCTTGACATACGGATGTACAAGCTTATGAGTAATCCCTCAGCTTGATCCCAGCAATGTAGATGTAAATGTAAGATATTTTGCGGACTACTACGTACATCATATATTGTGATCATTCTTCATCAGTTGCTTAGTTAGCAACAAGCTGGCAACTAGTAACTAAGTTTACAGGGCCCTTTATCTTTTTTAGAAGTTTATGATCCAACTTCTTCATTTCATTAACAACATGGTAGATCTGATCTAGTTTCTGTGGCGCAGCCATAACTATAAATTACAAATAGCTCAAGGAAGTGATTTATTGGAATAGAAGCATCCGGAATAGGTGTGATTGAATGAGGAAGAGATATCAGCATCAATATTCTCCAGTTTAGGCTTCTAGCTACCATATATTGCATAAATAGCATCAGGGAGGTAAGCCTAAACAGCCATACTTTCCGGTACTAAGATCTGATAATACTCGTGATGCACAATGCCATGTTAATTTTGTACGTACAAAATAGTCTTTAGAGCCGTTGCATCTCAGTAATAGATTGAAGAACTCAGCAAGCTCAATAAATATAAGTCTCTCTTAGAGTTATATCTTGTTATTATAGAATCTAGTATTTATAGTGGAAAATGTTACAGTTGCATACGACGGGGATACACCTTTATGCTTACTTCTTTTCGTCTTTTTCTGAACATTTAAGATTCAATATACATACTCTAGTACTAACACATAGGTTAGTAGGTTTTTAGATATGGGACGGCTTCTTTGTCATGCTGCTTGTTCCGAATTATATTAGTATACTAATTTTATCCATAAACTTTGATTAGAGGAAAAATTATGCGTCATGGCATATTTCATTGCCTTTCCTCACAAAAAACCTCATTAAAACATCTTTGCTATCATTATCCTTTTCGGACCTTGACAATCACCCTTGGTATATGTTAGTATATACTACTCATAAAAAACTTTGTACTATATGTAGTATATTGCACAGTGCGGAACATATTATGACCTAAGCCCCATGGATGTCATTTCATTACCGATGGACCTGAAGACAACCAAAAAAGTCGTAAAATGAAATAGAAACTGCGCGAGCTCTCAGGGCGGTGGCACTGAATGATACGGCTAATATGTTCGAATATTAATTACCCAGTTGTATTCCATACACAATCAACTTTTTCTCCCTGAAAAATGAAGTTTATAAGATCCCATGATTTTGAAGTTTAGTTATCACGCCTGAAGATGCGTTTTAAGCAGCTGTCGTTAAACGCACTAAAAACATGTTGTGTTGAACACCCTCTAAAGGGGAAGGAGGAAGTAGGGAAAGTATGATTGCTTACCCTGTAAAGAAATCCTTAATTTAAAAGTCTTAATAGGATATTCGGTGAGGCTTGGAAATTCCTCGAAAATAGCGATGATATTCAAAAGGATAGTCATTTAAGATATCGGATTTCCTTATATCTAGAGCTCCGAGTCGAAATTTTCTCATATTTGCTTAGTACTGAAGGTTTATCCCGCCATTTTTATGATAGGATATAGGAGTTATCTTGCTGGATATAGAGAGGATAATTCATAATCCTCGATATTTGTAATGCAATATGCTATATGGTGCATGTGCGCTCTTTTTCTTCGTGTTTACTTCCATACATGCATACTAACATAAAACTCCTTGTCTACCGTATTTGAAAAGTGTTAAGGAAAAACGCAAATTTGAAATTATAGTGTTTATGTTTGTTTGTTGTTCAATGCCACTACCCCGAGTATAAAAAGGACGAGCTCATTCCAGATGAGAAATAACCAAGTATCTAATTCGACTCTTACTGCTACAAACGCATCTATGTTTCCCCAACCCGAGCTCATTCATATTCCAAACTTTTTTGAAATCACTCCTTTCAAATGGCAGGGGCTGAATCCTCACCATTCACCTTCGATTCGATCAGTGAAAGATTGGATACTCAGCCATGGCTCACTAGACGATGCCAAACAGCAGAGAATAGTGGAAGCCAAGTGCGAACTATTTGGAGCAGCTACATATCCATACGTAGACATCGACATGCTTCACATTGTTAATGATTCTGTTGTTATTGTGCTCGTATTGGATGACCTTACGGGTGAACTGGACTTCGAGGGAACGATAGCCTTGAAGGAGTCTGCTTTGAACGCTATGACTGGGAAAACTCCTGATGACCACTCTTTTGTTGCAAATTTCATGAGGGAGTAAGTAAAACGTGTTTTCAGATATAAAACAAGAAATTCTCATGTGCAACCTTCCAGTTTCATGGAACGTCTCACAGCAGCTTCGATTGGTCTTGACACTGTTCTAGACAGATTTCTTCAGTCTTTTGATGCATACATGGAAGCTATGGCATTAGAAGCCAAACATCGCGAAACAGGCATAGTATTACCCGTCAATGATTATGTCATACACCGTCGAGAGAACAGCAGCATCCGATTCTACCATATCTTCATAGAAATTGGTCTTAGGATTAATTTCCCGCCGGAAGTCTTGAATGATCCCAATTTTATTAAAGCTAACAACCTCGGTATAGATTTATCTTCCATAATTAATGTGAGTAGTTTAAATTCAGTTTTTTGGGGTCTTGAGAATAACGTTGATTATACCAGGACGTCTACTCCTTTGCTGCAGAGTATTATCACGATATCGAGGATAACACTATTGTATCCGCATTTATGAACGAAAAGAAATGCACGGTACAGGAAGCGATGGTTTACACCGAGTCGTATTATAAAGATACGTTGCTAAGCTTTTTAATTTGCCGCTCCCGTATAAAATCATATGGACCTGAGACCGACAAAGCGATTGAGAAGTATATGTCCGCGGTAGAGCAATTTGTCTGGGGAGGGGCTGAGTGGAGCCTCGATAACAATAGGTACTGGGAAGTAGGAACGAACATTAGGCAGACATACTCTTTTGAGCTTAAGAAACAGAAGCAGAAGTAGCTATAGAAGAAACGAAACACCGACTTGTAATTTTACGGTATTGTTATGTTGTTTACATCACAATAAATTGAATAATGGATGAATAACTATACATAATATTACAAATACTGGGATTACGGCATTGCTTAACATACATAAATTAAGCAATTTCATTCTTGAATGGTCTTTAAAGATTATTTTGTCATTCATGGCATATTTTAAATACGCTAAGCTCTCTGAATAAGTTCCGTTGACAGGGATTTGCTGGATTCTTGGTCGGCATCTAAGACCTTGCTCTGAGAATCAGTTTATCACCTAGTGAAAACAGAGCACACACCGTTCAAGTCCGTCCAGTAAACTGAAGGAGTTATAGAGGTCATGAGTTGTAATTCCTATCAGTTTCAAAGTGTTCAATTCGTATGATAAGAGTCAATCCGCGGCAAAGGTCGCTTTCATTGGAAAACCACTCTTTTTGGATGACTAATTTGTCACCTTGTTTGTGACAGCTCAAATATATCGATCCGAAGTGTATCCCTTCCCACTATCTAAGTTTTTGGATCGCGAACACCTCAATTTGAATTCAACGTGAGCACAACACTATAGCTTTCCAACTATCATATCATTATTTATACAAGAACACGATGATCACACAATATAGTACTCTGTATACGGATGGCTCTCCCTCAATTCCAATGCCTTGTTCAGCATGTTTTGAGTTCCACAGCTAAAATTGATAATAACTCAGAAGCAAATGGCCTATCAGAGCTGGCCAGTACCTTATCACTACTATTCGAAGCTACGCATATTCTTCATAATAAGCTCGTACCCGAACTGAGTTATCAATTACGCACTGCAGTAAAGCAGCCGGACAGCTATTCGGATCTTATTGATATGGCTCTCAGGATTGTTAATTCATGGGATTGGTCAGATAAAGCAGAGTTTATCGGTGGACATCCAAGGATCGGAGAGGTGAAAGCACTGAGTAATATGAGTGCGGCGGAGCAAGGACAGACATCTATAGCAACGCCCACCCCAGCAGATGTCCTGGAACGACTTGCCTTTTTAAACAGTGTCTACGAAAGAAGATACCCGGGACTTGTGTACATAACTTTTGTAAATGGAAGAACGCGTGCACAGATCCGTGACGAAATGGAAGAAAAGTTAACGCTTGAAGGCTTGATCCCCGTCGTATGTGAAGACCATAAAAATGGGATCGAACTCGAGAAAATAGTTCCTTACGATATAAATAATGACTTATGGAGGAGGGAGGTTGAAAGGGCGGTGTATGATGTCGGGAGAATCGCGAAAAGTAGGTTGGAAAAACTAGGGTACTCCTAATCAAGTCGGTGGCCCCTTTTAGACGTCAAAAATCAGGATTGAGATCGAGATCAAGGTCAAAGACTTCTTGTCGAGGATGTTCTAGTCTATATGGATAGCCCGGAACTGGTAGAGGTGCATGTAATTCTGGTCCTTCTGGAGACAGAGTCGGAGCTGGAGTAGGGTATAATAAGCATTTCTAATAAATATGAATAGAAAAATTGTGGTTACCTTGTCCAATGGGATGCGTTTCGCCCAAGGGTCCAAGTGGTGCTTCAGCATTAAGTCTTCCTCTTCTCATTTTCTCTTCATTTGGGAATGGGGGAAGAATAATGGCGGTGGGGGTTGACCAGGGGCAAGGTCTGGCATGTTAGGCGGGGCCGATGAGAATGCACTTATACTCTGGGCGTATTGAAGTAGTTCAGGATAAGGAAGTGCGACTATAAAACAGAATGTTATGCAAGCTATAATACAGGTAAAGGAAGTAGACGTGCCTTCTTTCGCCTTCGCAGCAGCTTTCATTCTTTCCTCTCCTTCTTCAATCATCTCTTCAAGCTCTCGTTTTCCGTGCGCTAGTTCCTCCCATATTTCTCTCAAATGCATCTCTAAATCCATCACTTCTACAGAGAGCATTTCAATACGACGTTGGTTGATCTGATGGATTCGTGCTTGCTGTAAGGCAGCTGCAAGAGCAGCATCCGCCTTGATAAATTCATCTACTTCTGGTATCGGTGGAGGCTTATTCTGAGCAGGAGAAAGAGACAGAAACAGCGTGTGTGAGAGCACCTGGAGTTTTTCGAGTGGTGCAAGGAGTATTTCCGTCATTGATTTTTGTGGTTCACTTTCATTAGAGTCTACATTTAGCATGCTCATATTACTAGTTGTATTCAAGAAGAGTATTGGGGAAGATGACGGTCCTGCTTGTATTTGCATAATAGACGATGGTGGAACGAAGTATTAAAGTTCCAGATGCCGATAATTATAATTATTGATTATTTTACTACATGCGGAGTTGATCACGACCGACGACACCGTGTCTTGAACGCGACTTTGAAGCGAACCATCACGTCGACGCGTTCTGCATGTCTACACCACCGTCAGGCTTGCGTGATGAGCTCAACACTGCACTCGGCGACAGAGCGTTTCAATACTGGGATGCGCTGAGCTCATTTCTGGGTAACAAAATATCGCGTTACGAATTTGAAGAAATAGTGCGTGAAGCGATCAACACTCCTGAACTCGGTGTGTAATATGCCCACGGAATGTCTACCTGTATACTGATACAAATGCATCATGATTAGTTCAACTACATAACTCTTTGATTATTGCTGTACTAGGCTCTTCTCTACATCATGCACCTCCTACTCCCCACCAGAAGGTCCAGAAAAGCCATCAAGAAAACGACGGAAAGTCCAGTCCGGCTCTAGTCCAGAAGGGGAGGTTGCGGGTGCCTACTCATCTCGTTTGAAAACATGGACTGTAGGGATGGGAAAGCGAGAACGAGAGCGCGTCAAGGCTTTGAAAGAAGTTGCAAGACTCAAAGAACGCCTACCAAGGCCTGAAGTAGACGAAATAGCCGCAGAGAGGGGAGTCCGACTCCTACCTGAAGGCGAGGATGCACCAGGAACATATCTCCCAGTACACCTTGGATCTGTCTCGAGAGCATCGACGCTACAGAGCATAACCGAGAGAGTGGCGCTTATTTCAACACAGAATAACCTTAAACACCCACCGTCAAAGACTGTTGCTTCTCTAATGTTAACAGCCTGTGAAGTGAGTGTCTGGTATGCATAATTGTACTAACCCATTGCTAACTATGGTAATAATTAGTCTAAGCTTAAGCAGCTTATTGCCCAAGCCCTTGCTCTGACGTCAACCTCAAACTCAATCACTTCGATTCAACTTGCAGATATGGGAAACCAACCAGTTACACGTGTCCTAACTACATCGTCCTTCGAAACGCTTCTCACCGTTCGTCCTGCTACTCTACCGTATCAGTCTGCAGCTGCGACACGGTTGATGGCAGAAGGATCAAATGACACCCGGCTTGATTTTGACCAAGAGGTTCACTTCAAGGAACGTCATACAGAAGATCCACGATGGCAACTGTTAGCTATGCTAGCAGAACGAAGTACAGTGCGTGATGCACTCCTATCTGGGAGGTAGGACTATCCGATCCGTTATTGTTCTCATTCGATTATCTTGCTATTTCATATCTTTGGATATCATCTCGTCGATAGTATTTCTATTCTGTCTCCGTTTTTGCTTTGGATTACATGTTATGTCCCATTGTATATGCTACCATCACCCATCATTTCATATTTACCTTCCATCTACTCACATACCTACTCTCTGCATGACCCAATCATTCTGACTCCCGATTTGACATAGCTAGCTAATCGTACAATTCTCCAAGTGTACGTGTACTAATTTGTATCACAACGCTTCTATCCGATGTTTCAGCATTCCCATCTTTATTGAATTTCTCGATATCGCCAGTCAACACCATCTCAATCAACAACACTGTTGATATGTACGGATGTACATTAACAAGAAGTTTGTTACTTGGAAATGATAACTGGATTTCCGGGTCTTGGCTACAATATCGATCTGCACGAGGCTGAGTAAAGGCTTCGTCGGGACGTTCCGAGGGAATCATCACGATGCCGTTTATAATGCAATTGCGTCAGATGCATTATGTTAAGAACGCATATATGCTGATATCGATGCTATAGTGCTTTAGTTTAATAGTTACATACATTTACTATAGTCATGTACACGTACATCTACTTCTTAATGCTTTTTCCAAGATTTGTCATTGTGATCATACTGTTGTCCAAAATCGATTACTTACTGGCCTTAAAACACCATACGACTTCTTTCCTCAACAAGTTAAACACAAACCATGTTCACAGAGCCAAGACGTATAGAAATCAAATACTCTGCTGATGCTGTGCGGGATATGCTCTTGTTGCTTAAGACAGCACCTTTTCCAGATAAGCCTCCTATCGATTCCGATACCCCGTGGAAATTTGGAATAGACTTCGAGTATCTGAAAGAGTTGAAGTCAAGATTTGAAACGACCTGGACATGGGAGACACTTGAGAAGAAGATAGCAAAGTTCAAAAACTACATAGTGCATTACAAGAGCGATGAAGGGGATGAGCTAGATCTGCACTATGTACACGTCAGGAGTTCTCGTGAGGATGCTATCCCACTTATTCTTCTCCACGGATGGCCAGGTACTCTAAACTTTTGCTTAGCATTACTTATCTCATGCTGATTCTACATGATGTCTCTATACAATAGGCACATTTTTTGATTTCCATAAGGTTATTGACACCTTGGTAAACCCGCCTAGTGACTTGCCTGCGTGAGTGTACATGGATTTATCATGACAATCCAAAAACTCAGGATTGATGATCTTCATCACAGCTTCCATGTCGTCGTTCCGTCTATTCCTGGTTTCTTTTTATCAACTCTTCCTCGGAGAGATGGCTGGAGCCTCCCAGATATCGCAAAGGTTTACAATGGTCTGATGACTGAGGTCCTAAAGTATCCGAAGTACACAGGTCAAGGAGGTGATTGGGAAAGTTGGGATATTTCAAGAGGCTTTATGATAGTCGCTTATAGCTTCTATAGGGATCCATGATACTTCGTTATATGGATAATCTATTTCCTGAGTCTGTTACTCGCAGTCACTATAATATGTTTGTTACCCCACCCCCATTTGACACAGACCAATCCGACATAACCGAATATGAAAAGGCCTTATTAGAGAGGACTCGAAACGTCGCTACAACTGGTATGGGATACTTCGCAATCCAACGCACTAAGGTTGAGTGCTATCTCTCAATGCTAAATTATGTGGATGTGTGATAAGCTCACATATATATTTGTAGCCATTCACAATAGGGATCGCAATTGCATCTTCCCCCCTTGCTATTTTAGCATACATAGGAGAGAAGATTTATACCTGGTCAGATCCGGAACTAGTGGATCCTCAGGATATTCTAGATACAGTTGCACTCTACTATCTAAGTGGCTGTTTTCCGACCTCTGTTGTTATCTACAATCAGGTAACTTTACCACTAGAAAGAATATGTACGGATATATTGACGGCTCTATAGTCTCATATCGGGCATGATCATCTCGTTACGCTTGATATTTTCAAGAAACAGGTCAAAAATAAATTTGGTTATTCGGCTTTCGTGAGTACTCCCAAAGTTCCTTGATAAACCTCTCGCCTACCCTAACTCGTTTGAAGCCATATGAAGCCTTGGGTCAACGCAGGTCAACAGTTGCACGTTTTGGAAATCTTGCGTTCTATAAAGGTCCGTTTGTTTTTCCTTTACCCTTTGTCATCAGCTATATTCACCGAGTTGCATACCAGAGCATAAGCGAGGGGGCATTTTCCTGCTCTTGACGTTCCGGAGGAATACGTCGAGGACTTGCGAGAATTTTTTGGTGAACATTGGAATACGGGATAGGTGCACTCGCCCGTCTAGCCTTGGATACAAATTGACCAATTTAATAACTCTCGTACCATTTTTAATCACTTCTGAAAGAATAGCTTTATAACGATGAGTGTGAAACGGGCGAGACGATAATCGTCATATGTAAAATTGATCTGTATTGTAGATAATAATCTAGGAGATAAAAACAGCTTGTACTATACTCTTACGTCTTCTAGGTGTCGCTTGAGCCTGATCAGATTTTCTGATTGAGTCTCTTTGTTTGATAGTACTTGGAATAATAAGGAGGAACAGAAGGAACAGACGAAAATCAGTGAATACGATCACGTGCAGACACGACGCGTTATAGTGTTAGTATTTCCAATGTTCATTCATTTGAACCACTTTAGCACAACAAATAATCCATAATTCTTCATCCGATCCGGCTGTAAATAATGTCGCGCTTACCTGCGCCGACTACTCACGCGCCATCGGCATCGGCCCTACCAACTTTTGGTGGTGGGAATATCACTACACGTTCACGGACGGCGATGGCAAACAGTACTAACATAGCAAGCAATACAAAGTCCACAGGTACTACAAACAATACGAAAAGTCTCAAACGAAAAGCCGCCGATAGGGACGATGATGACACTCTGGAGGAGACTGATCAACCCCGAAAACTCCACGCAATTGTGGGCGGGCCTTCAAGGCCTGGTATGAGTGGCCCGCTTAGACCAACAAGAGCTACAGCGAACTTACCTCATCAACGAGGTGCAACAGGAGGGCTACAGCCTCCATCCAAACCTTCTGGAGTAGCTGCACGAACTCGGTCAACAAGCGCACCCGGAGCAACAAGAGGAGGCGCTCGTGGACGAGGAAGGGGTGCTCCTCCTGGAAGAAACTTCTCTGGAGGCCCCGTGAGACCTGGTCCAAACGCACGCGTAGCTATAGGCTCTGAACAATTCTTAGCTCTTCAGGATAAAGTCTCTCTATCGAAAGTGCCCGGGCAGAAGATGCAGCTCGTGTTGCGGCTGAGATGGAAGCAGAACGACAAAAAGTCAACGAGCTACAAGCAAATCACGTTGCTCTGTCTCAAGAGTTGGCCGAATCGAGAACCCAAGAAACTACTCAACGGAGGGAGCTTTTGAACGCTTCCGGCCAGATTGAGGACTTGAAGCGTAAACATGCACATGAGGTCGAAGAACTAGAAGATGCAGCTCGAAAACGCGAACGCGAGCTGAGAGACGTAAAAGAAGATCTTCGGTATGCTAAAGAAGACCTAGAAAGAGAAAAAGCTACCACTAGCACTCTGAAAACTACTATATCTCAGCAGGCAACGGCACAAATTGCTCTTAATGCTCAGAATAGCGCTCTTGAAGCCGAGCTATCATCTCTCAGGTCGTTGTTAGACTGCAAGCAGCAAGATGCAACAGAACTGCGATTCGAACTCGAGAATGTCAGAAAGCGTGTATCTGAGCTAGAGGAAGAAATTAGAGATGCAGAGATGACTAGACGACGACTACATAACACTATACAGGAACTCAAGGGAAATATCCGAGTATTCTGTCGTGTTCGTCCAGTTTTACCCTCTGAGATATACAATGATCTCGAGGAATCGGGTACAGAAATAGAAAGCTTGGACTTAGATGAACTAGAAAAGGCGAAGGAGGCTTGTATGGCTCGGATAGAATATCCTGATAATAGCGATCATAGGGAGATTGTTCTAAGTTCGAGCAGTGAGAGCGTCACTGGTCAAGAGAGGAAGGAAACATGGAACTTCAGCTTCGACAGAGTATGCGGTCTTATTCTGTCCATATTGCTCTACTAAGTATTGTTTTTCCCCTTCAAGGTCTTTGGCCCGAGCTCAACTCAGATAGACATTTTCGAGGAGATTTCGCAGCTGGCGCAAAGCTGCACAGATGGGTACAATGTGTGTATATTTGCCTATGGCCAAACTGGTAGTGGAAAATCCTTCACTATGGAGGGCGGATCAGTGAGTTATCTAGCCATCAGACCATGTACTGAATATAGGGCTAAAACTCCCGGCTAGGACGAAGCAACAGCTGGCATGATTCCCAGAGCTGTCGAACAAGTTTTCCGAGTCACTGAGCAATTGAAGCAAAAAGGTTGGGAATACAAAATGGAGGGCCAATTCCTAGAAATTGTATGTCTTTAATTTCAAATTTACCAGGGGTAACAATTACTGATGAGTCTCAGTACAACGAAACCATCAACGATCTTCTAGGGAAAGGAGAGTTTGACAAAAAGAAGCATGAAATCAGACACGAGAAGGGCTCAACTAAAGTAACTGACGTTGTCGTTGGTATGTTCTGAAAAAACAACTGTTCATGACCACATTCTAAGGGTTATTGATTCTTCTGAATCAGTTCCCCTGAAGACCGCTAGCCAGGTCAGATCACTGCTTTCTATTGCACAATCTCGAAGAACTGTAGCATCCACCTTAATGAATGAGCGCTCTTCACGTTCTCATTCTGTGTTCACGCTCAGGATCTCCGGATCAAACGCGCATAGCGGGGAAAAATGCGAAGGCACCTTGAATCTTGTCGATCTTGCGGGTTCGGAAAGGCTAAACAGTAGCGGTGCAGGAAATGACAAGGAGAGATTAAAGGAGACACAGAATATCAACAAGAGCTTAAGTGCTTTAGCGGATGTGATTGCCGCTCTTGGAGAAAAAGGTGAAAAAGCCGACAAGCACATTCCCTACCGCAACTCGAAGGTAAGATTAGTGTTTCTTCCGTATTTTAATGACAAAGCTTACTCAAAGTATATTTCATCACTAGCTAACCTATTTATTACAAAACTCTCTCAGTGGCGCATCAAAGACACTCGTAAGTTTCTTTCTGAGTGATGACTTAACTTGCAGGCTAACAGATGTTGCAGATGGTTCTGAATCTTTCTCCTCTATCTGCCCATCTGAACGAAAGTTTATGCTCCTTAAGATTTGCAACTAAGGTGTGTAGTGATCTATTTCATATATCGCAGCATAGTACTTATAACCTTTGTAACCTACTAGGTTAACAACACAACAATTGGTACAGCCAAGAGACAGGCTCGTGTTGGTGCTTAAGGATATATTAGCCTCCACGTTTAGTATCATTATATTTCAGTTTACTTTCTCTGCTGTGATATTGTTTCTGTCCCATATCTGTAAGTTTCGTAGTCTGTATTTATATCTTACTGTAATAGCATCACTTTTAGTAAAGTCCTTGTGATACTCTAATCAAGACAATATTTCTTGAAAGGCTGCTCAGCCCCCACCTTTCAACGAAGTAGCCTCATTCGTCAACCCTAGCAGATTTCTTGGGGCTATAGATTCCGTCATCTAAGTAAAATGCCTTTAGATCTGTTGATTAAAAGAGGAATGAGATGATTGAATATGTTGTTGATAGTTGAATGACACTACTGCTCTTCAGAGGGAGTTTGACTTTACAGCCAACAGAGTTTTCTACTTTGAAGCCAGCACTACAAGATGAACATATACTGATGCTTGTGTAGTAACTGAGAAGGCTGACAAAATCTTTCTAACCGAAGATTAATCTAAAGAAGCTAGCTACTATTATCAGTGTCGGTCCGTGGTCATGCCTTCCAAACAATCGTTATGACTTCGTCCTTCTCTGCTCATCTCATGATAATTCCATTTCGACACAAACTTTGTCTACGAAATTTATTTGCGTTTCTATTGACTTTGCCTGCCATTAAGGCCTGACCTCTGGGTAAGTGCGGCGAAAGATGCTATAATTTATACAAACGCTAGCGTTGCAAGCCATGTTTAAATGAAGTATCAATCAAATTATTGTCTAGCGCCTGCCTTTCGGATTGAACAAAAATAACATACAACAACAAGTTTGGATGTGGGTACAAAAACAAAATAGATGACATCCGCAAAAAATAATCGTCAGGTCGTTGTTAATCATTAGTATGGGCATGTATGCGTGTGGTGATGTGATTTTCTTGTGTCTGTACGACCCGTGAACGGGCGATCATGAGAAGGTGAGTATGATCCATAATGAAGGCATGATAAACCAGGATTACTAGCCCGAGGACAATCAGCGTTATGATACGTCTGTTTGTACAACTCGGCGCGGGAATTGAATTTGTCCCTTGTCACTGTACAATTTGCTAGAGTCGGTTTGGGACATAGTGGTAAGTTATTCTCGCCTTTATAATTTCGACAACCTTGATATGATGGCAAGCATTCGTTTATATACACCCTCGTGTACACATTTCGATCGTGGTCCCAAAGAGATTATCTCAAGATTCGAATATACCACTTCGGCGAGTGGCAATCGCACTTCTTTTTCTTCTGTCCTCGCCTACTTTTACGGTAAAGGAATGCTAGTAGTAGTATCACTGCAAGTAGCAAAAGGCCAGCGGCTGCGGAACTGGCTATTATTCCGATTCTCAGTTCACTTCCCCTTCCAATTGTAGCACTTGCAGGCATACTCGTGGTGGCGGTCACCGTAGCTTTGATATGATATTGATCGATAACAGAGGTTATAATCTTATAAGACGACATCAGATTGCTCAAAAATGGGGAATATTTACCTGCAGATCGAGTCTCGGTAATAGTTTGGATGATAGGTGACACTACAGTAATAGTAGTTGTCACGGTAATGGCACCCAAGACGGCCATGTCGAGGGCTTGGTGATCCAGTTAGGGAGGTAAGAAAAGACGCTCTCTGTGTTATGCCGTTTACATTTTATCAAGGCAGAGGAGCGTCTAAACGTGCGTTCGCTGTTTAGAACATCAGACTGATCCGATCCAGCGCCGTGCACAACAGGAATGGTGGGGAAAGAGAATTCCTATAAATTATGAACTCGAGAAGAGAAGCCTGGAGGTACAACTCATCCACACATCCCCTAGATTGTTGAACTCAGCCAAAGTCTCCTTACGTTTGAAAAGAAAAAATGGGATCTCAACGCACGTTGTAGGTATAGTTTCTTCGCCAAAGATCAACAGTGGTAGTTTAGAAATATTCAAATAATCTCTACACAAATATCAAATGAGTTATTCAAATGTTTTCTCCCTATTCCGATTTTGTTATTGGATTTTTATCACTGACGTCTCAACTGTACTTAAGCATCAGCCCGGTCCACGAGGTCCCTTTATGTTGAGCCTTTTATCTCACCTTGGTTAGTCGCAATGTATCAGTAATTGATAGACGCTTTGAAAGAGATTCTTCCATACAAAGACCTCCCATTACGGTAACGTTCCAAGTCTAAAAACATATAATCTAGATGTATATACATACATGTGACGTAGTTCAGAAGCCTCGTGTTTCTCCAGATCTCCTCTCAAACCCATCTTCTACATGGTTATAAAGTGGGTATTCACCTTCCAATAATCGAATGCAATGTGTTTGCGTTGATGAGAACGAAAATAAAACAATATAATCCAGTTCAAAGTCTCAGAGAACTACCTGTTATGCGGAAAGGATAGTATCATAACATCAGGAGAAAACAAAATCCCGAAAGCAATACATGTAGAGGGCATGTATTGGATACGCTGGATCCGAAGTTATAACGTGTATACTAAACTTTCCTGAAAGAGATAAACGTTACGTGGATCGTGCGAGGAATGACCATTCTTTTCAATTACCACCCGAACTCGAGGCCTCTCACTATGATCGTTTATAGTCAAACATGGAACCACCGAGATGTTCGGATATCAAATAACCTCCATGTAGAGAATGGAACGGCAGTAGCGCACAAGTAATCGATGGTTGTATGGCCCTGAACGAAGATCACGAAAGGAGAATCTCAAGGAGGAGAGGCAGGTTTCACTCTTGATCCACATGTAATGCCCAGTCTGAAATAGCAGACGGCTGGCGTCGTGATAATTTGAGAATTTTCTCATTATGAATCGGGCTAATAAGACTAGTCAAAATCGACGGAATCAAAATGCAAGAGCCGATTCTAATGTTGATCCCGGATTTAATAAGCAACACAGATCAAATTAATATAACCAATGAGGCCTGTGAATCCGTCTGAATCAGAAGTACCGGTGCTTATAGCTTAGGGAGGCTAACAGATGAAATACACTGTTTTCATATTATCATTATGTACGCTGATTATCTAGGTAAGTCCTTTTAGTAAGTTTTACATACATGGGTCACTGAATGATAGGGTAAGATTCAGATATTTTTTTCCCTCTTACAATCCTTCAACGACAAATTCGTAGACGGTGTAAGTGCTCGTGATTGTTAAACCTATAAAAATATGGTATTAGATATGTACTTGCACCAGCACTACGATATGTCTCATCATTGGCAAAAAGAGATATTACTGACCTAGTATAGCAACCGAGCCGAGGAAACCTCCTCTTGAGATACGCTTCTTAGGATCACCAGTTGAGTATCCAATTGTGTAGAAAATCCTTCCAAGGACCCATAAACCGCAGAGACTGGCACCCAAGATTGGTCGCTTCAAACCAGTAGTGAAAGTGCTATTTGGTTGTTAGCTCTCAGTACATTCAAAAACATTAAAGGGTAATTTGAAATTCATACTTTAGGAGTACAAAAGGAAGCGATTCGAGTGTATTTTGGTGGGTACCTTTTGGAAGTATTAATTTGGTACGTCTGAGGGAGATGAGATACTAGGAAAGCGAAAAAAAAAACTAACGTTGAACGCAGTTGAAAATATGGGCTTCTTTTCTGGCAGCAGCTTCAGCTTTTTCTGCGTACACTAGATAGAGGGGGGAAGAAAGTTATATGTCAATACACGTGTCCATATTTCATGCACAAGTAAGACATTCAAACAAGCTCCGTACTCTGAGGATAATCGATTTTAGCAACACTGCGGGCATTGTTGACTCGTATATGCTGCCACATGTTCAAGAAAACCGTCGACGCTGAGGCCACAAGTACATAGGAAAACCTATATTTTTTATTATGTTGGTTATACTGTGAAACATGATACTCGACGAAGGACACACCCTTTAGGGACTTCAATGGCGGGCATATTGCTAGATTTATTGGTGTTTTTTGGGTAGATTTGGATTGTCCGATGTCAGTGATAGTTGGAGAGAAGGCCGAAGGTTTGTATAGGACGACATTGACATCAGCATATTATATACTATGAGCGCTCGCTGTCACGGTACTTCCTTCAAATCATATTGAAACAAGATCGAAAGCCAAGCTAAACATGCTGATCCGAGTCGGATTAAGTACATATATTATGATATGATGACAAAGAATTACCGATACTTCAGAATAGTGACGTAAGTTATCCATATCAGATCAGTTCCATTATGATATACATTTTACTACTAGTACTTGAAGCGTGTATTCCTCCGATATTCTCTAATGTTCCAGAGCATCAGGAAATTCATCGGAATGTCATACTAGTGTTAAGGAGATAGTCGATATCTTTGTATGCAGGCAAATCTCGTTTCCCCGCCTCCATTGGATAACACGACTTATAGAGCACTGAAAAAAAAACTCGCGGATATTGATTTAACTTACGAGAGATGACTCGCTTCTCTCAACTTCATCATACACTTCTAGCGTACTACACTGAAAGATCCCCTTCATACTCACAAGCAAACGAACTACATAGGGTACTCTCTTTGTACTGTATTGTCGTGCAGGAGGTGAAGCATTCGTTTCTAATTCTTAAACATACTATTCATCTCATTCAAAGAATTTAATTGATTATATCAGCTCACGATCAGATTCCTTATACATATTTTCTGAGGAAGGTTGCATCATGATCCAAATCGACAACTTTTAATCAATAACATAGGTTCTTTAAGTGACTAGGTGCTCGTTATCTAGAATTTTTTGTCAACAGACCAAACTATATTTACGATAGGATCCGTTCTTCATGAGCTACGTCAATGTCCGTCGTCCATCTCCACTAACAATGCTCTCTTTTGAGATCCCCGCTCCAATGTATCCGTCCATTTTCTAGCATTCAGCTAGCTTTATACCAAAGATGATTATAGTGACATTCAGCCCCGATATTGAGCTGAAAGTGAGCTCGACCTTAGTTGTGAGCTTTGACTGACGGGGGTATTTGAACATTAAACGGTGCTATACGGCAGCTGCTTCTGTGAGGTGACTTAAAGTATATCGAAGGGTACAACTCCAGAGAGCTTTAAAGCCATCGTCTTAAGCTGTCATCACTGTTGTTAGAACGAAAAGGACGCAAAGTGGGATTTTGATACTAGGCGTACAGAGTCCTGTTAAAAAGCTTCGGGGTAAAGAAGCAGTACTTGTTTGGATTGGATTGTTGATATACTGTTGAAATCACTTCACTTTATAGACTACAATCGTTTAACATGTTCATCTTGGATACTCCTCAAAAAGACCCAGAATTGACTAGTACTGTCTCAACACTTAGTTTTCCCCAGTTTTCTATATGTCAGTTGTGATGGAAGTTAAGGAAGCTATCCCTACAGATTCAGCCTTTCATCAACACTATGAAACATGTTGGCTCATGTGTTATGCTCACAAAAAAAGAAAAACCGTGACGGAACCTCGGTATATTGCCTTTTCTCTCACATATTGCTCCATGAAAGGTTGTATATTAGATTTAGAAGTGAAACATGACAAGATGAGTTATGAAAGAAAAAGGAAGAATCAGATAATATGGAAGTATCGAGGGTGAAGTAGGAACTAGGAGGAACAGTCTTTATATACAATGTACATGTACATGAGCAGAAATACTGCCAGGAACACAGAAGCGATGAATTATTGGGCGTCGTAATTAGGAACGCTTGTTCGGTTCCACCGAGTAGTTTTCTATTCAGAGAAGCTTCAGATGAGCGGTCCTTCCAGAGGCTTAGGAGCTTAACTACTACCCAGGGGGGTGGGGCGAACGTCCCCCCTAGTTTATAGTGTTGAACCTTGGCCCGAGAATTTCAAGAGCTAGATCATGACAACTCGATAGGGTTGTTACGAGCTAGCAAAGTATATCTCATCGGTGCAACATGAGGTTATACAATCAAATCGAGTAGTCGTAGCGTGTGCTTGTCTAGCATAGTATATATGAGCATTACTTGGTAAATGAAAAAGTCATTACAAAGTAGAAACGTTGTATGATCATGATAAAACATAACTTTATAATTTGTGCTCGTGCCACATTCCCACACGCCACGAATTAAGTAATCTTTTGATTCATTTTTACTTGAAATGGATTTCATTAACTCTTACTGTAAATTTGAAGTATGTATTGCGAATTTCTTATATCGTGAATATTCAACCGTATGTAGAATAAAACTGTTACATATGAACAAATCAATAAGACTACATTGCGACCTGGTTTAACAGTTCTCTTTACACTTGATAGTACTACCAAGATTGAAAGTAGCTTCGAGACCGTTCACTATAAAATCTATAACTACTCAGAAGAATTCACCAACAAAGGGAAGAGAGGGCACCGCTCACTAGTCACGTCGACGTCCACTGTCCATTTCCACTGATAGAACTCGCCTCCTGGATCGACACGTTCAACGTACCCGTAATCGTAGGCCCATTTCCAAGCGTGAGGTTAACCTTATCAGTACCGACAATACCAGAAATAAATCGAGTCCCGTTCAAGAGCGACAAAGACTCGCAGGTAAGCTCGACTTTGGCTGTGAACGATGGTTGATCGGGGAGAGCGTTGAACGTGAAACGGTGCTGTTGACCATTTGATTCTGTGAAGCTGGCTGCAAAGTCGTTTGAAGGGTTGGATACCAAGGTGCTGAGAGTTCCAGAGAGTTTGATAGTCATGGCTCTGGAGGTGTTGATATTGTTAGTGATGCGTAAGGACGAAAAGTAGGGACACTTGGAAAGAGGCGTACAGTGTATTGTATGAAAGTAGTGAAGCGATGAGGAGATAGTACTCGTGTATGATGTACTGGAGAGATATCACTGAAAACCGTCCTGCTTATATAGATAATCAGCACTGCAAAGCTTTTGAGTACCAGACTCGTATGGTCCTCGGGAAACCGCAGGTGTAGGTAACATTGTCCCCGCATTACGTTTTTCAATCTCAGCTTTTCCCAACTTCCTATCGAACAGAAGATCGGTAAGCTAGTAGGTGGGGCGGGCGATATCGAGCTCTATTCAATTACTACTACTTCCATGCCCTCCGTACATAAAAGCGGAAACCTTGATCGGAAAGTCAGTATACCTCAACTCTCTTTTCAATCACGCCGTATTGTTACGTGAAAAGATAGGAAGTATTCTCAGGTGTTCAGGTGTAAGGATGTAGTTGATCAATTTTAAAAAAAGGGGGTTGGGGGGAGTTGTAAGCCGATTCGGAGCAGGTCCTGGACAAAGTCGGAATTTATTGAGAGGAGAGATCTGGAGAATTGGTTACAAGACAAAGAACAACTGAAGTAACCTATATCGATGGTACGTGTACATTTCGGAGATTCCCTTTGTTATCTCTTTTGGGTACGACAGGAGGATGTAGGGGACTGGATATGTGACGTCCATATAAGTTCAGCACACATACTCCTAAACTTTTTGAGAGGCTTTCATCAGCAGTAGCAGCAGTTGGGGTTAAACCATGACTTCTAGTTTCAGGTGGACTATACTTTCGTGGTGAAAATTTGCTTCCTGAGTCCGGGAGGGGAATCAACGTGAGATACTAGAGCAGAAGTAGGCATTTTGATACGTACAGGAGACCATTGACATGTTCAGATTTCGCGTTCACTTTGTGACTCTCCCGAATATGCTATTACAAACACATTTATACTAATTCTCATTCTTTCATTCACATGTATTACATTCACGAATCACTCATATCAATTAGACGGACGTAATGAGTACTGGTGATACATAGCATGGCACAGAAGACACAACAGTAAAGGAGAGTAAAGTATAATTAATAATTATAGTCGTACATGCATCCTGAAGTAGATAAAGAAAATCTCAATACACAAATTTTTCTATTTATTTATAATGGGGGATAATTAAGGGAGAATATTCCGTCTAAAGTGTAAAATCAAAAGACCATAAAAAAACCTAAAGAGGAGGTAAAGGTCTGCGACATTGTGGACAGATGTTCTGACCAAAACATAATGGAAGAAGTGAGTTCCATGTATCGTAAGATCCGGATGAGATAGTTTACTTACTTTGATATCAAGCCACTATGATTAGAAGTTGGTTTATGTCAGCAGTTTGTCGCTTATTATGACTGAAGAAGGATGAACTTACTCGTTCTAGGCATGCAGTATGCTTTCAGGGACAATAGGGGGAAAGAGGAGGAGGGGGGGGCATTTCCGTATGTAAGAAGATAACTTAAGACTACGAATAGCAAAGAAAACTCACGAATAGATGATGACAAGGAGCTAAAGCATAATTTCTCCTCGCCCCAGTCCCTTTTATCGACACACTATTTCTCCTCGTAGCATCCCCTAGTCTATCTAAAATACCTCTAACACCTCTCTCGTATTCCTTCTCTTTCTCTCTTTCCTTGGTACTCCTGGTACTACTTGTGCTTCTTCGCAGTCTTGAAAGAGATTTGGAACGACGACGCATGTGAGCATCAGGTTGTACCAGGATCGAGTCCATACAAATTGCGCAGTCTCCTAAGGATGGTTCGGGAGCTTCATCGTCCGGTAGAGGGATATAAGGATGGTAATCATATTTGGAGATGGGTTTGTACTAGACGGACACAGTTGAGCAAAAAAAAAGAGATAGTCAATAACAGAAGTAAACCATACCTCCCAAGGAAGGAAGAAGCCTGTTCCTAACCAATCTTGAAGCATAATAATAACGACTTGCAAGAACTGGATTCCGATTAAGACGTATACCCATGCTACAACAGGGGTTAGATATAGTCACCATAAGAAGTATATATATATATTGGCAATAACGTACAAGTTGTCTCAACTCCAAGGACGTTCTGCGGGCATGAAAACAGATCTATTCAAAACAGCATGAATATCAGGGAGTGATGCCATAAATCGTCGTTTACTTACATAATGCGAAGTAAGCTCTACACGCCGTCGTTCCGATCAAGTATTCAGTCTTAACCCAGACGGCATCCCCCTTCGAGCTGAACGAATTATTTGTGGTACCCAAAAGTTTCCATAGATACTAGCGAGAGTGATCATCGCTACCGAAGGAACGATCAACACTCGAATGAAGAGGATAAAGGCGAAAATCAAAACCAGTACTATAGATTATACATAAACAAGATTATATCATTAGAGAGCAGGTCGGTGGTGGTAAACTCACAAAATCGGGCTTGTGGACTATCCCTGATTTCTTGCCAGACGGTTGCTGCTATACTTCTCAAACGTGATGGACCTTGAGAGAGTTTCCACTCGGTGCTATACTGGTGACGTTAGCTTGAGGCTGAGCAGGAGTTGAAGAGTCTCCTGAAGTGGTAGTAGAGTCAGCATTCGAAGCTCCCGTCGGTCTTGCTGTTGTTGTGGTGGAGGAGGGGGCGGGGTCTTGTCCTAGCTTCTTCTGGTTGTTGTATTTGATGAATAAGGATAGAATGTTGCTGTTTTATGTCCATGAATGATGAGGATTGAAATCGTATGCATGACACTTACCGCTTCAAAGACTGTTAGGACAACAGCCAGGAAGGCCGGCGCAAGAAGAGAAAGAGATGGTCGGCCTTCTGCTATGACACCAAATGTGACATGCTAGGTACATTTGAATGTTAGGTTAGTATGTAAAGAGCCAGCAAGAAAGTGCTCACTCCGATGAAGGATATTGAATCTGCAGCAACTTGCGTCAGGAACGTCCACCGTGAGACTCGAGAGACACCCTCTGGAGTCCGGCCTACTTTCAATTGTCTTATCAGGAGAGTAAGAAGAGCCAAATAAACCAGAGCAGCTATCCAGAATCTGTAGGAATCGGAGATGAGTGGTTAGAGATACTCCGGAGTATAAAGTAATGAAAGGCCGAGAGCCAACTGACAAGTTTTGACTTTTCTCCAAAATCGTTGTGACTTGAGTCCTTCTGCTGCTCGAACTTCAAGTAGGATACCACATTCCTTACTCATCATGATAGCATTCATTTGAAGCTCCGGTCGAGATACAGTAGATATGCCCGTTGGTTTCTCCATTTCGCTCTCAAGTTCTCGCATAAGATCTAAAGGCACTGATACTGGTATGAGTTGTCCAAATATCATGAAGGAGCAGGAGGTCTTTGGGGCTTCTTCTACATAATGTGGATCATTAATATGTATATTTAATACAACTATGAAGGTGTACAAACCTTGAGATGTATCTATCTCAATCACACCATTATCTATTGTGTCTTGCAACTTTCTGATACGTGATAGAAGCTCTGCATTGACTGCTTGGGCTGTCGCGTTTCTATATGGTTCAGGCACTAGAGACGGTATTACTCGAACATCCACATGCCGCCTGTGTTAGTTAGTTTGTAAGTACAAGTGATATGATAGTAATTGATCCTCCATACCCTGAAGGTTCTGCAAGCCCATAAACAGTCCCGTTTTCGACAAAATGCACAGCTTCCAAATCAAAGTTTAGTTCATCTCCCGTTGAGCGATCGGCGAGCTCTACGCGTCCATGCATCAAGCTGATATCTGACCATACGGACACGTTCATCCTTGCTGTGTCATCATCAACTTCTTCAGTACCCCAGAAGCTCTTCCTCGGGTTAACAGCGTGGGTTGTTTTTCAAAAATACGAAATGCCATTTCTGTTGGTGCGCTCCAGTTCCAAGATCCGAGATGCTCTAAGGCTGCAGTCATGTTAATGTCTTTTACAAAGTCAGAGGCAAGAGATCTCCATGGAGGAGGTCTGATCACAGGATTTGTGGTGACGAATGGAACCTCAGAGTCTGAATCAATAGTAGTGTTCTCATCGGGGGTGGAGTAGAGTAATTAGACGTTAGGTTATACATGTCAGCTAGTCCATGTACAAAACCTGTTATATTAGAGTAATAGGAAGCTAAATATGGATGTAAAGGGACTCCAAATGTCATGACCGAGTGTGCTAATGTTATGCCTGAAGAATCCGCTTCTGGCTAAAATATGCATCCTTTAATTTGAGATATTTAGAATATTGTAATCTAACATTGCTGCTCACAAGGGTGAAGTTCATTCCAGCGGACGCATTCACAAATTCATTCCCTCCACTCCAAAGCCAGGCACTGAAGTTTCCTTGTTGTGCCTGAAGCATCCTTAAGCTTTCTCGATACTGGTTACGTATAGCCAAATCATCCTAATCAATTCGAGAGTGAGACAAGCCTCGTAGGAGATTAAGAGATTAGCGCACTCCTCCACTATTAGTTAACATAAAGAGTATGATAGTCATCATTATGAAGGAAGACATCCCCCACGAGTTTGTTGCACTGCAAGTCCTGGATTATCCAATGAATCGATTGAAGATTCATTTTGCTCATTATTTTGTGCTTCATTAGAGGGCGGTCTAGGTGTATTGGTATTATCTACGGCTCTGATTGAGGGAGGCGACAGCCGTGATTCTCCTGGAGTGGACATTGGACATTGACGAGAGTCAAATCAGTCCCGATGTGTAGACTTTTGGCTTTTAGTCAGTCAGATGACATAGGAGCCTAAGGAGTGATCGACGCTCGTGATGTCTGACGCGCGACGCGTCGAAGTTAACGAGCGCGATTCTCTTTACTTGGATCCAGTTGAAGAAATACCACGATGAGCGCGAGCTCAAGTAACAATGTTCCTTCCGCATCATCATCGGCTCTGAATCAGAGCACATCTCAGCAAGCCGCAAGTAGGAGATGGACACACTTTCATTCAGCCTTACAGCTCGCTATCCAACGGGCCGCACACAAGTGGACGTGAGTTATGAGAGTTACACTGTATGCTTGGATCACCCCTTTATAACATTATATACGTAGATATGACGATTTTTCGGAATGCTTTGAACTATGGTGTAAAGAGCAACCTGATGGCGCGTTCGGAGTATATAATACAATATCGAATCATATGGAGAAGATAATCACTGTATGCTTTCCTTTCTTCTCAGTACCGTGGTGTTTATGATCACTAAAGGTGATTGTAGGATGCATGCGACGAGCTCTTCGTACGATATGATGCTCGTGAGAATATAGACATCTTACATGCCGTTGTACTGGAAGCTCAGGAGCGTCAAAAGGCTGGAATAAAGCCAGGACCTGATACTTGGCGACAAAACCTTGAACCCCGCGCTGCTGTCAGAGCTCGAACTATCCCAGTTCTGCGAGAAGAAAAGGCTAGGTCTGAAGAGAAGCTTGCTGAGGTATGTCATCACTGGACTTTGGGAAGACAATACTTGGCTACTTAAAAGAGATTGTAATGTAGCTGGAGAAGGAAAATCTAGAACTACAAGCTGAGTTTATGAAGAACTTTGCTGCCATGAAGAGGAACGAAGCAGAGGAAAAGAGACGGTATGATGTTCTGGATGAGGTGCGTTGATATGTTCCCTCTAACTTTAGCCTGCATTCTGATTGGTGGTTGCAGTTGGTTGAGAAATGGACGTCATTACCGATTGAGGATCTCCAGGATTGGTCACTGCGAACTGCAGAGACACTTGCGAGTGATCCTGCTGCGTGAGGTGGGGGGTGACTATCATCATGTAGATAATAATAATAATATAATATGTATTATACTAGAATTATTGTGACTACAAAGTGTTAGAATGTGAGCCAATACTAATCAAGTATTTGTAACGTTCTGAATGGATCATGACGTACCCCCGGTACGGACCAGTCGGCATAAAGCTCGCGGCGAAATCCGGGTGCAGGAGCGATTAACAGACCGGCGCCGATGGCCTTTTTTCCCTTCTTCTCTGCGCTGTCACCACCGACAACCTATCCCTTGTCGCCACAACCTCACCATAGAGCTTGGTCTCTGGTTATCTATATCTAGACTTTACTCTTATATTCTACTAGTCTAATATCAATGGCAACCGCAAAGTGGGACGCTCGGTATGTCCTCTGTTTCCCCCGTTTTTTAATCTACAAAAAAACATTTTTTCGTCGAATACTTATTATTTTTTTGTGTTTAGCTACCTCGACCCCAAGGTCCCCCATGATGTCTCTTACTACTCCAAGTGCATGCTCGGTGGTGCCCTTGCTTGTGGCTTCACCCATGCCGGTATCACCCCTCTCGATGTTACCAAGTGTAACATGCAGGTTTGTCTCCATCCTTCTCTTATCTCTCGTCTAGTCCTCACCATAATTTATCTACTCTCTTTTCCTACATGATTTCAACAACATCTCTAAACTACACTAGGTCGACCCAGCCAAGTACAAGGGTCTTACTTCCGGTCTTAAAACCCTTGTTCGGGAAGAAGGTTCAACTGGTATCTGGAAAGGTTTTGGACCGACTTTTGTAGGATACTCCTTACAAGGAATGTTCAAGTACGGTCTCTATGAGGTCTTCAAAGATTTCTACAGCAACGTTGCTGGGGAGGAGAACTCTCAAAAATACAAATCTCTCATCTGGTGTGCTGGTTCTGCTTCCGCTGAAGTGTTTGCAGATATTGCTCTCTGCCCTCTCGAGATGACAAAGGTCAAAATCCAGACTTCACCCGCTGGAACTTTCCCTACTGCTTTCGGTGCTGCATTGAAGCAGATGAGCGCTACAAAGGTGGAGACCCGCTACCCCTTCGGTTCTCTTGTTCCTCTCTGGTCGCGTCAAGTATGTCAAATTTCCCCCATCACACGTTTGAGGACTTTGCTGATTAATACATCTTGTAGATCCCTTACACTATGGCCAAATTCTTCTTCTTTGAGAAGATCGTACAGCTCTTCTACACCCACGTTTTCACCAAGCCCAAAAACGAGTACGGCAAGGGAACTCAGCTCGGTGTTACCTTCGCTTCTGGTTACCTTGCTGGTGTTGTTTGTGCTATTGTCTCACATCCAGCTGACTCCATCGTTTCGCAAATGGGCAAGCAGGCCAACAAGGGTAAGAGCATTGGCCAGATCGCAAGCGAAGTTGGTATTGCCAACCTCGCCACCAAGGGTCTTGGAACTCGTGTTCTTATGATTGGTACCCTCACTGGTACGTCCTCACATGACAATTCCAGTACATCAGGAAATATATTTAATATGCAATCTCTATCTAGGTTTCCAATGGTGGATCTACGACAGCTTCAAGACTTCTATGGGTATGGGTACAACTGGTGGCAAGTAGACGTAGATATACTTTCATTCGTGGATAATTGCATTCATTCTTGTTACACGCTGTTTATGACCATCGCTTGTCCCTCCTACACTTCAATAGACTTCCTGAAATACCAATTTCATTACTTTCAATAAGTTCATACTCAAATAACGAGAATGATGTAGAGAGAGTAAAGTTATGTTGTGAGATATGAGAAAATCAATAATGTTTGATCCCAAGATAGATGATTACTTTTAATACAACTCTGTTAGTCTATAGTTGGCTACTTAGAAGAAATGAAAAAGTCTGATTTCCTTCCCAGGTCTACGCCTTGTTTTCATTCGAACTTGTGAGTTGAAAATATCATTCAATATGTATTACAATTATTATCTGACGTAAGCAAAGTATGTGAGAAGTAAACACCGAATTCGGATGTACCAATTCTCCTCAACGCGTATAGTAGGTCCTGAGGCAGGTCATCAAGACAATCCGGTTCAAAACACCTCAAGAAAATGGTGAGTATGCTGTCTCTATGTCTCGAGGGCGTCCAAAATGCATCAGTCAAGATACTCGTAATGTAGGATATGGGGTTGGGAGGTTGAGAGATGTTGGATGTGTGTCTATGGAATGGATGACGGATGGGATGAATGGATGAGGATGAAAGTCTGCTTGCGTTGAAAGAGTTTTTGCTGTTGCTTGGACGTCCTGGGGCTGTTATGAGATTAGGGGGACTCTTACTGACTGTCTCTTTTTCCTTTCTATCTGTAGACGAAAGGTTTGCATTGATTGGATTCATCCGGGTGGAAATGTGTTTTATCTAACCTTCTTTTCCTTAACGTTGATGTAAAGGTACTTCGTCCTTTGGGTAAGTCTCCTTTTTCCCTTCCTTACTTCCTTGCGCGTAAAAAGATGAACTGACAGGAAATCTACAGTAAGCGTCACACCAAGTCGCACACTTTGTGCCGTCGTTGCGGCAACCGTGCATTCCACAAGCAACACAAGAGTGCGTTCTCATTCGAACTTACCTTTCTTACTAGGATGTTGGGCGCTAATTTTTGGTTCTTGTTACATATATATGTTAACGTCAACAAATGTATGATTGTTTAAACGCATCTAGCTTGTGCTCAATGCGGTTTCCCGTCTGCAAAAATGAGGTCGTATGAGTGGGGCCAAAAGGCAAAGCGCCGCAAGACTACTGGTACTGGCCGGATGCGCTACCTCAAGACCGTATCTCGTCGTTTCAAGAACGGTTTCAGGTGAGGCTTATCGCTTCTTTACGACATCTTGCTAGAAAAAATAACTGATTATACGTACCGTCTCATGGAAACAGAGAAAATACCTTTGCTAAGAAGAGGACGACTGCATCATCTGAGAACTAAAATCTCTCTCTCTCCTCCTCTTGTCCCTTTCTCTGCCGTATCCTCAATTTTCCACCGCCGTTCCTCCCTTTTATTTTGCTATGGCTCATTACTGCATATGCCCACACCCCGCATGTATTACCTCTTATATATACATACATGTACACAATTTCAGTACAATATAGCAGCGCAATGCAACGTTGCTTCGACATGAAAAAAACATACACTATAACTCTGTTGTCGCTAGTAGATGCAGTGGAAGGGTATATTTGCAAGTAATCTATGTATTTCAGGCTTATAACATCTCAATGTTTGGAGGAATATGGTACTATATTTGAAGTTAGATGAGAGAACTATGGGCTGAACAGATGTTATATCTAATAGCTGCCAGATACTGATGGTACGAGATTTTAATGTAATAGTCTATAGACAATTAAAAAGTTACTTTGAGTTACTTTGTAAAATTAATTGCTTCAAACGTACCATATTCAGTAATAAATATGTTTCAAACATGGAAAAAGGATCGGCATATACAAGCTTCCACAGACTTCATCTCAAGTTTCACTTTTTTATTTGGTTCCAGTACATCCACTTTAAGGAGATTAATCCTCGCATATCTCACTATCTACATCTACACCTACACCTACAACTAAGCGAAGGGTACTCTCCATAAGTATGGGAAGATTACGACGTTCGAGAACACATCATGCTCAACGAGACGTGCATAGAGCGGCTAGAACACGGGTAAAAAAAAACTTTTTTCTAGCTCCTTACTTTTTTCTTGTGTACGGGACTCACCTTGTATGTTTGTTTCTTTTTCTATGCTTGATTGTAGGCGAGAACGAAAGATCTGGATCAAATTCAGTTGATTGATTTGGACCCGAAAGTACGTGTACAACTTTGTCTTGGAAGATGCGAAGGGATTAAACTGATTATTTCACTACTTGTTGGATTTGTACATGATTAGCATCGTGCGGCACTAGAGAACCAACCTTTTGATTTTGAGAGACCAGGTCTTGCTCAACATTACTGCGTAGAGTGTGCAAAGTAAGTTTTTAATTGATATGGCTTCAATATCCTTTCTTTATAAGAAAGTCTTGCTTATTACATCTATGCCTACCGCCACCCACCCCTCTCCCTCGCTATGTATATGCATCATAGATACTTTGAGACAGATACGGCTTTACAATCGCATTGGAAGAGTAAGGTCCATAAGAGACGGTGTAAGGCTTTGAAAGAGCCTGCATATACTATTGAAGAGTCGGAGCGTGCTGCTGGCCTTGGGAGAGAAGGGAAACGGCCAGAACCTTTAGCGATGACTGTTTGATTTAAGCTGTTGGTAGTCATCTCTCTCTTTTTAGTTTCGTCGCTCTTTCCTTCTTACTGTTCTGATCTAGGTCCGGTGAGTTTGACTCTAAATCTCTGCTAATCTTAACTTAATCCTGATATCAATCCTCATAGGCTATCCTCATCTATATGACATGTCTTCCATTTGTATAATTTAGAGTTCTTTCTTTTTGTATCTTGTCATCATCGCAATCTCAATCCTAGGACAAGTTATAATCAAAGCCTTTCTTATATTTGTATAATGTAACATTGATATAACGCCAAGGATGAAAAACGGTGTAATACAGGTATTAAAACAGGAAGAATTGCTTGTATGGCTTTGGAAGATATTAACAAAGTCGTGGAAGGAACGAGAAAAATGCTCAGAGAACCCAATAAGAGTCTACTGTCAGTTTGTGTAACCATTATTCAATTCAAACAGTCCGTTAGGCGTTAAAGAATGTGTTCTCAGGAGGCTGAGGAAGCTTTCTGTTGTTATAGCTTGCCATCTCCCTGATTAATTCGGAGTGGAAGAATTGTTTGATATATGAGATGGAGAATTGTATATAAAGAAACAATCAATGATAACTTACTTTCGAATTTCAACGAGCACTGTCTCGATACTCTTGGTTCTATTCCATTCTCGTAGTACTGCTAGATCATTCGGATTTACGTCTCCATTCTGTTGGTCTACGAAAGGTAGGTTGACGCGTGATAGGAATCGTACGATGGGAGGCTTGTCAGGGTATTCTTCGCCGCATTCGATCTTTAGACTGTAAATACGGTTCTCGTGTACGGTCTGTTACAGTTTAGGAATAATTGATCGTTGTTAGATCGAGGGGTCAGTTGGACAAGTTTCAAGTAAGAAGGGGTCTTTACATGTCCTGGACCGAGGATTGTCCCAGTCCAATTGCTCATGAGGACATCGTCACCATCTTCAAGACCGTATGAGCATGAGCCATCACCGATACCCTTTTCTCCCTTCTCGAGCTCTTCAAGGAGTCGAAAGTTTCGTGGAACTTGAGAGAATGTGTTTACCCGTTTGTTAGATGGGAGATCAATAAGAGAGATTCGTAGATTGAGATTAGTTTAGTACCTTTTGCCATTATAGATGATACAGAAGGAAATGAGGAGGTTTAGTTGCGAGTAAATAGGTAGCCAAAGTGGTCGAAGGGGGTTTGCAGTCACTTCCGCGAACTTGTTGTGTGTGTGTATATGCTTAGGATCGGCTAAGCCCGACCCCTTGCTCACCGCCCCCTTCCGCTTGCCATCTGCAATCAGCCCAAAACAAACTCGCGGGTTTGTCTTCGTCTGACAACCCTCTTTTTTTGCTACACCTCCCTCCCTCTTCGTTTTCTCATTTAATACTGTTTTTGTTTCAGTAAAAAGGTTGATAGCAAAAACGTGTAGCCATGTTTAAAGGTGGTCAACCTAACCCATATGATGAGATTGTTGGTACGTAAGGGATGATACTTGGGGGAGATGACGCAAGGTCACTGAAACTAATTGGTTATTACAAGCTAAAACAACGGATGAGAACTTGACCAGTGAAAACTGGGAGCTCATTCTGAACTTATGTGACCAAGTGCAGGATGAAGGGGAACAAGGGTATGTCGGTTTTGAATCTTTCTTATTTTCTCCAAAAAAACTCATTCCAGGTTTCTCTTCTCATACAAACTATCCCGAATTTTCCGCAGCGCTCGTAATGTCATCAATGCAGTACTCAAACGACTCGCACATCGCAATCCCAACGTACAGCTTTATGCTCTAGCTCTAGTAGAAGCTCTTTCCAAGAATTGTGGTATTAGTGTTCACCGTGAAATAGCATCACGATCATTTACACAGGGTTTGGAGCGTCTGGTCACTGATAGAGTACGCATTGCTCAACATTCTCTACATCTACTTTCATGATTATTTAAATCAACTCTAGACTAGTCACGAAAAAGTTAAACGCAAGGCCCTGTCTCTTGTTAATATGTGGACAATTGACTTCGAGAACGATCCAACGCTCGGAATTATGGAAGAATGCTATGATAATCTGAGAGGAAAAGGTACGTAGAATATAGTTGCGCCTTCCCATGCACCTCTTAAATCTCTTAACGTGGGATGTATGTACTTTCTTCTAGGATATAAATTTGAAGAGCCGCAAGAGCCGCCGCCACCGCAAGTAGATGATGAGATCCGCAGGCGGGAGGAGGAAGAACTCCAACGTGTCCTCGAAATGTCTGTTCATGATAAAGGTGGACGTCCCGCGTGGGATTCATCATACGGTGCTGTTGGCAGCTCAAGTAGCGCTGGACCATCTTCGTCATCGAAACCTGCTGCCTCTTCATCAAAGCCAGTTGATACTAGCGTCCCTTCTTCTCAATATGGTACTAACGATTATGGCTATGCAAAGAGTACTAGCGGCTACGTCCCTGCACGTACCCCCTCACCAGAGGTTCGAATGACCCCCGCACCTGCTGTCGCTGCAACTCCTGCTTATACAGCTGCAGCACCTGCCTATGCTGCTGCTCCGTCACCCCAAACTCAACAGAATTCGTCCTCACAATCGTCTTTGGCACTGTCTTCCGTCTCTCGTGTGCGGGCTTTGCATACCTTTGAAGGGTCAGAGCAAGGGGAACTTTCATTCATTAAGGGTGACATAATCAAGGTTGTAGACCGCAATTATAAAGATTGGTGGAGAGGTCAGCTGAAGGGTCGAACCGGCATCTTTCCTGTTAATTATGTTGTAAGTCTATGTTTTTTTTTCACCCTGAGATTGATGGGTTATATTTGGCATTAAATTCTCAACGCAATCATCTCAGGAACTCCTTCCGGACCCAACACCCGAAGAAATAGCGCGCGAAGCTGAACAAGAAGCGGCAATCTTTGGACAAGCAGCGAATATAGACAAATTGTTGAATATGCTCCGTAGTTTTGATCCGGAGCGTGATAATCTTGCAGATAACGAGGAGATACAGGTTGGGAGGCTTTTCAACTCTGTTTGTATTGAGTTAATTAACAACATGGGCTGACTCACCTTGCTCTAGGAACTTTATCGTAACGGAATGACACTTCGTCCAAAAATAGTGAAGTTGATTGAGAAATATAGCCAGAAGAGAGGTATGCTTCCAGCTTGATAGCTTTGATTGAATTGCACGTTCATACCCTTCGGTTGTTTCATAGACGAGCTGGTTCTTATGAATGATTCATTTGTTAAAGCAAGAACTATGTTTGATCGCATGATGGAGGAAAGTTTGGCTCGCCATACAGGACGTAAGTAGTATAAATGTCTATCATTATAACCACTCCATATTAATATATGTTTCATCAGTATATGACGGGCGTTCTCCGTACCAACCTCCGCGACAGGATTATCGTGCTCCGGTATATGGAGGTGGCTACGACCAACCTTATACACCTTTCCCCAACCAAATGCAGGTTACCAAATACCGACCTCTCAGCCAGGACCACAACAATATGCTGCTCCAGCTTATACAGCCCAGCAAGCTAATTACAGGCCTTACCCAACTCAGCAAACTCCAGCACCCTATGGTCCTGCAGAAGCTCCGAGCTATGGCCCTTATGTTCAACCTCCACATAGTCAGCAAGCAACGAGTCCCCAACCCCAAGTTCAGCCTCAGACGCAGCCTCAGTCTCCCCAGGTTAAAACCGAAGCCATGTATGCATCCTTTGCAAATATGAACATAAATCAGCCTCAACAAAGCCCCCAACCCCAAGTTCAGTCGACTACGCAGTACCCTCAACAGTCGCAACCTCAACAGAACGGTTATTCGGAGCCATTGCCTGCTACTCAGCCTCAGGTTCAAATACAGAATCAGTATCAGCAACAGCAAGTACAACAGCAACAACAACCCTCCAGCCCGAGCCGGATGCAAGCTCAGGGGCAACAACAGCCAGAATCTCAAGGCCCTGTTGCTGCGCAGCAACCTCAGCAACAAATAGTGGGTCCGAAGACGATTACGCAAGGACCACCCTATATCTTCGATCCAAATGCGACCTACCCGGACCCCAATGCACAGGCTTGGGCGCAGTACTATGCACAGGGCGGGACAGATTTGACTGGTGCTGTGTACTTTATTTCAGTGCCAGGCCTGACGGATAAGGCGCCAGTTTCTGCTGCTGTTTCCGTTGCTTCTCAAGTACAAGGGCAGGCAGACCAGTATGCGGGACAGCAACAAAGGCCATACGGACAAGAGACTGAAAGAAAGACGTCTTATGGATCTATGGAAGCCCAGCCTCAACCTCAGGCACAAGTTCAAGTTCAGCCTCAGCCGCAGTATCAACCCCAGCCCCAATCCCAGTCTCAGCCTCAGCCTCAAGAGTCGCCACAACATTATCCTGGACAAGTAATACAAACTCAGACACACCCTTCACCTTATCAATTGCAATCCCAGCCCCAGTCCCCTCAACAGCAACAGCAATCCGTTCAGATCCCGACACAACCTCAGCCAAATATTTCGTCCTCCCCAATTCAGACTCAAATCCCACAGACCATCTACCAGGAACCAGTGAGCACTGCTGCTGTTACTTAGAAATAAATATTCATATATCTATGTGTAATATGATGTATATGTGGCTTTTTTTGCCCTCCACTCACTTTTGTTCTAATATTACGTCATTAATCCGTGTGTTGTTTGTTGTTTGTTGCTGTTGTCTTACTTTTCTTCGATATAAAGATTACTGTCGTTACAAATTTTTATTGAAATTCTTTTCTCTTCAAATGTGGAATTTTTTGTTTTAGGCTGATTACTGATTGGCTTTGAAGGCAGTATGATTAGTTGGCATGCGATCTGTTGTTTCATTGTTTGCTTGACTTGTTTCTCTTAAGAGCTTTATTACGTAATATAATATACCCGCGAAGTTATTTGAATATTTCTAACATAACTCCTTGCAAACATATCTGAGACATATCGAGTCATAGGATCGAATTACTGAGTCATAATCACACAGAATTACACAATAAGAAGAAAATTTGAGTCATACATGCAATCACGTCGCATGAATCATATTGTCATAGACAAATCTGCCAAACCACACAGGATGCTGTGTACTGGGAATACTATAGATCATACACGAAATAAGATTACACTAGGTCACCATAAAGTTAAATGAAGAGAAAGAGAACATGCGTGATAAGAGATAATGGATCATAGGCGGAATAAGGTAGTAGTAGGATCAAGAAAGAAAAAAGCTTTTTAAGAGCGTTCGCCACGAAGACGACGAGCTAAAGCAAGATCCTTTGGTTGAATGGTGACACGCTTGGCGTGGATGGCTGCCAAGTTAGTGTCCTCGAATAATGAGACTAAGTAAGCCTCTGAAGCTTCTTGAAGAGCCATAACGGCAGATGATTGGAAGCGCAAGTCAGTCTGAGAAACAAAGAAGGTTAATATCTTGAACCACAACAGTAAGAAAAACGAACTGACCTTGAAGTCCTGAGCGATTTCACGGACAAGACGTTGGAAGGGGAGCTTGCGGATGAGAAGCTCAGTCGATTTTTGGTAACGACGAATTTCACGAAGAGCGACAGTTCCGGGCCTGAAACGATGGGGCTTCTTAACACCACCGGTTGCAGCCTATGAAAGGAGTTGTTTAGGATCCTATTGGATAGGATAGGACAAAGCAGAAAGAGAACATACCGCAGCAGTCTTACGCGCTTGGGACTTTGCAGCGAGTTGCTTGCGAGGTGCCTTACCACCTGTGGATTTGCGGGCAGTCTGCTTAGTACGGGCCATTGCTAATTAAGGTTTGTTGAGGATATAGATATTTGACTTGAAAAAGGTGGTTGGCTGTTTGCTTTGCTGCCGCTAAGGTGGAAGTGCTTGAAGTGAATGGGGGGACTTTAATCCGGATTTGAGCAAGTATATTTATATTGGAATCCCTTACATCACGTGTTGTGGTAAACGCGTTGTGTTGTTGTCAAAACTCTAATTCTGGCACAGCCACTTTAGATTTAATATAAACCGACACGCGCTCGACTTTGATCCCCCCATCAGTTCAACGCCTCTTAGCGTATTACGACCACCTTCAACCACATCAACTTCATAACTTTAAACCACAACACATAAATAACAATGTCTGGACGTGGAAAAGGTGGAAAGGGTCTCGGAAAGGGTGGTGCCAAGCGTCACCGTAAGATTCTCCGTGACAACATCCAAGGTTTGTTTTTACTCTTGCATTTGCTCGTTATTGTTATTTATCAGTTCTTCTCAGGTATTACCAAACCTGCTATCCGTCGTCTCGCTCGTCGAGGTGGTGTAAAGCGTATCTCAGGTCTCATTTACGAAGAGACTCGTGGTGTTCTTAAGATCTTCCTTGAAAATGTGCGTTCTTGTCTTTGCTCCTGTTTATCAGGAAATTTTCTGACTTTGCTTTTTTCCAGGTCATTCGAGACTCAGTAACTTACACTGAACATGCTAAACGCAAGACCGTGACTGCTCTTGATGTTGTATACGCATTAAAACGTTCAGGGCGTACCTTATATGGTTTCGGTGCATAATCCCTTCATCTTTGCATTTTCTCTTTGTCTGTTTTTGTGTCATTTGTATTACCTATGTATTATTACTGCATAATATTTCATATAGACGGGTAATTTCCTGTTGAACACAAATCATGAGTGGTATCCAAGACTTCCGCATCCTTCTGAGTTAAGAGAGGGCTAGTTTCTCCATCTAAATTGTGGTTAGTAATCGTGTAGCGTGAGGCGGTAGTAGCAGCTCGCTTACATCTTTACAACTCTATCGCGTCCACCACTAACAATCTTGTCGGCAACGAAATCTACGCAATAGACTTCATCGGTATGCCCAGGTAAGTCTGTTTTGATTTTGTACGTTTTAAGGTCCCATATCTTTAGCGTGCTATCTTTGCTTCCGCTGACCAATAGTCGAGAATCAGCAGACCATGTAAGACGATAAACTGCCCCAACATGTCCTCGCAAGGTTGCGACAAATCTTGAGAGGAAAAATAAATCAATTTATGTTTTCAACGATGGATATATATGGTAACTCACTTTCCAGTTCGGCCATCCCAGATACGCACACTACTATCCCAACTCGCACTAGCAGCCCATCGGCCATCAGGGCTGAATGCAACATGTGCAACTTGTTTTTGGTGACCAGTAAGTCTTGAAATGGGTTTCAACTTCCCTCCTCGTTCTGCTGCATCACCTTTTGCTTGAGACCCAGCATCCTCATTCCCAGTCCGGCCCGGGAAAATCGACCATAAGAATAAAGTATGATCATCTGAGCCGGAAATAAGCAGCTCTGGGGTTGTAGCAAGCACAGCATTATATCTGCTTAGTGCACTAGCTTTGGCTTCCTCATCTGAGGTTGGCCTTTTTGTAGTATGATCAAAAGGACCAGTCCGAAGGACAAAATCAGTATTGAGTGTGATAGTGGTGACCCAATGTGCATGATCCTTCAATGTGTGCAATAATCGACCATTTGAAGGATCCCAAATCTTGACGGTTCGGTCACTAGATGCAGTATATAGGGCTCCCTTTCCACCGACACCAGCACCACCCCATTTCACACAGTTCACGCTCGCAGAATGGCTGCCAAGTGTATATATCAACCTGCGCGTTGCAGGGTCCCAAACACGAACAGTCCCGTCCTTAGACGAACTTGCGAGCCGTGGGTTTGTAGCATTGATATGTATTGGTTCCCAGGCCAGACTTGTCACCCACTTTGAGTGGCCCTTAAGTGCATCACCAACAGATGCGCCAGATTTTGGGTCCCATAAACGCACATGTCCATCATGTCCACCAGTAGCCAGCCTCCGAGCTCGACCTTCCCATTCGACGCACAATACCCACCCTTTGTGCCCTGATAAAGTATGACTCGGAGTCTCGGTATTAAGATCCCACAGCCTGGCTGTACAATCCCCGGACCCGGTGGCAAGCGAGTCACCAGTAGGGGAGAATGCGGCGCAAAGTATAGGAGAGGTATGCCCACTAAGAGAGGAAGAACAACGGGTTGCGGGCCGGACACGAAAAACTGCTTGTGGTGTACATACAACAACAAACTTATCTTCGGCGGTGAGATCGTAGGAAGGTATTGAAAGGACATCATCCTCTATGGATTTTTTTATTACTACACGAGTCGGCTTAGTTGAGGAGCCGTCTTTCGGAGTAGGTAATACGATGTGGAAGGAGTATGGGATAGGTTCATCATCTTCCTGAAGTGTGCATTTTATACTGTCTTTTCAGTGTGAGGTTCTACGAGACATACCTTATCTGAAAGTTTGTTAACTAGTAATTCAAGATCTTCCCTGCTGACATTAGCAGGGAGTTGGATGGCGGGTGCGATACTTTTCTGATCATCTTCGTTTACAAATTGCACTACGATATTTGGAACTGGTGCTGGTGGAGGTTTCTCCGGCTCGGGAACCCCATGATAAAGCTTTGGCCGCTTCGGTGGGGGAGAAGAGTCGCCATAGTCGGCGACAGCGAGCAAGATCTAAACTAACTAACGCATATGCATCTCTAATAATTTTTGTAATGGTGAAAATCTCCCGAACTTACCTTAATAGGTAACCAGATACCCACCACTTACGTACAGCTATCTCTCCGATACGGGATAGCAAGTGGCTATAAATGTGGAATGTTCAAGAACAGAATTTAGAGAAAATTGGGAATTACTCATAGCACCCATCAGAACCTTACCTCTTCAAACTCTCATAAACTCACCTTTCAATATAACACCAACATCACTCAGTAACACTCTGCTACGTGCTACAATTGGTGCGAGTCGTAGATCATATACGAGCGTAGTTCCAAATAGTCTAGGAAAGAGTGGAAGTAACATGGCAGTCAAATTTGTTCTAAGGCCGAGCGACGAGAGAGGCCACGCTGATCATGGATGGTTAAAAACTTTCCACACCTTTTCATTCGCCATGTGGGTACAAATATCAAATCAAACTGAATATACTCTAATTGCACTGGATGACTTAGGTATCAAGATTATAACCACATGCAATTTGGGTCACTCCGTGTCATCAATGAGGACAGAGTACAACCTGGAACGGGTTTCGGTATGCATAGCCACAGAGAATTCGAGATATTCTCATATATAGTTTCTGGCGAACTAGAGCAGTATGTGTCTTACGTCTCATGATTTAACACTTATTGATTAAGCTTCACTTCTCTTAAGCCATGATTCTATGGGAAACGTTGAGGTATTGAAAAGGGGAGATATTCAGCTCACTTCAGCTGGTTCTCCAGGTATATCGCACTCAGAAACGTGTCATGGACCTAAACCTGTACATTTCTTACAAATATGGGCACTACCTTGGAAATCTCGTCTACCCGCGAAGTACTTTACACGACGCCTCACAGATGAAGAAAAGCAAGATAAATGGGCTCGAGTGGTCGCACCGGTAGGTACCGAAGGCGTGGAAGAGTCCCGAGAAGGCAAGGGCAGCGCGCCCGTACAGAGCCCTGTTTTTTTGTATTCGACAATACTAAGCCCCGGAAAGAGCTTGACGCATACATTACCTCAAGAATTAGTCGCTTCCGCCCCTGCAGAGTATCGGGAACAAAGAAAAAGCAACGACAATGAACGGAAAGCATATGTTCATGTTATCCAAACTAGTGGGTACAATCCCAAGAAGGCCACTGGTGCAAGTATCAAACTATCCGGGACTGCGGGAACGTCAGTAACATTAAGGGAAGGTGACGGTGTGTACATATTTGGAGAGAAGGGCTCTGATCTGTCCCTGGAAAATGTGGGCGAGAAAGCCGCCGAAGTACTGCTTTTTGACATTGAATAGATAAAGATTATAATTTGTATTTGTACTGTGAAAATCTTAATCATTTGGAACATTGTATATATGAAAAACGTCGAAAATTTAATTTTGCTATTGTGTTAACGATAATCGGTGAGAGTGCTATTTGCACACTGAAAACGGCGAGAGAATGCATGTGCAGGCAGTGCTCTTGCATAGCTGAAGCTATCAGCTTCTGTATGCAAAAATCGCGTGTTGTGCACACTTCATACTATCCGGATTGAGTTAATTCTAATCCATTATACACCCACAGGTCGTATAGGGACCACATATTTAAGAATAACAAGCAAATGATAATTCCTTAGCATCCCGATAGACTTTTCAGATGCAATCCTGTACTCTGTGTCTTAATGCGAGTCTCAAACCGCTCACATCTATCCTCCTTTGTGAGGGTTGCTTGCTCGATGCCCTCTTATTGAAAGCACAGACTATCTCACTTCCTGAACACGAATTTACCTTTGGATCTGATTATCGAAACCCAGTTCTTCCTGATAATTTGTTTCCGGATTGTGCCAAGTCTAATGTGAGCGGGTCTACATGTAGTTCTCTTCGCATTAACACATTTTACTATGTTCTGATATTTGAACAAACCAAGACAATTGGAACCTCCAGTACCGTGATGTCACCTGAGGGAGATCAGGGTCTAACACGCGGAGGTAACTCATCATGGGGATGGATGGTGAAAAGTGAGCACGAGAAAGAGGTACGCTTGCAATTATATTATGATGCCTTATAAAATTGTTGATTATTCAGAACGAAAAGCGATTGAAGAGGAGAATACGTAGGGAGAGGCATCCCGATGCCTTCAATGTTCATTGTGACCCCGATGGACTATTTGTTCATTATCGTAGATAGGACCCGCTATCGGTCTTAGTTTCATGTACACCATATCCATATACAAATATTCAATGAGGGATCCTGCAGGTCAGGGTTACTTTTTTTCATCAGCAATGGAATCTCCGGTTCAATGAGTGGACGCCCTATGCACTGATCTTCTTATTTTTAAATAGAATGCTTTACTTTTTTGCTTTGATCAGCCCCGCCATCAGATCAAAACTATTTCCATCGGGTTGTAAATCAATATAAGTGTCCCCACGATTAGATAGGTAACCTCCCCGCGTTTCAGGAAGCGTGCGGAGTAGTCCATGGTCGGGAGTTATCCCGATTATTCGGACTAGCTGTGGAGGATCCACCGTCGTTAACTGAACTTGTTGGTCCCTTTAGAGTTTGCAAAGAGATACGCGTGGAATTTATCACAGTGTTAGTTACTTTTTAGGAGACTGTATAGGAAAGGTTTCCACGAACGAATGAAGCCATCGTTGGAGATATAAATCCATAAAGGAATCGAATGACCCACGCGCTTCCACAAACTGAGACCAAAAGTTGTCAAATGTCGCCATAATTGTGGCACAGGTTCGCTCCATGCTAAGCTCCGAGGTAGAAGCGTCGGAAGGAGACATGATACCAGGAGGGATAAGGTGGCTGAGGGAGGTTAACGGAGATGGGCTAAGAACATTCAATCCACACCCTTGATGCACATAGATCAATACAAGAGATATTGACTATAGCGAAGATAAAATCACCTATTACGATATCTACAGTGCTCGCCAAGAAGCTTGTGTTCACCAATATCCCGCCTATTTTTTTTGCTCCTCTCTCAGTTATGACATAGATGTCATTTGGCCACTTTAGACGGACCCTATCTCCAAAAGCGCCAAGTACACCAGGAGATCTACATGCCTCAACGACGGCAAGACCAAAAAGATACTGTATGAAGACGAGCTTTGAAGCGGGAAAGGATGTAAGGGGAAGTCGAAGAAGTAAAGAGAATTGGAGACAGCCAGGAGGAGATAACCAAGTGTTTGTTCCACGCCCGCGACCGGAAAGTTGTTGAGTAGCGAGGGAAATTAGAGGGATGGGAGCACGCGACATAAACATGGGGTTTCTTTTTTAAATTTATTGTCAGAGATTTTGTTGGTGCATCGTATTAAACATGATTCTTACTTGTCTAATAGAGTCTGTGTGCTAGTTACAACTTCACCATACATCATAGTTTCACCCATTTTATAGGGCCTACTCGTCGCACTTGAGTTTTCCTTCTGAGCTTCTGCAAGAGAAGAGTAATACAAAGAAATGTCGAAAGCCCGTGTTGCCTCGGGTGGGGGGATAGTCCCACTAGGAAGTACAAAAATGCTGCGTACAGGTTTTCCTTCTTCATTATCTTCTTTGCTCAAAGATATACTGAGATGATCGAACAATTCGGAAGAGTATGAACCCTTATATAAATGGAAGATATCTGAATTACTTTCAAAGATGATGGGATTGGCATCTGGAGTATCCTCGAGTAGACTAGTCATCATATCTGGGATTGCCGAAGAGGAGAGGGTCATCATGAATTGAGGCAACGGGTGCACGTCTCTTGAGATACTTGCCGATGGAAAATCAAGGCAGAGTAGCTTTAGAGTATGTTTCATCAGTTCCCATCTCTGCTCTTCAAGCTGGGTAACTTGCTCATTCAAGTCAGGACGGGTTTTGTTGATAGCAGAGATCGCAGGCTCTAAACTCAAAGGATATTCAGGGTGTATCGCCCAGAGAACAACACGGCCCTTCCCAAACTGACTGTAGATACCCGCTGCTTTCTCTACGGCATCACCTTCTGTATATCTGGCAAGAACCTTAGTACTTGGAATAGAATCTGCATCTACAAATTCACCACCTCCGTTGTAGTATAAGCCATGAAATTGTCCTTCAACACCGTTAATCGCATCACTCAAGGACAGTGAGACAGCTCTTGCACCGTTTTCAGTCTCGTATTGAAAACCTGGATAGACACATCCGCGTCCGATTCCATCAAAAAACCTCAATGGGCGGTCGCCCGAAACTTCTTGATCTGAGCCTACTTCCCACTCAACCTTCCGACATGCATAATAGGCGCCTGCACAAAGTCCTAGAAAAGAGCCACCATCTCGTATATAAGAAGAAATGAACGAATTGGATTTCTGTAAGGAGGTTAAATAAGGAAGATCACGGCCTCCAGGAAGAACTAATAATGCACAGTTTGATGACCAGGGATCAGAAGCTAGCGACTGTGGGGTGATAGTATTTACTGTATAACTTGGTGTGAGTAGTGCTCGCAAAGTACTTAAAGTATGAGAGAGAGAAGTTTTTGAGACACCAGGTCCATTATATACCAAAACGTTCATGATGTAGGACCAGACTCTAGTGAAGGGACGCTGCCGAGTCGCGTTCACCATTTGTTTATGCCGATGTTGCATATTTATCAGTTACCTGTATGGGTTTGGTCGCGCGTTGTCTGCACCTATTCTCTAGACCACGATCTGAGTTCGGGAAAAAAATTGGACGCCATACTAGGAAACAAAGATTGATGGTCTTGTATTTCTGTGGATCCATCTGACAAGATGAAGAACATGCAGAGTCCTTCAAAACCAGAATTAGACAGTATGCCACCACCAATGCCTAGGCGGTGGTCTATAAAGCATGCCGTAATGGCTTCGTCCTCAAGAGGATCTATCTCTCTTGTCTTCGTTATTGTTTTCCTCTCATCTGCTTTGTACATGCTCTCAATTAAGAATGGATCTTTCAATTTGAATGCAAACAACTTGGAGCTTGACTTGACAGATGAACACGTTTCTTCATCAAAGAATCCATCAGTCTTCAATGAAACAAATCCAAAGATGGGACCTAAGCTTAATAGTATGCTATTGCAACCTGGCTTCTCAGAGCTAATAGATACTCCTTATTACGATGCTGGTACAATAACTGTGATTATTCCGATGACTGCTAATTCTGTTAAAAATTTCAAGAAATTACTACAGCCTCTTCTTTCGGAACACTCTTCTGTATCTGCTCTAACGATGATTTGCACGCCAGAAATACTCAATCTAATTGATGACATGGTACAAGACGAGAACTTGGACTCAGCTCTAGATATTTCCGTGGTGGTTAGAAGGGATGAGGAAAATGAGGGTCCCACTGCCGTCAATGCTGCTCGTCAATCGTTAACGGAATACGCTCTTATTATGGACGAAGATAGTCTTATCGGACTTCATGAAGAAACAAGACTTAATCTGCTTTCTCACCTACTTACAGATACTCCAATGGGCTATTGCGGGGGGAAAATTAAGCATCAAACTGCCGTCTCTACCTGTATACTGCCTTCAACCGAACCTCAAACTGCCTCGTTTCTCTTACCCCCTTTTATCATCCCTACAGCTTTATTACGCGGGATTAATGTGAGCTCAGATCAAGACCATATTTTTTGGGAGGTACTCGGGAGGAATCTCATACACAGTGACGGTACAGGCTCGCTTGTTCAAGAATCTCATCATGGCATGGATAGAGTATGGTGCTATGCTAAATGCCAGAAATCTAGTATAATGACTAACGATTCATTCTTGGGACAATGTGAAGCCGAGAATGCTTCGAGTAATGTTGATAGACGTATAAGACCAGAATTTTCCTCGTCTATTGCTGTCATTCTGCCGAACCTCAACGACCTAAATAAATTCTCTACTGTCATCTGTAGATTTATTCAATCCGGGTATAATGTCCATGTTCTAACTCTTTCGCATGACCTGGATCATGTACCTTCTAATGATGGCTCATTTCCTTGGTTGTACGAACAGCTTACATCTGATATCTGCAAGCTTCCATATAGTGTTCTTCACACATCGTCAAATAACTTTGCAAATATCGAGGCGATTGATTTTTGGATCAAGTCTGCTAATGAATCAATGTCTGTAATTATATCCGCAACGGATCACACGCTTCACTATGCCCATGATCCATCAAGTGCCGTTATCAGGAGTTATTCGACATCTGGAACCGTGGTTATTGAAATCCCGCAACGGGATCTCTCATACTGTGACTGGATAGGCTCACTGACCTTGCCTGAACTGCGAAGTAGGTTCGCTTCCTGGACATGCTGCAAATTACTAACTCTAGTTCAGAATGGAACATCCCTTCTGTGGATATTTCAGTGATCACAGACAATAGGCCGAAGTCATTAGGTCGTCTACTAGATTCACTACAGAAGGCACGATATTTCGGAGATCAATTGAATCTGAGAATTAATATCGAGCAAACAGCTGATACCCAGACAAGAAGGCTTGTTGACACATTTATATGGGAACATGGAAGAACCTTTGTCCATCATAGAGTAGTTCATGCAGGGCTCCTTACTGCTATAGTCGAATCATGGTTTCCAGCGACGAATGATTCTTATGGTGTCCTTCTTGAGGACGACGTGGAAGTTTCTCCCCTTTTCTACGCTTGGATCAAACTTTGTCTACTTCGTTACCGGTATGATCATGCATCATGTCCGTATTGATATGTAATTGCTGAATGAAATATGATTATCTCGCAGATATGGAAGTAATGAATTGCAAATGGCCTCTTTATTCGGGATCAGCCTTTATCAACAAAAGCAGATTGAACTTCGGCCGGAAGGACGTAGGCCATTCGATGCCCAACTTATATTCGATACCTTCGGTCTTTTATATCGTAATAGCCCATATCTATCTCAGATACCTTGCAGCTGGGGAGCTGTTTATTTCCCTGAACATTGGCGTGAATTTCATAAGTATCTGATGGTCCGGTTCTCTGAAGCTTGGGTACCTCTTTATGAGCCAATTGTGCCTCATGTTCGGTCAAACAGATGGTCGAAGTCCTGGAAACGATTCTTTATTGAACTCGTCTACCTAAGGGGTTATGTTATGTTATACCCTAATTACGACGATTTCGTCTCTTTCTCAACAAATCATCTTGAGATAGGCTCCCACGTAAAGGAGCAACCGCGTAGCATATATGATAAAAAGAAGGCATTATTCGAGCTTCCGCTTATGCCTTTGCCTGGAGATCAAAATTTTGGTGACAAAGACCTACAAAAGGACGTCGGGGCTCTTACTACTGGCTTACTTGACCTTCCTGGATCCCAATTACCAGCCTGGGAGGACCTTCCTGTTCTTGATCTTTTGGGAGGTTTGACTTCGAAAGCTGAAATTATCGAACGTGGGAAGAGGAGACAATCGCAATTAGTAGGATGCATTACTTTTGGAAGTCAGGACGAAGACGATTTCGCTCAAACATTCAAAGTTGAAGAGCTTTTTACTTGTCTCGTGGACAAATATGAACTAGAAGGAGTTAGAGAAGCAGATGAAATTGATAACATACTTATTCATGATGATATGTAAATACAGATATACGTTGCACATACTCAGCAAGACAAGAAGGAAAGAAAGAAAACAATGCAGCAGCAGCCAGTGATTTACATTTTTTTCCTCTCTTTTACATGAAGCTGAGCACATTTTTTGACAAATGCGCCGCCACGTGACCAAAGAAAAGAAGAATAAAGAAGGAAAAATGAAAACAAGATAGTGAATAGAAAAAGAAAAGTTGTATTTGTTAGAAAGAAAAAAAAGAAGATAGCATTGTGATGCAACAAATGGAGAATTCAGAGTGTGATCTGAGAGCTATCTAATCCTAACGCATGTAAAAGTATATTAACGTTAGTGATCTTGAGATTTTGTTCGGTTTCGTTGTTGACGAAGCCTTTGTTGACTGCGAGAACGTTATCAAGAATTTTTTCCCGGAGACGTGTAACGAGAGTTTGTTGCATTTCGTTATCTGCATGTAAGGCGAATGTTGCGAGGAACTGCCATACTGGCTGATCTCGTAAGTCTGCATCGTAGGTGGTGACACCAACAGCAGTTCGCAAGCTTGGCACCCTTGAAGATGGAAATAGCGTGAGTAGGTATGGACTTATGATGTGGAAGAGATGTGCGACTATGTGTTGCCTATTTAGGATGGTGTTAACAAAGACTTTGAGATTGAAAGTATAAATAGTGTTTACCATGATGCAAGCTCTTCTTCGGATGGGATTTCCGATGGTTCAGAGTTGCCAGACATCATGTCCGATTTGATCACTTCTACTCGACTAAGGAAAGCGGTTAGTAAGGACTGCCCAGGCTGTAGAAGAATGTGGTTAGCTATGAATCAGAAAACGATATGTGAAGTCACATGATGAAGAACTCACCCTTGAATGCACAACTAATTCCATATTACAATGCTCCATCAATACTCCCATCATACCCACAACAATTCCAAGATTTAATGTCGCTATTGAAGGGAATATACATTGAAGTACTGTTGACAGGAAAAGTTCGGTCTGGTTATAGACCTCCATACGTTCAGGGGTATCGACTAGGGAATCAAGCACGCCAGCATGTTTAACAACGTCGATTTGAGAGTAACAAGCAACGAGGAGACAGATAATTTGAAGTTTTTGTTGTGTTTCAAGATAGGGGACAAGCCGTGACAAGAACCTCTTGCCTTTTGAAGGACCAAGGAGAGAGATGAAAGGATGAGGGTCACAAGATTCAAGTGGAACCATAACTCGAAGACTATCCCAAAGATGTGCAAATTCTGCCTTATATTGAGCATTCCTAAAGTTAAAATGATTAGGAAGAGAATTTCCTCCATTAATATGATGTTCACACTTACCATTCTTGCGAACGTGCTTCATCTTCATCGAGTGGATGCTCACGTTGCATCTGCTCGATTCGTTGGAGACTATCATACAGACTTTCTAAGATGACAAGGCATTCCCGTCGCGTAAGAGGATCCCGTTTCTCAGCTCCCGTAAGCTGTTATGCATTATCAATGTGTCAACTCTACGTTCCTACATTATGATAGTTGAAAACATACATCTCCATGAACGCCAAGGGCCTCACGACCTCGCTTTGCAGCCTCCTTCGTCGCTCCGGCCGCATTCTTTTTCGAATCATCCTTTGAAATATGTCCATGAGCAGTAGCCAGATTCGGATCCGCTGAACCATTAGTATCCACTTGGAGTAGTTGACGCGGGGCTGCCTTGTAACTTCTTCCGGCGGTCTTTCCGAGAGCGCCCTGTAAGCTATGAATAGCTAGCGGTAAAAATAAGTAACACACAACTATGTGGGGGAAAGAGAAGCAAAATCATTTACCGTGTAGGCCTTTTTCTTTTTCCCTTTGTCTTGCATTATTTACGATACGCTCTACCTGGGCTTCCATTCTCTGCATGGCATTTGGTCTTCTGTTACCAGCACGCTGATTAAAACCAAGACCCACGCCCTCTCCCGAACCGAACTTGAGAACACGTTCTTCATTGGCTGCCGCGCTACGTAGACGCTTTGATGCATATACTTGTGCGTAGTAGTCCTCGGTATATGGATCCGAAGTAACCAACTGCGAGACCTGAATACGAGTAATGAAATCCTTGTCTGACTGTGTCATGAGATCGTTGTAGCGACTCTAGAAAAAAAATAAAAGGCCATTATGAACGAGCCATGTATGAACAATATATTTCTCTGAATTACCATGTGCGCAATCTTTTGTGCTTTTCTTCTCCGCTTGCCTTCTTGTCTTTCAGCTTCCATGATCTTACGTACCGCTTCGGCACGAAGAGCGTCCTGACTCTTTGAGCTAGATATGTCCTGACCGTTTGAACCATTCACTACACTCATATTTTGAGAGAATTCCTGCTGAGCAAGTTGCGCTAGAACACGCTGCTGCATTTGCATTTGAGCTATATCTACTGGATTTGCTCCAAACACGTTAGATTGATGCTCCCCGCGCGCCTTACTTGCCATTTCGTTGGCCATCGCGAGTCTGAGCTGATGCTGCAGTTGATCCATTGGAGACTCACGACGTGGTTCGAGTAAACCTGCAGCAGCAAGTTGAGCATGCCGCTGCTGATCTGCAACAATCTGTCGACGCAGATTTACTTGGAAATCATCTGCATTGACTGAACGGGAATGAAGCTCTTGTTCACGAAGATTTTGTAGCTCATGAAGCCGCTGTTGTTGAAGCTGAAGTTGATGCATTGCTAGGCGGTCATTAGATACATTATGCATCATCCCTTGCTGAAGGACACGTTCACGTTCTGCAGTTTTCTGAAGCATAAACTCTATTGGAGTTTGATTATGGTGTCGGAGGTCCACGGGCATATAAGCTGCCTCTTTACGTTGATGTAACGCGTCTTGAAGGCGCATGTTCTCAACCTCCTGTAATAGTGCCTGCTGCTGTTGCTGTTGCCGATAACTCTCGGATCCAGGATGAGAAATATGATAGCTAGCTTGGGGTGCATTGATTTGCGTGTTTTGATACAGAGAAGGAGATTCCGAGCGCATACGGGGAGGTTTCAGATGCTGTTGCTGTTGAAGAAGTTGTTGCATGAGTTGTTGATCCTGCTGTAATTTTTGTTGTTCTTGCATTAGCTGTCGCTGCTGTTGCTCTTGAATAAGCTGTCTCTGATGTTGATCCCGAGCCTTTTGGGCAGCAGCTCGCATTTCCGCTTCGATTTCTGCAAGACTCCGTGTACCGGGAGCTGAATAATCAACCATACCATTTGAATTAGCTTGCACTTGCAACTGCGTATGTGATGATGCGGACTGATGCTGGGTACTCTGTAACGAAGAGAGGGTGCTAGATAGACTAGGGGATGCTTGGTGTCCGATAGCAGAACCAGATCTACGGCCAATACCACTCGACGAACGCAAAACGGAAAAGGGTGACTTGTCATCCCAAGCCGAATCGCGGGCTTTAGTAGGCTGATTTACTAGCACATGGTATGAGGAGGGAGAACAAGAAGGGTGAGAGTGTTTGCTATATACCTGAATGGATAACTTTGTCAGATTCTACGAGAGGAAGTGAATCCTGAATATGCTTCGTTTCGTTTGTTATGCGTTGTCTAGTAGGTCGGTCTGCATCGCTAAGTTTCTGGGAAGAGAAATCGAAATCTTTACCTTTGGGATCATTGAGTCAGCTTTAGGTAGTGATTGAAAAATCAGGGCATGAAAGACCAACCGACTGGACCTGTACCACCGAAAGTCTCATCATTGAGGTCATCACCACCCTCTTGTAGTGCGTTTCCAAGGCCATCATAGTCCTCCCCACCCCAGTTATAAACGGCTATATCGTCTTCTGCCTTAAGCTCACCAGCAAGGAATTTGCGTCTTTCCTCTTCGAGGGCATTATTTTCGAGACCGAAGAAAGCCATGGGTTCGCGGAGCCCTTAGCCGCAAGGATGACTTCTCACAGTGATCTGAGATGGTGTCGACAATGCACTATTAACTTTAAGCCCTAGTGAGATTAGAACGTTGAGAACAGAAAAAAAAATAAGATGCGGCGCACCCGTTTTGCCTTGAGTTACAATGGATAATCTCTTACTTTGCGAGACTAGTTGAAGGGATGCCCCTCACACTTAACCGTATGCAACCGATGGTAGTAAGGTTTTGGTAAGTGGCCACAGTAGGCAAGAAAATCAGCATGACTCATCAACTCAACTCCTGCTTTGCTTCCAACTAAAACAAGCCAGCTTTGCGCAATTGAGCTCGCAACATCAATTCAATTACACCCATCGGTACATATACGAGACGCAACAAGAGTTTTGTGGGATGTGGCGATAAAAATGCTCACATACGCTGGACAGCTTTGATTTAATGATTTAATCAAAGGTGAGAAAAACTCTGCGATTCAATTATATATACTCCATAATAATATTAATAAATTCACTACTGCACTATTCTCAAAGAAGAAACTTGGTGAAAAACAATCGAACGGGACTCAAAACCTCTGTCTACGACTGCTATGCTTTCAGACGTCAATCAGAAGGCTGTATAAGCTATATTCGATAGTATTGCTTGGAACATTGATCCATAGAACAAGAAATAGAATTGTTTGTGGCTGGGTCGGAGTCGACTAACAAGGCCTAGGTGCGAACATGGTACGTCACTGCAAAGACGCGATTTAAATAAACTCCGACAGTCCCCCGCATATATCAACAAAAGATTCTCTCTTCCGCCACTTTCTTTACTCCCCATCTCTTTCATCGCTCGCGCCGTTGACGAAGATGTCCACAGTAGATACCTCAAAGGTCTCCGGCTCTATCCCATCTCACAATGGTGACAGTGCAAAGAATGTGGCATCTCCAACTATCAATATACCTCACCATGGATTTCCTGTTTCTAATCCAAAGAAAACACCCAAGACTCCTGCAGACGAGGCCATAGATTTTTTCGAGAATGCAGTTATTCCTGGGGAGACTCCGATCCAAGTATACGAACTAAAACTAGATCCAGATGGCGGTCCGAACAAGGATAAATCTGTATGCGAATAACTTTATTCTTATAACTTCTCAAACTATTCTTTTCTAATGAAATCCGGCTTCTACAACCCCCCTTCTAATAATTATAGTACATACGTCTTCCGCCGCCATATATCCCTTATGTTCTACGTATCAGCCTTGATTCGGGTACCCCGGCGTCTAGGAATGGTACTTTCAAGACTAACTTCCCTATCCATGGAGGCACCTTTGATCGTAATCGCTTCCAGGAGAAGAAGTCGGTGCCATCTTTATATATGTTTGCTCATCTGTGATTAGTGAATAACTAAACATCCTTTCTTATAGGCTACCTACAGATGTATCAAAACCCATACAAATCGATCTTCCTATTTCTCATGCTGGTGCATTTGCGTACTGGGTAGAGTATGATTCTGACTCAGGTGAGGAAAGGGTGAAAGGCCGGGAGGGTTACTTTAACATTGATCCAATTTTGCGGATTCAAAAACGTACTCCGATCCTCTCCAGCGATGCTTTGCCCCTTTCAGACGGAGGTAAGGTTATGAGAGAGCAGGTCAATATACCTATGGATGGTCTTGCGATTTTAACAGTTGTTGCCAAGTGGATGGGTACTTTGGAACAATGGAGACCCTATCTAAAGGAGGCATCGGAAAGAGGATATAATATGCTACATTACACGCCACTCCAGCAAAGGGGAGAAAGCGGTAGTCCTTATTCCCTTGCAGATTTCCTCTCATATGACTCTGCACTCTTTGAGCCTGGCTGGAAAGGTTCCAGAGAAGAAGGGGTAAGACGCGTTCAGAGGAAACTAAGAGTTGCAAAAGAGGAATATGGCCTTCTTAGCTGTACAGACGTTGTACTGAATCATACGGCGAATAATAGTGCTTGGCTGCTTGAGCATCCTGAAGCTGGTATGTCCCACCTTTTTCCATATCACTTGTGAACTTAGTAACTTTTATTTTAGGTTTCAGTCCCTTCAATACACCTCATCTCACACCAGCACTTGAACTTGACACAGCTATGTTAGAGTTCTCTAAGTCACTTAAAGCCAAAGGCCTTCCCACATCAGTAAACTCGGCCGGAGATCTTGATATTCTTATAAACGCCTTCCGCCAGGAAATAAGCGCCTTAAACCTCTGGCAGTACTACGTTCTTGACGTCAAGGAACAAAAGTCTGCAGTCAAGGCTGCACTAGCATCAGCACCTCTCTGGAATGGACCCGACGTTCTCCATAAGAATGTGGTGGAACTAGCTGAAATAGTCCGTTCCTCCGGAGAGCTTGACGACTCTAGGAAGTTCCACCACCGTTATGCCATGACAGTTAAGCCGGACTTCGCTGCGAGTCTGGTTAAAGCAGCTTTTGAACTTACAGATGAGGAAGCACTCTCAGATGCTTGGGTGAGAGTGGTCGATGTTTTGAATGTTGCTCTTTATCAAGAATGGGAAGAAGATACGCGTGTCGCTCTTGATAACATCAGAAACCGCGTCGATTATACAAGACTTGCTGATCATGGTCCAAAACTTGGAGAGATTACTGAGGAGTGAGTCAAGGATTATCGTCTCAGATGACATTTTACTCAACTATACTATCAATTTCTTCAGATCACCTCTAGTTGAGGTCTATTTTACTCGTCTTAATACTGATCAACATGATCCAAGAGCAAGAGCACTAGCAAACAATGGTTGGATCTGGGATGCTAACCCTCTTCAGAACTTTGCCTTGCCTCCTTCTAAATCTTATTTACGTCGGGAGGTTATCGTATGGGGTGATTGTGTCAAACTTCGTTATGGAGATGGTCCCGAAGACAACCCATGGCTCTGGGAGCATATGAAGAAATATGTTCAAGAATTGGCAGCTACTTTTGATGGTTTCCGCATTGATAACTGTCATTCAACACCATTGCATGTTGGTACAACCCTTCTTGACGCTGCACGTGTAGTCAATCCGGACTTGTATGTATGTGCAGAACTCTTCACGGGTAGTGAAGACATGGATACACATTTTGTGAGCCGACTGGGCATTAATAGCCTGATTCGCGAGGCATACAATGGCCATGATCCAAAGGACTTCTCCAGATTGCTGTATAGGTTCGGTGTCGGAAAGCCTATCGGTTAGTAGCAACACGTATTGTTCTGGTATACTGCTGACCATACTATAGGTTCAATGGACTCTGCTTGTCTTACAAGTCTTGATGAACTTCCCCCTCCTACTGGGAAAGGTCCCAACCGACCATGCAGAATAACCCCACTTCAAGGATCTGTACCTCATGCTTTGTTCTTTGATTTAACTCACGACAACGAGTCTCCTTTGCATAAACGTAGCGCTGAAGATGCACTTTCTACTGGCGCGCTGGTAACATTCTCATACTCCGCCATCGGTTCAGTCAAAGGATTTGATGATCTGTACCCAAGACTCTTGAACATTGTTACAGACAATCGTAAATATGATCTCAATAATAAGGGGGGAATAAGCTCTGTCAAGCGTATCTTAAACCACCTGCACACAGAGATGGTCCTTGAAGGATTCAGTGAGGGCCATGTTCATCAAGAGAATGATGTATGCATTTTATTCTAATACTAAATTATACAACGGCTCATTTGCAAGCATAGTATATCGTACTTCATCGTGTACAGCCTTCAACACAGAAGGGTTACTTGCTTGTCGCACATACTGCATTCACAAAGGGATCCAAGGAACGTGGCTGGAGTAAGTCGTTTTCTTGTACAATGTAATATAATCAGTGCAGCTCATTTACGATATACAACAGTTGAACCCCTTAAATTGAGAAGGACCAAAGCTAGATTCGTCCTTGGTTCCACAGTTAATGTTACGTCTTATGAAGGAGGAAATGATTCAAACCTTCTCCAAGGACTTCCTTCTTCCCTGGAGGATATCAAACCCGTCACCCCGATTGAATCTGTGGACCAGGAAGGGCCGTACACCCAGATAATTGTACCGGATTACTTCCCCCCGGGTAGTGTTATGGTATTCGAAACACAGCTTCAAGGAATCGAGGCCGATCTGGACGCTTTCTGTAGTTCTGGAGCAGAAGAAGCCTTTGCAGATCTTGACTTTGTTGATTTGAACATTGTCCTCCATCGTGCAGAAGGAGAGGAGCTCGACGCAACTGATAGTCAAATTGGCGTGTACAACGTTCCGGATTTGGGTAAACTCACATACTCTGGTCTAGAGGGTTGGATGCACCCTCTCCGCCATATAATGAAGCACAATGACTTGGGACATCCTTTGTGTGCTAATCTAAGAGACGGTACTTGGGCCTTCGACTATATTTACAACCGTCTTATGATGTGAGTCTTCTTATTAAAATACAATCCTTGTCAAAGACTGATTGCTTCTAGGCAAGCGGACATGTTGCCACGTCTCAAGAAGCCTGCTGCCTGGTTCAAAGAAAGGTTCGATAGGATTAAGGCGGGAATACCTCCTTTCTTGAGGCCCAAGTATTTTGCTATGGTGATTTTCACTGCGTATAAAGCCGCTCGCCGTGTTGCTATTGAACAGTGCTCGGAATTCATTGTGAACGGTCATGATCTTACTCAAGACTTGGCGCTGTGCTCCATTCAAATGTATGGCCTTGTTAAGTCGGCTTCTCTTGACCCAAGCAAGCCTGTTCCTTCGCTTGCGGCTGGTTTACCCCACTTTGCCGCCGGATGGGCTAGAACCTGGGGTCGTGATGTATTCATTTCTCTCCGCGGACTGTTCCTTACCACTGGAAATTTCGATGGTGCAAAGAAGCACATACTTGCCTTTGCTTCTACACTTAAGCATGGTCTTATTCCTAACCTTTTGGATTCGGTCCGAAATCCCCGTTACAATTCACGTGATTCACCCTGGTGGATGCTCCAGAATATTCAGGACTATGTCAAAACCGCTCCCGATGGGCTTTCCCTCCTGTCCGAACCCGTTAAGCGCAGGTTCCCCAAAGACGACACATTTGTTCCTTGGGACGACGAAAGGGCATATGCCTACTCAAGTACTATCTCTGAAATCATTCAAGAGATACTTCAGCGTCATGCCGATGGTATACACTTCAGAGAGTACAATGCAGGCCCGAACCTGGATATGCAAATGCGTGACGAAGGATTCAATATCGATGTGTATGTAGATTGGTCGACTGGATTCGTTCATGGTGGCAATAGATATAATTGTGGAACATGGATGGACAAGATGGGAGAATCTGAGAAGGCAGGAACCAAAGGTATTCCTGGTACTCCACGTGATGGCGCACCTGTGGAAATCACTGGTCTGGTTGCAAGCACCCTCATATGGCTTGATGAACTGCGCAAGGCCGGAAAATTCCCCTTCGAAGGTGTTGAGGCTGATAGTGAGTTTTATTTCATCTCATTTTCAAATACCGGAACTCACAGGGGAACTTCACTAGTAAATGGAACTCGACGCCTTGTCACTTATAGAGAATGGGCTGACATAATCAAAGCTAACTTTGAGTCTCACTACTTTATCCCATCTGGTACGAGTGAAATTTCGTTCCATTATATAATAAATTATTAATCAAAACAATCTTAATTAGAACCTTCTGAGGACTCACATTACCGAGTTAACTCTGGTCTTGTAAACCGCCGCGGTATTTACAAGGATGTATACGGATCTGGTGAAGGAAGAGAGTGGTCTGATTATCAATTGCGTTGCAACTATCCAATTGCAATGACTGTCGCTCCTGAAATCTTCAATCCGGAGCATGCTATTGGTGCACTGAAGATTGCTGACAAGGTCCTCCGTGGTCCTATGGGAATGAAGACCTTGGACCCAAGTGATTCGCAGTATCGTCCCAACTACGACAATGCCAACGATTCTTACGACCCAAGTGTTGCGAAAGGTCTCAATTATCACAATGGACCTGAATGGGGTTGGCCTCTTGGATTCTTCTTACGTGCTTACTTGCATTTCGATACTATCGTTGGTGATGGAAAAGAGGTAAGCCAAATAAAGGACAAAACTCAGAGATGTCTCGTATTAATGAACAAAATAGGATAAGAACGTCACACTTCATCGATTACATAGTCACATATTACCTACGAAGCGCCATGTGGAAAATGACCCTTGGAGAGGTATCCCTGAATTGACGAATGAAAATGGCAGCTATTGCCACGATTCATGTGCTACACAGGCTTGGAGTGCTAGCACCATGCTTGATTTCCTAGAGGACGTACACAAGATCAACAACCTTTAGAATATATATAATAGCCATTTTGTGCCCACTATTTTTCATTTTTATCGGAACCCATTTCATTTTTACATTGACTTAGTTATATCTTCACGATTTCTATGGTTTTAAACTATGCTGACCATTTCCCTGTACTCGGACGATAGATCATTTCTCATATGTACTATTTATGAACCGAAAATCAATGCTATGTTTTTCTACTATTTATGCTTCACACATGTCACGACGTATTGAGCTGACAGTGCACACCCGAGTAGTTTGAACTATATTTGTATCTCCTCTTCTTTAGTTCACGGGAAGTAACAGATAACCGACGTGACTAGGAGATCTCAAGCAATAATAACTTGACTATCGATTTTTTAGCGCGACGCAGCACCGTAAATCGAGTCTGAGCTCAATAAGTGGTCTATTGAGTTAGTCGTAACGCCCTACGACTATAAGGTATAGTAGTTGGAAAGGTATACTGAATGTCAGTAATGGCTGCAACTCGGTCTGTGTAATCTACCTTGCTCCGGAAGAATTCATCTGAGGGATAATTTTTTCTCATCGAATTTGATTGCAAAAATTCAGAACTGAACTGGCTGACAAACTTCTTTCAAATGAAACAGGTCATAAAAATAAAACAGGAACGTATAAATATTGTATCCGTGTCCATAGGCATAAACAATATAAGGGATGGGTAAAATATATAAAACATCAAGTACTGATGAGTATCATTTCATAGTGCCGCCAACGTCGGTTGTGTGCCCCTAATTCAATATTTAAATCAGATATCGATTTATCACGTCATACATTTTGATAAAATAACGAACAGTACTGCGCAGCGTACTTGAATTTTATATCCTTAGATCCAAGCGCATACTTACGGAACAGAAGGCAGATATGACAGTATTGAAAAACAAAATTACTCAAAAGCACAGCCCACCGAGGATGGAGGCTATAAATATTAGATGTAAACGCGTAGGACAGTTTTAGCGAGCCCTCCCTGAACGGCCGTGAGTTGAAACCAACCAAGGTATAATCTGAGGACCACTCGGAGCTTCCCCCAGTCCGTCTTTCCTCAAACGAGCATACTTATTAGGGTCTGCTGATACTGGGTGGACATCGAAGAAGGGGCTCAATGTTAACCCATTACAAGAAGGATTATTGATGAAGCAGTTTGGGAATAAGCTGGATATTGCGAAGCTGCTTGAGGAAGTCATCAGCCGAGGTTAAGGAGTTGTTCCAGGTATTGTATGCTATAGCTGAGATACTTGTGTAGCTATCTTAGTATGAAAGTTACGTCATATCAAAAGTTTCTGCTACAGCGCCAATTGCGCTTGAATAGAGTTACATGTATTAACAGAGAGATTTGGACTATGAATTGTATAACTTCCAACTCACGTGTAGCCAGTATTGATGGGGGTCTAGTTCTGGTAGCCGATACCAAGGGCTTTCGTTGCTACGATCCGCTTGTTAGCAATACAAGTACCGTCTCATTGTTGGGTAAAGACGGGTTGGTATCTGGGATATTGCACGTTGTAGTTCTTTAAGGAGTTAAAAAAGCAATTAGTAGCGCCCATTAGAAGAGCAGAGGAAGCTGAGAGATGTGTCATATCTAGGAGAGTTTCAGGGGGAAATAATCATATGAGGTGATAGTGTGGAGCTAGTCAATGGTTTATCATTGGCCTTTAGTTACTCCGGCTGACTGAGTGATTCATACTTCGGATTTTCTCCCCCGAGCTGACTGACAGGCAGTACAGAAGATGAATAGCACTCTCAAGAGGTGATATACATATAGTGAGCTGAGCTAGTCTGAGAATTACTCTTATGCTCTGGTTATGTGTCTTTTTCATCGCGGAAGTGCAGTAATCTGGTTGGGATTAGGAAGATAATCGGAAGAGATGTGGCAGTGAAAGAGGTAGACATTGGTCAAGAACAGTATCAGTATCAGTTTCTCTACATCTATCGTGAGTTCGGCATATTATGTATGATCATTATCGCCTTTTAATAGACTTATAACAGGGTGAATCCAGGAATTGAGAGGTTACTGTTTCTTATTGACATATATTTATACATATTTATAGCTTGTGAGTATGCGCCACTTACCAGCTTTACCGTTACAAAGTTTTCATATTAGTGTAAAATAACAGCATAAAAACAATGATTCTCAGAGTTACTTATATGATAAGTACTCCAAAAAGATGCTATCAATAGTCTTATAATATTCGCATCTTTTAGCCCAGCATCCTCCGCATTTAAACACCACCCAGCCACTTGATTACGCCTCTTTCATGTTCCTTGCACCCTTAAACACAAGATCCGATATCCGGACAGCCCTACAAAGGAGATATATGTATATGTAGCTACTGACGCTCCTTTCTACTGCGCGAAAGGAACATGAGAAATCGTATGCATGAGATGTGCTACGGACTTTCGTGTACGTAGTTTCCCTAATAAATCATTACACGCTTACCCAACCTCCTATTCCAGTCGGGGTTGTCTACAAAATAAGATAGGTTCTATAAGGAGCCTCTGACAGGAGTCAGGTCAGTTTTGAGCGGGGCTCTCCACAGAAGTACATCATTAGAAGAGTCTTCCAGTATGGTCAGAGGGGGAACAGGAATATCCGCAAATATCCTGTTGCCTGAGATCTTTAGATGTAATTTGAAAGATGGACTACTGGGATGTACTCGGAATGCTGCCTGACATCTAACTAAAGCTCAATCCGCTTAATGGTTTAAAGCACTAAAGAATGACTAAGTCAAGAAGGTGTCATTCTCACGAAAAGTTGGCAAAGCCCATCATCCTTGTCAATGAAAGAAAGAATAGTGATCACATAAGTCTTGCATAGAGTATATTGCATGTCTCATCCATGGGCCTCCGGTGCTTTGCTAAGGATGGTAACTCTCGGGTAGTAAATGATACACCGAAGAAACGGGTCAATAGTGTTTTGAAATCCGTGTTATCCCATCGCGGGTCCGAAATCTTACTTGGTCTAGTCACCTGTGTCTCCAATGTCTAAATTTGTAATGAAACTTGACAGTAACTCCAGAAAAAGAAAGCCGCGAGCCATATACGTTTTAGCTGGGATAGATGTTGGTAATAACATAAGCGGGTATTATAAGAGAGCAGTGCGGATATGTTTTGTGTACATGTACAATGTGAAAGCGATGCGGGATAAGCCGCATTAGCCCGAAGACTGTATCTTTTCAAACAAAACATAGCCTGTTTATTTGCTGTTTCATGGCCAAATTTCCAAGAAGAAGAATAGAAAGAGATATTTGGTGATCAGATCTCACACGGATTCCGCATTTTAAAATACTAATATCTTACACAGTGTCTTCATTAATCCAGGACTGATTCAGGCCTTGAAATACTGGAAGCTGACAATTAAACATTGTCCGTATATATGCATCGCGGTGTGGAATGCTACCGTTTCTTCAAATCGACTCTAATATTTGAAAATCAGTCCGATGGCGCCCCGTCATGCTTGTGACCTCCAAGTGGTGACATGTATGTTTAGTTTGTATGTTCAATTTATGTGATAATTATGAAGATGGATCTAGAGCTGTGTTCGGCCTATTCCTTGCCGCAATACCTCAAGTCTCTTACTATAGGTCCTTGTATGAGCGTTCAGAAACACTGTTGCATGCTTGGTGGTGAAACCCTGGGCGATGCCAATACGGTCGACTCGAATAGCCTTGTTCTTCCCTATAAAAGGGCTTCTTTGCAGCCTCTTTAATTCATCTTCCCTCATCCTTTGTAGCCACAGGATACTCGAAGAGCCAATTTAACTCGAAAAATTAAGCCATGTTCCTCCTTCCAGCTCTTGCCTCTTTGTTTTCTAGCGCACTATTGGTGTCTGCTACACCATCCGTCCCTACATACTCCAATTGTGACGTTTCTTCTGTCACTCCTTACTTGCCTCCGAACCAGAACAACCTTACTCTTCCTAGTGGGCAATACACAACTGCTATTACCCTCGGAGTAGGTGTTCAGAATTATACTTGTTCTGACTCGGGTGTATATACGTTAGCTTGTCCACTCTATATCCCATTCAAGATATTCTAACCCCGCATAAATAGCTCTATCGGTGCAGTAGCAGAGCTTCTTGACATATCCTGCATATATGGGTCAGGAATATTTGATGACTTAACAACCATTGCCTTTGAGATCTGGAATGCCACAAATTCTTGGTCTGCTGAAGTGATTGCTGAAGAGTTTTCATGTGTTTTCTCCGTGTTTGGGCAACACTACTTCATTAACAATCCGTCTGGAAGTGGTCTAAGCCCCGTCTTCGATGCTCGTGCTGCTTCTCACAAGGGTGATCCTAATGCATTCACTCTCGACGTTAAAGTTGGAGACCTTGCTGCACCGACTGGACCCCAGGATGTTGATTGGCTACAACTCCAAAACCAGCAGGGTGACTTGGCGAAAACTGTCTACCGCCTCGAGACTAGGTTTGGACAACCACCGAAATCAGTAAGTTTGATATTTTTCTGGTCCAATTCTGTGTACTAAATGATTCCTGAAGTGCACACCTGGCTCTGGAGATATTTCGGTGAAGTATACCGCACAGTACTGTAAGTATTTTTTTAATCTAGCTTCGGGAGTAACTTTGCCTGATCCATCTAATAATATAGGGTTTTTATCTTGATCCTACGGCTTTGTTATGTATCGACATTTAGTTATGACACTCCTTAGCTGTTACTAACTTAACAATGATCACGGACATCTTGAACTTTTGAAATCTCGTTTCTCGTATCTCTATTTGCTTTCGTTATATCGGTAGCTTTTGTACCTTGAATAATCAGATTCTTACACATAATAATTGATCAATGTATTTAATAAAACTCAGGATTTTGTGTTCCATCAGTTTTTCTGCTTACAATCCATGGCAACTTCTAGTAGGGCCTTGGAAATCCATTGACTTTATAGTAAACGTTAGGGGTTAGTTGACTTGCCACCAACCGAGCTCCGACTCGTATAACGTAATTCTCTCAATTATTTCAGGCACACGTTATTTTCAAAGTACGTTGAAGCCTTTAATTTCACCAGAACGAGAGCACTTTGCCCCTTTCAACTTGACTCAAGGAGTTATTCTTCTTTCTGTTTTCCCCTCTGAATATACCTTTTTTTTTGCACAATGCACGAAAGCTCTTCATTATACGACCCAAAGTCTTAGACTTTCTGATTGTTGTCGAAGCTGTTCCTGGCGAGATTCGTGGGAATAGGAGCGGGTCTATTTAAACTCAAAAATCTCGGTGCCGCAAGCGACTGTACCGCACAAAGATCGGCGGCGACAGTGTTTTGATGCGTTTAAAGATATCTGATTCCTGATTCGGATTAGACCATATATAACAAGAAGGGACGAATAGGTTTTCATCTCGCCACTGACAGAGTAAAATTTGTGCTCTGATGCTCTACATGTCGGAAAAGTCAACATGGCAACTCTTATTGGCCTTTATACATTGGTCCTAAGGGGTAAAGTGATATTAACGCTTTGGTCATCTATCAGGGAGAAGTTATACTGTATAAAGATCGAGCGCCTAGGTTACATGCAAGCGATGATTAGAATGAAACAATTGGTCCTATTCGTATTCGTATAATCCGCTATGTGTTCAAATATGTTTCTGGTGATCAAATTACATCAAATAGATGTATAGGATATGTTAACCGTCCTGGCATGCACCTGAACCAAGCCCCATGGAGAAGGCCTATAAAAGCGGCTCACTGCAGCTCCCAAACCAATCATTTTGTGTCTCATCGAAAAGTCTGTAGTAAACTCAGCACCAGTGCAAAACAATCCTTTCTATCCCTTTCCTTAACATCTAAAAAATGGCACCGGTCTCAGTTTTTGCTACTCTATTCTTGAGTACCACTATTGTCCTTGCTCTCCCTAGTATAAGATCTACAACATGTAGTATCCCAGAAACAAACCCCTCCTTGCCTTCTGATGAGACCTCAATATGCATGCCTGACGGACAGACGGTGTCGACCGTGGCTCTTGGTGTCGGATACCAGAACTATACTTGTACTGATGCAGGTACTTACTCGTAAGTAGTACATGATAATTCCCTTTAGTCTTTCTCTCATAGTCCCGATCAAGCTCTATTGGTGCCGTAGCAGAACTGGTCGATATCACCCGCTTTTCAAAGCAAGATGGGTGCTCCAAAATCACGGCCGTAGCATACGATGCCTGGAATAGTACATCAGCTACTCCCGAAGAGTTTGTAAAAACTTTCCATAATTATCCGGTCTTCGCTCAGCACTACTTTATCAACAATCCCTCCGGGAGTGGGTTAAGCCCCTTCTTCGATGCTCGCTCAGTATCTGGAAACTCCAGTAAATATACTCTGGTATCAAAATCCGGGATGTAGCTGCCCGAGCGGTTCTCAGGATGTTGATTGGCTTCAACTCACGACCGTTCAAGGGGAGCTCGCTAAAACTGTTATGCGCCTTTACACTCAACATGGACAGCCTTCTTCTTCAGTGAGAGATTTCAACTTATATTACTCGTGAATCGATCTTAATTTTCCTCTGCAAGTGTGTACCTGGTTCCGGAGATGCCTACATCAAGTACACTGCCCAATATTGTACGTTTACAAAAAAGATTGATGCCGTATAACTGATTAATCGTGGCCCTCGTATAGGGTTCTTCAACTAAATCCTTTGCATGAAAACCTTTGCCGCTTTGAATTAGTGTTACTTGAAGGTTGACCCTTCATGTATATCTATCTATTTGGCAATCATTTTTAGGGTCTGAGGGTGAAACAATTTTATGTACAATCTTTATTGGAGTTCATCTTGTGATAAGGGTTTATTTTCATGGGATTTGAGCTACAAATCAATGAGCTAAGCAAGACCTCCGTGGTGTCCCACTGAGTATAAGTAAGACATTCGAACGAAACGGACAAAAATCAGTGTGATCCTCACAGATAGTGTCTATACATTATACTTCCCATTTCAAGCTTTCAAAGACCTTTTGATACCCGTCTCTAAACAGTTTGCGATGTCCTGTAATAATCTCCATCGAGTTCTCAGCTATCCGTCTCCAAGACGCAGCCGTCCGTTTCTTTCCTAGTTGCCAGCATACACTAGCTTGTTGAACCAGCGTTTTGATTATAAACGGATGATAATAACCATGCTGAACCAAAATCATATCTCCACCTTCACTTTTTTCATTGTTAGCATCCGGTGGGGAGATATACTGATAAGTGAAGCCTAAAGCAGTAAGGTACCGAGCATTGGCACGAAGTGCATCTTCAGTTGAAGAAGGTCCTAGATAAAGATAACAAGCGAAGAGGTAGGAAAGAGGTTCAAGAAGCGGAAACCGTGGCTGATCGACCGCGGGGTGAATATACGTCGCTTCAAGTTCATCACAAACCACTGCTACTTCCTTCGCGACCTCACGTACGACGGCGTCATCAGGAGAATTCGCTTCGTCTCTTCCAGCGTCCGTTCTGAGCATTTCTGCCGGAGCACGTTGGCTCAGATCCTTCACCTTCTGCACTAGCTGTACGCGCTGCTTTCGTAGCTCAGATCCTTCCTGCTCTTCGATAGTACAAAACTTGCATGTACATGGAATTCCCGGCGGACGAGCGAGCTCCGCACGTCGGTCCTCTAACGGAAGCGAAGGGTGAATATAAGTCATCGAAATTGGTTCTCCTCGTTTGATATCTCGGCAGGCTCGAAGGACAAGAATATCACCGAAGAAAGAACGACAGGAGTTGGGAAGGCAAGAATGCTCTACATGCGCTCGAGATCCGGTTATCCAAAAACCGAGACCTTGAGACGGGGCAGAAGTGGACGGAGCAGAAGGGTGTAAGGTGGGGAATGGAATTGAATAGGTCTCTCGTATCGAATCTAGGACGTATCTAATGCATATCCATGTCAGAAAATAAGAGTGAGAACAATACAAAACATAGAATAACATACATATCAATGATGTTTTCCTCGTCTGAACCCGCTCTTGTACTAGCATCAGACTCTGCATCATAAACTTTCAGTCCCTTCGAAAGCCCAAAGATACTTCCGCTTGAAGATATTCCGGAACGTATCTTCGTAGCAATTTTTTGAGTAAACCTCCAGCCTTCTCCTTGCACCAATATGCCTCTTGTAGCATCGTACACAAGCTCTCTTCTTTCGTCTTTAAGGTCAATAGGATAAAGCACTTCTGTAGCTTTTTCGCACAGAATAAGTTCTCCCGCCCTTATATCGCCTTTCGCGGTCAGTGCGCCATTATCTGACAGGAAAACTTGACCCCAGTAGTTGGCAACCTCGATACGAGGACCCGTTTTCCTGGCCTCATTTATCAGTTCACTCCAATCATATTTTCCTAGATTCTTTTCGTCCAGTCTCCATTTAGTCTTCGAAAGTAGAGATTTTCCGTCACGATTTTGTGGGAAGGCACTTGTAAGTTTTTGAAGAAATTCAAGTGCTCTTTCGTATTGACCTAGTGCATAGTATGCTCGGGAGGCTCGGAAAAGAGCCTTTTCATTTGCTGGTCGCCGGATGATGAAATGATCTCTTCGGCATCAGCAGCTGCATTTGAGAATTCTTCCAGCTGTAAATATGCTTGCGAACGATTCAATAGTACTGAGGTCTTAAGTGTAGCGGTCGGATTTTGCTTTAGTGAAGAAGTATATCTAGGAGAGATAGAAAGAAATGGCATGATGTGTTATTCCAGTCATTTCATAGGCCTCAAGGGTACATACTTGCATATGGCAGATCTATATAGCTTGCTCTTGAAACATTCGTTCCCTTCGTCTTTGAGCTTCTCACTGGGTACAATACCTTTAGGGAAAATAGTTTTCCACGCATTAGGATATAAGTCATCTCCTTCTGAGAGGTATACCAAATCAGAGGGATGGTCAACCCTCACTCCGCTTGTTGCTTCAGTCGCTGCCTCACAATAAGGTTCCTTGATAGCAAGAGCAACGCCACCTCCGCCTCCAGCATTTCCCCACACTGGAATAATATCGCGTTCCGCATACGCACATCCGGGGTAGAACACATTGTAGATACGTAAATTGTGTACCGAACCCTTTGGATCTTCAATTACTGCACAAAGTGCACCCTCAACAACACATGGAGGGGCAATAGCACGCACAATGAGTACACGACCAATCATCCGTTCGCACCATCGTAGTTCCGAGAGCAAAATCGGTGTAAGTTCCCCCTTCTTGGTTACCGATGCAGACGACGCTGGTGAGCGATTAAAGATGTATAATACGTTCGGTACACCATCTTGAGGATCTCGTTGGACACTGCTTGCGACTCGGTTTGCTTCGTGGGCCCTAGAACTGCACTTCGAGATGAAGGAGGGATAACAGTCCGTCCACGAATGATATTAAGGTGCGAGAGGACACTATTCCCATACTCAAGGATCGGAGCAAACTCTTCTCGATTTGCAAGATTTTCGGCGCCCTGCATCCTTGAGTTTTATATCTATTCAAATAATTGTGACGGTGCGAAAATTATGTGCATGGGATGGTGTGCATACATCATACTTAAGCACGAAGTGTGTGAAAGGGATGATTGCACATTACACACACTCTCAAATATGTAAGTTAAGTAACTTAAATGACATTCCGCTAAAGAAAGTAATGTATATATACACTTTTAAAAACTAATATCTATGTAATTTGACGATTTCACAAGTCATATTCGTCTGCGTTGAGAATCAATGTAGTGAAGAAACGAATCAACTCCAAGAAGTCAGCCACAGCAATATCTATATTATTCGTCAGCGTGGCCTGTAGATAGGACAGAAGATGAGTATTAACTTACGTTCATTTATAGTGTGAATTCCTCCAGGAATTGCTCCACCAGCGAATAAATTATGATGGTTATATCGGAAAATGTGTTTCGTTAGATTCCAATAATAACGAGTATCTAAGTAGTAAAAGTACAAGAGGTCATTCCAAGGCGTCAGTTTCGATTTAGCGTATCCGATTATCGACTAGTATTCAAATAAGTATACACCGACCTGTGTTTCCAGTCATAATACCTGGTGCAACAGTGACTTCTTCTGTGTTTTCGAATCCACGATGCGCATTATACGTGCTTCGAATTGTTCCAGAGAGAAGTTTGAATGGAGCTGCATCCGTTGGAGTAATGGGAGCTGGTTCAAGGGCGGTACCCCAAGCATCACTGAGTGTGAGTGTGCCAGAAGAACCAGAAGAAAGGCTTTCTCCAAAAGCAGTGTACGTAAGGTTGAAGTCCTTTGCGAGCTTGGCGAGCAGTTTTGTATCACGTTGCTTGACATCTGCAACTGAACTATCGGAATTCGGGCATCAGATTATAGGACCGGGGTATAGGAGTCAATAATTACCTTTGAGTCGCAATACGGTGATTCACTACGGCCCAGGCTTGCTCCGGTAGTGCGTTGGTCTTGACACCACCTTGGATCAAATCGATAGCCTGAGTAGTACCAACTGATGCCTTCAGCATACGATCCGACGCGATAATCTTTTCAAGCTTTCGGAGAGCTCTGTCCGACTTCAACGAGCTCAAAACCGTTTTACGGAATCCAGGTTCCATGTCGGGCGCATAGGCAGCAAAGCATTGCATAGCCCCATAAATTGGTGTGCTGCGGTCAATGACAGGGGCGATGGGATGAGACTCATAGGCGACGAGAAGGGCTGAGAGGATACCGATGCTCTTAAAGCTATTGTAAATACACAGTCACATAGGCTCTAGAAGAGAGAGCTTACAGTATGGGTCGGTGGAATGCTAGAATGACCTCCAGGAGAAGAAACCTCAACACGAGTATCGAGGTATCCCTTCTCTGCGATGGCAGGAACTGCAAAGACACCACCAAACTGTTCAGAGAATCCTCCTATGTCCGATACCATCAACATTACTAGATAATTATCACGTAAAGGCTCACGCACCTCCTTCATCGACAAGCATGGCGAAGCTGTCTGCACCATATGTGGCATCCAGATATTTACCTAGTTCTTGAGCACCCTACATTGGAGACATCATTCAACTACATATATAAAGAACTTAGCTAGGGCTCAACACATACATAGATACCAGAGACTTCTTCGTCAAAACCAAAAGCGAGGACAATCTTACGAGTGGGTTGGAAACTGGCGCCTAGGAGAGTTTCGATAGCAGACCTATGTCCTCGTTAGATACGGCGTCAAGCAAAAGGGAGACCTGGATCACATACAATGATCCAATCAGACCAGACTTGTCATCCGAGCTACCACGGCCCCAGATAGACTCCCCTGTAATGAGCAATTCAGAACTTCCCACGATCAGTTACCAAGGTAAGCTTACCATCGAAGTACCCGGAGAAAGGTGGGTGTACCCACTCATCTACAGTTCTTGGATCGACAGGAACAACGTCTGAACAATGACAATTAAACAACATAAAGTTATTGACGTATCGGGTAAGTTTACCTTGATGCGCAGCAAGTAACAAGGGCTTCAGAGATGAATCGGAACCTTCCCACTCAAAGATAAGACCGTAGGTGTTGACTACATTGGTTTAGTTAAATGACACAGGACAATACGTTATTTCTTTTGAACGTTATTACCTTTAGTAAGATTCAAGTTTGAGTGTCTGGTTTAGAACAGGCATTCATAAGTAAGTTCATAAGGGTATATATTATCAAAGTTTGTCTCTGCTCACACAAGGGGGAAGGCCTTTTCCAAGTACGAGTGGAAGGCACCAAACTTTGTCCATCGTGGGTCAATACCAACTGGATCCATCTTATCATAAGATTCGGTCCTAAGAACACAGTCAGAAAACAATCTATTAAAAATCACAAATGCCACTTACTCAACTCTGACTGCACCTCCCAGCCAGTCAACAGCCTTTGACTTAAACTCGTCAGTGCCAATCTGAGCGCCAACAGCTTCCCAAAGTGCTTTGTTTCTATCCGGTATAAGCTGCTCCTCTTGGGGACAGATAGCTTGAGAACCGTAGGGGAGACGAGCATAACTGAGGTCCTGTTCTTGAGATACAGTGCCGTCTACTGCTGTCCAGAATGCGCCGATGGAACCCTTACCACTACAACCGAATTTGTGGATATGGAGTGCAAGGCTGACGGAGTACAACAGACCAACGAAGGCTGCAGAAAAGATAGCGGCTTTCTTGAACTTACGCCTTCGCGGCCACGACGCGTCCGAACGCCCGCCATAAGCTTCTGGTGCCGGGACAGTTTCCTGTACAAGCTTTTCGTCTGCCATATTAGAGCTTTACAGAATACGGAGGAGCTGTAAGCGCGCACAACCAAGCGTCTGGAGCTATATGTACCAGTGCAACCGTGTGAGCTTGAGAGCGTGATAATTATCAGCGGTAGCTTGAAGATTAATTATAAATCCAGACTATTAGATATCGTACGCCGTAGGCCGCGGGCGAGGACCCTAGGCTTATCCTATCTCCATGTGACTACGATAAAATGGTGATTAATACTAGCACTCTCACTGACACCATGTAGAAACAGATAGTTTCTTATATGTAAGAGATTATGACAATTTGGATAACTTTTCAAGCTTCTGGAAGATTTAGTTGACAGTTTTCATCCTTTTTTATGTCTAATGTACGATAGAATGTAATATGAATACCAAGACAATTGAACCATCCGTTTAAAAATCTCAAGTCCATATCTTTTTATGATATAAAGGCACGAAAAGGCACGCGTATCCGGCTCATATCATCATTAGAAATTGTCAGATATCTATTCTAAAGAGTCTGACGTCGAACAAATTAGAGTTTTATGTTCAAAGTCAAATTGGGATCCTCGGTGTTATCTAAGCTGTGACTACGTTATCGTTTATCTCATGCCAACAAACTGAACTCATAATCATAGTAAATTTAGTTTCACATTATCTTAGTATCTATCATATGGAACTTGATTCTCAGTAAATGGACATACCAGTTATTACTCTGCTATGAAGTGGAGACGAATAGCTTTTATAATTTACTTCTTTGTCAAATTAAAAAGAAATAGAGAAAGGGATCTGTTCATAGTAGACATTCGGATGGTAAGATGGCAAAGAAAAAAGACATATTATATGTGTATGTATTATACTATACTCACAAAACGGTGTATCTTACATGGGTGACCATACTTGCTTACATTCTTATGATTATAGCCAAAAGGTTGATCGGCTACCGAGTGATCTATCTAATACAACATTACTGAGTTACTTGAGTATTTTGTATGGTTTTGTCACTTTGAACTAAAGTATGTATATAATTATAGCCATGTATCATCACATCTTTACATCGCACCACACGGAAATAGATGTCTGCTCTACTCTATGTTACTGTCTCATATATATATATATAATAATGTCATAAAATATGAACTAAGCCGAAAATACGTTTGGGTTATCGTAGATAACTTGTAGAATGTCTAGTCTACTTCCTTGTGATGTAGCTATTTTGAGGGGAGTTTTCCCCAAGTACAAATAAGTTCAGGAATATTAGAATGAATACAATAACCAAACATATCATTGGGCTAGGTGCCTAATATTCCTACTTAATTTACCAGTTCTTTAAAAAGGTTATCTAGATTGATTACGTACTCCGTCACGGGCAGATTATAGGAAACTTTTTAAATCTTTAAGTCCGAATTATAGTACTATACTCGTTACCGTTTCGCCACAATGGTTGAAGTCAAAAACAAAGTCTGCCTGATGTATGCACTTCTCTATATCTAGCAACTTGTAAACTGTTTACTGATCACTGCTTATAGTGTTCATGATGGATGGGGTATCGCACCAGAGAAGGGCATGAAGGGCGACGCGATCGATGCTGGCGACACGACCAATATGGATACTATCAGTAAAGAACACAGTGTCCGCCAGCTTGCAGCGCACGGTCTTGCTGTTGGATTGAATGATGGTCTTATGGGAAACTCTGAAGTTGGGTATGTATACATATGCGTTATCCTTCACAGTGCATTGCGCATACAGTCAACCAAGCTAATCTACAACATACAGACACTTGAACATTGGTGCTGGCCGTATTGTTTGGCAAGATATTGTCCGTATCGACCAATCAATTAAGAAACGTTCTTTCCACAAGACAGATAAGATTCTTGAAGCTGTTAAACGTGCAAAGGAAGGTAACGGCCGTCTTCACCTTCTTGGGCTTGTAAGTACGATCTATCTCCATTTTTAACCAGGGCTTATTACAACCATTGATTTTTACATTATAGGTATCAGATGGAGGTGTACATTCACATATAAAGCATCTTTTCGCCCTCTTAGAGACTGCGAAGGAGCAAGAGGTACCAAAGACATTTGTTCACTTCTTCGGTGACGGCCGGGACACTGCTCCGGAGTCTGCGGCAGGATACGCGAAGGAGTTATTAGAGTTCATGGAGAAGGAGAAGTACGGCGAGTTGGCTACTATTGTTGGGAGATACTATGCCATGGACCGGGATAAACGTTGGGAACGCGTAAAAATTGCTGTTGACGGCTTAGTCAGAGGTGAAGGCGAGAAGGCAGAGGATGCGATCAAGGCAATTGAAGGGCGATACAAGAAAGGAGAGACTGACGAATTCTTGAAGCCTATCATCCTCAGTGATGAAGGTAGAATCAAGGGTAAGTCGATTATAATAATCATGATTCTGCACGGCACAGTATCTAGAGAAGCTCATATGTTGAATTTTCTAGATGGAGATACTCTATTCTTTTTCAACTATCGTTCAGATCGTATGCGTGAAATTGTCACCATATTTGGTATTGAAGACAAACCCATAGAAATTGAAGTCCCTAAAGACTTGGTAGGTTTATTCCTTTTCTCCAAATCGCCCTTATATAAGAATTAACTATTCACTCTGTTCTATTTATAGAGCATCACTACGATGTCTCGCTACAACTCTGACTTCCCCTTCCCCGTCGCCTTCCCTCCTCAAGTGATGACAAATGTATTAGCAGAAGCTCTTTCAAGCCAAGGTGTCAAGCAAGCACATGTTGCGGAGACTGAAAAATATGCTCATGTCACATTCTTCTTCAACGGAGGAGTTGAGAAGCAATTTGAGAACGAAGAAAGACATATGATTCCCTCACCTAAGGTACCGACATACGACAAGCAGCCAGAAATGAGTGTGCAAGGTGTTGCAGACAAGGTAGCAGAACTGGTAAAGAAGGGCGAACACGAATTCATAATGTGTAACTTCGCTCCTCCTGACATGGTATGGTTGTTTATCTCAGCCTTAGAGGTTGTTTCTTACGTATTACTTCTTTCTAATTTACACGAAATAGGTTGGCCATACGGGTGTTTTTGATGCCGCCGTCAAAGCCATTGGAGCAGCAGATGCTGCCGTTGGCACAATTTACAAGGCTTGTGAAGAAGCAGGATATATCCTACTCATTACCGCCGACCATGGAAATGCGGAACAGATGATCAACCTTGAAACTGGGGAGCCTCACACTGCGCATACAACAAACAAGGTGCCATTTATCATGACCGGTGATCCCAAGAAGCTTGGCTTCAAAGAAGACAAGCTCGTTATTGCAGATGGTGAAGAGGGTGAAACTGAGGAACCCGGAGCATTGTGCGATGTTGCGCCAACAATCCTTGACCTTATGGGGTTGAAAGTTCCAGAAGGCAGGCTCTCTTTTTCCTTCGTATTCATTGAATGTCGTTGACCAATATGTGTGATATTTTTAGCCATGACCGGACGCTCATTGCTGGAACGTAAATAGACGTAGCGGAATAGATGCGTTCAGGAAAAGTAAGTAGAGAACGGCATTAGAAGGAGTTTTTGAAAATGTATTTCTATAATCTAGATAGGTAGTTAGTTTTGGTAGTTTGAGCAAGTATGGACCCTAACTCACTGTAATAAATTGTGTAACCCGTTCATTTGATACTTGTTCCTGAAGTCGGAAGTCTAACTTTGTCATTATATTGAATCAAACACTGAAGGGAATTACGAGTATGTGACATGTATTGTAATTGGTGCATGGAAAAGAAAGCAAATTGTCGTGCAAGGTAAAAACAATAAAAAATGTAAGTATATAAGCGAGATTACCGATCTTTACTAGCATAGATGACTTCTAATTCCCCAAGATCAACAGGTACGTATGGTTTAGATTCCCCTCTGCAATAGGCTGGAAAACGTCACCCCGCTGTGAAGCAAAGGTATCCGTTGGGAGTGACAGAAGGTCTACTGGCGTCTTCGTCAAGTATAGCCTACGAAGAGAGTCTTCTGCAGCCTATGGGAGCAAAATATTCAATTAAAAGACATCAATAACATCTGAAAATCAGCAGCGTACCCTATACTCCGCCATCTTAAGTGACGTTCCAAAACCTTCACCAAGCTTGTCTGCTCCGGAGTAGATACCCACAACAAACATAGGAGAATTACTCAATCTTCCTGTTTCTTTCAGCAAGCGTGAAATAGGTCGCTCCCGACCAAACCGTGATACTGTTCGTGCCAGGGCCATCTTGGGATCTCGGAATTTTATAAGAGGTCTGAGATCTACGTCTCTCGAGAGGAAATAACGGTGAATGAATTTTCGTGTAGAAGGAAGGGATCGGTGAGTGTAGACGAGACCAGTGATTGCTCGAGGGATAGTAGCGAGAGCGTCAGTTAGATTTAAAGGTTGTATTTCGGATGAGGAAGGTTCCTATGGGGGAAGGAGGCTCAGTATCAAGTTTTATTATCACATTTCCGAACAAGTGGGAAAAAACACGCACGGGTTGATTCCAGCGAAGTAGAGGAGTTGCACCCATCTCCCTCGCAACACTAGCACAAGTCGCTGGGCCTACGTATGCACTAACCGCAGCTTTCAACACCCGAGTTGGGAGATGAGGATAGGCAGCGTGCAAATATTCCGTTGCAAACAAGCCCATTAAAGAATTACCTAACGTTGCAAGGTTTGCATTTGACCTTACTGCAGCTTCCTCTGGCCTATGAGCAGCGTAAAACGAGGGGAATGACTGGTGGGTACAAGCCTGTAAGATTTCGTCTTCATTTTTTATAACCGACTGTAAGCCTATTCTGTGTACGAATGCAGAAAGTGTAGACGAAGGCGGCTTTTGAAGGTTTGACCATATTTCAGGAGAGAATTTGACATTTTGGGCGACAGCGCTGAAGATGGCCTCTTTTGGGGAAAGGCGCGAAGAGTAGAGGCAGGTGTTGAAGCTATTTGAGCAGCTCTAGAGGCCACCTTTAATGCCTGCGCCATGAGTGACTTTACCAGTGTCCGACGCTGGTCGCATCCCGACCTCTAGCAAAAACCGTGAGAATAATCGTATTACGTAACTAATAGCAATTGCTCGGCGTGGTCTTTTAGTATAGATATGTTTTATAAGTGCGTATAGAACTGTCTATCTCACTTTTTTCCATAATATCCCGGCTTACCATGCATGGCTCTGAACGTTGAGGTCAGAAATGGCTCGCATAATGGTGTCATTATCTCTACTTCGCGACCAGTCTGGACCATGTACTTTGATCTCGTAATCGTGCAAATGAGATAATGATTTTATTTACGAAGCCATTAGCGATATATTAAACACTAATGCGTTGATAGCTACAGTAGGAGTTGTCATAGTGTATATGGTTGTTCCGGAGTTTTTTCAATGCATTATTATATGATTATAAACACTGCAGGACCCGTGAGAAAGAGACTAATGTTATTAATACACATTGTACAGTTTATATATGGTTATATACTTGTTACAATTCTATCACATAGCCTCAGTGTGATCTCAAATGGGTATGCGCATTCTCGGTATGTACTGACTAGATATTATTATATAACAAGGTCACTAAGAGTGGTCTATCTGACACTTTCCTAATCTTTATATATATGTAGGTTTCAAAATGACATTTTGAAGAACACTTACTACCTCCCATCCTGATTCCCCGAAAAATCTAGTGCATTATGAAGCGTACACAGTCATCTAATATGTGTTACAACAAGTGTACCCTACTTTGCTCATCTATCTTCTTTATTTTAGTATAAAATCTCTAATTTGATACTGTGACATACTCTAATGCAACTCTCATCATTTGACATTGCTCCAGAGCATATTAGGTACTACGGGCATGCAAAACAGTCGCTCCAATGCTCCCGTATCTCTATAGTCTTTGATTATACAGATTCCACACATGAAATAACCTCTTGGTCGAGCGATATGATTTATACACACCATTGTTTGCAATTTGATGGCCCCCGGCATGTCCGGAGTCAGATTGCCTCACACCTTCGGAGGTATATAAGTACCTGGCTGTTCTATGCGTCCCAAGATCCTACAGATTAACCAATAGTAGCATAGCATGCCTGGAGTGGTTGAAGAAGCTAGCAATAGGCGGCAGAATCAGAACTCCACCGAGAGTAGCTCCTCCACTTCTACTAGGATAGGGGGACACCCACAAGCCAGTGGAACCCGCAATCAAGTCAATGGGACTAACAACAACCGTACTAGTGACAGGCGTAGACTACTGAGGCCTACTGAGGCCGGTGCACTAAGCGACATACCTCACCTTGATTTAGATAGCTCAGTTGCTTACTTCGACTCTAATCTTGCTGTTCCAGATGATAGTCAATCTGGAAGTAGATCAACTGTTTCTGAAAGGGGCCGTGATAACAGCCTGCCGAATGGAATATCCAAAGCTTCACCAGCTGTTGTATCCAACGGAACATTCAGTGCAGCAAATAGTGAGAGGGGAAGGGGGAGAGGAGTGTCTATGACTCGCGGAGGAAGTGGTAGGGTAGAAAATAGAAGGGAAAGTGACAGAACCGAGCCACCTAGTGCTGGAAGAGGTGGAGGAAGAGGTGGAGGGGTTGAAGGCGCACGTGGTGGAAGAGGTGCCAATATAAGGGGCCGTGGTGTAGTAAGTGGTAGAGGAGGTAGGGGAGGAGCACGTAGGGGAGTATAGATAACCTTACAAACGATCCTACCTACTCCCCCAAGCCAGTTTCGCCAACATAATCGAAGAAGCGATAATAAGTATTACTCTATAGTCTTTAGATTTAAGCATCTGAGTCTTCTTTTTCGACTCGCAGAGTGTAAGTCTAAGAGACAGTTGTTAGATAGATAATTGTGTATATCCAATAGAGAAGAATAGCATATTATGCATACTCGGTCGCTTTCTCCAAGAAATTCTGGGAGCACCGTGAGATATGTTGGTACAGGATCACAACTCCGAGGGACTAGATTTATTTTCCCTTTCCGGTGTTAGGTAGTAAGGCCATTAATCTGCTCCTTGAGCGATATCTAATACTGATCATGTTATGGTGGACGCCATGAAGTGAGGAATGGACGTTACAGACTATCTTTACTTTTCCTTCCCTCTGTCTCAAAAGCTATCATCATCTTAAAACCGTGATACTGTCGACATCCTCTTTAATCATTGTCATATATGCTTCTCTTATTGAGTTACATTGAATAGCAAAGTCTCACTTCCAAAAATCGTTTTTTGTATGCTTTGATTCGACTCTATGCTTATAAATTATAAACTCCATGAAAGCCACAACACATGCGACCTCGTGGGAATATCATCATATCCTATTAGATTTGTAGCGAGGTATGTGACTAATTCTACAACTTCCATACGTAGCATATAAAGCTACAAATCCAGCGCAGTTAATACCAATAGCTCATAGTTTATGGTGCGTATATATTGATAGTATATACTAGGTAGATTTAATGTTTCAAGAAACAATAGATTAGAGCAATATTTTTGACTAGCTTCTGTTTGAGAATGGTCACTACACTAGTACACGTAGCTCTTGTGATGGTATAGCATGCTACCAAATCAATCATCATATCATTGGTAACGTTGACAAAGTCCCTGCTTTCCATGTCCACTTTTCTTTACAAAAGACTTGTATACATCTTGACCTTAAACTTGAGCACTTAAGGCCTCTAAATCACGTACATTGGTAAAAAATATCACCGTAGAAAGCCGAGAATAGCAGTTAGCACTGCCTGCGCGCGTGCGATACACGCAGGCATTTCGAAACGCTGCTCAAACTGTATATTCTATCTCTTCACCCTTCGATCTATACCACCGTCTTTTCTTCTACCCTTTCACAAGTCAAAGCAGGTCTACTCTACGATGCCTGCATTGACTTTACCCGCAACGTTCTCAAATTCATTTTGGTCTGCGGACTATCGTAGAGGAATAGAGACGTTATATAATAAACTTGAACAGGTTTGTTTTGCTTTCCTGGTTCTAATTATTTTTACATCATTCATCAGAAACAAGAATTATGTATATCAATGTCGTCCGGAAAGCATATACTAACTCGCTTGCTTGTATAGGGCGTTGCTGAGAACGAGGATATTGTTGCGTTTATTCGTGTAAGTGTAGTCTTTTATGCGGGGAGCAGCCTTTCTAATGCTACATACCACACCACAGTCGCGCGCAAACTCCGAGGAGGCCATCGCACATGCCTTGTTGAGTACTAAGCCAGCGGGTTAGTCCAAGCTTATCTCTTCACAATGCTTTCTTCTTAATACTTACACACATGTAGACAGAGGATTCAATAATGATGAGGGTGCTTCCCTCCTCATGGCTTTCCGCGGCCTAGAAGCGGAAACGAAGGCCCAGGGTGAGGCACATCGCGCAGTTGCGAAGGAGCTCAAGGACCTTGTTGCTACCCCCTTTGCCGAGTGGGCTGTAGGACACAAGGTAGGTGTTCTCTAGCTAATGTGCTACTTTTGAACTTTATTTCGGGTGATTGAACTAATTCTCGCTTACTTTGATAAAACTCATGTTTGGGATCTTGGTTGTATGAATACCTCAGGATCGAATATATGGGAGCCGGAACTCATTAGTCGATGGTTGGCTCAAGACTTACGAGTTAGCCCAGGGTGATGTTAGTATATGTTTTTCAGCTTGATTGATATAAATACTTAACACTGATTTTACTGCTAGGTCGATAAATTAAAACATCAGTACTTGGCTAAGGTACGACGAGCGGATGAAGCTGAGGATGAGTGAGTTTTCATGTTTTCCTATTTTATCACTGAATTACACTTATAATAAAACATTCTCATTAGTGCAAAGTTCGCGCCCAGCAGTGAACTCAACCCTGATAACTACACTTCCTCTCCTCGCCTTACTCCTCGTGACCGAACTGCTAATCCTCCTCAACGTACCTCGAGTGTTTCCGAGCGCATTGCCCAAAGGTTCAAAGAATTACAGAGAAAGGCAGTGAATGGGTCGAGCAAATCGTCCATCTCCTCTGATAGCACTGGGCCTACTTCATCAACAGTTGTCTTTGACGGTACATTAGTCTCGTCTGAGCCTGAATCTGCCGATACAGTTACGGTGCCTGAGGAAAAACCACTGCCAACGCCAACTGCAATTGACAAGGGGAAAGGGAAGGCAACAGAGGAAATCCCTGATGCATTAAAGTCACCTCCGCCAATGGCTGAGCCACTCCCAGCACCAAAGATTGAACTGCGAAGTGCATCACCAATGCCTCCTCCACCGCCTCCTCCAATTCTATTAGCTGGACTTGCTCTACCTCCAGCGGCCGTGTCAGATTTATTGAAGAAGGCTGCTTCAGATATGAATCTTCGGCCGGTCAAATTGCCGATCATCGGCGAATACAAGGTTTGACCAGACACCGCTAGATCACAAGCACAACAGAGCTAACATTATGGTATCTCAGGACTGTTTTACAGGAGAAGATTTCGTCGTATGGCTTGTAGACAATGTCCAGGGACTCGGCGGCAGCCTTGATCGCGCAGAAGATGCAGCTAGGGATCTTACTGAGCGAGAAGGTGCCCTCCGTCGGATTGGTGAGTTCGGAAACGCCTTTGAGAATAATGATGAAGCATTTTATCAGTTCAGGCCCAAGGTAAGTTAAAAATTCTTTTGTTTTTTTTAATGTTACTCATATTAATTGGCTTGAAAGGCTTTCAACCTCGCAGAGGAATACTCTAAGCAGGATCAATCAGACGTTAACTTACCAATATCTAGCTTACAGCCTATGGCGGATAATATCGTCAAGCGTTCTAATACTCTTGTCAATATTGTCCAAAAGGCAATAAATGAACGTCACTCCGAACCATTTCATGTACGTGCACGTGCGGAAGCCATCGCTGCGGACAAAATCTATCGTGCCGCAGTACGCAAACTTGATAGACAACGTCTTGGGCTTGAAGAACGATTCGAAGAAACCCTCAAATTATTGCAAAAATGGGAAACAGACCGACTTAGGGCGGTGAAGACAGTGCTGCTTCAATATCAAGGAACCCTAGCTAACTTGCCTACAAGTTTAATAGCGTCTTTCGATAGGTCAAAGACACTTATAGCTAGTTATCAACCTGAGGCGGATCTGAGAGCATTGATCGAGAGATATAGGACAGGTCCATTTAAGCCTGCAGCTCAGGTGTATGAATCTCTGACGCACGAAGAGGGAGATGTTTACTTTGGTGTTGATTTACGCAAGTGGGCTGAAGGTAGCTGGAGCCAATTGCGTAGTGAAGAACCCAAGAAAGACAATATACCTGAGGTACTAACTGCTCTTTTGAGCGCTCTCAACACAAAATACTCTGCACTTTCGGACGACACTGGTAAGAGGTCTTTTATTTACTACAATTGAAAAGTGCTTCTGATATTATCTCTTCAGAAAAGCGAAAGGCTTGGATATATGAAGTACCTTTGGCTGCTGTACATCATCTAAGAGAGGCCCTTAATAGTGTTCCAGCTGGACAAGCTTTCCAAGAGGAAACAATCGTCAAGTATGATGCACCTGTTATCGCAAGCACTGTTAAGTTATGGATGCTTGAGCTTGATCCTCCATTGGGTACATGGGAAGGTTGGGACGAAATAAGAAGGTTATATCCTCATGGTGAGTGAGTCTCATGTCCAATATTATATCATTATTCACATACATTATTAGTTGGCTCAAATCACGAAGAGACCAATGAAGAACAACATATCAAGGATTTGCAAGTTGCACTTCAGAGATTACCGAAAGTCCATCTCCTTGTGATAGATGCTATCTTAGGCATATTAAGAGGTATGTAGTCCGGGTTCTGACTAAATTTTTGATACTGATCAATCCTTAGATTGATTGACTCTACGAACGTAGAAGAAGACAATGAGGTATATATGACAAAACTGGCATTATCTATGGGTAGACGTGAGTTCTGAGTCAAATATGGGCTTGAAAAATTGCTCAATATCATGCTTTTCACTAGATATTCTTCGACCTAAAATCGAGAATGAGTTATCAATCCAAGACAGACATCCAACTCGTCAGTCTTACCATTTACTAATTTTTCTTTATTATACTTACTTTTTTCATCACAGTTCTCTTTGTTGATCTCCTCAAAAACTTCAATGAGATCATCCCACCTACTATCGCTCGTAAGAAGCGTGAATCGGATAAGAAGCTGCCAACACGGAAGAGGACTGCACCAGTCGATATGCGTATGAGCAGGAGTAGGCTTTCGGTTGTTGGTTCGGAAATTGACACTCGCGAAATTCTCGAGGAGCAGATGAGTATGCGGAATCCGAGCATGCGTCCATCGAGTCCGCATCCACCTGTTTCACCTTCTTTGAAGGCTTCCACTACAACCACACCTGCTCCAAAGCCAAAGCCTGCAGTAGAAGCTAAGCCTGCGCAACCAGTAGTAATAGCACCTACGCCCAAACGCGCCGCAGCACCCCCTCCCGTTCCAGAAGAGGATCCGAATGCCCCTCCTCCAATGCCGGTCTTTAAGGAGCCCCCACCAGAGACAGAAGATGACATGAGTCCACCTCCAATTCCCAAATTTGTCGAACCGCCTCCTGAGACAGATGACCACCCATCACCAAAGCCCACGCCCCCGGCATCCACAAACTCCCGTCCAACCAGCCCACAAGAAGAGGGAAGCAAGAACGTCGTCATTGCACCTCCGACACCGACTTCCCCTCGTGCACGTAGCCCACCTGTTCGTTCTGTGTCTCCTCGTAGCCGATCAGGCAGCTCCGCGGGTTCACCAATCTCACCTTCAGATCGTGCACTAGCAGGAGGTGGAACAAACTTATCGCGTTCGGGATCAAGTGAAGCATCTCGTCTTCGTGGTCCACGCGGGCTCGAACTTCTGGCGCTCGACCACAAAGTGGGAATGTTGCGTCCATGGTAGCGGGTTTGAATAGGAATGGAGCAACGAGAAACACTTCTCCGAGCTCGCGCTCTGCAAATAGGTTGAGCTATGCTGGCCCTGGGTCTGGTCCCGGTTCCGGAAAAGTATGAACAAATCAGAAAAAGCAGTTTTTGTGCGTCGAAGGACTGAATGGACTGTTGTTAGCTTAACTGGATTAAGCCACAATTTTCGAGTTTTTTGTGGATGTTTCGATATATCTCTAGTATATACATCTTTTTGCTTTTTACGATTTTTAGGCTAGTGTTCGGATTCCTGTGTATCCTTCTTGAAACGAATTGAATTTGATAATCATAAGTGCCATTTATATCATATCATAAATCGCCATATTATAAACACACAATACATAGTACAGTTTCATATGCAAGGAACAGATAAGAGAGAAGAAAACTAGACAGAAATAACAAAGCAAGACACGAGAACATTTAAACTTCTTGTGAAGCGCCTTCTTTCTTCCCCTTGCTACTCTTGTTTGGCAGAAGCTCGGGGTTGATGTGTGGCACCACACCACCTTGACTGATAACAACTGAACCAAGAAGTTTGTTCAATCTGAAAACTTTGTCAGAATAAGATCAAATTATAATTCATTCCAACCACGTACTCTTCATCGTTACGAATAGCGAGCTGCAAATGACGAGGCACGATACGTTGTTTCTTATTATCGCGGGCTGCATTTCCGGCCAATTCGAGAATCTCTGCAGCAAGGTACTCAAGTACGGCAGCAAGATATACTATACATAGTTCAGCTCTGAGTACACTGGGAAAAGTGTGAATATTCTCATACCTGGAGCACCGGCACCTACACGTTGAGCGTAATTACCACGCTTGAGAAGACGATGGATACGCCCAACGGGGAACTGGAGACCAGCCTTCGCCGAACGAGACTGAGATTTGCCTTCACCACCAGTCTTTCCAGAAGAAGATTTACCACTGTATGACGATTCGATGCTTTGTCAGATTCATACCAATTATAAGGCTAAAAACAGGTTCATACGCTTTTCCTTTGCCAGACTGTCAAAAAGTAGAAAAATGTAAGTCCAAAACCAGTTCAAAAACTATATGAGTGTGCATACCATATTGATATTGGATTGAAATGAGTTTTAAAGAGTTAGAATATGGGTAGGTGGTGATGGGAGGTGGACAAGAGATGTTGATGGTAGTGGCCTGAGAACGACCCCTTATAAAGAATTCGGGCGGAGTCAAGCAATACAAGATCACGTGATTAAGAGAACGCGTGGCACGTGCCGGCTCCCACGGACCACGCGAGAGCGTGCCAAATTATGCCTGTCTTTGGATAGGGAACGGCTTCCCAACGGGCGCTCTCAACCCTGTTTGCCTCATGTTTTGACTATGACAGACAGACCACCTATCGCTCCAAAGCTCATAGAGAGTCCTATCAAACCAACGAAAGACGAGCTTGTTGTACTCTATGTCGTAGGTTATTCCGTTGTTATGCTATTGATCCCTCATTGATTTATTCAAATATTCAACAGTCAGTAGTTTTTACCGCGGTCATATTTGCCCTGTGGAATATACCTGGGGTTTGTCCGCATACTTTATATCAGGAACTCAGAATAACTCCTTTATCAGGCAAGGGTGTTAATAAATCCTTTAAAGTTATTAACTATCAGCTGGCATGAAGGTTGTCATATAGCGGCGGTGAATAACTCAGTCCTTTGTCTCTCTTCTGATCGACTATACTTACCTCTCCAAGAAGGCTATTCTGACAGGAGGGACCATATTAAGCTTAACTATTGATCCAATTCTCGGTGGATGTACCCGAGTTGAAGGAGGACATCCTCCAACAATACTCTCAGCCGGGTACATTGGTTCTGCTCTTTTAGGTGGTATCTTCATATTGGGAGGTTTTGATACTCTTGTCGCCAAAATAGAGAGTTTCATACTTGGTATTGGACTAATCGTGCCCTTGGTCCTTATTCGGGATAAGATGTCTGTAATCATAGCGATTATCCTTTTTCCAATATCGACTGACCGCTCAACAGAACTATAGTACTAACCCTTTGTTATGAGGGTCTACTCATTGGATTTTGGTTCATTGAGCATGCGTACGTCATATGCGCTATTCTTATTTATGTTTATCAGACTTAGCAAACTCCCTACAGTGCAGCACTTCGGTGGTACTGCTTATTCATCGGCATTATGAAGTACGTACAATTGGTCGCTGTACACACTCCTTTACTGACGTGTTCTTCTAGCGTCTTCTATACAGTCTGTAAGTAATTTTAGGGTTCGCGACTAAAAGATTAAACTTAAATGCAGCTTGCTTCAGGGGACATAACTGATGACAAATTCTTTCGCAAAGTAAATGATTCTGATGTTACTCAATTTAATATTCTGTACCCAAGGATAGGTGCTACATGTCAGGATATTTCTCTCAGATCTTAATACCTCTATCTGACAGACATTATAGTTTGGACTGTATTTTGGATACTATGGGATGTTGCTGTTGCGATAGGATTTATCTTTATTGGAATCGCATCCTTTAAGGTAGTGTGCATGTACTTTTCTCTTCATGATCAAGTTTAGTGAACTCAGTTCTGTCCCTCCCTCCAGTTAAATACATACCAAATGAATGCACAAGCAGGTTAGCTCTCCGTCCCCATGACTTCTATATTTGCATGAATCTGATTTTATTCCGTTGTTGTGTAGCCACCTTTTTACCCACATGACGCTTTAATGACATGATCATCCGCACTAACCCACCTCAAGCTTTTCTTGTAACTGTACACCTACAATTCTAACATGTTGACATTGTATCTCTTCCGGAAATTCTGGACTCATCTCCCAGTCTGTAACTAGTCAATCCTATTCACTCTCAACTTGTTGTCATTAATCCGTCATCTTCCTAATCAAAATGTAATCTCGAACTAGATGAATCTGTCTCTCTTCTCCATTTTTCTTGGTCTGGATACCTTTTTCTTGGCTTCTTGGGAAACAAAGGACTAATTGTGTTTATAAATTAATTTTACTTACATCATGTTAACGACTTCATCCTGTATCCAGAGACAGTCGAATTTGTTCACATGTAAAGGTTCCACAAGCAAGGACCGAATTTCAAAATCCGAGAATGATGACCGCAATTTTTCGCCATCATATTGTATTCCTGTTGATAGTGTACAGAAGTAGACATGCAGTGAGCAGTTTATTTGATTAAAAGAAAGGAAGATGTGATCGTGGTTCGTGAGTGTACGTGTAGTAAACGCACAATGCATTAGGATTATAACAAAAAAAATCCGACACCGATTGCGTGCAGAACGAATATCAATTTAATCGTTGATTTGGCAATATGAACGGATTGCGGAGGGTCGTGTAGGATCGAGTAGAGGTATTTAAGTAACGAAAACATGACATCAAATATTGTGAGGCAGATGAAGGGAGAAAAAAAAGAAAGTTCAGTCAGAGACCGCGTACAGAGGAAAGAGTTAATGTCGGTTTGCTCGCCGTACGAGTCCTGCTAGTAAAATCGTCCCGAGTGCCGCTGCACCAGCCGCGAGCCCAAGTCCGATATAACCCTCTGTATTTGTTGTGTTTAGCATGATTGTATCCAATAGGGAGTATGTACGTACCCCGTGTCATCTTCTTGTCAATGAGTTCTGCAAGGCTCAGGGCTTGTAAGTTGGTGGGCTCTTTTTCTAGAAGCAGGGCTGATTTTCGTATAGGTTGTATGTTTAGCACTCCGGGATCTATGAACACAGGGAAAAACGACATACCATCGAATCTCTTTGCTTCCTCGTAGTTTCCCATCTTATATTGACCAAGGGCGAGATAGTAAAGACATTCTCTTCTTCTAGGCGGTTCTTCTCTGTATATCTCTGAGTTTATCGATAATAACTCAGTAAAATACGGGAACTAAAAGGAAGTGATGTTGCTTACCTTGAAGTAGCTTCACACCTTCTAGTTGATCTTCATATTTAGGACTCTTCACCAGACCCCAAGCAAGATTAAACTTTGCTTGCACCGTCACATGTCCAGCCTCTACCTCCTTGTTATACTGGATCCGAAGCACCTATTTTGCAAAGTAAATGTGTGTATTATCACTTATGCAATAAAATGATGATAATCATACTTGAAGTTCGTCATACGTCAAGGGTTGCTCTGCGTCAGCGGCGTAAGGTACCTCAGTGACCATGGCGGTTGATTGTATGTTCAGTTTGCGCAGTCCGTGCGTCACAGGAGTATTGTACGAGTGACTCTGTTCCGTCCAGTAAAGTAGCTATATATAGAACTCCATTCTCACGGCTTCTGTGGCTTCGCGAAAGACAAAAAAAACCGCTCATGGCTAGCGTAGATTGTCTCACAGTGGTAATTTGTAAATAATAATACCCAGTTCGGCGGCCTTCATGATATTGCAGCCAAGGTGCCATACTAATGATATACCACGTTTCAGTTCATCTCACATCTACACCCATTAATTATCGATCGATTTACTACTACAACTAGATCTTGTATTCATCAGAGTTCTGTCTATTATTGACATGCTCTACATCCGTGATACATATATACGGTGTATAACAGAGTGACGAAAGGAAAGGGACTCATATTACAAACCCTCAGCAATAAACTCGTATGAGGTGTATGCGACTGTGAGGGTCAAAGCTGTGAGTTATGGGTTAGTATGCAAACATAATCAGTGATGGACTATCATACTCGTGATGGCAAGATTGCCAAGGAATCCACCCCTGCTGATTCTTTTATTCGGATCACCTGTGGAATAGCCAATAGTGTAGAATACTCTTCCAACCACATATATTGCACCCAGAAAAGATGCTAAGTAAGGATGTTTCAATCCCGTTGTAAACAAACTAGTAATATGAAGCATCTCAGACAGGAGAAACTTTGAATGATATGATTATTCTCACCTGAGCAAGAAAAAGGGTAAGATCTCAAGTGTATTCTGATGCGCCCCTTGAAGTACAGCATCGTAACGTCAGTCGGATTATAAGAAGAGTATATGAAAGATCACACGTTGTACACAGTTGAATATGTGCTTGTTTTTGTCCGCTGCAGCATCAGCTTTCTCTGCATACACTGAAAAGAAAGACGCGTCAGCGAGATCTGATATGGATCACACCTTAGCTAAGTCATGCCTTGTGGATAATTGATCTTAGCGATCTTCCGCGCATTGCCAACACGTATGTACTGCCATATATTCAAAAATATGGTAGAAGTTGAGACGGCAATCACGTAGGAGAAGCTGATGATTAAAGAGGATGAGTTACAAGGTATCTAGTCGATTTGAAGTGAGTTCACCCTTTTGGAACCTCAATGGATGGCATATTTGATGATACTTGGTTTCTTAGGAAGAAGAAGGTTGCAAAGAACTTGATATAGAGGTGTTTGATTTGTTGGCTCTTGGGGTTTTTTTTTCTACGGTCTTATATACCCCGGACGGTTAAGGATGACAATGACTCAAGGTGGAAGCTCTGCGGAATTGATTTATGAGAACGTATTTAATTTATTTCGCGCCCACTGATGATACCTATGGTAACAGAACTGTTGATAATTCTGCGGCACAGTCTTGCACAGTCTCCCCAAACGTTTTGAAGCTCAAGTCTGAGCCGCGTGGATCGCACGCATCATCAGACGCATCTGAAGTCGACTAATGGGTCTATTACCGGCTTAGTCATTATTCTCACACGCATACACTAATACAGATTGCGAAGCGTATTTATCACCTATGGCTTCTCTCGATCAAGTTGTTCAATCGTCCCCCCTTTTTCATAGTATATGACCCGAAAGTCATGGTAAAACACAGTATTTACAGCGGTCAGAGGGAATAATCACGAAAGAATGCCCTCTGACCCTTTAGGACAGTGATAGTATCAATCACTACTGCCAAATGTGGCGGATTCACTACAAAAAATGAAGGGCCCCAGCAAGTGAAAGTAGATTGTTTGCTTTACGTGACGCACAGGCTTGAACTCTATGCGCAAACTAAGTTGTGATGTTATTTTTTAAACATTTATCTATCTGAAGGTGAGGATATATGAGTCGTAGAATACTAGTTTGCTCAACATAAAGGAATTATTGAGCAAAGGTGAGTGCAACAGAGACGCATACCCGGGCATACCCCTAGCTTACCTTCTCTGAAAAGCTGTATTAGGATGCTGTCTTAGGATCAGCTCTGATCAGAGAACTACGGCACTGTTTCGCCCTGATGACTAGTTCAGCATATTCACAGGCTATGATATACGGAGAGGTTAATATGAAAACAAGTTTACGGGTGTGTCAACTTAGTATTCAAATCTATTTACTAACTCCGGCACTGTAAAGATGCTTAATTCTATTAAATAGTACCATCAAGATTCATATCACTAAGGCCATTCCTCCTTCAGCATTATGATCAAGCAAAGTGAAAGAGATTAATTAGTATCTCTGCAAATTGGAGCGTAAATTACCTTTCATAAAGCATATATACTTATCTAGCTATACATTTTAATGGCTCGCCCCCATTTTCTAAGATGTCCCGCAATCCCTCTGTACAGACACCTCCAAGGTTGGCACTGGCGCTTAAGGCAGCTGCTAGTACTAAGCTCGTGGCTCGTACCCCTATCAACTGTGCTTCAATAACTGTTTACTCGTCGGAGAATTGGGCTAGTGAGAAAGCTTTGGCCGAATTTGGTCATGTGATAAGCTTCGCACCTGACACAAAATCATACTTTGTCTCAATGTTTACACTGGAAGGACAGTGTCTGGCTTGCAAAAGAGAGTTACAAGCTTCCAAGGGTACTCAAAAAACGAGTCCGGACTCGAAAGCCTTAGGAATTGTTCGAAGCCAAATCTCTGAAATACAAGCAGTACTTAAAACCTTCCGTAAGGTAGAGAAGGATCTATCAGTCAACTCTAGCACCATGAGTAGAAAACAGTTAGTTTCTAATGTGAGGTCAGAATACAAAAACTTAGAAAAAAAGTTCATTTGGTGATAAATCCAAAAAGGTGTAGCACGTACTATCAGGTAACTTTTATCCAGCTTTTGATGTAATTTACATACATATATTATATAAGGCGATCCCCATTTGTTTTCTCAGGTGTCTCGAAACAATAACTTGCTTATATTCAAGGTATCGATTTCATCGATCCAAATATCCAGTGCCGTGTGATCGCTCCTGATCATATCCAACTGGGCACCGACGTTTAGCTACTTCGTGTATCATACAAAACGCTCTCAGTCGTGTTATTTTGCTGCTGTGACATGATTTTTCTTACAATCTCAGATCTTGTTGTGGTGAATTCCGTACTCTGATTTGCTTCTTCCCCAGAAGCACTTTGCACATTTCGTTAGGGGGCAGATCAATATAAATGCTTCTTTTCATGACATGAACGATTTCTTCTCCCTTTTCTGCATCCCCTCACTGTGATGCTCTGTAACAGAAATGGCAATGACTACAATAACTTGGCGAGACCCACTTATTTCTAAGAGTAACACAACTCCTACACAGAAGAAGACCATTCTTACACCAGAACTGCAGAGATTGGCTGACAGAATACCAGAAGCGGAAAGTTATTTCATATCGACCACTCGGATAAAAGAGATTTGTAAGAGTTCGATCAATGAACTATCCCGAGAAAATTGTTTGTCTCGAGATGATATAAAAAGGAAAGAGAGAGACTTACGGATAGTAAAAAAGCATTTGGCAACTACTGAGGGTTTACTGAGCTCATGGGAGAAGAAAGGAAACAAATCAAACAAAAAAACTAGTAAGGCTACTAGTAGCGATGTTAAGATAATTCGGAAACAGTATTGGGATCTCTCCAGAAACTAAATAATGATAAAAAGTACCTGAACTAACATGTTGTATTAGATTAAACAGCACACACATAAAAAAGGATCATAAGATACTAGTAAACACAAGAGTGATATTCAAAGTCTACATAAGAATTGTAAGGGAAAAATGAAAGAAAATTCCAGACAAGACAATGAAATCCAAGAACAGAATTGAAAGCAATTTACATAGCAATACAAGGAGGAAGGGTATGGAACTAAAGTTATGATAGATGATTTGATACTTGGCTAGCATTTAGGGGGATACTTTTTTTACTCCCATAACAGCTTTCCGTCTTCTACAACAGCCTGCATACCACCGCTAAGGTTCTTCTTTCCACTACTAGCGTATTGTTCTGCAATGTGCGATCGTTCAAGTTCACGCTTATGTTTTGCCAGGCGATCCTGCCTATCTTTTTCTTGAGCATCCTTCTCCGCCTTTATGAGTTCGTACCGATTCGCATTTTGTCGCTGACGTTTTGTCAGTGTTTCTGAAGCGGTGCTCTTGTGGGCGGATTTACCAAGAGAGTCAACGGAAGAAGCTAGTGTTGATCGATCTTGTTCTGTTAGGAAGACACAGTTAATACATATTATAAAAGTATAAACATATGTTCATACTTTTCTTTTTGCTCTTAACTTCCTCCCAAGCATCATCTGAGTCACCATCTGCACTTGTACCGTCCTCTCCTTGATTGTACTCTTCATAGTCACCCCATGAAAAGCCCTTCGCTGGCTTTTGGCCCGGCGCAGGCTTCACTCGCATGACGCGTGACAAAGTGGGTTGCAGAGGTTCATCCTCCATGCTATATCAAAGATATAATAAACATTAGCTGATATATAAATAAGTAAGGGTAGGCAATCGCGTGGAATAACTTACTCTTCAACTCCCGTCTTCCGGGGACGAGGTAGCATTCGCTCTGCGAACGTTTTATTGTTCTCAAGGTCCTGGACACTACCCTCGTCTTCAGTATTATCATTGTCCTGATCGGTGACACTCGTAGTGATATTCGTGTCGCTTGTCAAGAGTTCGCCTTCCGTAGAGGGAGCTGGCTTGACTGAAGGCCCTCCTTTCTTACGTGTTGAAACACGTGTCCAACTTTCATCCTCTGGAGCGTCACTTAGAGTAACACTCATTCCAAGCATTTGCGAAGACGCTGCCGAGGCCGCAGCTTGTGAAGTCTTGACCGAGCTCGATGCTCCGGGCTTTATGTTTGAGTTTGCTTGAGTCACCGAAGCAGGTTGCGTAGCAGTGGGCTTTGTACTCTTCTTTTTCTTCTCTTTCTTTGTAGGTCGAGGAGCTTCTACAGGTTCGGAGGTCTCAACAGGCCCAGAGACAACAGATGGAGGGTCTACAACGGTGCTGGAAGAGGCGGCTAGAGTCGATGTTGTAGGTGTCTTCTTCGCCTTCTTCTTACGTGCCTTCTTTCCACTGCCTTCTGCTTCACTCGATACTGCCCCTTGTTGGTCAAATGCTCCAGGAACGACATCCGGAAGTGAAGTTACACGGATCTTAGACTCTTCAATAGCGATGGCAGTTTCATTCTTCTTTTTCGCCTCCGCGATAACCTTCTCAAACTCTGCATCGCTGGCGCCAGCGCCCGAAGCCTTGCTTCCTCCCTTCTTCTTTCCTTTTCCTTTCTTTTGTCTTCCGAAGCTGCAGTAATGCTGCTTTTAGATTCCTGTGGCCTTTCCAAGCCATTTTTATCGCCAAACGCGTTGGACGACTCGTTATCAGGCCTTTTGTGGTCTGTTGAACGCGTGTAGACACCATACGCCGCTGAACCGGCAACTAGTGCACCTGCAATGGCTAGTTCTGGAGTAACTGAGCTTTGTACAATACCCATGGTAGAGCAATCGAGTGTATAGAGACAGGACGATAAAAAAGACAAAGAAATCGGGTGAGAAAGAAATGAATAGGAATGGGAGTGTGGTTTATGTATGACACGTAGTGTCCACGGCGCGTACGAATCACAACATTAATACAAATATGCTCTTTATTTTACATGTAATAATAGCAGCAAACTCTTAATTTAATCAACCGAGGGTCTGACACAATCATGCAGACAAAAATAAACATGTTTCTCGTCTTGTATTCCTTTACAGTGAGAACAGATAATGTACCAAGAATATACAAGATTTTATGTAAAGTGATACGCAGTAAAGAAGGCGGATTTGTTACCGAGGGTATGCGGAATAAAACGCAGAAGTGGTTGCATCGGATACAAGTCAATGAGAGTAGGCGTCAAGAAGGAAAATAACAGATGGAAGAAGTAGGCAAAAGGAAGTGACTGGATGATTAAGATTAAGATACTAAGTATTAAAGAAGAAGAAGAAACTATGCGCCAAATTGAAAATCGAACATGCTAAAACATTGAAGTAAGAGGAACACAAACAAAAAAATTGTAATTGTTAAAGAGAAAGAAAACCAAATGCAATGTAAAGATGATAAGATCGAAGGTGGAAGAAAAAACAAAACAGGAAACAGGAAAGCAGGAAATGCACGTTAAAGAAAAAAAATGAAAACTGAAAATGCAATTTCAAACATTGTTGAAAAAATGAAGTTGAAGACTTAAAAAAAGGACCGTGAAGAGTTCAAATTTCTAGAATTCAGAATACAGAGAAAGCGTATCATGAGTAGGTTCGAATGTAGATTCTCGAAGATGATCGGACATCAGCCCTCCAAAGCCAACATGCAGTGTCCCGCCCGCACGTTCACTACGATCAAGAAGTTCATCCCATTTATCTAATTTCTCCTTTTCTGACCAGACCACTTTACCTCCAGGAGCACTCAGATCCCTAAAAGTTAACGAACTTGAATTTGAATCAGTCATACTGATTGGTGACTGGGAATCGAGCAAGGGTGGGGGAGAGGATGAAGGAGATTCCACACCCGTATTATGCGGCGTGTTGGGTCGCGCAGTAGAGGCTTGACTAACTCTACCGATCGATCCCCGATCTCCCAGCGTTATTTTGGCGATCGATGGGTCTGGAGAATGCGATGAATGAGATGATTGGGATATGCTAGGTGCGGCAGGACCGCGGCGAGTACTACGAGGGGGGCGAGGAGGGGGCTCCGAAGAGGATGCGATGCGTGATAAAGGAAGGGAATCAGTTGATTTTGGCATTTCTCCAAAGTCCATGTCGGGGAATACAGGGGTCGGACGAGCAGTTGTTGTGGTACCAGACCGATTCCGGAACCCGAATGTGTTTATAGGGTTATCAGCAGAAAAAGTGGGTATAGTCGGCGATGCAGAACGACTGTCATCATCAAGTTTCAGTTGTCCTGCGCGTCGGGGCGGCACAGGCAGTGCTTGGTGGCTAGAGTTGCTTTCACCATAGAACAAACCAGTACTATCAATAGGCGATTTTGGTTCTTCATTTTCACCGAAAGTAAAGTTGAGATCACCAAACATGTAAAGCTTTTCTGGAGGGAGAATATGCTCGCCAATTGAATACTTGTTTGAGGCTGCTGATGCGTCGTTTAGAGAAACGGCTGAAAGACGTTTGATTTGCTCCGACGTCGAAGAAGCGAGCTGACACGATTCGTCTACGTCGCTCTCTGCTATGCTTAAAGTTTGAGAAACTGAAGCTTTCTTGCGCAGAATGAAGCGCCCTTCAACAGGGCTTAGTGAGTTCATGGGGGCGGTTGAAGGTCTCCGGGAGTGGGAAAGCGATGGGCGGGTCGCCTTTAATTTCCTTGGGCCTGTATGAAGATCGCCTACTTCTACACTTGAATGGTCTCTTGGGAGAGCAGGAACAGGAGGGATATCCGAGACTGAAGGCCTGTACTTGTCCTTCAGCGTATTTGAGCTGATTCGTTTCACCAGACCCCAAAACTTTCCTTTATCTGCCCTTTCTTGTTCCTTCTCTTTCTCCGTCTTCATTTTATCGGATTTCTGTTTTGGTCGTAAACTCGAATCACTCGTTTTTCTCTCCCGCTCATAAACGTGGTTATGACGTGAAGCAAATGATTTCGAGCTCCCGTTAGCTGCAGTGGGTAGCGTCATACCTGAACTTGGATCTAAACTCGGCACGGCGACGAAGCTGTCCAGTGACATCTTTAGAGAGTTTCGACGAGAAACCTGACCCGGGCGCTCGCGAGGAATAGTTGCAGACCTTCTACCCGATGAGGTGGTTGTAGTGTTCAAGCTGAGACTTGGTCTTCCAGAAGTACGTTCCTCTTTTTCTTCCACAGGATCACTCAGAGCTCGCTCCCGACCATCGAAAACGTCTTTCCTGTGAAAATTCGTCTTTCCTAAATTTCCCTGACATCTTTCGAGATAACTTTCTTCTCAGCGTCATTGGTGATCCAGATTTATCGTCTGTCTTCCCATTGACATAATTAACGGATGTTCCAGTTGTGATACTCGTCGAGGTCATCTCGGCAATGACAGCTTTTTCAGTTGCTTTTGCCTTTTCTTGTACGCGTTCAAATAAACCAAACGCGCTGTCTCGCCCATTGCCGATTGCCACTATCCGTCCCTCCGGGTTACCAAACACAGTGTAATATGGTGCCGACGCCTCGTCTGGATCGTGCCCCCTGTAACTAAGTGCATCTGAAGCGTTATTGCCACCGTCGCCACCACCTTCTTCAATATCTCCCGGTTTTCGAATACTGGATTGCGCTTCACTCATAGTTATGACGTTTGCATCGCGCATAGATATTTTACCCCTTTCTTTATCTTTGTCTCTATCTTTAGCGCGTATAGTTCGTTGTGACCTCTCGTGAAACTTCTCGGGGTGATCAGATGCATTCTGCTCAAGCTCTGCACGACGCTTTTCTTGTTGCTTATATGTGTGCGCAACGATCTCGGCGGGTGTCAAACCAACAGGTGGCGGTGAATCAGCGCGGCGAGTTACACCCATCGGCTCACGCTGACCATTGCGTGAATTTGGATTCGGACGGGAGCTCAAACTCGTACTAGGTGTGGACGCTGCGGAGACAGATGCTGGCGATTGTGTCGCATATGTTATGGTTGTCCCTGGGGATTCTAGATCTCGTGCTCCAAGTGCGGAAAACCGTCGTACAGCGCTTGTTGTCAACTGAATTAGTGGACGTCCATTCTCCGCCATTGTTTTTGCATTCGCTCTAAGTGCAGCCCGTTCACGTTCGAGTGCTAAACTTATCGGATAAGGGTTTGCACCCTCAGAAGGAGAACTGAGTGAGAAGGATGAGCTGTATTGCCGTACATGTGCACCATTGTCCTTGTCACTGTCGTTCAGCTTGCTAAGTACATGTCCCCACTCCAGTCCACGTGAACGTCCTAGACTCCCAAAAGTCATGTTCTCGGATTCAGAACCTGCCCTTCGAGACGTACGCTCATTCAAACTTGCACCACTAACGGAGTAAACAGACGGTGAATGCGGGATAGGGCTCGTGTCAAGCCGACATCTCCGTGCAAGTGAATTATACCCATACTCCGTATCTGGTTCTGATCTCACCGCACCACGACCTTGCGCCTGCGCCGTAGTCGAGTGACTCGAATGAAATGAAGAGATCGAGGGCGTATCTGCGGGTCGAGAAAGTAACCGTTTCATACTAAAGCCCATGCCACTAAGTTCCATCCCGCCACCCTCGGAGAGCGGAGATCCATAAGAACCGTCGGAAACATTCCCACAAGGTGGTTTACTACCAGTTGTGCGTATAGGAAGCGTAAGAGCGTCATCGCGCCGTATCACAGGGCCGATGCCGTCGAAGGAGAAGAGCGCTGACGAGTCGTATTATTAGGGGCAGGGGTCAACGGAGAAGATGAAGATGAAGAATGTGAGTGTGAAGCAGGGGAATGTCCCGGAAATGCAGTTGCGGCAGATATATTAGTTGTGTTAAGTTGAGTTGGTCGCGATAAGGATGGGCTCTGTGGCCGTGGCCCCCGGGGTGGTCGTATAGGGGTCTTAATATCAGTACTTTGTTCTTCGTTCGACCGCATACGACTGCGCGACTTTGGTGCATCTTTCAGGTCAGGAGAAGATCGAGCACGAGATACGTGGTCGCGTTCGGCCTTTTTACTGCTGCTACTGTTACTCGCTTCGTTGACATATGAAGGAGCAGGTGATGGAGAAAGTGAATGAGCGCTGGAAGCTTCACCAGTACTGTGTTCTTGAAGGGCGGCTCTCCGGCGAGAGGGGTTAGGACTACGGGATCCAGTTCGAGAGCTGCCGTTACCCGATCCATTAGGAGAATTACGACCCCTGCTTGTTGTACTTAGTGAAGGACTAGGTACATGAAGTGATGCCGACGCAACGGTCGGAGAATCGTTAGAATTTGGATCAATTATCATACCAAACTCATCAGCGCCAACGTATTTCTGAGTAGATGTATTGTGTTTGGAGGACCGAGCAGGCTGAGGACGAGCCCCTCGAAGACGATCAGTAGATACTGAACGTTTGACCAAGCGCTCATTTGAGCTTGATGCGAAAAAGGCCATACACTTGTCTTCAAAGCTATATCATTATGTGCATAAACATCGGGAACAACGAGTAAACGAATCTAGTACGAGAACCCACCTTGTTCACTCGTCGTTCAAAAATTTAAGTGTAGACTATTTTGCCTAATTCTTATCCGAGTTATAGATAATGAAACAAGAATGTTGTGTGTTTGAGTGTAATAAAGTCTGTAGGCAGCCAGTGCCAGAAGCAAGTATGTTAGTTTCAAACTTTCAAAAAGACGCAGCGATAGCAAACGGCACAGAAAAGCCTGAAGCAGGCGTCACAGTAAATTAAAAACATGGCACTTTACGGGAAAGAACGGACAAGGTACCAATCAAATCGAATAGAAACATGCTTATCAACGAACAAGGAAGCGAGACATAGTCATAAGTAAAGTGAATTTCTGGAGAAATTGCATAGCGACGCTTAAGGCAACGTAAGTAAGGATGAAAATTAACGTTCCTCCTTCGCGGATGCTTAAGTTGTAATTCGCCTTCACACCATATAATGGCAAGAAAAGAAGATTGAAATGCTTAAGGAATGTAAGAAACTCACATTAAGAATAAACAATTGTCTTTTTGGTCCCTCCCTCCGTACACGACTGTAGAAACAACCAGGAATGAACCGTATGAGGTCAAAAAGCTACTGAATTAGACGTCGCAAAATAAAATTGCTGCTTCTGATGGCGGGGAAAGGTCAGCAGACTGGGTCGGAAATTATGGTAATCGTATTGAGCAAAAAAATGTCGTGTCGTGAATGGAGACCGTTAAAGTGAGAGTGTGTGCTGGGAATAGTGATACGGATGTGGAAATTGTAGAGATAGATGAGATGGGTGTTGTGAACGGAGTGAGGGAAAGAAGGGGAACGAGATTGAGGGGAGAGTGTTGTGTAGAGGGGGAGGGGTGGTTTGTGCCGATGGAGGAAAGCCAAGGCCGGGATGTAAGTTACTGTACGTGACTGTATTGAAGTGTTCCTCCCTCTCCCTCTCCTCCTCCTGTTCACGGCTTCGAGACGGCGACAACGACTGATTTACAAGCTCGCTGTCGTCCAAGACGCGTAAAACAGAAAAATAAAACGCGTCCAGGGAAGTTCTAAAAAATGAGCTAGAGGGCCACTATTTCAGGACGATGACCTCCCTGATTGGTCGTCCATGGGTCGTTGTCAAGGTTTCATCATGCCACCTCCGGCCCTAGTACCGGTCAGCATCTTCTAACAAATCAGCCACAAATTTGTTTGTCCATCTCTTTCGTGGCTTCACTCCCGTTCCTACTTCACTCTTCATTTTTTCTCACAAGTACATGTACCCTGATCCTACAATACATAACGGCTCTCTTCACTTCTCCGCCGTCTTATCCTTATCCAGATTCTTTCAACAACACATGCACAAACCATGCCGCTGTTTGTCGCCAAATCTTCTTTCTGACCACTTAATTAGCTCACTCTTTTGCTAGTGTGTAATATGGATTCTAAGCCACTCTACACCCGCTTCTAGCCACTATATTGGCTGCTTGTGCGATTGTTACCCTAGTTCCTGTCCGTTCGACGTGGAACGGAGAAGACTGACAGGGGAGGCGCCATGGTCCAGATCAACTGAGTCATCGTTGTAAGGTTAAGGTTATTTGTCTTAGATGAATTCCTCACAATCTATATCCGCAACTTTCCCTCGTAACATGACTATTACGATACTTTTTGTACACGTACCATTAAAAATACAAGGGAACCAGCTAAGAATAGTCACAAATGGTGTTCCAATTATACCAAAGGCTGTCCAAATGATGGAACTACTTTTCTAGACTTTTTTAATACTCGAAACTCTATGCAAGCTCCTTTTCGATCAGTCCCCGTGCTTCTTCCGACGTCTCATTTCAATGTAGAAAGTCCGATACCCTTTTTCGCCTGGTGTCCACAATTTCAATGAAATTTCCTCAGGTTTATACTGTGCCTCGTGGATCATAAAATACATGGGCGATATTATACTCAAGTAGAAATCGGCTTCTTATGATATCCGATAGCCAACGTGAGCATGAACAGTACTAGCAGTGATGTTATCCGTATCACCCATTCGAAACCAGTTCCCTGAGAAAAGTTTTATTGATTTTACACATAAACACACGGATCTAGAAATATAAAGCTACTGGAGCAAAGGCCACCACAGAAGGTGAAGATCAACGCTTGAGTTTATTTGTACAATTCTATGACGTAAGATAATGACATCAAGAAGGGAAGCCTCAACGCCTCCTGTATGCTGGTGGTAATGCTGCCTTCTACTACTCGGCTCTTTGAAATAGACCACCACCCGCTAGGCCTCGTCAACGCATTCAGTACTGATGTCGCCTCAAAAGCAGGCACCTACCAACCCGGACGTAGATCTTGTCATCGTATTCCGTGCTGGTCCCACTCATGACCATAAATTCTTGTCAAAGCATGAAGCACATGCAGCTGCCGAGGCTGCTGAAGCAGAATATTTGAGGCTCCTTGAGACATTGCGCAATGTTGGAGGGATGCGCGTCAGTGGCAAGCGTGGACAGAAGAATGGCCAAATACTTGTATTTGTATGGGCTCCTCCGAAGCGCCTTTCAAAACTCATGCAACGCGAGAGGTGCGTATCGATGCGATGTGGAACAATCACAATGAAATAACAGGAATAACTTCTCCTTCAAAAACTGAAGATACACAGACTTCCTCAGAGGGTTGCCAGTGGCAGAACTCCTCACCCAGCAGGCAGAGTCGCATGACCCCTCGGCGTTTACTGATTCAACAACACTCTCACCGTCTGATCGGCTACGGCTTGTATATGAATTCATTACTTCAACACCTCTTGACGGTGGCCTTGGTATAGATCCAGGCAATGAGATCTGGTCTCGCGTGGAAGGCGTCTTTGCACTACACGATCATGAATTTAATGACCTCTGGGTGCGAAGCTGGACACGTCGCCAAATCGGATTTGGACTATCAAACACAACTCTTGACAGGCTTCGGGACCGTTTCGGAGAAGCCGTTGCACTATACTTCGCCTTCCTCTCATCTTACACTCGTTCTTTAATCTATTGTGCAGTCCTAGGAATTTCTTTTTATCTATTACATATGCCTTACAACGCAATTTATTCTATCCTCCTTGTGCTATGGTCTGTTGCTTTTGTCGAAATTTGGCGAATTCGTGAACGAGAATTATCCATCAGATGGGGTACCCGTGGCTCTTTCCGTGTTGAGAGACGACGTGCTCAGTACAAAGACCTTAGCAGTGAGGGCATGAAGTTCCCATGGTGGAAACGAGATCTAAGGCTATTTGCAAGCTTCCCTATCATCCTACTTTTCGCCACTTTTCTTGCTACCTTGCTCACTATCATTTTTATTATCGAAGCTTTTGTAACACAACTGTATAAAGGCCCCGGTGCTCTTTTTGTGGTAAGGATGTGTCCAACTTGTCACTCGTAGTAGCTAATAATACCACTATAGTCGTTCACCCCAACATTAATGTTTGCTGCCCTTGTCCCCCAAGTCCTTCGAGTTTATCAGTCATATGCTAAGAAGCTTACTAACTGGGAGAACCACGCGCACCAATCTACTCACGAAGCTTCGCTGACATTGAAGACCTTTGCTCTTTCCGCAATTGTTGCCTACTTGGGCCTGTTCTTATCCGCCTTCGTATACATGCCATTTGGCGAACAACTCATGATTGTTGTCTCTCAGACGCTTTTTCTGACGAGCGCTGTAGTTGGTGAACACGCTACTCGAGCAGCAGATTTCATTAACGGTACAGCGTCTGGGGAGGCTGGTGATGTGGTGAATGGTGCTATGGCAAGCAAAAAGATCGATCTCAATGTCTGGGCAAGTGGAGCCAAGACGGATCCCGCGCGTCTTCAGAATCAGATGTTTGCTTATACGGTGACACAATCAGCTGTCAACACTTTCAATGAAATAGGATTGCCTTTCATCATGCGTAAATTCGAAGAATACAAATCTACGCCCCCTAATTTGAAACCAAAATCAAGATCATCATCATCCTCAAGCTCAAATAGCATCGACATGAAAAAGACTTCTGGAGTCAATGGGAAACGTGTGGTTTTCGAAGACGAAGATCGTGCTGGTCGAAGTGAACGCGAGTTTTTAGCTCGTGTCCGTCATGAGGCTGCTCTGCCTGACTATACCCTTTTTGAGGACTATAGCGAGATGGTTACCCAATTTGGATATGTCTCACTATGGAGTACAATCTGGCCTTTAGCACCTTGTATGTTTCTCAAAATATTCACTATATCTTCGGATACTCACACCTATGTACCCAACTGTACAGTGATGGCTCTTATTAACAACTGGCTAGAAATGAGAAGTGATGCATTCAAAATCACAACTCATTTTAGGAGACCGATTCCATTTCGCACAGACTCCATAGGACCGTGGCTAGATACCTTGGTAATTAATCACCAGTTTGGACCATTTCTCATACTTTTCTGATAAAGTGTTTTAGAGTTTTCTCGCGTGGCTATCTGCCCTAACAAACTCTGCACTAGTGTATCTTTTTAGACCAGAACACTTCTCTCCATCTACTTCTTCAGATGCCATCACAGGAGCCACAAACTCACCTGAACTAGCTTCGTCTTCCCTGCCTTCTGATTCAGGCCTACCCTTCCATGTCAATGTACACAACGCACGTGTTGCTTTGCTTCTACCGACTCTTGTTGTAGCGTTGTGCGCTTCCCACGCTCACCGACTAGCTCGCTTAATTGTACGACATATACTTGAGCGAGCTTTATGGAAGGGAAGCGAGATGGCGAAGCGTGAAGAAGCAGCAGAAAGAGCGGTAAAGGGGTGGTATCTGAGAAGCCTGGGTATTGATGATCTAGAAGCTGAGACGAAGAGACTAAGGGAAGTTACTCCTGTCAATGATCAAAGCGATGAGAATAAGGGTGCTCCAGAGGATATAACAGGATTCTGGACTCGAGACGAAGGGTTGGACGAGATACGGAGATTTCTGAAAGACTCTTAGGAGATCCAGCTCTGTTTCGTAAACAGGCAATTGTGCTGTCATATTTACATATATCTCTGAACGTCTTGATCTCGAATCTCGGACGTACTGCCTATTTTTTTAAAACATTATCTACACTTATGCTCTACAATGGATAACTTTTGGGTTATGTAATAACAAAACTCGATGATGAAGGGAGGAAGTTGTTTGTAAAATTATAGAGATAGAGACTTTAGTATGCATATTAATATCATACCTTATTTGTGTTTCTAGGCTAAGAATTTACAATTTACATATATTCTATTCTAATACTGACAACATTTTGTAAATGATTACCATGTTATCAACTTAACAAAAGCAATTGAGTATGTGATATCTGACCATTAATGAAAGAAGGGAGAATAAAACCAGAAAATGAATAAAATAAAGGATAACAATGTGATACACTATAGAGAACGGAGCGGTGAAAACAGTCAACACTTAGATGGATCTATTATAGATATATCAGATGAATATTGGCGGCCAAACTTTTTCTCACCACGAAGTAGCATATAGCCCAGTAGCTACTTCGATACTCTGTGAGAAACCGTTTTGTTGAAAGCCACATAGATACATCGCGGATGCATGGTCCACTGATAAGAGAGCGACGAAGGTCTGTAGGAATCTAAGTAGGTAAGTGAAGTCACCGTTAAAGTCAGTTAGTCAACCATTTCCCTGCATGCACCAGGGTGTTGTTACTTCCGTATCGACGTTTACAGACCAGGTATGAATTATCCCATGACAAACTCTTGACGCGAGTTTGATATGTTTGATGTTTTTATTAGTTAAAAGGACGATTCTGACGAGGTTTACTGGTATATGAGCTTCGAAGAAAAGCTCTCTAGATGATATATTCCGTAGACGAACAAAACTACTCTGGAGAGGCAAACCATTTCTCGTCAGGAGAGAAACATGCACTAGATGCATGCTTATGTTCTTTGTACGGATAACCTATAGTCTTTCCGTTTTCAGCATCCTAGACTACGATTATCGTGGACCCAAAGATGATTGGAAATCTATCTGGAGAATAGGCATTGGAACGAACAGAATGTCTACCAAATATGGAAAGTAGTCAGAGCATTCCAAACACGGACAGTTTCATCCCACGGCCCTAAGACGAATCCCGTTTGGATACCTGGTTGCTGCAACTACATAAGTATGCCCCTTTATTGGACCAGAAACCAGTCGATTACTACCTGTGTCCCACCTACGGATAGGGTGGTCCAGTGACCTAGAAGCATTGTATCCCCCACTTGGGTGGAATGCCATTGAAGAAACGTACGCATCGTCTTGAATCCAGATGATAGAATCCTCGCCATCAATATTCTATATCCGCATCGTCTTATCCCTCGATCCATATTCAACATGGTATCTATCTGACGAGAATACGATTGAAGCCACCTCGCTTGGATATCTCTTTAGTGGACTTTCTATCAGATTTCATTGGTCAACCTTCCATATGTGAATCATTCTGTCCTTGGAACCAGAGACAATTCACTTTCTGCACGATGAAGCCGTAATCACCCTTGACGATGTTCTCGCGCAGGCCTTCCGCCAGCTACTTTTCACAACTTGGACACCCTTTCTTGTGATCCAGAGACAGAATGTAGCCCTCACAAACGAGCGAGACGGAGCTGATACTCAGTACTATACTGCATGTACGCCCTTCGAACCGTTTTGGAGTTACTCGACAGAAGTTCGTACCCTCATACGTATTACTTCGTTAGATGGGCTGGTCAAAATCTGTCTACCGTCATGGAAAGCTGCTAACGAGTTCACTAACATTTGTTAGTGTTAGCCTCCGAAATATTAGACAGTATTTTAATGGTGAGCGTATCCCAAACAAGTACAAGAACCAGATTCAACATTTTCGCTTTATGCTGAGAATGTGACAGAAGAGACGATATCACTGTAGAATCCTGACGTAATATATCGTCCATTGGGTGAGAACGCAACAGTTATCACACTCTGAACGTTCCCTCAAGGGTTCTTCAATAAGATCGCTACTCTGGATTTCCCACAGTCGGACAGTCTTATCATCAGAACCTGATGCCATATGCTTTCCGTATGAGGAAAATAGAACGGAGATAGCCGATCCTAAATTCTATCAATTGGACCTTGAATCCAATCTCCTCTGACTGCATCTCGTACTAGAGTTTTGCTATCCGTTGACCCCAACGCTATGGATTTTCTTCCCAAAGAGAACACGACGCTTGAGATGGCCCTTGGGTGTTCACTAAGTGTTCCGAGGAGCAATTTACTACAGAATGCGTCCTAAACAATGCATACATATGAATCTAATTTGACCTCTGTCCTTGCTTCATCTGGGGGATATGACACGCAGAGTTATTAGAACTAACATCTTAAACGTTGTCAATAGCATCCGGTTGAATGCGAAGGCTTCCACTTGGCCAGGTGCTTCATCCGAATGTAGGGCATGGTCTAGATGAGAGGCTCATTACCGACGAGCATAATGTAAAAAAGGGATGAGATCTTCTCTTTTACACGCTTCTTGATATCAGAAACGTCCTTGCTCTGCTTGGATAATGTCTTGAGCGTGCACATGTTGTAAAGGAGGTTACTCTTCACCAGCTCAAAGCAACGTAATATGATACTCGTTGTTAAAGTATCAGTATCTATGTACGTCTTTTCTGCACAAGTTGGTGATACGAGATAATCCCATAGAGATGTATGATGTATCCGATTTGGTTGATTGAAGTAAGGACGAAGAATCCTGATAGCTGCCCTGCTACCTTCGGTCACGTCGAGACGCGGTTCTAGTTAGCCCCATTTATTGCTGTTTTGGCAGACCCTCCTATAGACCTCCTTTTTTTTCAGACCGAGGATTTTTATATACATTTTTGTCTTTTGTGACATTGTAGACACAACGAGTCCCAAAACCCGGGCTATGAAATTCAGGAAGTATTCCACCGACATTATGCGGTGAGCCCATGTCTGTTCTCTGTACCCTGAACTACAATACTCACAACCATGTTCATCCTGCCCTAACTATCTGACAAATCAGACGAGTACCAAATAAATTGCTCCGACAACGAAATCTCGAGAAGGGAGACATACGACATAGATTACAACCGAGAGAGTCCCATGTGATGAGTGCCCGTTGTAAGTTAACTCAAATCTAGTAAAAAATAGGGAACACATCAGTAGTAGTGATAATTAGAGTATGCAACAGATATCGTTCTATCTAAAATAATTGTATCTGATTGCGAATTGTTTTTGACTAAAAGAGCTGACATTCTACTTTGTTCTATATTGGATTTACCCGCTTTCAGTTCTGAAGGACTTGAAGACTCCAAACCAATTATTTTAGTCGAGTTTCTAACCATGTTCCCTTTCTGTGGAAATTAGTGTACTACCACAGTATCATAATTATCATCTTCTTCGAATGATAGCCGAGATCAATGAAGAGTTATGGGAGAGACTTCGGATTGAGAGCAATTCTACTGATACATACATACGTCCCAAGGATCCAGAGGGGTAGGATTTAAGAATGTAATCTGTACAAGAGAGTTTGCACTTATCTGATCTACTCTTTATTAAGTTGATATTGATCATTATAATAGATATTATCTTAGTGTAGTTTCACAAAAACAAATGAAGGAGATGCCACTATTGCACATGATATGGCATGTGTACTCAGTCTTCTCTATTGCAAGATAATCACCCGCTAGGTTGAACGGATATATTTTTATGAAATCAATGTGAAAGCCAGGAGATAGATTCTTGAAAGAAAAGGCGTGTGTGTGTGTGGGGGGGGGGGGGTTCACTGTACCACAGCTAGTTTATCCAGATTGACTCTTATCATTGAGTATCTACTTCTCCTTTTTTTTTTTTCATATGTTCGATATGATACCTCAAGCGTGGCCCGCATCAGATCCCAGAACTGCACACCATACTTATAGTATAAAAGCCCGAACAAGGCACCACTCAGATGAGCCCAATGGTCGAATAGTCGCCATCCAAACAAGATACCTGCTATGTCAAGTGTCACCATGCCACCCACACCCCATGATATAGGCATGGTTATTGGTGGTAAAAGGAGTCGAACATCAGCATTAGGATATGCAAGTGCAGAAACGGTCACTGCCGCATAGATGGCTCCTGAAGCCCCGAGAGAAGCTGGTATAAGACGTGAAGCCTGTTTAACGATAGCATCTGGATTACTTTCTCTCTTCAAGAGTCCTAGATGGCGGAAAACCGATGGCTTGCTTGTTGGAGATGGGGAATTCTGACTTAACGCAGCGGCACGTATCCTGGCAAGAAGTCGAGGATAATCAAATTTAGCTCTGACGATATGGGAAGTAAGTGAGGAGAAAAGACCAGCTGCGAAAGGGATGTTTGATGAGCATCCAAGATTCAGATAAAGCGAGAAATCTCAAAGCAGTTACATACCACAAATATAAAATGCCCAGAAATGGTACATCGGCGTGGATTCTTGCAGATTTTCTCTGTTCAGTACTTGATGGTCTTGGAAGTAAGATGTTGCAGCAGAACCTTACATAGGGTACGTTATCAGTGTGCGGTAAGAGGGTATAGGTATATGAAGTATTACCAAAGCTAACAAGTGCGAAGGAGTTTGCAAGCAAGTGTATTACGGACTGATGACTGTCGCATATACGTTAATTTATAATATTGACTTGGAAAAACTTCCGTACTCGCCTAAAGACACTTGTGAGAAGTGTGTAACTTCTTCCGGACAATGGATGATGCATAAACGACTTGGTCATGAAAGGCTTGCAGTAGCGTAATTGCCAAAGAAGAAAAATCGCCCCATTGATGGCACATATTTGATACATTGTCCTTTTCCCTTCAGATGATTCAATATACATGTTGGCCACCGTCACATAAGACCATAGGATGGGGCGCACCAGGGTCTGCGGTAAGGCGGATAAAGACTCTTTCCACTTTTCTAGTCTCTTCTTGAGGCTCTATATGCATTATTAGCCTTAGCTCATGGATACAGATGTAAGAAGGTTGATAGATACCTCGGAAATCATGGAAGTGCGGAGCATTCTAAGCTGGGAGTTATGGGTCATAAGCGGCACCGGGAATACGGAGTTCAACCTGTGAGTCTCTTCGGTCGTCAGAAACGCACAGAGATAATATGTCGACAATCCGGTAAAGAGAGTGAACTTTATGACATGAACGTTATTCAACTTTGATATCAATGAATAGAACACAACGTCTGACACTTACAAGTATCTGTTTACGAATCTTTGGACGTCCAAGTGATTCTTCGAATTTTGGTAAATCAACGGTTGGATCTTCCTTGAACACCTCGTCACGATAACGAACTTCAGAAAAAGTATTAGGCTCTGTGGCCCGCCTTTTACCAACGGCCGTATCTCTCCCTGTTTGATTGAGGAACTTGTTAGCCTCGCGCTCAAATAAGGCATCTTCCTCTTTCGCGAACTCTGCTAGGAACGAAGGAGGCTTGGGTGGTGATGTGGTAGAGACTTTTCACACTTTCATTTCCAGGATGAATACTGCCATCGTTTCGTGCTGTCCTTAGGATAAAATCTTTTCGATATAGAGGAGCCCCTTATATACGTTGGGAATGAAGGAGGCCGGAGAGGAGGGTATGGTCTACTTGCTAACCGTAGACACTGAGAACGCAGTAGGATCTTTGAGAAGGACGAAGCTGAGGCCAAGGCTGAGAGCATCAGTTATGCGCTAGCTCTTCGAAGAGTCGCACCTGAGTTAGGATTTTTCTGCTCTCTAAAGGACAAAAGAGTATACTAGTCAGATGAGGCTTGACATGAGCTCTGATCGGCGAAGATGGACGCGTCGTCTTACGGCTTGATCACTGACTAACGACTAACACTTCTCAACCTTTTCTACGTATCCTGCATGGCAGGGACGGTCATACAAACTGACTTAAGTAGTCTCGTCAGGTTTCCATGCGGCTCTGTCCTTGTAGATGACCCTGAAGAGGAGGTCTGTCTATCTGTTAAACTGTCCCGTAGACACTGGACTCAGTTTTGCTTACGTAGGTTTTTCTACTTTATACTCATCTTGCATCAGTAGGAGTTCAAGATGGTACAAAAAGGTTCACTGGATTAGGCTCTGTTAACACTTTGCAAGATACCATTCCTGTACAATTCACCTTACCATCTCCTAAAATCAGAGAAAAAACTACAGAACCTACATATACTTTTGATACTCAAGTACCAAGAAGACATCATGTTAAAAAAATGGCTATGAAGCATGCTGAAATAAAAGAACGGACGATTGATCTTATGATACAACAAGATAAAACCTCTTTAAGGTCAAGGAAAGGTGACACTGGTGAGCTCAACGAAGCAAGCTTATCTTATGCACTGAATATGTTTAGGAAGTGTTTTATGGAGAGTGAGGTACACGACCATCATTGTCGACAGATTTGAATTTTGATGTGTCCTCTTATTATACTATAGCATGGTCCTAGCACAGGCTCTTTTGACCGATCTGTGTGCGAACTCAACCCCCTAATTGATCCTCAAATACTCAAGTGTTGCGATGTATTAGAATTGGGGTATATATGAACCTTGCTTACTTTTCTTTACATTAATACCAACGTGTGTGTTGTGATTTAGAGCCGGGACGGGGTTACTGAGCATCATATTATCACCATGGGCTCGCCATTACACCGTCACAGATCTCAATTATCTCGTTCCACTGATACGAAAGAATATCACATCAAACTTGCCTGTAGTTCAACAAGCAATCAATATAGCCTCATCTACCACCCCGCCGAAATCCAAACGTCATAACAATAAGAATCTGCTGCCACCATCATCTTCGGACGGTACCGAAAATATAACTATCGAATCTCTAGACTGGGTGGCTCTAAAACAGGAATACTCATTGTCTCCGTCAAAGGCAGCGTCAATGTTCCGTCTTGACCATGCAAACCCTCCTGATCTGATTATTTGTGCTGACTGTGTATACAATCCTGCGTTAATCACTGCGCTCCTACGTACTATTGATCATTATACTTATCCTGGAAGGACAAGAGTTCTCATAGCCGTCGAGCTCAGAGCTGAGGATGTTATACGTGAATTACTAGAACTCTGGACTGGATGAAGAAGTGGGTTATATGGAGAGTTGGTGATGGGAAACAAAGCTTAAAACAAAGTGATGCCGAGAGCGGGGGTGAAGGAGGTGATGGCGGTGCTAGTTGGTTAGGGATAGGTTTTGCTGTTTGGATAGGATGGAAAACCAATGGGGAAGAGGAAATAGCATAAGACGCAATACTATATAAGGTTGAGAACAGAGCTTCTTAAGGACTCAGATATCTCTGTGGATCACTGGCCCCCTAAAGGTCATCGGTAATGTAACTTTCCTTATCACATATGTTATCTACATTGGAGTCTGATCACATGTATTGAAGTTCAGCTTAAGAATGACGAATACAGAGGTGCGTTATGCATGTTTGCCCAGCAGAAGCAATAATGAGAGGTACTTAAACAGTAGGGATCATATTATTATTAACGAGACCGTAATAAGTAGGTTGAATAGCAAAATTATCTTAAAAACACATGTTATGGTCTGAGTAAAATAACTACGAAGTATTTCACGTCAAAAACTCGGTGTTCTGACTGTAATAAATGGGGATCTCTCTAACCATTCGTACCGATGGCATCACACTGTTCTGAGATACTGTGGCGTTGTTTTGTGCGGTATCCACGGACAGTTGAGGGTTGAGGCTTTGCTGGTATGCGAGTTTATCATACTCCCTTTTGTCAGTGACGTTTCGTTGCTGTTCTCTGGGGTTGAGACCCTTAGGTGTACGATGAGTCTTCCGGTGATTGGTAAGTGCTCTGCGTCTGAACCTTAGACGACATTCATGGCCGTCATCTTGGGTCAAACCACATATATATTCCAATTTTACACTTTAAAAGCGGATTTCAGACTTAAATTACGAAACCTCGTGTAAACTCTAACTCACTGTACGTCCATTATATGACTTACAACGCCATATATCGTATCGAAGCCTTTTCCGCAGCCGGGAACCACGCAGCAACAATTTCTATGAAAGAAAAATCAGCAAATAAAGCAAAATACCAATAATATTAGTGACCAACAGTCGTTCCCAATAGTGTTCGTTAAGGTGTTTCGTAAGGTTAGCTCTTCTGACCGTTTTTTCGCAGTTTTGAGCTGGACAAACGTATTCCTCCTTTTGATATTGCTCTGTTAACCACAAGGGTTTTTTGGTGCGACTTCTGGTTCGGTGACAGGACATATTGAGGTTGTAGATGCGATCTAGAGAAGGAAAATTATTGATGAAACCCCCTCATAGAATATGCACCTTTTTATAAGGATGATGTACAAGCGGAATAACAAGTAACATGTGTGCTCAGGCTGGTGAGTTAGAGAGAATCTTCCAAAAATAGCAATTAGTAGTGCTTTGTGGTTCGTTTGACCTCTTATATGTAGTCATGTACGGTCGTTGCGCCTTTGTATCGATCGAAGATATATTTCTTCTTACCGAGAGGTCAACCTCAACAAGCATAATCAAAATTAATTTGAGAGTTCGACATATCATTACCCTGTTACTCACGCTGAACAAAGGCTTCTTTGAGAATATTGTTGAGAATATTGCTTCCATACGAAATTTTGGGCTCGGCTCGGAGACACTTGCAGCACACCACACAGCCTTAGCGATCACTTCGACTTGGTTTGTCTTACTATTGGGGTGTTCTCTGTTACCGGCGTTATTGTTAAATTCATGTTTAACTGCCTCTTACCGGTCTTTCCCGTATTCAGTAGTACTTTTCTTATTGTATTATTGGTCTTTATAGACGAGTAAACAACAGAGAAGTCGCCTCGATAACCTAGTCAATCGAACCCTATTCTTCAGATAAGCTACAGAATCTCAGATCTAGGGTTCTGAGGATGTACATGTACAAAGCCATGGCCACATAAAAGAACAAAGGCATAAAGTTTGGTGGTCAGCGCTCAGTGTATTTCGGTGACTGAAGCTACGGATGAGCGTAGTTTCACCAAAATTAAGTTGTAAAGTATCGTGTGTATAAGAATGCCATCCGTGTAGAGTATATGCTCGGATATATATAATCACCAATGTGCATCGAGTATTATTCGTTAAAATGGACAACGGATGGCAAGATAAAGTTGTATCTCTAGTGTTTGATGGAGCATGAGGACACTGGAAAGTGTATCGTCGATTGTATAATGCGGGAAAAGTTGAATAGAAAGTACTGCGTAATTATATTGTAAGGAGGTTATGCACTCTTCTGGAGTCATCTGATATAAAGGACGTGGCTGTGGTGTCCTGCCAAACACTCAAGGATCTTGTAGATGGTCAAGAACAATGGTATATTGTACTCCTGTTGTGCGAGTGAAAGTCAAGAGTAATAACAGTGATATCACTGGACAGATCAGGAGTCAACACTCGACGATTCATCGCTTCTATCTCTGCTCTCAACATGCGATAGATGTGGTTTGGTGTGTCACAGCATCCGAACTCGTTTTCTTTGATGAGCCCACATAGTACCTCCCTCATGCATAACGAACAAGAGATATCACCAGCTCGTGTTGCTTGTTACAACATGGTGCTAAGCAGGTTCCGATGAAATTACAGGATAACGAATTTTAAGGTCCCGGAAAAGATAGGATGCCAATGCTAAGGGATACACAGTACTGGGTTGGTGATGCTCCCAAGATGAATGGATATCAACCACAGTTCCACCCATGATTACCATACCATAACCTTTTGCCTGCGATTGATAACGAGCACTCTCGGTATGTTCATTCTGATTACGTATGGGATACAAGTAATTATGTATCTACTGAGAATCGGATTTGGATCAACCGTAGGGGCATCCTTTTGGAGCGATACTTGAGCTCCATGAGCGAGCCGAGTTGTACCTGGTGGCTTGAAAGAAACCACTTTCCAAAAGTAGCAATAAGCTGTGTTTCGCGTCATCACAACTTTAAGGTCAACTGATACTTTCGAGATTAGACATTCATAGTTATTCATATTATAGTGAGAAGCCCAGTTTTCACGCTCTTTTGAATCGAAATAACTTGCATTTCCCCTCATATACGCTGCTAGGTCGGATAAAGGGATACTGCGGCATAACTGTCTCTTTTTTTTTGCAAAATTCTGCAAGATGTATCGAATTGAGAAGCGGGACATGTCAGATATACTGATAGCAAGAATCAACACACAGTGAGGGAATATAGCATGCAAGTCTATAATCCCAAGTACATGGAGGCTGCACTTATCGATACGTCAATCTCAACCTCTGAAGTCAAAGTAATTGGTGATAATCTGCTCCAGATCCTGTAAGGTACACGCATAGTCACGCATTTTAGAGACAACCCCCCGTTACTACTCATCTACACGCAGTATCTCCCTTAGTCTTACGGTGAAAACTATCCAAAGTTTGACAAAAGAGAGAGATGAGTGTATAGTTCAAGTGTATTTGTTATGTCATTCTTCAGCTTACCCAACTGCAATTACTTAGCTAAGTCAAGACACTCATATAACAAGACTAACACGTAGTAAAAGTGAGACCTAGAAAGATGATAGCTAGTGGGTGATTTCGAGGCTGGATTTCATTTGCCAAAATATGTAACCCCTCATGCCCCAGACCGGGAGGATTGAGGAATTTTTGTTACATACAAATCATTAAGCCGGACAATAGCAAAAGTAAGTAAGCAGACCGCTGGATTCACATCGCTGAATAAGCTGAGATTACTGATCTAGATGACTTGGTTCAATTTCGGATTCAATTGACCTCTTCACGTTGAGTAATGAACCACACTTCCTCTGCCATGTCTTGGTTAGAATAAGTTATCATTTTCGATAGATGAAAAAGAGAGAAGGGCTTGGGCCGACAAAAGGAACAGTAGCATTGGCCTGTACTGCGTAATGAGCGTTGATGGAGACAAGTAGCAATGGAGATATTTGAATCGCAACCGTCGAGATGTGTATGCTGCGGTTTAAGAAGGTTGAAGAAAGGAGAAAGGCACCCTCAACTTTGTGGCTTTCTCATGTCAGCGGACCAACCTGAGTGCGCAGTATTCTCAATTTACCGTGGGAGAAGCGTGTCTCGTATTTTTTGTGTTCAAAACGCAAGTGAAATGATGTATGCCCAATTATTTGAATTGGCTCGTGTTCTATCGCGGCAACAAGTTATCCAATCCAAGGACATTAAGTAGATTAGAATAAATATATCCGATGAAGTCCGGACACATAAACGAAAGAATGCTCAGTCTGTGGCGCATTGTAATGTTAGAGGTACTGCTGGTATGCGGAGTTGAGTAAGCATGTTAACAGTAAAATAAATTTGGTAATAGTGTACCTAATTTAGACTTTTCGGAGTTCGTGTGGCTTGGGACCCGATGTAGATCAGATACTGAGTCTAGCTGCTGCTCAGTTGGCTACGGCGCCCGGGGTAACTATATTCGCTGTGCCGTGACCTGGAGCAGTTTACTATGACGAATGACGAGGAGATAGAGAGAGAGGAAGATTCATCCTTGTGTAGCAAGAAAAAGTAGTATGTGAATATAATGACTGGAGGAGCCGAGACTAGAGTTTAGTCCGTCTCGTCAAATAGCCGCTTATAATGTACAACATTTAGATGTACTAGAATGTTGTTTCAAGTCTCCTCATGATTGGTAGTGATTTACTGATCGCAAGTCTAGAAGTACAAGAATCGGCTGCCGACAACGTTACGGACTTGGCCCAAGCCAAGCGACTCATCCGTATATTTACCTTCTTTGTTTTCCCTTGTTCCCCTCTTGAAAAGCTCATAGTCATTCTCTCATTTTCAGTGGTAATTCATCCTCCTCTCTTCCTGTTTGGACTATGGCCAGACATATTTGTGTAGAGACAAAATAGGTGGGAAATTTGTAATAGACTATTAGAATTATCAGTCCGCAGCCAGCCCCGGAAGAAGGAAGCACCGCCTGAGGCAGCCGCAGTTCTCTCTTGGCTGGTAAGACCTTGCCGGACTTAAATCCTCCCCCTCACTCGCAGGTCGAGTTCGTCTTCTCTCTTCCCCCTCTATTCTGAATTGCCGCCCTTTCTGGTTCGCTGTCTCCTCGTCGCCGTTGTAGGAAATAGGAAAATTCATCAACGATAGTGGTAGTCCGACAAAGCCATGCGACCTTCAACATCAACGACCGCCCTTGTTCTCTTAGCACTAGCAGCCGATGCCTTTTCTGCACCCAACTCTCAAGCAAAGCCTCGTGGACGAGCATGAAGCTCGCGAGGCGTACACGAATCGAACGACAGAGGAATGGGGTCAATGGGCGAAAGCTCACCGCGAACATCTGATTTCAAAATACAGCGCCAATTCCGATTCCAAGCGAAGGTCAAAACAGCGCCGTGGACAGGGCACGAATCTCATCGTCAACCAGAATGCGGATTCGACTTACTTTGGCTCATTGGCAGTTGGTACCCCTCCCGTCGCTTTTGACGTGATTCTTGATACCGGTTCCGCGTAAGTAATTAGTCGCGCTTGGGATGCTCCCGCGCTCCTTACTGAATTAATCGAACGGTCCCAATTGACATCCTCTTTTTTTTTTTTTACCTGACTTTAGTGATTTATGGATTGCTGGCTCTAGCTGTACAACAAGTTGCAGTGGCATCACAACGTTTGATTCATCTTCGTCTTCGTCTTTCAAGAATCTCTCGACAGCTTTCTCGATTACATATGGAAGTGGCGAAGCCTCTGGTACGCTTGGAGAAGACATCATACAGATGGCTGGATTTTCTGTATCAAATCAGACTTTTGGTATGTATATTGTTCTTAACTATTCAGAATCATAATTTTTAAATGTGTCATCTCTCATACAGCTGTCGTTGACAAAGTCTCAAGTGGCTTGTTGACAGAACCAGTCTCGGGGCTTCTTGGACTAGCATGGCAAACCATAGCGTCATCTGGAGCTACTCCCTTCTGGCAGGCACTTGTGGAGGGTGGAGCGTGGGATGACCCCATTATGGCGTTTCAGCTAACTCGGTATGTGATCTGTTAATCGTATAATTAATTCTGTATATCTGATTTCTTATTTTAGTTACGTTGACCAGGCGCAGGCGCAGGCAGAGGAATATGGAGGTTCATTTACCATGGGTACGTTGTAAAGAAGTTGAAACTCGGATCGCGTTCTAATGATTATTTAACAGGTTTCGCCAACAGTTCATTATATACAGGTGATATCGAGTATCAGAGTCTTGTTAATAACGAAGGTACCTACTGGCTGTTGGAAATCTCCGACTTAACAGTTCAGGGCTCTTCTGTTACCCTGACATCCGGGACAAATTCATACGCTGCTATCGACACAGGAACAACTCTTGTCGGTGGCCCATCTGACGTCATTGCAGAGGTTTATGCACAGATACCAGACTCCCAGGCAGGTACAGGCGATTATGACGGATATTATATCTATCCATGTGATACCGAAGTCTCTGTGAGCATTGCTTTGGTGGTTCCTCATGGTCGATCTCCTCTGCAGACTTCGAGTTGGCTCAATTAAGTCGCAGCCAATGCCTTGGTGCCTTCTTTGAGCTTGACATGTCTGGGTCATCTTCTCCTTCGTGGATTGTTGGCGACACATTTTTGAAGAATGTATACTCTGTGTTCAGATATGAACCAGCTGCTGTCGGTTTTGCTAACTTGTCGAGTACGGCAACAGCCATGAATGGGGACTTGGACGCTGAGGTACCAACCCCGACCTTAGGGAGTGTTGCAGCGGCGATCACTGCCACAGGAAGCGGTAACACGAGGAGTTCAAGTGATGCCATGCCTAATGTACAAGCAAGTTTACTTGGGTTTGGTACACTTTTAGCCGCCTTGTTCACAGGTGCTTTCCTCATTCTGTGATCTTTCGTTGGTTCATGTCCCTCTCGCATTCTCCTACTTTACTCACCTTCAATTCAACGACTACTTAAATGGACACTTGGAAAATGGAAACCTACCACTGTATCTCTAGCCAACCTTTTTTTCTGACGGACTGCTATCTTACCTACCAAATCTTCTAACATTCGCTTTCCCAAATATTTCCAATACTCGCTTTTTTATCGTATTGCATTAAAATCTTGTTGACCGCAACTTATCATGTACATGTCTCAGGACATAAAATAATCTATCACTTCTCGATCCCTATCTTCTCAATTCTAATCTCAAAGATCAATCCACCTTTATCTGTATCTTACGATACCATTACATAGTTATCGTATCCACTTAGTAGTGGTTTCCAGGCACTTCGCTGCGGCACTTCATTTTTTTAGCACTTTCAATACTGGTCAGATCATCATTTTTGTTTTGACTACAGCTGATTCTTGGTTTGGATGTAATTTTCAACCAACTTGAGCTCTAATAAAAGTTGTTTATGTGATAAACCTTCTGAGGGGACGCGTATATTAAAATGATTGATATCTTCGTTAGCACATACAATAATCTGAATTCCTTTTCCTTGATAAAATGTTGAAGGGGCTAGTGAAACTTATGATTGTGAAAAATTAGGTCTAGAATTGATTACGTAACTAATAAATTTATCTCATTGACATTCATTAATTCGTTCATCACTTTCGTATAGATCCCTCAAAAAAACGATGTTCTATTACTTACATTTCACAAGGCCTCCACCGGAGCAAGCTCTGCTTTCTCATCCACTCATCATTACGCCAAATATTGCAAATGATCTTCGTACAGAACATCCTAGTGTAACCGTCGATGTTTACTACGCATGGGTCAAGTGTCTTAACAAGCCGAACCCTCATTCAAGTGGTTCTGTTGAAAAGCAGGTTTTGGGGCCAATGACTCGCCCACAGAAACTATGTACATGGTCAGGAAGCGCATATAAGGAGGTACAACTTTATCCTCCGAAGGAAGCTCAATCAGGCGATTTCTGGCAACTTCTCCTCTGCGCATATCCTGTAAATCTTGCATCTGCTCCGACTAGTAGCATTAATTCAGAATCACATGCGTCTAGACCTGTATTCTCTGTAGACTTATCTCTCCCTTCGGATAAATTTGGATCAGAAACCGTGTTTCCGATATTGTCGTCACCCGTGCTGTTCAATATACGAAAGGAACAAACGATTGAGAAAAAGCAGATTCAAAACGAACGAATACTTAAACTTCCGCTTCTGTGGGGATCTGAGAACGTTAGCTCTATACGGCTAACGGAACATCTGTCTTATGACCTTGACAAGGTATCAAAGTCTTTCTCATTTTTCCCGTTAATCAGCATAAGAATCGTGTTGATATTTGCATAAGAAAGTTTGGGACAGTGGGCTTGGGCTATCCAATTGGTTAATCAAAACTATGACAAACTCCGTTGACTTCCTTCGCCGTTACAAAGAGTTCTAGAAATGAAGGCCCCAAGGATTCTTGAGTTAGGTATGTGAGAATTATGTCAACGACGCTTATCGACCATATCAACCAAATGAAATTTGTGTAGGGACTGGAACTGGGCTCGTATCAGTTGTACTAGCCACCTTACTGGAGCATCATCCATCTAAACCTAACGCAAGCTTGTCAGCTACTGATCTAGGTAGGTGTTGGTTTTTGGATCATCCAATGAAACCAGCATGAATTCTAAATCCATTTATTGAAGAATCGGCAATGAAAGTGCTCGAAACGAATATAGAGAATAACAGACATCTATATCCGTCTATCTCTCTCCGAGCAAGTGTTTTAGATTGGGAAGAAGATCTACCACTATATGTGCGGGAAGGAGTTGACCTTATCGTGTATGTTTGCTTTAATATACAATACCATGGATATATGGTTTGCTTAATAGCCTTACTGTACAGAATGGCGGACGTTACCTATAATACTGCCTCATTTCCCGCACTCGTTAGCACTCTCAAGAGGCTGCATGAAGCTTCAAGTCTTCATCATCAACTTCGAAACAAGACCCTGAGGTAGGAAGATCTGGACCAATCGCGTTACTTGCATACAAAGAAAGGCATCCAGATGAGAGGAAATTATGGACAATGGCTGCTGGAATTGGGCTAAGGTTTGTAGATGTAGGTCGTATTCCTGGTGCGGGCGGTAACCCTATAGAGATTTACCTGGGATCATTCAGAGATTCCTGAATCAGTTCTTCTCGCTAATATTAATATTATATTCACATTTATCTGCATTAATGCCTCATCTCGGGAATTTGTCCTGACGAGAAATAAGAAAGCTTATGAGTGAACTAGAGTTGATGGAATGAAGTATATAAATTATACTTTTATATCATAGTCTGCTCGATGGACGGTAGTGGATTGCAATTCCGCCGGAAAAATAAACTTTTTTTTCATAAGGATCCGATCTTTATACTTGAGGGACTAATTGAGACCTACATGTTTGTCTTATATAGTAGTATCTATCAAGATCAATATGGCAAGTAAGCACGGCCTGATTGGATTTTATATGCCTGAATACATATATATTTACAACTTCTCCGCTGACTCTGCACCATCAGAATACAACTGTAAGTATTATGGTAGTATAAATGGCATCTCCGAGGTAATACATGTTTCAATCTTTTAGTATCCCGAGTTAGCCTTCTCCCTAACAGTTTCTAGTAGCTCCAAGCTCCATCCCAGATTCAATCCCAAGCTCAGAGATTCTAGTTCCGCCACTACCCCTCCAACCACGAATTATATCGAGAAAGCTACCAATGATAATCTTGACTTTTAACGCATAAATTTGCCATCGTGGTATGATGTATGGGTTTTGGGAAACTTCAGATTGTGGATGAGTCATTTTACTCCCATTTATTATAGTCCAGAAAATCAAGGGGTAACACAAAACCAAACACCACCAACAATTCCTCGCGATAAATCATAAGAATGATCTCGAACCGTTTGGAAAGATACGATCGCAATCGAGATGATAAATGAAATCGTACTAGGAAATATACGCTCAAGTATATTATCTATTATCACAAAAATATCATGCTTACCCCCACAAAAGCAATGCATACGGAAGACTATATAAGATAGCGATCGTTTCGAGACCAAATTGCGCATTTTTCCTTCTTGAGAGATAGCGCATCTTTATTCCGTACAGTTTTCAGTCACCAGTGTGGATCAAACAGCTTGTGAAACTCACTGTACCGTCCGCATTATGCCCTACCGAGTATCTTGTACTCCCTGTAGAATATCGAGCTAACAAAAGTCCGATCACAATACCTCCTATACTAAAAGCGATTGAAGACTGAGAACATATTGAATTATTATCTCGGAAAAGGACGATCATACAAAGACTCCTGATACCTGATTCGCTATAACTGCAGGAGATTGCCAATTGTTCTCTATTTCTCCATAATTAGAAATTGAACACAAGGTTTAAATAGGACTCACGGTCGCTGATAACCGTAGGAACGGATAATATAGAAAGATTAGCACCCAGTAATACTGTGGACTGTCATACTCAGCTAATTGAGGAGTAAACATAAAATGACCATGAATCACAGTCACCGCAAAGGTATTCCATTCTTGTTCAACTTTTGCCTGGATAATTCAATTAAAACTCAGAAATGTACAGTCTAGACTACATACCTGGAAGACTCTCCATCTCCTATCTTTGATAGAACCATCAACCCATAGTCCTTTAAGTACTATATAAAGTTTATATGTGTACAGATGATTAGATAGTCATGCTTACCATTAAGATACATATCAGAAGCATAGAATAGAATGGGTGAAAGAATAATAGCTAGCAAAGAACGATTCTCCCCTCGGTTGACTCGCCCTCGAACACTCTGCGTTACACTTAGACGAGCTCCTTGAAAACCATAGAAGTCATACATTCGCTCGTTTGCTTATGTAGATAGTTAGTTAGGGCTTGTATACTCAGTCTGAAGGATTTATTCACCTATGATGGACATTAGTCGAGCTGAAAAGGGTTTTATATCTATGAATGTTCACATTTACTATAAGTTTCTAACGTGAAAGGCTCACCACAGCTAAAGACAATAAATACAGTTGTATGTTTAGAGTTTTGTATCGCTGTAATGTGTAGAAAAGAAAATCTGCTATAGGTCAAAGGTTCTACAATTGTGCATAAATTAGTGCTTACACGATAATTGTTGCAATATGTCTATTAATGAAGCACCATATACATCATCGAATGGCGCCGTTGAGTCTAATGAAGTAATAAGATCTGGTGTGGTTGTAAGATAAGGATAGTTCTCAAAATGGATATACTATAATCCCACCTATCCCCATGTAATCAAGTATTCCCATGACCTCCTCTATTAATCCTTCAATAGGTTGACGATTTGGAAAATGTTCAATATGTTGCCAGAACTCGAAATCCAGGCGATGACCTATATTCGGCTCGTATTTAAAAGACAGTTCAATATGTGCTTACTAGACTCACATAACTGTAAACGTTTCTCTACATTATATTCTACACCAAATTCGTACTTCTCAAGCCAGAAGACACCACGGCGACTCAGATCAACCATGTAGTACGACCAGTCATCATCCATAATCTCTAACACAACCTCTACATCTTCATTCTCAATTGTTCCTCTGTTTCCTGCTACATTCAACTTCCCTTCTGCATTGGTGAACCTATCTGCTCTGTGCTCTATTACTTCAATAAAGCGTTCAAGCTTGTATAATGTAGAGTTGTTCCAGACATCATTTTCAGTGAGGTATGTGAAGCGACCCATATATCTATAATACGGCTGCCCTTCAGGGTGTACATTATATTCCCAATCACCTCTACCTTGATCTCTTATAGAATATGTATCAGGGGTTGTTACAGGCTTGTAGAGAACAGCACATACTTGTAGGAGATGAATGTTCCTATAGGATCAAATTTGAATGGACCATCATGACTTTTACTTGGCAAATATCATTAGACGGTATTAAAAGAGCAAAACTGGGACATACATCACAATCTCCCTGTCATATCGAGGTATGTGTGAAGGAAGTATACAACGTATTATTCTATGAGATATGCTTGGAATAGATGATGACCCGGTCTCCAAAGGACCCAGAGGTGAGAATACTTGATGCATCATTTGTTCAGCAGCCACTGGCAGGTCTTGCGGCGACTCAGATGCTATCCTCGTATTACCTAAGTCACCATACTCTTCGGCATTCATCTCTGAATCTGATTGAGCTGAGTAATCTGGTGGAGGTTCTGGGTTTGATTCCGCTTGTGGTGGAAGCGGATGCTGCATTGATAAGTATGTTGGCGAGCTACTACTAGGCTTGCTCCGTTCAATGTACGAAGATGCCGGGAGAGTTGGCATGTTCTGTCCAACAGAGCTAGGGTGGCCTTTCTCTGTCTCATTTTGTGAAGTACAATTGTAGTGACCTTTTCGTACGAGAAGTCGAACAAATGTGAAAAAGGTTGACAGAAAGTGATTAGAGCGTCTGAATGCTTTCAGAAATACGATCTTCGAGCACTTATACACCTTCAAAAGAAGCAGTATACTATTCTTGGCGAGTACGTTGGCATAAGCCATATCAGTCCAAAGATGTTGAATACAGAGGGGAAATGAGTACAGCGTCCCTTTGACAATTAGTAGTATCCATATGAGGAGAACCTTTATAAGGCTAAATGTGATCAGACACCACAGAAGTACTTCCTGAAAATTGTAAGATGATGGCCGCAGGCCGCAGACATCGGGTTATCAAATGTTTGTATCTGGTTTTCTGTGTTCAGATGAGGCTTGGAGACAACTTAAAGCTGATTCTTTTGAGATACAAACAGAGATCACTAACTCACAGCCTAGACATGATTCCAATACGTCTATAATAAGTATTAGTACCACAAAATCAAGGCTGTCTTCCTTACTTTTATCAGCACACTTCTTACTTTAATGATGCGATACGAGTAATCTACGGATCAAGTAATTTAATAACATACAGTAAAACTGATCTTTTTATTACGTATTACTTCGATATCTGGTAATATTAATAATATGAGGCTGTGCTGGATTGATGAACTATGCCTCGAGGCAAGCGGTAACTCACAAGGGCGTAAGTGAACGTAAATGCGTTATGCCAGTGTACCATCCTTGCATTGCTCTCAGTCAGGCAAGGGTGCTGCTCACCTGCTCCCGGACTACCTGCTACCGTAACGTCTACGATGCCTGATCTGAGTCTTTGTAAGAAATTGCTAGCTTACATACTTCTGAAAGCAAAAGGATCGCTGCATTGGCTTCTTTCATTTTTCTCAAGACTTTGTAAGCTTGGACTAGGAACTCACAATAAATTGCCTCCGGACATCCGTAACAACGAGCGATTAGCCAAAGGATATGCTGGCACTGGTGTACAGCCCACACTAGCGACATCCTTGGTACCGAGGCCTTTAAACGAGCAACAAGTCATAAGTCCGATTTTTCATTCAACTTGTTCAGCAACGATACGAACACCTCCTTCTTCTCCCACAAGCTCGCGCCCTCGGCCATTCTCAGAAGAAACACTGTTCTCCCTCCATTCAATCCCAGAAACTAATGAGTGTGGGACGTTACCTTCAATACTCATGTCTCCGGGTCGTTGGACCTCCGAACCAGAAGTTATTTCGAGTATATCATCATAGAAGAATCCGCTGTACTTTGCCTTCAGAGAGACCTCGATATGACAGGGAGATTGTGATGTATGTCCCAGTTTTGCTCTTTTTATAATATTTAATGATATTTGTCAAGTAAAAGTCATGATGGTCCATACAAATTTGATCCTATAGGAACATTCATCTCCTACAAGTATGTGCTGTTCTCTACAAGTCTGTAACAACCCCTGATACATATCTATAAGAGATCAAAGTAGAGGTGATTGGGAATATAATGTACACCCAGAAGGGCAACCATATTATAAATATAAGGGCGCTTCACATATCTCACTGAAAATGATATCTGGAACAACTCTACATTGAACAAGCTTGAACGCTTTATTGAAGTAATAGAGCGCAGAGCAGAAAAGTATAACAATAACGAAAGGAAGCTGAATGTAGCAGGAAACAGAGGAACGATAGAGAATGAAGATGTAGAGGTTGTGTTAGAGATTATGGATGATGACTGGTCGTACTACATGGTTGATCTGAGTCGGCGCGGAGTCTTCTGGCTTGAGAAATACGAATTTGGTACAGAATATAATGTAGAGAAATGTTTACAATTGTGTGAGTCCTATTCATATATAGAGACAGCGCTTTATTATTCATGGCGGCCTCTAGGCCACAACCTGGATTTCGAGTTCTGGCAGCATATTGAATATTTTCCAAATCGTCAACCTATTGAAGGATTAATAGAGGAACTCATGGGTAATCTCAGTTATATTAGGATAGGTAAGAGCACTAAATCATCACATCTGTGCTTACCGTTTCTTACTATTGCTTCAGACCTCACTACCTCAGCAGATACAACGGCCCCATATAGTGAAGGTGACTGCAGCTCATTGATCAGCTCGCTTAAGCACTTAGAAGGTTAGTCAATTGTTTATATTGTGTACAGTATCATCCTACTTAGGATCTCTCTATAGCATTAAAGAAGTCTAAGGAAGCATCCTGTTACATTGTTGTCAGCTGTGGTAAGTTATTTCATAAGCTGTGACAAATTCTTATAATAAAATATCACTTAGCCCGGATAATGGCCGTCCTCGGTGGGTTGTCATACGTATGAAGCGGCATGTAAAACGAGCTTAATGTGCATTCATAGCAAATGAAAGGACCTGTAATTTCTATGGCTTTAATGGTGCCCGTTTATCTGCGACACAAAGTGTTCGGGGGCAAGTGAACAAGAGGAAGAATCGGTCTTGGCTAGTTCGAATTTTATCACCTTTACTATTCTATGCACCCGAGACGCACCTTACTAGTAAGCTTGCTCACTACACATAAAAGAACCAACGAATTATGCGTGTTAACAGCTTTCAAGATCTTGAGAAACTATGGGTTGACGGGGTGATTAAAGATAGAAGATGGAAAACCTTTCAAGTGGGTACATACACTTTCATAGCACTTACTTGTCTCACGATAGCGCTACCAGACAAAACTAGAGCGTGACTGGGAGGGATTTGTGCTCACAGTATGTATTATCATTATTCACGATTGTGATGAACAAATATCAAAGAGGCCTTAACAGTCAACCGTGTTACTAAATGCTAATGTGGCTATACTATCTGTGCCTATCGTTATCAGTGACCGTACGTTTTTATCTGTAACTTATAAGGCATAAAAATTGATTATAGTGATTTAGAGAATAGCTATAGTTCTCCGGCGGCTATAGCTAGCCAGGTACTTTTATTGTTACTGACTCGTTTTTCGATACTCATCTCCTGTGTAATTTTCTAGGTTTCCATTGTCGTCAGTCTTGGGAGTATTATCATTGGTCTTCTGTTGGTACGACAAATTCGTATAAGTGCTAAAAATGATGAATATACTGCAGCTGATGCGGTGAGACCCCTTTGTCTTGATAATATGAAGTGTGGAAACAATACTAACTCTAGTTGAATACCAGATGAGTTATCTAACCAAGAGGGAGCATGAACAACTTGGTTTGGAAACAATGGCTATTCAATATAGTCTTCCATATGCTTTGCTTATGTGGGGGTAAGACATACTTCCGATTAGTGAGGGTAAATGATTAAATCTCGCACCATAGAATGGTTACTTTCCTTGCTGCAATCGCTATCGCATCGTTCCTGAAAATACGAGGCCAACCCAACGACCTATCACGGGGAATATTCGGAGCCGTATGGTTCTTTACACTTCCCCTGATTATGTGGACTGTGCTTACGGGGTGGGAGACCACGCATAAAATGCATTGGAAGGACATTGCAATTGTGCGATGGTGGCAGATATCATCTGAGGCAGTCAAGTGCTTCGGCAGGAGGTCGAAGGGAGAGGACAATGAAAAATGCGATAATGATGTTGAAACTGGGTCGAGGTCTGGTACATGTTCACCTTCGGAAGGTAGAACTGGTTCAGATCCATCAAACGAACCCCTTGAAGATAGACAAAAGAGGAGGCCTTCATGGCGGCCCCGTTTTCGAGTTCCAGGGCCTGTGCGAAGACTCACAACAAGTTATCCAATATGATTTTTCTGTATGGACTATGGTGATTTTAGTGAGATTTTTCTAACATGTAACACATTACATTGTATCACAAATTTTGTTTTGGATCTTGGGTGTATTTTTATTATATTGTAAATAGGCTCTCGTCATTGGAATATTACTTTTATGTGGTTGAAATGTCAGGAGCATACAGCTCGGAGCATCTACCAGCTAACTCTTACATTCTTGCTCTGAGGCGCCAGAAGCGTTAGTCATAGGCTATCATGTCAGGAAAGAATTCGGACCATGAAGAAACAGTGGATATAAACACGAGGTGGCTACATCTATATGGAGATGTGAATAAATTATGGATAAGAATTGACCACTTGTGCCTGTGTTGCATGGCATACGCATAGGCATTCATTTCATTGAAGCAAAGTGTAATGCACTTTAAAAGAGGGCCTTAACCTTCTTATTGTCTCATCTGGCGATTATACTTGATGACGAGATATGTGAAGGATAAACGAATCGAAGAGAATGACTTCAATGAGAAACTGTGAGAAATCAGCACGTGCGCCTGAGTTGCCACAGGTGTCGCTTACCTCTTTGGCTCTATTGTTCAAATCTACAGAACTGGTCCTTTCCCGCCCTCTTTTGTTCTGACCTACTCTATTGTCAAGAAGACTCCGGTAATACTGTAGCTTGCACAATTTTTCCCTGATCGCTAGTTCCTGGTAGCCCATGCCAGGCTGATCAGACACGGCTTGATAGTGCGGCTCACGATCTTAGACTAGAAACCGGACGCAATGCACTTGAAACTACGATTAAATTCTATTGTTGGCGCTAAGCTTGGTATCGGACCTCCCATAGAGGTGAAAAACTCAATGAACAACTGTCCTGCGGGATGAGAAAATTGCGGAATGAATAGTGAAATAGTATAAAATGGACTTGACAACTCTGCTCTTTGGCATTTCAAGTGTACATCCCAGCGAAGTTTCGACCAACCCTCAGCGACCTTCTTCAGTACAACACTTAAGCGTATCTTCTGCCTTCTTATCCCTCCAGGCAACTACTTGATCTCAATCAGAGCACTCAAAACTTAACCTCCGCTTTAGCTGAATTTGTGTTACTATCGAACTGTGTTGTGTCATGGACTCCTTCACCGATTTCGTCGCTTTCTTCTCGACATCCTCTACACCAAGTCAGGAGTCAGAACAAACATCGAGTGTACCCGTAGACTTTGAGAAGAATACTGCAACAGGATTCTGCGTCATTGCATAGAGTCGAGCTTGCCCCTTCTCGTCTACCAAACAATCCTATTCACACGATCCGCACGAACCAGTATGTTTTTCTCTTTTTCTACGTTCTATCTTCAAGAAAACTCATCTATTCCCCCCCTGAATAACTCCTTGCTCTCAGCAATTGTACTTTACCATCGCAATTCCTTACGCCTCCCATGATTATCAAACACTCAGACCTTGCGTTTTTTCATTCTGAGATTGTTAACTTATTTGATTTCGCCCCTTCATCTTTTTTTGCAACTATCACACTCTCCTTGCAGATTTTTTATTGTCTTCATGCTGGACATTCTAGCGATAGAGAGGCGCGTTAGGCTGACCTTACTCGCGTAGCGTTGTTTTGTTTTTTTATTCTTCATTATCTTAAGAAGCTATTAGGGATTTTTGATTATTTTGGGTTTCGTTCTACTGTTTGTTTTTCACTCTTTGACTTAGCTTGACATATCTCTGTTCGTCTGCCTACATTTTGTTTTGCCCACGTTATTATGCCTCTTTACACGAGTTTGAATGAATTTTGATTTAACAAAAAAGTTTATTCTTCGAATATCCCATTGTATAAAGTCATACAGAACACAATAAGTTATATATAAATAGCCGTCAAGTAAAAGTACATTATACTTGTACAATCCGTTACAGACACCAAGACAATAAATCAGTCCGTAATACCAATAAGAAGACCCTTTGACACTGCCAAAGGTAATATGCCCAAATCTATACGTTGACAAAAAAAGAAAAGAAGTAAAATAAGATTTACAAGCACACATCCGTCGTAAGTTGCACCGGAATAATTTGCCGGAATTCACTCAACGGTGCCGAGTCGGTTGAAGCTTCCCGTATGGAAACGAGTAGCATATCCTGAGAGGTACGTTGGTTAGTAACGGAGGGGGAGATGATCAAGTGCTTAATGAAAAAGACAGCTTCTTACCCTTACGACCACACTCTTAGTTTGGAACCCGCAGCACTTTACACGCGGACTGACTCGTATTTCCCCTGCCCACGTCACAGATCCTCGAGTAATATGGGAGGTATACATCATACCTTCGCCTATGATCATACTTTTATGAATATGGCTCCGAGGGCCGCCTTCGATATTCCCTAAAAGGTTTTCGGTTTCACTGTCAAGATACATAGCTGCGTCTTCCCCCGCAAAACTTGCATCTACAGATACTTGTCGTACAAGCAAGACTCGCACACTGGAAGACCGTTGCGAGTCAAAGGATTTGTTATCATGGTGGGTGCCATAACTTGATGACGACGAACGGCTAGGGATACGAGTCAAAGTGCCTTGAGACGCCCCGAAACCGGATGTCAAGGCCCGTGCCAATTTTTGACTTTGAGGGAGAAAATGAGAATTGAATTGCTGTTGTATCGCACCACAAATTGTAGTTAGATTATCTTTTCTGGTCCTTGGGAGGAACGAAGATAAAGGGGGCCGAGTATATACATCGATGACTGCTTCTGGTCCACATAATTTTAAATAAAATGGGATTGGAGAGCATATGGGGGTAACCTGGGAATTAGGGAGATAGAGCTGGATTTAATAATGTTTTTGAGTAAAGTTCTCTTTCTTTTTATGAAATCATTATCAACTTACTAGGCTTTGAAGTGGCTCTACGAATGGATTTCCCGATTCAATGGTCGCAAAGAATTTAGTAATCGGAGACTCTGATTTCTTTGATGACGGACGGAATGGAGGAGCTTGCGATGGGCGAGTACGGGGTTGATATTCAATCGGAGCCTTAAAAGTTGTGTTCTTCCTCCACTGGGCTTTCCGGACATCTCGAGTGCGCGTGATCGTGATACTTATCATGTATTTAACTTCACATCTGAACCCAGGCACACTAGGCAGGTCATCGGAAAAAGAAGGTGGAAGAGGGGAGAGTTCACCACCGGCCTCTCTGAAGTGCACCGGCAGTGTGGCCTTGAATAGAAATGATGGCGGGCAATGTCCAGGTACCGGAGCAAATGCACCAAAAGTATTTCGAGCTTCATTAGTGTAACCCCCAAGCCGATTAGGCGCATCCCAATTTACTAAATTTTCTGAAAGTACGGTAGTGCGTGAGGAACCGCTCCCACCAAACTCGTAGATTAACACATGTCCCTCTATCTGTAATAATGAACAGAAAGAAAAGAATAGAGTCAGCGCATCAAGATATGATGAGGAAGTATCATATCATGAGAAGATGATATCTAAAAAACGAGATGATGTCGCACCTTTGCTTCAACCTTCGTGATACTGCTTAGATTAGCAAGAGATATCATCCCATCAATAATCGCTCCACGCCCATAGACGGGAACACCAGAAGAAGCCTCTTGCCCATTTAGCGTCAGTGTGACATTTGAGTCTCGGATGGTCAACATATGTAGGGAGGGCTGTTGAATATGCGGACTCGAGTGTTTATGCTGCTTAATTTACCTACGTTAGATTTGCTTGTAGCCACGCAAACATGTCGCAAGTACCCACCGATACAGCCCTTGAGGGGTCTTTCTGTTTCGTCCCTGTAGTTGTTGAAGGTCTGACGATTGGTTCATATGGCTTTCGTATGGAGTCAGTATGGGGGGTTGAATCATATCCATTACGTTCATATCCAAAGGAGAGGTTGCATTAGCAAAGGGATGCCTATACATTCTGGGTGGGCCTTATAGTTATGAACAAGAGACAGTAAACCAGAGTTCAAAGGAGTATATATACTTAGAGGTGACGGCAGAGTCGGCTGAGAACTGGTACCCGATGACAAGGATTAGAAGTTCTTCGCCTGTAGTCAGGATCTGGACTGTAAGGTTCAAGTTAAAGAAAGAAAGTGTTGAAATAGCTCATTCCTATGGGAGAAGCCAGATGGGTCCGAGGGGTAGCTGCACTGGGAAGAGATTATCCCCGGAGTAGATATATCATAAGCCATTTTGTATATGTAGTGGGCATATTCCCGTTTCAGATCCGAAAAAAAGTGTGAGGACAAATTAGACTTCAGGGAATTCTCGCCACGGATTGCTTTACGGTGTAATTTGATGATCAAAGACTAGACTTTTATAATACATTCCCCTCGGACGGAGTATGATGAGTCTCAGTTCAAGCATCTGTAGGACTAAATTGATTCTCCCTTGATGGGAAACTTTAATGTTTTTGATTATCTTCCTATGTTCAACTGAATGAGAAGATCGAAAGCCGATCCATTTTTGTTAATGTCAACACTCTTCTCGAACAGTAGATTCCTGATATAGGAGTCTGCTTCATGAGAAAGTCTGTTCTCCTTCAGACAAGTGCTCTCGAAGAAGAGTGTGCGTTCAATGTCGAATCTGACTATAGCAATACAGACCTAGTTTTAGTCGGACACTGTCTCTAGGAAGCATGGCCTGTCAAAAAGCTGACCGGGAGGGATGAACTAATATCCAAAGAAACTAAGGAGCAGAGACAACGTCCGGTATTCGTGACTACTGAGGAAGTTTTGATAATCAGATCCTGAGAGTTAGGAATGAAATGAAAATAACGTGGGCGAATGATACGTGTGTGTTGGACATTTTGGTTCCGCAATCGAGAGCCCCTAATCAAGCCAGCTAGGTAAGTCAACAGCACACTGATGTTAGGCGTCTCTGTTCTTCTGGACCTGTTCAAGATACATTCAGCATGTACTAGGCTGCATGCCTTGACTACTAGTACATGCTACACGCCCAGGACAAGTTCCATTACATACATCCAACTTGAATTCAAAGGATGGGTTTTATGGCCTTGTCTTGGTGCTGCGGTGAGTTTTGTTCTTAGGCCTACCAGAACAATGTACGTGTACACTTGTGGATTCACAACAAGATAAAATCAATGAGCAAGGTTGTCAATCAACCATTTTTTTTGTTTATGTATCATTTTGATCCTTTTAGACAAACAAAGAGGCATTTAAGACCTGTAACGAGGTGGCTGGCCGCACTGTCTAAAGGCGGCCGAAGAGAAGTGTGTGCCCTACGAAGAGGTCATTTTCATGCAGATCATAGATGTGCTGGATGCAAATGCAATGCAAAAAGGCTTCATTCCTCCGTATATCATAATGCTATCAAATTCGTAATATGCGGACGGAACAGTCTCTGATCGGACTCGGAATGGGAAGATGTGAAAACTCGGGTCGCACCTTCGAGTTCATGAAATTTTAAAAACGCTTAGAGAGCCCAAAGCGCAGCAAAAACTTGCAGACACCATATGCTCGTATTTGTTGTTATGAATGAGGAGCGAGAACGGCATTAATTTTTTTGTAGGAATGGTAATTTGTGTTCTTTGTTTATTCGGCCTCCGTCAGTTAGCGTTGGAGCTGCACTGCTGCATATCTCGCGTAGACTTTGATCCCGAGCCCCTCTTTTTCTTTTTAAACCTCCATCATCTCCTTCCCCCAGCCCTCTTCATCTCTCGTTTTCTCACTCGCAAGTCGAACAGCCTTTCTCTCAATTATAACCATTCTTTAGTACACACAATCCATTTCTCAGGCAGTGCCTTTATAAACTTCTATTCTTTTCCTACTCGGCTTCAAGTGAGATATGCGCTTCACAACCTCTATTCTTGCAACGGCATCCTTTGCCCTATCCTTCCTCTCCCTGGGATTACAGGTACAAGGACACGGTTTCGTCGTGTCTCTTTCCGTAGATGGGACCGAGTATGCTGGTTCCAACGGCCCTGATGCAAGCTCCGATTCCCCTATACGCAAAGTGAGCCCTACTTGTCTCTAGTCTCAAAACGTATATTCTTTTAATAATACATCTTAGGTTGCTACTGGTGACCCCGTAACAGATGAGACCTCAGATGCTATCAAGTGCGGCACGAGTGCTGAGCTTGCTAGCGCGACTGCAACTGTTAACTCAGGTAGCGTTTTGGAGTTCCAATGGGCATCAGAAGGAGGGGGGAACTGGATACATAACTTTGGTCAGTTGTAATGATAGGCCTAAATGTCTGAAATGATTCATGTACTGACACAATCATTATTATTTTAGGACCAATTCTTACTTACATGGCTAAATGCTCAGGAGATTGTGCTTCTTTTACTCCTGATTCATCTACGGAATGGTTTAAGATAGATGAGCAGGGAGAAACTGTAGATGGAGACGGCTCGACTTGGGCTCAAGCAGCTCTCACGACTGGATCTCCCGCAACCGTCACACTTCCAGATAATATTGCTGCAGGCAATTACCTTATCCGTCATGAGATCATCGCTCTTCAGAATGCAGTCTCAGAAGGCGGAGCCGAGTTCTACCCAACTTGTATTCAAGTGGAAGTTCAGGGTGACGGCACGGGAACGCCTGACACGACGGTGAACTTCCCTGGTGCTTATTCGGCTACTGATGCTGGTCTTCTCGGCGATGTAAGCTTGTGCCTTTCGAATCTAGTGGATCAGTATGCTAATATACATTTATTTGCCAAATACAGTTCTATACTGATAGTTCTGATTATGTTTTCCCTGGAGGGGCAGTTGCCAACCTGGTTTCCAGCGGCTCAAGCTCGGGTTCCAGTTCCTCAGGATCCTCTTCATCGTCGACCAAAACTTCCACTAAGACAAGTGGAGGCTCATCGACCTCATCGACCGGTGCTACTATCTCTATTTCTGCTTCTATCGGTGTAGCCAACCCTGCTTCGTCACCTACTTCCACTTCAATCGCGGCAACAACCACTGCTGCTGCAACTAGCGCCTCTCCTACCTCGACATCTGGTGCTGTCTGCCGTAAGCGCAAGCGCTCGACAAAGAAACGTAGCACAAGGTCTCGCCGTAACGCAACAATCCCTGCTCCTGAGGTTGATCCTGCTCTTCTGAAGCGTGCAATGCAGCTTCATGGCAAACGCCGTCTTAGCAAGAATCACTAATCCTACTCTGACACCCTCTTCTCTCGTTTTCTCATGTTATTACTCACTTTTTTTCGTCTCAGTTAACGCGCTGTTGCGTCGTTGATTACACTGCTCTGAGGTCACGATCTTGATGATCTTTCATATACGATTGCATTGGCTTGCCTTTGCTTTATAAACCTCACAGGCTCGAGCATCAATTTTATACCATAACTGCAGACTTGATGTCATACCTTTATCTGTATTTATAGCTTAGAAAAATAGTCATGAATAACGGAGTTGTATATTTAATATGATGTACGTTGATTGAATAGCATCTCATTAGTAATCAGGCCAATAATCAGATTAGATAATCTAAAGATCGTCTCAAGGATGTAATCATCATTATTATGAGTATACCATCAGTCTAAATCTTGGAAGTAAGAAGTTGTGTACCAGACTATACTCACCTGCTTCTTGTATCAGGAGGATGCGCGATCTTCTGGAAGGAGGTATAGTCCGATTTGTGGGACTTTGTCTTAATTTGAATTTTTCATAATCACATAACTCATTAGTCCGTGTAAATCGATATAGTAGATGATTTCTAAAACCCTGGAACACAAATACACATATACGGGTTATGGAGAAGCCTCGTAATTCAGGACTGAGGCTCATTCATCAACGCTAGCACTAGTAATAGTACGTGTATGGTGGTAACCTTCCCATGCCAATAACATCATAAAACTCGCATGAAGTCATAGGCGGGGCGCCCTAACCCCGCCTGAAATGCTCTGAAGCCATAATGTCTTACAATGTATAATCTTTAATTTGCCGCCAAATATATATGCCGAGTTCAAAAGTGTTCTAGTTTTTCTACAGAGTAGTACAGATGTGTCAAAGAAGGGGTGCATATAGGATCATAGCATGGATGAAATTGTGGCGAAGGCCTTGGCTCTCGCATCGTATGATACTATGAGTATAGTCGTATGGTCAAGCATAGGGTCAACACTATCTATAACTACCTACACTTAGTGATTTACACTATGATAGTTAGTGAAAGGCCACATCATGATTATCAGCTTATAAAAAGGGCTACCTTAAAGGATCAGCACATGCTTAGTCAACGCCAGATGAGGAAGGAGGATGAATTAACACGCTCCGACTTTCTAATGACTCAAATCACAAAAATGTTGTCACTACAATGTCGGAAATTTGATTCAACCACTGGCGTAGCCCCACATCAATTCAAAAAAGGCTTTGAGCTTATTTCTCCGGTAACGACGATTGTCAAGTCATCAACTTGCTTTCCGGGGGCTGTATAAAAGCTTGACATACGTCGCACTAAATCCACACCTTCAAGTCATACTCTAATAATTTAACATCTGAACGAAAGTCATCTTAGTACTAGCACTATGTCAACTAATTCTGAATGGACACCTTCGTCTTGGAAATCAAAACCTGCTGCGCAGGTGAGTGTTACAGAGTCCTTCTAATATTAACACTGCCTTGACACAATTATGTTTGCAATAAATAGAGCGTAAGTTATCCCGATGAAGGACATCTACAGCGGTTGGTAAAGTTACGCATATACACAACTATTCTCTGACATATAAATCAGTGTACTCGATCGTGTATCAACCCTGCCTCCGTTAGTCTCACCTGGTGAGGTATGACATTCTCCACCTCCTGGAATCCGAATTGCAGATACATATACTACTATAGATCGAGCGTTTAAGGTTCCAGCTTGCTGGCGTTCAGCGTGGCGAAGCTTTCCTGCTCCATGCCGGAGATTGTGCGGAAAGCTTTGATGCCTGTACATATGAAAATATATCTGCTAAACTCGGTCTCATCCTATCGTTCTCTCTCATCCTTGTATGGGGTGCAAGGCTTCCTGTTGTGAGTACTCTGGTTAATACAGTATAATCATGTATCTTAAATTGAGTACTTGATATATCTAGGTTAGAGTAGGGAGAATTGCAGGACAGTATGCCAAACCACGAAGTAGTGCGACAGAAAAAGTAGATGGTAAAGAGTATTGAGCTTCAGGTTAGCATCTATATTTGAATAATGATGCAGCTGCTAATTGTTATATCCGATAGAGGAGACAATGTCAACTGGTTAGTGGATTTTCGTCGTGTATTATAGATTTAGATCTTTGACTTTATACTAGTTTGGATCCAGATCGTCGTATCCCCGACCCAGAACGTCTTTTAAGGTACGATGATATGTCACTATATATCCTCAAAACTCAAGCTAATATAATATTTTTAGTGCTTACTTCCATTCAACTGCAACGCTAAATTGCTTGCGATCTTTACTGTCTTCTGGTTTTGCTTCCTTGCACCACCCAAGAGATTGGTCTCTGTCTCATGTACGCTCGCCAATCTTGCGGGACGAGTTTGAAAAACTTTCAACGGGTCTTGCGGATGCGCTTGCATTCAGCAACACGATTGGTGTGGACTCAGGCCGTGAGGCAATGCCATTTGAACAGAGTGGAAAACCCGGCGTACTAGGCGAAGTCGATTTTTACACAAGGTGATTCAGAATCATCTACTACCTTCTTTTGATCTTTAAATTGACTGCGGACTAGCCATGAAGGTTTAATGCTTGGTTATGAAGAAGCGCTTACACGTTTACTCCCAGTGCCAACCTCGCTTCGTAACGATGTCAAGGATGTGCGCCACGTGGAGACAAATAAGAACAAAGATAGTATCCCTCATGCTTATTACAATACGTCCGCTCATTTCGTCTGGATTGGTGATCGAACTCGTCAACTTGATGGTGCCCATGTTGAATACTTCCGTGGTATCCGGAACCCAATCGGTATCAAAGTCGGACCATCTATGAAAGGTGATGAGCTAGTAAATTTGCTTGATAGTCAGTCAAATATCACTTTATCAGATAAATCTTCTTTTGCTGATTGATATGTTCTCAAGTCGTGAACCCCGATCGCGAAAATGGCCGTGTGACGCTGATTACGCGCTACGGAGCTGGTAAGGTAGAAGACTACCTTCCTTCCCATATTTCTGCAGTTCAGAAATCAGGACATCCAGTAGCCTGGATTTGTGATCCTATGCACGGAAAGTATGTCTTACAAAGCTAACTCCTCTTCTTGCTACTTATTATCATAATATGGCTTTGTAGTACTCAGACTTCATGCTCAGGCCTGAAAACACGACATTTCGGTTCAATTGTAAGCGAATTGACTACATGTATGCGCGTACATGCAGAAAACGGTTCCTCGCTTGGAGGAGTCAGCCTAGAATTCACTGGAGAATTCAACGATGAGGGATTCAGTGTTACGGAATGCCTTGGTGGAAGTATGGAGCTCAATGAAGAGCAGTTGGAGTTGCGCTATCAGGTATGTTGAAAAATTAATGTCGTCTTATAGTTGAGGGTTATCTCATACTTTGTTTACCAGTCCTTCTGTGACCCTCGACTGAACTTTGAGCAAAGTCTTGGTATGTATCAATCTGAATTCTGTTCCTAGTACCCTCTCTCATCCATCATGTAGACCTCGCGTTCTTAATTTCAAATCACTTCAAAAAGCAACGTGCTGGGGTTCAGTTTGGTTCTACTCAGCCAGATGCACTCCTTGCCGAGTTTTTAAAACGTAAATGAGATTAAATGACATGGCGAAATAACAGCACAAACATCAAAATGTAAGAGGTATAATTTTTTAAAATGTGCCTTGTTAAGTCCATACAAAATGCAAGAAATGTGTAATATTACAAGCAATAGTTTTTTAATGAGATATTTTGGGTAAAAAGGGAACACCAAGAAAAGCGGAGTGGATCCTTGTGAGTGTCTGCCAGAGAATGAAAATGAAGAAGTGCAATAGCAAGAAGTGTAGTGTGTGTAAAAATTAGGAAAGAGATTCACGGAAGGGTGTAAGACATCTCGTCTCTATTTAAGCTCATGACACGTGCGTATTCTAACCATAATCTAAAAACGTGAAGTAAGCTATCTGATACTTGTGTGTTATCCGGTTATTTCTTACCTGAACATATATGCAGTAACATCAACGTCTCTCCAGTACCTTCGGGCCCAGTCTCTTCCAGCAAAGGCGATTTCTTTGGCCATGTCCTCGTGTGCACCCTCTCCACTTTGATCACCAGCAAAGAATACAAGAGAGTCATATAAGTCTGAGTAATCGAGTTGTATAGGCACGTAGTGCAACCAAGGTTGTACCCGGTCTAGCCACCATTCAGGGTAAATGGTTGACTTGAACACGAGAGAATGAGAGCTGATTAACCGACGGAAACGTGAACTCCAGCCATTGCCATCAACGTCAAAAAGATATTTGTATCGACCAGCTCCGCGAGGACCAGCCTCCACCCGTTCTCCCCAAGGTAATTCTTGCGCAAACACGTCACATACAGTGCCTTCGCAACCACTTACAGGGCTTACAAAGCTCACATCCATAAAAGCATCGTTCAGTCTATACCTCGCATAGGACTCAGGTTCACCAACGGGGATATCTGCAGACTCCGTCGGACGTAAGAAAGATACATAATAGAAATCGGAGTTCGGGTCAAGTAGTTTTCTATCCATTATTGCCCCGGTGTAGTTGACTAGTCTAACACGGTGGCTCTGGCGCCAGTTCACACCGTCGTGATGCCACATTCCCGTTGGTGTACCCCTCCAAAATAGACGGTCGTCATCCTTATCTTCCCACCTTGGATCATCCTCGGAGAACTCGGCGGCCTGGGCGAGAGATGTTGCTCTGATGTCTGCGTGTAATAGTGTAGCACAGTTGCTTAACTGAGGAGAGGGGAAGCGATCGGGCGCAGGACCTGCTCCCCAGGAGACGAGGCTTGCGTGCATTGATATGAGTTGGGGATGGTAACACGGATCCATTGCTGCACGATGATCAAAAATAAATGTCTTTTCTGTTTGAGGCTTTGGATTATCACCACCGTCTGGAGGGTTCATGTAAAGAGGGGAGTCTCGAGGACAGGCAACAGACCAGCCTGTTCTTTCCTGGGGTGGAAGGTCCTCCATCCTTACATCTGGAGATTTATTGTCAATGATAATGTATGAAAGTCGAAGCAATCAGAATACTTACAAGCTCCGTTCTTTGCTGCTTCTGTCGTGGCTTTCCTCCAAGCCCAATCTTGGAGTTCATTTGGGTTATCATGTGGGCTAAACGTAGCGCGAAATGGAGGAATGTACTGATAGACGTCTCCGAGAAGATCGCTTTGAGCTTTTGCGCCATATGATAGGAAATCATCCAATCGTCCCATGTTTTGCTCACTGATAGAAAAATTGAGAACTGTAACAATACTATCCTCAGATAATTTTCCGATGGTGTAGGTATCTTGGTGTGCCTCCCAATCTAGCTGCAATTCCTGTAGATCTTCAGGATGAACGCCCCAATAAGGCTCAAGATCAAGATAGATTTGATCATATTCATCCGGAAGTTGAATGTCATGTTTCTGCACATAATCCCACCTTTAAGTATTAACATTAAGAATGACGGGACACTAACAGTAAGTATGATCCAACATACCAATGGTTAAAACCTTTCGGTGGTGACCTCCCATAGCGGCGTTTGTACTCTTTTACCGCTTGGCGGAGAGTTTTGCTTGCTCGTTGGTGTTTTCTATTCCATTCGATTTTAGCCCTTCTAGTAAGATCATAGATAGGGTGCACACCCTTGGGATTCGTAGTAAGTAGACCATTGCTGTTGAATATATGCTTGGGCAGATTGTTCGGTTCTTCATCAATGTACTCCTCTTCTAATTCCCAGATATCATCTTCGACTTCTGCGAGTTCTAGTGGCTGAATATCTGGTATAGCCTGATTTTCATGCGCTTCGAGTTGTCCCTTAACGAATTCTTCGTTCACAGCAGTTTGGGTAGGTTTTGGCTTTGCCCATGGTGTTACTACTTCTAGGTACCTTGAGAGTCGTTGATGATCATTGCCGCGAAAAGTTCCGTGTTCATGTGATGAAGATGGATCGGCATAGAAAAACGGAAATGCAATGACAACAAGAATCAAAGTACAGAGGGCTACCACTCGAGTTCGTCGGCGCAGTACAGGAATCAGAGTAGAGCTTGTCGTGTGCCGCATGAGAGAAATAAGAGGTTGTAGCAATTGAGACAGGGGAGATTATTATACAGATATAATGGGCCCTGCCATCAAGGCGCCAGACCATTGAGATCACCTTCTCCGGGAACTCCAGGCTAGCGGCATTTAGGGACTGACGAGACTCGATTCTCGTATGTAACGTGTACCTGATCCATTCAAACTACGTGTAATTAGTTCTATATTTGAAAAAAGGAGGTTGGGGTAGTGTGTTGATCAAGTCCTTTTGCACTGAAAAACAGGTGAATTTTTTTGCTGGTCTTCGAGTTTAATTTTCTAAGAAATATTCCATATCTCGTTTTCGTTGCGGTATTCGGTGGGGGTCTGTTTCGATAAAGACATGTTCCTCGAGAGCACATGGGTGATATCATGTAGAAGGCGGTACCAATCCAGTTGCGGAAATATCAGGGGGCGGGCAAAACAAATTGGATCTTAGCAGCTAAAATTAAAGATAAATTGCTTTTCCCAGTTCCCCATCTCTTCATTCTAGCCTTCGGTTCCTATCCACTCGCTACATATATTTCTACAAAAAAATCAGGGTTGCATTTATATACAAAACTGAGAGGCTTATTGTAAAAATAAAAAAAAAAACTAACCCACATTTATAATGAATGAACGACGAACTAAATATGAGTTTTCCCTCACTTTTTATGTTACATTGCCGCGTGCCGGAAGAGAGACTCGTTGCGTAGCTGAATTAGTCAGCAAAGTGTCTGCAATTCATGTTCAGAAGGAATAGAAGAGTAAATCATAAAACTTCACTCTCGTCCATCCAGATTTCATGTTTTTAAAAATCAAAAAGTCAACAAGGGAGTACTAGCTCAATATATATAATGGTACCAAGAAAAACATGTCTTATCATGAGATATAGCTAAATAATTTAAAGTCTTGGTGCTGGTGCTAGGTAATAAGCTGTATTATCAAGCATATATGATATAAGTATAAAAACCAAGGGGATTGCTATCTATTTCCTGACTTAAAGCTAAATATCTTTTTACTATTAGTATCACTTTACTACACTTTCAATACAAATTTGTCTTTACTACCATTTGTGGAAGCCTAAAAAATTCGGATTGAAAAGAGGAGGAACAATATTACGTAACTAGAGAGGATAAATTTTTTCTAATATCGTGTGAGAATGTGCTACCCCTGATATAGTAATTACAGCCACAGACGCGCCAACTCCGACTAATTCTGCCATAAGCCGAAAAACACGGTCGCGTTGGGGACTTCCATGTTCATATAGTTTTTACTCGTAACATGACAGGGGAAACCTTTATAGTGGGTCTTCAAATAGTTATTTGTTTTTCTACTGACTGAGATACATTCTGTTTTGAGCTGCCTAGTGATTACACGTTCTCCCCGGCAGGGTCATGTTTACCCAAACGAGTCTATCTCGTATAGAAAGATTAAGCAAACTAGCTGAAAATCGTGATCCTGATAATTTTAATTTGTACATATATAATGGTACATTATTTCAACTCTATTTTTCTTAGCATGCTGCTTACTAGCGTGTCCATAGACTTCCACTCTTATGCGATTCTCGATCTCATTGACAGGGAGATGAGTTCTGTGCACGCACTTGTCATCAAGAAGAATTGGAGGGAAGCTTGGAGTGCCATATACGCGCTTTCAGAGTTCCGAAATATGTACTCTATCTGGTACAGTGAGTGTTGTCAGAGCTGCACATAGCTGGTCCTAACGTGCATTTTAACTCAGTGGCCGATGATGGTTATCGGGTAGGCGCCATGGAAACGGCATACGGTGCTCTTCTCGTGAATATTATTAAAGAGCTCTCAGTAAGGAATCGTCTTAATGAGGAATGTATTCCGGGTCTTGAGGGTGTCTTGAAGAGTATGGCGAAGTGGGGTACTACAATGACAGAATCCAGGCTTTACTGCAAAGTCATCAAGGGGTTTCGGAGAAGGCTCTATGAAGACGCGACACCTGATGAACAACTTCGTAGAAAAGAGCAGATTTTTGCGGCATATAAAGCGTTTTATGAGCAACTTAGTACCCGAGAACGAACAGAGGGTGAGTTCATGAACCCAGAAAGTACCAAAGCAACCTATGGGGGCAAAGTGGCCCGTGACGGAGGTGATGATGAGGACGAGGATGAAGATGAAGATGAAGATGAAGAAGATGAAGATGAAGATGAAGATGAAGATGAAGACGAGGAAGAGGAATGGACGGAAGATGCTTTGACATCAATTATCTCAGCTGAATATCCAGAACTCAAAATAACACCAACCTGGAAAGAGTATAGAAGGTGAGATCAACTTTCTATCCTTTTTTCCCGTTACCGACATCGGTGTAGATACGTGCAGGAGTCTCCAAAGTATCCAGTCCGCGGGCCAGCTAAGTGGGACTTGACTAAATGGACCATGGCAGAGAAAAAAGAATTTTCTCTAGGTGAATGAATTTGCGCAGATTCTGAGTAAAGAGATTGTATTGTTGGATGTGGAAGACCGGTCCCATAAATCGCATTTTTTATGTGGTTTGGCTTACATCGTATGCCACTGCGTCAGAGCTAGATATCATATTTTCTTTTACGATACCCCCTCTTGTTATACTATATGGTGTTATATTGAGATGTTGCATTCTAATATTCTCCAAATTCGGGCTTGAAAGTTGTATCCTCATTTTTTCTCGGTTAAGTGTAATTGACAATGCACTACGTTCAGTTAGAGAAGATATAACCCACAAGGACCTTTAGTAAAAGCGGACCGGAGTGGTTAGGTTTCCACGCTCTACGTCTCGAGAATATGATGGGCAAGCACGCCCGGTTCATATAGATCATTCCAGGTGCGGAGAAGAAGCGCTAAGAACCCGGACTGGACACACGATCTCGTTCACATGACAAAAAGTGTTATGTCAATATAAATCGAATTCTCTAGGAGGTGATAATAACAAGCTAAGAGCGCGCCCTCGATGAAAAAAGTCGTTTTTACTCTCGTTCTATATGCTGCCTCGGCTTTGGTTTACTCTGAAAAGACTTCTGGTCGAACTGTTTTGGGCAGTGAGAACCAATCCTTAAATTCATCCAATCCTCTCGATTTCGTGAACTTGTTTATTGGGACAACAAACGGTGGTAACGTATTTCCAGGTATGTATGTAAAATCTTCAATCCCAGTCTCTCTAAGAAGGAATTATAACATTCTGATAGGAGCAACGTAAGTTACTTCAGTCCCTGTTTTTGTGATCTAGTGAAGGGATGAGATAAATCAAAGTGTACCCCATGGTCTCGTAAAAGTCGGGATGGACACAGACTCCCCTCATAATGTAAGTTTCTCTACTATGTGGCTTCGGACTAGTTTTTCCATCTGGGTAGACTATTTCCTTCGTTTAGAGTTGTAAGTTGGATAATAACGTGGTGAAGCACTAAAGGGCTAGAACACAATGATCGGAACCTCCCACGGGAGACATAACCACGTGTATGCCGATCAGATAGATAGATCCAGACTCCGAGGCTTTAAGCATTCATATTTTACTTTGTTTATATCTTTATTCACGTATTGAACTAAGTGTTGATATATAGCAAGCCGGGTATGATGCAAATTCTACATTTAATGCCACTGGCTTCTCTCAGCTGCATGATACTGGTACTGGAGGGGTTTGTACAACAAATTAATGTAGTCCTTACTCACAACACTGAGCTACTATTGACATATTGTAGGGAGTCCCACTCTCGAATTTTAAACTTTGGCCATTTGCATCTTGCAATTCACATTTGAGAGTTGTCAGACATCTATTAGTGGAAGAAAAGCTTTAAGAAAAATTTTAGAAGATGGTAAACCACCTTGTACCTTAATATCTCACTGATACTAGCTGATCGATATTAAAATGAAGGCACACCAGATGATGGTGAATAGAAATTGACCTTTACTCAGTTAGCGGGTAAAACTAACTAAAGGGAACTGTTTCAGCTGCGACTCCGGGATACTTTTCTACTAATCTTGTAGGCCTAGTTTTTTTTTTCCTCCCCTGGGTAATCACACTAACTTATTCTAGTCCACTGGTGTCCGGGTGGAGTTAACTTCGACCCGAAGAACAGCCCTTCACCGATACACGTTTCCTGTCTCCTCTGATCAACCGAGGATCGTGGTAGATATTACAAATGATGGACAACAAAGCAGTACGAATCCGTTTATGACCATTGATCCTAATAGCGGTCATGTCATAGGTACCAGCAATACTATATTTTTGAAGATTCATTAGATAATATATTGTCAAGGTGGAGCTGAATTCGCTGCATCGTTTGGTCCTGGTAGATACTCAGTGTTCGCGTGTTTCGACTTTCGTGGCGATGGATATAATTTTACTGCGCCTACTGAATATGGGACTTGGCTAGGAAACTTCCCCGTGAGATTTGCGACGAACCTTCAGCAAGTCTACTTTGGTATGTGAACAAGACCCGAGCTAGACCTACACTACAAAACATAGTCTAATTTACCTTCAACAGGATTTATCTCAGAGCTAGGAGCACTACTCACCTTTCCCCGGAATCCCGATCCCAAGTCAACGACCACGATTCTTGCCCGTGTTGGGGTTTCTTTCATATCTACAGATCAAGCATGCTCTAATGCAGCATCCGAGATACCTGATTTCGACTTTGATGAAACGCTTGCCTCTAGCGAAGCTCAGTGGCGGGATATTCTTGACCGCGTTCAAGTGAAAACAGACAATGTAGATCCCGAGACTATAGAACTTCTTTACTCATCAGTAAAGTGCCTCCTTTTACCTCTATGATTCTAATATACTAATTTTGCGCCAGTTATATAGGACCCATATCTCTCCTGCAGATTGTGAGCTTCATATGAATAGCAGTCAGGGAACTAGATAGAATAAACAGTATCACATAGATACTGATGAAAATCCCAAATGGAACTCAACAGAGCCATACTTTGACTCGCTATATTGTAATGTATGGAGCTGCGATTTAAACTCTGTATGTCTTTGGTCATTTCTCTCTAACTATTACACCCTAGTGGGACACTTTCCGAACCCTTTATCCTTATATTCGTTGCACGACCCAGAGACCTTTTCCCGAATTGTACGTGGTCAGATCAATATACAACAACACGAAGGTTTGCATATTCTCGTCGATTGTTATTACATATAGTCAAATTTCATTATCTAAGGATGGCTTCCTGAATGCCGAGGTGCTACTTCCCAGCATTTCATACAGGGAGGTAGCAGTGAGTTTGAGTGTATTCGTTTGCTGCGAGTTCAATACGTAACTTTACATGACAATAATAGATGCTGACCCAATCCTTGGGAGTTTTTTGTGAAGTAAGTGAGCAATATACTCAAGAGTAGAATATCCTTTTACCTTTTCCGTAGATTCCACAGCTTTTCTGAAGCACTGAATGTTTCTTCCACTGATCTTTACAATGCATTACTTGCGGATGCTGAGAATCAGCCCCCGAATTGGGATCTTCAAGGACGCCAGCAAACATATGGAAACTCCTAGGTAATTTCCCATCGTTAAGGTCCTCCTCGAAGTCTATATGTACATATACAATAGGTTATATTCCTGGAGATATCTGGGAATCTAGTGGGACAAACACAAAACAAGTGTCTAGGACACTTGAGCATGCTTTTGGAGATTTTGCCATAGCTCAGGTTGCTCAAATATTAGGGAAGACGGATGATGTCACGAAAGTGGGTATTCTTTTCAAAATCTTCCAAGTAACAAATATATATATGCTTATACTCGAAGTATCAAAATCGTTCTTCGAATTTTGTTAATGTCTGGAATCCAAATACTACGGTTCCTGATGGTCCAAGCTTCGTCAAGGGGATGATGCAGGTAAGTTGATTACTATAGTATCAAACTGTACCTACCTGGTGAATCCTGACTAGAATGATAGCCTCGATTTGCAAACGGTACCTTCAACCATACAGATCCCCGGCATTGTAGCGTGAATGATCCACTTATGTCCACGTGCTTTTTAAATGCCGCCAATCGGGACGGATTCTATGAATCATCTCCACTAGTCGTACGTTATGCACTACTATGACAGATAAACGAATACTGATTGTAGGTATAATATTAGTATTCGCAGGTATAAAACCTCATAATTTACTTAATATGTGTCCTTCACTCAAGGGTTAACCGTAATCTCTAATCAGTTTGTCCCCCATGACACTGCTCGTCTCATAGGGCTACAGGGAGGAAACGAAAATTTCATCTCTCGCCTAAACTTTCTCTTTGAGGAGGTATGAGGTTCTTCTATGATCGATTCTTGTATGAAATACTGTACTCACTCTGGTTTAGAACTACTTCGACGTCACAGATGAGCCATCACAACAGATACCGTTCATGTATCACTACGCAGATCGCCCTGGCTTGAGTACACAAAGGTCACGACAGATCATAGCTTCGGACTTCAATACTTCGATCAATGGAATACCTGGGAATGATGGTAACTACACTTAACCTAGCTCGATCACCGAATGCAATGATAGACGCTTCCTATAGATTCGGGAGCTATGGCGAGTTATGCATTTTTCTATCTTTCTGGACTCTACCCAGTTCCAGCGACTCGCCAATTCCTGCTTTCATCTCCTTATTTCCCTGAGATATCCTTCTTCAACCCACTTTTTAACTCTACGACAACTATCGTCGCACACGGATTTACAGGTATCCACCTGATGGGACTAGCGGTAATGTATTTGTGAAGGTCAGTTCTCAGAAATCTACATGATATATTTCATATCATCTAACTTGAGAAGAGCGTTGTCGTAAATAAGCAGGCATATAAATCAAATTGCTACTTGGACTGGGACGTTTTTGAAGGAGGTTCCACAGTTGAGTTAACTCTTACAGATGATATTAGTCTGGGATGTGGAGGAAATCCAGATTCTTTGCCCCTTCCCTTTCAACGGGGGCTTTACTGATTAAAATCCGGTTTAACATGGAGAACGCCGATGAGTAGATGAAAGTAAATATGTTTGTGTAAGTGTATTATATGCGTTCTCCTATCACATCGATAAGCAATCTAAACTAGAGAAGACAACGAGAAGGCTCAAATCAACGGGTCTTAAGTATACGTTTCATATTAGTACACCGGTGTACATTCAGAATAATAAAGAGAAGGATACAGATTGAGGAAGTTACGACTGTAATGCAGTACAGAAGAAAGACCATTTTACTAAAAATCCACAAATTGAGCAGCATATTTTGTACGAATCATGGCGGGAAACTTGATGTAAGCCTCCGCACAGGTCCTGGAACTCGGAAGCGAGGACGCCATGAAGCCCTCCTTTTTTGTTTACCATGTTGGGTATCACCCGGAGTTCCCATATTTATATCTTCGTTTAAGGTCGAACCCGCATCAGACCTCCCAGATTCAACATCACTAGCTTCTTGTTATTGTCCTCTCTTCTCCGTCCTAGAGATTTAATGGTGTCATAGGAGAACTGCCACCATCGCATAAACGTGATTGATTTCCAATGAGTTTTTTGATTGGTCTCCCATCCAGTGACTACAGTCCAGATAATCAGAGGAAGTACGAATATCCATGCGGCCCCGAAAATTCCTCTTGTCAGGTTGTCGGGTTGTCCGTGTATCTTCTGAAACGATGCAATTGCGATTGAGGCGAGGAAGATACCATACTAAGGAATAAATTTTAGTCAAATACCCATTTGATGAGAGTGATCAACCTACCCCCACATGAGCAAAGCATACGGAAGGCTATATTGGATCGCCATGGTCTCTAATCCAAGTTGTTTATGCTCCCTCTGAGACAAGTAAAGCATCTAGTAATAATCCGGAGTCTGAGCAAGTCACTATATTACGCTATGATACAAAGAGGATCTCACCGCGTCATGCGCAGTATATTCGTCGTTCTTGGCACTAGTCCGAATTTGCCGTACTAGCAAGAGACCAACGATGATACTCCCAAGACTGACAACAATGGAGACCTTGAGATTAAAGAGACATTAGTAGTGAGAATCGATGATAGTGTCTAATAAGATGCCTACCAGGCTAGCTATAGCTGCCGATGTACTGTAGCTATTTTCTGATTTATTCTGATTAATCAGAGGCCTTATGAGTTACATGTTATAACGCACGGTCGCTGATAACAATAGGCACAGAAAGTATAGCCACATTGGCATTTAGCAACACAGTTGACTGTTGAGTCCAGTCGTGATTTCTCTTTCTTGTCTTTGAGGACGGTATCATTACTTACTGTCAACACAAATCCTTCCCAGTCACGTTCTAGTTTTTCCTGATATATGTTTTTGTAAGACTAATATACTATGAAAAGTAGTCTGATAGACACTCCCTACCTGAAAGACTTCCATCTTCTATCCTTGATAATACCGTCGACCCATAATTTCTCAAGTCCTTGAAAGTAATTAATGTACAATCAAAAAAATGACGATGAATGAGAGGGATTCTTACTTCCAAATGTGTCTCTGGTGCATAGAAGAGTATAGGTGATAAAATCCTGACTAACCAAGATCGATTCTTTTTCTTGTTTACGTCCCTCGAACACTCTGTGTTGCGGTTAAACGAGCTCCGTTGAACCCATAGAAATTGCAATTCCGTTCATTCGCTTCAATGCCAGTCAGATTTCGCACGCTTCAATTCAATAAACTATGACCCACCAATGACAGCCATTAAACGAGCTAAACAAACATTGACGACGATGACGAGAACTAGTAAGTATCAATACTTGTACTATGTGAATTACACTTACCATAGCCGAAGACGATGTACTTAGATGCGGACTCGAACTTCTGTAATGCTGAGCACAAAAAATCACAAACAATGATGAGCTCGGGGATCAAGACGTTGGTGTGGAGTAATACTTGCAATGCAGATGTTTCAGTGAATTCAATAATGAGCTACATTCAGATTCATTATACGGGCAGTCGTATCTGCTGATGAGAGGAGATCTACTACATTGTTAGAAAGAGTCCACCCATCTAATCTCTGATGGACTTACCTATCTTCGTATAGTTCAGAAAACTCATAACCTCCACCAATATACCCTCATCATGAGGCCGATTTGGGAAATGTTCAATATGTTGCCAGAATTCATAATCCAGAGTATGACCTATATGTAATTCTTATGAGAAGATTGTATGGTTCAAGTATTATAAGACTCACAAAGTTGCAAACGTTCCTCAACGCTACAATTCTCACCAAAATCATATTCCTCAAGCCAGAAGATACCACGACGTTTCAGATCGACCATATAATACGACCAGTCGTTATCAATCTCCAACACGACTTCGACCTCGTTATCTTCTATTGACCCCTTATTATCTGCAACTTTCAATGTTCCATCATAGGTAAGCCGACCTGCTCTAGATTCTATTTCCCGGATAAAGTGTAGCAAATCATTGTATGCATCGTCGTTCCAGATATCAGCCTCAGTGAGATATGTGAAACGACCCTTATATTTATAATATGGTTGTCCCTCTGGATGTACATTATACTCCCAAGGCTCTCTACTTTGATCTCTGAAAAGTGAAGGATCAGATTGTATAACTGACTCTGAGAGGATAGTAATCACTTATAGGATATGAAAGTTCCGATGGGATCAAACTTAAGCGATATATTCTTGATCCTCTTAGTGAAGATCAATAAAGGGATTAAAGATAATTAAATCTGGACATACATCACGACTTCTCTATCATAGCGAGGCCGTTCCGATGGCAGTGTGCAGTAGATACTTTTATCACATATAGATGAGAGCGTATCTGGTTCTGCAGTCAAAGATTTCGGAGATATGCATATTTTCCCGTCATCTCTTTCAATATATGAGCAGGCTTCTGGTATCATCTGGAGGGGAGAGTGAGAAACTAATGTGCTTTCTGAGAGTGGAGATCGCGGGTTTGAGGGAGAGAGGGAGATGTCTGTATCGATAATGGATGAGCCAAGAGTATGCCAAGCTTATAACTTGTTGCTGTTTCGTAGGTCTCTGTGATAAGGATATAGCCGACGTAAGCTGAACATCATCACCGTCATGTCCATTAATCGGCTGTTCATCAGTGTGGGTTCCCAATCCGGATTTGCTATAAGCTCTTAGTTTATAGATTCTTGAGAGAATGGAGAGAAGCCAGTGAAATGATCCCTTTGCTTTCAAAAGTAAAATAACAAGTAGTCTCTTACAAAGTCTTACGGAAGACACTGTAGACATTATGGTAGCAAGCAAGTCGATGTATGGATGAGCAGAACCTTAGCCTGATTGAGAGCGGTGCGTGACTACATCATAACTTAAATAAACTGTATTTATCCTAAGAATCAAAACCTACCTCGAGGCCTAAGGACGACCCATCAGCACTGCCCGGATTACATAGCAAATATAAATATTAAGTATCTTCCTCGAGATAAGAGAACTCGCGAATGCATAATCTATGCTGAAAACAGCCTACTCATAGCTTGGGCTACGGTCTATACAGTCACTCTATAAGCCTGTAAATCTTCAAGGCTAGTGGCTTAGGTCTGACAGCTATAATAGGTGTGAAGTCAGCACAAAACGTGATTTACAACTCTCAAGGCTAAAGAATGATGTCGGCTGATTTGTCAGCTGACGTAATACTAGTTTTATTAGAAATCTCAATATTGAATAGGACTTGATATTTCTCAAAGCTGACCCGCAATTCTCGAATACTAACCGAAGATCTTCACGGCCTCTCAAAACTGGGTACAGAGAGAGTTTCTGAGGAACTAGAACTTTACACCTACAACAATAAAGGAGACTGCTAGTACGGTAGGTTCTACTTATCATACTGTTGCTCATATCAGATAAATTTACTTTGTAATCCTTCCCACATATTTTCTTCAGATATTTTGGCTCTTGAAGCTTTTGCCATTTCTTCAGGCAAATTACTGTAATTGACGTATATGACCACTGCAATCGCTTTTTTTTTGCACTAGAAGGGTGGATAGATGATAAGTAAGACCATGTCTTTGAGGCTAACACTTGAATTATCTTACCGCAGAAGAGCAAGAACGGCATAGCTATTATCCAACCAAAGGTCTCCACTACAAGAGAATAAATCAATGAAAAAAGCATATACTATCATAAAGAAAGCTCCAATTTACGCATTCGCAATTTCTCATCCTTGATTCCGCCTGGTGACCGTAAATCTTATTGTGAATTATTATGTTATTTACACATTCCCGATTACATATAGAGAAAACTGAAATTGTACTTACACGTATGCAATAGTCGGCCTCTTTCTCGTTTTCCAATACTCTCCCAATGATATTCTGATGAAATTCTACCTGAACCATTACGCACAAAACTCTACTTTTATATAATAGTAAAGAATCCCTGAAACTGCATAAATCTTGACTAATATCTTGACTGAGTTGACCTGCACATATCTAGCCTTCAAGATACGAAATCAAGGATAGGAAAAGTATACATAAGAACTGTGGTGTGTTGATAACATCATCCTACCAGTTATAGATGTTGGTGAACGAAAATCTTCCATGCTGACGAATGGAGCGTTATTCTGATTAATTCTCGATAACAGTCATAAATATCATTACTAGTTTAAGTGCTTGATCCTTGGTTTTCAAACTTTCAAAGAGTAGTCAGCTGAGTGCATCTGAAGGACTGTGCCATTAGTATAGTCTTGGTAAGGTTTCTCGTCAAGTAACATGAAAATAGGGCACTGATAGGAGTACATATAGCCTAGTACTAAAATTTCTCTCATTTGTAGAAGACTTTACTCTATTCTCCCAAAGAAGTATTCAAATGCAAACTCTTCTGCCGAGGGCAAATTTTGCGATACATCTAATAAAGAGAGATTGCCTAACTCCAAGAAATGTATAATATCCATGTTCACGACTGTGAAAATCATTTTTGGCGTCGAGGGTTGATTTGAACTGATGATGACTACGTAGGATCTGGAGAAGCCGCAAAGTCACTATTAAGACAATACTTAATAATTACTAAACTCGTGAAGAGATACAACGGAACTTAGCGAATGCTATCTCGGGATGAACTGTAGGCTTTAGACTAGGGAATTGTACCTCGATCCAAGATGACAACGGAGGAACATCGTCGACGAAATAGCTTGCTTCGGGATCATTATAGCTGAAAGTGATGATACAATGTTACTAAATCTTGATCAAGGCCAAAAGGAGTATTGGGGTTCGATGTATGCACTTAACCCTTTAAGATGGGCTCCATCGAGGAATTGGCCTTCGGAGGTTTCACATTCTCAAGCACGCACAACAAGAAGAGCTTTCTGACATGTAATGATCGTATTTTATGCGAAAGCTTTTGCACAACACTTCAATTGCGTTCCTACCATTCATTGTACTATCCTCGGCAGTCTCTGTGTATCTTTGGCACAACTTGAGCTGTGACTACAGCGACAGCAGTCATAATCAATGTCCTTTATTATGATTGGTCATGTGTCCTGGAATGTTGTTGTTTGCAAACTTGCGTAACCAGCGCAAGACTTCGTTGAGAATAGTTTATTGGGCTCTTCATTAGTGAAGAGGTATACTTAAAGGAGATAGAACAAAAAGCATAATACGTTATCTCAAGTACTCTATCGACATCAAGAGCACGTACTTATGTATGGCAGATCTATATAGCTTGCTCTTGAAACGTTCACTCCCTTTATCTAAAAGCCTCTCACTGGGGATGGCACTCCAGGGAGTATAGTTTTCTCAGCCTTAGGGTATAAGTTATCCCTTTCTGAAAGGTATGTCGCTTCGGCGGACTCTTGAGCGATTTGAAATGCGTGGTATGTTTAATACAATATCTCAGGGATCCGCTGAACAAAGCTTGTAGCTCAATTCGCTTCCTGGACCCTTAGAACTGTGTACTTCGAGGCGAAGGAGAGATGGCCGTTCGTCCACGGAGATGTAAAGGTACGAGAGGACGTTGATTCCAAATTCAAAGACCGAAGCAATTTCTTCTTGTTTTGCAAGGTTTCCGGCGCTCTGCATCCTTGAGTTAAAACACTATTCAAAAAGAAATATGACGGCAGGTTGTTCATATGTATGGAACGGCTATTATACGTCATATTTTGGCACGAAGTGTGTAAGAGAGATAATTGCCCACACTCTCAAATATGTAAGTTAAGTGATTTAAATGACATCTCGCTAGAAAGTTATGCACATACACTTAAAAACTGATTTATACGTAACTTATCAAATCTATAAATCATATTCGTCTGTTTTAAGAATCAAAGTAGCGAAGAAGCGAATCATCTCTAAGAATATAGTCATAGCGACATACATAACATCCATCAGCTGATAATGTAGATAAGATCAAAATGAATATAACTGTTAGCTCTTATTCATTGATTTTTTGAGAAGTAAAAGTATACTGGTAGTCCGTGTGATGAACCAAGTCGGCTATAGATAAACAGTACAACAGGATTCTACAAGTTCATAGGTACAGTGTGGGATATTCTCAAGTTTGCTTGAAAATTTAAGTGAGATCATGTTACCGAACGCACTCTGATAAATTTGAGTACCGAAATCGTAAAGTTGAAAATACATCAATGATCAAAACACCGACGCGCAAAAGCATGTTTCATGTCCGTTCAGCTATACGCCAAGATTGAAAGGCCGCGAAAACTACCGACCGGCGGCCAGAGCCTAAGGTGAGGTAGTGATTTGTCATTCATTCTCGGGGTAAGAATCTCTACATCCGTGTTCACATTCTCCGAGTCGCCACCATTTTGTGCTGATCCCGCGAATTAGTTCGACCTTCTGGACTGGGATTTTAGCTCAAAAGAGACCTCCGTTTCCAGTGGATCAAAAGTTTGAGGGTTAGGCTTGCCACAGTGAGTTTAAAATTTGCAATTGAATAAGAGCTTCTTCCATATGGTGTCACGGAGCATGACTCTGACTATACTCGTCGGCTCCGATACGTTAGGTCAGTGAAGAAAAGCCCGCTCTATCTGGCAAGAACCAACTCACTCCTACGTGTGCAACTCTCTCGTTCAAGGCGTACACGTACATGCCTCGATTTGAGCTCGAAATTGGCATTTTCCTATGTTGTTGTGCTTTGGTCAGCGCCGCTGTTTTCTTCTTCGAGAATCATTCTCAGGAAGGCAAACTAAAACTTCCAACTCGTGAAGACGAAAGCCTTGATGGGGGTTCTGAAGGTGACGACCCCTTCGACGTCACGAAACCAGAAGATGTTATAGATGGGTACCCTATCCGGGAAGACGAGTTTTGGGCAAAGGTGAGTCCTAGCAATAAAATTCAAATAGAGAGATAAAGGCTGACTTGTTGATGAAGATACGGGTCAGGAAGGTGTTCTTATCGTTTTCATTACTCTTCCTAGCAATATTTCAAACAGTGGGCTTGGGCTGGGTTATCATTGCAGATGAAAGCATCCGAGATATCCTATCAAGCACTGTCTATACTGCATTCACTATTTATACATCAGTAATTTCAGTACTGGCAATAGGACATAACGAGACGTTTTGGCATGGACGGTATACCGTTCATTTGGCTTCTCTTACTACAACAGCCCTTGTCTTTCTGATAGGAATCTCAATTCTACCTTCATCTCTCACTCTCGAAACACCTCAACTTGTCATATGGTACACATCTCTCGGATTATGGTTTGTTTCATTCTGGCTGTCAGCTCGTATGAGACGAGGCCCCGCTCTTCATTTCCTTCAGACCGAATCTATGCACAGAAGGTTATTTCCGGTACGACTTCCTTTTCAGATGACAATGTTTGTGGGATAGTAGGAGCATCACCGTGGGAGATCGTACTTTTCTCGTACACGACCAAGGTGGTTATGCTTGGTTATACAGCGGAAAGTCTTGAGATAGGTGATTTACCTATCGTCCCTGGTAGTATGCGAGCTACTTCTTTATTCTCTAGAATGAAGGCGGCATTACTTCGGTACCGACTCCGTCAAACTAAAAAAGGTTCTGGATGGCAACTTGCTTATCAAATTATCCGGGTCAACTCTTCCACATTCTTGATCCAGATTGCCTTAGTTGTAGTCTCAGCTTGCTTGTTCTACGCTCCGGCACTCTTTCTGAGACAGTTCGTTCACTACCTGGAAGCCGATCCAGAGCGTAAGGACCCTTCTTGGGGTTGGGTATACTGTGCTGGATTATTCGGCTTCAACGCAATCTGTCACCTTGTCACTGGTCAATTATGGTCTCTTTCTACAACGACTCTACAGGTATCGATAAAAATCCAGCTCAATACTATTCTCTTCGCAAAGACTTAGTGCGGAAGGATGTCGCATCTTCTGCAGCTTCTAACACTGACAAAAAAGATGAACCATCTTCAAAAGATACTGATAAAGAAGCTGAGGAAAGCGAATTCTCGAGTAAAGCTCAAATCATGACTTTAATGACTACAGATGTCGATCGTGTCAGTGAATTCGCGTGGCATCTATTTGCATTATTGGGTATGTCTAGTCTCTTGTTGTACTACGACAAGTCAGTTACTAACAGATGAAATACAGATTCTCCAATAGAGATATTGATTGGGACCATTTTCCTTTATAAACTACTTGGTACGTATATGTGCCATCGCGTTTTCAATAACCAGGGACGATATCAATTATCATTAATTAACATCAGGTGTCTCTTGCTTCATTGGTCTTGCGGCTACGTGTCTTTTCCTCCCTTTAAACCACTACGCTAGTAAGGTCGTGGTTGTCGCCCAAGACAACCTTATGAAAGCTCGTGACGAACGAGTCGCCCTCATGAATGAAGTTCTTGGGGCGATAAGAATGTTAAAGGTCCGAATGTTTGATGACAATACTATGAGATCTTGCTCTTATAATTTAACAGTTCATGGCATGGGAACGTAGTTTTGAAGCTAGGGTAATGAAGATTCGAGAGAAGGAGCTTAAGTACCAACGACTAAACTATATCATTGAGGTATAGTAGAAATCTACTCGGATTATGGATTTAGCTAATATCATTACTCTCTCAGACGCTTTTCAATAGTATTTGGTACGACTGAAGCTCATAAGATGCGCTACGCTATCTGATGAATCTATATAGGAATGCGTCCCTTTACTTGTGACATTAGTATCATTCTGGCACTTTACCGTCATAAGGCATCAAACTCTATCGCCATCTATCGCCTTTACATCCGTAAGCTCTTATTTACATCAACTCTGAATAAATCAATGCTGACATATACCTTGATACAGATTGCGAGTATGTTCCCAGAATTGCCATGTTTATTCCGTCTGCTAAATAGCTATATCAACAGTCTTCTCTGAGCTGAAATTTGCCTTGAACGCCCTTCCGGAAACATTGATCAATATGCTTCAGAGCTTTGTATCACTGAGACGTATCGAGAAATACCTTGAGACAGCGGAAGTAGAACCAGTTAGTCCTTAGATGATGCACAGCAGCCGATAATCTTTCAATCTGCCACTGTAACCTGGCCTCAAGATCGTTCAGGCTCAACAAGTAACGCATCTTCCATCGCCTCGACGCCTCGACGTAAGTTCTCGTTGATTGACCTCAATTTGAACTTCCCTGCTGGTGAATTATCCCTCATCTGTGGAAAATTGGGTTCTGGAAAGACTTTGCTTTTGCTTTGTAAGGGTTCCAATTTCTAAGTTTGGCAAGAAACTGATCTAGTTATCTGCATTATAAGCACTTCTCGGAGAGGCAGATCTACTTGCTGGCCAAATCAGCTGTTCACGCTCCCCTCCAAACATCATTGCAACGTTTGAGGGCATTGTTCCTTCTCCGAATGAATGGGTTGTAAAAGGCGTTTGTGCTTATGTGCCCCAGGTATGCCTCTAATATAATATATCTACTAGGATAGGGCCTTATAAATATACAATAGGCTGCATGGCTCCAGAATGCAACGATCAAAGGTGAAGCTGATAGAGACTTCGACTACATTGATTACTTAGCGAGCCTTTGATGATCTAGAAAACATCATTTTCAACCTGCCTTTCGTTCCGGACAGATACCGAAAGACTCTTGAGGCTGTGCTCTTGTGAACGATCTGACCATTCTTGAAGACGGAGATGATTCGGAAATCGGTGAACGTGGGGTAAATACCTAATTTGCTTTGGTGATGTCATCGGCTGATATATTGAAATAAGGTCAATCTCTCTGGAGGACAAAAGGCGAGAGGTGCACTTCATCAATTCATTATTCTGATAAAATTATTGATCGGAAGTTTAGTATCTCTTGCCCGAGCTATCTACTCTCGTGCTTCTATTTTGCTTCTTGACGATGTGCTTTCTGCCGGTAATAATCAAACTAAACTAATCACTCTGATATCATGTTTACTGAAATCACCCTAGTTGATGCTCATACTGCTCATCATCTTTACAGTGAATGTCTTAAAGGTGAACTTATGGAAGGAAGAACTGTTATTCTAGTACGAATCCGTAATAAATTGAATCCGAAAATCAAGTAACTAATCAAAACCAGGTTTCACATCATGTTCAACTCTGTGCTCCCGGAGCAAGCTACATCGTTTCTCTTGACAATGGTCGAGTGACGTTTGTTGGTGATTCTACGGAATTTGTTTCATCGGGTACTATGGCAGGACTTGTACAATCAGAACAGGTTGAAGCCGTAACTTCCAAAGATGAATCAAAAGAAGAGGATAAAGTTATAGAAGACTTGCCATCTAAAGCCGCCTCCGAGATTGAAGATACTTCACCGAGCTCTGAGACGGAATCAACTCTAGCAGCTTCGAGTGAAGCAAGTAAAAAGGTATCGGAGAAGAAGACACCTCGTAAGCTTATTGAAGAAGAGAAACGAGCAGTGGGTCGTATCGGAAAAGACATATGGAAAACCTACTTTTCCGCTGTTGGGGGTAAATTTTACTGGATACTTCTTATTCTTTCAATCTTGTTGGCGGCAGCTAGCCAGTTGTTGAGAACGGATGGATAAGGTACGTCTATTCACAATGAAAGCAGGGAACAAACTCATGATCAATAGCTACTGGTCTGGTCTTGCTGAGACTAAAAAAGATGTTAAGGGACCTCTATATTACATATCAATATATGCTCTGGTAAGTAGAATCAAATAGTCAGATCGACGTATTGCCTTGCTAATCCTATGACTAGATCACGTTTATCGGTATGTAATGTGAATGGACGCTGCTCCTCTATGCTCACTGAAATTTATAGGTCTCATCGTCTCGACTATCCGTTGGTTTATTCTATGTACGTTAAGGAGCTTGTCCATCATTATGCTTACCAATTGATAATGAATGTAGATTTGGGTTCAATCCATGCTTCCACGGTTCTCTATAAAAGTAAGGTTAATGAGTGACACATAATTATCTCTTCTAACTTTCTGAATCCATTCTAGAACTTCTTGAGACGGTCCTTTTCGCTCAAATCAGGTTCCATGATACTGTTTCTCGTGGTCGATTATTGAACAGATTCGGAAAAGATTTTGAAGGTTATAAAAATTCTTAATTCAGGAAGCAATAATCTCACTTGAAACTCTTGTTGATAGGAATTGACAGCTCATTGTCTGATAACTTTGGTCGTAGTGTGTTCTACTTTACCTCTGTCTGTACAACTTTCATCACGATCACCGTTGTGGGAGGCCCTACTTCTTCTTTGCTGCACTTATCATTGGTGCTCTTTACTACAACGGTTAGTCAAGTTGCAGGATGTATTCTGAATATTTCTTCTAACGTGTGAAATATCATTTAGTTGCAAAGGTCTATGGCCAATGTAGCCGTGATATGAGGAGACTTGGTAGGAGTGATCTCTAGCTGTAACGTCACTGTACTCATTTGTTATTCAAGATTCGGTGTCTCGCTCTCCCCTTTATTCTATATATGGAGAAACAATAGCAGGTGTTCCGATCATCCGTGCTTTTGGTGCCAGTTCTAAGTTCTTGCGGGAGATGCTCAGATGCGTGGATACGGTAAGGAATGAGAATTTTTACTTTTAAGCTTGTTCTCATTCACGATTGGAATAGAACTCCAACCCATATTACTGGCTGTGGGGAGGTTAGTGGGTTTTGCTGAGATAATTGTTGGTTACTGACAACAACTACTCAGTAAATCGATGGGTTTCGACACGATTCAACCTTTTAAGTAGTGTAGTTGTTGGACTCACGGGGTCGTTGCCTTAATCAATCCTAGAATTGATGCTAGTCTGGCTGGATTCACTCTCGCATTTGCATCAACCGTGACTAATGATGTAAGCTTAATATGACCTTCATCATAAGTAATCACTAATGAGTCTCAACACAGCTTCTTTTCATGGTAATATATATGTGTATACTGCTACTAGCTCGGTCAACTGATGCCTTATCTAGGTTAGGCGATTTGTTGGTCTTGAACAATCTATGGTATGCCATGCTTACACACGTAAACAATTATATATATCAGTGTCTAAATGTTTTACTAGGTCGCAGTTGAACGTGTCAAAGAATACTCTGAACTTCCTAAAGAAGGTCCTGAGTTCATTGAGCCAAGGCCACCTGCAGACTGGCCCACTCAAGGTAAGTCTATTAGCGCTCTTGTATTTATATCACTCATTGAGATTATGCTCTTAAGGATCCATTGAAGTCGAAGGCCTGGTAATCCGATATGCTGTAAGTTAGCTCCCGCTCCACCAAGTACATCTAGTAACAATATTTTCTAGCCCGAATTACCGGATGTTCTTCACAACCTTAACTTTAAAGTAAACCCAGGGGAGAAAGTTGGTATACTTGGGCGTACAGGTACATACAAATACAACTACGCTCTGCAAAAACTATAATGACACTGTACTTTGCTAGGTAGTGGAAAGAGTACTTTGGCTCTTTCCTTCTTCCGGTTCGTTGAGGCTACGGAAGGTCGGATCGTAGTTGATGGTATTGACATCTCTGCAATTGGTCTTACGGACCTGAGGAGTAAATTGACTATCATTCCTCGTAAGTCATACAATTCCTTTTCAGTTACAGGATCTAAAATTATGTTACAGAGGATCCGACTATCTTGAGTGGAACATTACGCTCTACATTGGATGTCTTCGACGAGTACGGAGATGTAGAAATAGTAGGTTTCCTTCAAGTATTCTGGGGGAGGTACTAAGTAAGACTTTTAGTTTGAAGCATTACGCCGTGTGCATTTGATCCCTCCAATTGATTCTGAGGCCGAACCGGAAGAGGAAAATGAAAATGTTTTCCGGAACTTGGACTCTCCTGTTTCTGAAGGAGGCGAAAATTTCTCCACAGGGTATGTTACTTTTTTCATGACAATTCGACTTTCATCTACTTACTACTGGTGACATAGCGAGAAGCAGCTGCTCTGTATGGCGAGAGCGATCTTAAAGCGTTCTAAGGTGCTTGTTATGGATGAAGCGACAGCAAGGTAAGCCGAACCGCTTCTACTAAAGAGCGAGTGCTCATCTAGGTACAGTGTCGATTATGCCACAGATGAACTCATTGGAAAAACTATAAGACAGTACGTGCTGTTGACATCGAAAGTATTAGAAAGCATTCTGACCAAGATTTTAGTGAATTTGCTCAATCTACGATTTTAACGATCGCTCATCGTCTTCGGACGGTTATTGATTATGATAGGGTAAATCCAATAACAAGTTGACGATGTGAGATATTGATATTAAACCTTCACTTTAGGTCATGCTCCTTGATCAAGGTACAATTGCTGAATTTGATAGTCCGGTAAAATTGCTTTCGGACCCTTCAACAAAATTCCATGCTTTATGTAGAGCAGCTGGAAAAAATGAGTTCGCGGTACTAAAAAAATTAGCTGGAGTGGCGTGATATGGTTTACATCATCTTGAAAATCATCAATCTTTTGTCGCATGTATTAGGTTTTCTTATTTTTTTGATTTTTTTTGATTCTTATCAATAAAATAGTTATCGAGATTAACGTAACAAACCCATTATTCTCTCGTAAGGTCTCAATGCTGACTTACACTTTCAGCGTGATATGAGACAACATATGTAACTAACTCTGTGAGATCTATCCAAATAGCAATGGTTATTATACGAACGTACTTTATAAGACTATTTACATATCTCTAATTCTATTATATATGGGAACTTAATAAGAGCTGAGATTGTGGCTTTAATCATCAAAATCATCGAGGTAAAATTCTTCACCACGCCTGACAGTCACCCATACTCTTTGGTTGCTGCGCTTCTTATCTTCTTTCGTTCGAATATGACTAGATTGCAGGTAAGTTTTTATAAAGTTAGATATCAGCAAGAACCCGAACTTACACTTTATATGCCTTCCATGTTGAGCTGAGTTGGAGGCTCGGGTGATTATAATTAGTATCCGAAGGATCTGCTTTTCCATACCAGATATCGGAATCTTCACCCTTATCTTCGTCTTCGTCTTCCTCATTCAATTCAGCATCCGGATCGACACCAGGCCGTGGTGGTAAGTATCCCTTCTTATTTCTATCCTCCTCTTTCATGTTATTGTAAAACTGCTCATACGCAGTTCTAAGAGCCTCGCGCTTGCGATCGCGCTCGTCAAGAGTGACACCGCCATAGAGTTTTGCACCATACCCATTCAAGACCTTGTGGTATTCAAAGTCGTAAGTATCATGCCATTCATTCGCCCATTCACCCATCCTCTTGAGCGCCCGTTCAAGCTCCGGTAGCTTATTCTCATTGAGGAATGAGGGTGTAAAACTATCCAAACCGCGAAGCGTTTCGATTAGAAGCGACCCAAAAGCGCATAACATTGCTGTGATACGTTCTCCGTCATCGTAAACTTATGAGTGCGATGAATATAAACGCAGATAAGCAACAGTCGCCCAGGGGGGTTAAAAGTCCGTAGAACTTACGCGAAAGCCCGGTAGACATCATCATGACCTCTGAGAAGGCATAAAGAGCATACCACGCGTTCAAATAGTCCTTCTGAGTGACCATTGTATGAATAGCTACCATTGTTTCGTCCAAAATATCCAACATGCGTTCAGTGGAATAATCTGACGACACGGTCAGAAATATGTTTTTTCAAAGACCTCAAACGTACAGGGAGCTTCCTTAGCTTACCAGAGGAGAAGTATATATCTTCTTTGTCGCGTTTTGTAGCCTTCATGATTTTCTTGACCAACCTCTCATAACGCGTTAAAGACTTCTTGTTCATTAGAACACCGCGAGGCGAGAAGACATAGCCTCTCGGTATTCCAGACTACACAGTCCCTTAGCAGCATCGCTTTTGTGATCCGCAACAAAGCTCACCTTTGGTTTGCGAGGCATGGTGACAGTAGTTGTAGTGGAGCGTTTAGACGTAATTCGCGTTGTTGTAGCACTTTAAATCTTGTAGGTCCGTCGGAGTTTACACGCTTGGCGCGCTAACGAGATAAATTACCGTTATGGGAATATTTTACTACATTAGTCCTGGAGCCACTGCCTCACTTCTATCATATCATTATCAACTGCGTGGGGGCCACATCAAGTGTGCTTCTATATGCGACCAATATCGTTTCCTCCACCGCCAGGATGCACGTACACCAATCCTTAGCCTTGGAATCTTGTACAAACTATGAAACGTGCGTGAAGTAGCTAGCTTAACCTAGATGTATCGTGCATATAATGATAACCCGTTTTATCTCTACGTAGCTGCATACAGATAAAGAGTAAACGCAGATAACATATTCTTACTCGTCAATAGTCTTATACAATTATGGCAGAAATCAGTCTCGAATTACATTTTAAGCAACGGGAGAAAGTTTCTATTGCCTTTTGTGTCTATGATAAATCAGGAAAGAAGCTAGAAGTAATCGAATCCCCTTGGCTCGAGAATACTCCAGATGGCATTGACTGGTTGAGGAATATGTACGTATTCGCTGCCCTTATGACCAGTTCATTTTACTCTCATAATGACATCTTCATTCCTGAAGCCACATCCCGGCTAATTCGATCATCACTGTTCTTCTTTTCAAACCTAACATCTTCGGTACCTTTACGAAGCAGATAGCTGGTGCTAAGTTTGGCGCCTGTGAGCTAATCGGGAAAACCGTCTTCTCTGCTCGTCGTTAGTCATCGTACTACATTCAAGTTGATGAGAACGGAATTCAAAATATGTTTAACAGATAAAAAAGGACTCTTTGACGTGTGGGTGTATATGCATGGTTAAAGTCATCCGAATAGGTGAGCCGACAAATTCTTAAAAAATTCATGAGCTTAGAGCTATCAGTACTCACATTCGTGCGCAGGTAGCTTAATGTTGTGTTATTGCTCTTATGTTATCGAGAAATCATATACTGTAAATCTGTAGGTACAATTGAATACAAATACATGATGTTATGGACATGCGCTTTGCGTTCAATCACTATGCATCTTAGATACTATTCTTCACAAAGCCGTACCTAAGATAGTAAAAAATCATCAGACAACATCGTATCACATGATTAGACAGGGCTTACAGTAAATCCTTATTTCCAGTTCCCCAAGTGGAAAGTGAGCCCGGAGGCGGTATCAGTGACAACTCCCAACTACATATGACAAAGTAGGAGGAACACCCCCAGTCGATTCCATACACCCATTACCTAGACGACCCCAACGGCCCTTGCACATGTGCACTATGAAGGAATGCCGTGACAGCGGCCAATATTTAGAGGGGAATATTTATATTTAGGATATTCATGCTTACCCCGACCAGGTACAGAACTCGAATCAAGAATACGACGTGCCGTAGAATCTCCAAAAACAGAGCCAGTCCAATCTCTATATAAATGCAAGTTGACATCAGCATCCGCAAAGACGAAGGCGTTAATCAACAAACTTACAGTACAGAACCACGATCACTTGAGTTCAAGGAAGCACAGATAGAGTCATCCACTATTAGAGCGAAGTTCCGATTTAGAACTCGCCACCATAGAATATGGATCATTAGTAAAGACATCTTGTGTTAAATAATGGTAGTCACTAACCCAGTTCAACGTGCCAGATCCCTCATAAGGTATATGCGTGTATATAAAGTCAGCCATCGAATAAAGTACAAATGACAGATCAAGAAACTTACCACCAACAAAACACTACTCCGCCCAGCTGGAAGGCCCACCCACCTCCAGCTTCGCTGGCGACCATACACACAGCTCCCGGCATCAAATGTTTATACAGCGACAGTAAGCCTTTACGCTGTTGGGGATGGTCCCATTCCACACCCATCCCCCGGTCTGGGGCCCTCCAGAGAGGCTCTAGTTATTGGGGGATAACGGATACCCCAGACCCCCGATCTAATGGACATGTTTACCCAGCGTCGAAGACCATTTTGCGCTGCAGAGGAGTTTCCAGAGTTACTCAGGTTGTGGTAGTGGACTAAGAGCATGAGGATAAGTCTCGAGAAATGGGACGGTTTATATAGGTGAATTGATGCCGGGATTATGGTAGCTGGTGCCGGCTTGGTATGCAAGTGAGTAGCAAACTGGTCAGAATGTGAACTACCAGCTTCAATCTTGAGAGGCATCGGTACCCACGTTTTGTTATGAAGTAGATTATGAAATATATACATCCAATAATAACTCATGCTGTTGGACGAATGAGAGGCTGGAAGAGATTCCGCAGTGATGGTTATCAGTGGTAGAATTCGAAATAGAGCCAGTATCATTACGAACTCAACACTCTGAGCAACGTGTCTGCAGTGCACAGTTACAGTAGCAGTTGAGCATCATCACTTCATTGTTTCTATAAAGTATCGCAAACTGATTATTTCCTATTATACTATAAGCATATGTAGATGATAAACTATTGGAAGCTCTGGACGTCGTTGAGATCCAAAGTACCATAGAAAGAGAATATAATGAGTGTATTAGCAAAAGAAATGATACTTCTCTATCACAACAGCAGCGCGAAACTCCCAGATGCACTTTTTCATCATATAAGTGGTTCATGTGAGTTTGTAAGCTTATCAAAATGTGGAATATCAGCTATAAACCTGGAAGGGACGTTAGGAAATGCAGTGGTTGCTCTCATCGCATTAGGTATCAAATTATACTGATATTTTACTTAAGTTAACACAGCTTTAGAACTCGCCTATTCGTATTTTCTGTACTATACCCGGCTTTATACAGGGTTACGCTTCTGATTCTAGCATAATCTAATAATAAAATTTGAGAAGATAAATATTGTACAGTTATGTACTCTCCGAAGGTAGAGCTAAGGCAAGAAATAGAGATATGCCGAGCTTGAAAGGTCTGCCACGGTGACGAAGTACCGTAGGATTCAAAACGGAGCCGATACCATATCAAACTACAGTTGAGCTTATCTCTTTCGTACCACAGACGATATGATTCCATATGGAGACCAATAGTAGCAATGATGCACTTCGTTAATTGTCAAGTATAAAGGAGAGTAACATACTCACTCGCAATCAAGAGACAAAGAAGGGCCAGAGATTCTGAAAGAAGTCCAAGAGTATTTATTCTTCCAGAGCCTATTCTAAGTCCTAGATCCACCTCATTTGTCAGTGGTTATCGTTGCAGATTCGACCATAAAACTATTCCTTGACAGTTTACCATCTACATATGACAATGCAACACAACAGTTGCAACCACTGCACGAACCAATTAACGATGAACGTGTGTAAAGATGAGTTGGCTACTCTATCCGTAGTCAATACCACAATGGATACTTCAAGTGTAAAGAATACGGTAGGTGCTTACAGGCCCACTTTTTTGGGTAAAGATGCAAGATACTTGTTTGATATATATGTCAATACAAGACAACATGTACAAACACCGATATGATTGATGGAATACAAAAAAGCAATTAATCTATGATACTCTACAGAATTAAAAAAGTGATGATGCTCAACTGCTACTGTGACTGTGCACTGCAGGCACGTTGCTCAGAGTATTGAGTTCGTAATGATACTGGCTCTATTTCGAATTCTACCACTGTAAATCATCACTGCGGAATCTCTTCCAGCCTCTCATTCGTCCAACAGCATGAGTTATTATAGAATGTATATACTTCATAGTCTACTCCATAACAAATGTCTCCCAAGATTGAAGCTGGTAGTTCACATTCTGACCAGTTTGCTACTCACTTGCATACCAAGCCGGCACCAGCTACCATAATCCCGGCATCAATTCACCTATATAAACCGTCCCATTTCTCGAGACTTATCCTCATGCTCTTAGTCCACTACCACAACCTGAGTGACTCTGGAAACTCCTCTGCAGCGCAAAATGGTCTTCGACGCTGGGTAAACATGTCCATTAGATCGGGGGTCTGGGGTATCCGTTATCCCCCAATAACTAGAGCCTCTCCGGAGGGCCCCAGACCGGGGGATGGGTGTGGAATGGGACCATCCTCCAACAGCGTAAAGGCTTACTGTCGCTGTATAAACATTTGATGCCGGGAGCTGTGTGTATGGTCGCCAGCGAAGCTGGAGGTGGGTGGGCCTTCCAGCTGGGCGGAGTAGTGTTTTGTTGGTGGTAAGTTTCTTGATCTGTCATTTGTGCTTTATTCGATGGCTGACTTTATATACACGCATATACCTTATGAGGGATCTGGCACCGTTGAACTGGGTTAGTGACTACCATTATTTGACACAAGATGTCTTTACTAATGATCCATATTCTATGGTGGCGAGTTCTAGATCGGAACTTCGCTCTAATAGTGAATGACTCTATCTGTGCTTCTTGAATTCGAGCGATCGTTCTCTTCTCAGTTTCAATAGAGATTTCTGTACTGTAAGTTTGTCATTGACGCCTTCGTCTTTGCTGGATGCTGATGTCAACTTGCATTTATGTGGAGATTGGACTGGCACTGTTTTTGGAGATTCTACAGCACGTCGTATTCTTGAATCGAGTTCTGTACCTGGTCCGGGGTAAGTATGACTATCCTATGTATAAATATTCCCCTCTAAATATTGGCCGATGTCACGGCATTCCTTCAGTAGCGCACATGTGCAAGGATCGCTAGGGTCGTCTAGGTAATAGGTGTATGGAATCGGCTGGGGGTGTTCCTCCTACTTTGTCATACGTAGACGGGAGTTGTCACTGATGCCGCCTCCGAGACTCACTTTTCGCTTGGGGAACTGGAAATAATGGATTTACTAGTAAGCCTGTCTACTTATGTGATACGGTGATGTCTGACGATCCATTTTGCTCTTAGGTTTGACGCTATCCAGACTGCGACTTCCCCGAGTTTGGATGGATCTTTTATCTGGTAGGCTTCTTCCTTGATATTCAAACTTACGTTGAAAGACTAAATCGACGTATATAACGTAAGGCTTGAGTTGGATCGGTTTTGACTGCCTTATAGTATCTCTTCTTCTTGTTTCGAGTTCCGTATTTGGCTCGGAAAAAGTACAGGCTTCTATTATATCTATCACTACCTTTTCGCTCCGAGTAGATAAATATGTACTAGGTTTCCATCTGACAGTATGATGTATGATTGGCACTGTCTAGATAGTGGAGGCCGATTACTGTGCATCTAGATGGGAAGAGCGGGACTTTAGGCCCCTTCGCTGCGGGAGACGGGGTTTGTTAGCAAGTCTTTATTAACCTTTCTAATTGTAATCGTTGTTTCACTGTATTCAAATTGATTTGTATCGCGATATTTTTTTTGAAGCCACCATCTACTTACGGTACCAGGGTTTATTGGTGTTATGTAAACCGTAACGTATGAATGTTGAATTGGAGTTCATTTCATCGATTTGAAATCCCGTTTCAAATTGATAAACATGTTCACGAGCGCATTAGCCACTGAGACATGAGAGTTGACCCGCTAAAACCACGATACGCTAAAATGATGAAAACCGTGTTTCGGATTATCAGCAGTGATACCCCGTAATTCACTCTGCATTACACCTCCGATCTAATGTTCTATGTCTTGGCGACAATGTAGGAATATGTGTAGCTATAGCATTGTTATAGAAGTCCATGAGCCCCCCAAGCAGACTAATAGCTGTGTTCTGACTGGTCCGCATACAAGGTTCCAGATTAACTCTTTCTTGGCATGATTGAATTAAATTGAGAAAACCGCATAGTTGCTGCGGCTTGATGTATATAATCGAATAGAATAGAGTACGACAATCGGAAGTAAAAGAAATAGGACTGTTGTGAGTGGGTGTCGTCGAATGATGCAAGTAAGCTGCGGAGCGGAAGCCGCGACGTCGCGCTTCTCCTCCTCTTCAGCAAGAGCGACCGCAGCGTGGACGCAATGGTCGGGGCCCGCCCATATCCTCCGCACTTGCTTAAAGCGCTATTCGATATTCATGGGACGGGAATACGACACGTCAGTCGTCCATCTGTCAAATTGGCGGGTACTATAAGCATCAGTCGTCTGTTTCAAAGACAGCGCACGTTCTCCCCTTTACCCCTTCTCCCATTTCACCACATGTCTATCAGACATCACAGCAACCACAGCAGTCACTCAAATCACTCGTCAACACGAAAGCTAAGACATTCCGACCATGAAGACTCAGACGAGTCGGACCATGAGGAGCATAATCATGATCATTCCCATTCACACTCCTTGTTTGGACACTCACATGCTCATGACGAAGGACCAAATCAAGAAGTTGAAAGTCTAGTCAAGATAATGGAAGGAAAGGGTGATAGAGGGAGTAACATCACTCTGGTTGGGCTTGTTGTCAACGTTGGCTTAACTGCTTCGAAGGGCTTTGCGGGCTTCTTTATGAATTCAGCAGCCCTGTTAGCCGAGGCTGGTCATTCAGCGAGTGGTGAGTGGAGTTTACCTTACACCTGATCTGATCAAAGTTACGAGAAGAGTCACCTGGATGTGAGCTGGGGGAATGTTCAATTTCAACCTCAGCAATAATGTAATAACGATGTGTTAATGTCGTTAACCACGGTTGTCCCGTACCAACCTCGCTGTCTTATAAGTGTCCCAATTTTCATGCTAATAGCATCGTTGTATAGATCTTCTCGGCGACTTGGTGACTCTTTTTGCATGGCGCTTTTCCCGACGAACACCAACTCTTAGTTACCCTTATGGTTTTGGCAAGTTCGAAACTCTGGGGACAACGACTGTTGCACTCATCCTCGTTGGAGGTGCTCTCGGCATCGGCGCTCATTCCCTTACTCTTCTTACACATCACCTTGCTGAAGCGACAGCTACAGTATCTCCAGGTCCCGCTCAAATTATCCTTCAAAACGTCACCGAAGTGGCTCAAACGATGACTAATGCAGTTCCCTTACACGATCATGCTCATGCTCATGAACTTCAGCTAGATCCAAATGCAGCATGGTTTGCTCTTATCAGTGTAATTGCAAAGGAATGGCTCTATCGTGCTACAAAGCGTGTTGCGGACGAAGAACGAAGTGGTGTTCTCCTAGCTAATGCTATTCATCATCGTTCTGATGCTTACACAAGCGGTGTTGCACTCCTCGCCATCCTTGGTACATGGGCCTTCCCTGCTTTACCTCTGGATCCTATTGGAGGGATTCTAGTCGCACTTGTCATCTTACGGCAAGGTATTCAGTTGTTTATGAGCGCTTTCGGGAGTTGACAGATGCGAGTGTATCCCCTCGTACCCGAACGGCACTCGAAAAAGCTTTGGAGCCATTGGTTGTAGAAGATGCGAATTTAATTGAGATCTCTGAAGTACGTGCGATGCGAGCCGGTGCACTATTATTTGTGGATGTCAAAGCTGTCGTGCCTCCTTCATTACCTATGGGTGATGCGCTCGCTTTGGAAACACGCATACGTGAAAAGCTCTTAGCAGCACGAAAGGAGATTTCTGAAGTGCGGGTCAAGTACATTACGACCGATGAAATTCCAGAAAAGGAGAAGACGGAGAGTATCGAAAAGTTATGAGGAATTTTTTTCTGTCACAGGCAAACAATACTTTTAATCTTGTATACCTAGTTTTTTTCCCTTCTTTTTTTTCATACTCCCTTCATCCCTTTCTCATGCATTATTGGAACCATTGTGAGACAGTTATCCACTATTTTTATCTATTCGGCGCGCTTACACCTTGTTTCATTGCAGTTGTACTGTAAAATAGAATGTGTTCATAATTTTTCATTATCAAAATCATGCATCTATCAAATACTAATGACATTCGTCTCTTGTCGCGAGTTTGTACCAATTCAAGCTAAAAGAGGACTTTACTGGCATACAAAAAATCCCGTGGACTGATGCATGTTGCTATAACAGGATAACAGGTATAAAGAGAAATTAATTGATCATTGAAGATGCCTATTTTGTGTATGTTTGATGCGCAATCCCCGAAGAGAATTTGATGAGAAAGTATGAGAACAAGGACTACGCGATATGGTATCCTGATGCTCATACAAGCTACTCTGTTTGGCAAACATCAGCTATTTTTTGTTGACACAGAAGGCTCTGGCTGGGATAAAAATCTGTGGGCTATCGTAGGATTCGTCGTATAATGATTGCACCTTTGTCCACCCGCCTTTCGCTTGGCAGCGAGTGTTTCTCGGTTCTTTGTTCTATACCTGATGATGGTTCATATATTCGCGACCTAAGATTATACCCTAGGATTTTGTTCGGCATCAGTCGTGGTATATCGTTTCGGTCACCGTATCAAACTCTATAGCATCATGAAACGACTGCGTCCAGCCATCACGAGCAGTAGTTACGTTATTCTATACTCAAAAGGAAGTTTGGGAAATTGTCGTGCCTTTATGAACAATATCTTGGAGGTGCAGGTCTATTTAAAAAACTGTAGAACAACTTCGAAGACATTAACCATCCGGCTCCTGGCTCTGAGCCCTATGTTTTTGATTGATATAAGATATTACACATCTACCAGAAACGCCAGTTGAGAGTTTTTTTTTTCATATCAAAAGTATTGGTTGAATTCAATTCTCTATGGTAGACAAGGTATTTTGTTATTTTAGTAGAGATATTTCAAGCGAAATATTATATTCAGCAAGAGAGGATAGCGAATAAACTGACTCAGTACCATAAACTAGAGAAGAGCAAACTACAAGATATTCTAAATACATGATGGCAGTCATTAGAGAAAAGGCTTGGACTTATTGTCAAAGCAACAAGACAAAATACTAACACATAACATAACAGGAGAAGATTGAAGCAACTTTATTCTTACGAGAAACTGAAATTTCTGCACGCCTTTCTACTACTTGCAAGATGCTGATGCTGAACTGCTTTTATGCTCAAACTTAAGGGGAAGACCCGCAGGATATTTGAGGTATAGTATTCCATCTTGAAAGTTCGTCTTGATGTCGGTAGGCTGTGTGTTTGAATCAGGGTAATTACGTTCTTACATCACCCCCAGTAGAGCTCTGGTAGCACTCACCTTTGTTCCAGGAGGCAAGACCAGTCTTCGTATGAATGCACCACACTTACGCTCTCTGATGAGAAACCCTTTTCTTTGATTGGCATCGTACCCAGTGTTCCAGAGAGTACTGCCGTCTGGTACGTGCACTCCGTTGGGAAGCAATGGACAGGAGTGTCCACGTACGATCAGAAGAAGCGCATTGGTACGTGGGTGTGCTGCTGTGCTTAATTTGATTTGTGATTTCTTTACTCCGGTAGTTCTAGTGTTGCTGTAAATGTATTGTCTGTACCATCGAAGAATACATCAGTTCTTATATAGTAGCGAGGTATTTTCTTGTCGACTTCTTCCCTAATCTCTGTCTGCTCGGCTGGGAGCTGGGAGGTGTGGGAAGAAGTCGATGAAGACGTTTGTTGTTCTGAGTTTGGGCTTCATAAGGTTTGAATGGGTGTCGTACGTACATTAGTAGTGTTGCAAGAGGTAGTGTAGATACGCACCTGATCTCACCCCCTTGTGTCTTCTGGATGTTTGTATTAATCGCAGAAGGTCCCGATACTGACCGCCGTTGGTATGGGTGCGTCGTATGACGAGCTTGTGAGATAGACATCGACGAGCGCTCAGCAGCGCTTTGGTTTCTTGTATTGCGAGTTTTTGCAACGTCATGCATGTCGAACCAGTATCCAGTCTGATTTTCTCTTGTACAAGGTGAACTCTGCTTGGGAGAATACTGATGATGCACTTGTCTATCTGGTTGAGTTGGACGAGGGACAGGAGGGACTACTGATGAGACATTTTGTACACTTATATTTGCTGCTACTTGTTCTACACTTTGATTTTTCCCTTTACCCTTTTCATGTTGCTGTTGCTGACGTGTACGACGAGGGCGACGTTCGACAAGTTGTATTACTTGAGGAGGTTCGTAAGTTTGTGGGGTTTGGGTCGGGGTAGATGATACGTCACTGTCAGGGGTAAGTGTTGAAATCGGTGGATGTGTATTTGTATCAATAAAGAGATGTTGTTGCACTCCAATATCCTCATTGTATAGGTTCGACATCGCCGCATCCATCTGTGTTTGTAAGTCCTCAAAATTATTACCTGTGGGCGCAGCGGCACTCCATGATGGGTGCGCCTGTTGATCCAGAGACTCAAAAGATACTGGTGAAGTTGAAGAAATGTCTTCTGATACTGGGTAAGGGTAGGACATTGTATTTGTGGGTGAAGGGGGATCTTTGGGGGAAGAAATTTGCATCCGGGGGTTTGATTTTATACTAGCGTGACAAAAACGCGTGACGTGACGCGTTGACTCATTCACGCGTCTCTAATTTCGGCTGATGGACTTTACCTAATTAAGCGAAACCCCTATTGTGTATGCCACGCATCGCATCGGACAAAGGGAGAGACAAAACTGACGATCACAGTGATGCGTTCGCTCTCGGGGGTCGTTTATTCCTCACTCATGTCATATTTCTCCTCCGTCACAATGAGCAATGAGAGACGACGAGACCGCGGGGCTGATCAACGTTCCATTTACTTGGCTCTAGTATTCACACAAACTCAGAGAGAGATCTAGATCGGATGCACTTCTATTTGTCTTCTATTATCAACCAAACACGAAACATGAGGCGGAGCATTCTGAGAGTCGCGAATAAATTCATTCAACATCCACTGAAATAAAAGTCCATACAGACTGACCAGACTAAGGAGAACCTCTGCTCTTCTCAGCAATTATGGACCGTATCTCCTCTCCCTTTTGCTTCCACGACGGGCGTGGCATCTCAAATCCTTCCCCAACACGTGCATATATATTTCCACCGCCTCGGGAGACCGCACGTAACGCGCTAGCGTCCACCTGAAGACCGTCTTCAGCTAATACGTCTTTCCTGATATGCACGCGTCGGATGCGTCCAAGAGCTACCGACCCCGTATACTCTTCATTGTTAACACCTGCTGGTGAAATGTCTATAAAATGAAAGAGCTGCGGAATATGTCAATCCTGTTAAGTAACTGTCAGACTTAGGTACTTACTTCACATTCAAAGCTGACTGCGCTTTCACGTACGCGCGGGGGTTCGACGATATCCTGATAAAATGAATCAGAATTAGAGCATAGTTGACTCATGAAGCTATTGATTTACACTGGGTTCGGGGGTTAACCCACTGACAAACCATTCGCTAATTTCGGCGGGAGCATCCACAGCTGTGGCATTGGCGGCTTCGATGAATCTCGCAATAATCAGAAACGAAGATTCAAGCAGGTCTCAAGCAGACTTACGGTTCGCTTATGATATTGACAGTGAATTCCTTTGTAGCTTTCACGTTCTCCCGGGTGTCTTTGGGACGATCAGGGGAGCAAGTAAACGAGACACTGATTAAAGGAGGGTTATGAGATACCTACGAAACAATAGTGAACACATGTCTATTCAAAGTAGGTTAGAAAAAAATACCATCGAGAAATAACTAGAGAGATGAATTAGCATACTTTCAAGAATGATTTACTTGCATGAGCACAAACCTGAAAGGCGCAAGATTAGGAACACCAGTGCTTGATAGAGACGATACGAAGGCGATTGGTCTTGGAATGATGGCCGACGTTAACAGTTTATAGACAAGCCTGTGAATATATCAGTATCAGCAACTCAGGAAGTGGAAATATTCACGAACGGTTTTTCCATTTCATCCAAGTTGACTGTCTGCCACCCATGCTCTTCTCCAGCTTTCCACTGTCGCCCCAGCTCCGTTATTGGTTTTAGTCCTTCACCCAATTTCCAAGTCTCATCGGGCTGGTTGGTAAGTCTAAAGCTTTTCTCGGGGTTAAACGGAATTCGTGTACCAGTGTCTTTGGACATTCTAGCAGTAGAACCAAACTTTCGAAAAGGTTGTCGACACAGTTTCAGTCTGTCAGTGCTTGCCCTACCCCACTGGTTCAGAATAAAAGAGAATTCCTTATTAAGCTTTATCATAGTCTTGGTAAGGTGGGTTCGCGGTCAGTCAGCACATTTCTTCATGTGTATATTTAAAGGTGTTATCTGAGAGATATAAGTACTGGACATGACCGGTCATCGCGAAAAGGGATTAAGCGTGGGTATCGCATGATGGTCATCCCTGACTCAAATCTAAGCGGAACATATTCATACACTGACTTGAGGCGTGTCTTTTATGGACCTGGTTGTTTACCAAGTGCTTTACCGAAGCTACTCGAAGAACTCAAGGTAAAAAAAGCACTGGTCGTTACTGGGCGTAGCTTACACACTAAAGTAAGTAGAATATCATCACATCATGCACTACATCTATAATTCTATTTTTTCCTGAAAGACAGACATCATTCGTCGTGTAGAAGCAGTTCTTCAAGAACATAATGCATATACCGGAGAAACATTCTGGGAGATTGGGGAACACTCTCCTGTAGCAGGTATCAATGCTGGGCTATCCGTCCTAAAGCGCAGTAATGCAGACGTCATAGTCAGTGTGGGAGGCGGTAGTCCTGTAGATGCGTCAAAAGCAATCATCTATCGTTTGCACCAGGAAAATCCTGAATCTGGGTTTTTGCTCCATATTGCGATTCCAACAACACTAAGTGCTGCGGAATATACGGTATGTGTACGCTCGTTTAGATTTATCGTCGGAGATCCTCAGATTTTGCTTCTTTCAAAACAGCCGAGGGCTGGCTATACGAATGAAGAAGGCGTCAAAGTAGGTGTAGCAGCGCCTGAACTTGTACCTGCTGGCATAATTCTTGATGCGGAACTTACTATACCAACTCCTGAACGACTCTGGTACGCTACTTTCAAGAAATGCTAAAGAAGCCCCTAAAAATAGGTATTCTAGGCTATCGACGGGACTCCGCGCTGTTGATCATGCCGTGGGTAAGTCCTGGCTGAAACTCGGTTCAATAATAATTACTCTACTTTAACACAAGATACTTTTACAAAGAGAACTTTTACAGAGCCAATGTTCCGTATCCAGTCATAATCCTTAGTTATGCTGCGTTGGCAGACTTGTTTGAATATCTGCGCAAGTCCAAAGCCGATCCCAGTGACGTCGAGGCCCGTCAGAAGCTGCAAGTTGCATCTTGGATGAGTCTTTGGCCCTTGCACCAGGAAGAAAATGTGTTAGTTCTGAAATCTGCTATGCTCATCGCTCTGTATACAGTGATCTGAGTGTTCCATAATAGTTTCGCTCCTCATGGTCTTTCCCACTCGCTTGGGCATAGGCTTGGCGCAAAGTACCACATCGGTCATGGATTCACATCTGTAAGATCATTACCATCATTTCATTATAGGCCTACATATACTAAGAGTCGTTTTTCTCTAAGTGTCTCACTCTTGCGTCAGTTGTTGCATTGCAAGCCAAGGTAGCTTCTCCAGGAGACAAGAAGACCATTGCAGATGCGCTCTTTTATCTTCGCATCCCTTCTTCAGGGAGCGTTGATTCTGATGTTTTAAAAGTCTCATCAGAAATTGAGAGGTATCATCTGTGTATCGGATCTCTCCTGTCCTGTGCTAACGATGCATACTTCTAGGCTCGTTATTGACTTAGGATTAAAGACTGACCTAGCCTCCAACGGTGTCCCGCGTGAAGATCTTCCTCAGATTGTTGAGTCAGCCCTGGCAAACCTCAAGGACCCGAAGTACAAACAATCTGATGTGTTGAAAATACTTGAAGGAATTTATCAAAAATAAATAACATAACTATATTTGTAAAGTACCGTGTATATTTTCTTTGGCTCGTATTAGTACTGGTATAATGTAAAAATATCTAAAGTAAAGACTTGGGATATCTGAGATATAGATAATCTAACATGATATCTATACAAAGAGTGATTTAGCTACCACAAGTACACTGTGCACCCGCAGTACTGGTGTTGGTACTAGTGCCACCGCTAGTGTTCTGAGCTCCAAGTGTAGTTGCTGATGTAAGACCAGACGTTGATCCTGACGTTGTGGCCGTAACACCCGCCGGCAAAGTTGGTGAGTTCTCTGCACCTGGAGCAATCGTTGGAGAGTTCTCCGCTCCTGGCGCAATTGTTGGAGAATTCTCTGCTCCTGGTGCGATTGTTGGTGAGTTTTCTGCACCTGGAGCCAATGTTGGTGATGTTGTAGAACCGGATTGGGAGGATGTAGTGGCCGTGCTAGAAGTTGTTGGAACACTTGCTGAGCTTGAGCCAGTCGACCCTGAACCAGCAGAGCCCGTCGATGCTGTGGAGGCTGTAGATCCCGTAGACCCTGTAGCAGGTGTCGTGGTCGACGTTGTGCTACTGGCTGATGACGAACCAGCAGCACTAGACGAATTACTTGAGCCAGATCCATCGACGAATGACCATTCACCAGTAAGTACTCCAGCAGCCTCATCTCCAAGTTTGTCGAATAGGGTCGGAGTTAGATCAAGTCCTCCGTATGGACACCCAGGACACTGTTGGCATTCAATATCGTTGATTTTTAATCTCCTATATGCTATGATTTCTGATAGTAACACACCTTGTCCATAATTGTGGCTTCTATGGGTGTGCTGCCGCCTACGCTGATCGAAATCTTTTTGTTACAGTACTCACCATTTCCGTATTGCTTATTCAAAGTGAGTAACAACTCATATTAGTACTTGTGAAACAACTGTAATACTCACATCTGCATTCAAAGCTACAATCTATTTTCGTTAGCGAAGGAATAGTTAAGTAGTAACATAACTCTGTTTACTCACTAGGTCGCTATTACTATTCGTCACGCCACAGGCTCCCCTTGGAAACGAGGTCAATAAATCTAGATAAGAACCCTATAATGTCATTCACTTACAGACCAGCATCATAGTAAGTAAAACGTGCGTTTGAGAACGTCTGTCCTACCACTGCAAGAGGCAGGATCGCAATAAGAGACGCTATATATGCTATGGACATGAGCTTCTTTTCAGTCATGTTGGGGTGGTTTACGAGGAGGGAACGACTATTAGTTAATATAGGTGAGTAAGAAGGCAGCGACAGATTGCACGGGGACTCGTTCTGTGAATGCTACAACTAAATACTGGTTTGAAGTTGAGGCTTGGTTGATCTTATGAGAGTGCAATATCCGCAGTTCAAAGTTGCACTTTTCCTTCCATTGCATAAACATGAATAATCACCAGCCACTACTTTTTTTTAATTTTGGCTGTCTACTCATGCAAACTTCCAATTAAATAGCTATATATGTGGGGGTGAGGTAATAACTCAGGTTTCGGACGATCAAACAATTGCTAGTTTTTGTGTTTGATTTCTTTGAAAACGACTTGTTTGTGACTGAGCGTTGGATATCACTATGCCCTCTCTACCCAGTCGTCTTGATGCCATAGCTAAGAACATTAGGGCATAGAAAAACAAGGACTAATTTAAGGTTCTAACTTTGCAGAATACTTCTATTAATGCTGCTACTCAGATTGGGAAGGAGAGCTTTGCATGATTCCTTCGGCGCCGGTAATTGATGTGAAGATTTTTTACGATTGGCATATGTGTACATCATCACGATGGATTGTGCTTTTGAAGAAAAGCATATGAAAAAGATATAAATCGAAAGGCAAAGCGATATGATTGCGTGGTCGGCCGGACGACAATAGATATACTGTAGAGATTGTGGTGCATATATATTGAATCCAGTTTAAGAATCTCGTCCTCAAAGGATAAAATAATCTCTTTCTTATATTAAAAATCATAGTTTGTCGTATTTTTCGAGTTTGTTTGTTGATAGTTTATCATCCTGACCTTCACGAGGTGCTTAGGTACATGTCTCCAGAATCGGCATATCACCTAATTCAGCACAAGAGTAAAAAATCAAAATTTCTGAGAACCATTATTAACAGACGAATATTCGAGGACTAAAGAGTTGTTATGTTGTGTGAGGTCGACTAAGTTAGCCGAACGGACATAGATCAGGTTCGTCATGGCAGGTAAAATTCAAGGGATCTGATTTGATTATGGATTTGGTACCGCACAGGTAACGCATAAGAAGAATGACACTCAGTCGCGGTACTACCTATACTAAGCGCTTCCTCACGGCAACCCCCCTTTGACCTTCACCATCTCACCTTTGAGGAATGGTCCAAAAAACCGTCGCTGTCTTTGCCATTTTCCTGCTTTCTTTGTTTGGTATGTATCTTTGTGTCTCAACCAAGTTTGTGATAACTAAGGAGGATAACCAACACGCCACGAAATGTCGCTCATTCATTTTCAGCTTCCGCATTCCCGACCCTGTCACGCCGTCTTGCTCCTCTACGGATTCCGCATGTCCTATTCTTTATCTTAAAGCACTTTGGAACAGGTGCGTTGCTTCGTCTCGTTCTCAAGCTTGGAATTGTGCTAATTACAAGTCCCTGCTGTGGCGTCCAACAGGGGTAATTCTATCGACAGCGTTTGTACATCTTCTACAAGATGCGTATGAGATTCTTTTAGATTCTCCACCTTCTAGTCCAGTCCGGAAATGGGTTGGGCTTATAGTGTATGTTGTCGATAATGTATCTTCGATAAGATTTGTATTTTAATGAGGAACACTTCTCCAGGCTTGCGGCACTACTCGCTATATTCATGGTCGAATGTGTGTACTTTAAGTTTCTGATCCAGTACACTCTCAGAAGCTGACTAATTTTATTCAAGATATCTCAATGGCATACTTAGAACGATATGAGGATAATAACCATACTCATGAGGACCACCACCACCATCATCATCATCACCATCACCATCACGATGACTTGTCTCATTCATCTAGCTTACCTACCCCTCCAAGTAAGCGGGACCTAAACGACTCCTTAGGCTTACCACCTCTATCAGAATCGATAACAGAGTCAGAATCAGAGGAAGCTTCCCTTCACAACCCAACGGAGCACACTCGGCTTCTGAATGCACCGCACAGCTTCCGACCTTTACCTCGACAGCCACTTGATGTTCCCCATTCATTGCCATGTAGTGCGACACACGCCTATGGCTCAACCACTGATTCGAACCCTGCAGATACTTCTGAGCCATTCTTCACTGGCCATCACAGGTTTGAGCCGCCAAGTGCTCATGCGTGCCATCCTGCTGCTCGTCCGAGGTTGCGCGATCCCTCCGAGGCCTTGTCATACACCGTATCAAGAGACCGTGATACTCACATGCTGTACATCGATACAGAGGCTTGCGAATCCGAAAGGGGGGCAGAATTTGACGAGGAAGCTGGAAGAGAAGCTAAAATCGGAGAGAAGAGGGCTGTTATGAATACCTTAGTATGTATTTTTAGCTAACAAGGAAATTATATGCCGTGCTCAAATTTGCATTATTATCAGGTATTGCAAGCAGGTATCATGGTACACTCACTTGTCATAGGATTAACTCTTTCTATCCAGACCGGGGCTGAATTTAGTGAGTATTCTTCTCCTCGTTGAGATCATGAACTCACGCGGCAATGTTCCGTTTCAGCATCTCTTCTCATTGCACTTGCGTTTCATCAGCTATTCGAAGGCCTCTCCCTTGGGGTGAGACTAGCAGCGTTAGCTTCTCCACCTAGTCCGGCAAATCAGACTTCAATACCTCTATCGCCTGCATTGAGCACTAAAAGTGTACGTACTAAAAATACGAAAAATACCATCAAAGCCCTATCTCTGGCGGCTCTATTTGCGGCAGCAGTGCCCTTTGGGATGTTGATAGGATCTCTTAGTCTTGGTCGTTCTGGCTCAGGTACGTACACAACTCTCTTGGATATCATCTGTGATGATGAACTGGTTGTCTACTTAGATCCGACAAAGTCACCTACTCTTCGCCTCGCACAAGGTGTAACCGCAGCCGCTAGTGGCGGAACTTTAATATACGCAGCGTGTATAGAGTTGCTTGCTGGAGATTTTGTGCAGGATGCGTCATTGAAACGCGCACCGATTATGCGTCAAGCCCTTGCGCTTGGATCACTACTTGCCGGCGTCGCCGCAATGGCTACACTTGCGTAAGTCAACCTGCGATTCCTCGTTTCTTACCACATTCTGACTGTTGTTTTTCTTTCACTGGGATTTGTGAAATATCTACAGCACGTGAGTTGTCAAATTATGTCCTGGTGAAGTCATCGTTAATGATGTTCCTTTCAGATTTGACTGATATCGGACAATTTTTACAACAGTAATCCATATAGTATTCTCTACTCACTGTATATTTCAGACTCCATATTTCCATTCAGACCTCTTGTTCAAAGCATTCTATCTCTGCCACTACAATTATGTGTACTTTAAATCTGTAAATGTTTAATTCACACAAAGAATCCAATTGTAACTAGCGGTTCCTAAATACTTAGTGCCCTGAGATTAAATAAAAACTAGTACTAAGAAATATATAGATGTGGCAAATCAGCCATTACTTCATAAAGCATTCGAAAGACCCGAGCTATTTATATACCTCTTAGCTAATTACTCACGATAACTATTTTGATAGAGAAATCATGAAATGCTCATCCCTCCACAGAGATTATTTTACAGCTCCACCAACTTTGCTGGATTCCCCCGTCATCTCCGTACTCTATCTTTCAACCCACGGACTTGGATTGCCCACGTTGTGAAATTCAATGATGACTTGCTTAATTCACTATGATATCAAATTATGTTCAGAAAGAAATAGTAAAGATAACCCACACTACTACCTTTTCGCCTGGGGGACATCTGGATCTGGATTCAAAGCCGATTTTTGTTACCTTCTAAATACGTATAGTACGCACAATACTTCCGAGTCCGAATGCTCGAGTCGTTATATGTAAATTGCTGGAAAGTTCCTTCCGAGGACTCTCACAGTTGCGCTGGGGAATTCTACAATTCTACAGACCATTTGATGGACTCCATCCAGTATCACCCCTGTGAGCAGGCATCAACGTACTAACTGGGCTTCTAAAACGTAAATACCTTTCTTAGAGATGCAGCACATCTCGAACCTTAAAGGCAATTGAGCTCAAAGTTCTGCATTTTCTTTACAATCGATGTTCATTGATGAGAAGTTGGTACAAGTGCCGAAAATATGGACAGTTGGAATTCATGCTTGCGTTGGACGTTCCTAGTTGGCAAGTCCTGTGAAAATATTGGATCGGCCTCCTTTAACCCCTTCTAGATCTAAGCGAACTCTTTTGCCGGGGTTCTATGACTAAAAGATATATCAACATTGAACCTGTTTATCCAATCGAAGGGGTATAAAGAAACTGTTAGAACTATGGACCGGCTCCCTTGTACTCCTCCAGGTGCCCCCCTTGCCCCTCTCAAGTGCGATGACAGAAGCCGACGCTCACAACAGACGATGTCAAGAACGAACAAGTCTGCTGGTCGACACCCAGTCACTTCTTGTAAATAAACAATCCGAAGATAGTGATGATGACGAACAGATACTTTCATCTGCATCGAGCTCAAGTATCCGGACCTTGTCACCAACGCCCGTCCCATGGCGTGCAGTCATCGTGATCTTTATGCTGAATGCAGTTCAGCCTCTAGCCTATGAGCTTGTCTTCCCCTTTATCAGTATGTCTTCCTTACAGTCTGCTTATTATTTGTGTGAGCTACGAAGTAACAATTTACCCTGTAGATCAAATGATCCTTGAGATCGGAGTGGTGGATGACCCAGAAAGCGTTGGATACTACTCCGGAATTATCGAATCTCTCTTTGCTGTCATGAGTTTCTTGTTCGGTATGTATCAGATCAGCTTTGGTATAAAGTCCCCGCATACACTCAGCGCTTCTGACGTACGTCATCGACGATCATTCATCCAGTCATACCTTGCTCTTCTATCTCGGATCGTTACGGTCGAAAGCCTGTTGTATTGATATCTATAGCCATACTTGGACTATCAACAGCCTTATTCGGCTTTAGCAAGTCGTACTGGTTTATGATCGTGACTCGGGCTCTAGGTGGCACTTCTGCTGCCAGCTGGAGGTAGGAATGAAAATATCATACATCTTGTCAAGTATTGATAATATAATTCTGCCAGTACGATGAAAGTCATGTTGAGCGAGTTGACAGATAGATCAAACCAGGGGAAAGTCTTTGCCGCGTTTGGGGTATGTTCTGAAGCTATTGTATCATAATTACTTCTTTGATCAGTTTAAATATCCTAGGTTGCATACAAAATAGGTCAAGTTCGTGTTTAATTTGATTTGAATTTGAAAGTTAGCTGTAGTAATCACACACGTTTATAGATCCTGGGTCAGCCGATAGGTGGAATTTTGTCACATCCGGAACGCAATTTTTCCATGTTTCAAGGGCAGTTCTGGGAAGCATATCCATATGCGCTTCCTTGTCTCTTCTCGGCAACATTCGCTTTATTGGGTGCCGCAGTGGGGTGCTTTACTCTTCAGGAGGTACGTTCTTCAGTGAAGAGTATATAGTTTTAAAAACCTATTTCTAACGATCGCAGTAGACAAAACCTGTTAAAAATTTCTCGAGACGAAGAAATCAGAGTTATGGGTCGATTGAGTCGGAAGAAACCTTGTTGGAGGAGGACAAATCAAATGCACCTTGGACATCCGTCTTTTCTCCCCATGTCGTGTCTATTCTAACAAGTCTACTTACAATGGTATTTGCGTCGGAAAGTTTGTTCGCACTGTGGGTACTTTAATTCTAGTAACTATGATCCTTTTAACTAACATTCGTCAAAGGTATCCGCTGTTCGCTTTTACTCCTATTCAATACGGTGGTTTAGGTTGCAGCGAAGCCACAATCGGCACGCACATGGCAGTACGATCTTTTATAAGCATTTTGCAGATGCTCCTTTTTGCTCCACTGCAGAGCAGATTCGGAACATTGCGAGTCTTTCAGATGTCAATGCTAGTCTGGCCATTCACCATCGCCTTCTTCCCGATCCTCAATCTCCTCAAGAGATGGGAAGTGGGTTCCATGGTGTTCGATTTGACGTTGTTTATATATTTTTTCATCTGGGGATTAGGAAATCTATCTTGGCGTAAGTGGGTCTCGATTTCATGACGATATATTTCCTTAATCCGTGTACAGCTGCCTCTTCACTTATGATTAATGATGCTGCACCAACCCCGGACTCCTTGGCTGCTATGAACGTGAGTGGATCATTCATGGTAATATACCAATCTCATACTAATAATATTCATCATCAGGGGATTTCACAATTGGCGATAGTGCTGCCACAAGCCATCACACCAGCCTTCGTTACTTCTACATTTGCTTGGTCTATCAGTAGTGCATTGTTTGGAGGCAACCTTATTTATGTCATACTATTTATAGCCGGTAAGCTTTTTGTATATGAAATACTCTTCTTCCGACCCTGATTACTGTTCTATTCTAGTTTCCGTATCTTCCATCTATTGCCTAACGTTGAAGGAACCTACATATGATTGGCGTGATGATGACTACAAAAGTCAGTCTGTTGATTAGACTGGCCACTTTTCTCCACTATATTAGTTGGAGATCCTCAGTGACAAGGAACAATCATTCTTTCCTGTCTTAAAATTACTACCTAAAACTACGTATACTCCATTTTCCCCCACCGTTTTCCACGCTTGTTATTTCCTCCGTCATGAAAATTTTGTATTATTAGGTTGGTTACATGTCACTACTACCCATCGTTAAAGTCTTTGGTATCTTGGTCCTATTTTAAGAAAAAGCAATCTGCATCTTTGAGTTACATCGTAATTGGTTTCCCCGCACGATCATCGCTGCTAGTTAATTACACGGTTACTAACTTTGTCCGGGACACAACATATTTCGTATCTTATCCGCGGCTCACGGTTGACCATTACGACCTTTCTGTGTACCTTATCTATATGCACACGTGGGAATATACATGGTACTATTTATAGTCTTATAGTCCCAGACGTAGATCTCAACAACTCGGTGAGAACTCGGTCTTGCCAAAAGGGTATGGCGCCCACATGTTCCCACGATGGGCACCCTTAATTTCTGATAAGCTGGAACTTGTTCTTCTGGGGTTGTATGACTCATTGGAACTTGTCCTTAAAACTATAAAAGTAATGAAAATACGATGGAGAAAAGTATTTACCCCTGGTACCGGCCTACCGAAATGTCTACAGCAGAGGATCCGACTCAGCATATAGATAGTTATGACCGGATTATCAATATTGAAGAGTACAACGAGCGAACTGAGCTTTTGAGTGATACAAGAGCATCTTCTCCGCTTCTCTATGAGCACCAATCTTCGTCTGGATCAGTTACGCCTGTTAAAACTCCTTTGCCATGGCGTCCAGTGATTGTTATCCTTGTTCTGAACGCAGTCCAACCGCTGGCTTTCGAGCTTGTATTTCCCTTTATAAGTTAGCAGTCCTCTTGATATCCTTTAGACATCCATGGGTTGAGACTTGACCTCTGATATTTCTTGATATCTCTTGAAAAACAGATCAAATGATTCTCGAGACTGGAATTGTGAATGACCCAGAACGTGTAGGGTATTACTCTGGTGTAATCGAGTCACTTTTTGCTGTCATGAGTTTTCTCTTCGGTCCGTATTCCTATTCAATCAGAAGAAAAAACTCTATAGCGGCTCACTTTAAGGAACTCTTTGGTCATCAAACAAATAGTCTTGCCATGCTCTTCTATCTCGGATCGCTACGGCAGAAAACCCGTGGTTTTGATATCCATTTCTGTTTTGGCCATAGCCACTTCGTTATTCGGGTTTAGCAAAACCTATTGGTTTATGATTATAACCCGAGCGACTGGAGGTATCGCTGCGGCTAGTTGGAGGTGAGAGAACTACTTTTTTAGTATGGCGAAACTTGTTTATATACGCACATCGTGTTGCTTGTACAGTACCATGAAAGTCATGTTGGGTGAATTGTCAGATAAATCCAATCAGGGAAAAGCATTTGCTGCCTTTGGTGTAAGTCGCGCGCAAGCTTTTTGATATCGGTTTTTCATAACCCTAGAAATGTAGATTGCTTTCAAGTTAGGCCAGGTATGATCTATCTTGACTATTGAAGAACCATCGCCCATGATAGAAATTAGATCCTAGGCCAACCTATCGGTGGCTTGATGTCACATCCAGAACGTTATTCTGATATTTTTGACAATTCTTTCTGGAAAACTTTTCCATATTCTTTACCATGCATTTTCTCTGGTTCAATTGCACTAATAGGAGTGATAGTGGGGACGTTCACTCTCCGTGAGGTAAATGTGATGATATAGATCCAGTAACACCATCTAATCTCCTCATAGACTAAGCCTGATAGAAAAAGAAGAAGAGAAGAGAATGACTATGGTTCTTTTTATTCGGAGAATCAAATAGCATTAAAGGAAAGCCGAATACTTCATGGCGTTCTATACTCACGCCGAGTGTCGTGTCGATGCTATTTAGCACTTTCTTGATGACGCTCGTGTCTGAATCATTATTTGCTCTGTATGAATCCAACATTATTGGCTCTTTGCTATATATCCGACATCTCATTAAAAACCTTCTAGATATCCTTTATTTGCATTTACTCCAGTTGAATACGGCGGACTTGGGTTAAATGAAAGTGGGATTGGAGCTCACATGGCAGCGCGATCGATCTTCTGTATTTTCATGATTGCGCTATTTGCGCCTACACAAACCCGTTTTGGTACCTTAAAAACATATCAACTATCCATGGTTACCTGGCCTCTGTGTTGCGTATTCTTCCCACTCTTGAATCTTCTAAAGAGATGGGAAGTGAGTTCTTTGTTAATGAACTCCGTACTTGTTCTGTTCTTTACGATATGGGGACATGCACACAATGCTTGGTGTATGTATTCTCCGCTTGTATGTTCTTTCAAACCCTCGGATATTAAATCTTCCTCTGGTAGCTGCATCTGCTTTGATGGTGAATGACGCAGCCCCGTCCGCGGACACGCTTGCTGCTATCAATGTAAGTGAATGATTTTCTGCTGAGTTAATTATTATAGATTATACTAAAAGTACTTAACAGGGACTAGCACAGATGGTCATAGTCTTACCCGAAGCCATTGCGCCTGCCTTCACTAACTCCATGTTCGCACTATCCGTCACAAAAGACCTTCTTGGTGGATACTTAGTGTATGTTGTGTTGTTTGGTCTCTGTAAGTCTTCAATTTGTCAATTTATCATAATATCAACAATATGTGCTGATCATATAACACTAGGTATTATAGCCTCTGTCCAGTGTATGACCTTAAAAGAGACTACCCATGATTGGAGGGAACACAACAAGCAACAGACTTCCGACCAGTGAACAAGCAAACAAGGGGCACTTACGCCGCATATTTGTATATACTTCATTTTATGATTCACAAAAATCAAGAATTCCATCACGCGTAGAAGTTATGTATGTTATGTATTAGTATATCAGGTGTAGCGTTTTATCACGTCAAAAGTGTATGTAGTCACGTATTAGGTAAAGCACATATTTTCGGACATAAGGACTCTTGAAAAGAAGAATCACCTCATTCCTTCATGACATTGTTTAATGTTCAGAACAAATGATCAAATTTTGCTTCCCTGAACGTAATCTAATCTATAACAATCTAGATTTGAATTTGGAAGCATTACAACATTTCGCTTAAGAAAAATGCCGAGTCACTTCAGAAAAAAACTTTCAGCTTCTCGGATGCCGTTCCGCCCTGGAATCTGTTTTAATGATTCCTCCCCGGCATTCTCAGCGAATGGAGGACCCTTTTGCCCATACCATACACCACCTGTTGTAAATGACGGTGTCGGACATTCTCGATAATGAGCGCACGGCTCTCCTTGCAGTGGCTAACGCTCCCGCTCACAATATCGGAATCGTTGAAGAAGAGCCGATTTCACCGATATCCAGTGGTGCATCGACCCCCACACTCAAAGAAAAGCGCTTTCCTTGGAAGTTCGCTCTGACGATTTATGGCCTTAATGTTGTTGCCCCGTTGAGCTTTGAGCTCATCTTTCCTTTCATTAGTAAGTTTTCGTCCAGAGTTACACATGATCCAACTAAACATGAGACCCATCCTCCTTCTTCTTGAACTCTTAGATCAGATGATCCTTGAAAATGGCGTAACGAATGATCCGGAGAAGGTCGGTTTTTACTCAGGTTTGATAGAGTCTGTGTTTGCCTTGTTTAGTTTCGTTTCGAGTACGTGAAGATGTTTTTGTATTGTCTTATTATTACTGACCGACAGGGTCATAAAGTTATGCCTATAACATACCTTTCAGACCACCTTGGACGTAGGCCAATCATTTTGATAAGTACTCTCGGTCTAGCCATCTCAATATCACTATTCGGGGTGGCGAAGTCCTATGGTTTCATGATCGCAACGCGTCTTATTGGGGGTACTCTTGGGGGTTCCATTGCGTACGTGCTTCTTCAAATATGTGTTTAATACGAGACTAAGGTATGCATAGTGCGACGAAAGTGATGTTGACCGAGGCCATCGATAAATCACAGCAAGGTTAGCTTTTACTGGTTTTGTTGTACGTATCCATCACAAACATCATCATTGGTATCAAACTTATAGTCTCTTTTTGAAACCAGACTGCATATAGAATGGGTAAGTACTCATATCTTATGTTTTCTACCTAATTTCTTGATTGCTTAATGCAAATCTTCTAGGCCAAATTATTGGACAACCTATGGGTGGACTACTTTCACATCCTGCGAAAAATTTCTCTGCGTTTGATACCCCATTCTGGCGCGAGTATCCGTTTTCTTTGCCATGTTTCATTGCTGGTGCATTTGCCATCTTTGCGGTTACTGTTGGGTTCTTTACTCTTCCAGAGGTGAGTATAAATATGATTTCGTATAAATACTTGGCTAAAAAAAGAATTAGACCAGTGTAATTCTTCGAAGAAAGAAAAACCGTAAGGGGTATGGGTCTGTTAGTGGTGTTGAATCTGGAGTACAATCACGATCACGGTCCCCAGAGAGACCTCGTCCTTCTATATCTTCAGTTTTGACTCCTGATGTGATTGGTGCACTGTCAAGCTCAGTTGTCATGGGATTTTGCTCTGAATTAGTCTTTGCATTGTTCGTGGAGGCATTTATTCTCGTCATATGCTATACACTGACAACGCACTCGAAATCCGTTGCAGATACCCGTTATTTGCTTTTACTCCCATCCATTCTGGTGGGCTTGGCCTTTCAGAAGCCCAGATTGGTACACAGCTAGGATTCCGTTCTTTTAATAACGTACTTGTCGTTCTTCTGTACAGTCCTCTCGAACAGCGTCTTGGGACTATGCGACTCTATCAATTAACGATGTCCACTTGGCCGATCACTTTTGCGTGTTTCCCTTTGTTGAACTTGCTTGCACGCAATGGCTGGGAGGGAACATGGGTTTTCCAAGTTGTTCATGCTGGTTGGGTAACAACGTGGAGTTTTGCATGCTTAGGATGGAGTAAGTATACTATCTTTACTTATGGTAATATCGTTACTAACGACTTGTATCAAGCTTCGGCTTCCATCATTATGAACAACGCCGCACCCTCCGCCGAAGCTTTATCAGTGATCAATGTCTGTTAATAATTATCAGTCCTCTGTTCTGTTGATACTGATCTAATTCTTGATGCAGGGCGTTGGACAAATGGCTACTACACTCCCTCTTGCATTTGCCCCCGCATTCATAACATCTCTGTATGCGTTCTCACTAAAAAACGAGCAGTACCTTAACGGGAATCTTGTATATGCGATTATGCTATTCATCGGTGTTGCAGGTGCTATACATTCTTATACATTGAAGGAGACAACGTGTGATTGGAGGGAGAGCCTCGATGAGGATGAAAATGACGACTTGTCTTAGGCCTTAGAAACGTCAAAAGTATTTTTATTAATTCTATCCATTCATAGAAATCGACGGAAAACGAATGATTTTATGCGCATTCTGCATTTTTTATATCTTGGTGTACACATCTGTCTTGTATTGGGCATAGACGAGTTATTTTTTTGTGATGTATCGTTGCATGTAGCGAATATTGGATTTAAAGTGTCCCCTGATTTTATTATCTTATCATGTCGGATATATCCGGCACCCACTCTTATCAGTACTTGGACTCAGGACTGTAACTTCGACAATGCATTGGCACGGAAATGTCAACCATGCTCTCAAGCTCACTCAAGCTGGATTCTTACCATTTAATCCACACTACCTGAATTTCATACGATTTGCGAGCTCGAGTGCTGACTACAGTAATCCATCTGTCAATCCCAGCTCAAGTACAGTCGAGTTTCCTTTCCCGAAACATCTACGACCGTCACCATATGAAATCTTCCATCTCAAGCCCGGTGCTTCTCCAACGTCGATTAAATCCAGATGTATGGAAAATTTAGCCTATTGTCTGATCATAACATTGTTTCTTATATTATGTTAAAACAAGACTACCAATTAGTACGTATACACCACCCAGATGCGCCTTATGCCCGTACTCTTCCTTCGGACGTGTCCCACGCGCGATTTCAAGCGATACAAGCAGCCTACGATGTATTAACGGGCAAGATGCGTAGACGAGATTTCCCGTCTCCTATGTATGATGTAGGGCCTAGGTCGGCGTCTTCAGCTCATAAGGCGAATAGGACATATGAGCACGTGCACCGTAGAAGCCATTTTACTCATGCGGAGTGGGCTCATTCTACTTTTGAACAAGGTTTCGACTCAAAGGAAGAGGATAATAGCAGAGGTGTTGTGCTGATCTTAATTGCGGTTCGTCATCAGTTCAATTCGAATTTTTCGGGTGTTATCAGAATTTTTTACTTTGTTTTATTCATCCATCTGCTGCTGTGCTTGTGGATTATATATTTTTAGGCCGTCGGCTTGCTTGGCCTTCCCTTTTTTACCACTTCGGCCATGTCCGATAGGAGACATAAGACTGCTGCGCAGAATCTTTCTCAGGCACGGCGCGAGGCAAAGGAAGTAGGTCTTTCTCGACGGGCTGAGATCCGACGGCGGGTACGTGGACAGGAGCTTGATCAGGAGTATGCAGAGAGAGTTGGTCGACAAGAAACATTACATAGTATTTCTAACTAGTAGCGTGATCGTATGAAACTAGCTGCTTATATACAAATGATGGTTCTCTATTCAGTACTCAGTGTTGTCCAAAGAGTCTTCTGTGCTTATAAATCTAGTATACGGATATGAGAAGAGCTAGTCGTGTTTATTTGTATACATTGTAACCATGTTTATGGTCAAGCCATGCTGATATCAGTTGTTCCCTAGGTAAAGATTACTATGTTTTAGCAACATCCAAGATGTTACCTAGTGTATTGATGAATGGTTTAGAATGAGATCTGCCATCAAAAGTTGGTGGCTTCGGGTTAGCAGGGCAGAAAGAGGAAGTAGTGAGGTTTATGATGATGATGATGATGATGATGGATGTTTACGTGTAAATATTTACACGCATTAAATTACTTACCCCGGTGACTAATTTAGACTGAGATTTGATCGTCGATCATTTGGTAACCTCAATTAGTAGGAGTAAGGCATCAATCCGTCGTCGCGCTCTCAACGCCTCTCTGTATCCCCCCATCATCTCTGTATCCCGCCTTCGCCGCAGTGCGCCCGTTCTTTATTTTCTACTGCATTCAGCTAGCCAGCAACCACATTCTTTTCTTATATATAATGGAACTTGCACTCCACGGCGCAAGCTCAGAGATGACCAGGGAGCAAGAGATAATGCTTACCAAAAAGCGTGTATGTTTCCCTTGTTTTTAAAGTCCTCAGTCGACTATGTCTATAACAGTTGCCTTTTTTCTCTCCCCATCAGCTTGGTGCTTTCCAATTTGGTAAATCACCAAATGGATCAAACCTTTCTGCACCCCTTTCACCGACCCGTTCAACTGGACGTCCACACTCAAGAAACGGCTCTATCTCTTCAATGTCGTTTTCTGCTTCAAACTCAGCAAATTCTGTACTATCTTCCATTTCAGATCAACTTTCTACTCCCAACTCCGAGTCTCGACCATCTTCAATAGTGGGACGCTCTCGTCCCAACTCACACCATCGACGGCGTTCTTCGGTTTCAACCCGTGTTGAGTCTGCTGAAATCATGGGACTAACCCTCCCCGATCTCCCTGCGTCTTCCTCGGAGGATAATATCAACTTCGGTGATAAGGACTCAATCAGGCGTCGGGCTTTACTTGCTTTGGAGGGAAAAGACAGTTTCAGCTCGAATACAAACACAGTTGAGATTGTGGACTTAAGTAATGAAGGCGTCCCACACAAGCCTCTCGACCGTGAATGTAAGTAAGCTTTCTGATTGGTAGACTAGTTATTAATGTGTTGTCTAGTCAAATTTCCCGTGGCATCTTCTTCATTTGGATTATCCTCTCACTCCGTAAAGAGAGATTCTTTTGGAAAATTCTTATCCTCTTCAACTTCGATCAAGGATCAACTTCACACGCTTCTGGAAGAGGAAGAGGAAGAAGAGGAGTCACACGTCCATTCCACAACTATTGAAAGTCTCAAACCTAAAGAGCTTGTTCAATCGCCAGCCTCTACTCCAGTATCAATTGTTGACGAATATGAAACATCACTCGAAGCGAATGCGGTAAAGAACTCAGTCTCAGGCCGTCATAGGCCTGCGAACCTCTCTCTACGACCTTTATCACTGATATCCAGCTCATCAGCTCCAGCATTGCCAACGCCTTCTCCAACTCCTAGTACAAGCTCTCGTAGTGGTCTCCGTGCTCTATCGTTAACCCCCCAGCCTGATGCCACATTCAATCTCGAATCGAAACCGGATCTTCGTGAGCATGGTATTGGAATAGATTCTTCAAATTTCAGATCATCAAGAAGCTCCCAAAGGCAATCTATGGGGTCCAGCAGTTCCTCAAGTACTGTGCCAAGTCCGAAGAGACAGAGCAGTATTTCTTATATACGCTCTGGGTCATCTTCGTCACCTTCTTCATCGTTTGCTAATACAGGACTCCCTACTCCTGGGCCCACACCAACTTCGGAGAGACGCCCGTCGTCTTCGATTAGTAGTTCTAGTAGCTCAGGAGGGCGAGACAAGAAAAATTCATCGGAGGAGATCTTCCTGCAACAATCTCACGCGGCTCTTCTCGCCCGGATTGCAGAACTTGAACGTGCTTTACGGGCGCAGTCCCATTCTCGTCCACATTCTCGTCCTGTATCAGCAGATTCTAATGATAGCGCTTTGTCTTCTGAAAAATCCGATGAGATGATCCATCTGGTTTCTGACCTTAAAGCAGAGCGTGATGAACTTCATCGCGACATCGATGGGTGGAAGCAGCGTGTTCATGATTTGGAGCATTCAAAGGTAGTAATAGGTCATGAAAAGGCAGTGCTCGAGCGCAAACTCGGCGCCGAGAAGCGTGAGAATTGGCTGAAAAATGAAAAGATTGGGCTTCTGGAAATTGAGAAGAACAGCCTTAATCGTGAACTCAGTTTGAAGGAGGATAATGTCAACAATTTAAACAGACGGCTTCTATCAACACAAAATCAGCTACAGGAAACTATACGGGAATGCACATCACTCAAAGAGGATAATCAGGTTATCAAGCGCCAGCTCGCTGAAACGCAGCTGTTACTGGATTCTTACAAAGATGTAGAACGCGAACTCAAAGGAGTTCGAGAGGCATTAGCGGCTGAACAAGTTTACCGCCAACAACTCATCGGCCAACTCGATGCAGCAGGTGTTTTCAGTACTCCGAAAATTCCGACGGATGCTCCTAAATCTTACATGACAAACGAGATTAAATCAAGAAAGAGTGAACATAGTCTCATGAGTGTCGATTCGGTTTGTACGACTGTTGAAACGGATGAGCACTATTCTCTCAAAGCTCCGTTCACGTTGAAAGCTGTAGAAGAAGAATCCGAAATCCATAGTGATGAAGACGAACTAGCAAGCTATGAAGATGACGATGATTTGGACTTGAGCTTCACAAGTCCAGCACGCTCAACGTCCACTTACGACTCAGATGAAGAGTTCCCTCGTTCTTTATCACATTTACGTATCCAACCTCCTGCACTCTCCTCAAGTGATGTCCCATCCACCTCTGGTTCATCTTCCTCTCCTTCTCCAACCCCTTCCCCGTGTCCTACTCCCGTTCCTTTATTACCACCTGAAGCGAATCCCTCTCAACACGCGAATCGAGCGTCACTGAGTAAGTCCTGGACATTCCCTCGGGATGGACCGAAACGATCAGTTCAACGTGCCCAGGAAGAGATTGATCGCTTCTTTGGTTGCTTGGAAGGTGTAGAAGATTCTCCCCCTCTAGTTCCATTCCGACTATGGATAATCGAAGTCTCTTCAGCCAACGTTTACAGTTTGAAGATACTGGAGATGAAGACATGCCTCCGTTCATCCTTCCAGTACAAAGCTCTGCTGATTCAGATAATATGTTGGAAGCGGTTTTAGAAGAAGAAGTAGAGGAGGAAAATGTTTCCCATAGATCAGTGTCTGCCTTCCCTATCTCAATAAGCCGAGATTCTTTAAACAGATCTTCATTTTCGTCGTTGTCAGAGGAAAAAAGACAGCCTTTTACCTATCCACGGGCACGCAATACTGATCTGCAAAGGGGTGTTCTCCGTTCTAACAGCACTCCAGCAGATGTCCCATCCTCCCCCACCGCTTCCAGTTCAATAGAGTCTTTCTCTTCAGAAAGATCAAGTCCGATTATTACCCCGAGAGTTACTACTCCGAGGTCACTTCCTGTATCTCGTATACCGTCGCGTTCCCCGCCGACATTCATCCAGGCTAGAATGTCACCGACTTCGCCTCGAATCAGTCCTACGCCCCCAAAACGTAAACCAGTGCCTATATCCCCTCCCGAATTCCTTCTTTAACACGAACCAGTCCTCCAGCAACGGCCCTTCAACGACAGCAAGGAGACATGCCTAACAATTCGTCACGACAATCAAGTTATGGTTCGGCTTTTATTCCACAACTCAGATCTTCGAGTACGTTGGCTCATTCGATTTTTTTTCTTTTACATTCAGATATGAACGACATTTCGCTATCTTCTAACAGCGCGAACACTGAAAACCCGAAACTAGACTCCTCACCGCTCAAGCTGCAAGCAGTATTTGGCCGAGGACGATCGTAATGCCTTAAGCGGTCATAAGGATAATGTTGTACCCTCACCTCCTATAGTCCCTTCTTTCTCGCGATTCTTACCCACATTCTCGTGGGGGAGTAGCAAGCCACAGCCACAGGTGAAACGCGAACCTGCATTTGTATCGAAGGAGACACAACTTGCCAAGTTACGTGAGTCTCTTGTATCTCGCCCTGACCAGAGGGGGTGCTTTGTAGATATATGTCAATGTCGGAATTGTCGAGGTGATTTGATATCTCTCTGACAAATTGTGATCGCCATCAATGTTCCTATATTCACATCTTACTTGAATTTCTGTGACTTTTTACCCTTTCTTCTACCTTGTCTACACTTGTTTTGGACTGCTATTTACCCGGTTAACTCTCAACGGACCACGCTACAGAATCTATCATTCTATGCCCTCATCTGAATATATACACCTTGCCATCTTCTATCAATTGTTTCAAGTACAGGAAATTTATCTGTACACAAACCGCTTCCGTTCACGTCCGTCCTATCTCCTTCACGTACCTTTTCCCTTATGGTGTTTGTCATGTTTTATCTATCTGTTCCATTCCTCTATCTACTCCGTATCCGCCACATTATCTCTGTGACTTGTTCATTTATCTTTCCACATCTTTTCTATCTCTTTCCCCCTTCTTCTCGCTTTCGGCTCGATGCCGACGAAAACATTCAACTATTTTAACATGGAGGAATACTTCTCAGTGAGACTTCTTTCTCTACTTCTTTTCTGCGGTAACCCGTTGTATGTATGTTTAAAGTCTGTGGCTTTCCTTGCCCGCAGCTGTTTATTACCTGTTTTTTTTTTCTCCTCTGTCTGCCGAAATGAAGGAAATGCATAACAAATTTGTTTATCGAAACACAATTTAGATGTAAGGTTCTGAGAAATAAGATGTAGGGATTAATAACATGAATTATAATCGCTTGTGAGGACGGGCTGGGTAAATATCAATTAGTGGATTTACATTTCTGCTGATGTAATCCAGAGGTTTCCGCCGGAGGATGCGGGGATAAAGAAGTTTTGATCGGCCAGCAATTTCTGATGTATGTAATCTCTTAAATCTCACAATCTGACTGGAGAGATTAATTATAAGGACCTGAGAAGTATTAAGGTGACAAGGATAATTCAACGAATTTATCTGTTCATATGGGTGCGCACATTTACTGATGGAGGGTGGGATGGCATTGAGATGAAATAAATGACTGGTTTTTAAAACGACGGTTAAATTGTTTACTTTGTGCACCCTGGGACTCTCCTCTCGGCGCTCGAAATGTAACAGGTTTATTTTGTTCGAGCTTCGATATTCCTGAATGGGCATTTGTAAATCTGCTTCGAGAAGTCCGTGATTTTTATTATGCTCGAAACTAGGCCTGCTTAGGCCTTGGCACCCTCAATCCACAATTCCCGGGCTAAAATCACGAAGGAAGTTCACTCCCGGCTGTCCTCGTCGTTAAGGTTGAATGGGAAAGAAGTCTCATCGAGCCGTTCGACGGGTATGCGATTCTTCTTTTTTTGTGTGTACATGTATGCACACACACACACAATAGGCTATTATTACTATGGAAGGATCAAAGAACGCCAGAAGACTGAGAGAAAAAAATGCGCTGGCATAATATATAACAGAAGGAGTGAGGGAGGGGGGGGGTGTTAGGAAATCAGAGTTGATACCCACGAGTATATCCCTCTCCCTTGATATCAAAACTTGACGCTACGCTGGACGTCACGCTTGCTTTCCTTGACGTCCCCTCTCCGACCTTGATACCCCTCCATACTTGGAATTGATAGGATCGGGAGCCTATCACTTCCGAACGATCAAAGGACAGACTAGAATAACTAGAAGATAAAGGTATGCATAATTTTTTTTCTTAGGATATTCTTTTTTTTTTCTCTAAAAACCCAGATGAGATTGATAACTGACTAACGTGTTGTGTATGAACAAAGAACGCTAAAGTAGATCGCTGTGCGGAACTCCATTCGGTGTGTTGGCCGTGTTAAAGCCACGCTGGATTTAAACGGGTAGATAGTATCAATTCATCATTTATTTTCCCTTTTATCGTGTTTTTCTATATTTCAATTCAGATACCATCTGGCTGATTTATCAAGGGGCCAGTGGTGTTGGAGGCGGCGTGCATCCCAGGCGAGAAACACAAATATTTAATAATCAACACAATCATAGCTGTTTCGTCCTTTCATAAAGCAGAATCCCAGCCCCTCTCTCGTTTCTGTCCTTTCATTTACTTTATCAGTCCTTTCGTGTCTTTTTTGCCTTTTCTGACTCTGAGCTCCATTTTGATTTCTTATTTTTTTACGCTGTTTTGTGTTAAACTCTTTTGACAGCTCCCTGATCTCCTCGGGTCATTTTCAAATCTCCTCTTTTCCCATCTCTGCCCCGCTCCAGCACCTCTCCCCCTCTCTCTTACTCAATCCTCCACCTTGCTTCCCTCACATTTATACCCTTTCACTTCGTTTCTCTCTTTGATTCTTTAACAATTTTCTCTTTCATCATTCGTAGCCACATTCGATGGCCAGCGCTGCCACCCTCACGATGAGTAGACCCGGCCCGTCGTCGTCATCACGTTCCATGTGGAATGTTTACCGGCCTGATCCGGCAACTTCGCCGAACAGCACTCGATCAAGTGCTCTCTACTCACCTAGCGAGTTCACGTTCAATGCCTCCTGGTCCCCTCTCACCGACGTCGAGTTTGGTACTCAAGTGTTGCACAGTCAAAGTCAGCTGAACAAGGTCTTCTTACATGATCAGAAGCGTCGTGTGATCGCCACGCATCAGCTGCAGCAGCAGCTGCGACAAGAGGATGACAGGGTGTCGCATTTAGACTTTGGATCAGAGTCCGAATCTGACGCGGAGACGATTAACCTAAAAGGCAGGAACGACAAGAGCAAGAGTAAGGATAGGGGTGGTGATAAGAGACTTAGGCAAGACGAAGAATTCGATGAAGGGTTCTATGATTTTGACGAACACTTTGACGGCCTCGATAATAATAACACTGAGGCTTTCTTGTACTACTACACTAGCAACGATTCAAAACCGGATCCTCACGCCGAAACAAACAAGGCTTATCTCGCAAGCTACGGATATACAAACGGACTTGGGTATGAAAAGGAGCTGGGGTATGGTATAGGGCTTGGTTTATCAAGGAAGCCATTAACAGATATGAAGAAGACTACGCCTACGCCTATGTCTAAACCCCCACCAGAGATTGAAATCAAACCGCCCGTGTTTGCACGGGCAATCGTTCGGCGCATTTCTTCGGTGCAGGGTCGGCGTCCTCCTCGAGATATCATCCCCATTACTCCTCAAGAAGTTCTGTTACATCCTAATGCATTTGCAACTGCCCTTTGCGATAAACTGGAGATCAGTAAAGAGGATAAACTACGAACAAACCCTTTAGCAGCGTGGGAGGATGAATGTTGGGCAGATTTAGAGCCTCGTCGGGGATACCCCAGGGAATTAGGCTTTGATGATTATGATGAATCTATATTAGATATGACAGAGGTCAATGATCACGAACAGGATGAAGCTATCGAGGAGGAGGACTGGCAAGCCTATACCGATGTCGGCGTTGAATTTCCTCCTACTAGCCCTACGACGCCCACAACTCTCGCATCAAGTGCACGAAACAGTTGGCTAGAGCACGCCGGAGCTCGAGCGCAAGCCGCCCGGCATGCTCGTTCCGGTTCTGGTTCCAACGCCCGCCTTGCCATCACCTTGCGTTTCCCGAACGTGCCCTCTCACGTCCCCTTCCCATCATCGACTCCTGACACTGCTATTGTAGATCAGCAGAATTTCATCAGGAATTGTTCTGCGAGTGCAACTTTCAGTAACAGTACGAGTGCACCACCTTCAGTACGCGGGACGCCTATAGATCCTGTGCTTACTCCGACACCTGCTATCACACCGCCGTTGAGGCTTTCGGGTATCTACTCACATGAATATGTACCGCGTTACCGACCACTGAGCGATCCACCACCATATACTGCCGACGCACCTCCACCGCCGCCACCCGTCTCGGAGTCTTCAGAACATGTGATGAATGGCGCGGATATGACAGCCAATACGGAAACCACGGCTGTAGAGCAAGAAAGGCAGCCGGCGAATATGAACGAAGTAAGTTTATCTGCCCCTCCGCTTCTTTTTTATTTTATTTTTTCAATCATGAAAGGGGGTCCTCGGATTTCCCTTTTGCTTGTCTTGTCTTTTTGTCCCCTTATGTGTATGTTCGTCCGGAATGGAACGAAGAACGGTCTCTTTACTAAGATTTTTTTTATCCTTTAATTTTGCTTCTTTTTTTCGGATCGTCACCCTCTTTTTTTGTACAAGATACCTGTTTTAAGTTTATTGGGAGTTGGAACTGTTACCGAAAAACTTCTATACTGATCGTCGATTTCTTTATTTTGATTTTTCTTTCAGGCGCAATCAAGCTCTCGGCCACAAAGTCCACAAGAAAATACCGGGACATTTGGTCCAGTCAGACTTAGCGAAATTCTTGATCCCACTGCCAATCCTATCCACTCGTTTACACCAGACTCAGCGGAACGAGCGGAAGTAGCAGATAATATCTCTCCTCTTCCACGTTCTATATCACCGATCTATACTCTCCATGGTGCAATAATTTCGCCTCGACCAACGTTTCCTCCTACTCATCGCTCAGCTTTGTCGTTCCCACGAAGTCCCACAGAATCTATTAGCACTTTGGCCACCCTGACTAGCACCTCTGCAACAAGCGATGCGACAATCTTGACACCCGAAGGTATATCCTCTGCTTTACGATTTCCGTTCATACGGCCGCAAGATGCAGCACGTACTGTGCCAACTCCGGCTAACAACGGAGCTTTGGCATCTCAGTCCCAGGTAGACAGCAGCATGAATAAGCGGCCGCTCCCTGTTCCGCCACCTCCACAGGCGGGAGCCACAGCGCCTATTACACCTATTACTCCGTCAAGTGCTGATTCGGTATACTCTGTTGCACACAGTTCGGACATGACTTCTAGGACGAAAAGGTCTACAGAACTGGAAGCTATAGACAGAGAAAGGGAAATCGAAGATGGTGGTTGGATAAGCGTGCGTGTTTCCGAATCAGAAGAGATACCAATCACATTGGCACCTGTCCGTTCTTCGCATTTCCACAATGCATATCCGAGTCAAAGTATTTCAAATTTCTCCATGAGTTCACTTCAGGGAGGGATCACTGAGAGTGAAGTAGACATCTCGCGTTTACCTTGGGAAGGTATAAAACTCAACGTGAATCGGAGACAGCCTTCTCCGTTCAGAAGACTCGCAACGCTGTCAAGACGACTTGCACCGAATAGCGGATCGCGAGAAAAATAAAACACCTGAAGGTTGTTTTATTACGTCTTGTCTTTTCTTTTACCACACCCCTTCTTTTCCAATTTTTGATATCTCAATCTTAAAAGCACACGATAACCATTGATGACCTATCTTCTTTTCTCCCGTTTTGTTGCTTCTCTCTTCACTGTGTCCGTTTTCTCTCCGTCTATTTACCTCAATTTGTCTTCCTCTTTGTCTCTCACTCTATCTGTTGCATGCACTGAAATCATAGTAATATACATTCCCATCATGTTTCTCATATTCATTACCCTTTTCTATTTTCATTGCTCATCTCTAGTATCTACTATCTTTTCTTTTTCTCGCTTTCTCTCTCTGCCTATCCTTAGGACTTGTTGATTTGTTGCTACCCCTGGTAATGTAACTCCACCTTGTATCACTCTCGTTGCTTCTTCATCGCACTTTAGCCCTCACCTCGTTTCGTATGTGTGTTCAAAAATCACATTCATTCATTTCCTTATTTCGTCGTCTCTTCTTTTCTTCTGTACTTTCACCTACTTTCACCTCCGTTCTATTTCCCTCTGAGAGGTGACTGATGGGGGGATGAGAAGTTCACGTTCGATTTTCAACGTTCAACCTAACACTTTAACACCCAACTATTCCCTTCCCTTTCCGCTTTTCATCTTCTTCCTTTCTACCTCCTTTTTTTTGTATCTGGGATTACACACATCTATACTTGTTCTCGGATTTGTAAACTGGGCCTTGTTTTTGCTACTTTGTTTTGGATTTAGTATTTGATCTGTGTTGATTCCACCTTCTCTAAGAAGGGAAAATGAAGAAGACGAAGAAGTAATAGAGGAAAATCTCATCTACATCAGATTCTGGGCTTCTGTCAATATTGTTTTTCTTTTCTCTTTTCTTTTCTCATCAATTTTTTTTGGTGGAGAACACCTCTCGTATTTTTCCCCAGCCTTATATATAAATATGTTGTGATTTTTTATTTGGCTAGTAGAAATTTTGTTATAATTGTCAAGAAAGAAGGAATGGGAGGTTAGGTAAACCTTAAATTCTTGAAAGACCCATCAGTCCCTCTTTTATTTATAATCTCATATATTATATTTGTCGTAGTGACTCAGTGAGCACTACGTAATATATGTGTGCACACACCCTTCTTTTGCTCGTCTTAATTGGGGAGGGGCAATCCTCATAAGAAACGCGCGTAGGTTTTTTTTTGATATTAGTCAGAAATTGTATTATATAAGCTTATTTATCGATAAAATTGTGTTACACTAGATACACTTATTTCAGATGAATAGAATAATTCAACTTAAGCTTAAAAATGTATATTATAAAGTTAAAATGAAAGGAAAATAGTTGAAAAATAATATACACTGTATAAAATAATATGTAAATAATAAAGTGGAAGCTCAAAGAGACGGTATAATAAAGTTTTAAAATTTGTTATCTCAATTCTCGCGAAAATCGTACAAAGTCCTCAGTTATATGCGATATTGCCACGAATTTCTGTGATAAAATATTAGTCTTACACAACTTATTTCAATGACTTAAATTTTAAAATTGAAATTTATGCCAAACTAACTATTATTTTAAAAAGCTTAAATAAAAATCTTGAAATCTGTTATCTTAGATTTTTGAATTGTTGAGTATTTCTTGAGTTATTTCACTTTTAAATCTTAAACTCTTAATAACTTTCTTTAAACTTAAAAATTTGAAAATCCGACTTAACAGTTTTCTAGGTTTTCTTCTTTGAATCGCACAGTAATATTTCTGTTATTTTTAAGAATTTATTGAGAGAGCCATCGCGGCTCGAAGATGTAAGTTATTTTCTCTAAACTAGTGTCACATAGATTTCGCTTATATAATACAATTTCTGACTAATAACAAAAAAAAACTTACGCGCGTTTCTTATGAGGATTGCCCCTCCCCATCTTAATCATATGATAGTTTCTGTAATTAATAACTATGTATTCTTTTTGGATTCGTTCCTAATTTAATTCGATTTGTTACATGTAGTTGATGATTGTTTATTGGATGATATTATATATTTGTTAACGTATAATTTTTTGGAGGTATGTATATGCTTCTTAATTTACTACCTACCGCACAGACTTACAATCGGTCTTGGCAAAATTTAGCCACTGGACATTTGTACATGCTTGTACGTATTTGAGTATATTTGGAGCTCGAGACCAAACAAGGGACGCCCATCAACCTTTCAGCTTGAGGTATAACCACCTCGAAACTTAACGTACAATCGTTAGTATTAACATTTCTCCTCAGCAATAGAATTAGATAATTTAACCAGGATATATAATGCCTTGATTGTGGTTATGTATGCTAGTCAAGCGACAAATAGAAATAAAACTTGAGTGCGCTCAGGATAGGTGGTTTATGCAGCCAGTCAATCCTCGGTCCAAGATAGCGTGCACCGGTTGCACAACACACAGTCTAAAGTGCTTTGGTAGCTTTAGTAAAACATTGATGCCAGTTAGAGATGCGGCCCCAGTCTATGCCCGCGTTCTCCGACTTGAGGCCCTTCGAGTAGGAAAGGGTATCAGGATTCCTCGGATCCTCGGCCTAATCATGATTGTCTTAGCTTAAGCCGTCCTAGGTATTATTGTATTTTGGGACTTAAGAGATGGAAAGGTAGTGGTAAAAGAAAGAAAAAGTCTGAGTCCAGTGAAAATGGTGATTTGAACCATTGTGAATAGATAAGTAATAAGCATTCCCCGGAATACTTCAAAAAAAACATTAGATGGTATTGTGGTGGTATAATTAGCTACAAACAAGGCTTAGCGGCTCTCAGATCTATATTCCACCATGCGAGTGATACACCAAAAAAAGGTTATACCGACTTGATATTTTATTGAATTTTGATTAGAGAGTTATGACAGGCGATGATTTATACCCTAATATCACTCACCCGGAGGACCAAAGGTTACTAAGAGCATGAACCCTATGTTTTCCTCGGGTTCTGCACATATTCTGCTCTGCTCTGAAGTGCATCCAAAGCTGGAAGATCCTCCAGTGGTTGAGTATAAGCACAGATAGAACAGTAGGCTAATGCTCAAAGTGGTCAAAACACTCTTACGAGTGGACATGTCGGTGGTACGTTGTAGGACCAGCTAAGTGTTTGGCCGGTCGTAGTGCATTTATAATGCACTTTCTAACTCGCCCGAGAAGTCCATTGCTACTACTCGGCCGCGCGCCTCGTTCATTTCTCTTACTATTTAGCTTCACTTTCTACTCTTACTCGAGGGTAGGGTTCGTTTATACGACCCCCTCGTTTCTGATAGCTTAAACCCTTCGTCCAGTGGCATATAGCCACCTGGACGCCATGCTTCCCTTATTATCTAACCTTCATCTCGCGTTTTGCTATATAAGCCTCCAGACTTGAGGCCGTAGTTAAGCACGCAATTCCCAATCAATTCCTAGCTACTCCTCTCGGTCGCTATCGTTCTACACCCCCCCCCCCCGAGTAGCTCTCTACTAGTCTCCTGTACTCTTTATCTACTTCTCTACTGCTTTATTAGGCTGCCCGGGTGCGCTTGTAACGCTCTGACCGTACTGCAAAGCCGCCCGGGCGGACTGAAAATACATACACTTTTACCTCAAAATACAGCCTCGGTCGGGCTCTGTTCATACGTTTCTACTACTTTTACTGGTCTGTGAAGTCTCAGCTTGCCTCGAGGTCTCTATCAGTCTCTACGGTCCGACCGAGATCTCGGCCGGACGGCCGAGGTCGAGTATCTCGCTATTTAGCCCCCAAATCTTAGCCTGAGCATCGTGTCTGGTGTAGGCAGACTCTAAACCCCACGTCCTCGCCACTAAATACGACACCAAGGTCAAAATCTGACCAAAAGTTTAGTTTTCATCTGGAGCCCACCGCGAGGGGGTTCTTTCTGTCTCAACACGTGTTTTTAGGCTAAGCTACCTGCTCCAAAGCCTTCAGGGTCACTCAGGGCCGACTCTACTGCCCCTGGGCCGAGATCCGAAGCACCTAAGGCTAGGATAAGCCTTGGGCCGAAGCCAGGCAAGCAACAGACTCCCCAGACCCCCAACAATCAACCACCACCTTAGAACTCCTCAGATCTCTTCAGTACCTTGGCCAGAACCTTCTGGTCGCCTCCTGGAGGTTACTGGCACCTCCTAGAGCCTTCTGGGCACTGCAGGACGTCCTCTTGCCTCAGAACTCGGGTGGTAAGCCTCCAGGCAGCCCCTACTCCCTCCAGACTCTTTCTACAAGAGTTCTTTCGCTTCTGACCCCTCCTATACCTTCTACAACACCTCCTGACGCCTCCTGCTCGTCCTAGACTCTCGGCCCACTTACAATGGCTTCCCCTTTTGTCCCAATCCCTTCTGCCTTTGATCCAACTGCCCCAAGGTTTGATAGGTCAAAACCTACCTCTCTACTTCGCTTTTTGGATGAGGTTTACAGTCTGGCAGCTCTGGCATACCCCAAAGACCTTAGCCAACTCAAAAGGCTGCTTGGAAGGTATGTGGATTATGATGTCAAGGAGCTATGGGAATGCCTCCCCCAGTGGCAGGACCCCTCTTCTACACCACAGGAGCTTCGCATGGCCATCCTGGGCCTTTACCCTGAGCTAGATAAGAGCTCCAGACACACCTTTGGCGCGCTGGAAGCCCTCCTCAAAGCCTCAGCTTCTTCTGACTTCAGGTCCCCCATGGAGCTTGCTGGGTACAATAGGGACTTTCTACAGCTAAGTACCTCTCTTCTGGCTCAGAATCTAATCTCCCCTATGCAGACTGGCTCGCTCTACATGCAGGGCTTGCCCCAGTCTCTTAGGAAAGAGGTTGAGTACCAGCTGCACCTCCAGGACCCTTATCATGACCCAGAAGCTCCATACGGCATGCCTGAGGTCCAGAAAGCGGCAAGCCATGTCCTGAACATGCAATCTACCCAAACGCTCAAGAATCAGGGCCATCCGAGCCGGCCGAAGCGTCCTTTACCTCCAGTCTCTCCTCCTACTCCTCATGCCTCTCCTCAGCCTACTCCCCCCACTTCTACTCCTCATAGCGCGATGGCCATGCATCGGACGGACTCCAAACCTTTTCCAGTAGCCTCCCCTGATTCCACAGTTTCATCTGAAAGTGGTTTGAGCGATTCAGACGAAGATTTGGACGAGGAATTGCGAGTAGAAGAGGAGGCTCTCTATCAGGCCAGGAAAAGGCTGCAAGTACTGCTTGCCAACAGAGCAGCTCGCCAGGAAGCCCACCTGGAACCCCCCAAACCTATTCCCCCTCCTCTTCAGACCTTATTCGCCCATCTGCCGCAGTCTCAGCCGCCTCCAGGTAGTTCTGGGGAAGCTATCTCAAAGAAGGTCTCATGGGCCACCCCAGCTCATACCTCTCTTCTCTCAGCTCTTCCCCCTGCCTCAGATCGCTTCGGCCGGGCTCGGTACCCCTGCTACTATGCAAACAGTCATTCTACTGACTTGTCCCAGGCCCCAAGCAACTCTTCTCTCAAGAAAACCTTCAGAAAATGCGTCCAAGAAGACCCTATGTCTCTCACCACCTCCAAAGCCTCATACCCCTCTCCTGGCTCACCTAGCCCCCCAACCACCTTCTGTGCCCTTCCAGCTGGCACCAGTGCTTCAACAAAGCCCTACACGAGCACCCCTAGCCAACAGATGCTAGAAGAGGACTCTGAGGCGCTCATAAGCACCCTTGACATGCCATATGCCCATCAGATGGCATCATGTCCTCCCCCACCTCTACACCTCTCTCAAAGGCCTTGGATGTCTCGGTCGAAGCTGGGACACCCTTGGACAAGTCTGAACTACTCTTGGACGAAGTACAAAGGCCCTTGGATCAGCCAATCTCGCAGAATTGGCCTCCCTCTCCTAGTACCTCTCCCAAACCTACCCCCTCATCTCTTCATCTCTCTACACCTCTGGTCGACCCCAGGCTGCCTCCTGAGCAGTCTGTTAACCTCCTTGGACCCCTGGCTCACTACTCTAGCCGCCTGGGCGCTCCAAATCACCGGACTCCGCCACTAGGTCCTCTACAGTGGCTGCCAAATCATACTAGGCCCCCAGACTGACCTATTGGACCTTCCCCTTTTCCCCCTTCGCAAAAATACCCCCTTTTACTTATTTAACTTCATATCTCATTAGTTCTTACTTCTATCTTGACCTATGCACTCTTATCCTGGCCACTTTTAAGGTCTTTTGACTCCTTTCAGCCCATCTCTTCTTATGATTCTATGTCATATGCCCCCCTCATCTTATATGCTTTATTCCTTTATTTCTTATTATCCCCTTCGCATTCCCCCTTTCCTATGACACCCCCTGATTATAGGACAAGTGGGGACACTTGTGCTAAAGTTCCCGGGGGATGTAGGACCAGCTAAGTGTTTGGCCGGTCGTAGTGCATTTATAATGCACTTTCTAACTCGCCCGAGAAGTCCATTGCTACTACTCGGCCGCGCGCCTCGTTCATTTCTCTTACTATTTAGCTTCACTTTCTACTCTTACTCGAGGGTAGGGTTCGTTTATACGACCCCCTCGTTTCTGATAGCTTAAACCCTTCGTCCAGTGGCATATAGCCACCTGGACGCCATGCTTCCCTTATTATCTAACCTTCATCTCGCGTTTTGCTATATAAGCCTCCAGACTTGAGGCCGTAGTTAAGCACGCAATTCCCAATCAATTCCTAGCTACTCCTCTCGGTCGCTATCGTTCTACACCCCCCCCCCCGAGTAGCTCTCTACTAGTCTCCTGTACTCTTTATCTACTTCTCTACTGCTTTATTAGGCTGCCCGGGTGCGCTTGTAACGCTCTGACCGTACTGCAAAGCCGCCCGGGCGGACTGAAAATACATACACTTTTACCTCAAAATACAGCCTCGGTCGGGCTCTGTTCATACGTTTCTACTACTTTTACTGGTCTGTGAAGTCTCAGCTTGCCTCGAGGTCTCTATCAGTCTCTACGGTCCGACCGAGATCTCGGCCGGACGGCCGAGGTCGAGTATCTCGCTATTTAGCCCCAAATCTTAGCCTGAGCATCGTGTCTGGTGTAGGCAGACTCTAAACCCCACGTCCTCGCCACTAAATACGACACCAAGGTCAAAATCTGACCAAAAGTTTAGTTTTCAACGTTTGATGAGCGTGGATTCGCAAAAAGGGTAGAAAGACTTAGAAAGTTATAATAGATATATCAGAGAAAACAGTTAGCCTAGCGTGTAATGAGAAGAAATGAATACGTAAGGACTAACTTGAAGGAGCGTGATAGAAATAGAGAAAACGGGTTTTGTACTTTTTCATCAATCCCAAATCATTTATATAGTATGTTTATGACAAAGGAATGAGATACGACACCATTGACTGATCTAGGTTTCTTGCATTTGTTTCGCTCGCTATCACGATTATATATATATTGCTTTTCATTTTGTAGCAACTATGATATATCACCTTCCGATCCTGGCTTTCTCTTTGTTAGAGATACCTGAGATGACGTCTTCAATTTTTTCACTTTTAGTAATCTGTTCTACATGAAACTGAAGTAATTCAGTGTCAGAGACTACTATGTGACTCTTCATAACATCGCCTTACTTATAAGAAGCTCTGAGTTTCTTACTCAAATAAGGCTTAAGTTCGTTTCAGGAACATAGTATAGTACTTTGGACGGTTCAACAGCTAAATTCATTCTTGTTTTCTTCGAAGATGTTAGTATTTTGATACATGTTAAAGACTGCTTTAGATATGTTACGAGTTCTCAGTACTTCTTCAACTTGATATCTCTTTCCAAAGGCTACAATATATAGTATGTTCTGTTGCTACAGTTTCTCCACCGTCTTCATGCCCTTAATTTCTTCCATTTTACGCATAGCCTTTGTGGTCACGTGTGCTCATAAGCATGAAACAAGGTCTGCGGCTCAACTCCTCTCCTATTGGCTTGTCTTAGTAGTATTCGTTGATTTCTAGCAATGAATATAGTATTCTTCTTCTTTTATATCTCAGTTTCAAGAACCTGTCATTTTCCTAAAACACATTAGCTACGACACGCATAAACAGTCCGTTTCAAAACCCAAAAAAGTATCTATCTGGCCTCTTCGCTCAAAAGGGAAAAAAATCAAAGAATTAGAAGTCTAATTTTTATATGGCAACGGGCCCATACTTGAACGACGAGAATTATCCTATACATGAGGTTATGAATGTCCTGTGCAAGTCCAAGACATGACGTGGGAGTTAACTCATCAGTCCATTGACCTATGCTTTCATACTATATGTAAGACAAAATGTTGATGATCTCTGCTTAAGAGATACCTCTGATGGAAGAAGGGGCTCGCATCTACCGTTTAAGGACAAGCATTTGATGTCAAATTCGTCACTATGAGTCAAACAACTTGAGGAAGTGTCTCATATCTCATAAAATGCGGTGGCAAATAACCAGTTATCATTGTGTTTAAAGAAATATGAGTGAAATGAACAAGAGATTGCTACATATGACTTCTTTGTATTGTTCTCCTTCTTCCATTGTCTATTTTTCTTCCCAGACTGATGGCTACTGGTGTGGTCTGCCATGCTTACTTTTTCAAATTTAACCCAAACAAAAACAATATATAAGAGTGGCTATCTAAGTGCTATCATACCACCCATTTACAGTCATCAACAACCACGTCTCGGTCCTCCTCTCCTTTCTGCAATCAAGATTGACATACGTAATGTATTCTGCTAACACTCATATATACGATGACGGTCGTGGGTATAGCTATTATGCTCAGACTTCCCATGACGTGAACCAAAATAACCAAAACTCATCCAACATTGGCCAAAATAACCAGAGCTCGTTCAATATCGGCCAAAATAACCAGAACTCGTTTAACATCGGCCAAAATAACCAGAACTCGTTTAACATCGGCCAAAATAATCTGAACTCGTTCAACATGTGTCAATATAGCTATAGCCCCTTCAACAATGGCCAAAGTAACCTTAACCAACATAACGGCCGGCCTATTACCGATATTACTTATGATATTTCCTACGGCCCGTATTGTAATGTACCATATCGCTCAGGTGATAACTCTTCTGATATAAACATCGGTTCTGATAATACAAATATGAACGAGAGGACGAGATCATATACCATTATAAACGAGAATTCGGATACCGACATAAACGAGAATTCAATGGAAAAGATTTTCCTAGGCGATTTTAGACCCCCGGACTGGTTCTTCACACAATTCAATGAGGGTAGAGTACAGAGCAGAGTTTCTAAAGGTAAACATTCAGCTTTTTCTAGAGTCCTTTTATTTCCTGTATTCTTACTTCTTTACTTTGTATAGTCAATGATGGAACACAGGATCAGTGTGAAGTTGGGGGCTCCTCGAGGAAGAGGCCCTTAGGTGGTTCGTCGAGCCCTGCTGAGCAAGGTACGAGTTTGGCTCTTAAAAAATGGTTATATATCTTCTCATGTTGTATACCTTGGGCAGCCTATAACAAGGGTAATTCGTCCACGGATCGACAATACAAAAGAGCTAATTTGTCAGCCCAAAACACAGGACGAGACTGGAGTAATGTTAATAATGGCAGAAACTCGAATTATGGACGAACTAATCAAGCAAACAATGGCTATCATCAGTATCATACCATCAACCAGACTAGAGTAAACTATAACCCCGACTATAGTCAAGGTTATTACACAAACAGAGGTTAGTGGTCTAGGTCTTATGCACTCTCTTGTTTTCTCATAGATTAAATTCGATCTCGTAAAGCTACCAACCCACCGGTACACCCTTTTATTCATCAAAATGGAGTGGGCAGCAATCTTGTGTTTCAGGGAGTTTTCAATGACATTGGGGGTAGTCAGATCAACACTACGGTAAACCAATTGGCAGGTGTACATGGTGAGACTATTCAGTTGTGCGAAATTTATTTTCTAGACAATCATAACTTATCATTGTCTCCCCGTTGGATAACATATAGGTGCAAATGGCTTCAATGGTACTTCATCATATGGAAGGCCCGGAAGTGGAAGTAACGGAGGACCCGGGGGCTCAATTAATGTGAATAATCTCACGCATAGGCCATTCTGGTACTATTAAATCAGTAGGAAAGGAACAGGAGAATGTGTCGGATAGCATTTTCCATAGATTATCAGTCATTTGGAACTGATAGATGAACGTGATACTGACCAGGCTCGCTTGAATAGTAACTCACTAGTCTTGGGTAGCAGTAGCTAGTCACCTATATAGATGCATCTCAAAGAGTGTATCATTGATGAATATATGCTTATTTATAATAGTGACCCATAGTTTACAGAAAACGGATTAGTCAATGACCCACCACTAATGCAGCCATTGCGCCCCAACTGTAGTCATATCTAAAGCAGAGAACGTATCTTAGTATATAGCTTAAGACAGATCCCAAAAAGAGCCTAGAAAAATTTGACCATGTTGACCAATCTGGAGGCATGGGCCAAGTATGTAGTCACGTTCAAACCAAAGGACGTTGTAAAATACGTCTCTTCTGACTAATCAAGAAATCGTCGCTTGTCAATTGATATTTTGATGTCATCGCGCAAAATACGATGCTATGATCAATTACAATACAAACACCTATTAAAGACTTCTCCATGACCATTGACCATCTTGAGTTTGGAGAGTACACTGTTAACTCTACAGGGTTTAATTTTTCAACTAAAAAAGCTGCCTTGGCTTCGCGTACCAATAATCATTAAGACACATCTAGTCCCCCATAAGGGATAAATCCAAGCTATCATAGCTAGCCACTTAATTCAGCTCTCTATCTGATTTAAGACAACACATGACAAACACACAAAGGTTTCGTTTAGGATTGACTCCTCAGTCCTTCACAATCAGTACCATTGGATGAACAAATAGAAGTCTAATGAGTTTCCTAGCGAAAGTTCGCTCGACAGGTAGAAATTTGATGAATAACGTCTATATCTGCTCAACTGCATTTTATATGATTTAAGCGGAATGTTTAAACGACTCGGACCACCTAAAGCATCAGTTCTGAGCCGCGTTAAAGTTAAAATTGAGTATCTATATTATCGTAGAAATCATGACATTTAGATTCCAGTTGACATGATACGTTCATTGTCGACAGTTTCATGAAAGCGTTAACACGAGCAGGGAGTCCAATTCTTTTTACGCAAAAGGGTTATAACTGATTACCCCCTGTTTGTATCGTAGAGCATAGTGAACGGCTTACAAACTCCTAATGCTAGCTGCGAGCATTGGTAACAACATGATATGGTTACCTTTTCTAGCCGAGTTTTGTGAGGTTGAACTAGGCCAGCCATGCAATGATGCTCTCTGTCTGAGTAAAATCCAAGTGAGGAGATAATCAGCATTGGTAGAAGTTCCCCAGGCACAATTGCAACGTAAAGACTGAAGCTTGATTGGAGTCAGTACACCCACTCTGTCACAACTGGTTGTCATAAATGTGTGCTGATTTGATTTCAGTAGCAATGAGAAGGTGAATATAATCGTTGATGAGATCTCGAAGAAAATGCAAAAGAAGCAGGATAAGTATTGGGAATTCTAGTCTCTCACTCGTCCTAGGGCTACCTTAACAGACTCAGAGTGAGCAATTCCAGATGAGAGTCATCGGAACTGCACTGATGATGTATGATGCTTTCAAACAGGCCAGATATAGTCCAAGAGTTCTACGTCATACAGAGACCCATGCATTCATCCAGGTCTAAGGACTTTGTGTGAAATGATACTTGGCTATTGAAGCGCTGTACATATCGATATTTGTAATAGAATGGTGGCAAGACCAATACTTTTCCAATATTGCAGATAAGGTCGGTACGAGACTAGGAGGAATCAACCAGTTATAGATAGATGAAAGACATGATGTTAGGCAGAGTGCGAATCAATCATTCAAATGTAGTTTCCCTGGTAAAGACTCCTTCCATTGCCGCCGTAGTTGCATCCTGCGATACTAACATCACACAACATCACACGAGGACATGTTACAAAAGTGAATAGCATCCTTCATGCCTAATTTTGTTTCAGTGTTCAATGTTCTAAGCATGGTTTGATTTGGTATGGCTCAATAGTCAGTCACAGAGGTGAAGGAGCGATGGAATACCAAAGGTGAACAATGCTGTATATGTTTTAATTCTCACGAGCGGAATAGGAGGTCAGATGTGGAGGTGATATCTGATGTCGACATGGGGGTGACCTCTATGTATGTCTTTGGCTTTTACCTTCAGACACATTCAGTATCACATAGAACTTTGCGGGAAAAAAATCCCGATATTCCGTGATCCATGACAAGTGACGAAAACAAATTAGAGGTGAACGATAATTAGCAGGGTGCCAATAGTACAAGCTAATCGTGCACGAGTGACGAAGGGGAGACGGAGATAGTTCACTGAGAGATGGATATAGAGCAAATTGGGCAACAGGTGGATGAGATATCACTCTGAGTGGAAGTTTTCATGACAACTTAGGGATTACAAATCTGCTCTACTTGTAATTGCCTACTAGACCTTTTGTAACTAATTACGTCATACAGAAAGTTCATGCTGTGTGTGTTGTATGGTCATCGGTCTCACATCCGACACCGGAATAAGCCCTGTGCAATGCAGGTGTGTCTGTGTGTCTGCACAACCGTAAATTTCCATCTCATTCTTTATCCATCACCACGTCCTCAACCAACCTACATATGGCTGTCGAACTAAAGCGAAGCGATCACAATCCTTTTCGTACACCCCCTGTTACTCCAGATTCTACGGGTGCTGGCCCTTCAAATAGAATTACTACCCCGCTCTTGACCTCTCCGCAGCCGCAGCCAAATACTACGGCTAGTGAAGAAAATCCTAGATTAGGAAGAAGAACTTATAATGAATCAAGTTCATCTCCTTCTGACAGCCTCGCTGCAGAACTTCAAGCAACTACTCTAGAAGATACCCCCTCAGATCCTCCCCAGCATACACGCCTTCGGCAAACCCATATCAAGGCGAAGCAACAGTAGAGTTAGGCCCACGTAGACCCTTCCAACCAGCCCCACATGTCCCTCCTGTATCTCATCAGCTTACTGGTGCCTCTCAGGTTGGGTACTACTTAAGTCCACAAGCAACAGGCCTACCCGTACAGCATAATCCTACTGGAGCATGGAGTCAGTATCCGGGACAGCCAATGCATAGTAATATCCCTCAGCAACCATACTTGACACCACCTCCACAGCAACCTTTCCAACAAGTGCATATGCAGACTACGGGAAATTCAAATATCTCTCATGCTGCGGATTCCCCCCTGTCCGAGTTTGCAATGGATTTCTATGCTTCTGGATCCATACCTCAGCATGGACGTTCATCTTCGCCCACAATATCTGAATCATCATCTATAGGTTCTCAAAGACCAGAACACTTTGAAAGAGTGCATCCTGCGCAAGGTACAAATTCACATCCTCCACCTGGATCCAGAAACAGTTCCTCACCGTATACTCCGCCCTCTGGCCCACCTCCATCCTCTTCATCCCAATATTCTCCCCCTAGTGGACCTCCTCCAGTGCATCCCTCGCGGATACCGAGTAACGCTGATGACTGGAGACCAACAAACTCCCCAACTCCAGGTCGTCCCTTGCTGAATAAAGGAAGAGTGTTGATTTATCCACCAAAATATGAGTGCAAGAAATGTAAGTTATATAGCTCTCTTTACGCATCTCTCTTTCTCATTATATAATACAGGTCTAAATACGGGCTATAAAAATTTTGATCCATCTCACCCGTGTAAAAGATGTTGGGAAAAGTATTCAAAACCTTATACCGGGGCTATTACATGTGCTCCCAGGTCCGAACATTCACAAAGACCTTTACCAAACTTTCGACCCCCTCATATGCGACATAGTCACTCACAATCCCAACCTCCCAGCCCTTCACCATCGGGTCGACCTCCAAATACAAGACCTAATTCGGATTATCGTCCAGGCCTCGTCAGCGAAAACACAATTAGACCCCCGTGTACTGACATCTGGCCTCGACCAAATTATCCTGCTGCCCCTCTTTTTCCTAGCATGCCACAACCGCAACCGTTTTGTTCTCGCCCGCTAATACCTAGAGTCTCCATCTCGCGAGGAGTTCCTCCTCCAGGTGCTACTATCGTCAACCCCGGTGATCAACGAATAGGTGGGCGGTTATGTTGGAGATGTGGCGGTAGTGGAACAATCAGTTTCTTGATTTTCGATGTTGAGAAATGTCCAGCTTGTAACGGTATTGGGAGGGTTTTCAATTAACTCTTGAGAGCAGTCAATAAATCTGGAGAATTGACTTTATCTTTCCTTACTTTTTCCCATGGAACTTTTAATACGCAAATTTCGACTATTTCACGTTCGCATTCACTCACGATATGGACTTTTCTCACCTGTTTTTTTTTGTAGATTAATTGTTGTATCCCCTTTCATAAATGTGGCGGTAAGTTGTGACAGTGCATATACTGCACACATACCGCACACATTCTCTCACACCGATGTTTTCACTACTGCCACTTTGAAGTTTTGTACTCATAATGGATCTGTATCTTTTCTGGTTTATGGACATAATGTTATGGTTATCATCCTATCTTATTGGACCGAATCCCATCAATATGGGAATTGGCTATAAGAATCGGTTCGGAGAAGTGATTCCAAACGTAGCCCGTGATGCTCCCATTAAGGGGCGGGAGGCGGAGGAGACACTTTGCGTTTTTCTAGAAACACAACATTGCGCTTTTCTCTAATTTATTAAAATTGAAATAAGTAATCTCTAAGTTCAAGTTTGCTTGTAATGTCAAGTCAAAAAAGAGTCTAGCCCTCTCTACCTATACCAAAGCCTGTACGCTTATAAGAACTCTCCTCTCTCTCTCTCTAATTTGCTTCTCAGTTTGCAACTTGCTTCTTCGCCTCCTTTGTACTTTTTCCCTTCCTCTACCCTTTACTCATCGCCCTTTGTTTGCTCTTTAACAATTTTCTTTACGCAGATCTTCTGGCTTCTGATTCGATAGAAAGTTTAAGCGTTCCAACGTTTCACAGAAAGAAAGAAAGATAAAAAAAGGGGGGAGGACGATGAAGCTTATTTCTGGCTTTGCTACACTGCTTGTTTTCGCCTGTTTGGGGGTGCGGTCCCTGTGAAACGGGTATCGCTATTAGAATTCGTTGGTAAGAGTTGATCGTATTGTTTCTCTGAAAAGTCAACAATTACTAATACTAAAATAATAATAATAATAATAATAATAATAATAATAATAATCAGATTCTCTCGTTCTTAACTTTGCGTTAACACTTGAATATCTAGAAGTTGCGTTTTATAATGAAGGGTTATCTAGGTTCTCTGATATAGACTTTTTGGACGCTGGGTATCCTGCTTATACGTGGGAAAGGTTCAAACAGATTAGGTCGAACGAGGAGGCTCATGCGAATATTCTTGCTCAGATATTAGGCCCGAATGCGACTCAGCCATGCACGTATAGTTTGTGAGTTTTCTTGAGTTTGGATATGTTATGGATATGAGTTGGCTCTCGCTGTATGAGTGAGGCAGGGGAGAATGAACGAGAACTGATATTAATCGATTTTTTGGGGGTGTTTTTTTGTTGTGTAGTCCTATGAACGACGTACATGACTTCGTGTCTCTTAGTGCTACGTTTGAAGCTGTTGGGACGTCGGCATATACGGGGATTACACGGTCTCTGTCTGATCCGCTTCACACCCTCGAGGCAGCATCCATTCTTGCAATCGAGTGCGTACACCTAATCTTTTTATAAAAATGGGGGACTAGGAACTTTCGCTTACCTTGTTTACCTTTCTATAACAGAGCTCGTCAGTCTGCTTTTATCATGTCTTCAGTACTTGGCCAGTACCCTTGGTCAACATCTTTCGAGGTATGATCCCAAATAGTTTCTATTATATGCACAACCTTGACTATTCCATCATGTTTATCTATATGATCACCCCCTCCCCCCTCCCCTCGCGCGGTGGCTTGAACTCTTTTCACCAATTAACCACAAACGCAAACGGGGGACACATTTCAGACTCCGCTCGACCTCAACCAAGCCTACGCACTCGCAACGAGCTTTATCGTATCCTGTCCCAACACAAACGCACCTCTCCCAATAAGCACATTCCCCAAACTGAACATCCTCAGTCTATCGTACGCACCTGGCGAGAACATCACTCTCGCATTCAACTCCACAGCAAGAGGTGCAGCCAAATTAGAGAACGGCACACAACCGTACCTCGCTTTGCTTTCCGGTCTTGGTCAGGTCTCTGTTCCGATACGTGGTGGGTTTGCGAATATATGGGAAGCAGAGATACCTGAAGGTGTAAAAGGAACTATGTATGGCATCGTGACTAACTCGAGTTCTAGTGTGGCAGACGAGAATACTATCGCTGGTGTATCCATCTTACACTTCCCTTTTAATTCTTCTGATGCTCAAAATTCTTGAAATATGGTCTTTGTTACCTTTTTTAATTATCAGTTATCGGACTATTGGACGTTTTCATTACGTTATGTATTTCTAATTTTTTCACATTGGGCCCATTGATTACTTTATTACCATATATATAAACATTGTTGTACTTTTAAAACTCAAAAACTAATCGAATATTATATTGTAGTTTCGGATCTATTCTTGGGTCTGAGTATCTGGATCTATATTTGATGTTATCGTTGAATTACACTTTTATTTACACCAATTAAGAAGTTATCAAGAGCCAATAATCTACATTCAATTCTGTTGTTCAATACAGCCAAACTTTAACCGTGTAAAAGAACACTGTGCTCAAATCGCTCCTTCGTCAGCCAAATCTTGGTCAAGTTGACGTTCTTGCTTGTAGGCGTCGCCGCCTCTGTTTTGACGACGGCCGCTTTTCTCGATGAGATCACCAGCGTCGGCCTTGAGATCGTTTATTTCTCCTGTTTGTGTCTTAGTTAGATCATCGTCCACCATTTTCTGGTCGAGTGGCACCTACTCTGGGGGATTCTGCCAGTGCTCTCACTCTCTGCAGCCTCGCGATCCTGACTAGCGAAGTTGGCAGCAGATCCGCTGTCATAGTCTTCCGATTCAATGCCGACAGTGCCAGGCTTGTAGTCGGAGTCAAATTCACCGGCCATTGTTTTACAGAGGAAAGTTATTGTGCGTTTTAATAAGGTGCAACGTGGAAGTCAAGTTGTGAGTTGAGATAAACGCTAGTGAACGATATATATGCATGTGGAAATGAGAGTTGCATCATCGATGACACGGCCAGTCCGAACCCTAATTACTCAACCGAGGTCGATGGCTTTGAGGAGTACTCTATCATAATCATAATCATTCAGCTATGTACAAGGTATGGTATCCTTGGAGTATAAGTCGGGTTGTATGTCATTCTTCCAAGACGATATCCATCAGGCAATGTTTCGGAAAGATGTTGTCAGATGCAGGGGGGATGCACATGCGTCACCATGGTAAAATCCACAGTCCCGGTCTTAGACATGGAACATCTGAATAATTATCAAAAGGACAGTAAGTAGGACTTATCAATGACCATTTTTATTCGAAGGAAAATGGAATACGGATCAAGGTACAATAATGCTGCTCTGTCATGTCATAAATGGGAATCTTCGCAGCAGATCATAGCGTAGTCAGTTCATGTTGATCTCTCAGTGGCCGGGCATATGCTTGTCATATTAGGCAAGTGTCACCGAGTGCTCGTTGTAATTACGCTGCACTGAAAGACCCTGTATGTATAGTTTCCACGGAGCATACAAGCCGAGAAGAATCTCCAAGGAACCCAAGTCAGCCAATGGCCAAGTAATACAATCTTAGTAATACAGAGTCAAAGAGCTCGGAATAGGAAATTGACATCATCATAGACCCTTACTAAATAGAGTAATGAGGACACTTTAATTTTAATTAATAGATTTGATTCCGCATTTACATGTAAGCACCAAGTTCCAAACTCAGTAGTAGTTTACACGCCCTGCGTACGTGCGTACCTTGAGCCACTTATCATTGAAGATTAACCAGCTTCCCGTGATTAACGTTATTTAAATAATCCTCGCTTAAGCTGGAAGATTGACCGACTAGCAAAAATTCTCATCCTAAATCGCCTATGACATCTGACAGACCTAGGCGACGCAGAACGCATACGCCATATGCACATCAAGCTTGAAATATACTCTTGTTTTGTGCCTTTTTTAAATACGCTTTAAAGGTAAGTTTCTGTAATGCATGTGCGTAAACACCTGACTAGCGATCTCCTAAAAATACCTAAAATGATTTTTTGTTTACTACACATGTCCACTGGTCCACGTCATGAAGAATAATCATTGTATTTAGGTGCCCGCACTAAGTTGCCCACTTGGGGGATAGTATTTTCATTGTAAGATCTTTGGAGGATACTGCGACTATGTAAATTACATGCATTATGAGCTTAGCGCTCGAAATCAGCGTGCTGTGCGCTCATCAAGTATAGTAGCAAGGCGCTGGAACTAGTAGACTACCCCGTCTCCATGATGGCCATATTGTACACAGGCTTGAGATAATTTTCAAAATCAATTTTTTTTACGATGTATGCGAAATCGGATGAAACGATGACAGTAGATGTACTTGGCGTGAAATACTGTTAGATTACTTATTCCGTTCTGGATCTCACCGCCAGTGTTGATCAGATCCGTCGTGACAACGTCGTAACGCCGAACTACTATCAAATATATACATATGATCGTATTTGCAAGCTCTGCACCTCACCACCACAAAAAGCTATCTCACTATACTAGAGCGAATACCATTAGCCAGCTTAGCCAGTCTATTAACGGGTCGGAAAACCAGTCATTACAGTCCGGCGACTACTATTGTCAGGTGCTCCTCGTGGTGGCAACTTTCCATATGCGATGCCCTCTGGCCAGCTCTCATTGCACTAAAGTATAAGAGCATCCTTGTACATCAATAAATTAGCTGGTACTGAGCCACGCTGACGTGTGGGCTGTGCCTTGGGTGTATATTAAAAAAAACTCGGCTTCCGGTTCTCTTTTCAATCATTACCCACAAACATGTCCGATGCTGGCTCTGTAATTGAAAACAACGAGAAAGAGGATGAGGAGCCTCTCGAGAAGCGCGTCGCTTCACCTATAGCTACAGCGATGGCCGGCTATCCTACTCAGGTCCTTCTACAACGAAAAGCCGAGAACAATAAAGAGGTTGAACCCAAGGGATGGTGGGGTTCTCGAGATGCAACGCGTCCCTGGAGAGACCGTCCAGAGTTGTACTTGAAGAGACGACCTACCGTGCCCCCTGAACAATCGGAAAGATGGGAGAATACGAGGAAGGTACGGGAGCTTTGCAACATATCATCATATACCAACTAATTGTTTATTAAGTATGTTTCACGAGCAGTTAGTAGTACGCTGGACTACGGTAAAGAAGCGGCTCACGATCTTCTCGAAGTGAGCGCAGATGTTCTTCGTTTCGCACCTGTTCCCGGCCTCGAAGAGGCAGCCAGGGTACTATTGACAATATGGGATGCCTTACAGCTTGTTGAGGTTCGCGCTTCTCTCTCTAATTTCGCAAACTCTAGCTTACTCGTTCTGTGCAGACCAACAGATTGGCTTGTTTAAGGCTTACAGAACGATGCGCCGACATTCTACTAGCCGTTCGCCAGGAGATATACGAAGCAGGGGGGGATGTCGGCGATGAGCTTGACATGCCTCTCCAGAAACTTGTTGAGTGAGTCAACTCGAGTCTGTTCTCAGTCTCTATTTTAACTTTGATCCTATAATAGGACATTTAAAAGTGTACACGTCGTCCTACATAAGCAAGTTCATCGGCCTTTTCTCAAGCGTTACTTGAAAAGAGATGATATCTTAAGGAGTATAAGTGGCTGTGATGCAGCATTAACTGATGCTATTAGCCTGTTCTCGGTGCGAAATTTCATTATCATGAATTCTTGTGATATATATCTCACAATAAGTACAACTAGATATCTATTCAAATCAGAACACTGCGCCAACTGCAGCAAGCCGAGGCGCAACGAAAAGCAGACACAGAACGACTCATTGCATCGCTTGGAGGAGGATTACCGGCTCAGGCGGATGCAACTCCAAAACAAGGTTTTCGCTCGCTGCCTCCCGATTCCCCGCCTGCATATACTGTCACAAGCTCGGGTGGTACGGAAAACTCGAATTCTACGTCTGGGACTGATACCACATCCTCAAGTAATGCCGTTCCCGTAATTGAGACGGTCCAATCCCCACCTCCTACTCCAGATTCTGTAGTTATAAAGCTCGAGCCCACTGCATCTCAAGTAACGATACATGTGCCACCACGCCCCGAAGATATACGCGCACAACTTTGTGCCTTGGTCGAAGAGCAAAACACGAGAGATCACATCCTCGATATGGCTGATCTTCGGGCACTAATGCGTGCTGCTCTTGCAACTTCAAGTGATGCGGAAATGATTCACGTTCTACAGATCAGTCGAGAGGAAGTGCCTGAAGCTTTGAAGACACTGCAACGTGCTCTTGAGAACGAAGTTGACAAAGAGGAGGCTGAGAGGGATGAAATAGAAGCTGCATTAGAAAAAGAAAACGATCTTGTTCAGGAGATTGTGAAAAGTGATACCTCCAAAAGTCGAGGAGGTATCAGGCTGAGCGGTCTTACGAGACGCCTAACTTCAGATAGTGTGGCTACTAAGGGCAGTAGAAAAAGCAAGAGCTCGAAGGAGGCTCGAAGGACTTCGAAGACCGATACCCTCGATCGAGAGTTCATGGAAACTGGTATTGATGCTTTACGGAGACTGAGCCAGGGAAAAGATATCAACCTACCTAGTTGGACAATAACTCGCTTCGAGGTTGACCTTGAAGAACGTGTTGGTATCGGCTACTTCTCGACGTATACCGCGCCCGATGGAGGAATCATACAGTAGCAGTGAAGGTTCTTACCCTTGCTACTACCAAAGAACTTTTTGTGCATGAGATGGCTGTTTGGCGCAAACTCAGTCATCCGAATGTGCTTCCACTACTTGGTGCGAGTTCAACTACTGGAGAACCTCCATGGTTTCTTGTCAGCCCGTATATGCGTAACGGAAATCTTGTCGAATATCTACGCAACATTTTTGGAAAGAACAACGTTGATGGCGTAGTTCAGCGTCGGTTCGTGTATGAAATCGCAGGAGGGATGGCTTATTTGCACCGCCAAGGCGTGATGCATGGTGACTTGAAGGTGGGTAAAAGTTATACGCTTGATACATGATGCTGACGAAGGCGCTATCGATAGGGTTCAAACGTCCTCATCAGTGATGATGGGCACTGCGTCATCACCGACTTCGGTCAAAGTGAGATGAAAACTGAGGCATTTCGTATGAGTGGTCGACATCCTCCAAGTATGTTTGTCTGAGTCATTTGTAATCATGTTACTTATTTTATATTTAGGGGGTACACTACGTTGGCAAGCTCCTGAAATAATTGACGGCGAGACCACGGGGCAGCTGACATATGCGGTTGACATATACGCATTTGCTATTGTTTGTGTTGAGATCTTTGGTAATGGGGCTTTGCCCTGGGGAATGGTGGACGATGAACAGTATCGCCGTTTAATCGTAGTAGAGAACAAGCGACCTCTTATTACAAATGTCAATGCATCACAGGGTATCCTCAGCATCATCGAGATGTGTTGGGTACGCGATCCCTCCAAGAGACCCACTTTCAGAAAATCCATCGGGAACTCAAGAAGCTCGGTTTGAATAAATATGCGAATACGTTTCCTTGGGGCGAAAGATTGAAACGTTCAACGATACGTATACGCGTAGGCAATCCCCTGATATGAGACCGGGGAAGTTGCCGGAGATCTCTGGTATGTTTTATGACATTTACCTTATGTTTGCTGAGGACTGACGTCATCATGAAGTAGTTGAACACAATATTGATTTTCCCCGTTCTTCAGACTCAGATTCCGCTAGATCAAGTCCTGGTCCCTCAAGGCAGACGCCTTTACTTGCACCTAGGTTACCCATACAACGGATTATAACACCAATACGTGAAGAAGGTAAACCGAATGAGGACACAAATGCGTCTCCAGTCAGCTACAGGCCTATCAGATTACCTGAACCAGGATGTTCTGAACCTTTAGAGGAGGATGATATATATGCTAGAGATCACCGAGTACGGAGTGTATCAGACAGTGCTATACCGTCAATAAACACATCCACGACAAGTTCACGGACAGGGTCAGCCTCCGATTCAAATACTGAGCCATATAAGGACGGACCTGGCTTTGAGTATCTGGAACGGTTCGCGTCACCACCTCCAGCTGATGAAGTAATTTTCCAACGTAAGAGCGAGAGTCGTTATAGGTTATGTTTGCAGCATGCCTTTCATCCATCTCGTATGTCTTTAGTTAGTCTCTTATTATGTTTTCTAACTAACAAATTTTCATGCTAGTGACTTTGCCCTTGTGGGATCCGAGCCCCGTGGAATTAGGAGCTGTTGGATATCTTTCACGACCAAGTGGAAGATTTGTCACCTTGTTCAACGCCTTTGATCCTCCAACTTCATCCCAAGGTCGTGCAGATGGGATGTCAAACTTATACGGATATGGGAAAGTGCCAAAGGTAGTCAGCGACAAGACCGGCGAGATATGACGCAAAGAGGAATGGATGTCATTCGTGGCCTTATGTGGTTCAGAAGTCGAAGCTCTGGAGATTATCAGTACGTATTTCTGTCAAGCAAAAAAGCCATACTTTGTTAATTTTGTATAATTTTGTTAGGCAAAACGTCAGTCGCCGATTTTCGTTCCCGATTCGGGCGGGCCATAAGAGCTCTTTCCTATACGTTGAGCAAACGATGTACAAGTATATCGAGGAACTAGATACTCCGAAAAAATGGTTTGAAGCTAATATCCAGAGGATAGTAACTCTTTATGGAGCTGAACATCGGTTTCAGAAAGAGGACGTATATTTAAGTAAGTATGATTACATTTCTTCATATTAATCTAGATCTCTGACTCTTCGTTATTCCAATAGTCATTGGAACTCTTAATACCCCTGATTACGGCATGTTTGTCAATCACAATAACCCGGATGGCCAGGTTCACTTCAATGTGTATGCTTCCCCAAAGGCTGGACAGAAATGGGGCTCGTTCTCTATTGATACCAACCCAGAAGTGATCGGTCCATCGTACCACGAGGATGTTCCTGGAAAAGCTGTCTCAGCAAATAAAGTATCAGAATATTACCCTTCATCTCTTTGGAACTCTGTTCTCCTAGCTCGTCTACGTTTCCGTCCTGACGAAGATCACCCAACTGCATTATAACCCTAATTCTTGCATTAATTAATTACCAAACTGCTTTCAACACAACTTTTTACGCATAGCATTGTAGCTTACCTTAAGCCCTCGCGCATTAACATTATTATATAGTCATTTTTGTATTTCTGGAGCAACGAACGATATAGATTTTGAATCATCTATACTGCATATAGAAGCCAAGAAAAATCATTTAAAATGATTGGATAGGTTGAAGCCGTGGGAAATCTTCTCCATTTAAACATGGTATACATGCATTTACGGGGTTTAGTCACCTCTTCCTTATTATCCAGTGCATTTCGCTCTTCCCGCCATAAACAGAAATCAATAGATTATTAAACAATGGCGTCAAAGAAAAAATCCGGGAAGAAGGCTCCTACAACTGGTGATACAGTGAGCAATGAGAGGTCAGTCAAAATAGAAATCAGACGATAACTCATGGTTCCTAGTTGTAACTGATCAGCTCCTTCATTTCTACTTTGATACAGCGGGAAAGATAAACCGGTCATTGACTTGACGTCGTCCTCCCCGGTGGAAAATGGCGAGAAAGAACCTGAACCTAGTCCGACACCTGATGAGCAGGTTGCGTCAGGGTCAGGAAGCTCCGAAGTAGAGACCAAGGTTGACGAAGCAGCACGAGCTGAACAGTTGAAAGAAGAAGGGAATGTCGCTTTCCGTGAAAAACTCTATGGATCAGCTGTTGACTTGTACTCTCAAGCAATTGGTATGTAGTTATACTGTTTTATACTAAGGAGAAGATACTGAATCGTTTTTTTTTTTGAATAGATTTACGGCCTTTAGAACCGACTTATTTCACAAATTGTGCTGCAGCTTATATGAGTCTTAAGAAGTACAGACTTGCTTTAGCGGACTGTCAACAAGCTGCTTCGTTACAGTCTGAGTCTCCATCTCCCAAGACACTTATTCGTCTGGCACGTTGTCAGTTCGCTTTGGGTGCACCGACGCCGGCGCTTTCGGCGTTGCGCGAAGCACTGAGCATCGAACCTAAAAACGCGACTGCTAAACAATTACAAGCCAAGGTACTCGAACTAGAAGCCCATTTACGGAATTTCGAAAGGGCGCGGGAGAACAAAGAGTGGGCTCTAGCTCGTCTAGCCTTGAACAGGTGTTCGCAGGCTATTGATGGCGAGGGAAGCGATGTTCCGACAGAATGGCGATGCTGGAGGATTGAGATCGAGCTTGCAACGAAGCACTGGGATGAAGCAAATATCGTAGCAAACGATGCACTCCGTTTAAACTCGAACTCAGCGGACGTTCTGACGCTGCGAGGTCTAGTTCTCTTTTTGACGGCTAAATTACCTAATGCTCTCGAACATGCTATGAATGCTTTGAGAATGGATCCTGATAATTCACGAGCGAAAAATCTCAGGCTACGGGTAAAGGCTGTACAGAGACTGAAAGACGAGGGAAACGTGTCTTTCAAGGCGAGTCGGTGGCAGGATGCTATTGACAAGTATAGTGAAGCACTGGAATCCATCGGCAAGAAAGAGGAAGAAGGACTGGAGGACAGATAAGGGCAACACTTCTTTCCAACAGGGCTACATCGTTTGTTAAAGTAAGAAAAAGAATTATTGTGCTGCACCGTTTATCATGTACTCATACCTTGTTGGGTTTAGCTTGAAAACTATCAAGAAGCTCTTACTGATATCACTGAATCTCTTGAATTATATCCGTCATCCTTCAAGGCTCTTAGGACCCGGGCTCGTGTGAACCTGCACCTCGAAAACTACGAAGCTGCCGTCGCAGATTTTAAATCTGCATTGGAATTTGCTGGTGTTGACGGTAATGCTGCAGACGAACGATCTCTACAATCTGAACTCCGAAAAGCCGAGGTGGATCTGAAACGCAGCAAAACAAAAGATTACTATAAGATTCTCGGTATGAAACACATGATAAATCATGAAATCTTATCTCTATCTGACTCTATTATCTCAAAGGGCTCGATAAAAATAACTGTACAGAGTATGACATCAAGAAAGCATATCGCAAGGAGAGCTTAAAACACCATCCGGATAAGGGTGGCGACGAAGAGAAATTCAAGCTTGTCGTCGAAGCGCACTCTGTATTATCAGATCCACGACGTAAAGAGCGCTATGATGCGGGTGCTGATGAGGATGGCAGCATGTCGGGTGGAGGTGGTGGCTACAATGCTGATGGTGATCTTGCTAATATATTCGCACAGTTTGGAAGTGCTGCATTCACGACGGGTAGTGGCTTCGGAGGCTATGGTGGACGAAGTGGTGGATTCCAGTTCCATCACGGAGGAGCTCAGACATTCAGTTTCTAAAGTGTATAACTACATGTAGTATACTTTTACATCTTGTCTACGTAAACTTTCTCATGTCACCTTTTCTTGCCCTACCTGTCATTTGTATGCGTTCATTGTTGTCCTTATTTGCTTGCATTATGTAGCTTGCTTTCTTCAACTTTTCCATGCATATGTACACGAAATTTAGTATATCATAATTATCATTGCATTGTACCTCATTTGCTATATACTCCAAAACCTTTACTAACAACCATTAAATAGGAGTGCACTCCTTTTCTAACCAACTCAAAGCACGTGTATCGTTCTTTATCAAAGGACCCACCTTCTCAAGTACTTCTTGATGATACGAATTTACCCATTCACGTTCATCAGGTGAAAGTAGCTCCTGTGCAATGAGTTTCGTATGGATCGGACACTTTGCTCATGGGTTAGATCTAGGACTCGCGCGATACAGCACAAGAATCAAACACTTACCATAGTCACATGCTCGAAGCTGAGGTAACCCTTTTCGCCAAAATTATTGGGCGTCTTTGCTTCTCGTACGATTACTATGTTCTCGATACGTATACCGTAATATCCATCCTTATAGTACCCTGGCTCTGTGAACGCATCCTTGACTCTAAATTACCGATTGATAAGATAGAGAGTATGGTACGAACCGTTGGATACAGTCATCCCTGATTTCAATGGGATATTGTTGTATGCTTGGAGAGGCCATAAGCTCAATTGTATGTGATTTTGAATGAAGAACTTCATTTACCAGGTCTTGTACCAATGCCTTGCGGACCTTCATGCACGTTAAGGAAGTGACCTACTCCGTGACCAGTACCGTGCCTTCAGAAATAAAACATGAGTATTAGGATCCATAAGTTATTACAAATAATGTTGAAAGTACCTATAATCTGGAAAATTTGATTAACTACTTTATCATTACTTCTGTTCAAAGTTAGCTTACCAAGACCATCCTTCCAAAGAGGCATCCTTGCAACTGAATCGCTGATGCAAACGTTAGACATCAAAACGGTACTGTGACACGTTTTGTCACTTACATTTGGAAGCCTAAAGGGATTTGATTAAAAGGTATCAGCTTTAGCCATGATACACATAAAAAAAACTGGATGCATACCAGTGATACCGTTAGGAATGACCATTCTATCAATTGCAATATGCCCCTGTAGAACCCTCGTGAAAGCCCTCTTCTCCTCCTCAGACGGGGTACCAAAGTGCTGTTATCAGATTTTAGTAAGATGTGCAGTAGAACAACTAGGATAATCCTTGCCAAGGTGAGTCGCACTTACGAAAGTTCTAGTGACGTCAGTGGTACCATCAGTAAACTGAGCTGTGCAAAAACTAGATAAATGTGGTAGACTTCAGCTAGTAAAGTAATGCTAACCTCCGGAATCGCAAAGATATATCTACGATGTAGTTAAGCTCTCCGCCATAGTTTCATGTGAATGTCTTGTACTCACTTGGTCTTTTTTGACAATGGCACATGTCTCTTTCTCCGGCATATAGTGAATGATAGCTAGGAGTGTCATACGTTAGACATCATGTCAAAAGCTAGAAAATTGCCCCTACCTGCATTAGAGCCACTAGCACTGACTGTAGGGAAGGAGAGTCCTCGGAAGTGAGCTAATTCACTGATGAAAAGGATTAAGTTCTCCGTTCAAATCTCTCCTACAGGATACAACCGAAGAAGCTTACGATCTATACTCCTCTAGTTTGTCTGCAACCTGTACTTCTGAGAGTTCTGCTCCGGAGTTGAGTTGCTCATCCAGCCACGCAAAGTAGCGGACAAGTGCAGCTCCATCACGAATATGACAATCGCGAAACCCTTGAATCTCCGTATTATTCTTGATCGCCTTTGCTTCAGCTACTGGGGAAGGGCAGATTATAGCATTGTCCTAAATCGTCGACCTTAGATCCAGTGAAATAATGAAGCTGTCAAATTTCACCTACTATTCCAATAGCTTCAGCGATGGCCAAGCTAACCGTATTACCAAGAAGGAATCGCTTGACTCAAATCAGTAACATGTTTAATACTTGGACTTAGACAAACAAATTCACCTTTTCTTCATTTAGTTCCATAGAACGACTCATTTCACTTAGATAGCTGAAGATGGAGTCATATGGCTGTATCTCCACTTCATCCCCTAGATGCTTCCTAACTTCCGAGTCGACTTGTTCATTATCAATAAAAAGAACAGCTTTATCGGAGGTGATAACCGCATACGCCAAAAAAACTGATGAATATTCGTATTAGATATATTTTTCGGGTACGTAATGTTGACCTTACTGACCTGGATTATAGTCGATATCGGAACCTCGGAGATTGAAGAGCCAGGCAACCTCGTCGAGCATGTTGACAACCATCCCCTCTACCTTTTTCTTCGCAAGCTGTTCCCGAAGGGCAGACAGTTTTTCCAAGAATGATTTACCTTGAGGTTTATAAGTTGATTGAACTCCAATTTTTATATATAGACTTTCACCATTGTATCTATCTTCAAGAGGGAAAACTTTATTTTTCTTCCTTTGTGGCCTTTCCGGTCCCCATACCTTATCAACTGGATTGTCTGCTAGTGAGATGAGCTCGGATTCTCTCTTTTCCAGAGATTGCCTGATTGATTTAGCATCGGCTACAGGACAATAAGTTACAGAAAGACATCGGGTATAACGCAAGCCATACCTGCTGATATCAGGCTAGCATCAATCCCAATCTTTTTCTTCTTATCAAGTCTCTAACTATCAATCTGGATCAGTAACTTTTGAGATATCGCACTGGTGACGAGAACTAACTGTAGAGACGAACTCTTGCCACGTAGGCACATCTATTCGAATGTGTTAAGAACCTTTACAAGCCCATTAAATCTCTTGACCTACCAGGAAGGCCTAATTTCATTAAAGTCCAGTTCCTGTTTGCGATTCGGGTTAGACCAGTGACTTACATATTTGTGTGTATATCTTTTGTGATTGAGTGGCGCGACATACTTATCTAATTGCTGAGATGCTTGTAAAAAGTACCGTCCATCTGTGAAGAGATATGCATCTTCATCTGTTACAACAGCACAACCTTTTAGTAGTGTTTTAGCATCTTATATCCTAAAGTGTTGATTTATTAGCTCTACCTGCAGATCCAGAGAATCCTGAAATGAAAGCCCGTCTTTCGTCGCTGTGTGAAGGATACTCGCTGAAATCTGTTATTATTCAGTGAATGATTGAATTGTTTGTCTGGAAATTATTAGGCGCACGAGAATCTTCGCTTGGAACTACGAACGCGTCAATCTTTGGATTATGAGTTGCAAGAAGCTCTCTGAGCTTTGTTAGCCTCTGAGACGTATCGATTGTCTGCGTAGTGGCCATGGAAGAAAACCTGTGCAATAATTTATTTCTGCCTATGAGTTGCTTACTCAAAGTTTGAGATGGGAATATCCGAGAACAATGAGCTGTAGCTCGAAAGAGTACCATATGGTAGCCAAGTTCCTGCCTAAAAAAGGATTTAAGCATTAAAGTGATTTAATTCAATTCTTTCCATATCGAGTACGTTCTCACGGTCACGTCGCAAAGCTTGCCTTAGTCAAATTGAACTGATTTCAGACTGAGCTCGTCCTTGCCGTTCATAGCAGACTTGAGACAAGCATTCTCAGATACGCTTATCAACAAATCACTTGCTCAGATAGAGGAAGGGCTCCTTACATAGCAATAATTGTACTATTTTTAATCATCCTTTGGTCATACCTGGTAGAGTCCATATGCAAGCCAACATGTGAATAACTCCGAGGTTCTTCTTATCATCTCTTCGTCTTCAAGATCAATATATAATGACGGTGAACTTGAAAGTATGTTGTGGTTGCTTATCTGAGTGATAGATATGAAGTCTCTGTCCCGTATCCTCTCTTTTTGTTGGTTAGTCTAGGACTTCTATCTAGTTCGACTCTGTTTCGTCCTTCGTTCCCGAGAGATGTTGTTCAAAGTCTGCTACCGGAAGTGGAAGAAGGTGCTTTAGAAGATAACAAGGCCTTGTTTATAGATGTATGCTCTTGATATCTGTGTAATTGAACTGATACAAGCCAAATTCAAGATGCCGTTAGACCACTTTGACAATGTGTCATCTACAACATTCAAGAACCGCTATTGGATTAACAGCACTTACTATCAACCCGGGGGACCCGTGATACGTAAGAAAAGGTTGAATACGCTTAAGTAAATTTTAAATTTTGAATCATTAAAATAGTTTTTGATTCTGGGGAGCAAAATGCGGAACCTCTCCTACCATACTATCTGCAAGTACGTCGTCTGCTTGTTGGGATCTAATTCTGTGTTGTATTCTCATCACAAGTCCAGGAATATCATGGGCTCTCTGCTACAATGCGCTTAGCTAAGCGGTATGGTGGCTTGGCCATTCTCTGGGAACACAGATTTTATGGAAGCTCCCTTCCTTTTCCGGTTAATGTACGTAGCCCTAAGTTGAACATACATTAACCACCATTCATAAGCATAACGAAGGAAAATACTAGCTCAGAACAATGGAAATTTCTAAATACAGAGCAAGCTCTAGAAGATGTGGTATACTTTGCAAATTCCTTTCCAAAGAATGCCAGTGGAAACTCATCCCAACTTGCTATTAATCCTTCCGTAACTCCTTGGATATGGCTAGGAGGGTCATACCCCGGAGTTCGAGGGACATTCATGCGAATTCGGAACCCGGAAGTGATATATGCAACTTGGGCTTCCTCTGCTCCTGTTCACGCTCAAGTCGATATGGCATCATACTACAAAGCAGCGGAACGATCATTAACACGAAACTGCTCTGCAGATTGGATTTCCGTTACTAAGTTTGTGGATGATGCCCTGAATGGTACAAATGAGACACGAAGCACGGATATCAAATTCGCTCTTGAATACGCTAGACTAAGTGGAAAAGGTGGAAATACAACGCTTGCTGACAAACTGACTAGAGAGGAAGCGGCAAAAATGAGCAACGTAGATGCTGCGAGCATTTTGATGGATCCCCTGAACTTTTATCAGGTATGATACTTATATTGACAATATTCTAATATAGAATCCGGAGTCCTTTGTTGATTTACTACTATCTCAGTACTATGGTTTCAATGCCTCCCTCCTACCGTTTTGCAACCTTCTTGAGACCCAGAACTATACTGCAGACCCTTTCGAATCCGGCATAGAGAGTTCCCGTGGGACTTATGATGCTTTCAACGCATTCACTACAGCGATCGCTGAGCTTGACTACGATAGCATTCCTGGTAGTCCAGATGATCCTGTCCAAGACAGATCCTGGATGTGGCAGTACTGTTCCGAATATGGCCAGACAAGTCCTATTTCCGTAGCTCAATTATAAATTCTGATGCATTCCCACAGGACTTTATCAACGTGGTGATCCCAAAAATCCCTTGTCAATCGAGACTTCCTTTCTCTCGCTCGAACTTTTTCAGGAGCAATGCAATTCAGCATTTCCTGAAGGACTCCCAGCTTCCCCGCTGTAGATCATATTAATAAGTATGGAGGATGGAATATGACACCATCGAACGTGCTGTTCACCAATGGTGAATGTAAGTACTGGTTGTCACTCAATTATCAACTCATACTTAGTAGTCGCGCCTATGGCTTGTGTCAGTTGATCCATGGAGGACAATGGGATTAGCGTCTATCGAATCAAACTCCCCAATGAGAGAACCATCATTGTCTATTCCTAGGTATGTGAAGTGGGTTAGGTATAATTATCACCAACTAAACCAACTTCAACCTTCAAGTTGTAATCAGGAGCCTCCATTTCCTTCATTTTTTGGAATGACGTATCAAAACATGGTTCATGTGTCCGATATGCGAGTCTTATTACAACTCGATTCAAACCACACAGACTTTCGTACAGTGGGGTTTTATAGTCCTGTTTCTCCAGAGCCCTTTTACTCGGGCTTGGTCTCTTCCAACTTGCTCTTGACGAGTGGCTTCCATGCTTTCGGTCACGAGAGTGATCGATTCTTGTTCTAAACAGATTCAAACCTAGGATTTAGTAAAAAGCTAGCTATTCAGGAAATGAGAGTATAATCTAGGATGTTTTCCAGCACTGATAAATTTGAATGAGTTAAAATACCTGTTTAATCATGTGGTTAAAAGCTCTTTGATAAGATGCTCTATTTTTGTTCCGTCATTATATTGATTAACCGCAACTTATTTCATGAGTCGATTCTTTCTGAGCCTGTTTTCCTCGGATCTAGCACGTCCAGCCTCTTGTCAGCATGTCAAACCCTCATCAAAAATTTACTGTCGCTATTTGGTGAGTACAATTAGCTAGGTACTTAGAAATCGTACTCACGTTCAATCACTCTTCTTGTAGTGGAGGAGGTATTGCTGGCTTAACAGCAGCTCTAGCAATATCTCATTTCTCTAAGGGCAACAGTAATATAACAATTGACATCTATGAGACAGCCTCAAGCTTTACAGAGATAGGAGCCGGGGTAAGCATGTATAGGCGGCCATGGGAAGTCATGAAGATTTTAGGGCTCGAGCAAGAGCTGAGAAAAATTGCAGATATACCTGATTCAGACGATGAATTAAGTGAGTCTGGCCCCAAACCACAATATCATGCATAACCCTGATTACAGAACATATCTACTATTTAGGACCCTCGTTTGAGATGCGTAAATCAGACCAGAAGGAGGGAGTAACATTCAGTTCTCCTATGCTACCTTGTTCGTACAAAAGTCTTTAGAGCTAGAATTCCACACAGATATCTGATCAGATCATATTGATACTCTTTTCTTTCAGTTGGAATTGTTTCCCTGCATCGAGCTGAGTTTCTGGATGTAATAGCTAGAAATCTTGACCCATCTCAGACTCGGGTCCACTTCTCAAAGCGCTTGACTTCTTACAGTTTGCCGCAGGATCCGAAATCCTTGAATCCTATCATGCTTCAATTCAAGGACAGCACAAGTTCTCAATGCGATATACTCGTAGGCGCAGATGGGATCCATTCAGTAGTTCGGCACTGCCTCCTGACCTATGCAGCATCCGAAATGAGTCCGGAAGAAGCTAGAAATTTACGGCTTCTGGAAAAGGCTCATCCAAAATGGAGTGGAAGTATTGCGTATCGCGCATTAATTCCCTTTGAGACGCTAAAAGCCTTGAATCCATCTCATCGAACCTTAACTTCGGCTGTGAACGTAAGCATAGCAATAAGATGAGTGTCTAAGAAATGACTGATTATGGTGATACTCCACAAAAATATCGTTAGTATGGAGGAAAGAACAAGGTATATATCAAATTCAGTATGATTAAAGCCTTGCCTAGATCTAGATATCTTATATCTGAGAATAGCATCTTATCGTCTTCCCCATCCCACGAAGAAAACAAATTAATGTAGCCGCCTTCGTCTCTCAACCAGAGAAAGAAGGAGTTGTGTATGGCGAGCCATGGGTACACGAATCCAGTATGGCTTCATTTCTCGCAGAATACAATGGATGGGAAGATGAGGTACAACAAGTTCTTCAGGTATGTTCTGTTCCATTTGATGCTTAAGAAGATGGCTCAACTTATAGCAGTGCATTGACTCGCCTTCATCTTGGGCTATTCATGCCTTAGATGCAATTCCCATGTACTCTCATAATCGTGTTACAATAATTGGAGATGCCGTCAGTTCCATTTATACATCAGCTGACTCACAAGTATATTTACAGACTGAATAATTTCAAAAGGCACACGCAATGACTCCTCATCTAGGATCAGGTGGTGGTGTAGCTATTGAAGACGCGTATATACTGGGAGCACTTCTTTCAAGTCCGTTAGCTACGATTGAAACACTGTCAGATGTACTGAAGATATATCAGTCGGTACGGCTTCCGATAGGCAATGAAGTTCAAAGTCGCTCTCGTTCCCAGGAAAGCTCTACGAACAAGATTTCAAATATATTCAGAGACCAGTCGGTGAAAAGTCAAATATAGAGGAGGCGGATCTAAACGGAGCGGCGCTTCCCGGGGTTGGAGATCACTTCATAGCGTCAGGTAGAGTGATTGAAGAAAATAGAAGATGGGTAGGAAGACCGGGCGTAAACAAAGGCCTAGAGCACGCCTTGTCCAAGCTTCAGACAGTTTTGCAGAAGAATTAGATATTGATAATCTTCGACGAACCGGCTGGCTGTGTTATGGAGAATACTAATGCTGAGTACGCTCACACGTGAATGTATAGTTAGAACAAGATCCTATGTAGTGTTAGTACTTAAAGGAGATATGAATATAACAGAGTTCTTGGTTAAGATAAGAAAATGGTAGAAATGATATAAGTGAGCACTTCAGAGGCCATATCGTAGTGTCTGTAAGTTACAGATAACACACCATACCCCTGCCTACCAAGGGTGGTAAGAGGTACTAGTAGTGGCTCGTAGTTCATTCACTTCTAACTGATGTATCTTCGGAGGGTGTATACGATCGCTTGAGATGCCGATACTTGCTGAGCTTTATAAGTGCTACTGTTTCTATCAGAGATGATATTTGAGGTAAAAAAAGGCCGTCACAGATCAATTCTTTATTAACAAACTAACCGTTACGAATGAATAACCCTAGCTGTAAGGCCTTTTCGATATCTTCGGGGTTCGTGAGGTCTCTGTTCTCTTATGATTGAGTTAATTGAGTGATGTCATATATTAAGCATCCCTTCCTAGGTCCTAGGGGCTATCAAATAGTTTACTAACTTTCATACATTCTCCGTAATTTTCCATGGAAATCATAGCTTCATGAGAAACAAAACCGATAAGAAACAGCAACTTTCGAGTTTCAAGTGTCAAGCTTACGATGGATTAGGATAGTCACGACCGAGGCGGTGTAGTTCCTTGTACAGTGCAATAGCGCGTAACCGGGTTGGGTTACAGGGCATTAAGCGAAATGCAAGTTCAAGGACATCATTCGAAAGAGTTGTTGCTTGTTGATAAGTAAGGTCATAAGCGATTACGTCACTAAGTCACTATAGCCCTTTTACTTATTTAAGTTATTAAGAAGTTACTAGTTTTTGCTCAACAAACAAACAATAGTACATGAACGTTATATCCGATTTTATTTATATTTATGATACTGAACAATCTTCCTGTGATGCACTCTAAGAGTCTCTCAGCTCGTTTGGGCATATACACTCACTAGTTCACTCGAACAATGCCTGTGTCCAGAACTCAACATTTACTGGGGCACATATGTGTACATGTGTACATAATATTTGGTATCTCACTACTGCAATACAAACCTAAAGCATGACTATCAGAAAAAACAAACAAGGACTGCCAGATAGTGAAGACGAGAAAGTCTATGCAAAGTAGAAACAATGAGTTTCAGATAAAAACTAATAAAATACTAATGCAGAAAATAAAGTTAGTGTGGCTAGCAAACAATTACGGGAGATGCTGAGCAACGAATCAGCCCGTCCAAGTACTCCACTTGTGCTAGAACTCGTACTCGAAGATTCCGCAGCTGCCGTCCCTCCTGTAGAGGAGCTAGCACTTGATGTCGTACTTGTAGTTAATGATCGGGAGGATGTTGATGAGGTTGATAGGCTTCCCGAAGCAGCAGATGATATTGCGCTTAATGCACTCGAAAGGGATGATGCATCGTCACTGGAAATGGCAACGGATATTGACACAGTAGTTGCGACGCCGTTTGTTACGCTAGATCCAGGGGAGGTCGCTGAGATGGCAGTCGTTGGCGACAACGAAGATGTTAGAGAAGGGATGGGAGAATCCAACTTGCCAGACATATTATCGAGTCTATATTATCGTGTGTCAGTATACTACCACACCAGTTGACCAGAAGGGACATACGTAAAGAATCCTGAAAAAGACGTGTACGGTAAAGAGGTATCATTGGGATTACGAGCAGACTGAGATGTGAGCATGATCCAGCTATCAAGATATAAATATATCAGAATCAAAATCTGAGTCAAGAGTGAGCGATTGAGACGAACTAGTTATCAGAGTTTGGACCAGCACTAGGATCAGGCTACAGATATAACAGAGTCAGATATTCTGAGTGTGTATCATCGTATGAAGGAGGAAAAATATAATCATTCTGATTGGTACGAAATCCCGGAGATGGGAAATTATCAGACATCCAGGGTCAGTGCAAGATATACACTTGATTTCTGACAGCATAGCACTCCCAACTTACTCACACCCTTGATATCACGAATATTGTTAACGAAGTCGATGGGAAAAGAGTGTACGAGGGACGTGGCGAACAGAACAAATTCTAAAAGGCAGCCATGAAAACGAGAAGAGACTCACCGTAAATGTCAATTCAAGAGTGCTACTAACATCAATTCCAGTAGCAAGCTGCTGGACAAGCGTATCCGTACCCTGGTACAACGCTAGATCGGAGACTCCAACCGTGGAGAGTAACGGAGCAGTTCCATCATCCAACCAAGTCACTGTGCATGAGGAGCCACCAGAGCAGGTGATTCCCGAGTACGGATGGGTGATCTACGACATTGATAAGTTTGTAATCGGATTTATGTGAGAAGTACACAACAAAGTAAACATACGAAGACACTTGCATACGCCGTGCAAAGTATAGAAAGTAAGAAGAGGGTACGCATCATAGGGACTACGCCATTAAAGTCATTAGCTCGAGCAGGGAGAGTTTATGGGTCAGATGCTCACAGAGATTTGAGGATGTACACCCAAATGGATGGAAAGAGACAGGAGGTAGAAGTAGAAACTAGTCGAGGAAATGCAGATGACGACACCAAGAGTAAGGTAGTGATATAGTGTACGTCCACGAAGTCTTCGCGTGTTTATGAAACAGTGCCCTTCATATACTAGATGTCAAAGGCTGCGTTGGAGGATGCATGCATTCATACGTAGTGGGTGCCAGACCCGGGCCCAAGACTAGAGAGTTATAGAAGAAGGTTGAGCGCGCAAAGTTGATGAGGCCTGCCGAAGGTTTCTCCCGCGGCACTTCCTTTGCAAGTATAATATGTCGACTTGTAGCTTTATTCAGGGGGTTTATTGGTAAAGAGCGAATAGGTAAGAGACTATCAGAGATGAGTATAAGTGTATGAGAAAAGATGGGACACCCGCAGGTGTCCAGCGATGACCTCAGGTTGATCGGCTGGATGGGGTTTTGCCGTTGACAACTAACGCTTGTTGATCTAATCACATCTTGTTTCTTCTCAACACTATTCATCATATCAGACTATCAAACTAGGAAAATACAGGTCCATAATACACGTATAAAGTTAGAAAAAATAATCAATACACTGAGAGCACCCGGCAGATAAGTAAAACCTTCACACATCAAAGGGAGACAAGTTATTTATTAGAAAATAAGCGACAAAATTTCGTGTTTTAAAGGTCAATATTATCCCATCTTTCTCTGCCTTCTCTACGTTTAACATCTTGCCCATCACTAGAATATACACTTTGTGGTGAATCCGGGTAAGCTTCTTCATTCCTATGTCGATGACGCCTATCCTCTAACGGAATCCCACCCTCAGTATAATCTCCTTGTGTACTTCGTGTTCTAGGTTGTCCATTAGTCTACAGAGCAGAAGTGACGTTAAAACGAAATCTCTTCCGGAGACTTACCGTTTCCCGCAACAACATCCAGTTGAGAATAAAAGAATCGAGGCAATTACAATTGTTACTGTACCTCCAAGTAGGATCCATATCTATGTGAAGTAGAGCTGTCTGATCAGATAAGTTTGCAATATCAAAATTGCATACTACGCACTCCGACACCGAATTGTAATGTGGCCATGTCTTTCCCTTTCTCTTTTGCTAATGATTTTGCTGTTATGATCGTAGTGAAATCTACGATACAAGCAAAAAGGACAAGCACAATGTAACTATCATTGAAGTCCAAGTACGCCTTAACCAGTTCGGATACTTTGGACTACCTGATTTTGCCTTTCCTTTAGTGATACAAAAGAATATGAAAGAAAATAATGTAGCTATTGCGGCTAGTAGTCCAAGAGATTTCAGAGTCATGAGCATGAGCTTGGATATACAACTAACCTATCAAGTGTATAGCGGATAATATGGAAAGACCTGCAGCTATAAGGCGTTTGTACTTCGTTGATACTTTCGGGCTAAAAGGTAATATTAGCCTTATAGTATAAGATGGGTGGCTTTGACGACGAACACATCAATTGTCTCCCACACGGGGGCGCAAGTTGCATCCGTTATATGCGACTTTATTATACCAAACCTGTACGTTGTCCATCAAAAAATGTAGCCTTGTTTATATATGAGTAACATACTTATTTTGAACACCAGAGGTGCAATACCCCCAGACACCAAACATAAAGTTATCAGTTATCTTGTCGATCAGAATTTTGATTTCTATGTCAAGTGAGTATAAATAGTACGTAAACCCATCTTTCTTAATGGGAGCAACCACCACAAGACACATGCATATGGTCGCTATAAGGAGTAGTACAATCTCCAAAGCCAGTAGTCCAGTAGAAACTCTAGGAAGCTTTTTCATTTTTCCATTACCTTGAGCTTCGTATTCGGGATTATAACTTTGATATGAGTCTTCTTGCCTCCTTCGATTTCTTGCCATAGATACTAGTGAAAGAGGTGCGAAGATATGCCTCTTATCTAACGCTACGAAGATGCAATATGGGCAGGAGGCTGAAGTATCTGCAAAAGCAGAGATTCCTCATATTTGCAAGTATAAAGATACAACGGATTTTACCTTTGCTTTGCAGTCAGTCTTTGCGATCTGGTTGTAAGCAAAGTCCACTATGTATGCTCTATACCGAATGTAGTAATAACTTATACAATTATGCATTACATAAACATGTCCTAAAACTACTAGCGACTTTTCAACTTACATTTTAAAAGCTTTCTGCCTTGACATGTTATCACTTTTACTTCGAAGTGATTTTATGAGTACTAGCTCTCATAGCTCTGTCATGCTTTGGACTAATATGGAGCGTAAAGCAATAGGCATCCCTTGATGGGCATCGGAGTGGATTTTTGTTATGAAGAAAATGCCGACTCAAACAGATGGCTTCCCCTTGTTAGATGATATAAGAAACAAGAAACTTGTAAGTAAAAATATGCGAAATCCTTTAAATCTGCAACTAATCTCGAATGTCCCTGGTCTCATACTCTAGAAGAAGCTGTACCTCCTCTAAAATATTCCCACCCTTACTAAACATTGGAGTTAGACCATCACTTCCTGTGTGATCGGACTATGTGGCAATGACTATGCTCCCACAAGCGGTCTGAGGCCCTTGAACTCCATCCAGGATTAGATCAATATTATGCTACAGGCTCTATGATATGCGCGATGCAATCGTCTCCTACACGTGATGCGAGGAGACTACAAAAAACATCGTTTTCAACTCCCATACAGAAACATCAAATTCTTCAAAATTCGAATCTTCCTCATAATGTCCAACTATAAACTAACCGTTGCAGTCTGGTGTGTATCTTGACTTGCTTCAAAGACGATTCTGATTTTTTTGTTGTTTATAGTGGTGGTGGCTTAGCTGGGGTGACTGCAGCTATTGCCTTGTCACGTCTATCCTCCGAAAGGAAGGATATACAGATAAATATCTATGAGTCTGCACAAGAGTTTACTGAAATAGGTGCTGGAATAGGGATGCTTTTGCGCCCTTGGAAAATCATGAAACGGTTGGGAATCGACGGGCCATTGCGAAAAGTGGTGAACATACCAGACAAAGAAGACGAACTAAGTACGCTTGCTTTATAGAAAAACACATTTCTTTCTTAATACTCGATTATAGGGGACACCTTTGAGCTACGGAAGTCTGACCAAGCTGAAGGTATATCATTTTACGATATCAAAGTTCCATGTATGTATCAAAAACTAGAATAAACTACTGGAAGGCATCCCTAACAAATATTTCACATAGTTGGAGGCCCCACTTTTCATCGCGCTGTGCTTTTACAATGTTTCGTCGATCAAATCGATCATGAAGTCACTAATATTCATTTCGGAAAACGACTCGTTTCATTTGAATTGCCATCGGAAAGCCATAAGACGTCCCCAATAAAGATTAACTTTAAAGATGGTACTTCAGCAGAATGCGATGTATTAATCGGCGCAGATGGCATACACTCCTCTACTCGCCATTCGATGCTTGATCTTGCTGCCCAAGAGAAAGAAATGGATGGGTCCGAAGAAGGTAAAGCTAGCGCTGAAACTCTGCGTAGCATGAAAAACCCTATCTGGAGTGGAGCAGTTGCCCATCGTAGTCTCATCTCCGCTGAAGAGCTCAGGAAAATCAATCCCAAACACGGTGTATTAGACATGTCTCGAAACGTGAGTATAAGTTCTTATATTTCTATCAAGCTATGTATATAATACTCATTCTTGTATTGAAGTATATGGGAAAGGATAAAGTAAGCATATTTGGGATACTGAAGACTAGTGTCTAATTATTTTATACCATTGAAGCATATTATTGCTATGCCAATAAAGAGTAGGGGAGTTATCAACGTTGTAGCATTTTGCATGCAACCACAAATGGAAGGAGTTCCTTTTGAAGGGAAGATGTCGGAAAGTTCTGTGCTATCGGAGATTCTTGATCAATATGAAGGCTGGGAGGAAGAAGTACAACAAATCTTAAGGGTACGTATATATATAATTTACCAATCTTATTTACAATTACTGATAAACTAATCTAACCACCTCTGTTATCCTGTAGTGCCTGCGTGCACCTTCGAAATGGTCTATTTGTACACTTAAGGAGTTGCCTATCTATACTTTTGATCGCATAGCTTTGATAGGCGATGCGGTGAGTATCCCGATGAGTAAATTGAGAGCGCTTGAATTGAATAATGAATAGGCCCATGCAATGACACCACACCAAGGATCTGGAGCTGGACAGGCCTTTGAAGATGCTTATATCCTCGCCGCTCTCTTAGCTCACCCACTTACAACTGTGGATACTATCCACATCGCACTGAAAGTGTACGAGGCTATTCGCCTCCCGCATGCAACGTTCGTCATGCGTCAGTCTCGCAGAAATGGACAACTATACGAATTTCTCCATCCAAATTATACTTCTCTCAATAAAGAGATTACTAGCCCAGAGCAGTTATCTGAGCTTGGACCAGCGATCATGGATGGTTGGAATTGGGCTTGGGACACAGATGCCGAGGATGATAAATTACGGGCGATCAAAATGTATGAGGAACGCCTGAAAGGCGTGAATTAGAAGAAGAACTCATATATGCTCTACAATACTTATAGTTATAGTTGTTATGTTTGGTACACTAGGTATTAGAATGAGCGAATAAATTATTGAAATAGAATGAACAACTTTGACTAAGGACTTCGAACAATTGAGATGTATCTTCAGTATGAAGCAGTACTTATTTCCGAGTAGTACTTATAAAAAAAAGTAGTGCCAGAGTCGAAGCCAAATGAGAAAAAATAACTAGTAGATGATGCTAGTAATCAGATATTATAGACTCTCAGAGTTAGCGAAAGGAACGCGTATAAACACAGATTTGGAGTTTTCGAAAACAGATGATAATATCAGAAATTGGTCCATCATATCACTATAGATACGACCAACAGTTACGACTAGTTACGATGATATACGACTATTTTGAGGTTATACCGTACATTTCTATATTCTGCTTCAAAGAGTAAGTTGTTAGATATTCATTGTCAACGTTTATGATGAAGTCAGAGTAGATGTTCAAAGACAAATAAGGGACTTCGACATACTACAAATATGTCGATGATGGTACAGTGTGAAGGCGATAAAGGGTGTACCAGGGAGCTGGATTGGGGTCCATCGCGTATTACTGATGGTCTCAAATTTCATGCCAGATTCTTGGACTTATCGTGTCTCCTTGGTTGTTACAAGGTCACATTGAACTATTTAGTATATAAAAACCTATAGTCTGGATAAAACAGGAGGTCTGCCAAAACAGCAATAAAAGGGGGCTAACTAGAACCACGTCTCAGCGCGAACCAGTTCTAGTTTCGTAACCAAAAGGTAGCGGGTCAGGTGTACGAGGGGAATGCGACTACTTTAAGCGTTATATTAAAAAGGGAGAAGTATACCGCTACATCACTGAAAAGAAACAAGATCAAACAGTACCAGATTTCATCTTATATACAACTAGGCAAGGAGTTAATTTTATCGGTAACTAGTTTCATGAGACATCGTTTATCAAGACCACAAACGACTGATGTGGGTTGTGCGATAGGTGGCGAAGCAAATGAAGCAAATCCTGTAAAAACTGGCCCTAATGGCTGTTGCACATTTACATTTGGTGATGGAATAGTGGTAGATTTAGTAGGTAGCGGAAATGAGAACTTTTGTTTCTGAATATCCGGCTCTCCATCAAATAGCTTTGTGAAATCCGGATCGTCATAGAACGGTTGAATTTTAAGACGTCGACCATCGGGACAGCTCTCGATCTCGATAGAGACCTTGTATAGAAAGTTTACCCAAGTAGATTTTGATATACATATACACGTTTCAGTATGCCCACAGTTCGCATTGCGCCGCTTCAGATCCTTCCAGATCCCTGGGCTTGAAATTGACTCGTAGCTGAGTTGTTCGAGAAGCTTGACGCGACGTTGTCTGTGCAAGGTAACCAACTGCAGAAGAGCTTGAGGTTCACACGTGACGAGTTGTGCCTGAGACTCGCTAGAATATATGAATCGCCCCAAAGTCGCAGTCGAAGCAACCTTTGCCTCCTCTTCCCATCCAAGCTTCGTTGCTACACTGTACACCTGGATAGGAGAGAAAAACTGCAATGCAGTTGTCGATAGCCTACGTAAGGTGAAGACGGCAGAAGACATGCCATATTTCTCAGCCGAACAGCACACTATCTTGTATAGGTCAAAAGATGTCGAGGAGTCCAGCTGGAACACCCTATTGGGATATATAAGATCGAGGAGAGCGAGAAGAGCCTGATCATCCTCTTCAACAGCAATAGGTCCTATCCAAGCTGTGTTTCGAGGCTGTGGCTTCTTAAGCAATTCTTGGAAGTAACTAGAGCATAACTTCATGATCAAGGAATGGATACGGAAAAGTGTGCCATTGCTTGACTCAAGGACCATATCGCCATCGGGGTATGCATAGACTTCATGGAAAACAAAAGCTTTCTGGTCCTCGGATTCCACGTCTTCCATCTCTGGCTCCTTATCCGAACTTCAAATCGCAGAATAAGCAAGATCATAGATGAACTAATAATAAAAAACGGATTACCTGAAGTGAGGCACTGTGGAATCAACTGTAGCTCCACTAAGGGTATCTTCAGGGTGAGGACCAGTACCTAGATCAATAAAAGCGGGTGGGGGAGACTCTTGGGAGGGTGTTCGATCTGAAAGCCTCGAGGGAGAACGAGAAATAAACGATATCACAGATGAAGACCTAAGTTCTGTATCCGACATTGACGTAGACTCTGCGCCGCCCGACTTTATACTGCCCTCTTGATCTGAGTCGTTTTCGATGATTTTGACGTGTGAAGCTAGGTGAAAGATGAAATTAAACTACAAAAATCTCGCAGGACAGGATGAAGAGAGGGGGCAGTTCGTACCTGGAAAGACGCCTTGCTTCACAATGCTGCCTGTTTTATCAGTGATGCGACCATACCACCACGCTGATTACGTGGATTCAAGTACATGCATTGAATGGTTGGCAGGAACATGAATATGAGAATGAACGAGGCGACTGACCATCATTCACTCTTTCCACCACCTCAATCACCTCTCCTTCTTCCAGTGACATCTCATTCTTCTTACCCTGACCACTTACGTAGTCATAAACAACAATCACTCGAAATAACATTTCGTCATCATCAAGCCTCGCATTTGATGATTCATAAGTTATCAAGATGTCTAGACAATAGAAATAATATAAAGTGAAGGGTTGTATCTCAGAGTTGGTTATGTCCAGTCACGAAGATGGGAGAAACAGGCACTCCAAGGTATATATGCTAGAGCGCTGGATCATATATAGATGAGTTGCATCATACTGATAGGGGCTCTCTCATCACGAGGCTGCTTCTCAGCTCCTTCTGTTAAAAAAAGAACAGGTAACGGCATCGCTGTCTGTAAAAAAGCCTCCGAAAATTGATAATAATGTAAACAAGTACTACTCAAGCCAGTGTATAATTGATTTGAAACTCCGATGCCAAGTTTATATTTGGCTCTTTTTTTTTCTTCTGCTACGTCAATACTATAAAGCGATATCGGCTTACTACAGGTTTTATAGTGTTGTTATAGTATTAAAAGTCTGTTCTACAGAATATGTGTAGTCCATGAAAATTATAAACGAGTGGAGTTCTTCATGCGCATGCGCATGGCAAGTAAAAAAGTACGCTGTCCGTCAGCAAGGGAAGAGAAGTAGAAGAAGAAAAGGAGAAAGAAGTCATCAATTAGGAAGAAACACTATGAGGGGTGATAAACAGCCCAGACAAAATAATAAGGATAATACAATATAAATGCAAAGTCTGTTCTGATGGAACAATACGAGAGTCATAATTTTGCACACAAAGAACTGTCAAGAAAAAAATGATGTCCGTAAAGTGGTCCAAATTGAATTAGAACACAAAGAGGTAAAAGAAGGCGCTCAGTCCAAGGGTAACGACAAAGAGGCCTGGGGAAGTTGATAAGCGTGCACCAGCATTCGCATCTGTTTGTTGGCTTGATGATGTAGAAGCTGATGAACTGGAAGTTGAGGTTGCAGTCTGCTCATATTGTGCGAGGATGATCTCAGCTCCCGTTTCCGCAATACCGTAAACGGGGACTTGCAAGTGGGCAGCAAATTGAATCGGGACAACACTCGAATCGGCGATACGAACGTTAGTCGTGCCGTACACGAGCAATTTCGGGTCCACAACACCACCCTTGTCCTTTGGTAACATAACACATGTGTTTGACGGGTGGTATTCGGTTTCAAAGTTGCTCTTCAACCAAGTTTCCCAGTCATCGTCCGAGCTGACACTTGAGCCGGGGAAGGTTTCCTCGGTCAAGTACTGAGACAATGGTTCAGTTTCACCGATTTTACGTGCGAGTTTTAATCCTTCACGGAATGCGACGACATCGAAAGGATGTGACAGATATTGTGGGTCGATTGTCGGGGCAACAGATGCATTGGAGGAAGTGATATATAGACGTCCTTGACTAGAATGGATATATTTAAATTAACTCATGCAATCAATACTAAAGACGTAACGAATTAGACGTACCTCAGTGGGTGCTGGAGAGCTGACTGGATAGTTATAGTCTGAGAATCACTACCCTTTTGTCCCTGAGCACTCAAGAGAATTTCGACATGTCCTAATTCACTAAGCATAAAAGTGTCCGAGACAGCAGTGTAGATAGCCTTGTAACCATCGATAACTGTACTATCAGTGCTTGGTACGAGAGAAGAGGAGTATTCAGACAGAGAGCTGGAAACATTCTGTTGCCATGTCTGTCCAGTCGAGTCTCCGAAAAGAGTTGTGATGTTGACATATGCTTCCGCGGCATTGACATAACTGAGGAATTCAGAGTCTGTATCACCGGCATCACGTAATTTCGCTGCAGTCTCTGCAGTCGTAGTCCAGCTGACACCAGCGCTGATATGGTCCATCATATGCTGGCCTACTCCGGGCAAGTCAACGACTGTGCTTACACCCGCAGCAGAAAGGACATCTGTCGGCCCGATACCACTCAACATGAGCACATGAGGCGATCCTACTGCTCCTCCTGCTAAGATAACTTCCTTGTTAACTGTGACAGTTGTGGAGACTGCATTGATTTCATAAACGACGCCAGTTGCGGTGACATTACTCGAGTTTGAGGTGTCAAAATTGATTTTGGATACCAGAGCATTGGCGACGATATCAAGGTTAGACCGAGGGGAAGAGGGTCAATATACGCCGATCGTGAGTAAGAACGTGTCCAGTTAGTTGGATTAATGGCCGACAAAGCCACAAAAGCGCCATGATTTTGCCCGCCATAGGGGTCGGAGCTCGTGGGAATGCCCACGGCGGAAAGAGTGGAGGACCAGTTGCCCACTACGGGAAGCATGCTTTATAAGGCAAAGCGGATCAAAATAACAAGGATCGAAACGGGAAATGAGAAATACAAATTTAGAAGTCGGGTTTGGTCGGAAATATAATAGATTACTTACTATCCTGGCCAACTCATATGAAGCGGTCCATTAGTGCCGTGGCTGTCTGCGTCATATTCGAGTGTGAATGTGCTGGCCTCTGTGGTGTCAGGAGCTGTGAACGTTTCGGCCTTCTTCATCGCCTTTAATTGATTGTCCCAATTCCATGCATCGGCACCATCGGCATTTTCAAGCAGACTTGACCAAGTATCGTATTCAAGTTGTGATGGACGAACGGCATATAAGCCGTTGATTGCGGATGATCCACCGAGGACTTTTCCCCGAGGCCATGAAATACTTCGGTCGTTGGCATTAGTTTGGGAGAGGGTAGAGAACGACCAGTCATAAGAAGAACCCATTAGTCCATCATAATAGGTATCTCCAGGGATATCTATAGTTTACTTGTTTAGAACCTTTTTTTCGTTAGTTCATACCGCTAAGGAGTGGCATACTAATTTGATCCTGGACGGCATCGCCAGTGTCTCCAGCCTCCAGAACAAGAACAGAAAACTCTGAGTTTTCAGATAGACGGGAAGCAAGAACGAGTCCTGCGGTACCACCACCCACTATAACAAAGTCATATGCATCCTTAGCTGCGGATGAATCGATGATATTGCGTTGGTGAAGTGCTTGGTGTCGGGGATAGGGATAGTCATGAATATTCCATGAAGAGCTCGCGTAGGCAGAGCAACATGCAGTGGCGAGCACGAAGCTCAACGACTGCTTGTTGGTTAGCATGAAAGGAGTTGAGGCAAAGTAAAAAGGGTATTGAGTGTTGTTATAAAACCAAGCCGGGACCCGTTCGACGACTTTTTATACCTCACCCCAACCTTGACCCGAATAGCCGACTGTGCCAATTTCTGTTCTTTTCACCCTAACATCATGGATGCCATATTTGGAAAATATTTGACCCAGAACCGTCCATGAGCGGAGGCGGTCGGGTCTCAAGGCTATGCCTTTATAAGGACGACCCGGATGGGAACAAGTGCCCACAAGTCAATTCCTCGTTCTCCCGTCCAGACGTGTGTGCATGCGATATTGAATACACCGATGCAAATGTGTTATGTTCCCGATTCGGAGCAAGTTGGAGGAACTTGATGTAACTTCTGTGTTGAAATAACCTTTTCTTCTGCAGATCTGTCCGGCGGCCGCAGTACTAGTACTAGTGCCTTGAAAAATAAAATGCTAATCACTTCCATCCCAGTCCACCGAAACAACCCACAAACATTACTAATCCTTGCACCCCCCTCGGCAGCGGACCTTGACAACACGACCCAAATGCCATTTCTAATAACTGGCTTTTGATGATGTAGCAATTTAAAAGGACTCGGAGGAGATATTTGGTCCTCATGGTACAATTAAGATACACACGATTATTTCAATCCGCGTGTTACTTTCTGCTTTTGAACTTGGAACTATAGTCAAGCAGTATGATAAATACAGATTATGTAACATACATAACCTAGTCAAAGCATTTGCCACAACCGATCTACAGCCTTTCCATCCACGGTTATGCCAAATTACCATTCTAATCCATAAGTGCAAACTGACATGGGCTCAATGACTATATGAGTTTTGCGCGTTTGATTCCCAACCATCACCATGCCCCTTTCAAGACGGACTCTCGCAAATTTAGCTTTCTTAACTTGTTGTGCCACGAACGTATATGCTCTTGAAGTCAGCAGTAGTATCTCGGCGGAGTTATCGCCGCTATAGTCTTATGTACGTTCGAATTCTGAAGTTGAATCATCATAATAAGGCGCCCGTATGCTAATTATTATTATAAACGCAGGTATTCTTATACCTATCATTATTGTTATAATCTGCTTTCTCTGGATTAGGCATCGAAGGAAAAAGCGCCGTTTAGCTGCTAGACGTAGAGGTGTACGAGGTGGAGGCTATAATCAAGGATATAGACACGGAAGATACTACCAAGATCAATATGGTCCAAGTGTTCCTCGACCGGTATATTCTCCTGTATGTCCCCATGCCTTATTCTTTAAATTTGCAGAATAACTCATTATTTTTTCCATAAGAATCGGAGATACTAAACTTGGGTCTCATACTGGTAAGACCTTGATTAGTGTTTAGAGTCTAATTCTCTAATATATGTATCTAATATACCCTGTGACTTACGGAATTCGTTACGTGTATTTACATATTCTCTTGTCATATTTCTATTTATTGATCAATTTGTATAAACTACGCTGGACGATCATATACCACATCCTGAGTATACACTCGTAAGAACTATCTTTAGATTCAGATAAGCAATCGTCTCAGTTCTATCACCTTACGATGAGCAGAGGTACTTGTGATACCTTATCATTCCAAAGTTATTACATTGCGAATTTTCATATTTCGCCAAGAGTATGTGCGATTTTCCATTGTATCTTTGCATTGCAAATAAATCATTACATTGTATCTCCGTACTCGGTAATTTATACTTTTATATAACAGCCAGAAGTTGTTTTGCTCTAATGCTTTTCGTGAAGATCTCCATAAGTAGTCTCATCAACTGATGCATGAATTGCAATCGATTTCGAAGTTCACTATTGACGAGAATTATATTGAACTTTCGGAAGACTTAAGCAATAGTAAAAATGTATATATTTGTTTATTTTGGAAATTCTGGAGGCAGTTACGATGTATGTGCTTTATAAAATTAGTCAATCAGATCTTCACATGAACAGGGAGCTAAAGAATCACATTTTTTGTGATTTCAAACCGTATATTGTACCTGAGATATTTTTATCTTCTGTGCACCTAATATCAGGTTATTCAAGATTTCTGTATGCTGTATGAACCATGACAGTGTATCATTAATCTTCTAGTTAGCGTTATGATATACATCTAAGACTCTCATCGTGCGTAAGTTTACTCACATAATGCAAGTACGATAATACATATATTTTGTTTTTGTCAATTCCCAACGTAGTAGACTAGAAGCGTACAAAAATATGGGATACAAAAGTTCACTGGTATGGGATTTTCCTTTAATTTCACAGCACGAGACTTTCTTTTTCTGATTTTGTCTTACACTAAGCTTGTAGTCAGACATAACGACACAGATAATTCGTATTCCTGATACAAACATTCCTAACACAATATGAAAGATCATCAAGTATGATAACTAGTAATATACACATCCCACTCAAAAAAGAAACCCAAGTATGATATCCGTCGAGAGTTGAAGCCTTGTCAACCCGATCAACCGCAATCGCAATCACCACAGTCTACACAAAAACAGCAACCGTACGTGTTACAGTTCCCCGAGCATGTCCCGCACTTTACGTATAGAAATATGAAGGTTGAAAGTAAAGAAAAAAAAAGAGAGTTGTAAGTGATTATGATCGTGACCCGTTGGGATATATATATGTAAAAATTGAGAACTTACTGGACGATTTTCTTCGGAACCGTAACAACACCGTCCTATAATATAGCAAAATATAACAAAGACTACTAATCCTCCTAAGCAGTTAAGCAGTTATATGTTAGAGTGTAGTATGGAAGACATCGATTTATAATGGATGTATCTCACCTACAGCTGCTACCGGATAAACCCACACCGGTAGTATACTGTCCCCATCCGACCCAAAACGAGCGCTCGACTTTAACGAGTGTGGTTGTGCATGTGCACATAAAAAACAGTAGAAAAAAACATTGAACAGTGTAGTCACTCGTATGAGTGACATGAAGAACTTTTGGTAGTTTAGAACGAGCGGAAGCAAGTTGGAAGAAAGCTATATGGTAGCAAAATTAGTTGTCCCAAGATTGCTTGCAATCAAGGAACGCGCAAAGGCAGACTTTTTGTTCCACAACCAGAGAAAGCATTTATAGATAAATGGAAACAAAGGCGATAGTTATTATCCAATAATAAATCATATGTCTTAATCGTACACGAACAAAAATCACTCAAAAATTTAGTACAAAGGGATTAATTCCGTGTTTGTTGGATTACAAACAATGGATTGTCTTATCGTTTCATGTTCGGTAGGTCCCAATGCTTTGCACAAAGGGACTACTGATATTCCTTATTACGTCAAGGTTCACCGCCGCTAGACAAAGAAGGAGTTCATGATTATGATGATATCGATGAGTAAAACGCCAAGACCGGGTGGTAAATATCTCAATTCGGACAGGATAAATATCACCAAATACTAACTGGAGCGGTACTCACTCTAGCGCGTTAATTAAACAAAAATGGATACTAGTGAGAATGTCCAAATTTTCAATTTTTTGGGGGTTTCTTTTACTTAATGTAGTATATAATTATTTTCAAAGTAATTGTGGTTTAAAATTTTACACACAAAACATATATATATTCACACTATATAATTGTATAATTGGAAAAATCACATCCAAGAATTTCAGGAGAACAGAAGCATTAAGATCCACAAAAGATGAATGTTCAAGCTATATTACGTTCGGGTTGGCTATGCGTGTGCAATGCAGGAATAGCATGGTTTACCTGAGAATGTAGGGCTACGTTGGTGTGATTTGTTTGGCCAACATGATGGGTGATTTGAGACGGGCGAATCTGAGCATGTCCTGTTTGACCATGTGCATGTAAAGTCGAGCCAATGGAACCCACAGAATGATGTTGAGCACTCGGACGTACTACCTGAGTTGTAGGTGATGTAGCGCTGTGTGGTGTAGAAACGTGGGGTTGCTGGGGATTACCATGAACCTGAGGTCGAACCTGATGTTGCTGAAGTGGGTTCAAATGTGTCGCGTGGGTGTTTCCAGCTACCGTTGTACCCTGGTGATGAGCTTGATGGACTCCAGTAGTGTTAGTCGTATGTCCCCCATGAGCAAGATTTGGCTTGACTACTCCATTCGAGTGATTGATTGCGGTGGGATGCTGAGTTGTAGTCAAGTGATTCTGTTGAACATGATGTGAACTCGCGGGAGATGGTGCATTACTGGGTCTTGGAGGTACAGGGGGTCCTTGTCCTGCGGCCCCAGACGTTGAACCTGCTCCGGGTTTGCAGTAGCGCTAGACACGCCATGGTTCCCAATCCAACCGAGCTAGAGCCTTGCCCTGAAACTGCCCCAGCAGGCTGATTCGGTCTCAATAAAGCTGCACTTATCGCTTGTAACTGAGCCTGCTGCATCTTCCTCAATGTCTGAATGAGGACGTTCATCGTATGCGCTTGCATCGCACTAGTTTGACCCTGTATTGCGGTTAAATGAGTAGATAGTAGTTGCTCGGTACGCTGGTTATTCGCAGCAATAATAGCCTGAATCTGAGAGTAGGTACGTGTATTTGCCTGTTGCTGCGCCTTTAAAAGTGTTTGAATTTGCTGTTGTATGCGTGCCTGGCTTGCAGCTTGTGCATGTTGCAGAGACTGCATCTGTGCTTCATGATTCGCTTGCTGTTGTATTAGTTGATGCTGGAGTTGATTTATTTTCTGTTGCTGTACTTGCGCTTGTTGGTGAGCCTCCTGTTGCATTTGGGCAAACTGTTGTTGCTGTTGCTGTTGTTGTTGTTTATGTAGAGCGTGTTCCTCGAGTTTATGTTGATGCTCTGCTTCATGTTGCATTTCCTCTATCCGATCCTGTAGCTGCTGCTGCTGCTGCATATCTGATAACTGATCACTCCACTGAGAGGCGTTATCATCTTGCTGCTGGTTATCCGGATCAGATCCTAGACCAACACCTGGATCTGAGTTATTTGAAGTACAGTAATTAGGATCCTGAGTCTGATCAAGGGGTATGTAAGGAACACTAGAAGAATCCCCGTTATCACAATAGGCTGCACTAGCGCTTGGGTCGAAGGGTGTATCGGTCGGATATGCATCAGTCGGGAAGGCGTTCATGTTATCCGTAGTATCATAGTTGAACGCCGTTGAGTCTGAAGTGAAGCCATCTTGATCATTAGCGCCACCCAAAGGAACGCTATTCAAGCTTGAAATGTCTACACCGTAACTTGGGTCAAATGAACCTGTACTCTGGAATTGTCGCCGCCAAGTATACTATTAAGTAATGCGGTGGGATCATAACCGATATCAACGTTCGTGCCCGTGAAGTTTGTGTTGAAGTTAGAGAGATCTGTACTATCTGTGCCAACTATACCAGACAAAGCGCTCGTGTCTGTTCCAGGTATCAAGCTTGAGAAATCTATCCCGGATTCGCATTGATCATAGCACTCAGATCGAGTTCGTTATTTGAGGCGTTATTGAGTTGAAACGAGCTAATCAAGCTGCTCGCGTCAATATTAGATAGCAGGGTACTGGGATCCAACGGGTTATTATTTCCAGTCACCTCGTTCAAAAGTGCGGCACCTGCCAACCCTGCGATTGCTCCACCAACAGCTGCCGTTGCAGTAGTAGTAGTTGAAGTGTTGGAAGAGTTCCCTGAATTCCCTATACTGTTCACTAGACCTGTAATTGCAGTTCCCAAGGCCGAGGGCCTATTCGCCGTCCCAGTTAATCTAGTTCCAAATATTGCCTGGGATGCACCATTAAGAGCCGCACTCCCCAAAGCCACTCCTATATTGACAGCAGCACGAACATCACCATTGTTGTTCTGTGTCGGTTGTATACTAGATTGTTGAGAAACTTGTCCTTGTAAGGGACGGGGTTGGACATTATTGGAACCTTGAATATTTGGGATAGTCTTTATAGATATTATGAGTTCTAAGCCTTGAATATCTATTGTTTACTTACGGAAGTGACCTGTATATTCTATTGTTGAGTATAAATCACCATGATTTTCCTAAGTATCCTAAATTGACTAACCTGTGCATTCGGTGTCTGAGGAGTGGGAGCTATCCATCTCGTCGCCCCTTCAGCAATGGCTCTCTCCCTTTCTCTATCCGCAGCAGCACGTTCACGAGCTCTGCGTTCGGCTTCGAGTCTCTCCTTTTCACGCTTCTTTTCCGTATTTGATAATCCCCACAAACTAATCTTTTTCGCCTTAGAAGATGTAGACGAAGAAGCATTAGTGATAGGTGTGCCCATCATAGCTTGAGAGTATCGATAAGGGGTGCGTTGTTGTTGCTGAGTCGGGGAGACTGAAGCTGAATGTTGGGCTTGGAATGGACTCTGAACTTGAGCTTGAGATTGAGAGATATTCTGTGCAAATCCGGAAGTTGAACTTGCTGTGCCAGATCCCGAAGATGCAACCGAGATTGGGGATCCCGATATAGATTGTCTATGTAAAGGCAGAGTCGTTGTACTCCCGGCGTTCACTAAAGCAGCCCTATTAACGCTAGTGGTATTAGGTCCCGCAGCTACAGTTGGTTGCTGAATCGTCTGCGTTGTTCCTCCCGCTGAGCTAGCAACGGTCACAATATTAACTGACTGTGAGGCTGGCGAAGAAGCACTACGCATGCCAACATTATTGCCAGGACGCAAGTTATTTGGATTGTTGGAAGGAGGGAGAGCGGATGGTGGGGAGGGTGAGGTGGTTGCTGGCTGGCGTGCAGTTACAGGCGCAAAGGCTGAAGCATAGAGAGCTTGGGCATATGCACTGCTGTCACGGACCACAGGCTGGGGACTCACACTCTGGGGTGAGTTTGCAATGTCGGGAGAGTACTACTAGTCATGACTCTAGGCGAGGAGGGATCAGGGCTCCCGTTCACGATGGCATAACTACTTGCTCCCGAGCTTGTGCTAGACGAAGTTGTCGGACGAGGCCCAGAGACACGGCGAGATGTGGAAACATTCTGAGTAGACAGGGGGATCTGCTGGCTGGTAGGATCTATAGAAGTGGTGGTCGACACACTTGAAATTGATGGAAGAGGTCTACGTGTTTCTCCAGAACCTGAAGCTCTGGTAACCGAAGATATAGTTCGAGTCCGTGTATAGTTGCCTATCTCATGACTTGATTGAGTATCAAAAGACGGAGGTGGAGATATCATGCCGGTATGTAAATCTGGAGGAGAGGAGTTCGCAACGGAGTCGGCTTGGCCGGTGTTGTCCCCAAATCCACGTCCAACAAACTCTGGGCGTTCTGATGCAATACTTACAGTTTCTAACCCTGTTGCTATTGAAGAAGCCTCATCGTTGTCAATGTTAACAGTGAGACCTTCTTCTGCTGTAAGTGAGTACATAGGTAGCATTGTTGGACGACGCGATAGGTCTACACTTTGTTGATCAGTTGTGATGTCGAATGCAGGAGGATCAGATGAAGAAGAAGCTCCTCCTAGGGAGGTGCAATGTATGAATACGCATCGGGAACTTCTTCAGCTATTCCAACTTTCGAATCTGTCGCGCGCTGCCCCCTGAGCTCTAGATAGCGTTCGCGCTGAGTCCTATAGATTGTTGTTCCCCTTTGGGTTGATGATTCTCCCTCACCAGAGCCTTGTCCGGAGTTGAAAGACGGAAGAGCAGGCGGAGGGGTACATCGAACTCGGGTTTCTTGTTATTGATCTCCGAAGAAGTTGGCCTTGGGGATTCATTGCGCGCAGGAGTCGCACTTGCATAGAGCTGTTGTGCAAAATTCCCACCAAAAGGCAACGGACCAAGAGGATGAAGATTCGACCTGATAGGCGGATTCGCCGAGATGTTCAGATAGTACCACACTCTTTGGCTTTTTTTGCGATTTATTGTTATATTAGCTTTAAATACGATGCCGCATTACAAAACAACGTAGGCTCACTCAGAATCGAAACGCTCAACCCAATTCGCGGGAGAGGACGAGTATCCGGATTTTCTAATCCCTCCGACGTCATATATACTAGATTTACCTGCTAAAACGCGCAGAAAAAGAGAACAATCCACAGTTTAGATGTGCAACAACTAACGGGTGCGCAGTTCCAGCTTCTGTTCTTGGCTCTGGGGTGATGCAAGAGGACCTGAAATGCTTTGAAAGGTCGCAACGAGGATACTAGTCAACATTTTGTACACCCATTTCTTCGGTAAAGCTGTGCCTTACTGTCAACTCAGTAACAAGAGTAATGAGTTGGTCGCATAAAGGACCTGATAGATTGAAAAAAACGATAGTCCATTATCAACTTAGATCCTCGAGTCAATGTCCTCATTTTCTCAGACCGTTCCAACTCAAGTAGTATGAAATCTGCGACTTTATCGCGATGTTGTTTTCCGTGAGTTAATTGTATGGAATTTCCGCATTCCGTGTTGCTGCAAAGAACACGCTTTTCAGGGTTGCCGAAGCTAAGTCGGTTATGGTCATGATGAAGGCACGTCAGCACAGCTAGGTCCAGGACATGGTACGAAATAACGTGGGAATATATGCATGCATGATCCGTTTTTCACATTCAAGTACGTGTAGATCTAACGTCCAAAAGTTGATTGTACTGATGGGTGCGACGCCAAGATGAAAATAAAAGCGATGCGAGCTTTTCATGATATACTTGGTAAAGATAGGCCGATACAAGTGTTTCTAACTACTGCAGGATGTAAAAGTAAGAAAGAAAAGTCCATGAAGTAAGTGTCAAATGTTGTCAATACTAATGAAGTTCGTAAAAAAAGAATAAAGTCTTGTCTAATAGTGTCAACGGTTAATAATTTTAATTATTATAATTCAATTACTTTTAGTATATATTCAGTATTCAAAGTCTTCAGCAATAAAATCAATCGATCCCCGAAGATCACCCCGAGCAACCCGCGCCGGATTGATCTGTTCCGCAATAAGCTTGCGCATCAATGCATTTAACGATGTAGGACCACAACCTATAAGATGCATCATTGGTTTCATGTCAATTGTGTCCCTCTTGTGTTATAGATAAAGGTACTCACAGGCAACAGCCACACGTCCCTTCGATGCCTCAACTTCATCGGAGAGTATACGTCCTAGTTTCGGTTTCCCAGGACGCGCCCACTCTGAAACAGTTTGTAGATCCCGTACGTCCTGTGGCTCTAGTGCAAGGCTAACTTCAGCGCGAGTCAGGACATCTCGCTCATGGCCATCCTCTTGATCTACCCATCTAATAGTCGGTTCTATCCAAGAACTTGCAGTGGGCGTTAGTGAAGGAGTCGATTCACTTGGTGACAGAGCATTTGGGTTTTTGATATCTGAGTTATTTGAGATGACAGATAGACGCCTGGCGCCGCTGGTTTCTGGAGAAAATGCACTAAAGGAGTTGAAAGATTGATGTCTTCCCGGACGATCAAAAGCTGAGGTTGCGGTGTGTGTCGAGTAAGTTGATCCAGGAGAAAGAGGCGGTGATAATAAATTTGAGCTCGTGGCTGAGGGATTATGTGAGTGAGCACCGGGTTGGGTCTGAGTATTTGCTAGCAATGGTTCTTGAGAGAGTGAAACTTGATCATATGAATCACTTGAAGTAGCCTTCACATGTGTGCGTTTCTGTTGAGCGATCGACTCGAGCTCTCGTTTCGCTGCTGCCGCTTTCTCGGCTTTTTGTGTACGCTTTCTTCGCAACCGACTCTCTTTTATAATTCGTCTAGACAGTCGGTTTTCTCCGGGCATAGGGGTATCGTCATCACCATCGAAATTTGTATAATCAAGAGCATGTGATTCAAATCCAAGTTCGCCTATTTCATCTCCTTTCCCTCCTTCAGACCCCTCAAAGTAAGAATCGACGATACTATCAACACTAATATCACTTGCACTTGAGTCAACAGATGTGGAGGAAAGGCGCCGCTCTTTTGCGCTACCTGGACGGGCGAAACGAGGAGCAGGGGGCTTTAATAGGCCATCGTCACTTGCTTCCATATGCAAGTTTTCGGAACTGAGTGCATCGCTAGGAGATGATAAAGCTTGTAGCTCTTTAGGAGGACGGAAGTTTGTCACGAAAATATTAATTTCAAGAGCATCAGTAGGCACAATAGTGAGACAACGACTTAGAGCACCAGCACACCACTAGCAGATTGCAATTGCATCTGTGTGAGTTGTATATCAATTTATCCAAGTTCAAATTAGACGTACCTGTATATGCGCATACTCACGGACGAGCCATACGAATCTGACCCTTTGGGTAACCCAGGCTCCCTTCTTCCCAACTCCCCAGCCTCCCGGATGTCCGCCGAGGAACTTTCCATCACGACCAGCGATACAAAGACAGATGTATTCCAGTACAGACATACCGAAGCTTACACCAGACCCTCCAGCTACAATGAGTACGCTTGAATATCGTCCCCAGCGAGTCCGAGCCGCAGAGCCGAAAGGTCCATCCACCATTGCTCGAAGCACCACTCCTGGAGAACCTGCTGGGGGAAGGGGACAATTCGGAGGGAGCGTCTCTCCTTCTGGCTGGGATCTTGATTGTCCTTGTAGTGTACTTACTAAATCCCAGAGACGCTTTGTCCAACCTTTCTTAGCTCGGATGAGCAATACAAGCTCTCTTCCTGCCTCTATTTGAGCACGTGGGCTGAGACCAAGCTCATTCCCTTGTTCAATCCGTAATTCCGCCTGTTCGTCGCAAACGCCTGCTACAGAAAATGGATGTGTAGTGAGATTCGAAATCGCGGGTATCCTGACCAAGAAATGTTGTCCTGGGGCCCATGTTTGATATCCGGGTGTAACCAGCCTTAGTCGGACGGTACGTCCCGGCAGAAGCGTTGCAAAAGCATATCCCGGTGGTGGTGCATATACCGGAGCAGGGGGACGAGTAGGGTGAGGTTGGAAATGTGCTGACCCAGATCTAGGAATTTGATTTATACTAGTTTGAGGGACAGCACCAGGTCCAGGGGTCTGAGTTTTAGTAGGCAATGCTGCGGCTACATGCCATTGATGAAGATGCGAGACAGGTGGATATGTAGGAACTGGTGTGGTAACATCATTCCCATTAGTCTGAATCTGCAATGGGACTCCTCTCAGTTTCGTAGCAGAGTCACTGTGTTCAGTATTTACACGAGCTAGTTCGATCAGCTCTCCAGGTGACGGGGTATAGTCAATCCGGTCCGAATATACAGAAGATGCTGCACTCGCCGGGCGACGGTTTTCGAGCTCCGAAATGCTTCCGGTCTGAGGACGAATGGGTTCGGGAGCTCGCAGAGCCTCCAACTCAAAATCTTCCTGGGTTTGTCTGTCTTTGCCTAATATTCCATTGGAATCGGTGAGGGTAATGGCGCTACTACGAGAAGGTGTTGGCTGATGAGGGCTGTGAGATAGTGGAGTAGGGTCCTTATCTGCAGACCTCACGGCGGCATATGAGTACGGCCTGACAATTCCCGCATCTGCTGCTGTCCTTCCTTTTCTCGTGCCCGTTTTCTTCGCACCAAAGTGCAAGGCGTCATTAACGTACACCCACCAACAGAATCTCCAGAGCCGCTCTCCTACCCAAAGAGCAAGAGCGGCAAAACACCAATACCAGACAGATCGAGCAGGATGATGCAAAGCAGAGAACACGATTGTAAGAGGAGTAAAAATTACATGCACAGCGTAGAAAATTTCGTAGTGAGGATTTCTTATACAGTCAAATGTAAATATCATGAGTATTGTCATTGACAAGAAAGCCTACATTGTATTATTAAATAGTGTTCAGGTCGGAAATAACATTTTAGAACTTACCACCCATGCATAACGGAAGCGGTAATACTGCCAAACATATGTTATAATCAACTTTCCCGTACTGGCACGTTTGTCCTTGCAAACCTGTACAACCCAGAATACGACATGTAGGAAAGTTACAAACCAAACAAGACGCCCAACATATCGGTGTAAGCGTATCATTTTATCATGACTATAGCCTACGAATCCTGGAATAGCGAACAAGGCGAATGGTGCTGCCTTTAGCGCCAGAACAATAACAAGTGGATACAAAGCAAACGCAAATCCACCGGCGCGAGCGGCCATAGACCAAAGTGATTTATTGATTGTATAATGTGGAATAAAATCATTTAAAACTTGGTCTGAAATCTGTGTCTGTGATCGTTTTGTAAGAGAAGATGAAGACGCCTTAGCTCCAGAAAAATCAAATAGGTCAAGATCTGGATTGATATAGTCTGGACCACAGAAACATAGAGCCAGTACAACTACCACAAGCGTCGTAGCAGATAGGATCTGGGCATTACTTGGAAGAGCACGAGGCTGCCTGTAAGCTAAGCTAGGGTCAAGACCTTTCCGACGTGCTTCAGCCTCAGCTTGCTTGATAGTTGCTTTCTTACGCCAAGTCCGTCTACGCAAAGCCCATTTTTGCCATCGAGCACCCAACGCCCCACCTCGTACACTAGTCCAGGTAGCAATAGAGAGTGCAACAAACACAAGAAATACAGCAAACCAAAAGATGTACATGTAAACATAACTGTTCTTGGATAAAGAATGGATAGTTAGATAAGCCTGAACCCAGGTCACATCATCTTGATATGAAGGAGTAGTTGGATTTGCACGTAAAGATGATGTTGTGCTATCCGCGGTGGGTATAGAATTACCGGACGATGCTGTCGCAAATGGAGGAATATATGTAGATGCCCTACTTGCTGTTGAGCTTGCAAGGATAGAAGAAAATGTCGGGGTCGACATTGGATTGCGATAATGAAAGCGCAGAACCAAAATTTATTATCAAATGCAGACCGACCCCTTCGTCCGTACTATGTATCAGAACTGGCGGAAGCCGAGACGCAGTGGGATGGAGAGCGAGCGCGTATGGGGTATGACGAGGGACTGGCCGCAAATCCCTGTAAAGTTACCGTAGATTCGGGGCGCAACAGCAAGCGGACAATTGAGCAGCGACTCCTTTCTTGACTTTACAATTTGCTTTGGAAAATTTCAAACGAGAGGAAAAGCGATCTTGATATAGAAAACAGAGATGGTTTGCTGCGGATGAGGTCTAGACAGTGTTAGACTCATGAGTCCTCGACTACAGTACGGCTGAAGGCAGACTCCGCAAGGCAGCTACGATACTGAGTAAAACTTGCGGCCGTTGTCGTCTTTATGTTTTCCTAAGACCCCCTTAAGAGCGACACGTTTCTTGCAGACAGTGCTGGTGCGAGGACAGGTATTTTGCTAGAGAAAGACCTCAGCTTAAGCCTTGGCGTTAAGTCATCCTAAAAGTACTGGACATGAATTTTACGGCTTACTTCACCGCGCTCTCCGATTCGGCTCCGCTTAATCTTTCTTCCCCTACAAATATCTGCTATTTACAACTCTCATTCCGGATTTAAGAGATCTATTCCCTTGAACTACAGTATTTTAAAATGGCAAAGCAATTTACATCTACTACGCACGATTTTGGTGTCAGTAAGTAAGATATAGAACAGATAATGCCTTTTAATACGAACTCCCTTTATAGGCAGTAACGGTCAGTTCATATGCAGGGCTCGGTCCCGTATGTTTCTTTATCCGTCGGATGGATATACGTATTCTACTTGATTACCAAAAAAACTGTTTCAGGGAGCCGACACGATACTTAAATAAATCAGATATCAGATCGTGAGATTTATGCCAAGAAATGCATGAGATTTCAAAGGGAAAAAAATCACAATACCTGAATTAATGACACTCTGAATGCAGGTAAGGTAGTGATGAAGAACAAACATCATTCGAACTACCCAAGTTAATAGAAATATGTAAGTAACCTAAGTTGATGAGATTTCACATAGCAATAGGGAACTCCATGAAGGTCGTGATATCCGTGACGGGGTTCCAGCAATTTAAAATTACATGATACTGATATTAAAGCATGCACTGTCACGGTACTCGCAGGGCCTTGAACTTCCTGTAGTGTATGATAACGTCTTCACACTCAACAAATGTCATCTATCTCTACTGACGGATCGTTCTTCGCTGACACTAAGCTCGATGCCTCCGCTCTTGAGCGACCCGAACGAGTACATAAGGTATACCACAGTGACGATGGAGACGTCACGCTGAGGTCTTGCGATAAAGTTCTCTTCAAAGTCCATTCTGTAATCTTGAAATTGGCTTCAGATGTATTCAGCGGGATGATTTCTCTTCCGAACTCTTCAGCATTCGTTAACGACGTTGTAAATCTTACGGAAAAAGGTGAAATCATCGAAGTCCTTTTAGATTCCATATATCCTCGCCGTCGCTCCTCCCTGAAATTCGGAGAATATACTTTCAATTTCCTATCCAGGCTGGCTGATGCAGCGGATAAATACGATATCCTTGATGTTACCGAGACTCTGAAGAGCATGTTACATGAAGCGAAGTTCCCAGGATCGGCATTGGAGAGATATGCTCTCGCTAGCCGACAAGGGTGGACTGAAGTCGTAAAGATCACTGTCAAACAAATGCCCCACCGCAAACCGATAATACTATCCAAATGCGTATTCTGAAGACTCTTGATACTCAGTCTCTTCTAAACCTCTTTAATCTACACCAACGCCGTAAATCGTTTCTTTTGCGGGCTTTGAATATATCCTTTCAAAGGAATGCTACGAATAATTCCAGGGACAATATTCTCAGATGGGAATGTCTGAGTCTCTCGCATGCTGCTACCTGTCGCTCCCAGGCTCATGATAAAACTATCTGGGCAGCTTTCAAGATGGCAGTCCTGTCATTCTTTGAAATCACGGCGCCCGTCGAGTGCGCCTTGATCTTCGGGTACGGTGCTTCGTTTTGGGATCGTCATGAATTAAATGGACTTTGGGCAGATCTTTGTACGAAATGCAACAACCTTTTTTTCAATAAAGTCGAATTCGCTATCGAGTTTATTCGAGTTATACTTCTTCTTCCGTTAACATTTGAATAAGTCAGCGGTTTCTGTGTTCTCTTTCACATATGGTACTTGCATATATGTATGGCTTTCTCATAACTTGTGTTGAATAGCGAGCTTTTGTTGTTGTATATGCTCAATCTACATAAGAATTCAGACAAAGTGCATAGATTTATCAACTTACAAAGTTACATAGTATGATATCAGATTATGTAATTCATCTACTTACATAGTACTAGTCTAGTTTGCTTCAATCCGCCACTCGTTTCGAGATAGGCACATGACTAGAAAATACCGCTTTCGCCACACCACTTTTTCTCCTCGTATATCATCAATATGCTTAATTTGCAGACGCAAATTTGCACCCTTAACACTCTCAATGTCTACCGAAAATCGACTGGAGAACGGTACGCTCTATGCAAACCCTAAGAAACCGCTACCTCAAGAGTTATTGTCAGAAATCTTTGTTCACTGTGTACAGACAACCGATTTTAGTGAAAAATGGCCAACTGCATTGTCATCACCTCTAAATTTGACATGGGTATGTCGTTACTGGAGAAATCTCGCAATATCCCAGCAAAGACTCTGGACAACTATATCTCTTGGCAGCCATGGATCTAGTCCTGCTAATGACTCACAGTTACTTGACTTGTGGATCCAGAGATCTGGAGATAACAGACCCTTGTATATCAAGTTATGCCATGAGATGGGGGATTCAAAACGACCTGTGTTTTTCGAACCAGAGCGTGGCGAGAAATATATTGTAGGTATGCACTCCCTAATGAACAAGTTGATTTCGGTGCAAGATCGTTGGCATACCATTGACCTTCACGCCCTTGATCTTTATGTTCTTGAACCAATTCTTCGTGCTTTACTATCCGGAGCGCCACAACTAGAAAACTTTTCGATTTCAACAAAATATTTCAATTTTTATGGAAGCGTCTACTTCATTGATCTCTCTCGTTGTCCTTCTCTTCGCAATCTCCGCTTGTTGTCACCTACTTTATGTCCTCCCGCCGCCACTAACTCTACTTCTGCACTGAGTATGAAATCTTTGGAACTGCGTTGCTGTCAACAAATGCAAGATTGTCTGACTTGGCTTGAAATATGTCCAAACTTGGAAACTCTGGATACGCGTCTCTTCCGGACGACATCAGCTCCTTTGTACAGAGAGCAAGGTCCTTTAAATATGTCACGGCTTACGCACTTATCGATCACTTCATATACTGACGATGCCGATCCTAATTTGCTTCTTGATTTACTCGTCCTTCCTGCTCTTCGTAACTTGTCTTTGGATATGAATGGTCTGCTAAATCCTGATCTTGAAGAAAGCTGGAGTTGCAAGGTACTAGAATTCATTGAAAGATCAAAAGCACCTTTAGAAAAGCTATCACTTACTGGGACACCGATGACAACGTCTACTCTGGTTCGGCTTCTGAGGAAGACTCCAAATTTAAGGAAACTTGTGCTTAGTGGTTCTGTTGTATCTGATGCACTACTGGAGTCTCTGCTTCTTTTGAAAGGTAACGATGAAAGAGTTTCTGTCGGTCAGTGGGGAGAGAACTCGGACACTGAATTTGAAATCTGTCCAACTCTCCAGTCAATAGAGTTCAGGGAATTCGAATGCTCGTCAAGTACACTAATCTCAATGATCTATGCTCGATGCCGATCAAAAATATACTGCGTTCAACATCACCCGAAGAAGAAGAAGAAGAAAAGAAAAGAAGAGGAATCTCAGAAAATACGGGACATCTAAAGAAGATAAACCTCATGATGAGTCCTCATCCTGCATTGTTATCACACATTCTTGTTCGAAAATGTATGAAAGGAGGTCTAAGAATAAGAAATCGAAGCATGAACTCTGCGTCAAACCGGGAACATCTGTAGATCTAAATTATTATACCATTATACCATTTATATAGAATAGCGTAAAAAGTATTAAAAAAACGGGAATATAATTGTAACTGACTTTGTTTTTATCCGATCAACCATATCAACTATCTTAATCTCTAGTTATATTTGTGTCGGGAAAACTGGTCTTGTCATCAAGCTTCGGTTTGCTACACTTTTAGCATTATGCTATTCATCTCGCCTCATGATTTGAACAGGGACTAGTTCCTGAGCTGAGTAGCTTCGCAACGGAAGCAAATAAACAGTGCAATTTCAAATAAGGAAATGAGGCACGTATGTCCAGAAATCGGAGACGACTTGTTACTTGTGCAATGTTGTAAATTCTTCCATGTTCTCTTTAGCTCCTCTCATCAAGTTTGCCACATCCTCCATCGGCTTTCTTTTTCTGTCACATTGTAATGTAACGCATTCTTTGCACAACTAACTAGCTCTCTTTCCGGAGTTATTGACTACATCCGAAAGCCCACCCTAGTCGGAAGCAAAAGAGTATTCCAATGGTCGGATAGGTCGTTTTGCATGTTTTTTTAAATCACTTTGTACGTGCACATGAGAGCGAATGAAGGAAATGGGTATGAAAAGCAGTGCAATGCGGTACCGTGATTTTTTTCCCTCTGGATTCGACTGCGGTCAGAATTCTCCGATATATGTATGTGTGTACATGTGTACATGTGTATACATGGAGGATTCGGCACATTACCACAATACCTATTGGATGAAAGCTTATTTGTTTATCAGGATGGGGAAGGGGGGAAGGGAAGGAGAATTATTTACAACGAAAATGTTCATTTTAGACTCTTCTACGAAGTTCCTTCGCTCGATCCCCTCTCCCTCATGCCGTATCGGCTTCATCTCCTCCCCGTTCGCCCGAGGATGGACCAATCTCTGATTAATCGATAGTCAGCATCGTTACCCTGAATCGAGTTACTAGCCGATGAAAATCCCTGCGCCTATCAGGTGGGGCTGAATCAGTGGCTTAACTTAAAAACCTTTTACTTTTAAAATTTAAATAAAAAAATGATAGCTGCATCCATATTCACTGCTCTTAAGCACATTCTATATTTATCTGTGGATGTTTCAGAGATTTATATAGGAGCTCAGTTCACTTTTCAAAAGTTGTGTTGTAGACGGCTCTAATCTGTAATATTCGCTTCTATTTATTTCTTACCTATTTTTAGGGTGGTTGTGTCCCGAAATAACTCACCTCCGCAGTCGCGAAGCTCCGCGCAAGCGACGGAGAAAAAGAATGTGAAAAGGAAGAAAATAGCAAAGGGAAAAATAAAGATAAAATAAAACTCAAAATATAAAAATAAATAGTGATTTATATATAGAAACATGTTCCTGATCCGAAAATATGTTAGATTTGAAGTGCATGAACTTGAAATGGTTTCTGGGTTTTTTTTTCCTACATATTTTCATTCTTTCTATCGCGTGGTGTATGAATCATATCAACATCATGTAAACCAAAAACTTTGTTATTATTATAACAGAACCCTAACGGGGAGGGAGGAAAGAGGGAAAGCATGGCATCATGACCATGGACCTCGTGACGGAAGTATCGTCTCTTCTCTCTTCCAGAATACTTCTCTTGAGGCTTCCTAGCCAATGCAACAAACCTTAGTACGGAGTCGGGCCATCTGAGGACCAAAAAAAAACGTAACAGATCCCCTCCCTCACTGTCTCCAACATCTATTGTCTCCGAAGGCGCAGCCCCTCCATTTCCTTAACAATACATCAACGTCACCTTCCATCTAATGAGAGCGGAAAGATGAGCGCCTTTGCTTCCACCTTATCTGTCACGTTGTCGTTCAATCAGAATGCTTTCAAGCATCAGTGATACTGTATTCAATTGCATCTAGGCCCCAGCCATGCTGTGGCTAGTTCATATTAGAAGCCTAACTCATATATACCTTGTCCTCTCCCTCACGGAATTGAGGGTCTGTTCTTAAGCATTTCTCACGCTAGGCGGGATTACGAGATTACGAGAGAGAGAGAGAGGGCGAGGGGAAGGGGGGGGCCTTGTTTGGTGTTGTTATATTGCCACAACGGAGGTTAACAAAACGTGCCGACACGCGCAAGGTAAAGCTGAAAGAAAAAAATGGCGGAGAATGTACCGAGGGTGAATTACATATGTGGCGAATTAACATCGGCCTCAATGGGTCTGATTTCTCCACAGATATGGCTTAGCAATCTGGGGGGCGAAACAAGTTACGAATCCGTCGTTGCTGCAAATCTGCGTGCTCGTTGACCAGGAATGGTATGGCAAAGTCAGATCATTTGCTTTGTTCGACAGCGCCCACTGACACACAAAAAAAAATAATCGTGGCTTAGCAAGTTACCGAGAATTGCAAAGATTAATCTATCCCAACATGGACAGGTACATACCGCTTCTCTCAATGTTAGAGAACTAGTTGGCGCGAGGCCGGCAAACTTAAACATTAAACTCAGGAGAATTACATTGAGAAATCAAGGAACAGTCATCTCGGTTTCATTCAAATTTCAACTTGTCTTCTTTGAATACTATACACACTTTGTCTCATATTGTTTGATTAGTGAGGCGACGGAAACAAAATATCCTAAAAGAGGTCTAGTGAAGCTATAGACGGGAAGGTGGGGATCGGAAAAAACGGAAAAAACGGAAAAAAAGAAGACAAGGCCGTAATACTTGCATAAGAGAGGGTCTGGTTGAATAGAAAGTCGAGTGTAGGATTTGTAAGACCAAGGTCTTACAGCTACACATACCGCATGGTAACTGGAGATCGAAGGGAAAAAGTATCTGTATACGGAGTCATCGGCAAACAAAATGGATATACAGAACGAATCAAAATAAGACGGGTCATATAAAAATCAATTAAAGTATTACATTTTGTCAAGAAAGCAGCCAATGAACCATACAAGAAGAAGCGAGGCTATGTAACTACCAATGCTACTGGAGAGGTACCAGATCAGAAGAGGAAAGGAAAATATCAAAACTCCAGTCGACGAGACAAACAAGAAAAAAAAGATAATACAGTATGAAATTTGTTGGAAGAAAGAATACAGAAGTCGAAGTTACGGCATTGATTATCCCATCTCTGCTTTTCCAAGTGAATTTCCAGAGTCCTCGAGGAATCGTATACTAAGGGTTTAGGTTTAATGACTAAAAAATATAAGGTCTGGAGTGAGGTCTACGGCGGAAGAGAGCAAGATCGAATGTATGTGACACAAATAAAAACAGTTTAAATGATAAGAGTCCGACAGCACAAAACAAAACGGATGGAGAGCAATATGTGAGATCAACTAGGAACTTGAGACGTAGTAGATGTTGTATGCAATGAGGTCAGCGGTGATGAAAGGGATAAGACGAAGGGCTAATTGTGGCGTAAACTGAGAGACCTATAATTGATTTTCTGGTACAGTGTGCCATACATTATTGGTATCAGAAGCTGTAACTGCATAAGTCGTGATTTTTGAGCTGGCAGGATATCAGTGTTCATTCCAATCACAATTCGATATTTAAACTTCAGTGTCTCCCATTATTTTTATTTTTTATTTTTAGTAGAGCACTAGATTCCTGAAATTTACGGCAATCAGATGATGAGAACTTCGCACAGAAACACAGAGTCTTCACAAGAGGTTTCTCAAGTATCTTGAAGAAAGCGCTACCAGAGCTAAGGAGTATACTACGGGTACCAGCCCCCGACGTCGATTGCGGTCCGCGTCGACGTCCAGTTCTAGTATCAAAAGAACTTGATCAAAATTCTATAACAACTAAAACAAGTTATAATAAAATTACTACTCACCATATCCGTCCGTATGTCACTTACTTTCCCTCCTCCAGTTATACCTGTGCCAAAAATTTCGGCTAAATCGTTTATAACTGATGTCTTCGTGATCCCGTTACCTCCCGTAGAATGTGAGTGCGAATGGACAGAAGCTACACTCCCTGCTCGTCCACTCACATCGCTATCCTCCTCCTTTACCCTCGTTCCTCCCGCTGAAGAACTGGACCGTGCCCGCTTCAATCCTAATGAACCAGCAGCTGACGGGGTCCTACCACCATCGGGGGGCATGGGAGCAGACGGCGCGCTTGCTCCCACAGGAGATGCCCCCACACCGGTCCCAGATGCGGGGGCGTTAGATAAAAAATCCAACCAACCCGTACTGTTTCCTCCACCACCTGACTCTCCGGAAGTAATACGAGTTTGTGCCTGTTGAGTATTAGATGATGTTGAACCAGAATTATGTACGGGCCAGTCTATATCAAATGGTTGTCCCCCATGTTCCGGGTGTTGAGTGTGCTGTGGCGAGGAGCTGCTACCAGGGCTTGAGTTATTACCTCCCGATCCTAACAAATTTGCAAATGCAGACCCTCCACTAGAAGATGACCCATATAACCCACCTCCGCGTGCAGATGTAGAAGAAGACGATGGGCGTGTGAAACCGTACAAATTAGGATTTGAAGATGACTGGGATTGAGATTGAGAAGTATGTCCCATATACGCCGCGTGGGCACTGGGATCATCAATTGTGTAAGCACTTGGTCCCCCAGGATACGGGCCTTGTCCACCACTCCCAGATGAAGTGGAATCTAGTCTCGGCCGCTTATTTTGCGGGAGAAAAAACTGTGATCCCCGTTCCAGCGAAACGGGGAGGGAGGTACCGGAGCCTGTCCCACCACCATATGAAGTGGAAAGGGAGTTTGTAGATGAGTTGAGGTGAGAGAGATGGGTTGAGAGTGATGGATGAGGGGGGTGGGCCGAGTGAGAAGGGGAGGTCAAGGGATATAGATGGGAGCTCGACGAGATTGAATGCGATACGTTTGGTAGAGAAAGTGACCGATAATCAAGCTGCTTCAAGAGAGAGTGAGATTAGTAAAGTTACCAAAACACATTCATAAAGTGTGGAAAACCTACATCAATGCTGCTCAAACTACCCATCCTCCCGCCAATTAATGGTCTTTGTAAACCTGATCCTGAGCCACTACCGCCTCTTTGTTGAGTAGCTCCACTAGAGTGACTTCCACCTGATCCGGACGTGCGCGATCCTAATCCAGACGCGCCGGGACGAGAAGAAGTGGTTGTACCGGCACCAGTGCCGTCATCGTCATCATCGTCATCATGACCATCCGCGTCACCAGACGCCTTACTGAAGTCGGCGGGACGTTTCGTTTCCCGCTCTCCGTCAAACTGTCGAACACAACAAAGATCCCGGGAAATGGAAAATCGAGTTGCCGATTTCGGTTTGACAATGAAACCGAGAACAAACACCGCGGGAGATGCAAATGCCGAGGGAGATGAGTAGCAAACAGATTTATACCGTTGCGATGGAATGAGCGCGAGCAAACGGACGGTACAACATAACACGATTATAGTAGAACGGTGATCAAAGAGAAGACGAGCATATGCAAAACAGATTTCCCGTGTGGGGAAACATGACATCCGTCCGTAATGCAACCACAAGAACCAAGTGAAGAATAAATCCACAGAGATTCGACAACATTTGTACACGGAGATGTAGAAAAATGCCGAAAGAGTCGTCGTAAATTATAAGCAATTTAAGGGAGTGGATTAGGCGGTCATATGAAGTGCGGGAGGGGTTGCATCGTGGACATGCGAACAGATCGGGAGTAAAGTCCATTGGGTCCAGAATGCATGTGCGCATTTACGTTCACAAGGAATTGATCGAGATTGAAAAAGAAATCAAAATATGGGAAAGTAGTCATCAGTGAATAAGTCATCGTAGCGGACAATGGAAGAAAATGCTGCGGGCTGTGGGAGCTAGTATCGAAGTGTTTGGGGACGGCTGATGGAGAAAGAGGGGAAAGACTAGATAGGGGAGCTAGGAAAGAAACTATACGTACATGAGGTGGCGCTGGACCATCGACTCAATGTCCGTCGAACAATACTCATGTAGTTTCACATGGTGGCCTGCTCGTTCCTCTGTTCAGATTGATAGTAACACAAAGGGCGGTAAGTTACAACCGAAATAGGTACAAAATAAGGAATTACGGACCAAATATGATGACTGCTACGTCTACTGAGCACAGTACACCGAGCTCATACGCTTTCTTGAAAAGACCATTCTTGCGCTACTCGAGCCGAGTGGTATATAACGGAGAAGTCACAGGAAGCATTGGACGCCGATTTTAATTGAAATAGGCAGTTTCAAGTGGGATCGAAAGGCATGGCGGACGGGAGCAAAAATAAATAAACGTTAGACTGTGATAAAGATATAGTTGGATAGAAATAGAAACAAGGCATTAGCGATGCTTGATGCCGTTGCCGTGAAGTTCTCAGTACATATGCACGACTGGAATGGAACGAGACGAGAAAGCAAGACGAGTTAAAGTAAGAAACGGACCTTGAGGAAAGTGACCGCCCTGTTTCGTTCGTGCTAGTCGACCAGGATGCAAAGGGGGAGGTAAATTAGTTCACAAACGGAGAAATGAGGGGTTGAAGACAACTGACTGTAATTGGTGTAATTTCGATTTTGCGGCGACCCATGGCAAGAAGATGAGTTGGGTAGCTGTATGGGGTGGGTGTATACTCGAGTACTCTTGAGGAGACAAGGAAGCTGTTTGAAGTATGATACAATGACGAGGACGAGGGGAAAACGGCTTCAGGGAGGGGGCAAAGGAGTTGTGAGTAGAGACAAGACGCGACTACTTGTAGTGGACACAGTAAATATATTATTATCTCGTTAAGAATATTAATATTTTAATATTTATATTTATATTCCATTACAAGTATATCTCGCTTTACCGAATCTAGAGTTTTTTTGCTCCCGAGACGGCATTTCGGCAGTATTACCTAAGCGCCCATGGTTATGTCCGCACCTGTCTGCCATCTCCTCTCCGCTTGTTGTATGTAGGCGACAAACAGCTCAATACAACCACAACAAGCTCGGCCACTCCCGCCACCGATACCGCCCACATCAACGACCGTCTTTCTTCTCAGTCATCATCTTCAGAATCCTTCTTTCGATATGCAACAGAGTCAGAGTCTCGTACGTTTCTCTCACAGGATGTGGCGAGGATGGTTACAATGAACTTGGCTCAGTATTCATAATTTGCTAGTTTGTACTTGTACGGGACCAGGGCGCTGTAATTTGATTTCTCGCACGCCGCTATCTCATCACTCCAGGTCTCAGAGTCCCACTGCACAGGGCTCACAGGATCACATCTGCCCACCGCCCGCATCACCTTGTCCTCATCGGGATCCATCTCCTCCTCCGATGCGCTTTCCTTTGTTGCAAGCAACACCCACAGCTTTGCCTCCCTTCCGCAGCATCACTTCCCTTTCGTCATCTTCTCACAACTCCTTCTCGGAATCGGGAATCTATCTGCCTCCTCAGGCTCCCCTCGACATTTCCCCCAATCAGCGATCTCCCTTTCTCCTCTTTCAGCATACTCCCAATGCTTTCTGATTACTTGTTAGCTCGCCTGCTCTTTCTTACCCTTTGCTTCCTCCCCCACAATCGAGAAACAATGCCTCGGCCCTTTCGGCAACGAGTACAGTCTCCTTCCCCTTCCCACGCCACCAGGCTTATTCTTCTCCTTTTCTAGCCCTGGTTCATGTTTAATGAAAGTTGAACAAGTCCGTTGTCGGGCACGTTGGACCTCCTAACATCCAAGGGGACCCGCGGTGCTAGTATCGGCCCTTCTCCGCACACCCAATACGATGGCAGAAATGACGCCCGCACCTTCCAACTCCGAGTATCTAATTCGCTTTCTCCCGCTCAGTGTATTTCCCAGCCTTTGTCCCCGGCTAGGCTTGGCCAGTTGATCTACATTGTCTCTTCCATCCCTACCCACGTCACACGCCGCTGCCCAACACCCATCCTCTTTGCTGTGTGTATCCCGTCCCAGACCTATTTCGAAGCGCCTTGCGTCCGCACTACCGGCTTGTTTCTCCCATTTTGCTGAAAATCGACTCTCTTATCCTGATTCTTTCTTTCCTCTTCTGGTTTTCTCTATCCGTCGCTCAGATCTTGTCTTCTAGACTAGGACTGCGTATCAATTAATTCTAGATCTACTTTATTACTTGTATGGCTTAAGTGTTAAGCAAATCAACAGTTAATATCGACCCGCCGCCTCTCCCGTAGCGCGTTTACCCGAGACCGCCGTATTCGAAAGTCTCAATGAATGGTTCAATACTGATTTTATGTTCACAGAATCTGTCAATAGGTGTGAAAACGTAGAGAAAATTTGACTGCTAATTATTGGGTCGTGGTCTTGTGTAGATGTCTGCTTCGAGTACGGGTATTACTGTGGCTTCTTTTGTTTCATATTCGCTAGCACTCTACCATGGTCAACCTGACTACAGGTGGCTAAAATAATTTATCCTAGATTCGCATTCGTTTTTTAACATAAAAGTGAATGACATCGGCATTTTCTTCGAAACCCAGTGATCTTCTACTTTATGCTCTTATAACCCTGTACATTTCTGTGTACGTCATGGATAAAATCTGCACTCACATCTCACCACTTTATTTGTTTGAGTAAAAGAGGAGACTACTCAGGGAGAGGCTTTCGAGCCTCTTCTTCTCCGGTCCGTAATGTACCTTAGCATGCGACTCTTTCTGTCATGAGTATTTCCCTCGTATTATTAATTAAAGAATATCCAAGCCAACATCCAGTTTGCCTCCTCAGATAAACAATAGATACATGTTCATCTATCCGTTATCCGGGTCGAACGATCCGTAGGCCTGTAGTTCTGGGCCCGACTGAATGGAGAAGGTTCTCTGCATTTAGAGTGGCCATATCACATATACTCAAGCGTATGTTCAAACTCGTTCATATAAGGTTCAGATGTGTTTAAGCATCGTTAGATCTCAGAATTAGTAAGGAAATTCATATCCTCTTGCACAGCATATACTGCACGCATGTGAAGCGATATCTTATCAAATTGCGATGCCGTTTAGAACCCCCCATCCCCCAGCCACAGGTAGATCAATTCATGGCGGAGTTTCACTCTTGCTGTTACTAAGCTGTTGTCCACTTTGCTCACTTTAGATGTACTTTGTGCATTCCTCAAACTCGTATCTAGGTAGCAAAATCTTTCCCCTTGTAAAATTTTCTCGAAGAACCATGTCTAATTGTCTCGTATTGATCATGATCATTGACCATGATGCGCTTGTTAGCCCTTCTGAAAAGTAATACCGATGTGAGATCGCGTCGTACTCTATTATTTGATCGATCGAAAACGCTTCTCAAGAGAATCGGAACAACTTCAATCTCTTAAAAGAAACATTACCTTCGTATTGAGAATCCAACCTTGCGCTTCCATCCCGACATCAAAGCAGTTTTCAAGCAAACAAAGAAGTGCATCTATCTCGCACATAGATCTTACACATTCATGGTTTGCGTTCCCGAAATGCGCGGATTAGGTGTATTGAGGTATCAACTTTGATTTTTCATTTTTTGATGACTCCTTACGGGTGGCCGTACACACATTTTAGTTCCGGCGGGGATGTCATCAACCTTTATTGCAAAGTAGTATATGAAAATACTGGTTTCTCGAAAGAAACCCGTCCTCAAGATGGAAACTACTTGGCTACATAGCCCAAAATGCTGTGTGCATGTTTGCCCTTCTGGGGACAAGAACTATCAGTAGTCATCTCAACTAAGGAGGCAAATGTAAGGAACACTCCGAAACCGGGGCTCTGACCTAGTTCTGTTTATTCTTGTACGGGACCTTACTTCTAAACTCCTAAATGCAACTTCTGACGGTACTTCCAGGTTTTTTTAATAGTGTGAGCTATCTTTGTTAGTATTGGTTCGTCTATTATACATAGATGTTCTGGACGCCACTTGCTTCTAATTACATTTGTTAGACTATGTGGCTTAAGCCTCCCTAATTCTTTTACTTTGTTTTTCCTTGACAAGTCTCCCATGCCTCGCACAAAATTGTGAAAATCATCGGTCAAATCACCGACAGTCGTGATTACGCCACCAATCTCCTCCAGTCAATGTAGACCACTCTCCTCCCCACTGAGCCAGATCTCCGCATACCAAACTTAGCGCAACATCTTAGGATTGATAAGTGCCATGTGCATAGAGCCTGTATTACCCGAGGATTGTTCACGAATCTTGGTCTCTTCATTAAGAGCTATGGTTCTAGTGTGCTTTAAGTCCGATTCAGCCGTGGCTCGCAGATGCAGAGAACTACGTTCGTATTCACACTATACGTATTCATAATTTACGACCTTTGAACGACCCTATAGCCTTCTTTTGGGGTTTTACCCTGTACCCTCCGATATCACACCGAATCTCAGTAAGCCGGTAACCCGAGTCTCACACGAATCTGGGCAACCCGGTCAACCAGGACTCACAACGTTTGAACATCGGTATCACGACATCAAATGTGGCCGCACCCTAGAGGGTCCAGCAAAATACGTCCTCCATATGTTTGAGCTCCTTGATATCTTATCGTTTTGTCGCCTTGACATCGAGAAGAAAACAGATATTATGATAGAAAAGAGGATAGGTAGATAATACAATCGCGAATAATGGGTATCTGAACAGATTGTTCATATTCGCGAGTTCTTCGTGCCCGACTCGACCGCCCGCGTATCCCACGGTCTTTCCATTTCCATTTGTTCAAGTTTCAAGAAGACTAAGGATTCAGCTGTGATGGTCGAGATTAATTGGAAGATAGACTTTCCACTCTTAGAGTGGCCTCCGTCCCTCCCTTTCAATCTTCTAAATCTTCTTTGGAGTTATTGAAGTTTGACAAATTTTCATCACCTCGGCTGCGGTGATTAGATTCGAGCGCCCAGCACCATCCAACATGTGACAACAACGCGACTTGGTGTGGGACACTGCCACACATACATACATTGATACATACGCAGACATCTCAAACGAATGTAGCCTGCAAAGTTATCTACTTTTTATCTTCGCCCCCAGAGCGCAAAAAGTAGGTCTTAATATGAGCTAAGAGCCCGGTGTATTCAAGCTGCGGAAGTCCTGCAGTTGCGGCAGAAGCAACAAGTTTATCTATTTCATTTTGTTTTTCTTTTCGGAACTTGAGGGCATGGGGGTCTACTCTTTACCTTAATCAGCTCTACGCAATGCGATCCATCGTCAAAGGACAGATACCGTATGTATGTCGCCGTGTGAAGGTGGGTACGGGCTCACTCGGGCTCAATGAACTACAGAGTACGTGTAAAAAGCTTGCACGGAAGTCGATTACGGTATCACCGTGTGTCTTGTACTCAGAAATCGGCTTCTCTCGCATTCAAGATGCACCGATGTCAGTCATTAGACTCAAGGGTGCTCTCCTTAAGATGAAGATGCTGAATTCACGGCATGCACCTGAGCGCCACTACTCTGTGATTGTTCCAAGTCTGGCATCCCTTGTTCTCTCTAGAAATGAAGAGGTTCTGATATGCGTGAGTACGCGCCGAGCGAGCGTGAGTGGACAAGCAAGAATTCTGTTCTCTTGAGGCGTCCCACTTCGGGTCAAGTACAACTTCCTCTGTGCTCCCGCCCCTATAACTTGTACCCCTATCGACTTTATCTAACAATTGGCCTAATGTAGAATACGAGATGCACTTGCTTGTATCTTGGCTCTCTTCCGTTCTTTGTCATTGATTCTTTGATCCGGGTGGGAAGTTTAGGAACTATACATTCAAGCATCTGGACTCAAGCTTGCGTTCATGCTAAGTCGGCGTTTGTCTTGTGACGCCAGTTCAATCTCTTTGAGTACATGTGGATCTCTCAATCACGAATGTCGTCAGAGTCTGCTTCGCCTTTTTCAATACAATGCGCACAACTCAATGGCTTACGACAACTTTCCACTGGAACGAGCTTTAAGACCCATGGATACCTTGTCAAGGGCTTTATAATTTAACATATAGTACTATGTGGAGGGAGCTGGGAACGATCAAGATAAAAGACACGATTTTGATTCATCCCTAATATGTACTGCCGTATTGCCGCATATTACTTGCAATTGCGATTTCATTTTCCGCTGGCCTAGGCTTCCATGTAACCCCCATATGTTCAATGACAGCTAAGAAATCATTGTAGCTAACGATCTTTAACAAGCGCGCCTACTAATTCCTCTTCTCTGGAACGATACTGCTCCGCGGACTCTGATATTAGCCGGTGATCGTTAGGTACATGTATGCACTGAGGTGAAAAGCGACATCTGGGACTTACTTAAAACAGTTTTGAGAACTTAATCAGCCCGGCATACCGATTCTCATCAAAATACGGCGGGTTCAGTACCATGCCGTATTGATCACCCTCGAAACTATACTGTCGTGCCGGCCTAATGTGAGTGGACCGTGTCCAGTCACGGAAGAAAATTATATGCTTCCAGAAGCACGCTCTACCCTCCCTCTATGGCTTTCCTCCCTTCTTTCACAGGCACCTCTTCTCCGCATAGAAGCAACCATCAGGCCCAAGAGATATTAGCAAGAAAGAAAAGGCCGGACGAAGTACTTAATTGCACCCGTTTTGTCATCCTAACTCGTCACGGTGTACTTGTTAGTAAGCCTGATTCTTCTGTAGACTTCGCTTACCCACGAGTGTTGTGCTGATTTTTTCTGATTTTTTTCTTCGATTATAAGCATTTATCAAGTAATAATTCTTTAGGATACCGTCGCAAATTTATGCGTATTGATACAACGAGACAAGTAAGGATCCTGAATAAATTATGACGTCCATTTCCCTTTTTTTCTCATTCGATCATTGGATTTGCGATATCCATTGGTAGTGTTTGTGCGAGCTACTAGATGTAAGGTATTGAAGCGAAAGACGACGGGAACGGAGTAGGATAAAATTGCGTACCTCTCGGGGAAGGGAATTATGAAGTAGATATCTCCAAAACTCAACTTAGCCCGTTTTTGGCGTGAGTACATCATGGTAATAAACAAATGTTTGATTTATCTGTCATTTCTTCATTTTTCAGCCTTCAAACTGTTTTCTTGTTAGATGAAATCTAGGTGGCAAGAAATACCGCAGCCCTTGTGACCACTTCATAAGCAATGGTGTTATCTGATTATGATACACGTACTATGTTCTTTTATGCTTGTGTTTGTGAAAAAACGACTTGTTATCTCTCTTTCGTACGGTTTTCATGTCTTCTGACTTGCATTTATACTAATACAGACCCCGAAAAACTCAGGGCACCACAAGACAATCGGGGGACTTGTCTTTAGTCTTACATGTACAACTCCAATTCGCCGATATCGAACTCCGAGATACCGACGGACCTTACCGAACTTCCCTGCTCATAAGACATAGTTCTCTTCATGAGAACTTCTTTAGTTATGAGATATGGTCCCTTAAAACTATCTTAATGACTTTGGACTCCAGCGGGGCGTATGCATATCCAAACTGGGTACTCTATCCCTAAGATTGAAGTAGGAGATTGCAGCCATGCAGTCACTTGAGACGATGAGCCTACAAATTATCCTTGGTTTGAGTTAGTAAACTGTCGGCATACTCTCTTGCCACATACACGTAGTGAAAGCTAGAACTTGCTTTCCCAAGTATGTCCCCTTTAGTAACTTGAGAATTGATCCATCACTTAGTAATGTACCGTGACTGGACTTTAGGTTATGTTTACGAAACTGACAGCTTCAATAATGTCTCAATGAAATAGAGTAAACTGACATGTTTCATATGAACAACATAGGAATTCCACTTTATCACTTCTAGATCATCGAACTTTAGTTTCGCAGTTAACACCGCGAATACAACTAATCTCTTTCCGCAGCGAATATCAACAGTTTTGCTCAATTGTTGGATCTAGATTTGAGATATGTGTAATTGCGATCACGTTGTTGGTTGATGTTCTGTGATGAAGGTCCAAAGGACGAAAGGGATACATCAGTAACCTATCCTCTTAAAGAATCGCATACACTAGCTCGAGGAGGAAAAGAATAGCAGTACTTACATGTATTAAGCCCTTCTCATACTCTCATCAATTCCCGCACGTGCCTGAAGCTCAACCTCTTGTTTCAAATGATCGACCTCATTGGATGATTTGTCGTCATGTTTCTACAAAAGCTTTCTCTGAAGTTGATAACTTCTGCGTCAGAATTTGATTGTGTGAGCACGCAAAGTCGTCTTCTTTGACACCGATATCAGTGACGCTCATTCCAGCTAGGTGATACCCCTGTGTTATTGATCCCTTTGCAAGCATCTTTCCGTAGAGTACGGTCTCCTCGTTTCGTGAGATGCACCTTATGTCCTTTTTGGATATCTACGCGGTTCTTTCTTTGAGTTCGGGGGTCCCCTCTACGGACTTTCCCCATGAACGTTCCCCCGTGTCCTTAATACTTCTCGACTGTATCGGCAGAGCGGTGAATAGCAAAGTTCCTTTCTCAGAGTGCGCATCTCACTCCCGATCTCACCCCCATGCATGGGAGAAACAATCTCCCTTTGTGTCTACTTCACAAGGACCTACCGCAGTTTCCACCAGTAATGCGTCATCCTTCCTTGACCTGGGGAATATGCCAATAAAGGGCCGTATTGTAAAACCTTTGGGCACGAGGTTCAGGTTTAGATGACACCTTGAGCGTACTTTCTCCGAACAACAACTTTATACGGTTCTGTGAGGGGCCGATCTACTGCAAGAATTCAACACGTGCTCAGCAACTGGCGCACAAAGTAAAATCCAAGGAACTACTATAGTTCCCCACCATGGCTTCCCTAATTCGTGCTTTTAAATGTGAACCTTTGTTTTCCGCCATCCTGGCGCGATATTCTTGCGCCGCACAAAGATGATGACGTTTGGCGAGTCTCATATGTTTCGTGGCAATTCGTATCTTGTGATTTTTGTCCCCAAATTTCATTTCACCTAGAAAGTTACTGTTGTTACTGCCTGATCTATGTGTATCTTCGGCGCTAAAGTGTTGAGTGTATACAGCCAAACCGACTGGGCTGTCCTACACAGCATCCCCATTCACCAAATCTTCTTTCTCTCGCCAACGTACTGGATCAAACGATAAGATTCATGCTATACTAAAAAGTATAAATTTAGTCGTTATCTAAGCGTCGGCTAAACCAAAGCTAACTATAGTAACATACCTCTCGAGAAAGACAGATTGTAGTGAAATTGGAAAGCCGAATGGACGCCGCGGAACTTGAATGAGTTACCTCCAGACATACTCTTTCTCCTGTATGTATGTAGCTGATCTAATTAACTTATTCTAAATTTAGAAAAGAACATACATTCTTTCGGGAACACAAGAATAATCGGAAGCCGATGAGTTATTTTTACCACAGGTTCAATATTCTGGTATGTCAGAGAGAAATGCTAAATCAATTATTTGTGCATACTTCAACAAAATATGCTGGGACAAGGCGTTCTAATGGTTTCGGAATATCTACTGGAATTGAAATACGTGTAATTTGTCGCTTATAAAGGACGGATCCGATGACGGTCTCTCTTACTATTAATTATTGATGGTTGCCTTGTGGTTCCCCATTCTCTCCGTTTATCTTCAAATCCAAATCAGTGGACACAAGGGATAACAAGAAGTCATCTTCTGAAACCTTTTTTGTAGTTATTTGGCAAAAGCTTCTCGCAGAATACTCTACATGTACTTCTATGAAATTTGCCCTTGATGATTTAGTTACCAGGTAATTAACTACTGATATTCCTGTCAACTGGGGCGCTCTGCTTCGCAAGGATCTAGGCGTCATTTCTCTCTTGAAGTGCGGTTTACGTATACGCGGCGTTTGATGTTTGTTAGGAAACTAGCACCTTATCTTCGGCGCCCTCATGATTATTAGGTCTAGACATGTTTTTGCTACACTAACGAACAAGGTAGAGTGAAGATCGTAGCCGAGGAAATAGCTATCAAATTCCATGGGAGACTTAAACTACATGTCCTCTCATGTGGGGACTAACAATCCTGAATGGTCTACTTTACTATTACTTTTTATAGAAAATGTATTGATAAACTGTACGTAATCGATAGATATGTCATGTTTAGTATTGAATCGTCTTTTAGACTCTTTACCAGACCTGGTACTGTTCCTTTCCAAAACGGGAGCTTGTCATCGTCACGCTATACACTGACGGGGCCAGTAGCACTTTCTTCATTGTCTTTCTGAAACATTCGTGTTTCTTTGACCTGCTTTTCTTGATCTCTTCTATGACGCATCTCATATTCGATACGCTGAGATTCGCGAATGAAATGCGATTTTTCCCGGAGTATAGGTCCATAACGCACAAAAAGAACAGGTATTGGCATAAGTCCGAGGGATAAGAACCCAAAAAGAGATACTACTTAGACATAAAAATCAAATCTGTACCCTCGTATGTCGCCTTTAAAATACATACCACCCCAATCACTACCAAGTTTATTCAGTATAGGATGTGCAAGGATGGGAAATATTGATGCAATAATGGATCTTGCGAGAGTATTCGATGCAGAGGCACTTGATGAATAGATTCCATAATTCCTCGCCGAACTGAAAATTGAGTGATAAATCCTCGGCAGTGTTGACATTGAATGCTAGGGTCCATAGGGTTTGTTACTTACTATGTAGAAAATGAATAAAACTTCACAGTCCATTTAGCGCATACTCTGAGACTATTTTACAACTTCTCTTACTATAGACAACATGGAATACCCAAAGGGCACACCAGCAAGTGTAGGGGATATCCAATGAACGTTTCCCTTACTGGTCCTACAAGGCCATGAACATAAAGCCACGCATGATTTCAGTATTCTGAAGGCACTGTAGATGGATAAGATCAATCACCAAGCGAACCAGAACATGGAAGCTGGCATAAGTAAGCTGAGGCACATGGATGATCAGGACTGTATGTGTTATGAATATGGTGTATAAAGACGTTCACTCACCATGCTATAAGTACGACTTTGAGGCCGGCTTCTGGAGCATCTACAGGAGTCCCTATATGTGGTGGGTCGACAAAAGGTATCCTGATATGTCGTGACTTCTGAGTAAGGGTATCGGTAGTCACAACACAAATAATCATCCCTATGTAGATAGCGAGAAACGGTAATCCAGCAAGTTGAAACTCGAAATGATTCTAGGAGTTGTAAGCTTTAGTATATTTGGCATATTGTCATTTTCCGATATAGCTTGTACCTGTTCCACGAAAACTACAGGGTACACTTCAAAAAAGAAACTAATAGCTGCATCAGTGAATTTAATTACTAAGATCAAGAAGGTATAGCTCACTATATGATACTGTAAGCTAAAGACACCCAAATCGCTGCACCAATAATAATTGACTCAATAAATAACATTACTGAGGATTGGATATCGACGATATTAAAATGAGCTATATCAATTACATATTACTCGTACCGAACGGTCTTCCTATGTGCTTCTTCAGAAGTTCATTCTTCGTCATTGAGTCTAGCTCATAAGCAGAGAAAACGTTCGTCCTTCCCTGGCTTCTTTTCTCTTCAGCCCTACGTGACAATATCGTTGGTCCATAAGTCTCTGGAAGAAGGAAAACCAAAGGCCAAGTAGCAATGACCATAATCCAATGAATCCGAATAACCCAGAGGCTTACAAAAATGCACAATTAGGCCCGTATTATCTGTTTAAGCTATAGAATCTTGGCTTACCCATGAGTTAGATGAGCCGCAATGAAAGTCCAAAGACAGTCCCAAGTATAGGGCCTGAAAGAGGAGTGAAGGCACTTTTTAACAACATAGCCTATCAGCTTCTTCCTTATTTGGTCAGTTGTTCAACATACTAGTAGCCAATAGCTACATAACAATAAGATCCGTGAGAGAAAAGGATGCAATTATCTCATACCTTTCCCAAGCATCCGAGGAGTAGAAGAGTATAAACTAATTGAATTTAGACATTAGTCGATGTTGTTTAGTTTTCTGGTTTGGAGATTTACTCTGAGATGATACCCGATGCACTTAATAGTTATAGTAAGAATGAATTGAAAATATATCCAGTGAGGAGATTGAGACGTACTTATTAAGAGGGCAAGATGACATACACCCAGCTAGGAATCTGACTGAACAAAACATTGAGTAAGTGCACTACCTATTTATAAACAAAAGAGTCTAATACTCACAGACCATAATAACAGGTAGATTATTCACCCAAGCGGATGGTGTTAAGACCGCTATTCATCGACGTTACAATATGAATTGAAAGTACACAATAATCTAACATACCAATAAGCAAAGGCCAGGATATTAAGTATGGGAGCTTTCGGCCATGCATTTCGCTTAAGGGCCCTTGTGTCATTATAGGAAATGAGATTTTAGTTTTGCGAGTTTCAATTAAAGTATACATAGCTTACCCCCTGAAAAGGTTAAAAAGGATGAATGAATGAATTGTAGTTTTGCGATAAAAAAAGGTTACTGAAACATACATAACAAAGGTCCAAAGGCAAATCCGAGAACGTATACTGTCAAGCCAGTGCTGGCTACGTCCGCATTTACGTGAAACATTTCTCGTATCTGCTTTTCTCCAGGGGCCTGTGATTTGCTTGTTTGATTAAGGTGTGGTCGAGATGAGACTTGAGTAACACTCACGTACGAGGAAGAACCAAAGACTCTGGCCATTTTACAACATCAGTTCGGGACAGTAGTTTGTTACTTGGTGGATCTTACGAAATAAAAACCAGAATACACAGGATAACTACTACACCAACTTTCCTCCTTGATGACCAGTTCTTTGGATCCTCGGGATCAACCTCAGAGAATACCAAAATCTCTATGTCAGTCCTATCTCCTTTCTTGGAGCTCCGGGGTAATAGGGACCTGCTTCGTCTTTAACAAACGAGTTGCGAGTGGATAAACCTGGATCTAAGTTTATTGTCTCTTCCCTTGAAATGGACATGTTCTCTGTTTTATCTCAACTGAAGTTTGGAAGTTTGGAATTGAGGTGAACAAAGAAGCAGGGTGAAGGAACCAAAGGTAGATAGCTAGTTTTGTGGGAGAAGTGGACAGCTGGCCTTCGTCCTCAACTTAAGCTTGGCGAGGAACTCAAAAAACACATTTTCAGATTCTACCTATGTTAGGAAGCTTACTCTCGGGCTGAGAGATGCATCCCCGAGAATACCAACAATATGGCCCGGAACTCCGAAAGGCTCATAATTTGTGTATGGGAGTTGTAGACCGTACTCTTTAGGTATTTGTTGAGTGGGTTTTACCTTCAATTTCGTTTATAATAGTGGTATATTTATCAGCTGAGGCCGTGAGGCCGAGGTACGTTTTAGTAAAAGAGAACAGTCACGAGACCAAAGCATAGCAAGCCACTGGCCAAACAGCTTTACTATATGATATTAAGTTCCGATTAATTGGGATAAGAATGCATTCAACACACCAACCAAAGGCCCTTAATTTTATCACTCAAACGGCCAGGCTGTTCACTGAAAGCCCAGGCGAGGCGAAGGTGTTCATTGAGCAAAAGAGCTATCAAATGTTTGTTCTACAGTAAAAATTATCTGCTAAATACATATTGGTGGGAAAAAAAGACGATGCTATAACAAAGAGAGAAAAGAGAGATCATGAATTAGCCCAGGAGATCAGGAATGAATCCAAAAAAGGTATAAACAAGGAAGAAATAGAGAAATGAAAGTACATAAGCTAGGGAAAGATGTGTTAAAGGACAGGATCGGCCAGACTTGATTGAGATGCAGAAAAAAGAGACAGTAGGAGTACAAGAAGGCCACATCAGTATATACAATAGAAGTAGGAATGGGAGGACAACAGGGACGATAGATGTAAAGGTATCGACATGAATTTTGAGAGAGATGGTACTAAACAATGTTCAACTAAAGGTAAGGAGGGGAACAGGTAACATGGAGTAACAGGATGTTTACATAAAATTTTTAATCCGAGATATGTAGAAGGGTAAGTGCACTATGGCCATTCAAAGTCATATGTGTCACAATATCCATTGAACCCCAGCTCATATGGATTATGATTTACATAAACAACGGGACAATTATTCGAGCAGAATCGATATGCATCGATGAATTTTCTTGCCAGGTTTCTTGCCAACGATCAGTGGATCGACTACGTTCTAGACTTGACGAAGAGTTGTTATCGTTATTTTGCTGCTGTGTATCAGAAGGCAGAGCATCAGGGTCCTCATCATCTTCACTATGCCGAGAAGCGCTTGGCCCAGCTTCTGCAGTTGGGCTCTCAAATATAGGAGGTGGGTCTAAGGCAAGATCAAGGCGACTTTGCTCCGCGTGAGCAACAGCTTGCTCTCCATATGGGACTCCAAATCGCCTAGGATTGTCCTTTGAACTGAGGAGTTTCAACTGTTCCGGTGTTGGCCCACCTCGCGGAAACAGGATTTCTGTTCTAACCAGGTATGGGATAGTGGCGCACCGATAGGAGACGAACCTGCGGCGAGACTAAGCGAAAGAGATGAACGAGAAGCTAGGTTTGCTTGAGAACGAGAACCCGCAATAATTCCACTATTTAAATTATTTGAAGAACGTGAACGGGTTCGGGATAAAGTACGGAACGGAAGAGCAAGATTCAGAGTTGAGCTAGAACCACCTGATTGTGAATATCGATGTCGGGTGTGTTGGGCAGGTGGTGTGGTCGGTGGTGAAGCTGGAGGATCGTTTAATGAAATTGCAGATATAGCCGCATTTGAGCTTGTACCCGTGACGGAAAGCCGCGCTTGAGGCTCGGATTCGGCCAATGGCGGAATACTTGAGATGCTTGAACTATTTCTGAAGTGCAAGAGATTAGATACACGGGAGGCTATGCGAGATCGCCGACTACTTTGAGGAGATTCAGGTGTCAATGGATTAGATGCGGCGACCGGTGTTTGTACATTGGATTGGGATAGAGAGGAAAGACCAGGTGAAGTGGGCTCAGGTGAGGTGGCAAGGCCAGGAGGAACAAGTATACTAGGAAGCGAAGAAGATTCACGGTGACCTGGTTCGAAATCATATTCTGGTGGGGCTTCTGAAGGAACTTCATAGGTTGGATGAATGAGGGCGACACGGCTATCCACCGTGTCTCTTGACGAGCTCCGGTGATGGCCTTCAGTTGTTGTTCCGACATTTAGGTTTTCGTTATCTACACTGTCACTGTCGGCTTGAAGGTGATGCTCGGTTGAGCTCTCGGGAGGCTCGGATCTAATTATTGATGTAGAATCTCTTTCGTCTTCATGATCCTCTGCCTCCCTAGCCTCTGCAATAGCATCTGATGCGTCCATAGCTTCTGGGCCACGGAAAATTACGAGTTCCTGTGCCCCTGGTTCCTTCATATAAGCGGGTAGAGAGGTGGTACTCATTTGACTAGGTGTGCGACGCGTACGCCGTGTTCTAGGACGAGTCGTCGCATTGACATTTCGCCCATTCCTACCACCATTTGCTAGCTGTGTAGCAGTTACTTCTCTAGTTTCGCTTGTTTGTGGTGTACGGATGCCTCTTAATCGGTTCATGACATTTGTTCTAGTCCAAATAACGCAGAAAACACCAAGCAAGATCAAAACTACTACAACCGCTGGTACCTACTCCCCATTTCATGAGCTTTTTGAATCGCCTTTCATGGATGGGAGCAACAGAAAAAAATAATAACTCACCCATACTTGAGGTGTTACACCTCCAACGTTTGGGTCCACCGTGTTTCCAGTCGAACTAGCTTGGGTGTTTTCTTGGCGACGTTCGAGCGGTGCTGCCGCGACGCTGATCACAAACGAGAAGTGTACAGCCGCTGCCATTGACGCACATAGTCTTGTTGACAACTGGGGCCATGGTGATGGGCTGAGCATTGTGACTGAGAGTGAAACTCCTGGAGGGAGATAAGAGAGAGGCGTGCGAGGACGGAGGAAGAATGGACTGCCTCTAGTAAGCCGTAACAGAATCGAAGATTGATGAAAGTGCTAAATCGAGCTAAGTTCGCTGTCGTCAGTGTCGACTAACACATGAAATATCTAGCTCGACGTTGTAGTTGTATAGTTGAGAAAGGAAGGTCCAGAAAATAGATGACCTATAGCACCACCTGGGCGTGGCAGTCACTAGTACTGGATATTAATGATGGAGACGATGGGCTAAGCCTAGATAGGATCGGGTGCAAATCGTGTAAGTAAATCGTTATCAATTGGAGCTGCTCGTCGTCAAAAACAGCATCAAAATAATAATTTTGTCTGTCTAGTCGTTAATTAGCGCACTCGTTGCAGTCGTTGGCGGCGTCGGGATGATGAGAAAAGAGGTGCGAAAGAAAGGGAAGAGGAATGCAAACAGTAAACAAAGCTGTTTAGTACTCAATATGACACGAATAGTAATACCGCCCCGCGCCGAGACGGTCTGTGGCTTCGGGTACACAATTCATGAATGCATCACCACCCCTCACGTAATTTACATACGCTCATCTACACCGCCTTGTTCTCTCATTCTCTACAAAACACATGGATCAACCGTAATAACTGGTTTCATAATTCAATACGGAGTAACCTGTAACTAACAAATATCTTCTGTCCGTTTAGTCCTCGCCGCGTGTATGGGTATTCGAATAGGAGTTGCGTGCAAAAACAATTAAGAGATAAACTATGTGTCCCAGCTTCTATCTACTATCACTTCGAGAAGATAGAAAGGCTCTACAATGAGAAGCAGTGAAACGCTTGTGCATTCTTTTTGTCTTTCTACTTTTCTCACTAACTCAACGGATACGGAATCATATCGTTATACAGAACTGTAGGTATGGCGACCCGGGGCTCGATAAAGAACCATTCTATTGTTAAGTAGGGCATTACCCTCCATAAGAGATATCGTTACAGCTCAACATACGAGGTTGTTAACCGTTTGTTTAAAGAGTAACAATAAGAAGGAGAAGGCAAGGTAGATGCAAGGTTCCCACCATATGTCTCTCTATTCCTTTTTGGGTGAAGAGAAAGAAGTTTTCGATCGACTCGAAACAACCAGTAACAACCTCAGTTTTACTATGATATTTCTTGCATCCATGTTAAAACTACAGCGCAGTGAACAACCTAGCTGCGATTGTGGGACTTAGGTCCGATAAATATCAGTAATGATCATGCATACATGTATGTAAACGCGCATGAGTCTACAGAATACACATCTCCACACCGAAACGTGGAATGCTTCATTGCACTAAAAGAGAGGTCGGGTACCTGTGCCTCAAAGCTCTACCGCATCCTTACAATTCATTGTATAGATCGTTCGATTTCGCAAGCTTCATTACTCATACATATTTCTCTTCCATCGGGCGAATAAAAGCATACCGTTATTTGAAATTGATTACGCCCCCAGATCAACTACTTGCCCAAGAAAGTCAATCGTATGTCTGACTTACGCTTTGCGTGTGAAGTTCCATGAGATAAAATAATTTCTACTAGGTAAAACCTATATACAAGCCAAAGTTTTATTCTTTTAGGACTGGGATGTAGACTGGACAGCTGCATAAGCCCTTGCTAGTTCGGACTTTGAAGCTCAGAGAGTGTGCACGAAAAGGGATTGAAAGACAAAATTCCATGAAACCTGTCACACCCAAGTTTATAGAGAAAAAAGCAGGACTTTGATGAGTACGAAAGTTTTCGTGGCCATGACCCGTGCCGCTTAGACCGCATATGTTCAAGTCACTTCCCAATTAGTGGTACTGGTTGCCTGTCCATTTCTTATTTGTCAAGTACTCTAGTCTTGTGGCATTACGATATACATATGAGCACTAGTATTCTGCTGGCAACATTTGTGGAATATCATGCTCCAGACATATAAATCTACAAGGATCATTACTAGTCGCTGCTTTGTAAACACTATGCATCACAACTGAAGGATGACCGCCCAAGCTCAACTCAACTAGTGTATGCCATTGCCCAACTGTACCGCCCTACGGAAGCGAGAAGTTACAGAGAATTCCCGATCTATTATGCACAGTCTGTCTTAGTTTCCATTATTATCTAGTACGGCAAACAGAAAGAACAGCTATTTCCAAAGTTCCTGAACCGGAAAAGCGATGACTTACTACGGTATCCAGTATGTTCCAAGTTATTATGGGTAATTATAACAAGGCATTCGTCAATCTTAAAATTCTATGCTTTGTTATTTTGCACAAGAGCTTTGAAATAGACCAAATTCTCCTTGAAACACGCATACACTATAGCCACCATTCTACGGAAAGTCAATATACCACTATATAATATACCAAGAGAGAAGTACTTTCATAGATGATTAATCTTCAGGTGAAACGAATTTTCAAATTCTGAACCTGAAAATTAACAAGGAGAGTATAACCCAGCAACTTTATAATCGTTTCTGAGAGTAGTTTAATCAATTGAAAAGTGTGTGTATGCAGCTATTTATGGTGCTTACTGTGCGAAACACGCGCCTTAGCTTTAAGGATAGTGGCCCTGAGGGCACCTACTGCAGAATTACTTTAGCTTTGGACTATCTACGATGTGCGTTATACCTTCATGCATTACAGGTAAGAAATGACGAGCTGGCTCGACGCGCACGCATACAGTCATGTGTGAGGAATGTTGGTCTGCTTCAACCCTAGATTAAGAGATAGATTTACTCGTCTAAGTAATCAATCAAAGTAGTGAGTATCAAGCAGTGATCGTGCTTGTTACTAGCCTACCATTTAGCCGAGTATACTATGGAAACGACATAGTGTAGGGAAGGTCTACAGAAAGAGGTAAGTTGATTAAAGAAAATGAGCGGAGGTTCTATGATAATTTACCATACTTCTATATTTGGTATAATCACAAAAGAACGCAATCTTAAGGTGCCACATGTTTCCAAACTGTTTCTACTCTTTTTATAATCAGCGTCGTTTGCTTACAACCTGGATGCATATACTACCAGTATAATAAAAGAGAACTTCTATCTAAATTCTGCGCTCCATGCATCACCTATTTTCAGATGATGCATCGAAGTTTGTGAGTTGCAGTTTGTATACAAAACAATTTCATTTACCAACTAATTCCATCAATGTACTAATTAGTAATATGAAAGACATACTGATTCTTACCATCTTCTTGCGGAAACACGACGGTCGCTATCACACGCTCTTAATCGATCTTGTCCACATACAACGTTTTCGTCTGATTTTGCATTACTGTCTCCCTCCCTTGTATTTAGAGACTGATATCAGAGGATAACTATAACAGGACCTATAAAGGACCAACTTGTAGTCAGGTGAATTGCGTTTCTGATATGATTCATAGACGATTGCTGGTCTAATGGTTCTTATGATTGGTTTACTCGTCCAACTTACAAGCGTGCAATCCTCACGGCATATATCTCCCAAAAATCCAAAATGCGACGCTATAAGTCTTGGTCCCAGATATGCTTGCGTATTCTGGTACGTTTTGTATATGATACTTGGTACATGATAACCATCTCATTGTTCCAAGCCTTTTGTCCTAGCTTTATTTCTTATTGAAGACAGGATTTGGAGAGCTATTGTTTTGCTCTTTGCTCTGCCCTTAGTACTCGAAGTCTATAATCCCTTAAGGGAATCTGTTATGGTGCGTAACATCTGTTGGGCATTATGAATATTGTTCTAATCAATTGAGAAGACGGGGATGGAAACAGTTTATGTGGGCAATGAGACTCTAATCGACGTCGTGGCAGTTCAGGGTCTAGGCTCGTCCTATCCAAATACATGGTGCGGGAAAAGAACAGTGAGAAGAGAAGACGGGCATAGGGAAGAGGTTAAGGTCAACTGGTTAGCCGATGAAGATCTACTACCTGGCGTCCTCCGTGGTGCACGGATTATGGCTTTTAAATACAATTCCAATTGGTTATTTGATGCTAACCATGAGGATCTCAACGATAACGCCAATGATCTTTTATACGAGTTGATAAAGGCTAGAAAGCAATGTCATGTGAGTGTAGCCGTTTTCCCTTATTTCTGTATCAATTAATCCATTACTATAGCCTACTCGTCCTATTCTCTTCATTGGGCACAGTTACGGCGGGATAGTTATTAAAAAGGTATGGCAGTCTATACACAGAAGCTGCTAAGATGCACTCTGACACCAGATTCTAAATTAGGCCTTGGTTCTTTGTAGCCAACATCACAAACAACCAGACCATCAGAATATTCTTCATGCCAAACGTGGCATTGTTTTTCTTGGTACTCCGCACCAAGGGGCCTCTCTTGCATTTTTTGCACAGATTCTTTGTTTCCTATACAGGCCATTTGGTGCAGCATACACGGGAATATTGAATATACTTTCTGATCCTGCACGTCTTTCCCAGCTTGAGAATGACATACGTAGTTTACTGGATAAACCCTATCATCATTCTGTTTGTGTATATGAGACTAAGGGTGGTAAGGGATTTTTTTCATCTGGAGTAATGAGTTCATCTTTGTCTTTTTTTCTCTGCTTCCTGATCTTTCTATTTTATAGCCTCTAGTACCGGATTACTCTGCCGTACTGAATGGGGTCGACAAACTCAAAATGGAATGTGACCACGCTAGTTTAAACAAATTCACTGGTCCTGAGGATCCCCGATACCAGCTTCTAGTTGAAAAATTGAAGAAGATCTCATTGTGTTTGACAAACGACTCGCAATGCGGTTTCTCTGGGTGTGATGGAGTGGAGGGTCGACTTCTTCTAGGAGAGAGGTTCTTATTCATGGAGCATCGACAGCTAGTAAGCTCATCTGAAATTACGATCAAGTCCAGTAATTGGTACGACAAAAATTCTGGGTTTACATCAATCAATCTAGTTGATGCCTCTCAACGCATCCTTTTACACATGAGCTTTCGAGGTTCTTATATTGCCCTCAATACAAGCAATAACGGGGACTACTGGGATGAAGAAAAGAGGCATGATCTTTCCCACATTTTGGGTCAAGGTTCATTCACTAGTTTCAAGATCCGATCTCTTCAAGACCACTACTGCCTCTGCTTCAATGATCATAAATATATCAGATTTGAGAAACGCCAAGGGTATATGGCTCCCGCAGTATCCATGTCTTATAGTCATTCACTGGGATCCTCCGGATTTTCCAATCCCTTACTCGTGGATCACCCTCATTCAATAAATAATACTGGTATGTAACTTACTTATCTACTTTCATGGCTTCAATAATACTGAACAAATTCTCAATCTCCCAGAGGGAGATTTTTTCCAGCTCTACCTAGGAGGCGATGTTGTATTACCAGAAGATAGACTACTTACCAACTCTTATGAAATTACTTTTCAATCTTCTGTGCCATACAATACAAGCTCTGGGTTTACGGCAATCAACCTATTTGATTCCTCCTATAGGATACTCTTGCATATTAGTCTTCGAGGCTCTTTTTTTGTTTTGACCACAAGTCCTGATGGGGTCCGTTGGGATAAAGAGGAGAGACATAAACTTCCACCCATTTTGGAGAAAGGTCCTATCTCTGAATTTACAGTCCGTTCGCTCAAGAACTACTACTATATCTGCTTTGGTAATCATACAATAATCGAATTTAAAAAGCGGAAAACGTATACTGGCCCTGCTTCTGTTGTGTCGTATAGCCATTCCTACGGCACATCCGGTTTCTCAGACATCCTCCTTGTCAAGTGTACCCGGTCTCCAAATATAACTGTTTCTGGTTTGTCCTTCTTCTTTGATATATACTTGACTGGATCATTTTCTCTAACATAAATGCCCAGATGACGAAGATTGGCCAGAAGCGGGTTAGGATAAGTTACTCATGCTCGCCCCAAATGATTAAGTCTGTCGTTGCACTGTGGGATGCTATTCACAAGCCCTTTCTCTTTCTCCCGTTACTTCTTTAAATATGTGCACATGTACCATACTCTTCCCCAATCTTCTCTTGTGTCTCTCATTGCATTTTCGATATTTGGTACCATTTCAGATTGGGTCTTGCTTTTTGATACACACTCCCTAAGATCCAATGCAAAACGTCGTCTACTGTAAAGTAAATTATATACTACAACAAAAAATATGATAGTACCCAAAATATATTATTACCGCTTATCCTTAGCACCTAAGGCAAAGACTAAATTATTAGTGAAAACTACCGCGAAACATAAACAGAATGCCACTACGATAGCTAATAAAAAAAGCATCATAGCGACAGAGAACCAATACCCTATGATAGCAAGACCCATAGATACATTAGAGTACGACATCGCCACTTGGAATGCTGACAATGCAATAGAAATAAATGCAAACAATGTGATGGATATCATAGCAAAGAACGATTGGAAGTAGGATCCATATGTTGTGTCAAGGCGTTGGTAACCTCGAATCCTGAAACCAAGTAAACAGACAATGATGTTCAAACGATCAAGTCGTAGTTCACCTCTATCGAAGCGATTATGAAATGTGAGAAAATCCTCAGGCATCACGCCTGAGTGAGCTTTTGGTAAATAATGGACAATTTAAACGGCGGTTCAGCTCGCACCTAGTATAGTTCTTTTCCATGATATTGACCCAATTCTCGAATGCCACCTCCATATCCCTCTTACTTTTAATTTCACTTTTACGAAGTTCGCGTGGCAAAAGGTCTGATGGCAAGAGATAGTTCTCCAGTGCAACTCTGAGGTCCGACTCCGTTTGAATCATAGATATATATGTCCAGATAAAGCCGCGTGTGATGTTATCATTCCTTACAGACTCCACAAGATCCGTACTTTCTGCCTGGAGTAAACATCTAGGGAACGGTTTGATGAAGATAGCTTTTCCATCTCTAGTAACAAAGTGTAGAGAAATGTCTTCTGAGATGACAATATCCCTTTCCAGAACAACTTGGCGATGCAATGGCCTGATCTTGCTACGGTGCATACCTGCAAGCCATAAATGATGTTTGACATTGTTAAGTAATTGCAAGCGGTCACTTTCATCCTGAGAATAAATGGTATCCATCGAGGGCTGAGTAGGGGGCACTAAGAATCAGATCCTGGACCAGGCTTATTGATGTAGAAAAAGGAGGCGAGCTTATGGTGATGGTATCCGCATTTATCAGATCATGTAATCTATTGAGGTTGAAATTCCAATGCATATACACGTACCCGCCGCTTGATTGACTGTCGGAATCAATTACTTGGAAAACACCTATAGAATACATGGCTTTTTCCGGTGAGAAGTTTGAGGTTAAGCCATTTCTGGGCTCGTCGATGCTCCCACGTGCGGAATCCCATCTACTCGAAGTCATAATGCATGTAAGGGATCTGGCACCATGGGGATCAGATTGAAGCACTTATCTTTAGCGATGAATTCAGCTTCTATCTTATGTTATTAGCGATAAGGTTTAACGGTAACCTATCTTGAGTCTCAGTATAAGGCAAGACTATGCCTGTATTGGTGTTTCCAGGAGCGTTGATATTTATCGCGACGATCTAAGCGCAAACAGAAGCTGTGAGCTTAATACAGGAAAATATGTCCCATCAGACCGAGTACCAAGCCTATTGTAGACCTTACACATACCTAAGACTCATCACACACAATCACCTCCGGAACTCCGTGCGTATAATATTGCTAGTAGATGAAAGAATTCCTTCCCACCGTGATCTTGCTGAAAGGTTCAAAGAATCTAGAATAAACTAAATTACTTAAAAAGAGGGCTTAGATAACTTATTCACACGTCATTCATGACTGATGACAGCCTCCGAGTAGACAGCTCTGAAGTACCGCTGTAACTCCTCGTCATATTTCTCGGGAAACTGAATATTGAGCCTGACACGTCTCCATGAAAATTACAATGAGTATTGAAAACTACTCTTTTGGTCAGATTTTGACCTTGGTGTTGTATTTAGTGGCGAGGACGTGGGTTTAGAGTCTGCCTACACCAGACACGATGCTCAGGCTAAGATTTGGGGCTAAAGAGCGAGATACTCGACCTCGGCCGTCCGGCGAGATCTCGGTCGGACCGTAGAGACTGACAGAGACCTCGAGGCAAGCTGAGACTTCACAGACCAGTAAAAGTAGTAGAAACGTATAGAACAGAGCCCGACCGAGGCTGTATTTTGAGGTAAAAGTGTATGTATTTCAGTCCGCCGGACGACTTGCGGTACGGTCAGAGCGTTACAAGCGCGCCGGGCAGCCTAATAAAGCAGCAGAGAAGTAGATAAAGAGTACAGAAGACTAGTAGAGAGCTACTCGGGGGGGGGGGTAGAAAGATAGCGACCGAGAGGAGTAGCTAGAATTGATTGATTTACTACGCCTCAAGTCTGGAGCTTATATAGCAAAACGCGAGATAAAGGTTAGATAATAAGGAAAGCATGGCGTCCAGGTGGCTATATGCACTGACGAAGGTTTAAGCTATCAGAAACGAGGGGTCGTATAAACGAACCCTACCTCGAGTAAGAGTAGAAGGTGAAGCTAAATAGTAAGAGAAATGAACGAGGCGCGCGCCGAGTAGTAGCAATGGACTTCTCGGCGAGTTAGAAAGTGCATTATAAATGCACTACGACGGCCAAACACTTAGCTGGTCCTACAGTATCATGGCTTTGACGTTATTTGAATGAACTAAATGCTGTGCTTGCCGAGTATTGTAAAGCTGGGCTCCCGGAGTGGTGTGTCAGAGCCACCTTGTGCCTCGACTTTCTGTACCCTCAGCAAATGCTTCACTTTGCAATATTCTTTTGAGGAACGCCATTTGAGATAAGGATGACCCATAAAGAACCTTCAGTGAGTATACACAGTATACTATACCACCTCATAAACTAGCATTAAATACATGCTTATGCTACATGAGTAGAATCACAAATGAAGTTTTTTACATGCAGTAGAAGCATATACAAGGCACCCTTCTCGGAAACCATATTCTATCTGGGCTCTTAGGACCTTCCCAATATACTGTTAGTATCTTTTTTCTCACCTTCACAAATAATCCCAAAATCAAGATCTCCCAACAACCTCATTTGTCCATAATCGAATCTAGATGGCTACGAGTCTGAGAATAACTATATGTTCTGATCTTTAAGCAGTCGTGGACCTATCTGTATATATTGGCATCTACGCATGTATCAAGAAGAAGTTCCCCGTCAGACGGCGGTACTTGGAATAAACAAGAGATTGAAGGAAAGAAAGAAGGGTACAAGTCGAGGAGCTGCGGAAGAGAGCTGCCTTCATGTTTCTATCTATGGTTTAATGTCGCCTGCCTTTCCTTTGACCCTTGAACGATGGAATGCAAGGGTAAGACCTACGAACGATGAGGTGCTACCATTTGAACTGGCGTTATTGAATCACTTTCAATATCAAGTTTTGTGGTGATTATCTCGCTGGTCTGGGGAACCTACAATATATTCATACATGTACATGTAATTCATATGGTTTCGGTTGGCTTTCTATCACCTTCGCTCCCTAGTCTTTGATTTAAATTTCAACTGATCCATGATACTCCTCACATTGAGTTTTCATAGTGTTTCCCTCCTCTTACAAAGAAACGGGAAGGTGAGGGAAACAAAAAGTTCCCGAAGATTTGTCTCCTCTCCAATTCTATCTCTCGTTACGAGTCTTGAGAGGGTTACAGCTTAAGACCTTTCAATCTCTCTCGTTTTCAAAATTATTAACTCAGAATACGTTTATCAACGACACTGAGGCCGCTCCTCAACAACACCTGGGATGTATGCCTTTCTGATGGAAATAGATAGAGTAAGGAAACAATTGCACACATTATTGTATGAACATGTTTTTCTTTCTTTGAATTGTATGTTTATACTCAATCGCGTCGGAAGTTATCACAAGAGATATTCCAATGTACTCGCAGTTTTAGCTTATATCCGGGGGGTGTCATAATTACCTCTGCATAATAGAGAAATTGAATTTCAAAGACATCCTTTTAGCCGATGTATACAATTTAATTTCACTGAGCAAGTTTCAGAGATAGTGTTACGTTAAGTGCGAAAGAATTTGGTCGTCCTTGCAACTCGAGATTATCCATAGTTAAGACCGCTGTCGATTTAATGGTGATCAGTTTAGGCGTAAGTAAATACAACCAGTAACTAACTTCGGACGATTCCCACAAAGCAAACACACATACATAAAGAAAAATAGTGACAATCAGGACTTAAATTTAATATTCTTGAATTGTAAAGTACAAAGAACATAGAGATCACATAATAGAGACTGGAAAAATAGAATTTGGGGATGAAACCGGGCCGGCGGACAAGCGAGTAATGGACACCAAAAGAGAATCACATATATGGGAAACTCATATGCTTGAAAGAGAAGGTAGCATAAGAAATATAGAGAACAAGAGATGAGAGAAATAAGAGGGTTATCAAAAAGACCTGAAAACAGTGGCAGAAAAGGTAAAGCAGGTTAGATAGCGAGTTATAATGCTACATTAGATTTATTCGAAGAACATTAGTTTATGAGGAAGTCGTCAAGTGAAATGGTGTTGCGCAGTAGTAAGGTGAGACATTGTGCATTGAAAAGTGAAAAACAAAAGAGGAAATCGTTAAGGGCATGATTTTATCTGCAAGTTACCTAGGCTAGAATCTCTAGTTGCTAGATAGGGAAAGGCAGAAGGTATAATTTACGTCCCGCGTTTGAACAATCCTTTGAGCTTCGACCGACCAGTAGAGCTAGTCCCTGGTACTTCGCTGGTTGCCGTGGACGTTCTCATCAAAGGAATACTTCTGTTTTCGTTCTCATTCACTACTGTATGTGATAGTAAACCAGAAGACACCCCTTGGACACTAGCACGCCGTCGAAACAGTGTGACAGATCCTCTGCGCGATTTTTTAAGTCCTACTGTATCCTGGGGTTGCTCATCCTTTTTGGGTGCAAGCCAGTTTGGCGACGTTACGGAAAGAGGTGGTATGAACTGATCAGAGAAGTATTCCTCCCTTCCTTCACATTCCTCCCTAGTGGGACCAGTAAAGCCATTTAACACCAATGTGGATACTTGAAGCGGCTCAGGCTTAGGCGTCTTCATCTTTTTAACTGTTGAAGTAGACAGTGCTACAGAAGCCGGTCCCTGGGGGATAGGTAGAGGATGAGCTAGTGTTAGAGGGGCGGGTCTCTTTCTCTCTTTCCTCTCCCGAGCCCGCGGCGTGGAGGAACCGGACTCAGGTTCAATATCAAGAGGTGATATCCCGGGTCTGCCAAAAGCGTCGATACCTCTTGGTTCACGTCGGCGCATATGACGTTCAACGTTCATTGAGTAGCCTGGAACAAACGGGGAATTGTATAGAGTAGCGTCACGCAGTTGGATAGCGAAGGATGGATCAAGATCAGGATCTACGTCGCTTGAATGCTCCCCAGAAGTGGCACTGCCTCTACGAGCAGGGTCATAGTCAGTACCATGTAGGGAGTCTACAAATCCGTCTACTGTGTCGCTACCAACCACAGGAGAAGTGAGTGGAACCCAATCTGTACCAGGTCCCGCGGACTGAGTATTTTTATTGGTGTTCATCATCAACCTTGGCAGTAAGCCTCTCCTCTTCTCGGCTTTTCCTGTGTTCTGGATACTTGATGGTCCCAATGATTTAATACTATCATTCAGCAAATCGTGTTCCTCTGGGAGCAGGCCAGTAAGTTCGAGGGCTTCGTCTTCGTCCCACCACAGCATGCCACGTTCATCACGATATACACCAGGTACTCCTCCACCAACTCGTTCAACTCTCTCGCGTTCACGTTTCTCAACAGCTCTATGATCCTTTGCTCTATCTCTATCGGAGCCTCTTTGAGCCCTGTTGCTCTCACCAATACGGTGAGTCTTTGAAGATACGTGATGATTGACAGCACCTGTGTCACGTGCATGTCTTTCAGCTACCCTTCTGACGTTGTGGTCCTTTGATCCGCCATCTAACATACGTATAAGCTCAACTTCTTGTGCGAGTGGTAAAGCACCAGCGCCATTACCCGGACCGAGAAGAGCGCCATAACGGGAATGGGGAGTTGATTTCGGATTGGGTTTCTTCGTAGACGAGGGTATCCTGGTGTTGCGATTCATCTCAGTTTCGTGAAAGAAGGCATTTGTGGTATTGGGGGAGGTGGAGATGATGCTATAGGTTTCCGAGCTTTAAATGAAAGGGATCGAATTCGATTGAGCTTGCCGGACTTCTTCTCTTGTTCAACGCTCTTGTTCTCTTTCGCTACGAGTGATTTGGTCCGGGGTCTGCAAGGACGTGAACGCGGGAGTGGGCCCAGAGCAAAATTTGAGACGGGCGAAGGTGTTTCAGGGTCGCAGTACTGTGTGAGAGAGGGGAGATGCACGAAGATAGATGTGTACCCTTGAGCAAGAAGATCACGCGGGGAGACAGGCTTTGGTACAGGTGTATTTGGAGTGCGTTGACCCTGATTTTTATAAGTTCGACTAGATGAAGGTGTGTCGTGAAGATTAAGGAAAGTAGTATTCTGTAAAGCCTTAGGTTCGTCCTCTAACGATGGGGTGTAGAAAGATGCAGAACGCGGGGAGGGAGCTGGAGGAGATCCAGGAGCGATCTGAGAAGCCCAATTCGCAATAGAAGCCAGTGATTCCTGCAATGAGACAGATACTGATACGTGTACCGTAGAACCTGGCTCGTGTTCCTCAGTGAGGTCTTCAATAGCAAGGTCGTTCAATGGTTCAAACTGAAAGTTCTGATGTTTTGATGGAGTGTAAAGTGTAACCGGCACGTCAACAGGCAATCCTTGAGTATGGAATGAGTCGAAGGCAATGGACATGTGCGTTAATTAGTTCTGTGCCGAACATAGTTAGACCACCAACAAGTGTTAGACAGAATGAACGTACAAAGTTAAGCGTGAAATTTCTGGAAATTATTCTACAAGATTGAAGAGAGAACGGAAATGAAGAGACTAGCTCAGGTATAGAAGTTAAAGGGAATAGGGTGGACACCCTGTCCCTAGACTGCTTATACCTTGCTGGAGGACAATAAAGAGCCCTCGAGATGAGCTCAACACAGCTAAGGCCGCTCATTTGAACATTCTTATACAACCAGAAGTTACTCACACGGACCCGATCAAAAGAAGCAGAAGAACAACAACTGCCTCTTGGACTCGACACATGTTGTCAACTCCGAAGCCGAATCCTGGATCAGTAAGTGATAGATAATATCTTTAATAATCTCGTGTATCTTCTAATCATCCCTCAAAGACGAGAGCGATTTGATTATGATCATAGAAAGATAGTACGCGGTAATGACAGATCAACACACCCCTCTTTTTGTTTCTTCCCTTTCACGGCACACACAATTAGTTTTTACAGGCACGTCTAGCCATGCTTTACACCACATAATCCTAGTCTTCCATTGTCTTGACTGGAAAAGTTTAAACGTTGCTTGAATCATATTCCCATAAGTTGTTGTTTCTAAAAGTAATGAAAACAAAGGGAGCGTTCACAAAGTACTGTATTCTCACGTGTGCCACTAAGAACAAACGGTTTATTCGTTAGTGACTTCTAGATCCACACTTGTCGTCTTGACGCTCATTGTCTCTTTTACCTCCCAAATGGCTCATATATTGTCAATGCTCATTTAATAACATTTGCTCGTATTGTATTATAGAACATTTTCAGAGGCAAACTGAGGCAAGGTTCCACATGAGGCAAACACTTAATAAAAACAATAGATTGAGTATCCTTCACTTGATGCCCACTCAGCGGCTATTCGGAGATGCTGCGGGGGAAATACCCCCGCATCATAGTTCCAATTTCCAAAGCGCCTCATCTCGTTCACTAGGCGATATATGTCACCGACAACTCCTGACCTCGATATTTTTGTGATTTACTCAACAAAACTATGAATACACTTCCAGTAACATTTTCTGTATCTTCTTCAGCTTCCTAACATTGTATATACAGTGTCTATAGAGGAGGCAAGTTGGCAATAGAAGCATGACTGCAGAATGCACTATCTGTATTCATACCGATTTTACAACTTCTTGTTTGTAATGTCCTGTCTTGGATAATTATCCTTCGATAAGTAAATCGGAAAGAAGCTCCTGCCTCAGATAGCTCCTGTTTCTGATGGTATCGAACTGCCTTTAACGTATATACTTTAATTTATCTACATGATTATCACTGTAGATATAGCATCCGAAACCTAGCCTTAGGCTATGCTATGGATGTTCCTCGGTGTACCTGTCAAGTGTGCCCGCCAACTGAGGATACATTTTTATCCTTTAAACAAGGATTTCCTGAATAAGAAACTATTTGCTTATGATAAAACGTGATTGTGTTTGATAAACATAGACAATAAATTACACCAGCATCATGTAGCGTCTTCGGTTTCATAACCTTGTCTCTCCAATCTGTGCATTGTATAAGTAGCTAGATATATATATATATACGTACTTCCGCCTTTGGTGGGTATTGGGATTACAAGTTCAAGGGTCCATCCTTACTTTGAACTTTTGAATTAGGCGCGTGGAGACTTTACAATTTATATACTATACATTATATACAAAGACAAAGCCAGAGTGGACTATCGCTGCTGGATAGTCAATGGTAAATATTCCAATCTTGAACTCAAGATGTGGGACGGTTTATTGAAAGAAGGGGCTTTCTCCTGTCAATGGTATACGTATACTAATGATGGATTTTGGTAAGAGTCATGAGTGACTGGAGATTTCCGATAAAAGACAACGGAGATGTGAAGAGAGAAGCGCAGTAACAATGTGAATGGTTTGTTATAGTTGTAAATAGGGGGCTTCTGAATGAATTAGGAAGACTTCTTGGAATCTGGCATCAACATTGTTTTCGTTGTTTTCGAGTAAGGTGAATGATAATCAGTATCATTTGTTGCTTAATTACCATATGCAAGCTTCGAGTGGGGATTTTACACTAAAATGTGCTTTATCTTTTCTATGACTGGATTTATATCAGCACTTCTAACTTCAAGAGGACGGTAATATCATTGACTATGACACGTCTATGATCTTTATGTTATGATCGTTCATTTGTAAGCAGATATCAAAAGAAAAAATTGCTCCGATTATATAATTAACTATCCCTACCTCTTTACCCACAAGTATCATACAAGCTACGAAATGAGGTATCTCGTCTTTAGAACTGTCATCTGCATCTATACAGTAACACATAGTCAATGCATGTGTTTGACGGATAAAAAAGTACTATATATCTTTCACCGGGAATGCGTTTCTTCTGCTGTCTATTAACTCAATTATCATAGCCACAGTCCATTCATTTCTTCGCACTAGAATGCTTGCATTCAGTCATCCTACCCTGTAAATAAAAGTGGTTTATACGTTAAAAAATATGCAGATATTCCTGAGTAGCGTATAAGAACAGAACTATGACACCGTCGTCCTCATTCCCTCTACACCAACTCCCAGTCATTCGATCTGTTATAGCGATACTCTTTCTCACAGTACTCATAAACTATGGACACTTCTCGAGGCAGAGGATATCCCTTGCATAGGGGCTCTACACATGAACCTCGTTCTCGTAGAGCCACAACTGAGGAACCTGACGTCTTCGCTCCGGATAAACCTGCCATCGTTGATCAAAGGATCATGGATATTGGGCGAGGACATGGAAGCTTAGTCTCGATGATGAGAAGCTTGTCAGTGCGCTCAGAGTCAGACTCTCCGAGATACGGTCTCGATAGGCCGGATATGGAACTAAAGGAAGTCGAATAGTTGTCCGAACTAATCTACTCGAGGTCAAAATACCACGGCAGCTACTATTGTACGATTACACAATTACATTTGAGCCAAAGCTGAGAAGCGGCAACCATGATCTATCGAAGCGCTTGCTTGAAGAGTTTGATAACTCAAGTCGTGTTCAGAAACTCCGCAAGCAAGTGAAATTCGTTCACGATGGAGCTTCTCGTCTCGTCTCGATGAAGAAGTTCGATGATTTCAATGTGATGGCTGTTGTTCTTGTAGACATTGACGAAACCAGAGCTAAAAGAGAAGATTTAAGATACACGTTAGACTTGGAAAGCGTTCAGAATCAAAGTCTGATAAGGGTGAGACGAACGTTTCTGACGGTAAGCTCGAAGTAGCCGACCTGTTTAAGTGAGATTCTTCGTAGTTTTAATCTAATAATAGCACTATGATTGATCAACGTGTTTTTACTCCTTTTATAGATATCTAAGTGGAGAGAAACCCAACTTCAATCCGCAACGAATCATCTCGGCTTTGAACTTGATTTTACACTACTCCAGCAAAGGACAAACAATACGCAACAAGAATTCTTTCTACTTTCCTTCAAGTCTGCTCGTCCCCCTGAGCAGCCAGTCAGACCATTTAAAGGAGCTGAGCTTCTCAAAGGTTTCCATTCTACTATCATTCCGGTGGAAAGATCACTAATGGTCAACGTTAATCCATGCATGAGTGCGTTTTACGTCGCAGAGACGACGCTGAGTGATGCTTTACTCGCATATCGGAGTGAATGCAATGGACCATATATTCCCCGTAAATTCTATGAGAGACTCCGTGTTGTGACCACACATCTCGGATACACTAAACACTCTTATGTCAAGGAGCTTGGTCCGAATTCTTCTGAGAACACTGAGATTACTGATGAGCGTGGAAGAAGAGTGACCGTAAAGTTATACTTTGAAGAAAGTAAGTTTCTACTTCTCAGACTTTCAACTTAGTTATTAAAATCCGGCAATTTCATATCAGAGTATAGCAAGGTTTTGAAGCATCCTGACCTACCAGTTGCAAACATTGGGGGACCCAAAAGAGACATTTTTGTTCCGCCGGAGTTTTGCACCATTCACCGTGATCAAGCGTATTCAAATGCTCTTTCCCCTCGCCAGGCTGCTGATATGGCCCGCTATTGGAGAAATCACCCCGTAGTTTAGCAGAAATGATATGCGGCCAAGGTATCCAGACTCTTGGATTGAAAGGGTCTGATTCTCTACTATCTTCCTTTGAAATGCGCTGCGCAAGCGAAATGTCGGTTGTTCCAGCTCGAATTCTGGAGTCACCCAGAGTTCTCTACCGAGAAGGTACCATAGCACCTACTGTAAGGAATGGTACTTGGAGTTCTCTCGGGACGAAATTTGCTGTCCCAGCAGAACTTGGAAGAATCGCAGTTCTTGTGCTCTATGAAGAAGATAAAACTGACTTCAATAGATTGATCAATACTTTTTCGAAGTATGCCTGGAATTTGGTATGAAGATCTCAGAAACCCCCAAGCCTCCTGTGTTTATTAAACTGTCCCACGATCACACCAAGGTACTGGTGACGTTCGAGATATAATGTCCGAAGAGGCCTGGGTATCCGTCCGAAACTGACGCTTGTATTCCTACCGAAAAAGGATGATGATATATACTCAGGAATAAGGCGCATATTTGATTTAGAACTTGGGCTCCAGTCTATTTTTCTGAGGACATCAAAGGCTCAATTACATCAGTCGCATTATTTCAAAAATGTCACAATGAAACTCAATGCCAAGTTGGGTGGTATAAGCCACAGACTTCACTCCGATTCCAAAAGATGGTTAGGTAACACTATGCTTGTTGGGATGTGTTTGTTGCATCCCGGAGCGGACGAGATTAAAGGGACACCATCGATTTCTTCTATGACAGCTTCATGTGACTCCGAATTCATGCTTTATCCCATGAATATCTCATTCCAGAAAAGTGGAGAATCGGTGAGATACCTTTCTTCCTTTGTTCCCCTTTGAGCCTATGTTTTTGTTTCGTCTGACAGATGTTATCCAAACAGGGATTGCGGATATCAAGTCTATGCTCATTCAACGACTCAAGGTGTACCATAGACAAAACGGTGGCAGATTCCCAAAGCGTATTATATTTTTCCGAGTTGGAAGTCACGATGGGACGGGGAAATTCGTCCTAAAGAATGAAGTACCTGCAATCGAAGAGGCCTTTGAGAACATGCCAGGGGAAAGACCTAAAATAACAATTGTGCTTTGTGGAAGGACTCGGCACAGGCGATTCTTTGCCACTTCCCTGCTGATGCAGATTTGAGCTCCAATCTTAAAGCTGGGACCGTCGTTGACCAAGGGGTTGGAAACGTACATGCATTTGATTTCTTCCTTCAAGCACATGCTGCCCCTGTCTCAAAGTCAGACAAGAGTTCGCTCGTACGGTCGGCGCGATACACTGTTATCCATGACGAGAACAATTTTTCCGCTGATGACCTGCAACAAGGTTTCAACGACATGAGCTACTTATGGGCTCGTGCTACACAAAGCGTCAGCTTGATCCCACCAGCATACTGGGCGATACACGCCTGTCGCCGAGGAAGGGTCTATCTACACGGTATATGCAACAGATTTAAAGGTGGTAAGGAGGTAGAAATGACCAGTTCTGAGGTCACTAGGAAGGTCGAAAGAATGTGGGGTTCCGGCATTCATCGCAATTTAGAAAATACCATGTTCTACGTCTAATCTATGCAGCATCTAGGTACAAATAGATTACCGACAGATAGTACTTTTAAATGAATTCGTCGTAAATTGTCTTAACACTCAGAATTAATACAAATAGTCAATTTGTCTGCTTCAGCTCCGTCGTAATCCGTTGTCAGAGGAATTGCATATCTTGTACTTAGAATATCATTGATTATATCACCGACTAAGCACCTGTTAGTGTTAGCAATCAGTATTAGATTTCAACGGTCATAAATTTAGTTCTATCTGAAATATCACGCCAAATTTGAAACTATAGATATTTCGTTATTATTACTGTTAGTAATACATTCATTTTTTTTAACTATATTGTTCATACAAATCAGATGGTACGTCCCGTTAATCTTGTTCGGAGTATCACGAGGCGATTAAAGTCTGTAAGTATTAGTAGGTAAGAAATGGCGGCATAAATACCAATCGGGATGATAACATATTAGCTAGAAGAACAAACTCACTGCAGATGGTGTAAGTTGTAATTCCCGAAGAGTTTTCGAGAAATCTTCGCGCGAGAATTGTATTCTGAAAGGGAGAGAGGGGGTTAGTATTCACAACAAAGAATATCAAAGAGAAAGAGCTTGGCATACCTTGGCCACTGACTAGAAAAGCTTACAGTATTAACATCGATATTTGGCGCTTGAGTAGCCAGATATTCAGCAAGGTCGCTCAATGCTAGCATACACAAGAACAACAGGTTGAACTTTTCGGCTCAAAAGGTAGTTTCTCTAGAGAACTCACTTGACTCGCTATCCATAACAGTCTGAAAGGGTTTGCCTCCACTGGCTAATCGTATTTGTATTCTTGTATCCTTGTTGTCACTTCCTGCTGTCTTTCCGGTACCTGGGCTGGTAACAGGTGGAGGGGCAGGTGTGGCTAAACCATGGGAAGTTATTAAATGATGCTGGCCACCTAATTACTAAGTCGAACAAGCATTACCTTCTACGGTTTCTCCTTGTCTGAGTCTCTTTTCTCGTTCCGCACGCTCACGACGTTCCTCCTTATCTTGCTCAATCCTACGTTTAATTTCTGCGCGTGCTTTCCTATCCTCTTCCTTCTCTCGACGAGCTTGCTCGGCCATTTTAATGGCCTCTTTTGCTTTGAGAGCCTCACGGGCATCACTTGCTTCTCTGTCAGCCTTGCGCCGAATTGAGGCGTTCGCCTGAGCCTCTTCAGCGTCCTGTGTGTTTTTCTGTGCACGTTTTTCAGCAAGCTTGGCTCGTAGCTCGGCGATTTTCTGGATTTTCTCTTTCTCGGTCAGGGGTTTGATCTGTCAATACATTATATGACCTCTAGTATTCAAGTCGGACAACAGATTTGGGAAACATACCTCTTCTGTGGATTCCTCAAACTGATCGTGTCCACTCATATCGGCATGGAAACTGGCAATCGCTTGCTCTTTGAATAATTTACCACATTGTGAACATTTAATGCTCTTTGCTTCTGCAATTCCCGTGACAGGATTGACCGAACCCTCTCCAACGGGAAGCTTTCGAATAACTGGCTTAATAACGTCCAGATCTTCTTCATCCATTTGATCCTCATCTATCTGCGTGTCCGAAGTGGTCGAAGCTGTCGAAGTACTTGCTTGGGCAGTAGGATCCGGAATAGGGTCGTCTGAGTGGGCAAACAAGAAGTCCAAAGCAGGTTGTAAACCGGCATTTCCTGTAGAGCGTAACGCCCAGTCGACACGGGCTGCTTCAAAGCCCATACCTAGCAAAGTATCTTTATCCCCAGCCATGATAGATTATAGGTAATTTGGTTGACTGTGTGTGTATGTATGTATGTATATGTGTATATATGCGTTCAAGAATAAGGTGTGTGGTCGTACTTGCCTAGTGACGCGTCTTCGACATGTACTGAGCGTCTGTACTACACGTGCTCACAAGAAGATGGAAGGATAAATATATCAATTTCCGTGCCGTCGTTGCTACTCGCCAACCAACTCGTGCGCAAGCAGAATCGTGCACAGCTCGTTATGTTTTCTACACCGACAACGAAGCGTTCAAGAGGAAATGGAAGAGATTCCCAAGACTCGTCTCAATCTTCATCAACATCCCCATCACTCACTCAGACCACAAAAGTGATACGGCTCGCGACTGATAATACGAATAATAACGGACCATTTCCGTCTCTACTATGTACTCTTCCCCAACTTGTCACCCTCCTCATAATACCCCATCAGCGCTTGCAAACTCGCAAGAGCTTGAGTTACATTATGCTAAATACCATGCTCATGTATGCGAAGAAAGGGGCTGCTCAGCTGTTTTTCCTGACGCGCGACTATTGGAGTTGCACCAAACCGAATGTCACGATCCCCTAGCCTTAATAAGGAAAGAGCGAGGTGAAAAAATTGTATTGTCCATTTCTAGCTTTATCTTACAACACATCGTCCAATAACAAATTCAATATACAGTTTGCTTGTCATATTGAAACCTGTCCAAAACTATTCTCTACTCCTAAGACCCGCAGACTGCATCTCATTCAAACACACGGTTATCCAAAAGAGTACTTTTTTGCTGTCACAAATAAGGGAGTAGGTGGACTATTGAAGAAATGGGGTGAAGGCGCAAGCTTGATCAGAGGCTCCTGGAAGTCTAGAGAGTCCCGTAATAGTAATGATAAGATGGACATTGAAAATGGCGAGGAAAATGATTCAGATGACGAAGAGGAGGGTGAAGAAGAAGCTGATATATCGAATGTATCAAATGAATTAGAGAAAATTTCGACATCACGTATTGAACCTCGCTCAGGGGCAAGGAACGTTAATGGAGGCAATTCCATTGATGAGTTAGCTGACTCCCTTGAAGCCCTGTCACTAATCCCTCCTAGTATTCGTTTTGGCCGCGGTGCAAAAAGCGGAAAAGTTGTGCGCGAGTCACGAGCTCGAAACGCTAATGGACGTTCAAGGTGACTTTACTATTAATTTGACGATGATAATTTTTCTGATAATCTTTTCTGTGATTTGGCAGCCATTCCAGAAAGGAGTCTACTGATGCATCTGAGGATGGCAACATAAGTATCAATATTGACGCAGCCCTTGAAGCCCTCAAGTCTGATCATAGTCTTGCTGCTAAAACGTCCCCAGTCACCGCAAACGCGAAAATTGCTCTTGGAAATGGAAGAGGGAGAGGTGGAAGAGGGCGCGGCCGTGCGAGAGGAAGAATATTCTCGACTCGTGGTAGAGGTTGACCTTGTAACCTTCCTAGGCTAGTAATGCGAGTCGGGATTGAGGTGACACATTCGATGATCTTCGGAGGTGTTGGGTATTTTCACGGATTAATAATATGCATCTTAGCTTTTGAGGTTGAGTACTTTTAGTGTATTTGTATCGCTATTTTTGTTTTACTGCTGATCACGCTTACTCTGCGTGCTTGTAATCGCATCCGTTATAAACCGGCTACAAATGTATTACTGATATAATGAGTATTTACCGAAAATGTGACGATTAGATTTGGGCCCATGAAGTTATTACGGAGGCAAAAGAGGTCCGCCGATCCGGACTGGAAAGGAAGATGGAAGCCACATGGTCAATACTGAGCCAAATATGCTACAAAACGTCCGCACAAATATATGATGCTCCGGTTATACTCGACCATTATCAGCGACTTAATCTAATCTTCTCTCTTCAGGCTCTATCTACCTCTGACGTATTCAAATCTAGAAATCCGACTTCTACCCTGTGCTAGCTGGCAGCGTGCTTTCGGAGATATTTTAGTGCTGATTCAGTTTTTCCTTTTACTATAAAAGCTCAGCATGGAGAGTGTTCTGGAGCTCATCAGGGAATTTGAGCCCTTCATGGCGCAAAAAATCTCTTTTCTGACTCAGGCTCTCTTGTCCAGTCTTGCATTCCGCAATGCATACGGTATATTCCTTAGTTGATATTCGTTTTTCTGTGAAATTCTCAAAGCTTCTTTTCGCTAATAGGTCAGGTCATCTCTGTTTCCTCTCAAGCTTCTCAAGTAATAAATGGCATTGGTGCAAGCGGTGCCTGGTGGCCTAATGATCTTGTCAATTTCCCAGAGAGTGTACAAGCTAATGCAGCTAAACTACTCTTCGACTCATCCCCATCTATGGCTGGGGGCGCTGGCCTGACCTCCTACCGTTACAATGTCGGAGGGGTGGTGTTTTCGTTGGAAACCCAACGTAAGTAACCCAAATGCTCCCGGTAATTTTGTTCAGCCACGCTTAGCTATGACAACGAATTAGACGTGCTCCAGAGACCTTCTATGTATCGCCTGGAGTATATAACTGGTCCGCTGATGCTGCCGGAGTATACTTTCTCAAGCAAGCGGCGGCCTACAACGTACCAATCCTGACCGCATTCGTCAATTCTGCTCCTCCAGCATTTACAAGCAATAATCGTAGCTGCGGAGGGACTATAGTTGACGATCAAATTCCTGCTTATGCGCAGTACCTTGCTGACGTGATATCCCATTTTAAGGAAGAAGGGGTTATATTCACACATGTTTCCCCTATGAATGAACCCGATAGTGTACGTATAAAATTGGAACTTGATTTTTTTTAATTGAATAAGAGCCCTGAATTGAACGAACCTCTTTTTTTGCAGGGGTTCAATAGTGATAATGTAACTCCTTGCGGACAAGAAGGAATGATCGTAACACCAGAACAGAGAGCTACAGTTGTCAACGCGCTGCGCTCGGCTCTCGATGCAGCTGGACTCACTTCCGTTGGCATCATGGCAGATGAATCGAGTAATACAGGCAATTTTATCAATGAAGCTCCTACTTGGTTAGCGGATGCAGCAGATAGTTTGGCAGCCGTAGCGCATCACCAATACGGGTTTGCGGATGATGCCACTGACAAGCAAATGGGAGAGGTCGGCCGGAATCTATCTGGAAAGGAAACTTGGTTCACAGAGATTTGTTGCTTTGGAGCTGCTGATCGTACTCAGGCAGCCAATCCAGCCGCAGCTCTAACGTATATGGAAGAATTTGAGTGAGTCTGGAAGTGCCTTCTATCTGTGAACTGTCAGTTAATACTAGTTCTAGCCCAACAATTGTAGGAGGGTTACAGCTGGGACAGCTCATTCATCAAAGCTTTACCCAGGCGTGAGTATACACGTACCTATATATTATTGGATCAAACAATTCTGATGAGTAAATGATAGTCTGGACGCTCATTTCGATTTCTGGACGGCTTTGTCTGGGGGAATGGGCTGTACACCACGAGGAAACCAGGAGTGTCAGACCCAAGTAAACACCGTAGGATGGAACGATGGGCTCGTAAGCTTGCATTAGCTTCTGACCTCCTTTTATCGGATAATCTAATCTTGAGATTTTTCCTTCTGTATCAATAGATTTATTATGACGGCGATTTTTCTACCACCGGCGACTTTACGTTCTACATGACAAAGCGATTCTACGTTCTTAAGCATTTTTCAAGGTTTGTTTGGGTAGGTGCAACTCGGTATGATGTGAGTGGACTACCGGACGGAGTTCTCGGGCTTGTCTTTAAGGCTACTAGCCCACAAGATACTGAGCTCGGAGAAGCAAGTACTTCCCTCATATTAATGAACTTGGGGACAACGACACAAAATCTTGACTTCTCAGGGGCAGGACTTGGAACTCCTATTGGTGGTATAGAAACATCCGCGACACTCGATTGGCAAGAAGGGTCCGTTGGAAACTCTGTCCTCATCCCTGGTCTGAGTATCATCACCCTCCTTTTCGAGTGAAGAATCGAGCACAGTTTTTTTTTTTCCCTTCTATTCTCAAAAAGGGTTCTAGTTGAATAAAAATTTGTATTCTATTCCTGTGCAAGAAGATCAAGGTTTCAAATGAGTTGACCCATGTTAGTGTAATTAATGAATGATATGATGACATCAATGAATAAGTACATGACGCGTTAGTAATTATGTCTGTATACAAAACTGAAGTTCATTAGGAAAGAAGGTGCACAACACCCTCAAAGACACCAAAAGTTGCCATATTGACGGGGACTGCCCTGTTAATTCATAATACACGTTAGAGTCATTGGGAAAGGACAGCAACATGTCGATTTACCTTATTAAAGTAGGTGCAAGACCCCGGAAGAAAACGCTTAATCCCTCAGCGCGATATGAATTAATAATAGTTGAAATTGTAGTTCGATATGGAGAGCTTCGGTCATGACGATCGACACTCTGTACCCTTGTCTTGATTACGTCGAAGGCGAATGTCGGTAGCCAGCCATTTATACCAGCAAGAGCTCCTGCAAGAAGTAAGACAGACCATGAAAGATGCCCTGCCTCATTCTCAACCTCCGACAAAAGAGAGGAGTGATCTACGGTATGCGTTTCAGTATAAGAAGCAGTATTCTGCTTCCGGGTGAAGTATCGACAAGTTCCTTCGTACTGACATATGGCAAATTATAATAACAGTATAATCGAGGAGAAAGAGCGGAGTACATACGGTAGCGAAGTATGCCCCAAATCCGAGATCTCGGAGTCCAGTTGGAATAAGCCCCCGGTACAAACCACGTATCCCAGCCTTGCGAAAGATACTAAAGGCAACTTCCCTGGTGGACGATTGCCGATCAACTATATTTTGCTGACGGATCTTGATCAACTCGATTGGTGTCGTTATAAACCTGAGAATCAAGTAAGACATGGCTTTTATCCAGCCAGAGAATGAGAAAGGCACTCACGATGCAGTCAGTCCACTTCCAAATCCTGCGAGTCCTATCTGAGCCAAAGTTGGTTCAGCGTCCGGATGATCTAACTGCATACGCATGAAGAAACGGTAGCTTGCAAATACAAGACCATTAAGAGGAGCGCATGATACCTAGAAGACTCAGGATAAGTCCGATATGCTACACAGAAGCAAACTCCAAGAGCAGTACCACACACCATGGGAGAAGCAATGCCTTTATACAACCCCCTGAACCTTTCCTCACGGATTATAGTTGAGAAAACATGCATTGTTGATCTATATCTGGCTCTCGTGCTAGGATTTTGCAGCCTAACTTTCACTGTAAGAGGTTTACATTCGTTTACAAGGTCTATTACTGGATATCGTTGGCGCCACTAACCGGTGTCGAATGGATGCGCTATAGTAAGCCCTGCGATACCTATTGGATATTGAGTTGCATTAGAATTCCCTCAAGAGCTTCAATCTACATACCTGCTATTGTTCCGGCCATGAAATCCACAGTGGGGTCAATGTCCTCTGGGTTTGTGTTGTTGGCGTCAGAATTTGGATTCGGCGTATATAGATGAGAAAGAAAAGTTATTTCCTCACTTTTCACCTTTGGGTTCGCATCTCCTTGGTCAACTTCATTCATCATCGCGTGTATATTGATAGACCAAAAAACGATGTTTTGTTTAAATAAGATAACGACATGGAGGTCTAATTCTGAATCGCCACTAATACTTGTAACAGTATCTGTCACAAATTGTAAGCCACGAGATCGCGTCGTTTTACCTCCTGCCGTAAATGCGGAGTTATTCCACTTCCACGCTTTTCTCTACTCAAGATATACACATGATTTGGGATCCTCAACCCTGTTTTTAGTATTCTATTGCCGTTAGAGACGGAAGCAGATGAAATGTACAGCGAGGAGATTGGAAGTCACTTTGATGATAGCAGCCGCTGCTAAAGGAAAAAACCTATGTTTTCACTTACCCGACGGACCGTACTATGATAATGATGAGTATAAGACTGTTGAATAATCAATCAGTTCAAGGAAATGGTGGTAAATTCCAGTGCAGATAGGAAATAAAAAATTACCGGCTCAAAACACGTACCTCAGTGTCCAGAACTTCCGTTAACATGATAGACGACACTATTCAGGTCTGCATAATACCGTATATCCACTCATTGCGATGATGTCGCCAACCATTCATTCTTCCGAGCGCCTTGCTTTTTGGTTGGATTTATCAATCCTGTTGTTGTATAATATAATATATACAGGTCGGACAGCATGTTTCCGAGACGTAGTGATGATGGTCATGGGCGGTTTCGTATTCAAATTGCATATCCTTTCTAACGCTTGAAGATTACAATTATATCAGATTCGCAATATCAATAAGACCTAATATATACAATTTTTTGATGTCTAACAGTCTATCTTGCAGATTCAAGTCACAGATATATATACCAGACATCTGAAGATTTCTGCTAACTCAACCCGAAATTTGTCTGCGTGACACGCCATATCGGTGATAGGGCATTTTGGAGTGTTCTAGGATTTATTAGAATGTATGATTATTATTAGTTAGAGATCCACTGAAATTCAATTCGGTGGATGCTTTTTCAGGACCACCGGCAATTTTCCATGCATGACGGTGGGAGTAGATGTTGAGTAATTCTGAAGGAAATTCAGAGTTGAGACAGACAACAACTACTACATGTACATGATGTAGTATCATACCTAGATGCACAGCTTGGTAATTAACTTTATCTCAAGGTTGAAACGGTTTTCACTCTTTCTCTTTACTTTTATAGGACACAAATCTCCAGGTCAAATTTCCACTTCTTGGATACGCTTTGATAGTATACTTTTTGACATGATAGACAAAAAACTTCATCACCCCTTTCTATTGTTTGTTATACCCTGCTTACATCACTAACGGAATGAATAGAATTCTAGGGATCAATAACAGATCTTTGGCTTGGCATAGCTTCTTACTTGCGGAAGTCAAAACGGCTTCCGTATAATGTGTTCTTGCAAACAAACTTACCGACCCCTATCGAATGTACCACTTGAAATCCCCGAAATTCTATTGGGCTACGAAGGGCATGCACAACTTTTCTTGGATAAGATTTGGTCATCGGTCCCGGCGAGCTGCGCGAGCTTATTTTTAAAAAAATCAGACATCTGTTCTCCTTCGCCTACTCTCAATACTAGCGAACTATTAAATTTGGATAACAATGAGTATACTACGATCACAACGTCATGGGATAGGATCTCGGTTGAAAGATCGATATAATATGTCTACTCTGATTTGTTCGCTATCTCAATAACCCTCACAATAGTTTTTATCATCCATCCACTCATTCGCAGCTTTCGGGCCCGCAGCACTTCTAGCCTGTACATGATAACTGTAAGCGCAGTGATAGATCCAGAACATATGTCACTGTTTTAAGCAGAGGTCATGCAAGTACAAAAGGGCTATTAAAGCTCGTTTTGAGGTTCTCAAATTTACCTGCTTTCTAGAAACACTACTGTCTACCATGGCTAAAACAATACTATCTCTTGTAGCCATTGCTATTGCCGCTCTGGCAGGTGTTACCCTAGCTCATCCTCACCCACATGAGTTGTCTGAAGTTGAACTCGCAAAGCGCGCTGAGTTTGAGGCTATCACTTATCGTGGTCTCTCCGCGTGTCGTAATAAGCACCGGGCTCGTGGGCTTACTTCACGATCTGCTGCCCGCAGACAGGCATTTGCAGAGCAAGCTCGACGGGACTTGGGTCTTAATTCTGCTGCTCGCTTTCTTGGGAGACGTGATTTAGAAACTGTTCTTGCAACCAACCATGAGCAGAATGATACCGACTATACAACTGATTCAAATCCCTTCGAGGGGAATAGCACTTGTATTCTTCAACCCGAGATTGAAGAAGGACCTTACTGTATGGATTTTACTCCTTGTCTACAACATGGTCATCCGAACTGATCTCCTTCCTAGATGTTGAAGGAGAATACATTCGCTCAAATATTTCTGAGGGACAACCTGGTGTCCCCCTTTACTTCGATGTTGAATTTATCGATGTCGATACCTGTGAACCTGCCACTGGCATCTATATGGATGTTTGGCATGGTAAAGCTTGTTTTCAATGTTCCTGTGATCAGATCTGACCTCTTCTTGCCATAGCAAATGCTACAGGTGTTTATGCCGGAGTAATTGCCGAAGGAAACGGTGTTGGAGAATCTGATCCCTCAAACATTGTAAGCTGAAATCACCTCATTCTACATATGATTTCTTAAGCTAGATTCCCTTCAGAATAAAACCTTCCTTCGAGGTGTACAAGCTACGAATGATGAAGGATATGTTCAATTTATCAGTGTCTTCCCCGGTCACTACGATGGACGTACGACTCATATACATGTCATCGCACATCAAACAGACGGAACTGTCAACGAGAATGGGACTTATTCAACTGGGACCGCTATGCATGTCGGTCAATTCTTCTTTGACCAGAACTTGGTTTATGAAGTTGAGTCACTGGACCCGTATGTGACGAACACGATCAACATCACCGAGAATGCAGATGATAGATGTGTCCAAACAGCAGCTGCCACAATGGACCCTATGATGGATTACGTCCTTCTTGGCGATAGCCTTGAGGACGGATTATTCGCGTGGATCTCATTGGGGATTAACAAGACTGCAGTCTACACGCTCTCACCTGCTGCTAATCTCACTGCTGAAGGTGGTGTAGAGAACGACTCTTCATCTAGTGGTGATACTCCAAGTGGGTCTGGCATGCCTAGCGGGTCTATGAGTATGAGCGGGACACCAACTGATTCCTCTATTCCATCCGAGACTGCCTGAAGGATGTCTCTATGACGTACATTCACATGTAGTTTTCATTACCTTTTTTACGTATATGTATATGACTGCTTTTTACTTTTTCCGGATTATACAACTTGTCTACTTATTGATCAGTTACTCAATCTCATATCGGAGAGTGGATTATTTCTCGGCCCTTGAGCTATGATGACTTCTTCGGGTGTAAGATTAATCGGGAAGAGCCAAGCTCAAGTCCAGACCCAGAAAGTACGAGAAGAGGCAACGTGACTTTGGACGATCCCTCACAGAAATCCTGTGCATTATCTCATTATTTCCTTTCTTGGTAACCTGAGGGTCTCTATTTCCCCGGTTTTTATTTGAGTGCATGTGGTCTGGTCTGAGACGGGATACTAGCGCTACGGACAGAAAGCACCGTTATGGGATCAAAAAAGCCAAACGTCTATGACGGAAAACAAACTAGTGATCCGGAGTCGCACGACCTATGACGGCCTTTCTGCCATGCATCGGTGCAATATGGCCCGACTAGTGGTTCTAGGAAAGTATAAAAGTGAGGCTGGTATTGACTAGATGAGCATCAGTCGCCGGCCAAAACATCTCACTCAGTCACTTCCCCAGTCTACCTCACAAACTAAACTTTTGCCATCATGCAGTTCTTGACCGTCGTCTCTACTCTCCTTCTTGCTGGCTCTGCATTTGCTACCCGTGCAGGCTTTGACAACACATACGACAATTCTGGAGCGTCTATGTTGACCACTTCATGCTCAGATGGATCCAATGGTCTTGCGAGTCGTTTCCCGACATTCGGTTCCGTACCAAGCTTCCCAAACATTGGTGGCGCATCAGCTATCCCAGGTTGGAACTCTGCTGAATGCGGATCGTGCTGGCAACTTACCTACCAGAGTACTGGTGTAACTATTTTTGTGACTGCGATCGACCATGCCGACGACGGATTCAATCTCAGCCAAGAGGCTCTTGACACGCTTACTGGGGGAAGAGCGGTCGAAGCTGGAGCAGTTGATGTAACTGCAGTACAAGCCGATGCATCACAATGTGGACTGTGAAAAGTTTTGAGGTTATCATGGAAGCTATTAATTGAAAATGTGAGTGGATTGAAGGTTATGAATTATACATAATTTTGACTTGAGCCCTTTTCGCAGTTCGAATCAGGGTGCTTTCATTTTTTTTTCTGTCATGGACTCTTTCAAAGGACGTTTTTCATGGACATGTAAAAGTAGTGGCGTTCTGTACCCTTTTCTGTTGTCATTTACCATATATAAATAAATCATATTGCATGTAATTGAAATTCGCATTGTGCGTATGATTACTCGGAGGCTTCACAATTCAAACTCCGCATCAAATAAGGGAATGATGTGACCTGCTTATGCCGCACTAGCGCGATCATTGACCATCCCTCAGTTAGACAGGTCGACACCATCGACGTCGAGAATGTCCATGGATACTCTCCGTAAAATCTCGCACCCGGATGACCTTGCAGCTTCTATTTCAACTATGTCGGTCAGCGAGCCACCCGCAATAATCGATGCTGGTGACAAGGCCTCGACAATATACATGCCCATTGTCTCTCCACCAACACCCGCTCCATCCCCGAGACCTATCATTACCCCTGAAGCTACTGACATTGCCCACATCTCTCGTATGGAATTTGAATCTCTCAAAGTAGCAGGGTCAACTGTTCGTCAACAGTACCTTGCCGCGTTGCTTGCTGATTGTTCTCCAGCGGAACTTCTTTTCGTCTCAACAACAATTGCCCCCTTACTAAAACGCGATTTTCTGCGTGATTTGCCTATTGAGCTAAGTCTACATATTCTAGAGTATATAGACGATGCTCGCACCCTTGCGCGTGCGAGCAGAGTATCGCGTTTTTGGAATGTACTCATGAGAGACGAGTCCTCCTGGAAACGCATGTGTGACTTGTCAGGCTTTACCGACCGATTGTATCCGAACAGTATTCTCCCACCGCCGTCGATAGCTGATGAGTATACAATGGCTCATGAAGCTACACGCCCAGTATCTTTATCTGACGGGGTGGCACAAGCCATTATAACGGATTTACCACAAAGAAAATATGGGTTCTCTTACAGACGACAATTCATCTATTCTTATAAAACAATGACTAATTGGAGGAGGAAGGGGAGATTGTTGAACAAGCATAGACCACCATCTGCTACACCAGATGGTGGAGTTGTAACTTCAGTTGCTTTAGACCATGACTGGATTGTTGTTGGACTCGCGAGTTGCCGCATCCAGGTATTCTCCGCACGAACAGGTGTTCTGAGCCGCACGTTAGTGGGACATGAGTCTGGAGTATGGGCCGTCCATCTTGTCAGTGCAGGCGGTTGTTGGGCAGATCCTCCTATTGCTAGTCCTCACCACAAAGCAGCTGATTCGGATACTGTAGGGGCAAGTACGGATGTCGGTGCGGGTGTATGGCTGAGCGAAGTTGCAAGTAAGTTTGGCGATCAAGAAGGGTATACCTTCGGTGATATGGAATTTCACATTCCTGATTCTCTTCGTGTTGCAATTGGACTGGATAAACCTCGTTCTTCTAAACGTATGCCAGCACAGGCGAGACCAAGTGATATTTGTGGATCTTCAGAAGGTTGGGGAAATGCGAATGCGCTCGTAGTGAGTGGTGGTTGTGATAAACAACTACGTGTCTGGGACGTCAAGAGTGGATATTGTATCTACGTGCTCGAAGGTCATACCTCTACTATTCGATGCCTCCGTGTTCTTCATAACCGACCTATTGCTGTAAGCGGTTCTCGTGATGCAACCTTGCGAGTCTGGGATGTACAACGGGGGAAACTGCTAAGAACTCTTACCGGACATGAGGAGAGCGTGCGCTGTCTGGATGTTTACGGAAATCAAGTTGTCAGTGGTAGTTATGACGCTAATTGCAGGGTAAGTTTACGTCTATACATTTTGGCGGCTTAGTAACTGTTTGTTTGTAGTTGTGGAATATCGACACTGGGGAATGCATTCATGTTCTTCGGGGTCATCTTCACCAAATTTACTCTGTTGCCTATGATGGTGTTCATATCGCTTCGGGTGGACTTGATACAACAGTCCGTGTATGGAATCCAATTGATGGGTTTGTATCATAAACAAAACTGTAGCTAAGATAAATATTTACTCACTCATATTATACTCTTAGGCAATGCATCGCTCTTCTTCAGGGTCATACTGCCCTCGTTTGTCAATTACAACTAACGGGATCTGTACTCGCCACAGGAGGATCGGATGGCAGAGTTATTACATTCCAGCTACCCAAGCAGGCCTCAGGTCAGAAAACAGGGTCGTCCCACCAAATGAGTGCCTTACGGCGTATCGCTGCACATGATTCAAGTGTTACCGCACTACAATTGGACGAGCATTGGCTCGTTACAGGCGGGAATGACGGACGTGTTCGACTTTACGATGCACGTACTGGTGAATTTGTACGAGATTTGACCAACCCGGCTGAGGCTGTGTGGAAAGTTGCGCATAAATTCGACAAGTGTGTGGTTATGTGTAAACGTGCCGGGAAGACGGTGATGGAGATCTGGAGTTTCCGTCCATCCGAGGAGGACGATTGAACTATAGAGCTGGCATCTTTCTAGTATAATCAGTATTCATTTTTTTTCGGCGTATCTAATTCTTGGGATAGGTTTCTGTAAATCTGTTTTTTTCTGTATCAATAACTTATTTCTTTCTTTATGACTACTATCGGATCTCTATCGAACATCTATCTGATGTACATGTACATACATATAATAAAATAGAGCTGTAGTTTTGCTCAAGACCTGGTTATTAACGTTTGTTTGTATTACATGTGTATCATAGTTCTCTTTGGTTATAATCCTGAAGCAAAGGACCTTTGGATACCTGCTAATTTCACGTTGCTTCTTTCTAGTTATTTATCATGTTTAGTTCTCATTTAGTATCTCCAGGTATGATAGCGCTTGAGAATAGGACATATGCCTAGCGGAGTAATTACACCGAATGAGTGCCCTTATTCGTTAACTTCGTAGGCTGTCTTCGTCCGTTTGCTTCGCATGCAGTGTATATCGTCATGGTCCGAGGCTGGATCCCCCTTAGGACTGGCCACCCCTTTAATATTGTCATTATGCTAACTAAGCTGTATTTAGCACGGTCCGCGAAAAAGGTGCAGCGTTCATATTGAAAAAAAGATGGTATGTTTTGATCCGCACGGGGTATGTTGTCCGATCTGGAACCATATGTTAGATTTTTGTGTGATGGCCCTCTCTGGTAGTTATACAATCGGTAGAAGGTCAGGATATGTCATCAATCTTTTGAAAGAATTTTTACTAGCTTGCTATGAGTTTCTAGTATTTATAGAGCCTAGGTTGGGTTGCTAGAATCAACTTGGTTCTTTGTACGCAACCTTAACTAGGTCTTTGTTTCACTACTAGGCTTAATCTCATCACCTAGTAACGTTCAAATTCGATAAGGTATCATGAAGTTTACGGTCATCATCTCTACTCTCTTCCTTACCAGTAGCGCTTTCGCAATCCATGCTACCTATGACACTGTATACGACAACCCGGACGGTTCTATGGAGACTGTCGCATGTTCAGGTGGTGTAGATGGTCTTGCAGACAAATACCCAACGTTCGGCGACTTACCATCATTCCCTTGCATCGGTGGATCATCTGCAATCTCGGGTTATAACTCACCATCTTGCGGATCGTCTTGCTGGAAACTAAGCTATCAGAATAACAGTATTGTGATGCTTGCGATTGATCACGCTGATGAAGGCTTCAATTTGAGCGAGGAGGGCATGAACGTACTCACTGATGGACAGGCTGTCGAGTTGGGTGCTATTGAGGTTGACTTTGAGCCAGTTGCAAATTCGCAGTGTGGAATTTAAAGGAGCATATTTACAGGTTAGTGCTTTAGTGTCCATACGCGCAGGATATTTCTTTCAAACTGATGCGTTTCAAACCAGATACCTTGATCATGATAATTCTATTTGGCAATGGGCTATTCTGATGATAAAAACTGATACGTTTTATTCCTCTCTATCTTTTTTATGCTTTCGAGGTCTTTTCCTTAGGTTTTGAGTCGATTAATTTCTACGTGATAGATGTGATGAGTTCTTGTTTGTATGCGTACACCGTAGCTTGGATAAGAGGATGGGTTATAATATTACGTAATCATTATGTTTTGATGTTAGTTTTGGATCGCCAAAGTGACAAAGTCAAAATACTCCATGCTCCTTACTTATGTGGCGTAGGTCCTTCGCCAATCAACATACGGATTTAACGCTTTACGACGTCTAATCTACATCCTTCCTGGCTTGGAAGGATCAGATTGATCAGTTAAAGGGCATAAGAGTTTGGAAGCCGACCCAAAAGATGGTCTAAGTAAAATGTCTCCATCAACTCGTTTTGTCTCCTCTTTCTTTGTACATAGGATATAAGTTTGTTCATAGATCTTTAGAAAGAAGCACAGGTTACCGCCCTCATGTATCCGCAGCATCCACAAGTATATATAAATATACTATCATGCAGGCACTAGCTTGACGATCAGCATGAGTGGTTACATAAGTTTAAACTTTTGTGGAGTGGGATGAAACATTTTAACATCGACCTCTAAAATTTGTTGACTTGTCAAATTCAAACTCACATGGCAATGTTGCCAAGAAACTGCGGGAGAAGGTGATTTTAAGGCCGATGTTACCTGATCGAAAGCTTTAAAACATGTTTTTATCAGTATATGACCTCATACTTTACAAGGGATACTAGCTGAGAGGATAGACTATCCGGAGCTCCTAACACTATGGTTTTGAAGTCTCTCTTGAAGAAACTTGGTGTACCATCTGACTAGCGACCTAGAGTAGAATATTTTTTTACTAAAGCACACCAAAAGGGCAAGAAGCAATGCTGATGGAACCAAACTCTGAGGTACTAGTGTCTTTTTATTGGCTGCGGAAAGCCCGGAATCGGCAAGAGTGGCTGTAATTGTTGCATTATGACTGGAGGATGAACAGGGGCTAACCTTGTTCTCTTGTTCATTCGGTAAGAAAAGCTGCGTAAAAAAGGACTTTAAGGAAAGGGAAAATTGGCTCATTATCTAGAATTGTTTGCGGTTGACGAACTATGGTATTACTTCCAAGACTTTTGCGGCTTCCGACATTGTATCGCAGTTTCCTTACTTCTCCTTAAAAAGCTTCCTCAAGCAGTTGCTACGAGTCGTCACAACCCCTCTTGAGCCATTTGACGTCTGTCCTTAGACATTGTCCTACCTATCACCATGGTTAAGGTTTCTGTATCTGCTCTTGTGGCTCTCTGCCTTGCAGGCTCTGCGGTCTCTCATTTCACTCCATCCAATCCAGCGGAGATTGCGAAGCGTGCCGAGTTCCAGGCTGTAGCTCGCCGTTCTCTTGCTAACTGTCAGAGCAAGCTTCGTGCTCGTGGTGGGGTACTTGAACGCTCTATGGCTCGTCGTGCTGCTTTTGCGGAGAGTGCACGGAGAGATTTAGGTCTCAAAACCGAAGCTCCCTATCTACGACGTAAACGAGACCTTGAAACTGTCGTCAATACTTCACACGCTTCCAATGAAACTGGTCTTACTACTGATTCCAATCCCTTCGACGGCAATAGTTCATGTGTTCTCGCACCCGAAGTTACACAAGGACCATACTGTATGCATCATTATCAGTGTAATATATTCCTTACTTCTAATCGATGATTTCAATCTTCTAGATGTTGATGGCGAATTGATCCGTCAGAACTTAACAGATGGGCAGGAAGGTGTTCCTTTGTACGCCGACATTGAGCTTATTGATGTAGACACCTGCGAGCCCGTATCTGGTATCTATATGGACTTTTGGCATGGTATGGTCTTTAGCGATGAATTGTTGTATCTTAATACTAATTCTTGTGCTTCAGCAAATGCGACTGGTGTCTACTCCGGTGTTGTCGCTAGTGGCAATGGTGTCGGTACTGAGGACTCCTCTAACATCGTAAGTCCAAATAAAGTAAAGTATTGTGACTCTGCATGGAACCGACGTATCTCCTTTGTCAGAACACTACGTTCTTGCGTGGTATCCAAATTACTTCGGATGAAGGTTATGCTCAGTTCATATCCATTTTCCCTGGCCACTACACTGGCCGAGCGACACATATCCATATCTTGGCTCACCAAACAGATGGCACCCTCAATGACAACGAAACTTACACTGGCAGTACTGTTTCACATGTCGGACAGGTTTTCTTCGATCAGGATCTCATCAGTACTGTTGAAGAGAACGACCCATACTCCACCAACACGCAAGAAACCACTACGAATGATGAGGACAGCATTCTAGAGGAAGAAGCGGACGATATTGACCCTTTTATGGAGTACGTCCTACTCGGTGATAGTGTAGAAGACGGTATCCTTGCATGGGCCTCTATCGGTATTAACACAAGTGCGAGTTACGACGTTACTCCTGCGGCCTACTGGTCCGAGGACGGTGGTTATGCTAATGCCGACAGTGCCTCCGGTATGGGAGGAGGTGGTGGTGGGGGAGCACCAAATGGGACCGAGGCTAGCGGATCAGCATCAAGTACTTCAGAGTCCGCTTCTGCATCCTCATCAGCATCGAGTGCTTCTCCGAACGACGTTTTCTCAGGTATGTAGATGCCTTCTATCTCGTAAATCATTGATTAGTTCTGAAACTCATCTTTCACTTCCTTTCTCCCCGCCCTTCTCCGTCTGCTTCTGGGCTTTCGTAGGAATGTACGCGTATCTTTGGTTACTTAACCTAGGAATCTTCTCTATAATCTACTTCCGTGCGCTTATTGTTTAATTTAGTGTATTTGTGTAAGAAACATGTACTGGTACATTTCTTTCATGTTTTAGCGCTATTGATCCACGCACTGTAGTTTATCCTACATGGTTTCTTTCTTATAAAGCAAGGTTATTTGTACTGAAATGTGAGAAGTGTGAGAGTACAATAAGCCCCAGACTCGGGTCTGTTTCCATCAATTTGATTGATGCAAAGTCTTTCCGGGCCCGAGAACTTCGACAACAGACTGATGAAACTACAAAGTGTTATTTCTTCTGATGTGCAGTGTATACATGCAACTCTTGTTTCTAAAAATAAGTTCATTGTATACTAATTAGTATACAACAATGTTAAACTAAGGATATAAATTTCAAGTCGCACTGCATCATGATCAACATCATTGTTCTCTTCTATTTGCGCAACATCAAGCCCAACTCGAGCAATTTGATCATACCATACTAGTATATAGAATATAGTTGAGTGGTGCCTATCCAGACTTTTGGGAATTCCCCAAGGACAATCCACCCTGCTGATACGCGCCCGTATAGTTAGTATAAGAACCCGATAATCAAATTCCCACTACTAAATATGGCCATATATGAGCTTCTAAAGGGAGTGAGCTCGGTATGCAGGTTCGATATCTCACTCGAAATTAGCCAACAACAAAAGTTGAACTCTAAAGTAGTTGACACGTTCGTTAATTTAGGCTGCATAGCTCATAATCGTTTAGGGCTGTGTATACATACAGTGATACACACACACACATATTTGTGTTGTATTGATATTAAAAGATCAAGTTTAATTTGTTTTTAATAGGTATTATAGGCTATTCTATTAACAGTGCTATAGGGAAGGAGAGCAATGGCTAAAGGAGTGAACGTTAAGAAGCGCTAGCGCTATAGGTTAGATAGTAACATATGAGGATGATGTGTTAGTGATTTTAGCCCATAGAAGTTCGTAAATGGTCAATGATCAATAGGAGTATTACTATTAAAGTAAGTAGAGTTGTAATCATAGATAAGAATGAAGAAAAGTCGTAGCATGCATGAGGAGGAAAATTACTGGTGAACAAAATACAGACACATCATGTAACAGATTTGAGATGAATTGGACATGGAAGGGAAGACGCACCCCTGCAGCCCGGCAGTGCACGATAGATAGTTCTGGATATGAAAGATGCAATGGATTATATGTAGCGAGGATATATGAGTGAAAAGAGGAAAAAATGCAATCTGAAAAGGAGTAAAAGAGTAAATGCAAGGAAATTATGATACGAAAACTTTTAGAGGGTCATTGGAGGAAGATAATCTTCATCAATAGGGACGATACAGTTGGACCGGAGGCAACGCCACATATTATTTGGATACAAGGCATATCTGTTCGTTATTCATTGTTCGGGGAAATAATCGCGTTGAGCAACGTGACCTTGAATTGCAGGGTCAATTGGACTCTGTGCAGGAAGGGGACTCGGCAGAACCAGTTCGGTGGGAGTTGAAAGAGCCTGTGCAAGTTTTGTTGCAAAACCCGGAGTAAGCATCACCTGCGGCGAGTTCCAAGCACCGGAATTGCGGGAAGCAATTCCTGCTGAGGTCGGGAACGAGCGACGGCCATCAGGACGACTAGGAAAAGTAACCATATTCACATGTACGGAATCCCTGTCAGACAAACAAGTACGACGGCGGAAGGCGATCGGGTTAGCTTCAGAGGGCGGTCTAACCGGACTTGCATTTTTAGTGAACGGTGGCAGGGCAGGAACCGCAGGCAGTGGCATATCTGGAGGTGGAGCACGACGGGAAGATCTGATTTAGGAAAGTTACGAAATAAGCACACATGCAAACTAACAAACTAAAGTTTATGATGGAAGTTGAGGATCAAACATACCTAAGCCCATCACCCACACTGTTACTTCGTACACGAGAAACTGCATCACTCTCTGAACGACGATGTCGGTTTCTAGCAGGAGACGGTGCGGTCCGAGCCCGAGGAGCGGGACTCTTTACTCCGATGTTCGCAAGCGGAGATTGTGAGGTAGTGACGCTAGAACGACGGCGACGAGTACGAGGTCGGGCGGGGCTAACTTGAGTATTTATGTGGATTTTTGGTGGTTGTACATGATCCTTTGAAAGAGCGAGCTGAGCAGCAGCAGATGCAGGAGTACTAGGAGTGGCGCTACAACTCAGGTTTGAAGAACCGGCGTCAACTTCGTATGGGAAAGAAGTGTGTATGCTTGAAAGACCGAGAGAAAAAAGAGCTGAGTAGCCTGTTTGAGATAGCATTTCGGATTGTCGACGACGGCGACGGTGAGAGATAGAGGAGGAGAGGAGCAAACGTACGATGATGAGAAGCTGTTACACCTACAAGTGTTTTTATAAATTGAGCGGCACGTGAGCGCGTGCAATAGGCAGCTAAAGGGACCCTGGTCGTCATGGGACTAGAGGGGAAATGGCACTGCCTTGTACTTTCATCTTACCTTATCTCCTCTAGCTCTCCATTGGATATCCACCTGTGGATGCTCCGAAATGAGCTTAACACCCGATCAGACTCCCCTATGATTCACACTAGCTCCATTTTCGACGATGAAAATCCACAACGTAGTGACTTCGATCATAGCTCAGTTAAAGTTGTCGTTCACTGTAGTGACAATTGTGGCCGTCTAGATTCTCATAAAACCATGCTGAAACATGTCTGGACATAAACTATGCCGATAAATTAGCCTATAATCCGACTTGCGCCCGATCTGGCGCTCAGTATAATGGTCTAGATGCGCGTGGCGGACTCGGGCTCTGTCACAGACTCGCTTCCAAGCGTTCTTAAATTCTTAAACCGAGGCAGAAATTGAATATAAACTTGAAAAAACTCGAAGGGAAGCTACCGATGGCAGATAGAACTGTTTCAATTGATCAACATAGACTATACATTACACTATACATGACATTTATTCGTCCACATCTCTCTTAGCACTTAGGGTGTATCGGCAATACGATAGACAATCTTTTCACCACTAACCTATAGGTGTATGTTCGAGTTGAATTCAATGTTGAAATTACACAGTAAGCTATCCAGATAAACTTACCTTGCCATTTCGCAGGAGATCAAAGCCATCATTGACACTTGCAAGCCCTTTTGGCATGATCCTAATCGGTCCAGGCTTGAGCATACCCTTAGCTAGAACTTTGTTCAGTAAATCTGATGCTTTTTTAGCAAATTCGAATTGGGCTGGGTCTGCAGATAACTTGAGTGGAATTTCCATATCCTAAATGTTTACGTAAGACCATGTCGAGAAATTATCTGACACATAAGCTGCTGAATTACCTTGCCCATTAACATATAACCCAAGACGAATTTGTTCTCGACGTCCTCCCTGAGTGAATCGTACAACAACGTGGTGCTTACGGTACCACCTTCATCACCCATACATTCCGCAACTTGAGCTGGAGTGGAACCTTCTGAAATTGTATCTACTGCATGCTTCAGTTTTCTTCCGTTAATTCTTTGATCTTGCGTGGTGTATCTGGGTCGGAGTGTGAGAGGGCAATGTCTGCTCCAAGCGATTTTACGAGCTCAAAATTGCGGGGCGAGGCCGTTGTGATGACCCTCAAGCCACCCAAATGAGCAAGTTGTATGACAAATTGACCTACAGAAGAAGATCCGCCCCAGACGAGAATGTCTGTACGTGGCTCGCCTGTGGCTGGAGAAAGGGGTGTAGGCAGAGATTGGACGTAATAGAGTGTCATGCAAGCAGTGAATGCCGCGACCGGTATCTGAGCGGCTTGTTCCAGTGTCCAGGAATCTGGGACTAGTACTGCTGTCGCTGGCGATGCGACTGTATATTCAGCTTGGGCACCATTTGGATAAGCACCTATGGGTAGATTTCTTTTTTAGTATAGATATAATAGCAAAAAGCTATTCTAATCAGGTCTTATTCGTACGTACCACCATGAACAAAGCCTGCTACACGTGCGCCTACTTTGCGATATGTTTCCGGCACATCTGAACCAAATTCTTCTATTATACCCGCATAGTCGCACCCTACTACGTTACCAGTTGTTACAAACCTCGTCACCGTCTTCCCTATACAATAAGAATATAAATTACGTTTTGAACTCCTCGGAACAGTATAAAAAATATACAATCGGTGGGGTTTGCAGCGGATGCGATAACCTTCACAAGTAATTCATCGGGTCCAGGTTTTGGGACGTCGATTTCCTTAACCTGTACTTTACCCTTCTCTCCGTAAGTTACGGCTGCTTTCATCTTGGAAGGAGCCATATTGTGATATATTCGAAGTTGATGTCGGTGGCTTAGATGTTGGGTATGCGCTTAATACTTATAGATAATAGAAATACTAGAAATGGCTGCCTAGTACTTATACACGCACGCTTTATCACCGATGTCAATCATCATGTCATGCATGCGTAAGATGATTTGTAACGAAACTTCACATGGAATTATGGATCTTATCAGTCTTATGCCTACGCCAATTCCATGCGTGCATCGTTCTGTGTGGATGAATGTATAAGAAATTTGAAAAAGCCCCGATCTTCCGTAATCATATAAAAATACTCAGAAGAAGATGGTCATGACGTCAATTTAACTCAATGTGGGAATTAGCTTCAGTGGCATATTTTCATTACAAAACTTTGAAACTTCAAACTACTGTTTTGTGTACAATGTCCAGTTATCAACTAAGAAATGTCCGAAAAATCCAACAAAAGGAAACAGAACATTTTACAATGAGTCTATATGAGAGACGTGATCAGTTAGTGAACACAATGTTGAATAATATATCCTTGAGGGGTTACACACCATATTTACAATCCACATTCGGATGCATCAACTTGTACTGCGTCAACATCAACTGCACCATCGAAGACGGCGTTTCCATCTGTCAGCGTGTCGAGAGCTTCTTGGCTGAGATTGAAGCCATCGCTGGTATGGTCGATAGCAGTCACAAGAATAGAAACACCCGTTGTCGAGAATGTTAGGCGCCAACAGCTACCGCATTCCGCTGAACCAAAGCCGGATATAGCAGAAGAACCCCCGATGTTAGGGAATGTGGGTAAAGACCCGAACGTCGGGAAACGAGATGCAAGACCGTTAGGCCCAGTTGAGCAGGATACTGTGTTCATGTCGCCTGAAGAGTTGTCGTAGGTGTTGTCGTACGAGGCACGTTCGGCAGCGCTGAATCCAGCGAGGAAAAGAGTGAAGAGGATTGACTTGAAGTACATGAGTGTTTAGTTGATTTAAAGAGCTGCTTTTGAGTTCTTGGAGTTCTCTCCCCTTCAAACTCTCTTGTTTTATACTTGATGTAAAGTTCGGTGTCTATAAATAGAATACGGCATAACAGCCCATCTGGGACCTCAGTAAGAGACTGTGGTCATGAGATGCTTCAGTAACAATGTGAGCGTTCATATCCGTTGATCCGAAGGTCCCAAAGATGCCCGAGATGATCAATTCCGCACGGTCATCAATGTAATTTTGGGGGCCTAGAAAGTCTGGCTTTCGGCATGAGTACATCCAGTTTGTCAAGTCGGAGAGAAACTCAAAGTAAAAGTTTCCAATAAGTCCGGCAACCAAGGAGAGAGTATAAAGCAGACAGTGCCCGTCGTGAGTACTAATTCTTCAATATAGCTCTACTATTCCCAGGAGAAATTTCAGGACCATCTTTGGATTTAAGGGAGGTTCCTTTCATTGATCCCATGCACAGTCACATATACACCGGTTGTTGGAACACTAGATAGCACATGTTCTGAGGTCCAAATGAGTTTCGTAGGTGGAGGATTTCGTCTGGCTACTTCTCTGAATTCAGTGAGCTTGGGTTGGCCAGGCTCAGATAGATACTAAGATAGGACAAAAACATGAAGAAGTAGACTTACAACGGCGAACCAAAAACGAGAAAGAAGAGATCACATGACGTTGGCCGAAATTGTATAGTTTCCATCAACAAGGTTAAATATTACATGTAAAGAACAGAGTCTCGATTTGTTAAGGGTTTTTTTTGAGAGGCATGTAATGGTACTTTGCGAAGTACATGATGTAATGTACATTGTACTTCTGCATGATTTTGTTGCATACTATATGATGGCTATAATAGAGATTTTGACGTGTCACAAATAAAGAGATGCGTATTATCATTTTCTTTATGGTCAGAAGGCTCCATGCCATGTACAATGCTGTAGAAGGGTGTTTTTTAAATTTATTTTATACCTCAAAGAGGCGTATCGACAAAGAAATCCATTGTGCGTAATTGGGATTCATCCATTAGAAGTTAGGGATTGATCGCGCATTATAGGATCATTACGTCACATGACTGAAAATACTCCGTGTAGCCGGCCGTCGCGACGCGCAAAAAGCTTGCCTTTAAACTCTGCCACAACTTCTCCAACACTAAGACAGACAAACAAGGGATACGTTGTCTACAGGTTAAGTAGGAGCTCCAGGACACCTATCGAACTCAAATTGGGTTTCATTCAAAGAAACGAAACGTATTTTGACGAACGATACGAGCATTCACGACAGCCATGGATTCGGACCTCATTAGTCTGGTGAATAAACTCCAGGATACATTCAGCAATCTTGGTGTGTATATCCATATAGAATACGAACTACTCAACTAATTATCTATGCATAAATCAATAGGCGGGGATCTGGATATGCCCCAAATTGCAGTGGTTTGTGTGGTTTTGCTGTCTTATATATTTACTCAAGTAACTGGTGGTTTCATCTAGATTGGTAGTCAATCCGCAGGAAAGTCGTCCGTATTAGAAACGTGAGCACCTCTACTATACTCTATTAACGGTAATACATACTGAATCCTAAAAGTATTGTTGGACGAGATTTCCTTCCCCGAGGATCTGGATTGTAACCCGAAGACCACTTGTACTCCAGTTGGTTCATGTTAACGAACCTGACTCACAAGGGAACACGGAATGGGGGGAATTTCTTCATGTTCAAAAACGCTTCACAGATTTCAATGATATCCGTAATGAAATCGAACAAGAGACGTTGAGAGTGGCAGGACAAAATAAGGGCATTAGCAAACTTCCAATTAGCTTGCGGATATATAGTCCGAACGTGCTTGACCTAACACTTGTAGATTTACCGGGGCTCACGAAGATTCCTGTTGGCGACCAGCCTTCCGATATCGAGAAGCAAATCCGTAATCTAGTTCAGGAATACATTGGGAAAGAAAATTGTGTTATTTTAGCGGTTTCTGCTGCTAACGTTGACCTTGCCAACTCCGAATCCCTGAAACTTGCTCGTCAGGTTGATCCTCAGGGAAGAAGGACGATCGGAGTTCTCACGAAGTTAGACTTAATGGACGCTGGAACTAATGCACTTGACATACTGACCGGACGAGTTTATCAATTAAAATTGGGCTTCATTGGTGTCGTTAACCGGTCTCAACAAGATATCAATACCGGGAAACCGATGTCCGATGCACTCGATAGTGAAATGGACTACTTTAAATCGCACCCAGCGTACCGTAATATCGCTCACAAATGCGGGACACGTTATCTTGCACGCACTCTCAATCAGGTTCTTATGAATCACATCCGCGATAAGCTACCTGATATGAAGGCGCGTCTGAATACACTGATGGGTCAAACTCAACAAGAACTAAACTCATTTGGTGATGCGGCTATGTTTGGCGACCAAAATGCCCAGGGGGCTTTGATTCTTCGTCTCATGACACAATTTGCACGCGACTTCGTCTCTAGTATCGAGGGAACATCTCCTGGAATTTCTACGAAGGAACTATGCGGCGGTGCTCGGATATACTATATCTTCAATGATGTTTTTGGCCATGCGCTGGATAGCATCGACTCAACATCTGGCCTTGATACTCAAGATATCCGTACCGCGATTCGTAATTCAACTGGTCCTAGGCCGAGTCTTTTCATTCCAGAGGTGGCTTTTGAACTTCTCGTAAAACCTCAGATCAAACTATTAGAACAACCTTCCTTGAGATGTGTTGAATTAGTATATGAAGAATTAGTACGAATCTGCCATAATTGCACAAGTATGGTATGTCATTGCACATATTATTCCTTGTGTTTATGCTTATACTTCATAGGAACTACAACGTTTTCCAAGATTGCACGCTCAAATAATCGATGTTGTCTCGGAGTTGTTACGAGAAAGATTAGGTCCAACTTCTGATTATACGCAGAGCCTGATCGACATCCAGGCTGCATACATCAATACGAACCACCCAGCATTTGTGCAAGGATCCGTCGCGGCTTCTAGGCAAGCCAGCAGCCCGGTGGCACAACGAAAAGCTCTGCCCCAGAGGGTACGTATGTTCATGATACTTCAAAGTCATGTATTCATTATTTGTGTAGCCGGCATCTACTGAGCCAATCAATGGTATCGTGCCTCCAGACGAGGAAGAGGATGAGGCTACCGAGGATGGTGCGACTACAGCCAATAGCACCCGATCGGTTTCTTCCACCATTAATGATAAAACCAGGATTTCCGCGTCTGCACCTACGTCAGGCCCTCCTTCTATTGCCACGGTTCGACGTTCTCATCGTGAACACCATCATTCTCATACGTCAAGACGATCTTCTTCGACTGCTCCTAACGGCAATGGTGCCTCTAACAATTCTGCTAAAGATACTTTCTTGAATTATTTCTTTGGTGGTCCGAATGGAACTTCTGATCCAGCCTTGTCGGCAGGTGCTAGCTTAGGGCTTTCTGCTGCCATGACTTCTGGTGTTACTCCCTCCGGTAGGGATACACAGCAGACACCGGCTCCTTCGGGGTTAATGGCGGGTAAACAGAACTCAGACGGTAGCAGTGCTGCCTTCGACATGAAAAGCTTAGGGAAGCATATTGAGGCGGTGAGTTCTCCTGGTCACTACGTTTTACGAAACCATTATAACAATGGTTCTCGTATACCTCAGATTCCGACCGAGAATTCTCCCCATTTATCCTTGCGAGAGGATATGGAAACAAACTTGATCCGGAATTTAATTGCTACGTACTTTAACATCGTCAGGCAAACGATTCAGGACTTAGTACCTAAAGCTGTGATGCACCTTTTAGTCAACCATTCTTCTCAACAGGTGCAGAATCGCCTTGTAGCTTCGCTGTATAAACCGGATTTATTCCAAGGTTTGCTTAATGAAGACGAGACGATCGTTGCCGAACGTGCCCGAGTGAAAGCTTTATTAGAAGCCTACAAAGACGCGTTCAAAACCCTGTCAGAAGTAAATCTTAAAGCATCATAAGGAGCTCAGAAGCTTGTAGAAATTATAATAAAGTCGCATATTTACCTAGCCTAATGTTTCTTATTGTTTTACATATTAACGAAAACTACTCTACGAATCACGGATAGCACATGAACTTTTTTTTCTCAATCCTATTGTTTCGATATCTTGTTTCATGATAGCTGACAGATGGCCTGTGTAACAATAGCATTTTTTAAAAGTGTTCGTTGTCTATGTACAGAAGAAAATGGCTACAAAGACATGAGCAAAAAGGTGTAATACTACTCGACAGAGTCCCAAAAAGTTTATAACGATGTGGTACAAAAACTATACGATGCTTAATCAAGAGAACTAGAGCTACGTGTAGATTTCTATAGAACGGTCTCCGCTCATCAGTTAGTGACACATTAGTGTGAATAACGCGTAAGAGTGAAAAGTCCGTACAATTAAATATGTAAATATCAGCCTATGAACTTTTGAAAAAATACCATTCACAAGCGCATTCTCGTTGCAGGAAAAGGAAAGAAATGTAATGAGGACGATCTGAATCCCTTGAACAAGAAAAGATAGAAGAGAAATATGTGAATCAATCTGAGGTTACAGATTCTGTTGCTGATTCAGACGACGACCCCATCTCTGAAAGTATGTCATCAGTGGAGATCGAAACATCTTGTTTGGCTGAAGAAGGTCCTGGTTGATTACTGTTCTTGAGGTTCACCCATTTTTGTGAGCATTGTACAGCTCCTTCGGTTGTAGTTGCCGCATCGACGAGCTTGTCAACTTCTTCATCAGTTGTAAGGCTATCCTCAGTATCAGCGTCTACACCGGATCCATCATAATCCGATGTTATCGGCGATGAATCGCTCGAGTCGGATGTAGCGGTAGGTGGAGGGGGGACCGAAGATGAGCTTGACGCCTCATTACTCGAGGGGGCCTTCTCACTCGACCGGCGCTCGCTACGGCTTTTTGAGCTACTCTTAGAAGTTTTATCTTTAACTTCTTTCTCCTTCGCAGCTTTTTCTTTTTCCGCCTTTTCTTTCTCCGCCTTTTCTTCCGCCTCCCTTTTTTCTCTGGCCTCTTTCTGTGAAGAAGACGGTTTTAATAATAATTAATACCAAAAAAAGAGAGAAAAACAAGTAATTAGTGATCTGATCATGGATAAGAGATACGAAACTTCTCACTTCCTCTTTCTCCTTCTTTAGTTTAGCTTTTTGTTCGCGTTCCTTATTTATCCTTTAAAAGTTGCAGTAACCTCAGTATGTGGCGTTTCGCGCATCATAGAAAATGGAAGAGCTTACCAGCCCGCAACTTCGTCAACACATTCCCGGGGACGTGTTTTATTCTTAAGGAGATAACCCTGAAGACTTGCCACCTGATAATTTTTTTCTACACTTTAGAGTAATCCCTACGGAAACGTGCGAGATTAGAACTTACACTCATTTCATCTTCGGGAATTTGCTCTGCAAAACGCTTCGCGAGCTCATTGAGTTCTTCCTCTTCAAGCAAGGGCACCCGATGTACGGACTTGCGCTTGCTTCCGGGTACGTTCTGCGTCCCTGCGTTCGCAGGCTTCTCACTTTCGGAGGAGCTCGCTGATGATTCGGCCTTGTCCTTCAGCGAGCGAGAAGGGAAGAAGCATTTAAAGATGCCTTCTGCCTGCCATTTTGTTGCATTCGTAAAGTTAACCCAAACATCCATTCTCCCGGGTCGGCTTAGAGCAGGGTCAAGACGTTCGATGTGATTAGTCGTAGCAAAAAGTAATCTAAGCATAACGTTAAGAAATCAGATAAAATCGCGATATATTGTACACATACCTGCCCTCCGCGGCAGCAACACCATCTAGTGCATTCAACAAGCCACTTAGACTGAGAGTTGATCCATCTGATGATTGATCCTTCTTTGAATCTTTATCTGATGAAAGAGAATCATCTGGAATTCCGGTGGATTTCTCGTCCCGTGAGACCGAACGAGTAAAGGCCGCATCTAGGTCTTCTAAAAGAAGAATACATCTGGAAAAATCATCTGAGTTCTCGAGTTCGGATCATAAAAATGTCACAAGAAGTTGCTGACCTCGAAGGCACTTGACCCATAAGAGTTGCAAGTGTATTGTCACTCATACTATGAATGTGATAGATGAGAATACAGTAGCTAAAAGAACATTTACGGAACGCATACCCCTTTCCTGAGAGACTGACTACGTAGATATCTAAACCTAGTTCTCCTGCCATTGAGTGAATGAGGGAAGTCTTCCCACTGTAGAAAGCACCTTAAGTTGAGCTCCTCGCCATTTGAACATCAGATATTCTTACCTCCCAGGGACACCATGGAGCAAGTATCCTCGGCGGAACGGGATACCTAGTAGAAAATAGAATAACCCATTAGCACAAAAATTGCAAAATCCCCGTATCGGGACTACTAACCCCGCTCCGCATACCACTCTTCGGAGCACAAGAAATCGCGGCAGTCAGCGATTAACATGTCCTTAACGCCTGGTTCGAGAACGATAGAACTCATCGGGCGCTTCTGGCGAGCGCCATTCCACCGCCAGCTGCCATACCTATTTTCCAAAGAGCGACGTTAACGGAATATGAAGTAAAACAAAGTTGATTTTATTATCAATCAATGGGGTTATTTCAAGGCACTCACGAGTCAGCCATGAAAATGTGGACGCGGTGTTCGGCATCTTTTTCATATTCGCGTTTCGCTTCTAGAACAAGCTTTTTGAGGATGCTATTATTCCGAGCGACGACACTGTGGACATAGTGTGGGTGTAAACCTAAAGCTCGAAGTTTAAGAAGAAAAATATACACGTACCTAACAGAAAGAACGGAGTAGGCACGGTATCCCGAACCCTTGGTAGTTCGTGTTATCTGCGATAGATGACATGTTATAAAATCACAGTAAAACGATAATTGGATTCAACAAACACGAAGCCAATGTCCACGGTAATAAATCGTATGAGTGGTGCCTATAGAACGCGCGTGGGTAAAAATAGTAACTTAGATACTTCGGCAAGACACCGCTATCAATACTCACCCACGCTAGGCATGAAAGAAACCTTTCTTTTTCGCTGGCCATGAACAAGCTCAGAATCATCATCCTCGTCTTCTTCTTCTTCCAAGTCACCAGTAGTCGTTTGCGTTATACTCGTCCTCCCAACGGAGCGCGTTGTGATCTCAAACTCTCGACTTTGACCCCATGCTGGTTGCTGCAAAAAAATCATTTCAAGCCACGTGAGTTTTACCATCCGAAGTATTCAACACCAAGAAGAAGTATAAAAAGCTCGACTATCCCAATTTGTACAAGTTTCAGACTCCGAAACTTGTCGAAGGTCGGCAGTGGCGGATCGGAGCCCGAAGGATAGATGGAAATGACATGACAAACCTTGGACAACCAATGCATGAGCCTGGATGAGTATTATAAGAGAGAGACAATGAGAACGCTGCGGGCGCAGAATAATATACGAAATACCAATCTACTTACCAGTCATAGGGGTAGTCTTCTTGACTGAAATGCGCAGTGAGAAAGAATGCTACAGCACACGGACGTCAGTCACATATACCATGACAAAGACTCCTCAATACGTGTAACACGGCACCGAATCATGTAGTTGGAAGGGAAAAGGGGATATTTTTACTGTCGCAGCCCGTGATGATGATACTCACAATCAATGAAACCGTTCCATGCTGTTTTTGATACACGTCTTGCTGTCTCTACAGTCCCTCCTATGACAACCCATTTCTATTACATTCACAATTATTGAGTACGCAAAAAGTAATGGATGGATACACATTAGTTGACATGAATTGTATTCGTGGCGTGTGCATATCTCTTACAAGGGTGTCTTGTATAGAATTAGAATTCATCCCCAGGGGAGATAGCACAGTTTTGAGCAGGTCCATGGTTACAATGCACTGGGGACACGGTACAGCGCCCAGAAACCGAAAGGTAGTGCGAGAAGGGAAAGAAAGAGTAGTGGGGTGAACACTTTATATGTAAATTGTCCGTACGCGAAGTATAAGAAGTCAAGCGAGAGACCTCGTGTCGGAGCTTCTAAGGAACGGGTACTAAACGGACCTGCGGCGAGTCAATCCGACAGAAAAGATCAGGTTGCAATGGGGGCAAGTCTGTTGCTTCTTTTATAATAACTATGAGCCTCTTAGTGATCATTTCTGGAAATGATAGCTAACCACAGCCTTCATACATTCCAAAAACGATTCTAGTTCAAATTGATTCGGGACCCTACAATTTCTGCTACTTTACGCTTAACGAGATCGAGATCCACTACTGTTATGTCATTAATCACGAGGAGATAAGTATAATAATAATAAGTACCATATAATTCCCATAAAATTTGCCACATCAATCCGAGTGGCACTTATACCGGTCAAGCTCTAAACCCCGTGGCGGACAAGCAAAATACTGTAATTCAACTTGCGCGATTGTCTTTCTTGCTGCAAAGAACAACTTAAGCGTGGTTTTCAAGTTATAGTATGTGGCAAGTGTCAATACACATATTAGCGACCTGTCGGGTCAGTCGGCTATGTGGCAACTAGCACTCCGCCAAAGACTATAAGGTCACAGATCTCTGAAACATATCATCAAGACGCGCGTATCCTCAAGCCTCGTGTGTTGGATGATTATAGATCAGCTTGTTTGAGAATCTTTCCCTAGGTCAACCACGCAGACAGATAAAATAGAAAGTCAAGTCTTTATGGTTTTTTATTAGAGATTGCACTGAGTATTGAGTAAGAACCAAGTCCATGGCGTATTCAACGAAGTCTAGCAGGATGATGGGGCTATGCCAGTTAATCAATGTCGACCCTTAGTTGTATGTGGACTACAATAGACCAATATAGGGCGATCTTCTGTGTCATAGTACGCTTTCCCAGAGCAAAAATCCAATAGAATGTGTGTGAAAGGCATGATACACGAGGTCCGGGTTTCACTGGACAAAACTGCATGATATAACAAACCTATACTTGACCAATAAACCGTTAGGAGATCTGTTACTAGGTATATGGAATCAAAAAAGAAAGACTCACATTGCATGAGCCACGGTGGCAAATCACAGCCATAGCAAAATACAAGCCGTACAAGGACCCTTATTAAATATCACAAGAGACTAGATAAGACTAAAGAGATGCTCGCTTATCAAGGTAAAGTTTCGAAAAAGTCATTTCAGCTGAAGCTTCTAAAAATTATACTCCTAGTCGCGACTCGATTCTTGATACGTTGATAATTACTGGGCATGTGACATATACCGCCTAAGGGTTGACCCCTGACGAAAATGATACATGTACAATGACGATCCGGGCGCACTGAGTAGGATAATTCTTAAGAATCTCATTGAGTCACCAATAGTCAGATAGGAGCACCCAAAGGCTGAAGCTGATGAGTGCTCAAGAATTGCAATCAAGTCACGAATCGGCCGAAAACTCCACGACAAATTTTTGAAGCTTGAAGACGGTGACATTGCCAGGAAATCTGAGCTCCACGTAAGTAACCTAATACTATTAACAATGGGCACCGACAGTCAGGTGCTTCGAGTACTGTACGTCTTGGGAATAGTTCTCGTGGGATCCCGCTTTCAACTGACACGTTGTAACTCAGGGGTATGTGAGGCCAGCAAACCTTTCTACACTAGAATCGCTACAGAAAGTAAGTGTTTTGCCACGGCGAAAGCGGATTCGTTCATTTCTACACTCCACATGGAAGAAAGATAAAAGTTAAAGAGTTCGGGGTCAGTATGTAAGTGGCGTCAGAAAACTATTAGTCCTAGGGGTTTAGAAGCAAGTTGAATGAATTAAGATCACAAACCGACAATAAAACTTCAAAATCTCTGGTTTCCGGAATCGTGCCATTGGCGTCTAATAGGAAGCCCTGAGAGCAGTAGCTCGCATGAAGGAAAGCAGGATAGAAGCGTGAATGACTCTAACACGACATAGCCCAGGTTTATGGGCGATATAAAGCGCCCTAGATCCATCAGAGCAAAAACAGTAAGAGTAGACCAGCGCGATCAAGGCAGTGCAGTTGAAAAAAATGCTAAGGCGTCTAATCCTGAAATAAAAACGCAGACAGTTAGATAGGGGACCGGAGAGATCAAACATCCTCACATCGCCCTCACTTGGCGATTAAAATTCTTGATGAGGAAAAATTTGTTGGAATGACTAAGAATTGCATGCTACTCGTAGCAAGCCCAATGACAATCTGAGAAACCCAAGAAATAGAATTACGATGAACTTAATCGGGAAAACATGGCAGGAGCAGATAAAGTATGTAGAGAATGGTAGTAAGTGATGATAGTAGATGAAGAGTTAGTTGGAGGAGTCTCAAGGATAGTTGTTCATGATTCCATCGATATCGATCGATAAACCACAGAATATCCTTTTTGTAAGCTTATGAAAGCAAAAGTACTCTTGTTTAGGTAACTGAATAAAGTACAATTTCATATTATCATCACTCTAAGTATTTAATTATTCGTGTCGGCTGTAAAACAGGTAAATTCATAAATGGAAACTTTGGAATAAAAGGTATCATGAAGGGCTCGCCCATTGTTCGAACTACAGGCCTAAGAAGGTCTTGAGCATGTTTTGATCAGCACCATGACCTCACAACTCACCGGCTGTATTTTGGTATTAATTCATAGATAAGTAACATGGTAGATATTGTGATAATGCGCTTTAAGTCATCAAAACTACGTTAGGCATGTCGAAGACATGATGAGCTTCGGATAGAAAAATAGAAGAGTTCTTGATGTCATGTAGTCGATGAGATTAGGGAGGGATCTGGATTTTTTATATGGCGAGATTCATTTTATCTTGCCATCGAGAAACATCTCGGAAGCAGGAGTGGTTAAGACGTACAAGGCCGAATATATGGGCGATTAGAGGATTCTTCCTCACTTCATATCCTTAACCAGTTTTGCGCTCTAGAAATTAACAAATTATTGACCCAAGCGGAAAGAGACACTTAATCCATTCGAGTCCCTTGCTGAGGCCTTCGAATACCCATTTCAATTTCTTCAGACTCCGAGGGTGCAGTTTGCAAGCCTTCATTCATTTCTCGGCGAACACATAGCTGTTCTGCCCCCGTCACTGTCACAATCGATCCTAACAACAGTACGAGCCAGACGAAGACGGAAGAAGGAAGTGCCCCAGAATAGTACGTTGAAAGCACAACATGTACTAGCAACAAAGTGGCCGTGAAGTCAAGCACAAGGCGAGGCCTTCGTATGAGGGAATAGACGTAAAAGATACTACGGCCATACTAAGAAGAAGAATATGATAAAGTTGACGGAAAATCTTACTCTGCAATAGATGCGACAATCCAACAAAAGGCAATTACCCAACCTCGTAGGGGATCAGTTCTTCCGTCCCACTGAAAATATTTGTTTTCGTCTTTAAAGGGATCGATCCATGTCCCAGTACCGACTCTCTGTCCACCGCTGTAAGCCCCCGAAAGACACTCCAACCACGTCTATCGTCGCCCTGGAGCCCGTGGGCAGTTGGCCAGCCAGCCATTTCCCTCCAGTCCATTACCATACCTTCATTATGTCAGACAAACCTCCGATGCTTGTGATGCTTGCAATACTAGGTACTTACCAACATTCAAGGCTCCACCTTCATAATTCAACGCATTCGGCTCTGCGAAGAACCAGAGAAGAGGTGGTATGAGGATAGACAGAGTAAGATAATGAAGCGCTTGCAAGGAAACAATCTGAATTTCTCATCCGTAAGGACAAATATTTTGGTCAAGGGGTGAACATTAAACACCTGTGAGATTATAAGTATCGGATCCCAGCCAGAAGGCTGCTGCGAGCGCCCGGACATAGATATTCACGCGTTATAGCCAGCTTTTCAGAGAATTTCCGTAAGGCTTCTTCAATATCAATTGTGATATTATGCCAGCTCCAGATGCCAAAGCTATAAGAGTTGATGGTCAAGTCAGTTGAAGCGTCGATCCTTGAGTAATCACGGCGTGTCACTTAGCACAACTGCGCTTCCTTGAACCAATTAGTTTCCGCATCGGCCTCTTGACAACCCTTCCAAGACTGAAGCTTCATCTACTAGGGAAGGGTCTTGAATGTGGTGATGCAAACCACTGCCTACTCTCGCCTCGAAGACCCACTCGAAGACGGTGTTGCCAATGATGGAGGAATAGATAACTTCAAAACCGTCAGACCCCATATGTACTATGACGAGGGCCCATTCGACGCACCAAGTTCGGATAGTGAAGAGGAAACACTCTTAGAGAAAGATAATGCTACAAGGCGCTCTATCTCGCGCTCACCAGGAGCAGTAGAAACTGGTTTTGGCACAGAAAGACTAACCGGGGAATTCAAGGTCTGTTTTTCGGTCTTACATATACTATATACATACTCAATATCCAGTATAGAGGAGACCTGGTGCTCTCCGCTGCTTGCTCATTTGCTTAGCCTCCCTAGTGCTTATAGCTATGATTATCGGTGTGTTTGCTGCACACACATATACCGGATCGTCATTTGCTCTCGTTCGAGGACTAAAACCCTTGACTATGGACCATGTTTTTAACGGAACTTTCTATGCTCAACATTCGTCTATCAGATGGATCAAAGAGGGTGAGTAAAGAGTATGATCTCCGCTATACTTTCCATATATGATCTTTTCCTCTTCTCCTATAGCCGGAGATGGTGTATATGCAGATATGGATAACTCTCGATCCATGGTGATACTTGTTGATCTAAAGACAAATACAAGTAGAGATTTAGTTTCCCTCATGGATATAAAGAATGTATGTTAGCCTCCAATTACATAACGATAGCTTTTAACGGTATACTACAGGAAGAAGGATATACATTACAGGTTGCGGAATGGAAAGTTTCTCCAGATTTGAATTATATCTTAATAAAAACCAATTATAGAAAAGTAAGAGTCAAGTTGAAGCACTTTACACATCTAACTCTTTTTTAGCAATGGCGTCACTCGTCTTTTGGTAACTACTATATCCATGACATCAGAGCAAAACTATCATATCCGCTCATGGAACCATCAAACACACCAAAGACTGCTTACGCCGAATGGGCCCCAAGGGCGACGCCATAGCTTTTGTCCACTCAAATGATCTATATATACGCCCTGGTGCTGGACCTGATATGCAGACAATTCGATTAACTGCAAGTGGTTCTGAAACACGTTTTAATGGTGTTCCAGACTGGGTATATGAGGAAGAAGTATTCTCGGGAGAATCTGCTCTCTGGTGGTCCCCAGACTCTCGCAAATTAGCATTTCTCGAGAGTGACGAAACAGAGGTTGATGTATACAGCTTCCCTGTATATAACCCTGATTCGAACTCGTGGTTGGTTCATCCTTATACAGAAGATGTTGCTATGCGATACCCGAAACCTGGGTATGCAAACCCTAGGGTCGAAGTTCTTCTCTTTGATCTCGATGGCTACCTTACAAGCTCTGAAAATGACAATGACGACTCTGACAATGATGACAACGAAATAGAGGATGACATTTCGGAGCATCTTTTCCGGCTCACGTGGCTTCCGCGCCATCCGTCAGGGGAGTCAATTATCATGGATGTATCTTGGGTAGGCCCCGATGATCTACTCGTGAAAGAAGTTAATCGGGCAGCCGATGAGGGTTCCGTGGTTTTTTTTGACACAAGTAATCTCGAGTCAAATACGGATATCCGTGGAGCCGTAGTGCGTCGTTTAGGAAAAAATGGAGAGGAGGGTGATGGAGGATGGATTGAAAGTGTAAGGATGATCATTAGTCGAAACATTGAAGACGTTCTGAATGGCTGCATCTAGCGCCAAGCTATCACACCTCTTCCTTCAGCTCTTGTCAGCACCTTGGGACTAGGAAGAACAGCTTACCTGGACTTAGTAAATAACTCTGCTGGTTATACTCATGTAGCACTCTTCTCCCCTGCTAGTAGTAGTCAACCTAGATTTGTAACAGAAGGGGATTGGGAAGTGGTGAACAATGTTTTAGGTATAGACGCGAAGGGCGTTATGTAAGTTGTTTGCACATTTTCAAAACTACACTTCTATTACTGAATGTGTATCCAGGTATTTTGCAGCAGCCTACCCAAGCTCCGTGGAGCGGGCCATTCTTGCGGCACCGATTCCCTCAGTCGCATCCTCGGAAACCGAAGAACTAGACAGAATATCAAATTTGACTGTATTAACTGACGATTCTGCTCTTGCATGGTACGAAGCTAGCTTTTCCCCTGAATCCGGATTTTATCTACTTGGTTACCGCGGACCGAACGTACCTTGGCAAAGCATCTTGAAGACAGGTGTCCTGCGAGAAGGTGACTTTATTCTAAATCCATCCCCTTCTGATCTCTCATACCGTGAAACAAAAATCCAGAGTTCGAACACAAGCTTCATCAGAATGAAAGGTTGAACGTAACTGTCTCGGAATACCAGAACCCAATTATCTTGCACTCTACTATTGAAAATGAAGGCTACGGTAAGACTCGCCTCTTTCTATTTCACTCATAAACCTAATTTATCATTAGAACTGAACGCAATGGAATTATTGCCACCGAATTTTGACGACTCTGGACGTACAAAATATCCCGTTCTATTCCGTGTATACGGCGGACCGGGATCGCAAATGGTCAACACTCAATTTGTGCGCGACTGGCACGCATATCTGACATGTACACTTAAGTACATTGTTGTCGTCGTTGATGGGCGCGGAACAGGGTACAAGGGTCGGGCCCTGCGTAATCCAATCAGAGGTAATCTCGGATACTGGGAGACGCGTGATCAAATCGAGGCGGCGAGGTAAGTCATAGCTTATGTCAAGAGGCAGGGGTTGAAGAGACGGTAAATATGCAGACTGTGGGCTTCAAAGAAATACGTTGATCCAAAGCGGATCGGGATCTGGGGTTGGGTATGCTTCTTTAATTTTCAGATTTTCTCACATATTTACTCACTATTATCCAGTCTTACGGTGGTTTTATGGCTTCCAAAATTGCAGAAGCAGACGGTGGTATTCACTCCTTAGCAATGGCAGTCGCTGTACGTGTATAACTCATCTCTTTTTGATAACACGCGACTCAATAAGTTTTAGCCCGTAACAAGTTGGCGATTATATGGTACGTGTGCTATTCTTAGACGTAAATTCATGGTTAATATAATATTCTGACTAGATTCTATATACACCGAGCGATATATGTCAACACCCTCCTTGAACCCAAGTGGTTATGAGAATGCTTCTATCTCGAATATGACTGGGTTCCACAATATCAACTACCTACTAGCACATGGGAGTGGAGATGACAACGTTCATTTTGCCAATTCGGCCCATCTTTTAGATATGCTCACTGCTGATAAAGTACGAGGCTTCCGCTTTCGAATGTTCACGGACAGTGACCACTCGATTAACCGACGGGGGCGTATCGCGAACTTCATGAGTGGATGACGGAGTTCTTGCTTGAGAAATGGGGAAAGGGAGGAACACGTAGACAGTGGTGATGACTTTTATATCAACTTGGTAATTGCAACTATCAATCCACTACTAGGCCCATAAATAAATAAGGAGGTGCAGGCAGGTATCTTGGGACAGACAGAAACATACTCCTTTACAAAAATTTGTATACAGAACCTACAATACATTAATTGCATACGGGGGTCCGAAAATTCTTGGTAACCGAAACTGCTTTCTGATACTAAAATCCTAGAAGGAGCTTCTGAGCTCTTGTCTGACCCTCTCCAGCCTATCTATCCTTGACACTAACTCCTCTCGTCTTGTCTCGATGTCTGGGTGATCTACTACTAAAGCATCTACATTCCTTACTGCACCAGGTCCGTAAATACCTAACTTATCTATGAGAATTCCGTATAGTTTATTCGCAAGATCTTGGTTTAAAGCGTGCTCAATGGTCAATGGGACGTTATCAATGAAACGCTATAGCACAATTATCAGTATCCCAATCTTCCAATGAAATGAGGGTTTACCCTATAAGCAACAAAAAAGTAAGCCCTAACTTCGGCCATTATGTCCAATTCTTCCCCCAGGATATTATATCGTGCCCACCATTTTCTTGGTAGATTCGCTCATAAAAAGCCAGCCATTTACCCTTCTGATTGTTGAGATAAACCTCGTTCTGTGTAAAAAGTGGGAATGACTCGAGTTCTAAAGTAGCCTTCAGTGCAGCTTCCGCTTTTTTCCATTGTGCGTCCATAATTTCTCTCATTAAATCACTGAGATATATGAATCAGAAGAGTCCTCTGAAGCATAGAGGCATATATTTTAACATACGTCACATATTCCTCGAGTTTTGGAAATCTGTTAAACTGTTGCTGAAGAATCTCGTCGACACATTCAACAAGATTGCAGACAACGCTATCGAAAGATTCCATAGTGGGAATGCGCCATTGACTTATATACATATTTATAAGCCTCTGCTTTGCTTCAAACGGGGTATTACCTGGAAGTTCCCAGGATATGGACCTATAAATATCAGTCAGCCGGATGTCTAACAGGAGGGAGTTTATTGAGTACTTTTCCTTCATCTCTTTCACGTGTTCAAGGTCTAAGGGCCCGGACCCTTCCCCTTCCTCATCAGCTGTGCCTTCCTCTCCCATCTCTTCGCATTGGGGCCTAGCATGCCCGTTGAGAGAACCAACAGGACGGAAGTCAGGTGCTGTCCTTCTAATTTTTATGTTGAACTCCCTATAAACCTTTCTGTTATTTTGAACGAAGGTTTTCCCCCTTTCTGAAGGCTTGTGGTGTCAATATCATCCCTCCAATAGGTGTATGTGTAACACCTTTTACGGTGCTTTCTATTCCTTTGCAGAAGTTGGCTACTCGCCGAAGGATTTCCCCATGAGCGTTTTGAGGTGGAATTGGAAGTTTTATGAGATCTGAACGAGATTCTGTAATCTGTTTCTGTGTCTCACTTCGTAAGTTCGGAAGACTGGATAAGTTGATAGAATGAACTTGAGATATGGAGGAAATATAATTAACAAATATACGTACACATTTCTAAGAAATGTCGTAAGGTATTTGCTGAGATCGGTTACTACATTTGGAATTCCAAGACGCCCTCGATCGTTGGTCTGGTTCCAGGGTGGCGTTTGGAAAAACGTTTCTTCAATTTTCTTACGTGCTTCGATGTCCGGATTCGCTTCGCGTTCAGCATCGTCTGGTAGTTTGACACAGTAATATCCAAGTTTTAATGCATATTCTTGCTTGTAGCATTTTCCGTTGAGCAGGTCTGACCATCTTCTATGTGCAGAAGTGGATCTTGCGTCAACATATCGGGCTTGGTAAGTACACCTGAGGAAAATTTGTGTTGTCGTGGTGGATAGTAATAACACTAAAAGTCAACGCTCTGCTTACCAATTGTCCTAGATCTATCTTTATCTACTTCAAGAGCAATTCGCATTGCCCTCTGATTTTCCATTTCATCTATTTTATGTGTTTAAAGAACGAGGGGTTTTAAGATAGATTATCATCACTTACCACTCATCGGTATAGTCACGAGAATCAAGCATTCCTTCTGGATACTAGCTCTAACAAGGTCTTCAACAAACTTAACAACGTCGTCATCCTCATTCTGGACTAGTCCTGAAAAGAAACGTAAGGTAATCGAATGTCAACTACGAATTGATCATCACATACCAGGGAGGTCTACGAAGGATAAGTCTGAACAGTCTTCATCATGTATGTCAATGACTACAGAATTCTTGCTGAACATCTGTGTTCCATTCTGAAAGGCTTCCTCAGTACGGTAATGCTCTAGCTCCTCCCTTGATTTAGTCACAAATGACTCCAGGCCCGTGGGATAGTTCAAGATAGCAACCTGAGAGCGACACAATGCTAATTCGACTTCAGCGATATCACTGAGAGGTTCCCCAAATGGAACCTTCTGAGGTTCGGGCAATGGTGAACCATTGGCATCAAACTCTATGCGAAGTGTTATCCTACACGACCAGGGTCCAGGTGTACTGAGGAGATTGACTTCCACTGGGCATCTGTTAGGTATGAGCATCAGTATATGCGCAATAGATTCATTGTATACGCGTATTATGGACCTTGTGCAAGTGCCTGCGTCCCTAGGCACATGGATCTTCCAGGGTAGTGGCTAGTCAGGGAAAATGTATCATTGAAAGTGCATAGAAAAAGACTCACACCACTGATAGCTTCTACAAGAGAACTACGAGTGATTGAGTACGAAGTATAAAATGTGAGTGTGAGTAAGAACCTTTTCCCTGTTGATTGGCTCCCAATCACCACAATACGAGGTATATCAAAGAAACTCTGAGCACTAGACGTGGACATGAAGGGTAAGAGACGGCGGCAAATGCATGAGAAATACTGAATATACCCAATATCACGCAGGTTTTGAGCAATGGTCATGAGCTTTCGCGCCATGTTCGCATATTCACTCTTTGTGGGGTCAGATAACATGATGGAGACGTTGGATTTATAAAGCAGAGAGCTGGTAAGTACCAGAAATAAACCAAGAGTTATGGATTAGAGTGCAGTGAAAGGTCTTTTATGTACTTGATATGGGCGCTTATATACTAATATAGCTGGTACATTTAAACCCTTTCACCTTCCCAAAAGTCCAAGAAAAAAATATCTTGACACACTATGGATAAAAACCCACGACCCCTGAATGATTCTTGTCTTATAATCAACATCTAGAGGAGACATTGATGTATCAATTCCAGACAGACTTGGATAAATTAAAGATGAACATGCGTAGTCCTCATTGTTGCATATTGGTACATTGGTTGTAGACTTAGGTTGGATTCTCAAAAGTTTGATGTATCAAATAGGACGAAATCTCAAACGAAAGATATATCTTCTGACAGGGCGCTCAAATATACCGAAAATAGCTCAGAAGTATTAACAGTGCCGTGTGATACGGTTTCTGATGTTGAGTTTCTGTCAATCAAGTCAACATCCTAGGTCTCGGAGGGGGACAATGCCTACACCCGGCAATGTATGTCATTTATGGATTATGGATTACATCTGATATATGAAGAAAAAGAAGAACTATATAGGATGCAGTGCAAGTACAGGTATGCACTGCATAGAATATCATGGAGACCGCATCCATTATGCTAAACCACAAAATCTCGTAGCTCATCTATGCTTTTTTCAAGTTTCCCTATCAGTGCAGTTATACCCGCCCGCTTCTGTGCAACCTCTGGGTCCTCTGCCATCAACACGTCAAATCTCTTTTCGGTATAAGCTCCAGAGATGTTCATGCGCTGTAATAGCTCCCTTTTCATCGTCAGCGCAAGCTCCTGATTTAGGGTATGCTCGATCATCATTGGTATAACATCGGCAAAACGCTGTGGAATTTAGTTTAATATCCATAATGAAGGTGCTGAGTGTAGAAAAGAACCTTATACGCAATTGTGAAATATGCTCTAACATCAGCCATCACGGCAAGCTCTTCACGGAACCCATCAACCGAGTGAAGGCGAGCAAAATCTTCTTCTAGAACGTCCTTATAACCTAGTTTTCTCAGCGCTAAAAGTGCCTCCTGTACAAGTTTTTCGTGATCATCAACAGTTGTCGGAGGCCAATTCGAATATTTTGTTGTCTTCTTTGCCCTGATGCAACGTTTTATCACCGTATCAATAAAGCTCAATCCCTTTACTCACTTAAAATGTTCCTTTGACATCAAGTATCTATCCTTATTCTTTAGTATGTCGGTATAGAAATTAAGCCACTTCTGGCGATAATGCTCCAGATCCTCTTCATTTTGGGTAAATACTGGGTATTTTTCAATTTTTATGTTCATTTTCAGCGCGGTAAAGCAGCTTCTATACGTGAAGCGACGATGTCATTGACTAGATTGCTGTGAGAAGTATATAATAGCACTTTAGAGTTTGTAATATCATCCATTGCTTGAACATACCCAATATGATTTTGGAAGCGGGGATACCTGCCAAATTGAACTCGAAGGAGTTCTTTGATGCAATCGTTCAGATTTTTTACGGAAACATTAAAGCATTCTTCGGCTGGTATATCCCAACTTTTTGTGATCATATCTATTAGTGCGTATTTTGCACTGAATGGGACATTTTTGGGAAGCTCCCAGATGACGGACCTAAGGCAATTGGTTAGATGGTTACAAGTTCAGAAAAAGATAGATATGAGTACTTGTTTATGACGTTTGAGACAAATGAGAGGTCAAAGGGGCCAACTGCATTGTCCTCGTCGTAATGTATACGATCTTCTTCATTGAGGAAAAGCTTTTCATAGTCTGCGTATTTTTCAAAGGGTCGAAAATCCGGTGCAGTTTTTAGCAACTTGTCCTTGAATAGACGATAGTTCATCCTGTTTTTTTGGATCAAGTCTCTCCCAATCTTGATTGCATACTCCGGGATGTTGGGGGAAGAACTCAAGTTTCCATATATTGCACTTGATAGCTCTTGACTGAAATCGGTGACAAGACTAAGCGCTTCACTAAGCAAGTCCGCTTGGGGGGTTCTGGTAGCCGTGAAAGAGCTGAACGGGTTTCTGTAAGTTGCTTTTGAGCCTGATTAAGCAAGTTGGGGAGGCTAGAGTAGATATCAATCCATGAAGATGAAGAAGGACGTTTGGACAGCCTACAATCTATCGAGAATACCGGTAAGGTGTCGGCTCAGATCCAACACTAAGTTTGCAACGCCAAAACGTCTTCGATTGGGGAGCACTCTCCAAGGTTCTGTAGTAGAGAAGAACGTAGCTTCACTAACACTACGCTCTTTCCTAGATGGATTTTTCTCGCGTTCAGCATCATCAGACAGTTTTACACTGTAGTAGCCTAGTTGTAGGGCGAAGGTCGGATCAGTTTCAGTATCAGAAAGCAGGTCTGCCCATTTCTGTCGAGCAGAAATAGCACCGGAAGATAACGTATCGGGCTTAGTAAGGACCCCTTAGAAGATAACGAATGTTAGGCCTAATATCAGAAAGTGACTACTATCCCTTACCTATCGTTCTAGACCTATCGCTGTCCTCTTCAAGGGCAAGTCGCATCGACCTCTGGTTCTCCATATCATCTGGACAAGTCAATTAGGGTGAGGATTAATGGTAGTTTACAGTATATATTACCAGACATAGGGATGGCTACAATTATCAAACAATTGCCTTGAATATTGCTCCTAACAAGGTCTTCAACAAGCTTCACAATTTCATCCTCGTCGTTTTGGATCAATCCTAGACGATATATCAGGACATATAAAGAACAGAAATCGAGTGAGGCAAACCAGGAAGATCGACGAACGATAGATTCAAGCACTGTTCGTCGTGTATGTCTAGAACAACACAATTTTTACTAAACTTTTGAGTTCCTCCTAAAAAAGCATCGCGGGAACGATAGTAATCTAGTTCATGTTTCGTCTTTGAAAGAAAGGAGTTAGGATCCATAGGATGACTTAAGATAGCTGCTTGTGCCCGTCTCAATGCTAATTCAACCTCGTCTACATGTCCAAGTACTGGCCCAAAGGGAACAATTAGAGTCTCGAGTAGTCGATTACCAGAGGAATCGAATTCAAAACGCAATGTAACTGTGCAAGACCAATGACCAGGTGTATTTATGAGATTAATTTCCATAGGACATCTAGTGGAACAAGATATTACTTGAAATTCTCATTCATATCTAGCTTCAAACAGAGTTTTACCTTGTGCACGTTCCCGCATCTCGAGGTACACGAACCTTTAGTGTATTAGTAATATCTTCACAGGACGAAGCCGAAGCCATCTCACCCCACTGATAGTTTCTACTAGTGAACTATAAACACGTAAGCATCAGATAGGATGTATTAAGGTGATAGTAACTAACCTTTTCCCCGCTGACTGGCCACCAATAACTGCAATTCGTGGTATATCGAGAACTGATTGAGCGCTGGGGAGATAGTTAGAATAGTGATGACTGAGAACAGCCTGCTTATAGTGGCATTACCCTAGTTCACGAAGCTTTTGGGCTACTTTCATGGCTTTTCTGGCCCGGCTTGCATAGTCACTGTTAGTGATATCGAATGTCATGACGTGAAATAACGATATATGATACTAGAGTACAGGGTACTAGTGTAATGCAGAACTACTGGACTCTAAATCTTGAGAGCTCATTTAATATACTCTTGGATAAGCGCCGGTAATACTTAGACGCTGGGAAATGGACACGGCAAGAAGACGTCTTGTGTTGGAAAGGCTGTTCTGTTGCCATATCGGTGGGTTTCATCGTGATTATCTAACCCAAATCGAGCTAGGCACTGCACATTACTTGTAGTAAGATGTACTTCCTTGAGCATAGCATAGGTATACTAATACTTCGTTATGCTAGAATTGGAACCTCATTGTTGTAAGAATTAGAATAGTCGCTAACTATGTGTATAACGACTCATATCTAGTGAATCAGAGTGACTATGATACTTCTTTAACCTAATAACTTGATGACGGATCGATACATGCGATGCCCCATACACATACAAAGTATATATAAGTATGTACTATGTATGCACTGCATATCGTAGACAAGATGGTTCGCTACAGTCTCGGTAGACGCCGGCGACACTGACAAAAGAGAGAGGAGAGGATGGAAGACACACTCGGATCGGGACGGTCTACTGGAATGCTTCGGGACAGCACGTGCCCATTTTTTCAGTACGCAACAGTCAATTAATGGTCCCACTTTTCTCGTATGAGCTCCTTGTCGACATATCCGGGGCTTGTTTAAATTCACTGACTCTATTTTTTTCATCCCCATAGCCGCCATTCTCACCCAACCCCTTCATCATCATGCCGCCCTCAAGTAACAGATTCGATGTCCTCATCGTCGGTGCTGGCGTCGCCGGCTGTGCTCTCGCTCACGGTCTTGCGACTATCACTGCGTCTACAAGGTCCAAACCATTGAAAATAGGTCTCCTTGAACGTTCTTTTGCTGAACCAGATCGTATCGTCGGTGAGCTCTTGCAGCCTGGAGGCTGTGCTGCTCTTCGAAAATTGGGAATGGAGGACTGCTTGGATAATATTGGTGCAGTCCCAGTCCGTGGTTACTGTGTCGTAAATGATGGAAAACAAGTTCATATCCCGTACCCAGATGGTCACGAGGGTCGTTCTTTTCATCATGGGCGTTTCATCATGGCCCTCAGGAAAAAGGCTTCTGAAGCACCTGGTGTAGTGCCAATCGAAGCGACTGTTTCTTCGTTAATTACCGCAGACGGCACAAATCGTATACACGGAGTGCGTATAAATCGTAAAGATAGTGAGAGCGACGAAAAGGAAGATTTGTTTGCACCTCTTGTGTTAGTCGCAGATGGCTGTTTCTCCAACTTCCGTGCGGAGGTTATGGGGAGGCATTCCAGAAACCTGTGACACGTAGCTACTTCGTAGGTGCAATTCTTAAGGATGTGCACCTTCCCATCGACAAGCATGGAACTGTCGCTCTTGTTCGTGGCTCGGGTCCAGTGTTACTTTACCAAATCAGTGAACATGATACGCGTATTCTCATAGATGTTAAAGCCCCATTACCCTCTGACTTAAAGGTATGTGATACAAAGTTTTAACAATGTGCTAATATGCGCTGTGTAAGTTATCTACTAAGGCTAATTATTTATGCTAATCATAGGAATACGTCCTTGATAAAGTCGTTCCAGAATTACCGGAAAATCTCCAGCCCGCGATTATCGATGCTTTGGAGCGGGAACGACTGAGACGTATGCCAAATTCCTTCCTACCACCGGTTGAACAAGGGGAGAACAGTCGAAAGAAGGGGTTATCTTAGTCGGCGATTCATGGAATATGCGGCATCCATTAACCGGAGGTTTGTAACTTTAAGTTCTCTCTCACCATAGTATACAAATATCCATATTCTTCTATCTCAGGTGGCATGACCGTTGCATTCAACGATGTTGTAATCCTCACGGACCTTCTTCGAAGCGTATCGAATTTCGATGATTGGGAATGTATTTCTCAGATTCTACATGCATGGCATTGGTCCCGGAAGCCTCTTGGTTCAACTATCAACATTCTAAGCATTGCGCTATATGACCTATTCGGTGCTGAGGGTCTGTCTCATTCCTTGTACTACATCACCCAGGACTAGTTTCGCTGATTAGTTTATATTCCCGCTCCTTCTTTCTTTTGACCCTTGCACCCAACTTGTATTATTAACAATCATCGTTACGCTGTTGTACTTTACTCTTATTTGTTCTACGTTACCAGATGAGGACTTAGAAGTTCTTCGCGTGGGATGCTTCAAGTACTTCCAACTTGGCGGCCGCTGTATCCGGGAACCCGTATCTCTACTCTCTGGGTGGGTACTCATCTCTTCAAATAATTTCAATCTCCTCTTCAATCTCCACGTCCTTGATGATCTTCACTCCCATGACGTTCACATGGCACCAAATTTTCCATTTTTGTCCATTTACTTTACATTTCCGTACATTTATCTCTACCCTGTTCTATTGCCCTATTACTTCATTGATGACACTTTTGGTGAATGATGACTGATAATTTTCCTCAATTCAATTATTTAGCATAGCTCCAGACCGCCTTATGCTCTTCCTTCACTTCTTTGCGGTTGCCTTTTACGCAATTTGGATTATGTTTACTCACCCGAGACGGGTTACCACAATTGGTGCGGGTGGGATTCCAAAAGAAATGGTCAGAAGACCGGGTATCGAGCAGTACCCCTTACTTTTAGTCAAGGCTATCAGGGTTGTAAGTTCTCCCTTTTTTTCTATTTTCTTTTGGAAGAAGAGAATTGTGTCTAATTCGAAACGTAACCCGGTGATTGTTTACATAGTTCTGGACGGCGTGTATCGTGTTTGGCCCTCCCTTATGGAGTGAATTGCGGTAATTTGGGTCCCCCTATAGACGCGTGCTCGTTCTCCCCCTTGTTGCTCGTCGACACATTATCCTTCTCTACCTCTACCGAATTACCCGCGTTCACCCTAGAATTTTCTCACCACTCCGCTTAGAACCTAGGACACCCTGTTTTATTTTGTTTTCTTCCTTTTTTCGCTGATCTTTCGCCCTCTACGGATCTTTATTACCCTATTCACAACTGGATGTTCTCTTTACCGCTCACGTTGTGCATTTCCAGTCATAAGGAGCTACTGTACACATATCTTTATTCAACTTTATGTTTTACTAATTTTTAGGATATCCCTCCGGGGAAAACAAAAGATGTTGTTGGATTACTGTAAATAGATGCAGTGGATGGATTATCAGTTGCTTACAAACTGACTTTGCTTGTAAACATTAAAGTAAGGGTGTTTGGGACTTGAAAATAAGTATAGACATCACTTCGACACAACAAACTGTAATGGATATAAGCAAAATCTTGACAAATTACTATGGACAAGAATGACAATAACTCAAAACGAAATGGATCCACTTTCAAGCGGAGTTTGAAAACTCAAGCCACAACTTATGTCAACGGCAAGATTTATATTTACAAGATAACTATTAAAGGAAGAGGGAGGAAAAAAGGGGGCCTATCTCACATAAATATGATCTCTTTTTATGTTACGTTAAATTAACTTGTTCTGTGCTTTAGCTTGTTGAAATTCGATTTATTTACTGCAGACCGGTGTCAGGGTTCAGTTGATTGTACAGCGGACAGAGGTTTTCCCAAGCCGCTGTTGGCGGCGTTAAAATTTTATAGCCATGTTTTAAAAAAAGACACTTACTATTCACAGGATCAACCGAGCTGACATCAGGAGCATCCTCGGCGAAGACTATTGCTAGTCCGCTGGAATTGAGAGGATAGGGACCATGAGTTATTTCTCTGGTGAACGTAGGCGAATACTCACGCTTCAAGATGCTGTAAGCGTATAAGAAGCATGATAGTTCATGAGTTCATGAAGTTTTATTGTTACGCAGTAGAGTACGTACCCAGTCTATGTGACAGTGCTGATAGTGGTGTGATAATTAAAGAAATATGTTAGTATTTTTAAGTAAGATATCAGAAGATCAACATAGTAAAGAACTCACAAAGAACCACGGTCCTGGGTTATTGGTTACGAAACGAATAGTACTGGTATTCAATGCCGTTAGAAAAGAGATTAAAATGTACGTAATTTAAGGGAAATCGTACACATTGTCCCCTGTCTGACCGACACTCACGGTATCCCGACGAATGGGATTTACAAAATTATAAGTTGAACTGCCCGCTACCCGAATAACATCGAAGTTATGACCATGTAAGTGCATCGGATGCTGTAAACCGCATTTTATATCATTTTAAGCTACCAAAAGTTCAACCATGTGACAGCTTTTACTCACGGGAAATGCGCCAGGGAACGAAACTTCAATGACCTTATTCGGGGGAAGGGAATATACTGTACCATTTGGCATTATGCTTCCTGCAGCTACAGCTCCACTTAGAATTTGCAATAGAACAGGGACGGAGGGTGGGATAAAGGAGACGTTATTCATTGTATAGTTTCCGCTTATGGGATCCTTGGAGGCAAGTGAATAAAAAAAATAGAATACCTGTATTGAAAGGGGCAAACCTTTCCGATGAGCATACTTAGATTGATATCGGCACCTCCTGGTACAGGTAAACCTGGCTAGTTTTACATTGCTCCAAATTAGTCCGTGCTTGTGCATGTCTGATTTTATATATAACTATAATATACTTACTGCACCCGGGTTGATCAAAGGCTACAATAATAGAATAGCCATCAACTAGTGCTCCTATCTCAAGTCTTTACCGCTAACGGACTTACGATGACATCTGCCTCGTTCAGTTCAACCGGATTTGCAACCGCCGTTGAGTTTGGTTCAGCAACAGGTGCACCATCATAACGTAATATAGCGGAGTTAACCCCTGATCATAGTTGATTAGTCCGGTGTAAGAAGCACACGACCGAGTAAATAACTGACCTCCAACTGTTGTGGGATTCCCATCGCCTCGGACAGGTATGGCGCGAATCCCTGTCATATAAGCTTAACATATGACACGTGCAAACCACTTTAAGTATGAGCACGTACAATAGTTATCAACAGGTTTATCGGCGGTAACCTTACAGCATTTAAGAGACCATGCGTGACTACTCTCATATAAAGACACTTACAATAACAGAATAGCGTTGAGCTATGTTACGGAATAAGCTTTATGGCACTTTTGATATATTTCTCATACTTACCAGGTTCTATTTCAATCGAGTCAATCGTATAAGGTTGCGTTTCGACTCCATCGACTTCGATCACGGTTAAATTATGTTGATCTATGGAGAATAGATATCTTGATTTGGAGTTAAGTTATAGTTATCGGTCAAGATATAAGAGAGGAAGTACCCTGGTAAACAACTTGTACTGACGACACGGAAGCGATGCCTGGAATTGAAACCAAATTCCTTAGATTTAAGAGTCAAGCATTTGCAAATGGAACTATTACCTCAATCCGGGTCTGGCGCGTATAACAGCGAGAGGTGTTGGAGTTCCCGTGGCGTCAGCCCAACGACCGAGTCCATTGATGAGAGTAGAATCGGGAGTACTAATAATCATGTTTAATGAAAGAAGATCCAGTCTAACTGAAATTGACTTAACGGATCATTTTTCCCTGGATTAGGAAATAGTACAGTAGTTACTTCGTGATACCAATCTGATAGAGTTATAACAGTAGTTTCTGTGCAGCATGTGTATGAGCTTAATTTGGCAGTTGGGCGCTTTAAACGTACCGTCATCGACATCGTATAGGCTTTTAAGGGGGTCATTTGGATCTATAAAGAAAATATAAGCAACTATAGACCCAAACATTCTGTATATCTTGCCATATATAACAATAGGACCACTAAAGCATTATAGATTAGTTTGTGATGTCACTTCGAAGTATTGCGATCTTGAGCTCACCGTAGCCCGTCACAGTACTGAGTAGACAAATGAGAATGATACCAATCTGAGACCAGTTAATTGATTTTAGTTCAAGTTTTTGGTCATAATCGGAGTTCTTACATGTCCCCGTCTGATTGGGAACTACGAAGTCGTATCTAGTTAGTAAGATGAACATCTTAATCAGAAGGGAACTACGATAAAAGCTAAATGGTAAACGAACAGGAAGGAGTGATCCGGAACGATCGGGCATTGGCTTACAAATGAAGGACCGTCCATTTCGTTCGTATGTGCTTGAAATAGACCATGCCAATGCTGCGCAGAAATGCTACTTTAGACAGGTATAAGATTCAAGGATCAAATTCCGACACTAACAATAGATGTTGATCGCCGCATAGTGGGATCTGTCAATTGGTCGACTACATTGAGCTAGAAAACAGTATCAGCGACGTTTGAGAGCAGGTACCAGAGAGATTAAAGAAACCTGAAAGTGTGTCCCGACATTTCCGCTAATCAATGGACCTGGAAATTGGCCATTGACTACCACCGTTCTAGTCATGGGAGAAGAGTAAACAAGCAGATAAATGAGAGTATACATGTGGATTTACGATCTATTAAACCCATCGGGTGCAAGGTAAGCATTGACGACGTTCAGCGTCCTTGAAACTGTCGCTGCATGGGTATGTCTCCCCCATGCCAAGGCAGTGAGGACGATAGAGAGATAGTACCTGAGAGCAAAGATGAGCATAAACCTATGATTCACTGACATTGGCAAGATAAGTAGCCAAAGCCGGAAGAAATTTCAGGTTAAGTATCTTTTTGATGTCGAGGCAGGCTTTTGTAGCAGAGTCTTTGTAGGAATGTCAGATTTTCTAGTCCCGGTATGTTTGGCATTAAGAAAGTTGCGAGATATTGCTGCGTATGCGGCGAGCGGCATCCCTACATGTCAAGCCCTACTTCTAAGGAAGACGCTTTCAGAGCCCTGAAATCTAAATTAGTTCGGGACATTAATCCCATTGATCGAGAGGCATTTCTCAAGAAGAATATATGTTTATGTTAAAGTATATTAAGATGAGAGAAATTAATTTCTAAACGGAGATTAGGCTGCTAGTTGGATTTTTGTCCTCGAGGGGCACCTAAAAATCGGATGTGCGAAGACAACTTGGAGAGTAGATAAGTTCCTGCATACCGCTCTGATTCTTCAAAAGAATTTATCGTGGATCATCCATCTCATTAGTATATTACCGAGTTTAGTGTGTAACTTATCATACATATCAGACAGCAGCATGCCATGAGATGCAAGTTTCGAAAATCTGTTAGCCGGTGTAATCGCGTCGGGAATGAGCTTATGCAGCGTCCGCACACGGACGAAGCTCGTGGATGTCGTTTGTGTGGAGTTTGTGTAACAAGAGGTGATACAAAGCCGATATCAGATTTTCCCTAGACTACTCGGAATCTAGTACTCAAAATTGAGATTATGCTTCTATTGCAATACTGCTGAGAGAGTTGCGTAGACCATGCATCATCGTGATCATCGGAATAGATGATCATTACCTAGTCATCATCTATACTGAGGTCATATGACATCCTGTATATGGAACCGAATACACTCAAAAAATGAAAACATCAACAAGGAACCATCCCTTCAATATTTAATGTATCAATGTGTGGCACAAACAAGCACCGTAAATATCTGACATATTTACTTCGGGTTTGTAATTCACTTTCTAATAAATTTATCGAATACGATCTTCAGGTACCCCTTGTTCTCATGACGACATAATCAAGCTTAAGAAAATGACAAATCTACATGTAACTAAGGTTAGGAGGAGGTAAATGCGAAGCAGAGTAGTTATAAGGATCATATTGAGCTCGGACCCAGATACGCAAGTAGTAAAAGCAAATTACAGGTTGATGAGATAAACTTGGAAGAATGAAACTCTGATTGTCATCTTCCTTTATCCACTGATACGGATGAACAATATTATTAGTTTTCCTAGAATAACGCACGGAGTAAATGAATAAAAGTCAAATACTTTATATAAACACGGTTAATTCCAGAATAAATCATGCGTCATTCGGAGCAGAAAGGAGTGAATTATGTCCATGATTGCGAGTAAGTACCTTTTCCATTCGTACTGCGGGCTCATCTCTTCCGAAATAAGTGTCAGAATATAAGTAACAATCAGTTCTGCAGTTATTAGAGGAAACGCAGCATGTGGACTCACAACGGGCGAAGCATACTGCTTGATTCTTTGAGCGATCTATATGAGAAGAAGGGATATACGGAGAATAATATCCTCCAGCTATGATATCAAGGAGCAATGTGGAAGCATCATTTTCGTTGGAGCGGTCTATGCTTGGTAACACAGATATAAAATAACTTCTATTGGTTTATGTATTACTACCCTGTTTTGAATTCGTTGCTATTTGCTACTGACACTGATGAGAAAAGGTACATGTATCTGAGTACGGGTGTGATTCTCTCTTCCGAATACACCACATAATATTTTCATGTTTAACGTGATCCACATTATTCTCAGCATAAATGACTTAGCATCTATCCTTGAGAACGACAGCTTGTACCCTACATTTCTTATTTCTTGGCATGATTAAGGGGTGTAGCGAAATGATGACCTGCCCGTACTGAGGAATTTACTTACACTTATTTTGAGTACCGAGTTTATATAGAGCGAGCTCCTATGTCATCGAGAATACACACGTCCAAAGCTACTGAAAGCACTCATTCGCCCGCGCGTATTATGTCATTACCTCAGAAGGATCAATTATTTTAGTAAGCTGAGACTTACATAACAGGTCTTGACCAAGCACAGATACTTTATCTTCGCGTTTTTCAATACATAGACTGAAATTTTGTATCTGAAATGAGTATAAGACAAAGTAGCTTTTTGTGGCTCTATGAAATCGGCCTCATCCAATGTACTTTTGTATGAGGTATATACAATTAGGAATATTAAAGGAAACCAGGAAACATGAACGAGTTGCGTTTTTCGGTTATTTTCTCGCCTGAATTTGAAGAAGCATTCGTTATGTACTAGCTCCTGAGTCATGTAGATGAAACCAATGGTTTGTGAATCTTATACTCGTTGAGGTAAGGTGGAGATAGTGGAAAAACACCCATAACCCATTCATGCTATGACGACTAGCATTTTAAGCGCCTGTCTCTCTCCTTTCACTCCACTTTGAGACATTTCTCAAGGACAAATGGCTCAAACACATCTTAGCTTTGCGAAATTTATAGCCAAGCAAATTTCGGACTTTAGAGTGTTGGTTTCCATTTTATAACACCGTTCTAGACGCTCTAGACGGGAACACTTGAAGCGAAAATCTTATCTTATCACGGAGTCTGATGAGAGTTTTCATTGAGAACGGAGCTCGCATAAAACGCTCACGGAGCCGAGGCTTGTAAATCCTTTGAGCTCGTCTTATATAGCACTCTTGGCTACCTTACACCTTTGTACTAAAATCCACGACTGTGAGTATCTGATTATATTATTCACTGTAAACAACTTATGTAGGTGATCTATTACTTCATTCAAGCATTCTTGGCTGGATAATCTGATATCATATGTTTGGAATCACTCTTGCAATTCATAGCTTATGTAAGACGATATTAAATCTCATTTACTTGACAGAAGATAGTAGGAATTCATTCAAATCCATACCAGGTACGTATACCTAGATAACTTGCTACAAATAGTAACCATAGTAGTTTATTTGAAGCAAGGAAAGCCTGTCACAGTCATGGATAGTAACATTAGACCATGCACACTTCACTAGCATGAGCCGCGAACGAAAATCTATGCTGGTTTACCAGTACAAAATCTCTTTCTCACTAATGATCCATTATAGTCTCACCGATACATTAAAGTCACATACATCATCTTGATGACAAGGGAAACTATTCTTGCTCGAAGCTATAAAGCTTCATCAGTTTCTCTCTTCTCATTCACCCCAGAAACATCTTCATCGTAGCAATATGCTAAAATCTCTATTACCACTGCTATCCTTGCTTGTACATCTACTCACAAGCTCTGTGATAGCGAAGGATGTCAACATGGATCTGGTTATAGCCAATACTGTTGTGGCTCCAGATGGATTTGAGAGATTGTACGTATGACAATAGACACCAGACCTCTCAGTATAATGATGGTATCACCTAGATCTGTTACAGCTAACGGAGGTGTCCCAGGACCTTTGATTTCCGGAAATAAAGGAGATACATTCTTGGTAAACTCCTTTTTATCGTTTTTATCCATCTTTATATGACAACAATGAAAACTGTTGATAGCTTAATGTTCATGATAATCTTACGGACCCTACGATGGACAGAGCTGTTTCTATCGTAAGTATTGAGCTATTTGGTGGGCCACAAGTGACACTTATGCGTCACAATGATGCACATATAGCATTGGCACGGGTTCTTCCAAGCACATTCCAATGAAATGGATGGACCAGCTTTCGTCAATCAGTGCCCAATTGTCCCGGATCATTCCTTTTTGTAAGTGATACTGTACCTGATCAATATCTATGTTCTGATTTTTTTTCAGATACAACTTCACCGTCCCCGATCAAGCGGGAACATTCTGGTTAGCTAGCAAGCATTCGCAAACTTCCTTTTGACTTATAGTTCATAGGTACCACTCCCATCTATCCGTACAATACTGTGATGGTCTTCGGTAAGTGATGATGATCACCCTCTGATAGTAACAGCAGGCACTTATTGTTACCTATTTAGTGGGCCATTTGTAGTATATGGTCTGCTTCCTAGTCTTTCACTACGCAGCATTTCACTAAGGTTCATATCGAATTTTCAGACCCCAACGACCCTTTGAAGGATCTGTACGATGTTGATAATGGTCCGTACATTCACACATTATATGGAAAGCTAATTCTTATCTGAAACTCCTCAGAGGAAACTGTCATCACACTCGGAGACTGGTACCACACTGTGGCTCCCACTCTTATGCCGAGCCAGAAAGCCGGGACCCCGTAAGTCATATAGTCGGGAATATTGAGATGTGTGCATAATAAAGATGATATCTAGTACTCCGGATTCAACTATTATCAACGGATTAGGAAGAACAAAGGAAGGAGGCTCACTTGCTGTTGTCCGTGCTCAACCTGGTAAACGACATCGATTCAGGCTGATCAACACTGCGTGTCTACCCTTGTAAGCATTGATATTGGAAAAGCTAAATATATCAATAGACTCTGATCAAACTCTTAGCTTTACATTCTCCATTGACAATCACAATCTGACTATCATCGAGGTGGATGGTGTTGAACACGATCCAGTCACCGTCGATTCCCTTGAGATATTTGTCGGTAGGTGATTCACCTATAATCAGGTATATGCTTCCGCCAATGACGATGATTAAATAGCTCAGCGCTACTCTTTCATAGTAAGTATATGGTGAGTAAGCTACCGGAGTTCAGTATGCTTACACAATCTGCCTAGGTCACAGCAGACCAGCCCGTTGACAACTACTGTAAGAGGGCCAATTATTTTATCGTGTGTTTAATGCATCATCTCATATGAATAGGGATTCGGGCTCTTCCCCAATTTCCTGGGGGCGCGACTACTGAGGGTGGCCTTAATTCTGCCATCCTCCGTTATGACGGTGCACCTGATGCGGAACCTACTTCAAGCGAAAAGAAGAATCCCACCCTACTTAATGAAGCACAGCTTCATGTAAGATTCGAATCTTTCAAAATCTATTATCAACCCTAACTAACATATATGGTTTCACGAAGCCACTTATTAATCCCGGAGCAGTATGTTTAGCTTTATTTGTATAGCTTTGTGTAAGGGAAGCTGACTATAGCATTACAAGCCCGGGATTCCCATTCCAGGCGCAGCTGACGTCAATATGCATTTGCAAGTCACTCATAATGGCGGAAGATTTGGTGTTAATGGTGTCCCATTTGACCCGCCAAGTGTACCTGTCCTCCTTCAAGTTCTTCGCGGCTCGCAAACCGCCATGGATCTACTCCCACCGGGCTCGGTTTTCCCATTACCTCGCAACAAGACAATTGAAATAAGTGTTTCGGGTCAGGCAGGGGGCGGAAACTTCTTCGTAAACGCGTCTTTTGTAGATCTCGAATCTGGTCTAGTTACTGAACTTCACTAATATTCAGCACCCTTTTCATCTCCACGGACATACATTCGATGTGATCCGAGTCAGGGACAATGATACATATAACTTCGTCAACCCGGTTAGACGTGATGTTGTAAGCATCGGTGGGGGAGGAAGTAACATGACTTTCAGGTCTGTAGTTGTACTTCTTCCGTACTTCAACTGAAGCACTGTTCTTACAGCCTCTTAAGATTTTTCACAGATAATCCTGGTAAGTTATAGCAGTGCTACAGAGCGAGAAATATTTGATATGTATCTCATCATATAAACCGAAAGGACCATGGGTAAGTCATGTAAACTCAGATCAGGTTCGGAGTCAGCTGACTTATCATGTCCATTTCCTGTGATAGATCTTGGTTAGTGTTGCACCATCTCTTGGCATATAGTACCTTCTGAAAGTTTCTACTTTAACTAATTTGGTTAGCACTGCCATATCGACTGGGTGAGTCCCTTTAGAGCCGTTACTATCATTATTAATATGCTCGTGATAGCATCTCGAGTCTGGATTGGCTGTTGTACTTGCCGAGGATCCAGCAGGCACTCCTGCTTGGACTCCCCCGAAAGGTAAGCAAAATAATCTGCAAGCTGATTCTTGTGCTTACTACGTCGAAACCAGACGACTGGTTGGATTTGTGTCCGTTGTACAATGCTCTTAACCCGGATACAGCTTTACCGCCAAAATGATCTTTTCTCCATATGTGAAAGAGTCATCTTGTTATGTATCATCACGCTTGACTAGTTCTTCAAATTCTGTAATAATTGAATTTTAATTTTGAGAATATTACTGGTGTGTTATAAATCGATAGCTAACAAATCTTTACCCGTAAAAAAATAAAGGATCGTTTGGTTCTGATCAACTCCTGAAAATCAATTGCTAAATTAGAAAGGTGGCTGTGCGCAGTATAAAAATCGTAAAAGTGAATTTTTGTTCCGAACCCGAATATGGCATCGATTCCGCGTTCTGGAGAACATCAAAAATGATATGTGCATTATTGAAGTTCATCTTGGCCGCAGTAATGGTAGTCAGAGCATGTAACGCTTACAAGGATCAATCTATGCATCCGACTAGCTTTCGCATTGTGGCGCTCGCCGACTTTACCCGTGGATCGCTTATATTCCATGTAAATCCTGAAAATTCAAGTTCGACAACTACGACTCAACAAGTGTATCTTACATGTTGGCAAGACCCTCCCAGCTTTTGATAATTCTCAGCCTGCTCTTCTTCACGCTATGCTGCTTTGTTTACCGCTTTGTAAACACAGTGATATCGTTTGTCGGAAAGGGTAGTTTGTACATCGACGGTGTCGAGGTACCTGAGCTGCTTTCCTCCTCCGATCCAAAAGTCGCGACTGGGAGTGATGCTCATACTGTCAAGGTAGACCTGAACATCATCAATGCTATACTTGCTCCAGATGGGTACCAGAGGTCGTACGTGAAACTATAGTACATGGTGTTTTGATTCCTTTCACACTCTAAAATACTAGAACTGTAACAGCTGAAGGGCAGTTTCCCGGACCTATTATATCTGGATACAAAGGAGACCGTTTTCTGGTATATTTTATTGCTATTTCACTTTAAGAGATGGCTAACAAATACATAACCTCAGATCGACGTTCGCAATCGTCTGTCTGATTCAACTATGAATAGAGCGACAACTATAGTAAATCTTCCGCTAAACAATCATAGCCTAGGGACATACTTTAACTAAACCATAATTTCTATTTTGTCCCCTTTTCATAGCACTGGCATGGTATCTACCAAGATAGTACACCGGAGATGGATGGTACTGCATCCATATCGCAATGCCCTATTATACCAGGGCACAATTTCTTGTCAGTGACATACTTTATCTAACGTGTATGCCTGTGCTCAGTGTTTACGTCACAAAGATATAATTTTACGGTGCCAGATCAAGCAGGAACTGTGAGAGCCAGTATATCTGCATCCAAAAGACAGAAACATCTGATATTATGTTATATTCACAAACAAGTTCTGGTACCATTCTCATATCGCAGCTCAGTATTGTGACGGACTTCGGTGCGTCAACACAAACTATCTCAATACGTTAATGTATTTACCATAGCTACAGTGGACCTTTCATCGTATATGGTATGTAGCTCATTCTTGATATCTTTTCAACTAACTAAACTAAGGACGATAATAGACCCTAACGATCCGCATAAACAGCTATATGATATTGATGATGGTACAAGAATCATGCCTTGCTTCTCTGCCTCGCAGAACTAATAGGACATCATTCTATTCAGAACAAACAATAATATCTCTTGCAGATTGGTATCATACACCATCCCCCAACTATCTGGTGGAATGCATAATACCCCGTTAGTTTACTATGTGTTATTTATTTCCTGCCTAGCTTTCTGATTACATTTCCGTGATAGATACCCTGATTCGACCCTTATAAATGGTGCTGGGAAAACGAAAGAAAGGGGTCATTTGCAATTGTACGAGGGCAGCCTGGTAAACGCCATCGCTTCAGGATAATCAATACGAGTTGTTACCCATCGTATGTACCATAACCATCTGGCAGAACGGAAAACAACGTTTTAACATAGTTAAAGCTATGATTTCTCAATAGATGGTCATAAAATGGATGTTATAGAAGCTGATGGAGTGGAGACCCAGCCCGTGACGGTCGATCATCTAACTATACATGCAGGTTGGTTGTTGTCTTAATCAGAACCGAAGATCACTAATTTGGGGTATCTCAAAGGCCAGCGTTATTCGGTTGTTGTAAGTCCTCGTATTTTGGCATTGTATGACAGCAATGGACAATATGTGTAGGTTCATATGGATAGACCTATCGGTAATTATTGTTAGTCCTTTCATCCTAGTCCTTTTTAAAGCCAATGTCTAATTGTCAATATCATAAGGGATTCGAGCCATCCCTAGTTCAGCACATCATCGCCATGACTCCACTATGCAGACGACAGAAGGTGGGATTAATTCTGCGATCTTGCGATATGATGGTGCTCCTTTAGAAGACCCTATTTCGATTTCAGTATCAGGCCTTACTTCTCTTCGGGAGACGGATCTCCACGTAAGTCGGATAACATGACATTCAGTAAATTCAGTATTTATATCGTTTTTTTATCACATTACTTCAGCCGCTTGTCGATCCGGGACCAGTGAGTAGTATCCTTACTCTTTGAAGTGAAATGTCTATCTTACTTAACTCATAGCCTGGCCTTCCCCATATCGGCGGGGCAGATGTTGTGTTACATTTGAAATCATCTTATCCTGGGAAGAAGATAGCCATCAATGGTGTATCTTTCAACCCACCAACCGTTCCTATCCTCCTTCAGCTCTTAAGTGGTATTCATCCACCTCAGGACCTAGATCCAAACGAATCGGTATATGTTCTACCTGCAAATAAAGTGATTGAGATATCGTTTTCTGGTGGCGGGGAGGTATATCAAATCTATAACTACCGAAAGAATTCCTAGCTTATAGTAGCTGTAGCATCCATTCCATCTTCATGGACATACCTTCGATGTCATCCGTGTTTCGGGGAATCAACATACAATTTCAAGAATCCTGTTAGGCGAGATACAGTGAACACTGGCTCTCACAATGACAATGTTACTGTCAGATTCGTCACGGATAATACTGGACCATGGGTATGTTAACTATTCCTGATATATCATACAAATGCGCTGCTCTAAATTCTTGTCTGTCATTGATACAGATGCTGGTCAGTAACCTCTTAGAAGTAGTATTTTTATGATGCTAACGTTGTTGTTCCCTTTTCCAAAAAGCACTGTCACATGGATTACCATGCACTCGCTGGAATGGCAATCGTTCTGGTTTCTGATGCTATGCCTAAACAAAACTCAAATGGTATGATATCTATTACTCAGTTAATATATCTATCTCCTACCTAAACTAGATTTTTTTATAGGCGGGTGGTCCGATCTGTGTTCTCTTTATGACCAACACAATCCAGATATAGGTCTATTATAGTGCTTCCACCACAACTATAGCACGGGTAAACTATACACACTCATCCCAGAATGGTACTTCTATGCTATCAATACAGATTTCTTCATCTTCTTCCTCTTTACGATAACCCCCCCCCCCAGAATATTATGTCAAAAAGCTATAAGCTCATGTATTAAACATTAGTACTCATCATCACATTCTGACTTTTCCGTCAAGTGAAGTTTGTTGCGAGCAATGTTTATGTGTAAAAGTGAGACACCAAACGAAGTAACCATAGCTATTTTTGATTTGTGCTCGGGTAACTTTAGCTTACTGGTAAGGGAAAAAGAAGCACGGCTCCTTCAGTCAATTTGATCTATTGTACCCCTCCAAGGTTATTATGAATCATGTAAAAAGGAAGGCACCTATGTTCCTAATCAAACATTGTATGAACGAAATCGCTAAATTCATAACTACTTAATTCAGCACTACGACAAGAGAGGAAATAGTGTTAATGTTACACAAAGGGAAAAAAGGAACAAGAGCGCTTCGAAAAACACAAGCCATCAGGGGTATCCTTGATTAAAATTAAGTGATGTCTATGAGTAGGATGCTAGTATACATGCTTCATCTTTGATTATAAGACAACGTTTAAAGTTAGACCTTCCAAACCAGATGCGGTAATCCATAGTGAAATAAGTGATGCGTATGCAGAAAAGAAAAGTTCTATGAGGATGAAAATGATGAAAAGAGAAGATGGAACATGTTTGCGAGAACTAGTGTTACAAGTGCTTTTCGTGTGAGTCAAAGAAAGATCCAATAAGTAGAGAGAAGACGAAGAAGTAGAGAAAAAGGTTCAAAAAGCAACGAATCCCGATTTGAAATTGAAAAAAGAAGGTACCAGAATGCCACCACCCTGGAAAGGATAGATTTATGCGGAGAAAAGCCAGCCTTTTTATGCATGAAAGGAGATCGTTGTAGTCGTTATCTATCATTTCTTCTATACGTCCCTTTGTTCTTGACAAAGCGCATTTAAAGCCCTTTATTTCCAGACGGCTGCTTTCACTCTACTCCACGTCCACGCTTGAGCATCATCGATTGTGAAGGCGCTAAGCTCACGTATGCCTCGTCTACGAGAAGTTCTATAGTACTTCTCCATCAGTTCGTCTTGTTCTGACCATGTACTTCGGGGGCTAGGTGGTGGAGGAGTTTCTAGATTTGGCGATGAGGGTGGTTCATGGGACGACCGGCTAGGGGAAGACGCGTGATCCAAACTTGGAGGTGAGGGTGACTGAGACATGCCAGATTCAGGCGTTCCCTCTTTCATGGCAACATCGGAGGTACACGAGGACGAGTATACGCCTGGGTTCGGACGCCTAGCTGATAAGCGAACGGTGAGTCGCTCATATGGTGGTTCCATAGATACGGTTCTCTTGTTATGTCTCGTGTGGTTCGTCTTAAACATCGCAAGTAAGAATCAATTATCTAGTACAAAGAATCTGAGTTTGAGTAGAGTACTTACGGTGTGGTTTATCACCTCGGGGTGCCCATTGGATCTGGATTTCTTCTTGCACCTGATTATGTGCTTTTTCCAATGGAAATCGTCGTAGTCACTCTTATTAGAGAGCTTTATTACTCTCTTACAGAGACTACATTTCACAAACTTCGGGCCAAGATCTTCAGCATAGGGGTGTGACCTTAAGGTTTTTTCACGCCTAGCTTTTTGAGCTTCAATCTTATTCCTACGTGCTTCAGATCTATAGTAGCTTAAGTTTAGAATCACATTTTTAGGCAATACGCAATGTGTGGGCCACTCACTTGTATGTCTGGGGAGCAGGACTGGCCGTGGTTTCACTGTTCAGAGTTGTGGTATATTTAGCAACCACAAAAGGGGGGAGAAGCAGATTGAATGATGCTCACGGATCTGTTATTGATATAGTGGAGAGGCTGCCAGTGTGGTTTGAAACGTTGATGGACCTGTCCATAACGACGGCTTCTGAGCTGTTTTGAGGGGGTAGTATCTTTCTGGTGAGAGGGGGAAGTCTGATCAAGATAGGGGGTCTAGAAGAAAGAAGGGGGGATTTTATATGAGAATAAATGGCGATGTGGTCGAGAGGGTGGCTCACATAGCCTGTTCTTTTAGTTGTTTCCCGTTATGGAGAGCCTTCTGTGTGATTTTAAGGGTCTTATTAGCCATCAGCGTTACAATAGACAAAGGGGGGACATAGTCGAGTGGGGGGGAAGCGGTTTCAGAACGGCTTCTGCCATTGTTATAGCGGAAGCGATACATCAGAGACATACATAGTCTATTATGCGCCGGCGTCTACGCCTTGGCCTGGTGTCTTTGTTGGTGATAACAGTAGGAGGAGAAGATGTATGCATCGTGCGGAATGGTCGTTCTTAATATATATAGGGAGGGATGGAGTACGAGGGCACACTTTCGTAAATTTGGGTACTCGAGCGTGAGGAAGAAGCCTCGAAGCAAGATGCAACGACAGAGCCTCATGGGCGATTTATTATTGTCGCTCTTGTGGACTATATCTACTACAGATAACACAAGATATATAAAACCGTACCGAGTATAAGATATTAACAATAATCAATCACTAAACAATGTGAAAAAAACTGTAAATTTCAATCTGTTAAATTCAATAGATCAACCCTCGACCTCCCCGCTCAAGAAGTTCCCTTCTCTCCCATTCCCTCTGCAAAACCCCGCTTGAATATCTCCCACGGCTGCCATATCCAGGCCCACGCGCTCGGCGGTTTTTCATCCGGGGTAGTGTACGATTCCGTCCGGGAACGTAAACTAGTACTTGATCCTTCGTCTCCGTGCTCCTTTCCATCTTCATACTCTTCCCGGGAACGTTTTTTCCCCACCTTGGGTGAGAGAGAACGAAGGAAATCACCTTCCGGACCCTTGTGAGCATGTACGGGAGAGCCATCTGTAGATATCGGGCCTGATCCTGGCTCTAGATGCAGACCTGAGGGAGTAGCCTCCACACACGGAGAGCCACTCCCATTCCTCGGAGTTGGTCTGGACAATTGTTTCTCAGGAAGGGGGCTTGTAGACAATACTCTATCATTAGATGTTATAATCTTGTGTGGCTCGCTTGAGTAAAAAAGGACATACCCTGAACAAGAGCTCTTGTGTGCTAGCCAATTATCTAGCTGATACGCGATAGATGTGCTCAATTGAACTTCTGTAGAACAAAGCCGACATGTTACTTTCGTCGCCGTAAACTCAGTTGCCTGTGCATCGTTCACTAGCTGCAGCTTGCGCTCCGCTTCCAACACACGACTACTTGGGGCAGATGCGCTTATGTCCCCCTCAAGATTTGATGCCGGTCGGCCGTGAACGCGTTCTGTGTGAGTTAGCCATGGGCGAAGACGATACGGTGGGCGCCCAAGCTTTACCCATTTACCACATTTCACACAGAAAACGGAGTCCTCCCGCACCTCGCCTGAATATTCGTCTTCTTCAAGAATGCGCTTACGTTCAGTCCACGTTCGTCGAACCCTAACCACTGAGACAGATGTTCTATCTGAAGCTGAGACTGAAGGTGCAATAGACGAGGAATCATCGTCCCTAGTATCCGTCTCGCCTCCAAAGCTATCATCATTTAGTACGTGGTCTAGTCGTCGCCGTTTTCTGCTGGGTTTGCTGAGTTTGAGAGCGTTAGCATGCGAATTTAGGAACTTTAAAACTGTGACCCCACTCTTGTGTACATAATTTTCTATGCAAGTTCCAAGGACCGAGGGAATAGCGTTGACTATTCGATAGTTTAAGCCATTGATTGCAGCATCGACAACGTACACGGTGTGGTTCCACCTCTAGAACATCCACATGATTTTCGAAATAAGCTCGCCGCTCGGCTTCAGTTGCTCTTGTTGAGCGCACTGAGTCCGCCTTTTCGGGAGTATCTGTGTTAGGCTGTCCACTCGTGTTGTTCTCTAAGGCCGAAGACCCTTTTCTAGGCATTATGAGCTTGTAAGCAGATGTTTGAAGTCAGACTGAAAGAAGTGTGCAGCGCACTTTAAGGGTGGGTTGATTTGTAGCCAAGAGACACGGACAGCCCTGATAGTGGTTTGGGCGTCTTGGACAAAGCGGAAGCATTTCCATTTCGAGAAACATCTTTTGTACGTGGTTGCGGGCCAGGTAAACTAGTTTAATGTATCTAAACGCAGAACAAAGTGAGAACAATAGTAATTACTCACTCAAGAGACTGGAATGTCTTAGGTGGCTTAATATAGGATTGTAAATAATTATTCATAATAAGCGAGAAAAGATAGAGTTACCAACATTAACATTTACAATACAATCAAGATTTTCACGCAAATCATTTTCACGATCCTCAAAATCACTATGGAGACCAATCGAACGATTCCTTCGTAAAGTGGGGCAGTGAGATTGAAATGTAAAGACTTACTTAGTCTCTCCCAATTTTTTGTCTTTCACCAGATTCTTTATTAGAGAAGCTCAGATCAGGACGTAGAAGTAGAAGTTAATCCGTTGCTTACTTCCGTATCGGCATCCGCAACAACATCTGAATGCCTAAAATCCAAATTATTCAGTCAACAACCCAAAGAAAATTCATACGACAATGGCGCACTTTTCGGACGTTCTGATCACCGTGTCCATTAGAGAGGTAAAGCGCGTGTGACCGTGTGTATTGAAGTTGTGGAGGGAGACACTATACTAGTATAGGTATAGGGTGGTTGTCTACATAGACGGCACGGTCTTCCGAGAGAAATTGACATCACGTGGTTTGTGAAACTATTTTTACTATGACGAGGTACATGTGATTTACGGACAGAGCGTAGAAAATAGACCGCACTAACAGACTTACAAATTTGCAAGTTGGATGAAATTATAAGGCCATACTACTGTGATACATAATGCACTTACAAAAAGAAAAGAAAAGAAAAATCCTTAATCCTTCTTTCGTGTCTGCAATCTTTCATATTGTCTACGCCATTCCTGCCATTCCACTTCCCTACCACCATCATCCCAAACTGCCCACCCATCTTTAATACGTATCCAGGTAGTTATCGGATGAAGGAGCACGGCTTTACGAAAGCGGCCAGGTACGGAATTGGGATAATGTACTGGTATGAGTTCCGCCGTCACATATGTAAATACTCCAAGCCCAATACCGATCCCTACACCCCATAGCACCTGAGTTTTCGTGTGATACCCTAGATACATTCTAAGATTTGAGTATAAGGGTAAGAGAAATGAAGAAAACTGTCCCATGAAAGTAGCATTACCGTGAATAGCAGACAACCCAAGCTAGTAACACTAAAGCCAAATAAACCAAGATTCTAAACATTGAATCAAGAAACCTATTTCCGCAGGAAGTAAATCTATGTCGAAAGTATAGATGCATCATAAGGAACGATGAGAAATAGCCCATATATTGACTATGTGAAGAAGGGAATCCATAACCACTTCCGAGGTGATCTGTTTGGATCTGGGTCATTAGAGAAAGAAAGAGCTCTTCAGAAAACTACATGATAACACACCTACAGGCCGCTCTTCTTTTACAGCCCGTTTTATGATCCAATTGATTCCTTCACATATGAGTTGCCCTAGCCACATCTCTATCACGAGAATGTCCCGAGTTACGACAGCCAATGCAGCATATGAAGCCTAAGCCAGAGAGCCAAGAGTTATTGTCCGTCTTCAGACGCTTTACAGTAAGAGAACGGGCACACCATCAGAAGTATCGGGGTCAAAGTAAGTAAAGCAAAGCCTAGTGAGACACGTGAACTTGCGTCATCTGCGAGAAGCGTTCAGGCGTAAGTTTATCCATCAAGCTTCATAGAAACATACAGAGAACATGTGTCAATTCAAGTGCAGTTGTTGTCTTCTCATTTTCCATAGTTTTTGTGATGTTTTCAAGAAGGACAAATTCTTATTCATACGAGAAGAGAAGACGAATGAGAAGTACACACATGGCACCAACGAAGAACCAGACGTCTCTGAATATGATGCATAGCCACTTGGATCATTCACACGTGGTTCTACCAATCGTAGATACTTACGTCATTGGAGAAGCTACAGGAATATTTTTATAATTTTACCAACTTTAATGTTTCAAGCTGGCTTCTATCAATATCGGTTAGTATATGCGGTGTTCGAAATATCTTCTATTGAGCTAGTTGTCTCAGCTATATCTTTTCTCTCATGTCAGGAGTTTTCAGAGTCAAATTCTTTTATCAATTTATTCCTAATATCCATTGTGATTTTAGTACATCCGTTGATCCATACAACACAAAACCCAAAAGAGTAAGAAGTCAACAGGAGCAACCAGAAAGAAGAAATAGATAATCCTTAAACAAAAACGAATGGCTAAAGTGGGATGTTAAATATACTGTCCATGAAGCACCGAAAATACTTCAATGAGTGGGCCTATTCCCGAGGAAATGGGGGCGGGAGTTTATTTCTGAACTGCCTTGTTGGCCTCCAAGGCAGTGTCGGGGTCCGCATTAGCGTAATCAGGGCAGAGCGCAGACCAAGCATCTATTGAGATGGATGGTTGAGTATATTTCTATATGAAGGCCATGAAGAGCTTACCGTTGGCAGGGTCTGTAGCAGCAATCTCGTCATGCGCCTCGTCGAAGACAACAGCCAAACCACTATTTCAATGTCAGACAAGCTACTGATTAGATTTATTTTTACTACTTACGCCTCAAGATGCTATAAATTTCTTGGTTAGTTACTATCTTTTGCCCTTAGTTTATAAATCAAACTCACCCAGTCAATGTGGCAGTGCTAACAAAGATTGAAAATAATGCATGTTAGCTAATTACTAAAACCCAAGAATTATATATTGCACGAACCATGAACTAGAAAGAAGAGCAGATATTAGAGAAACGAGTTACTGGTATGAGAATATACGACTTACCCAAGGACCGGCGTTATCAGTAGTGAAGCGAATAGTAACCTATTTAGACACAAAGTGAATAATTGATCGTACAATATATGGAATAGACGCTCACGTTGTCACTTGCCGTTCCAATGCTAACAACATCACGGCGGATTGGGTTAGCGTAATTATAGTCAGAAGATCCGGCAACTCGAACAACGTCAAAGGTGTGTCCATGAAGATGGATTGGGTGCTATACATACGGATCAACAACGTTATCATCGGATATTTGAAACTCAAACTTACGGGGAAACCACCGGGCATTGAAATTTCAATTGTGCTGTTTCCTGGAAGGGTGTAGACAGAGCCACTGGGGAGAAGACTAGCGGCTGGGGTACCACTGAGAATTTGGAGAAGTACAGGAACTGAGGGGCTAGTGTACGAAACTCCGTTAACAGTGTGGTCTCCAGTCGTAAGATTCTATGGGACTCATTAATAAATGCACAACTTATTGTATTCTTTTTTCACATACAATTCCAATGGGAAGGTTCAAGGCATAATCTACTCCACCGACAACTGCTTCACCAGGCTACAAGAATAAGATGATCAGCAAAATATGAGGACCCAGAGGTGAATTCTTACAGCTCCGGGGTTAACCAAAGGGTGGAGATCAGCTTCATCAAGAGTTGCTCCTTCCATGTTCTGGATCGAAGTAGGCTCGGAATCATCAGCACCTGCATAGCGGAAGATAGCGGAGTTGATTCCGCCAGTGAAGCCAGTTGTACCGGCGCTTGGGTTAGCACGAATCCCTATTGATCATTATGGAGTTAGGATAAAGATCTATAAAGAACTATAGACAAGCTTACAGTAGTTGCCAATATCTTGGTTAGCAGTGACAACAACAGAGTACCGTTGACCAGGGAAGATTACAACTTTGTCTGTTACAACGGGATCAGTCTCAACGCCATCGGCTTCGATGACTGTTAAGTTGTGACTGTCGATCTCAAACGTATAGCTAATTCGGCAGATGAGTTTCTCGATTGGCATTTCGAAAAATGGATAACTTACGACGGGTAACAGCTTGTGCTGACAATACGGAAGCGATAACTGTTAAAAATTATACTCCCATGAGTCAAGTATGCTTAGGACAAAGAATGACTGCGAACCGAGTTCCTTGGGTGACGTTTACTACAGCAAGTGCAGAAGTTGGGTTTCCAGAGTAACGACCAAGACCGTTGATAGTTGTTGAGTCCGGATTACTAGAAAAAATCAACAATTGGTTTTCTAGTTCCAGCTTGGATGGTTTTGCTAGAGACTTACGGGTCAACATTACCAGTGTTAGGGAAAAGGGATGGTGCAGGAGTTTGGTACCAATCCGCAAGAGTGATGACAGTTGTTTCTAATAATTGATATTAGAAACCGACTAAACTTATATAGCAAGCGACGCTTACCATCATCAACATCGTACAGATCTTTATGAGGATCATCTGGATCATATATGACCAAAGGTCCACTATATGTAATTTAGTGCTAAACTAAGAAGATCCTAGTATCTATACATACCGAAGCCCATCACAGTATTGTGTGGATAAATGGGAGTGGTACCAGTATGTTCCAGTCTGACCAGGAACACTGAAGTTGTATCTAGAGGTGATTGTTAAGAAAAATCATATATAAAAGTCACATTTGAAGATTTACAAGAAGGAATTTCCTGGGACAATGGGGCACTGGTTAACCATGGCCGGACCGTCCATTTCATTCGTCCCTTTTTGGAACATGCCATGCCAATGCTATTTGAAAAATGAATTGTATGCTTCGGTATCATAGAAGCTTCCACTTACGATCGATGTCGCACGATACATTGAAGTATCGGTGAGACTGTCAGTGACATTTATTTGAAAGTTGTCACCCTCATTTGCAGAAATAAGAGGGCCTGGAAATTGGCCATTTGCAACGACGGTCCTTGTAAGAATCATAGTCAATATCTCTGTGTTATTGGTCTCGTTGAACAAGACTATACTTACGAACGAGTGACACCGTCTGGAGCAAGCTGAACATTGGCAATGTTGAGCTCCACCGGCACTACATCAGCAAGAACTGTCAAAGGGAGTGTGGAAAGCAAAGAAAGGAATGCAGAGGATTTCAACATCTCGGAATACGAGTACAGGCAAACTATAGAAGGAGAGGATAGCTGTCAGTCGGACTGCTGGGGTTCAAGAGAGCCTCATCGACCTCTTTTTATATATTTTTTGTTGTCAGCCCTAGATATGACAAACAAAATAGAAAATACGGTATCATAATTGACTTGCTGCGGAAATCACACGAAGGATCGCATGGAATGACAAACGAAACAAACATTCAGGAATTGGAAAGTCGACATGATGGGTCCCTTCCAAGCCGAAGATGGTTTGAAAAAGAAGGGACGGTAACCTGGCCGAAGTTTGTGAGAATAGATACAAGCCACAGTTACCAGAAATGGATATCATACCTGATAGGCACGTCTAAATAACCACGTAGATTTGGTTTCATTAATATTATGTGCAAACGGAGGTAATTCTTAACCCTTGAAAATCACGGAATGAAAGTTACCCCTTGTCCCGATCCAACCTCATGGGGTGAGAGGAACGACAGAAAAAGCGGACCCGTAGTATTTTGACCGACGGGACCCTGATAGCGGTGGGAAAAAACAAAAGCTTTATGTTTCCGAAAGTGTCGTGGGATCCCTTGAATGGAGGCAAATAACAAAGTGCCTCAAAGGCTTTTAGACGGCCAGGTTAAACACTTTTCCATACTTGTTCTAGTTGCTTATACAAACAGCACAAAAGAAACATTATGTGGAGTTTGCTATAGCTTTTGGTTTACTAGCTAAGCGTTGTTTTTAGAAGACATCAACCGATTCGTTTCATACGAGTCTTTTCTGCGATGCGCGGCAAAATTGCAGTTGACGCTTCTGTGGAAGCTGAGCTAATCCAGGAACCTCAAACATACTCATAACAGGCCCTGTTACAGGGTGTTCCTGGCTATCTTCTTCTCAACAATTTCTTGGCGGAATAAACTTTGTTACTGAGTAAGTCTTGATTCTAACATATCTTTTTTTGTAATATATCAATTATATATTCCGATTTTGGCCAGTCAAGTGCCCTCGGAGATATCCAGCCCTCCACTTTTTTCTTGATGAGTACCCACGAACAAATTGGACTATAGCGCCTCTCATGAAGAAACGGCGCCCGTTATACAAGACAGCGGATTGAAAAAATTGGCCTGGGGAATGAGTCCAATACTCTTCAGTGCATATTTGACAGGAGCTTCGTTACACAATAATTTAACATCTATTCACATGAGCTGTTTTATCAGACTAGTTGTCTTTGTACCTTAAGATTCAAACATCGGCATGCCTGGAAGTGGATGGATCATTCGCGCGACAGTACCGGTGTACGAAATGTCGGACAAGAGTAATTACAAATATAATTCAGTTAGAAAATAATAAGACACTTCGAGTGCTCGGGACAGGAACCGTGCTCTCGAAATGCATGATATCGAGTCAAAGTGAGGTGCATTTGATAATTGTAATTAGCTCTCGGAAAGTCGTTTTCTTACTGGTGCTTACTACGATAGGCATAGTAACCTGAATTAGAAATCATGGCTCGGAGCCAAAACTTGATCAAAACGTATGTGACCGGCTTGAGTTGCTTTTAGCTAATTATTACGCAGTCGCATAGCAGTGACTACAAGCAGCTAGCTGTCGCCTGCGGGGCTCAGCCCATGTCCTTGGGGAGGGGGAGGTACGTTCATGTTTCATGAGTCGGGATTACTCTTATGTATGCATAAAAAGTAGTTCTAAAGATCACTACTCCATCTTAAGATATATACCGTTCATCAGGCTCAGAGAGGTTATGCGTCTATCATATTCGCAAATATACCTCATGGCTCCCAGAATACACGATGTACATGTACATGTACATGTATGAGCAAGTCCAGATGACATGGAACAGTATACTTCCTACCCAGGTTTCCTAAGTACCCGCTTTTCATATACCGGTCTTCCTGTTGTGAGAGTCAAGGATTTCAAGAAAGTTTAAAACACAGAGTTGAGCACATAGATGCTCCTTGGATCATCAATATCTGCAAGGTGCAGATACAGGTCAAAGGAAGAGAGTTGTATGTGAGAGAGAGAGAGAGTATATTTCTTGGGCTTTTGTAGAAAACCCGCGCCTTAGTATACTAGTACAATGGCCCTACTAACTTAACTACGGGAAAGAGAAACGTGAGTCCATCAACAATAACTGTCTACTGTCCCTAACCCGGTTTCGTGGTGACGCTGGTGAGGGTGTTTGGTGGGGAGAGGTAAGAACTAGGGCTTGGGCCCTGTTAGCCTCATGGGGGGTGCCAATCCCAATAAGATGGGACTGGGGTGCCTCGGTGGAGGTAGGAGTGGTATACCTGCGAAATGGGTGGGAATTGCAGCACCCATGATGGGTGTGGTGGCGGGGCTGTGATACAGTAAGGCCGTATCCATGGCTGGAGCTGTAGACGTTCCCACCAGAGTGTGGAGGGTCGTTCGGGATGAGAGGATTGTCTTCTGAGAGCACCACGACCAAAGAGGTCGTTGCGTTTCAGAAGTGTGGCTAGGTTGGGGAGTTGGGAGCGGTTATGAAGGGCCGCTAGCGAGCGGGGAGAGGTGCCTATCCATGCATGTATGCGCGGTAGGAGGGTGAGAGGGCACTCAATTAAACGGTGGGTGCGTGAGGTAAGGGCTCCGCATCGGCATGTGGTCTCAGTGTCCGAGTCATTTAGGGTGGCAAGAAATTCCGGGAAGGGTCCTTTGCCTAGCAACGTTTGGACTGTCAGAGCCGCTTGGTCCCTTGTCGGGCCGCAGTCCTGAAGAATTTTGGCAGAGAGGGTGATAGGCCATGACTTGAGTGCTGATGTAGAGAGGGATGAGGGATGTTCCCGCCAGCAGTCTTGTACGCTGTGGATCCATTGGGTGCGTATTTCGCTTTTGGATAGTTCTTTCAAATAGCAAAGGGAGGTCTGTGGGGAGGGGTCCATAGTGGCCGCCTGGACCGCAAGTGAGTCGGCATGTTCGTTTCCTTCGATTCCGGAGTGTCCGGGGCACCATTGGAGGGCGAATTGTTTGGTGGGGTAGCTGTCTCCTAGTGCTGTCAGTAGATTGTGGATTTGTACTGCTTTTTGGTAGCCCGGTGAGAGCGGGAGGGTGGAGATTTGTTTGAGCCCGACCAGGCAGTCTGTAAACAGTGTAATCTGTTCAGCACTACCTGGGAGGCCTAAGTGTAATATGCCAGTCTGAAGTGCCTTGAGCGCCCGGAAGATGGCTTCAAGCTCACAGTCAGTGGCATGAACGTGGTTTCCCATAGTCCATGAATCTTGGGTAAAGTAATCAGCGCCTTTGAAAGCCACCCAGGCAGCGCCAGCTTGGAATTCAACAGGGTTGGGTCCAAATCGTGCGCCATCCGTATAGAGGAAGAGGTGGTGTGGGGTGGTAGAGTGCTGAGTGTGGTAGGTGAGGATGAGTTGACGTCCTTTGGGGGATGTGTTGGGATCCATGTGGATCCTGATGTTGGGTGGTAGAACGGGTGGTTGGTGAGGGGGATACTCGGGGATCGGTGGTATAGTTTCCACCAAACGGTGGTTGGGGAGAAACTCAGTGATGATTTGTGACTGAGTTCGGGTGGTTTTGGTGGCCGATCCTTTGGGGTATTTGGGAGGGTGAGTGTCCGGATAGCGTGGGATTGGAAGCGCTTCTGGAGAAGTTGTTTTAATGGTAGGACCCCCGACAAGAGTGTCATGGGGATTATGGGGGAGGAGCGGTAGGCACCTAGTAGGAAGCGAAGACCGTCGTGGTGTGCACTTTGAAGGGTGCCAATGAGTTTGGTTTGGCAGTTGGGGTGGCCCTGGAACCATACTTCGGAAGCCCAAAGTAGTACCGGGAGCACACACCCAATGTATAGTCGGCGCATAAAAACCGAGGATAGACCTTGGGTGGTGTTGCCAACTATACGTAAAGCGGTGATCGTGGATCTAGCCTTAGTGGCCATCAATTGGGTATGGTGGTGGAACGTCAGAGTTGGATCAAAATAGATACCCAGCCATCGTAAATATTTTTGAGGGTGGATAGTTGTGGTGTTCCCTTGGGTGTGTTGTAGAACGACCGGGGTGGTCCTTGCTAGGTGTTCTTGGTGCTCGAGCGAGCGCTTGGTGAGGAGACGGGACCAGAAGTGCATAAGTTCTGTTTTGGATGCTTCCAATTCTAGGCCAATGCTTTTAAGGTAGAGCTCCAGTTTGGAGTACGCTTCTTGTAGATGGCAGGCATTCTGTTCGAGTGATGGTGAGGAGCACGATAGAGTGTGGTCGTCGACATAGGCCCTAAGTCGAATTTGCGGGTCTTGGTCAAATAGGGTGAGGGCACCGGCAGCGAAAATTTCTGCTAATATGGGTGATATAGGGGACCCTTGAGGGATGCCATGATCCGATTTGGGGAGTAGTTCGCTTTTGTATCCATCAAATGCTATGGCGACTTGACGTGAGGAGATGAAGGACATTGTCCAGCCAATTAGGTCCGGGTGTATATTGCGGCGAGTGAGTTCTTGGCGCAAGGTGTGGTGTCCTACATTGTCAAAGAAACCTTTAACATCGCAGCACAATACGGAACAGTATTCCCGTCGTTGGAATGCTGTTTGGATTTCGTTGCATAGGTCGATACCAGCGTCTATGACTCCGGACTTGCGTCGTCCTCCAAATTGGTTTAGGGGGAGAATGTTTCTACGTAGGGCTTCGTCTTGGAATCGTGTTGCGACGATTTTCTCCAAGAGTTTGCCTAAACATTCTTCTAGTGTTATGAGTCGGTAGGACCGTGGTAGGGTGGCATCCTTCTTGTTGGGTTTGCGAAGCATGCAGACGGTGGCTGAGCGCCAGCTCGAGGGATGATGGCGTAGGTGTAAGCAGGCTGTGTATAATTTGGTGAAGAAGGCCATGTTGGTGGGGATTACCCATTTGAGAATCTCGTAGCCCAGCCCTGATGGGCCGGGAGCGGAGGTGTTGGAGGTAGGGTGGAGTGCGTTAAGCAACTCTTGGGAGAGAGTTGTATGTGTGAGGAAAGATCAAACTGTGTTTGTTTGTTTATGTAATTCAACTAAACGAAGTCATAACATGTCTGCATTACTTAAACATCGGTTATAGTCGGTTTCTATATCGGGCAAGAATAGCTACTTTACGCCACTAGCCGTCAAGATAGATAGGACGCGTCAGGAATTGCATTCTTCAGCTCAACCAGCAACAGGCAAGATGTCCGTACAAATCAGAGAAATAGCTACAAGTCCATTTGATGGTCAGAAACCTGGGACCTCTGGTCTTCGTAAACGGTAAGCTGTGACGCATGAGTTCGATATGTGAATCCGCTCATCTGTATGCTATCGGCTGCTTCATCGGACAGTGTAAAGATCTTTCAACAAGAGGTGAGCACTTGAAGTTGTCTTATATATAGCACTAGTAGCACTAGTAAACTGATTTACTACTGTAGCACTACACAGAAAACTTTATACAAGCGATTTTCGACTCAGTAGATGCCAAGGGACAGACACTCGTCATCGGTGGCGATGGTCGATTCTTTGTTCCAGAAACTGTGCAAACAATTCTGAAGATTGGATCTGCTAATGGCGTTGGAAAATTCATCATTGGGAAGGATGGTATCTTGTCTACTCCGGCGGCCTCCAACATCATTCGCAAGTACAAGGCTTATGGTGGTATTTTGCTTACTGCTAGTCACAACCCAGGAGGTCCGAACAACGATTTTGGTATCAAGTACAACGTCTCGAATGGTGGACCCGCACCAGAGAATGTAACGGATAAGATTTTCTTGCGCACGAAAGAAATTACTTCGTACAAGGTCCTTGAGCACACACCGGTTAGCATATAGTCAACTTAAAAAAGAACCCTCCTGCTGAATAATTCAATATCGGATCAGGTTGATCTTTCAAAATTAGGAAACACAAAATACGGACCATCGGATGTCGAAATCATTGATTCTGTTTCAGACTACTTAGAGCTACTTAAGGGCATATTTGATTTCGCCTTAATCAAAAGCTTCTTGCAATCTAATCCCGACTTCCGCGTACTCTTTGATGGGCTGCACGGTGTCACTGGCCCTTACGCTCGAGCAATTCTTGTTGAGACCCTCGGACTTCCTGAATCGTCAATACAGAACTGCATTCCCCTCCCAGATTTCGGTGGAGGACATCCTGATCCAAATCTTACCTACGCACACACTCTCGTCGAAGCTGTAGAGAAGAACAATATACAATTCGGTGCAGCAAGTGATGGTGACGGTGACCGGAATATGATCTACGGAAAGGGTGCCTTCGTAACTCCGAGCGACTCTGTCGCCATTATTGCTGACTGGGCCGAGGAATGTATTCCTTACTTCAAGTCGGGAATAAAAGGTCTTGCAAGAAGTATGCCCACAAGTGGTGCAATCGATTATGTCGCCAAAAAGAAGAACCTTGAATACTTTGAGGTACCCACTGGTGCGTCGGTCATATACGGATCTTTCTTCATATGCTTAATCATAGTTAGGATGGAAATTCTTTGGCAACCTTATGGATGCTGGCCGACTATCCATCTGCGGTGAGGAGTCTTTTGGCACTGGTTCGGACCACATTCGTGAAAAGGACGGCATCTGGGCTATTGTCGCTTGGTTGAACATTTTGGCTGCTGCAAACAAAAAATCACCGAACAAACTTATTGGTATCAATGAGATCCTTTTGGATCACTATGAGAAATATGGTCGCTCATTCTTCTCTCGTTACGACTATGAAGAAGTCGCGTCAGATGCGGCGGCAAAAATGGTTGCCGCGCTGAATGAACATATTGCTAACAAGAGCCTTATCGGTAAAAGCTTTGAAGCATCTAGCACGGGAGAAACTTTCACTATCTCCGAAGTAAAGAACTTTGACTACACGGATCCGATTGACAAGAGTGTATCAAAGAACCAAGGCCAAATTATCCTATTCTCAGACGGATCCCGTGTTGTTTTCCGTCTGAGTGGTACAGGTAGCCAGGGAGCAACTGTACGTATGTACGTTGAGAAGTATACAAAAGATAGCAAGCAGTACGGTCAGGACACCGCCAAAGGCCTTAAGGGCTTAATTGAATGTGCTCTTTCCATCAGCAAGCTTAAAGAATTCCTGGGTGTAGAGAAGCCAACTGTTATCACGGTAAGTATATACTCCAGAACATGAATGAAAGTACGATCTCTGACAATTTTTTTCAGTAAAACAATCTAAGAAACTTTGTTTCGGGGGAAATCTCTTGTTTCGTTGTCTTTAGTAAACTCGTAGCAATCATAGCATTATAAATGTACAAATTAAGCAAAACCATGGACATTGTTTCCTCTTCTCGTGTAATTTGTATGCCCTTTTCAATCTTAAGCATGTGCATTGCACTGTTGATTACGTATGAGATAATCTATTATTTGTTTTACATTAGTAACAGGTACTTATTACATGTACGCGTACATGTAACAACAATAATATAATAATTATGATCATAAATCATAATCATAATGTCAGCGTAATATCTTCTTCTGGAGTTTCTGATGTCATTCATGACTTACTCAGGCTGTTGATGAAACTTGGTTGAGACAAGTGCTTATTCAAGTTATTGAACTTGAAATTGTCCCAAGGCAGTAAATTATCATATCGATGCCGTTGCCAGATTCTTTGTTCAGGCAGATCAAGCAATTAATTCCCCCGTTGAATGGATCTTTGCATAAGGGCCAGTCAGGTAATGTGTAATGATGCGCTCTAAATTCCGAATATTAAGAACTCTCTCCTATATGATAAGGCAGAGTTGGTGTGCTTGGTGGCGCATTAGAGTGAGCTGCTCACGCAAAGAACTTCAATAGAGGGGAGTATGAGCTGATAGAGATCAGTTATACAGGTGCACCATATTTTGCAGCAATTTCAGCTCAGCGTTTAGTATGTTGTTTGTATACATTAAACTTATATATATCGAATGCGAAGTTGATCTGAAAATTGAATAGGGAGCGGACTTGTCGCACGTTATCTGTTCCCCCACTGCTGCAGGTGCTATCAAAGGCTACGCACCAGATCTAATTGTACACCCAATATTGCGTGAAGATAAGTATGTTATGATCATACTGATACTTGTGATATCCATATATCGACATATTGACATCTTGATACTAGATCTACTGAGTCTGTAAAATCAGAGTTATCATCTCTGTTACAACGGTTACATGTACTTGTCATAGGGCCAGGGCTTGGCCGAGAAGATTATATGCAAGAATATGCTCGCATTGCAGTTGGACTCGCGCGCGAACAAAAGATGTACCTTGTACTAGATGCCGATGCATTGTTCTTGGTTGGAAAAGATCCCAGTGTTATCCGGGGTTATGAAAGAGCAGTGCTTACCCCCAATGTCGTAGAGTTCAAAAGACTAAGCGAGGCCGTTGTACGTGTACATTTGATCCGTTACTTGACCGCCTCACTTGACTAAAGTTTTCATAAAATATACGTTCACGACCGACACCAGAACATCGATCCATCGACACAGCCGGGCAAACGAGCACAGCTAGTTTCTCAGGCACTCGGAGGAGTAACAGTTCTTCAGAAAGGTGCTGAGGACATCATTGCCGTTCATCCAAGCTCATCTGAACCCCAATCAACGATCGTTGATGCTCAAGGAGGATTGAAACGGTGTGGAGGACAGGGAGACATCCTCTCTGGTGCGGTCGGAACTTTCCTCGCATGGGGAAGGTGCTTCGAAGAAGGGTCCTGGGGAATTCGACCCGACAATGTGAACATTCCCATTTCTCGAATACCATTTCTAGGTGCTACTGCAGGATCTCTTGTAACAAGAACGACATCAAAACGAGGGTTCTCCAAAATGGGCCGAAGCTTGATCACAGCAGACTTAATCAGTGAGGTGGGAGGGGCATTTGAAGCAGTGTTCGGTGAGGAAGCCGGAAAGGGAAAATTGTAGGTCAATTTGTTGTGGACCCAGTGTATTATGATTCTGTTCCCTAGTCGGAGAACACAACTGGCTCGAATAGGAATCTTTATTCTTATATCTGCTACTGAATTAATGGATACTATTCTTTTATAAGTACATTTTATTGTTTTTGTAACTAGGTGAGAAGTTAAAGTTTGTTCTCATCAATGTTCTGAAGAGTGGCAAATATGGATCCTAATGCCGCGATTGACCGGATATGAGTATCAAGAAAAAGGCTGGAGTCGTCAATATCACTCTTACAATTCTCATCCTACGAAAATTACTTCTAGTAGAAACGGCGGATCAGAAACATGGAAATCAAAAGATTAATAATTGAGTGTTTGTTTGTTTGATTTTGGGGATTTACTTCCATGTCATCTCGGTTGAACGTTAAGGCTCATTACTAAAATAGAGAAAATATATGTATGTTATAAGTACAATTGAGTAATGTCAAGACATCAATGAATATCCAAATCTAGTGTAACATATTAAAGAAAGGGAAAATAGCAAAAAATAATCGTTCAAGGTATTCAATTACTTCCATCCACGGCCGATGGGTGCTGCATCAGCACTACCTATGGGTACCCGTCTAGCACCACCTTTCCCAGCTAAAGGAGGCTTAAGTGCCACACTACGTTTTACGAGAGGGTCTAAGGACTTTACAGTGCCATTTTCCTTGTTCGTTTCGCGTACTGTTGGCTTAGACACTATCGTATTCTTTGCTTTCATTTTATCCTTGGCACTTTGGCCACTGTTACGCAAAGAGACTTTACTCTTACTACTCATACGCGCTGCCTTGGCACGGAGAGGTGATTCATCCGGACCAATGGTCAACTCTTCAATACCGAATTCTCCTCCTCTTCGAAGGCAGGATGCTCTAATCTAGGATCAAAACCCTCTTCAGAAGGACCAGCTTCAGGTGGAAGGCTTTCATCTTCATAGATATTGTTTTCGGACACTGGAATTTTCTGCTTGGGTGAGTTCGCAAGCATGAGAATGCGACTCAGGGGGCTGGGTCGCGCAGGGGAGTAAGCGTGTATCATATGTTGTGCAAGAGGTTTAGCCACAGGGAAGAGTCTATTAGATGATGCTCGTAACCGATTTTGGTCCTCATCAGATGGGATATCCGCACTCCCGAAATTGGGCGCAGCAAGAGAACTTTCCGACAGGAGGTCAGTTTGCTGCGGAGGAATGGAAGCCATAGGAGAAGGGGGTGGTAGAACGAATGCATTCGGGACAATCAAAGACTGGGTAGATGTCGTAGAATTTAGCTCAGGAGCCTTGGGAATGACCTCCGTCTCCACTGGTGGAATCACTTTCGGTCGTATCACTGATGCACCTAACATTCCACTGCTCTGCTTTTTGGGCGTCCCGCCAGGCCGAGATTTCTTACCCATCTTTCCAACAGTATAAACAGGCTTCACGGGTGAGCGTCCCACGTTAGATTTCTTTGGAGAAGTAGATACCTTTTTGGGGACTTTGGCCGCTTATTCTTCTTCGCAGGTCTTGGAGAAGAAGGGAGATCAAGAGGTTCTGCAGGTGCGTCAAAGTAAGCAGCGAGACCAGTGATCGGTTTAGGGGTATCATCTTCTTGAGGTATACACATCTGTGAGCGCCACAAGTGTTGTTCCCGTTTGAACGCCTGTCGCTCGTCCTTTACATAACATAACAAAGTAGTTGAGTTTGACTATCTGATAATAAAGCTAAATAGCATACCTCAAGTAAAGCTTTCTCATCTTTCAAGGCTAAAGCAGCTTCGTCAACTTTCTTTCGGGCTTTATCCAGCTCTTTTCGAATCTTCTCTAAAAGTTGGCGTTCATGAATGTTGGCTTTATCGTTTCCATCCTCATTCACAAAACGACGAATAATATTTTGAGCCTGATTCGCATAATCCTCTGATTGCCTTTGTGTTTGTACTTGTTCTGGGAACTTTGTTAGCTAAGAGCCCACAGAACGTTAGAGTTGGTCCTACCAAGTTGACGTTGAAGATCGACAATAGTACCTTGAAGTCTCTTGAGCTCCTTATTATCAGATTTAATCATCTCATTATCTGATTTGTGGGCTGCTTTAGGTCCAAGGATGTACCAGAGGGAGAGATGGATTCATATACATCATCCCCTTCGATTCGAAGGATGGTATCACGGAACGATAATAGAAGAGTAGTGAATTTCTCATTTGCACTCTCTGGAGCCGCGATCGAGAACAAGTCAGAAAGCGTATACCGCGGAATTTCGACATCTTCCATATTCTCTGTTTTCGCTCGAATTACATGTACAAGCCGGGCAAGCTCATTCGCAGCAGAAAGGACAATATTTTTGAGGAACAAATTCTCCTCGACGAGTGCTCTACGTGCCGTTTCTGCCTCATCAAGTGCATCCTCAAGGAGCCCCTGTCTTTTCCCGTTCGTAGAATCCTCTCGGGTGCTTACAACAGGATTAGCAAAAGTAGTTTTGAGTCTTAGTCCTGTAGTAGTCGAACTGGGTTTTGATTGTGAGTCTGATATTTTCTGCCAGCGATCAAGAATCTTTTCAGTTTCTCTTTCACGCCGTTTTACTTCTGCATTATACGTTTGACGAAGAGACTGCATAGACGACCGAGTCTTTTGTAACTCTGTATTCGTTGTCTTGAGCGTGGCTTCGGAAGCCTGAAGATTTTTGTTTGCCGCCCTTATTAAGGGATCAGTTGATGGGTGATTCTTCATCTGTATGCAGAAACTCACGCCAGTTTTGACTTGAATAAACTTGTCTCCTTTTCCGCCGCTTCAAGCTGCTCACTAGTTGACCTATGCATTGACGATAATCTTTCTTGTTCATATAGTAGTGTCCGTAGCTTTGTAGTGAGCTCTTCGGAGCGAGTCATGTCCTCCTGTTCCAAGTTAAGTTGATGTAACTCAATAAGCCTTATGATAGATTGGTATACATACCATTCTTTGACTTAACATTCCAAGCATGCATTTTGATAATTTGTCAGCATCTTCCTTTGACAAACCATCAAAGGATACACCAGAGCCTCGAGCAAAGCCGTGGGATACGAGCTGGGAGTTTATGTACTGAAACGTTGAGCTCGAGTTGATGGATTCTACAGATGAAGCCTCAGAATACGGCGAACCATATACAAACTCGTTAATCTCATTGGATCCCGCCCATTGGACCGCTTTCCGGGGTGTACATTCAGCCATACGACGGTTGTTATGACTGGCCTTCTCTGCTCGTTGCTTGAAGAGCTTTGCCACTTTATGATAAAATGAAAACTTGTGGCTGAATCTAGTTGATATTCTCCGTCGTGTGATACGCGCGTGTTCAACAAACGCGGTGTGACCGTTCGTGACTGTCACAAACGTGCGTTGTCGACTCGTGTGACCTGTCCCGTGACACCTGATTCTAAATTTGCATTGAAGTTTCAGAAGAACTCTTGGGAATAAGAAGAACAAGCCATGGAAACCGTGTTAGCCAAAATGTATCGATTTTTTCAATAAAAGTTCGCCACATCTCAGAACCTCTATGCGACTGTTACATAGGATTCTTGGATTTCTGCTCTCTAGGCCAAGATAATATACCTTATCAAGACATCCCTTTGACGGAAGTGGTAATGATAATATCATGGATCATCGTTTTTGATTGATATGCAATGCGGTCTTTTCTTGCAATGCTCCGTATTCGATTACAGGGTGATCACTTCTCGTGTGTGTGATTTCGGCCTAGTGTACTTATGGTTCTATTCTCATCATCTCGGTAATCTAACTTTCTGATCCAATATAAGGACTAACTGTCTCTTTATTTCCCCCTGTCTGCTGTCTGGAACGAGGACCCCACTTCTCTTTGTACTATACTCCTATCTTTCCTTCGATATACTTTTATATCTTTAGCATCTTATTTTGTGAAAAAATTTATAATCTAGGTGATTGCTCCGATATAAACAATTGTTTATGTCTGGTTTTTCTTTCTCCTCCGACCCGGATAAGCTACTCGATTATGCGAAGGGATACTCAAATGCCAAATATCTTGGTCTCTCCTCTTTTGTCCTACTTCTATATGACCATGTGATCTGCTTGAACCAGGAGGTAATGTGAATTGTGGCTTGATAGCAACTCTATCCCTTACAACCGCGTACATGGAATAGATTCAGTTTCTCTGGGGAGGAGGCACAGATGATTCTGTTACTAGGTCCCTATACTTCCTGGTGAGTAGTGAAACAAAAATGGAGCTACAAAAATGCATCTAGCTAATCTAGTCTTAGAATCGGTATATACCTCCACTTGTATTTCTGTCAGCAAAGTTTTGTTAGATCTGACTTAACTACGAATACTAACATACTCATCGATATAGAGTCCAAATTTTCTGTGAGTAACAATTGTAGGAGATACCCCCATGGCTTACAATGTTTTCAAGATCAATTCAGACCGAATTTACCTCTAAATGTTCGTCTTTATCCTGTAAAATAGAGTACTCTACTAAAGTACCCATGGTTACTATTATTTATAGTTGTAAGCCTAGTTTTAGTTTTGTTTGCTTTCCTATCTCATGTTATTAGTTGCACTCCCGCTATACGTACTGTATCAACCTTTCAGCTGATAGGCATTCTTGTCGTTGAAGGTATTTACACAACTAGGTGAATATATCAAGTCTAACTTTCTTTTTTCTGGAACGAATAGCAATACTTCTGATACGGGTGTACCATCTCTGGTCGCACAATCGTCTCGTTCAACATGGAATATGTACCACATTTGTGCTTTGCACCGGCGTTGCGATTGCATTCTCCGGGAAAGCTATACACGTGAGATTATCACCTTTTACCATCGTGAATGTATTTTTTACTAAAGAAACCAGGATCTCCAAGGCACTCATCTCGATAGTAAGAATTCCAACAATTTGGTTTACGGGGCTTGTTGATAACTTCTCATAAGATAATCTTTTCGGCTGTTTGAACAATGGGGATGGTCTCTATTGGCGTATGTAACATACACCTTCTATCCCTGTAGTCGTTCTCTAAGTAATCTTACTGACTATCTTCTGTATTTTCAATCTTTCGTTTGTAGCTATTTTCGTTCCTACTCTTGTAGGTATTTCAAAGCTTCATCTCGACATCAAAGCCCCTAACTATGATTTCATCGATCAACCCAGATAGTACAATGTATGGGAGTCCTTTCCGTGAAGAAGACATCAGTGTCCTGATATATAAATAGCTGTTCTTTTCATCGCGACCATCATTCGTATGATGCGCCCCTTGAGAACAGGGCGAAATCCGCGGGTTGTTAAACGACTCTTACGAGAGTGAGTTATTCACCAATATTGTTTACTGAGCACTTTGTTGATATTTTTTTTCTTGAAGCGGAGGTATATTCTATCTTGCGGTAGTCGGTGATTACCTTTACTTGAAGCTTCGAGAAAAATATCGGAACTGACCTTAGGCATGTAGTGCCTGTGCTGCTGACTGTAATCGGTAGTTTGATGATTACCCGCCAAAGGTATTCTTGGATACATTACTAAAATACGATAGTGCCTGATACTCTGATATTACTAACAGATAGCTGTCCCAGCATTGCTGTCAAAGTACGAAATTTCTCTCAGTTCGATTTGACACTGCAGTTGACTATCACTTGTCCCTCGTCTAGTTTTATCCTTGCCATCCATTCTACTTGTGCTTCACATCTAATTTTAAGTATTAATTCCCTTGCATCGGAGCTGGGAAGCGATCCAATGTTCTTGCTTTCAAATATCGAGATCAGTCGGGTAGCGTGGCGTCGAGGGAGAAGCAAGAATGAACTGGTTGTTGATCTTGGAGTGCAAGATGATATCTCAGTTGAAGACCCAAGCATAGAGCTAGCCGATATTGATCCTAGGGTATTGGAGATGGCGGGAAAATTGCGTGTAACTCGAAGTCAGTCTTTGGGACAAATCTGTCCCATACCTTCAAAACCATTACATGATTTCAAACAAGATCGCAAACGGACTATCTAATTTTTTTCTCTTCTCTACCTTCGTGATAGTATTGAATTTTTTTAATTCTTGTCTCGTGTGACTGTATCCCGTCTGATTTTCGTCTTGTACCCTCTCAGTGCCCTGCATTCATATTCTTGTGTGTAATCTTCCGTGTGTGGTTTTTGTTCTTAGAATTTGTATTGAATTGAGCAGTTGTACGAGTAATTCTGTAAAATTAGGTATAGTTAGTTCTACATGTACTTCTCAGGTGTTCCGATCGCTAGCCGATCAATTATAGTGGCTAAGACTTAGCCGAATATGAAATTTCTTGATCACATTGAAAGAGCTAGATTTTTGCGTTGTGAACGACCAACCATTAGTTTCGTCCGATCCGGAAAGTATGAGAAACTAGTGAAAGGCAAGTCGGGAGATTTTGATACAGATAAATATATAAATCATTATAGATGTGCCTTCTCATCTCTACAGAGCCAAAGTTTACTTTGGCTTTGGTAGGAGTGTGAAATGTAGCTCTCAGAGCTAAGAGCTTCTAGTCTCAAGAGAAATGGAATACCTTCAGGCGCCGCTGAGAGCGAACTACGTAACATGCCTTAGCTCGGTTTTTCAAGAAAGAAAAAACATGGCTCTTGTACTTGGCCTTGGTCTTCTGTTCCGACTCAACCCATCCATTACTAGTACCACGACTATTACACTCGAACATTCTCCAAACCTTACACTCGTTACTGTGTTTCTATCAACTTATTCTGTAGCAAGAAATGAGTACAAATGAAGAAGACCCTTATTCATTAGATCCGGAACGGCTGAAATATCTCGTTGATGTGGCCTATGGTTTCGGAGATGCAAAGGTCTATACACTTGTTGCTTATACTGCACTTGTCTACGACCACCTTCTTTGTTTAGAACAAGAGGTGAAGGAGATTCTCATGTCTTATTGCTCCATGGAGTTTGTTTCTTACAATAACAACAATTATTTATGACAACAGTCTGGATATTTTTGGAGGAGAGGATGGTCTATGACAAAGATTTTGTATTTTTTCGTGAGTACCATGATATACTTCTTCCACAGGCTAGATTGTTGATTAATTATAGAATCGTTTCTTACCTCTTATAATGTTCTCGTGAGTGTGTGATCATATACGTCTTGGACGGTGTTTTTTATTAGTGTTGGGATCAGGATTCAGCTTTCTTGTGAGGGAAAATTTATTGTTTTTGTGTATGGGCTCGGACCATCCTGATTGTTTATTTAGACATGTTTTCCCCAACATCATCCTTGGAAGTAAGAAGTTGATCTTCATCTCCATTGTTTCCATTCCTAACGCATCATGGAATGTTCGTTTCCAGTAGTGAGTTTTTTTCCAGTTTCAGAGAAGTCCCCCATATGGGCCTTAATTTCTCGCTATTATTAAATTCAACTTCTATTCCGAATCTGTTCAATCTATTCAACAATCCTGCTCGCAGTTGCACATCAACAATAAAGACAGTCTTGTATTTTGAAGTAGTTGGCATGGTTATCGTCGAAGGTGATTACAATTCAGCTAATCTACACATTTCCCCCATCCCCCCCCCTTCGCTCCCTTCTATTTCGCTATCAAAATAAGAAGCTCAATCTGAACAGTGATTCTCGCAACTCGTGTTTATCACCTGTGGTCGCACATGGTCTCGATCCAGGCGTTAACTTCCATCGCCGTTATATCATGTGTGACTGTTGCTGCGGTGTTTGCTGGGCTCGTTATTGGTGTGAGCAAGAACGTTCTTTTATCAATCATGGTCTTCTTGACGTAACGAGAATCACTAATGTGGTTGAAAGTAGCAGCTCAAAGGCGCTCACCTTCCCAGTGAGTTTATGCATTGGTAGTTCCTATCTGAGATGTTTGTCCTTGTTGATCAATTCCGTGGCAGAGTTTCTCAATGAGTCTGGATGCCTCACCTCAGGACGTGTAGTAACATGGCGTTAGTTTTTGCAAAGCCTTTGATTCTTTATTCTTTTCCATTAAATATTTCTTTTCAGCGATTTTCTTACCTCTATTTGTGAGCACTCTTCGGTTTATACATAGATTCCTTCATTGATCATTGATAAGCGGTTCCTAAACTCTAATTAAGATCATTGAGAGTAAATACGTATCATTGGTTTATATACGTATATGATTACTTATTTGCATTAGCCATCCTATGTGCCGCTACCATAATTCGCGTCCTAAGGCCTCTAAGAACAGGTAAGAATATGCCTGTGGCTTCTCGTCTACTCCGTGAGTGAGTATCAAGAGTTATTATAGCCAGTAAAAGCTCCTTAACATCCTTTCATTCTAGCGGCGTGCTCTTCTATGTTGTGGTCTTCTGTAAGTTTAATCTTAGACTACTTGATGCCATCTCGAGCCTTACACACCCATTAAGTATCAATGGTAAATGTCGCCGCAAGAAGTCTTTCTGGTACAAAGCCGAGGGTACGTTTTAGTTTTAGGAGACTTTAGAATGTGTATTAAGGCATTAATATACCAAAACTAGGTTTCCCTTGGTGCCTTGTTATCAAAGTAAAGAAATTAATTCTTCCTCTTTCTTTCGACGCTGATCCCATAATCTTCTGTAAAGTGCATTCTATGCGACTCATTCCATATGTGCATCGCACCTTATCCTTAGCATACACTCTCTCGCTGCGGAGCTAGGGAGTGATCCTCGGTTTTTGCTATCGAACGTTGAGATTAGTAGGGTTATGGCTAGATCTGGATCCTGCAAGAATGAGATTGTAGTTGAGGTTAAAATTGATTGTGAGGGTCTCAAAATAGTTCGATAGAGCTCTCCCCCCTTATGGCCATGACAGCGTCTAGGTCGGCTTCGTCTGAAATGGTCAATCCAGACTTTATTCATACATAGAGGAGTAATAATGGCTGATTCTTTTCGGATCATAGTCCGCACTATCGAGCTGTTTTTATAGTCTTGCATGATGTTTGCTACCATTCGTTGACTTGCTTGTTCGTATTACCCATCACTCATCAACAAAATTACTATCGGTCAAAATATTGTAAATGCGACCCTCTTCCCGAAGAAAGGGTGAATAGAACATACTACATCAAGGTCTGATACTATAAGTTATGGTAGTTAATCATCAATCATTGAATTGATAGTGTTGACTATATCATAGTATATGCAAGGCGTCTTCCGCTAATTACATAAGTATATGCGTTCGGCAAGGCACGTGAAAATGAAACTCACGTCATATTTGCACTGTCGATACAAATATCATTCAACCAGATTAAAGAAGTAGTTGTGAATAATACATCAAACTAGCAATTCCATAGTGAAATTAAACCTTGACACTCTCTATTTTCAACACAGATCAAGATGGCAACACCAGCGACAAAGTCTGCGCTGCTCATCGGTGCTACCGGCGCTGTGGGGAAACACGTCTTGCGTGAATTGGTTACTTCGAACCAGTTTACACAAGTTCTCGAAGCGGGTAGACGAGTAACGCCGCTTGATAAGCTTCCACCTAATGCTAAGGATAAGCTCCAACAGAAGGTTGTTGATTTTGAGAAGATTGAGGAAGCTGGATTAGCTGAAGGGAAATGGGATGTTGTTTTTATCACGTTTGTCTTATTTTACTTTATGCTCGGACTTCTATACGTTTTTGAGTTGACAATATTACTCTCGTAAAGCCTCGGCACAACCCGGGCTACGGCAGGAAGTGCAGCAGCGTTTGAAAAGATTGATAGAGAGTATGTGTTTCTTATTTTCTTATGATATCTAAATATAGTGGTAGCTAAAGGGTGACCCTTTAATCCAGTTATGTCGTTAATGCTGCGCGAGCTGCGAAAAGCTCAGATCCATCCCATGAGCAGCGCATTGTTTATCTTTCTGTATGTATATTTCTGCCTTGTATATCGTGATCCATGATTAACAATGAATTAGTCCGGTGGAGCAAATGCCAACTCAAGTTTCTTGTATTTCAAGTAAGAAATTACCTAAGTAAGGAAGTATCAGAGCTCATGTCTATTGTCGACTCTGTGAAAACAGGAGTAAAGGTCTTACGGAGAACGCTCTTGCTGGCTTGGGATACTCGGATACAATTATATTTCGCCCAGGCTATCTTGCCAATGCCGAAAGACCCCAATCTAGGCCACTTGAGGCGGCTGGCGGGTACGTTCACCTTCATCAAATCAGTAATAGCCCAACTAAGTCATGTTATATGATTGTCTAGTTTCGTATTCAATTTCTTGTCCCACTTCACTTCTCGCCTTGAGATTGATGTAGGGTTTTCTCCACCAATACTGAATCCAGTTCTTCACTGACAATATGATACTGTATAGGTTGGTCTACTTGGTAAAGCCATTGTTAATGCCGGTTTCCTAGGGTCTTCAAAGCTACCCGCCGAAGCTAGAGCGGAACAAGTAGTGACTCCCGAGAAAGCAAAGTTTACGGTTATAGATAATATTGGATCTATCAAACTTGGAAAAACCAGTTTTTGATGGATAACTTATTTTAATCTCTTCACTTCTTTGACTGTCGCGTTAAGCTAGTCTAACGTTTCTAGATTTAGCTTGTGTCCTACATACATGTATAATTTATTTTTATGGAAACACTAGTTGTCATCTCATTTGTTAATTCTGGTATTGACGATGTGATTCGATACTTTTCTCCTACTCACACGTCGAAAGCTATCAGATCCAGCTACGTGTAGTGGTTACGACGCTGACAGTGTTTGGATACGAATCCACCGATGTTTCGCATACAGTGCAATATAAAGAGTATTTGTACTAGTTCTGAAGCCGAGCTTGAGATCGTCGGAGACAGTCCGCTCCGACTATGTCGTGGGATACTTAGGGCACGAAAGCACGTAAGATGTTGAAAGTACATGAACTCAAAACTGTTTGAGCAGTGCAAGCACAAAGATAATGCATAATATTTTATATTTTACAAAGAATATGAATGCTAAATTGAGGCCAAATATATATTTACGGATGACGTATCTGATTCTGTACCTGTGCCCGTTGTTTTTCAGAGTCCAGGGTTAATGTGACAAAAGTGTTTTCCAGAAGGAGAGCAGTGATGGGCCATCAGTTGGATCAATAATTAGATCCCCGGCCATCCCCAGTCACGGCCGGATTTCTCTACTTACTCTCCTTTCTATTCCCAGCTGCTCTCAAGTACGGCTCTTATCCTCATTTCAGGAGCTGTGGGCGATGTATCGTCCGTCGTCCACGCTCAGCGACAGCAGCTCAAGCAACGGCCATGGTACAAGCTCAAGCGCTAGTTCCATTAGAACGACGCGTCCTGCACGCCCTGGAGGTCCCAGAAGACCTACTGCCAAGGCTTCAGTAGCTAGTCTACAGACTCAAGTGCATTCGCAACCGTCAGCAGCGGTACATGAAGAACAGAATGAAGAGAGACAGAGGCAATCCGAAGGAAACAGAAACTCTAAACAAGAACTTCCACCACCCTATATGCAATCTCAGAATGACTCTCAATCTCATCTTCCACTTCGACCTCAGTCTTATGAGCATCCTCCTCAAAGCGCAGTAGTATCAGAAGCATCATGTTCTCGTCCACCTTCGAGTTCCATCACTCAACCGATGTTTCAGTCTTCGGTAGTAGTATCGTCCCCAACAAATGCTTCTCCACCCACGCATCCAGCGCCTACACAAATTGAAGGTGCAACGTCTAGTCGATCTACCGAACTGGAACCGCAACCAATATTGCGTTCTCTCTGTTCTTCTCCAGCGCTAGAGACATCGTCCCCTCTAATACCATCTAGCAGCCTTCCTTCTATTTCCAAGCCTCCTACTCCTGTTCCAGAATTGTCAAATAATGGTCCTACTGCTCCCAAGTCCCGCTCAAACACAACTTCATTCCCCACACCAAGCCCACTTCCACCTCCTCAACAGATCGATCTCAACTCAGTGCCGATACCCTGGAAAGCTTTGACTCTAGAGGCTGCACAGTGGACGTTTTCCTCTGATGAGTTACAGGCGATAGTTTCTCGAGCGATCCGAGGGAGCGCCGAACCTTCATCTATACGGCTTCTTCCTCTGAAAACCTTAGATGAAGAGTTGTCACAAGAAATTGAGAGATTAGAAACCGAGCGCGCTCAAGCGCAAGCGCAATATCGGTTTACAATGTACCGTCGACAAATGCTACTCCAGTCCCTTAATGTTCTTCAGTACTCCTCTGGGCTCGCGAGTTCTCCGACCACTACGAGCGTTACATCTAACTCTTTGAGCGCTGGTCTATCACCTGCTCCAAGTCCAACTGCTGATCTCGCCCAAAGATTAGCAGAAGTAAGCGGAACTTTGGATCGTCTGGCTGAGAAATTGGTTCGGACAACGGATCAGATCGCACAAGTACGCTCACTTCAGGAAGTACATGCTGGTAGCGCGCTTGCAGTAGCACTTAGGAAACTTAATGCTAGCTACGCACGTCGTATAAAGGAAATACAGGCTCTAAAGGAAAATCTTGCTACTGTGGAGGAAGAGCGTGATGAAGCTTGGCGTGTCGCAGAAGACCTTGCTGCCGAAGTGGACGACGGCGAATATGATGCTGAGGTAGTAGAAGGGGGTACTGCTATGATTACACAGGCGAACAAAGTTGAGATGCATATTAAAACACCAGGTGTTGGGCCCCGGGTACAACAGGTGGATATTTCAAGAAACGGAGAAAATAATATACGTGGCTCACCGGAAGAAGCTTCAAAGCTAGACGAACCCCCTCTAGTGCTATCTCTCTACGGGGAGGGGAAGGGCAAACAGTGCTGCTACACGGGTGACGGCCGCTCGAACTCGTAGTATACGTGCTTCTAAAGCAAGCCTTCGGCTACCACGTTCTCGGGGGAGTCAAGGCCACCTTCAGCCTACTCTCAAGTATCTGCGTCCCGAGCAATTTCACGCTCTCGTCCTGGTCAATGGTTGCTTCTCCACTTGATGCACCGTCCCCTATCACTCCGAGTTCAGGCAATGCAGTACCGGAGGTGCCAAAAATGCCGGATGCAGCAGAGCTTGCACGGATGGCTAGTGTTCGAACAAACGCTAGCACAAAAACAAATGCCTCTGGATCAGAGACACAACCCCCTTGCCACCTTTGCCGCTAGAAACTAGTCCTACCAAGTTGGATGCGTCATTCCTTGACATGGCCACTCGTCCTAACTCAGCAACGGCAACGGACGAGGGTAGTAGCCTATTGAAAGCACCTGGGGGGGACACTGGGATAGGTGAACGTCTTACTCAAGAGTTGGAGAGTTTAAAGGCGGAGGCTAAGAGCAACTCCGGTGAAACTGTTGATGGACGCCTGATTGATTCATCACAACTTCAAGAACTCAGTCATACAACTTCAGCCACAGAAAGAAGCAAAGAAGATGATGGAGCCCAAATTGTTGTTGGTATGCACAAATTTAACCTTTTATCCTATCAATGTATCATGCTGAATAACTTTGTTTGATGGGTATAAATTATTTAACTCTAGCTCCCCACGTGCCATCAGATCATCTTCCTTTATCAGCTCCCGCCTTCGATACCGGGAAAGTGCTTGTGCGAACTCAAGCTCGTCCGAGTCTACATCTCTCCGCATTATGGAATCGTCCTAAACCGGACTCTCCGATGGATGTGTCACTTGGGAGCGATCCACATCGAGCGGATGATGTGGAAGATGATGATGCTGAACAAGCAGAACTTGATGATGTGTTTGAGAGTGCATATGCCCAGACTCAGGCCCGCTCTTTGATGTTTTCACGTTCTCCACATCGATCACAGCATACTCAGAGCTTTGTGCATTTGTCTGGTTCTACTAGCGAGCTGCAGAAATCACTAGCTAATAATACGAATCGACCCAGTTCGCCACAATCGGAAAGAACTCGTCTGGTTCGAGATGATGCTACTGGCCCTAGTATTCGTCGTCCAGCCTCGTTACCTTCTGTCCAAGACATCAAGCCTTGGACCTATCTGTAGTCATTGACGCTGCTGTAACTCTGGAAAAAATATACAAATACACTTTCTGTATTCTTATAACCATGTTCACTGACCTTCTCTTATGTTCGCCTATTTCCCCTACGCATTCCTTTCGTATCACCGCTTTATCATTCGACCTCCTTTGAGAGCCATTGCACATACCTTATCCTACACTCCGTTTGCTTTTTTGTTGCTGTACTTCACATCTAGTGTCTTGCTTTCACTCACTTTCAAACCTTCATTCACTGGTTGAAGATCGGATTAATGTCTCAAAAAGATACCACAAACTATTTTCTTAGCTTTCTAGCTACCCTTACCTTTAACTCATTTTTTTACTGACTACTTATTCACTTCGGTTTCTCCTATGTTAATAATTGACTTTATCATTCATCAAGTTCACCAATAACTTTGTAGAGCTAATATGTTGGTTAAATAACCGTAGGTTGATTTTGTTGAACTAACATACGATTTTTTTTGGCTGGACATGAAGATATCTGATCGGAAGTATAGCATATTTTAATCGTGAAACTGATTTACTCGTATCGATCTTCACCCGAGATTAATGAGATATACTGTGTTAGATTTACGTTTTCTACATTGTACTCCGAAGCTCGGGTACGAACTCACTTTGAGAGTGTGAGAATATCTTTCTTTCTTTGGATATAGTTGAAGTTTCTAAGACAGAATCACGACTCACAACCTCTCTCACTTCATCCCTTCACCACAGCATCTCACTAGCACCTTTTTTTTTATCATATCATAAACAACTTTCCTATTCCTATAAAGAATAACATTTAAGTACTCACCCAAACAAACATGCCTGCAAATACAAAGCCCAAGACTCTCAAGCAAGGCACACTATCTTTTACTTCAATCAAGCGAGGTGCATCCGCAACGACAGTCGGGAAAGCGAATATCAAGTCTATAGCACCCAGCCTCATTGTCCAGAAACCGGCTTCCTCTGAGCCCAAAGAAGAGAGAAGACCAGTTAATGTTCGCTCTGTTAGCAATGGGAGTACGAATAGTTCAACTACGAGCGATGATGAAGATGACGTCGTGCTTATCAGTTCCGAGTCAATTTCGACCATTCAGCGAGGAGTGAAGAGACTCAAGACGTCAAATGGAGTTGCGAAAGCTATGAGCTCTAGTGTTAAGAACAATAGGCCTTATGCTAGTGGAAATGGAAATGAGTCGTCATCTGAGGAAGAATCTGAGATTTTGAGAGAGGATCTTAGTATCGTCGAGAAGACCCATGGTATCAATAAACTGTATAAACAAGCAAGGATCTTGATGGGTGATTTACCACCGAGTATGTTTTTTTTCTTGACAGAGGCTTTTTATCAGCATCAGGTTTGACCCGCTTTTTGTTGTAGTACATGCGGAGAACCAGACGAAGATACATCACATACTTCGTGTTTTTGATACGTGCGTGTCAATTTTGTGCAGAAAGTACCTGTATATTGACTGATTTTGTATCACATAATAGCTCATTCGAGTATGGTCCTTGTGTCGGCATGACACGTCTTGAGAGATGGGAACGCGCCGATGCTCTTGGTTTGAATCCTCCTCCTGAGGTTAGTTTATCTCTTGTAGAGGGCGGCATAAATATCTAACACAACTCATTTCAATCCTTAGATTCGACAAATTCTTATGACAGAGCAAGCGTACAAGAATGACGAATACAAGCAATCAGTTTTTAATGATGACGTTTAATGAATTCTCATACTCCCCGTAAGGGGTTGTTGCACTCTTAAGGAGCAATGTTTATATCTAATTTGAACACAATCTGTTTGAGTTGTATGTACTACTACTACCGACCCAAGACTGATGTTTTTTCCCATTTTCCCTCCTTTCTGCTATTCTTCGTAAAATCTAAAGATCCTGGGTTCAGGCTTTTCCTATATCAGTCAATTCATATACCTCATCAGCAACAATGTCTCACTATGATCTGCTTATTTGTCCTCAATATACGCTGATAGATCACTCTGGGAGGAAGGGGAGTTAGAGATGTTTTAATGTCAAAATTGTTGAATTTTACACTGTCTAATTCGTATCGTAGGGAGTAACTACACTGGAAGTACTTTGAAAGCTGAAAACTAAAATCTACACTATATACAGAACGTACAGAGAACTCTGACTGACTAGGCTGCGGGGAGAGAGGGAGGAAGACGGAGGGAAGACGTGTACTTAAGAAATCTGTAACTCAGAAGGCATTTCTTCTCCAAATACACCAGAAAGTAGGTTGAAAGCGGCAAGTCTACCGATCCCAATTCGAGTTTCTGTTGTAGCGCTGGCGACGTGAGGGAATACGACGCATCGAGGTTCTCTGACGAGGGGGTGGTCTGCTGTGATGTGTGGTTCACCTTCGACGACATCTAAACCTGCACCCCAGATTTGCCCTGAGCTCAGAGCGGCTGCGAGAGCGTCTGAGTCGACGATTGTACCTCTGCTGGCATTTACGAGTACTGAGGTACTCTTCATCTTTGAGATGAAAGATGCGTCGATGGCGTGGTAAGTCCCTGCGCCACCTGGAGCGAGTACGAAGAGGATGTCAGATTGAGATGCGAGGTCGTCGAGAGAGACTCGGGAGATGGCGTTTGTGGGGAGGTGGTTGTCTTTTGCGAGAGCTGCGTCACGTTCTAGGGTTTCCTTCGTTATAGTCGCCGATGGGTTACCCGTGTAGATGAACTTGCTTATACCGAAGGGGACGAGACGGGCGAGAGTGGCTTGTGCGATACGACCGAAACCGAAGAAGCCAACCGTACGACCTTGTGAATATTTCCCTGGTTGTCTCTCATCTGGAACGACACTGATTTGAGGACCACAGAAGCCGAAAGGTGTCCATGGGCAATTTGGCCACTGATTTAAGAAAGAGTCGGTGTTGTCAATTTTTGAAATTCAAGTAGAAGGTAGTATGTAAAGATGGGACTGACCTGGCCATTTTGAACGGTGTCCATACATTCTTTGGCGTTTCGTGACGCCATGAGTGCGAGCATTACGGATAGGTCAGCAACTGTTGTCGCTGGTCAGAACTTCTATTAAACTGTATTTTGGATATGCATACGAACCTGCGTTAGTCAGGATATCAGGTGTGTAACCAAGACGGACGTTTAACTTCTTAAGGGTTGGGAGGTGGACGTGGTCTGTTGATGGGACAATTAGACACCTCCTGTTCGTTAAATGATGGTAATTTATGCCTACCATATCCAACAGACATTGTAGATACGACCTTGAGAGTGGGACCAGCTAAGAGAACATGAGTCTATGGCTAGAAGCAAGTTTGCACTGAATGATGATTACCTGCTTCAATAACTTCTGCGGTGATCTGAGGTATAGAGTCAGGGATACTATGTTTTGATGTATATCTATCTGGATACTAACCTTGTCTGAAAGCATGCAGAGAAGACCAACGGCACCAGGGAGGTTATCAACTATCCATTTTTGCCTATCTTTCACATCGTCGGGACAAACGATAAGCTAAGATTACCCATCAGTTCTGTAATATAACGCATATGAGCTATTACTGATACTAACGTTCAACTCTTTCTGTTCCCTGAGGACAGGCATAACCTTTGGACCAAGGTCTCTGGTTATGACAACTTTGAACATACCACTATTTGGAATTATCAGCACAGCTATGGAATATGTTATTGTATGCTACTTACTCGATGGAACCCATTTTTGTGCTTTGTAGTTTGCTATGAAACAGTTGTGTATAAGAAAGGTTGTTTGGCGCTTAGTATCACTGAGCCTTACATATTTATATCCAAAGAAAATCAAGAGAAAAACACCAAAAAATAAGGCGGAGACTTGGATACGGCTCTCCATCTCTTGGCACTAGGTTCATCCCTTTGGAAAGTTCCTATCTCCTTCTTCTTTCGATTGAGCCGTATCCCGGACCGCGGATATGTCATCTTGGCCCTGAGGGGGATTAGTGAGAAGTCAGAGATCAAGATTTTATGATGTACGCGTGCGTAGATATGGCGGACGTAGAGCAGATTGTTATCTGACAGTAGCAACCGCGGTTAGTCAAACGATTAGTGATGCTCTCCCGAAGGATGTCCGTTGGTCCACGGTGTCCCGTGTTCATTCTCGGTCAATCCTCGTTTTTTCCGCGGAACATGCTCAGAAAAATAAGGGAGAGAAGATCGTCCACTGATATCCTTATTTGTTGTCTGTGAATCTGTTCGAGAAAGAAAGGAAGACGATTGGATACTTTTAATTCCGCTTCTAAGCTCTACCGACGGAAGCAAAATAAGGAGTAGGATTTGAAGCTCCGCGAACATAGATTCAATTTAGTTGCTGAATCAGACAATTTATATGATGACGTCAGATTCACTATAAATGGAAGGTCTTCGCAATGAAATTGATTTTACAGCAAGACATTTAGTTTTACATGTAGTTTAAGTAATATTTAGTGTATTGTTCGATCAAAAAGTCCATGATGTCATGAATAAATGAGGTAATGAAATCAGAAATGCAAGAAGACGGATTGATTGCACAATTCGTGTTTTATATTCCAAAGCAAATTAGTTGGCAGCGCTGGAGTTAAGGACAAGGTCGATAGGTACAGGACCAGCAATAATATTGCTGTCTGAGACTGCAGTGTCGTTTGTCGTAACAACGGCGAAGACAAGCCCTTGAAGTTCACTTGGGATAGTCGCCTCGTTGGAAGTGATATTAGCAAATGTAGTGTTTAATCCGTGGAAAAAGGCAAGGTACTGAGAGCTGTTGCTTGAAGAGGTGCTGTTGTAGGACAAAGAAATCTGAGATCCTGCTGTGAAGGAATCGGTCGAATTCCCGCCAGTTGAGTTTGTGAGGGTCAATGCGGGGAACGCTGTGAAAGGGAGGGTTGGATTGCTGGAAGGGCAGGAAGTGATGAAACCTGCAGCCAAGGTATAGACTAAGTTTCCATCGAGAGGGGTGTCGTAGGCGCTTGACCAAGGCTCTCCGTTGAAAATGACGGATTCTACCCACGATGAATGCCGGGCCTCAACGCTCAAGATCGCACCAGCTGCTTTAAGTATATCTGGATTACTGGTAAGGTATTGTGCTCCTCCAAGGTAAGCACTGTTCCCTACACTTTCAAGTAAGTGAGAGAGAGCAGCGAAGGAGTAAGGGTCGGAGTAGGGGCTATATGGAATAATTTGAGAATTAATTGAAGGTAAGAATGCAGGAGAAACTTACAAGCTGTAATTGCAAGCAGCAACAGAGTCGTTGCCAAAATTTGAGTCAAAAACTGAGTATGTTCAACCTCGTGATCCTTGATTTGAGAGAAACGACCATAAGAGTAAGATGGCAGACCAGCATCAGTGAAATCTGACTCGTTGAACTTGGTAAGAGCCTCAGTGTAAAAAGTAGATTCCAGATGTTCTAATGTTAGGGCAAATTGAAGAATTTGGGTTACATTAGGGGTAGAAGTTGAGTTGGATGTTGAGTTGTCTCGTTTGATTAATGGGCTTGCCTGAGCAGAGGCAGCGGCAAGGGCAACCGACGAAGCGATAAATGTGTTGAACTTCATGGTGGATGACAGTCTTGAGCGGATAGATGCAGGGTACTGTAAATTGATACTTGATACAAGGATAACTTATGGATTCAACCCAGTATTTGTATGCCAGGAGATGATGATCCAAATGAGGGTCATGACTACCCTATCCGGTACAGCCGAGACATTACTCGAGACAATTCAACAGGAGTACCTCTGATTTGGGTAGCGATATGATATATAGCAAATGTAAGTGATGCTGTACATATCTGCAGGTCATCATGATGACAAATTCCTGGTATACTTAAACAGGGAGTGGCGAAAGCTGATTTATGTTTTTAGCATACTAGGAATATGGGTACACTACTACACTACATTCCTCAGTACCATTTGCTTCAAAGAAAATCATACGGAGAGAATTGTATCACCTTGATTAACATATTGGATCCTGTGGAATATGTACCTAAATTTCTTCTCTCCCTGAGGCATCGAACGCAAGTAGTTTGTGCATGTACGTTAGATCATCCGAGATAAAAAGTCTTCTAAAGCAGTGATATCTGATCAGGATTATTGCGAAAGAACTCTGTTACTTATTGTTTGGCGCTATTGTTTCCATTCAGATTGTTTCCGAAACTGGACTATTCTTCCGAACAATCCGTCCTTTCATGTCTGCTAGAACAATCGGCGGGTTCTCAGACATTCCTAACTGTTTACAGGTCTCATCTTTGATTGAGGGGATTAGAATTTATTTTTTTGGTAGCCAAAGTGGATGATCGTTTCCGTAGACTCAGTCATGGTTTTGATGAATTATATGTTTTGGAGATAGAATTGCTAAACCACGTTCTTTGCCTTTTGCCAAGCATTAGGGATGTCGGATCAGTTCTTATAAAGCGAAAAGATGACATGGCCACAGTCGAACATGGGTACCGTATGAGAAAGAGTATTCGAGTGTTGTTGAAATTCAAGACATTTCTAACGATCATGAACGTGATGGCAGATGATAAAAGCCTTAAAGCGTGTAAAACTGAACTACACCGCCACGATAAGATAATTAAAATCACCAAAGCAACTCTTAGTAAGCAATGATACACATGCTGGATTACAAGGTTTAGGCCAAATTGGTCACCAATAGCTCACGCAAGCCATATCTTACAAAACCTGGCAATGATGACGAATTTTTATGAGTTAAACATCTTTCTTTCGTGAAACCATCATGTCAATAACATTCACAGTCTCGTTTCGTGGTGAATCCTATCCCATTACACTTGAACCTGATTCCCCACTTGATACACTGTACTCTCGTCTTGAGGAACTTACAGGAGTTCCTCCTTCTCTTCAGAAGCTTCTCTACAAGGGAAAGAAAGCAAGGCTCCCAGAATATGCTACTCTGGAACAATCTGGTATAAAAGATGGGGTGAAAGTACAATTACTTGGGCCAACAGAAAGCGAGCTAGCTGGCATGCGAACCGCAGAGAAGGACAAACAACGGAGAGATGAAATACTAAGGCAGCGTGCAGTATCAAAGTTTCCGAAGGTAAGAAAATTAAAGAATAACGAGAAAAATAATATGTATTGAATTACTACAGCCCCGCTTAACTGGAGTACGTCTAGTTCCACGAACTACACGTTTCACAAGCTTGTACCATTAGCACACCTTCCTGCCCCAGACACTGCACTTACTGTGTTGAAGAGGCTTTCAAATGATCCCGCCATCCAGCATATCATGCAGGTAAACACTAAGGCTGGAACTGCTACTAGCGACTTGTGTAAGCTAATACATATGACGTTACAGAAACACCAGTTCTCCGTCGGTATACTGACAGAGCTCGCACCCCATGAACAACCCCATCTCCTTGGACTGAACGTGAATCATGGACAATCAATTAAGTTGCGCATCCGTACGGACGACTATAACGGCTTCCGCTTGTACTCAGACGTGCGTCGTGTGCTGTGCCATGAACTTTCGCATAATGTGTGGGGTGAACATGATGAGAACGTAAGCTATCGAACTTTCACTTTACAAACGCCTGTATGATCATTGATATTTTCGTATAGTTTAAACGTCTCAATTCATTACTTAATAAGGAGGTTGCTGATTTTGAACGAGGGACTCATACTCTGGGGGGTTCCCTTCCATCTTATGATCCATTAACTTCTTCTGGTGAAAACCCCGACCTTGAGTCTGAGGCACATTCTTTCATTCTCGGTGGATCCTCCATCTTATCATCTTCGCCTTCGGACTCCCGTGAAGAACGGCGTAGGCGTATGTTAGAAGCGGCTGTGAACAGATTTCGTCAAGAAGAGGAGAATTGGAACACAGTTGCGGAACAAACACCACGCAACAAATTTAGATTACAGCCTTTTTGGACCTCGTTCTTGGATAGTAATTATGTCTGACTACTATCTTTTGCCCTTTTGCATTGCTGTGTTTATTACTTTCAATTTATCTCATGTAATATGCGCTTCATACATTCCTTATATATTTTACTTATCTTATGTATCGACCATAGATAGCTTACTTAGTATTACATACCGATAATCTTGATCAAGATCACAGTAAGATATGTGTACATGAATTAACAATACTCAAATTGTGAGCAGATCTATCAGACAGGTTACGTAATGAACATCACAAGAAAACTTATTAGTCTTATATTCATTGATTTTTACTTGCTTTCTTTCAATTTGCTCACCACAGGTAATTGTCGAACGGAGGCTCGTCGTAGAGTTTGCAGAATCTAATGTTTGGCTTATTACTTCACTAGATCGCTAGATCGAAAGATCAACCTAAATTAGTGACCCCATCACTAAATAAAAGTTCAAGTTTTTTGAACACAACCCAAGCTACGTATGCGTTATGACACAACGTCTCAATCCCTCTTTAAGCGATACAACTCTTCTTTCGCTGAGATATAACTCAAACTCTGGTTATGGTGTCTTCGCAACACAAAACATTAATTCAGGATCTCATCTCTTGACATCTGATAATCCAGCAACCTTTGTGATAAATCGCGCTTACCGTAAGGAAGTGTGTGGATTCTGCTTCAAGTATGATAATGGGAGAAATTGGAAAGTAAAGATCGATGAGGGAATGCCGAATGTATTCTGTAGTGATGAGTGTAAATTCTCATGGCTAGAGGAGTATCAAGATTTGGGGAAGGAGGCGTATAGTGCCTTAGAAACTTTCATAAGGAAAAATGCTCGTAAGGATCTTAATAGTGATGTTAAAATGGAAGAGAAAAGTAGATTCTCACCAAGTAAGCAAGAAGTTGAAAATGTGAGGAGTTCAATACAACTAAGTTCAATTGATTCATTTGCTAACTTGTGATTAACCAGACTTGGGAGCGCACCACTCTTCAAGGAGAACTGATTCGATCCTTCGCATGAAGGGCCTAGGAAAGAGTGAAGACATCGACTCTCAATCTAAATCATCGGAGAAGGCCCAAAAACGTGCTTATGCATCAGCCTCTTCAATACATATTTCTGATGTGGATAATCTCTACTTCCTACTTAGCGGTGTACTATGTGCAGCGTCGACGTCCCAACCTTCAAAGTGGCAGGCACTTCTAACTCTTAATCCGTGCCCCGTTTACGAATCCTTCACGCTACTGCACGAGTTGACATCAATGTATCTTATATTCTTGGCCATTCTTCCTTATTCCCTACTTCCTTTTGTAACTCGGGACACCTTTGAGGTAGTAAGCTTGCGTGATGTAGGAAATAGCTTCGGGATATGGGAGGGTGATGGGGAGATGTTAGGATATGGGACCTGGGTTAGCGGATCGTTTTTCAATCATTCATGTATGCCGAACGTATCCAAGGATCGTATTGGTAGAAAATGGTTTTTCTCAACATCCGTGGACGTTGTCCAAGGCACGGAGATGTGTATATCCTACCTTGGAGGAAAAGAAAAGGAACTCAATGTTAAGCAGCGAAGAGAAAGGCTGAAGAATGGATGGAGCTTTATTTGTCATTGTTCCCTATGTCTGAAGGAGACACGAGAACAAGAAGGCGGAAATTATAAGTAGAAATGTGCTTTCGTCATATATCCAACACATATGTATCATCAATATATATTTGCGAGTTGATAATTATTTTACATTTCCTCCAACTCATCCTCTATACTGATCGGTGGATAATCACCGACCCGTACCTTTTCTGGCCGCACGAATCCTCCATAACTAGGAGGACAGGAGAAATAACTCTTTCCGTTCACCCTACATTTGATCTTGTTAGTAAGATTAATATCATTAGACATAAGAAAGTGCTTAACGATCCATTATTTTTGCCCACGGGTTCATCGTATTCTATTCCAACCCAAATGCCTTGACCTGTTCCGAAAGAAGTTGGTCCTACAAATCGCACAGTCCCTCGGCGTACAATACCACCTTCTGAAGCAGGATCTACTTCACATCGTTTTCCGGGTTCTATGCCTGCAGCTGCGGCAATTGCTGTATCTGCTGCTGGAGTTGCCGCGCTGGAGTCAGTGGCAGAGTCTGCGAATCGTCCGAGTTTGTTGCGCTGCTTGTATGCAAGGACGGTATCGTTTCTTGACGCGTATTCTGCCTTGGTAATCTCAAATTTTTCTACTTGCGAGACATCCGTAAATTGGCCTGTGAGGGATGCACCCGGAGGACTGGTATCTGCTACCTATCAATCAGAAGGTAAACTTCAAGTTTGTACAGACTTGAAACGTGAAAGGCGTTTCGATAGTGTCAGTAATTTCAAAGATCTACACACTTTCAGAGCTTGCCAGTCTCTCAATCCATAGAACCCAAGAGGTTTTGAGTCGTCATCCAAAGTCGCGATTACGGATTCATCTTCCTCGCTGTTATGTAACGTTATTCGTTGGGCCCAGACTGGAATGCCAGTTACGGGTTCGAGTTTAGTCTTGAGTTGTCCGACGGTTAGATGTAGATCGAAACGTCGCTCAGAACGAGTGTCGGGTGAGATGACAAAAACTGTAGTTGTTCCAGACATTCTTTTTGTATCACGAATTAGTGTCTTCAATAGCAGTATCTGTACTATTCGTACACTGACATACATCATCATACATCACATCTATATTAGGAAATTTAACAGAAGTTCTAATTTGATATCTATCAAATCACATATGTGCGTAATTACTAGTACATTCTTATATCACTGACTCAGCCTAAGACTATGGTATTCTGTTTACAATTAAAGGAAGATAGGTACAGCTATGAAGTGGTAGACTCGTTGAAGGAAATGATGCAAGAGGGAGATCCGCTTTCTGACGTACTGGCAATGAAGCTCCAGCAATAGATATTCCGTAAGGGCTGTCGAAACTTGGTTCGAGTGGGATTGCTTGGGGAGATGTATGTCAAAGGGGAATTGATGAATGAATTCGCTGTCAAGGATAAGAAGGGAGGTGCCTCTTTCTTGCTTTCCATACTAATTTTTTGCTTCAGAAGGTATTTACTTGTTAATACGGGTTTTACATACTCATCAATGATCACCTGAGTAAGTCACCAACGAAGCTCGGTGATAACAAGCCACGCCAACGTATGTGTACGATATCACCAATCTTACTTGGCCGTGGGGCTCGTATAGTGCGATATATGGATCTACCCTATCATTGGCTTTGATTCTGGAGACTAGGTAAGTAATTGAGATATAAGTCGAAGTATGAGTTTCACCTTTCACTTTCCAAACATACTAGTCCTACCCATTCGAATAGTTCTGATAGATTCTCTTGACTGTCTTCCAGTAGCTCATCTTTCTCATTCCTTTATTTGGGATGCTATATGTATCCTCCAAATCTATTTGTGGAATAACAACGTCTGAAAGATGAGAGACAACGGGCTTGATCTCAATATCAGAGTATCTCTGTAAGATGTTCGGAGAGCCTGTGACAGTTATATATAAGAATATATGATAAAAATCGGGTGAAGCTGACCTTGAGTTATAATTTGCCAAGGGCCAAACCCTTGTGAGTCTCTTCTGTTGTCCCACTTTTGGATCCCTCTCTTTGCTCTAGCAAACAGTTTTGAGTCACGATCATAAAGATCGATTTTCACTCCTAAATCCAATATTCATGACTATTAAGTATGAGAGGACTGGTAACATCGAGTATTCGAGGCATACCAAAGCGTTCCGATGATTTTTTGGATATTTTTTCACCAGTGAGACCAAGTTCATAGTAAGTTTCTTTTGTAAGGAATAGTGTGAGAATACCAAGATGATCTATACACCAGACATCCTCTGTATCTGTAGATCCCAGAGAAAGAGCCACAAGCCCTCTAATGGGTATCAAATCAGTTGTTATTTATAATAGTGCATCATTTGGCATTACGTTTGACTAGAATATTTCTCAGTAAGGGAAGTACAGGCTTCTAGACACTAGACAATTCTGTTTGCCTCTCCTATAGATGCTACTATGTCTCGAGAACGTGTCGACGAGTGCATGCTCAGCTGGGATAATAACGTCAAGCTATAATTCATAAATGAGTTTTTAATTCAGTTCTGTTGATATCACGTAAACAGACGACGACCTTCCTGTTGTATGAAAGGGTATTCGGAGGCGAGTCCTCCTAATTGGCAATTTAATGGTTTCGAGCTGTATAAAAATTTCGTGCGGCAGTTGTTCATAATCGTCGAAGTTTAAAAAGCCGTATGCGTGATTATGCGCCTGTAGCCGAGGTGCTCCGCTTGAGATCATATGTAAATTTAGACACTTGTCCATTTGTTGATCATCTACTATGGCCATGATTCGATAATTACTTTGCGCCGGATCATACGATATCTCTTTTGGTTCACATTTGCATCACGAAGATAATGGCATTATGGGGTCGTTCCCTCTTTACTTCCTTTCAGTCTGTGTATCGTACTTGTAGGACAACGCACTCCCTCCGAAGCAAAAGAGCAATGTCGACGATCCAAACTTCAGATCTTCCAGACTCATCCATATTCAATCCTGAGGGATCTTACACAAATACGTGAATGGAGGAATAGAGCGTTCAGTGAAGGGAAATCAGTCGGGTTTGTTCCGACCATGGGCGCCTGCATGAAGGGCACATGTCTCTCGGTCAGTAGCTAACGTTTGTATCTCAATTATTTCTATTTTGACGTAGGTTGTGTCACAGTGAGACGCTCACTTTCGGAAAATGACCTCACAGTTGTGTCCATATTCGTGAATCCAACTCAGTTTGCTCCTCATGAAGACCTTGACTCATATCCCCGGACCCTTCCTGAAGATCTTTCAGCTCTCCAAGGGCAGAAAGTTGGAGATAAATCTCCCTCTGCGTCTTTCTACCTACTGTAGATACTATGTACCCATCTTCAGGGCAGGACCCAAGAAACAATGGGACGTTTGTAGAGGTCGCCGGTCTAGGATCAGTAATGGAGGGCAAGTCAAGACCAATTTTCTTCCGGGGAGTTGCAACAGTCGTGACCAAGTTATTCAATGCTGTCCAACCCTCCCATGCTTACTTTGGGCAGAAGGATATCCAACAAGCGATAATCCTCCGCCGGATGGTTGGTGATCTTTTATTTGCATACCCTACTCCGAGTACTCTACATATCGTTCCTACTGCTCGTTCCTCTAAAGATGGTCTGGCACTTTCATCACGTAATTCGTATCTAACCGCTCAAGAACGCAGGTATGCACCAGCCCTTTACAAAGCTTGGAAACTGCCAAAAGAGCATGGAATCAGGGCGCATCTAAGGATGCTGCCATGCACGCGGCGACCAATGTGATAGAAATGGAAAAGGTGTTTGCAAAGAAAGATGGTGTGAGCTTAGACCTGGATTATATCGAAATGAACAATCCTTTGACCCTAAGCGTCATCGGTTCATCGGATACCAAGCAAAGTTGTTTGAAGGATGACCCATTGATACTGAGTGGAGCTATCTGGGTAGGAAGGACTCGGTTGATCGATAATATCCTCTTAGGAGATGACAGTAAAATTCTTTACTGATAGCAGAATCAATGCTTCAATGACAGTAGCTCATGACGGCAATCATCAGCCTCCCTGAAATCTCAGGCATAAATACACCCTCAAAATCTGCAGTTGTATTACATATATTGTCCATAGCGCAAAAAATAATAATAACATTGGAAATCAAGAATATTCTGGCGGGGGTGTGTAAACCTCCGATCGCCCGTGATCATTGGTTGGTGTCCAACCAGTACTATTTGTATTAGGGGATGGGTCCTTGATTCCGGTTGTCCTAATGATCTGACGGCATTATCACTGGTATTTGCTTCTGGATCACTAGACTCTAAAGCTCTCTTTGAGGTACTATGGAATGCCGAAGGGCGCGAGCAAGAATACGAATGTGAATGTGATGTTGTTGATAATCCACAAGAGTATCCGTTTTGGTTCACAGGAGAGCCGTCAAAGTTTATGTATGGAACGACTTGAGTCGGTTGATTAATAAACCATGCTAAATCATGCTTCAATAAGATTTTTTACTCACTGCCTTCACTTTTTTGTGATGTTACTCTCTTTCTAGAATTATTACGCCGGTGGAAGAATAGTACGAAGCACCCAATCATGGCAAGAGCAAACAAGGATCCAAAAACTGCTCCCAAAATTATGCCTAGCTTGGACTTTCCACCTTGATCGGTACCCGAAAGCACGGAACCTGTTGAGGTCGCGACATAGGTTGTGATAATTTCAACACCTGAAACGGTCAATGTCTGTTCAATGAGCGAACCTGGAATTAATTCATTTGACGTTGTGGAAAAGGATGACATCTTCTGCGTTTCAGATTGTACAAAATTGGAAGTGAAAGAGGAGGCGAAAGGAGAAGTGGAAGAGGAGAGGATGTGGAGTTGGGGAGTGAAGTAGAAGTAGACGTTTGGGTCGTCTTTGGGGAAGAAGTTACGTCCGATTGTATTGTCGGGACGTACCGTCTGATATAGTCGTTGAGGATCCGGTACTGGAACCGACCACTGTTGCGGTTGTCGTAGTAGTAGGAGTGACGGAATCATCGTAGCTATAAACCAAGGAAGTCAGGCTTCAGTAGATGATCAGAGACAAATACACGCACTCGATGTGGTATAACGTGATGTATATACCCCCAGTACTACCCTCCCCTTCATACTTGATAAGAAGAGTATGTGTCTGGGTCCCATCGAGACCCGTTTTCGAGTATAACGCTTCAATTGTTGTTCCATCACTACTCGTAGTCCCGGAAGATGCGTCAACTATTGTCGCATCGCCTCCATCTATTGAGACGGATGCTGACCCTCCTCGGAACTCGTGAGCTCCGTACCAATAAACGCAGAACCTGGTTTAAAATAGACGTTACTATATCTAGAAAGGAGATAACAAGAAATAAAACATACCCTTGAAGGATACTGAAGCACTTGCACCAGAATCGGCGCTATACTGTATTCACCACCGTTCTGTACGACCCACGTACCGGTGTAATCGATCGAAGAGTCCTCCGCATCTATTGTTACCAATCCCGCAACACTCAGCGTATAGATGTACAACAAGTAATATATCACAAATACAATCCGCATTGAAAAAAGGGTGTTCGTCATAAGAAAGCTTTGCATATCAAGTAGTGGTTGGAAAGATAAAGGAGAGTAGGGGCGAGGACGATATTCTCTGTCTATGAGCCGAGAATGAGTATTGGTCTGAGAGAGATCCCATGTTAGAAGTATTCCTAGATTCTAAAGCGAGGTCTTACCTAGACAGATCTATTCTCTGTTATAGTTATTAAGTACCTCTTAACTGCAACTTGTAAAAATCAGTGGCCAACACTATCCATACATCCCCGACTGAAAGTTGGGGAAGGAGGAAATATAGTAATAGGAGTGAAAATTAATGAAGGAAGGTACGAAGTTGAGAGAAGCATTGTCTTCTGCCATCAATTTCCCACTGGTATCTCGGAACAAATCCCACATTCAGCCAAGCCAGACTCTCGATTACTCGATTCGATTTCATGAGCTCATCAAAAGTTCCAAATTTTGTGTGGACGTCTGATCAGATTTGTGCCACTCCGAATGGAGGAGTCTAGAATGAGGAAAAATATTGATCTACACTTCGGAGGTGACTTATGTTGATTAGCCGAACGCGAACTTTAAATTAGACGAGAGTTTTGCAACTTTTTGATTCAGTGTTTGCTGCTGTTACTGCATGCAGTAAGTAGCTTAAACGCATATACTGATGATATGCAAGACTAGTGCAAGTTTATCCAAAGGTTCTATCATTTCTGCATCCGTTCCTAGATAAAGACGTAAGTTTAAGATTGGTTTTGAGCGATGATCTCAAAGGCTTGGGCGCGCAATTTTCGATTACATATAATTTTCTTATTGATCTGTTCAAGCACTGATGTCAGTAATTCCAGTAATTCCATACTCAGGGACGGATCACTGTCCCTTCGGGATCAAATCAGAGAGAAGTATGACATGTGCACGCACAAGAAGGCTACCATGACTTATAATAGGATACTGTACACTGATAAACGCTGCTTTAAGTTGTAGTACACCGAGTTCTAAGTAAATTTCGAGAGTAAAAACTATTACAAGTCCCTATCCAAAAGTGTCTTCGTTATACTTTCAAGAATTTGCTGAAGTATGCATCTATTTCTTTTGCTCCCGTCTCCCCAAGCGGAGACATCATCCCGATGTATCCGTCAGGGCGGACAATGACGACCGCACCCTCGGATCCAATCTCGTATGTCCCATATGCCTTACCCCCAATCTCTCCCTTTGTATTTGTATCGTCAATGAGTACCCTGAAAGTGAGAGCACAACAGTGAATATTAGTAGTAGTATTATATAGCCGAAATCAGCCAGGTATCTCTGATTACACAAATTACTCTCGCCACTCACTTTGACCAGTGAGGCCTAAGTACCTCGGGAACAACATTGTAATCCACTACCTCCTTTTTCCCCAAGATGATTGTTAAAAGCTCAAATACTTCGGGCCAGCCTTTAGGGCTTCGGTTCCCGTATCTAATTAGGAAACCCAGCTCTGAAGTGGATGACTTGGCAAACGCTTCTAGCTTTTCAACTTGTCCTTTTTGTTCCAAATTACCCGAGAAAACAAGGACTTTGAAGCGTGTGTCGGAGGGCATGAGATCATGAATGTCGTAAGGTCTTGCATCGGCTGCACGCAAAACGATTTGAGGAGGGAAACGTTTTCCGATCTCTAGGCCTGGAGCGAGATTTTGGTTTGTATAATCAGTGAGGAGAGAAGGCATGTATTGGATCCCGATGCCCGATGTGAAGCCACCAAAGGTTTGAAATGCCCTAAATGTTACTTTAACTCTATTTCAAGCAGAGATCAAAAATGTTAGTAGACGAACTTTAGGAAATCTTCATGAGAGACACCATCTTGATTTTCTTCCGTTCTAGGTTTTCCGGAGAAAAGGGCCGAAAATTTACGATCAAAGTCGATCAAGTCTTGGGCGTATTTCCGTCGCTCAAACTCATACTTCATAATTTAGGAAAGAGGGGGGGGGGATGGGGTTGATTAAAAAAACAATCCTATAAAACAAAGCTTCTGTAAGACATACGGTCTTCAAAATTGATGGATCTGCCCATCCTCTTAAAACATATGCAATCTTCCAAACTGATACTCGGGTTAGGCACTGAGCTGGTATGATGGCGGAGTCTACGCACTGAGATTATGTGAATCATTCATACTGGCATTCATACCCTGACCTGCTTTTGGAGAATGAGTATGACATGCATCCCCTGCAATGAAAACTCTTTCATTCAAGGAGAAATGAGATGCAACTCTCTGCCCGACTAGTCTCACATTATTCAATACCAAGCATTACATGTAAAGCCGATCATTCAGACTCACTGATATAGAGGGTCCACCACTCGACCTCATCTGGGAATTCTATGGTGAAAGGACTAAAGCTCCTCTTCGCTACTTCCAGTAATTTTCGCGGAGTCCATTGTGTTTTGTCAATTCTTCCTTTTACGTTAATGACTTCTCGAGCATCATCATCCGAGAGTTGAAGATACAATCTAACTACATCTCCTTCCCGGGGTATTATCATACATGAACCGGTTTTGGAATGAATTGCGGTCCTGTTTCGGATATCAGGGAAATTGGTAGTTGGAATCATGTCTACAACACCCCAGACGAAATCTATTTGGAGTATTGGGAGAAAAGATAGGTATGTAGGTGGTGTCTTTCTTTTAATTAATCAAGAGAGGAACCAACCAGTCTGTTCACCATCCATCGTGAATCCAAGTTCTTTCCGAACCCAGGAATGAGCACCATCAGCCCCAAGTGTATACTTTGCATGCACTATTTCCACCTCTTCGGTGCCTTCTTCTGGATCTAGATGCTTCAGAGTCACCTGGGATTATCATCAGAGCATCGATATACCATTCTATATGTGATAGGACATATTTATATACCTTTACTGGATAATTATCCGGATTTGAAATAACCGCGGGGTCGTCATTGAGTTTGATCTCTGTTGGTATAATAGGCCTTTCGATTTCAAATCCATCCATTCGCATAGAATCTAGAAAGATAGCTTCAATGGCACCTTGATGAAGAGTGACTTCAAAAGGGAACCTAGCAGAGGGGGCAGTGACATCTGGAGCACGCCCGTCTCTCTATTTTCAATAAGTTTTAAATTTCTCACAAGATACAGGATAGAGGCGTAGTAAGGTTACCTTTATCCCCCTGCCTGGTGCTGGATTGTAAAATGCTGCTAAGTGCATCTGATTCCCTTCTCTTAGGAGTCTCTCAGCAAGTCCATAACTCTAGAAAATACTATTTATAAGACCACTCAGTTCATGCATATAACTCTACGTACTTGGAACACTTCAATGGTTCTTGGTTGAATACCATCTGCTTGTCCCGCAGCAACTTTCTTTGGGCGTTTATCGATTACACGAGCGGAAATGCCTGCTTTAACTAATGCATTTGCAGCCATTAAGCCTGCAGGGCCTGCACCGATCACTAGCACATCGACATTCGATTCCTTCGCCATCCTTGTTTTGCACGTCAAGGTCTGATAGGATCACAATATGGGGTTATAGATACGCGTCGACAAAATCAAATAGGAGAAGACCAAGCTCCGGCGAGTCAGCTGAGAGTCTAGGCGATCAGTAAATGGAAGTATGTCTTGCAAGATAGAGACAAGGAATATATCTCGTATTTATAACCTCACAGCACAGTATTGTGCGTGATATGATATAGACCATGGACTCCATTATCGAGAGGTCTAGAGGCTAAAATAGTTTACTCGAGTGAACGTAAAGCTGCAGAATGCGACATCTGACCGTGCGGTTGACTGACTATGGTTACTATAAAAGGCAATCGACTTCTCACAAAGATTCAGCGATTTAGTTTCAGGAAAGCACAAATGTGATTAAACGGATAGGTCAAGGAAGCCAGGATGATATACGTGAACCAAAATCAATACCAAGTAGCAAACTGGTCTCGTCTTGCTTTCAAATCGTAGGTGTCCGACATGGTGTTCTTTACATATCCGCGTGAACTCGGACTCCATACAAGGCATGTCCCTGACTACTCGTGAAGCCGGTGGTTTCGAATCACAGTCATCTACTACTACTCAACCGGATAAGTGGTTATACTAGATATGTGGGTCGGTCGTTGGTAAGGAGAAGGTTCAGATGTTTCAATGTCCCTTGCCCTTTTGATGATTTATACAATATGCGTAGCATTCTTTGTAAAGTATAAAGTGGACTTCACTTCAGTACAAACCTACGGACCCGATTAGGTATCAGATTTTTTGCATCATGCTTACATTGTAGTCTACACTCTAAAACAAGTTAGAGTAGTTGCTCGAGGAAATGTTTTAATGCGCATGACCGTTGACGCGCCGAGACAACTTGAATTCGCCATCCTCCATGGTGAGCAGCTGAGACCATAGCATTCATCCGAACTCCCCTCTCGCCGCCATCATCCTCTTATTGTATGCTCAATTAATTTTTTTCACGATGGTTTCTATTGGTTGGCAGGTGACGACTGGCGGAATTCCACTCGCAGTCCCAACTCTTTCTCCCCCAGACCAGTCGCCAAGCACATCCTCCCAGTATCAGGGTCTGAGTTTACGTCCAAAACCAAAGCGTACTTGGACTCCACTCTCTTCCGTGTTCCCACTCCGTCAAGTGTCAACGAAGTCTGATGGAGGGAAAGGACATCATGGACGTGTATTAAGCCCGTTACTCGTCCCAGCAAACGTTAAGCCATCTCATAGGGATTTGAATGCAGATTGCGTTATTCTTGCTACTTCAGATAATGTCAATTTTCGTGTCTCTCGTGGTCTTCTTGTTTATGCGTCCCCTGTATTCCGAGACTTCTTCTCAGGTGAAATAGGACAGTTGCGATCTCCTCGTCCTCTTGTCTGCTCACCAGAGACAGCTAGTCCGAATTCGTGGTCAAAAAATACCCCACCAAACAGCTCGCTTTCATTCGCGGACGAACCCTCAGGTGACGGGACACCCATAGTACATGTCACGGAAACGGGAAATATCATAGATTCCATACTCCAATTTCTTTATCCTCGTGTTGCCTTGGAGTCTCCGTTAGACCATCTGACCAGCAGAACATCTTCTCCTCATTCTTCACTGGATAACATAAAACCTGTTTTATATGCGGCACATAAGTATCATATCCGGACAATTGTTCAGGAAATATGTTCTTATCTTCTCTCAGAGCTGTCTATACCAATTACTTCCTCCACAACAGCTTCTCCAACTTTATCTTCTGTGGATATCATGACTGAACGTCCGTGTAAGGACAAACGAGCGGAGTCCTATCCGCTCAGAGTATATGCCCTTGCATGTTATCTAGAGCATAAGCCACTAGCCGAAGCTTCGGCGTATGCCTCTCTCCGAAACATAGTCGACGGTGTATTCTTTAACGAACTAGCCGAATTCCATGCTTCATCTTATTTTCATATCCTAGATTACCATCACAAATGTGCAGCTGCTGCAATGAACTTTTTGAAAGGATACTCTCCTTTGCAACAAGAAGTCCACCAAGAAGGGGATATACTATCTTTAGTATTTAAGGACCTAGTGAAGTGTTCATCGTGCCACTCTGATCATAGATATACACTGCAGCGTTGGTGGGAAGCATTCGTCTCGAAGGCGACACAGAACCTCCTGGAGGCTCCTAGAACTCAGAGAATATATTCTCCGGTTTTTTACGAAGACGTGATTGATTCTCCACAACTTGATCCTGAAGAGGAGAATTCCCGGGAATACGATTGTCTGATCAACACTTTAAGATGGAGATGGAATATGCTATGCGTAGGTTTAAAGGAAACAGTGGAACGAGAGGTTGCAAAAGTTAGTAGATTCATGTTTCTCTTGATGTTGTTACTCGAGCTAACTAGTATTTTCTATGAAGGTAGAAATAGTTATACCTTTCGTGGATTCATCCTCTTATTCAGAGGCTCCTGATATAGATATACCGGAAAGGAAAAACTCAAAAGTTCACGCACATCGCAGATATGCAAGTATTATGTAGTTTATCTTCGGCTTCACAGGCAATGTTGCTCTTAATACCATTATTGATATGCATGTTTATTACGCAAATCTTATGAGCCTCCTAATGTCAACGACGAGTATGTTACTTGATTATATCTGAATTGAATGGTATGTGCGTAACCATGACAAGAAAAGATTTATGAATGAAACAGTTTTGAACAACAATGGTACGCAGCATGATTGAGCATTGTGAAATTCCTTATTGTTAAGTAGGCGTCTATATATAGTAAACCATGTCCATAGAAAAATAAGAATGTTTTACGTCATCATTGTGTCTTCTCTACCTAACGCGATATAAGTAGTTCGAGAACGCTTGAAGTTGCGCTTAATGGCGCGAGGAGGAGGTGGTTATGGGCACTCCCCAACACCAGCTATACCTAAACCTTCATATACTAAAGTTGACAAGGACGATGCTTCAACACAACCAGGTGGCGTGCACGACCAACAAGCTCGGTCTTATGGATGTTCGTAGTGCGGGCTTGCTTTTACGCGTTTTGTTAGCACTTTTACTAACTCAGCATATCTCTCTTGTGCTATAATGTGATACGAATTACTTGCATACACATTTAATCGATACCATTGCCAACAATTGTGAGGATAGTCAACAATTTCGACAACTTCGTGAGACCCGAGTATTATATTCGATATATAGGTGAGAAGCAGCATCCTGTTTGTTCCCTGCGATTTCAATGTCGGAAATCTGTCATGAGGATCACAGAGAAAATGAAATCTAACGATACCATCTGTCTTAAGAGCCTCTGGAAAGCGACCTTGCGAAACAAGTCGAATATGACATGGACGAGCAAGGTGTGCACGGCTGTTCTATGTGATTTACTCCCAATATTCATAGCTATCTCTGTAGATAAGGAGTGGTTGGATGCAGTTAACAATGAACGAAGGGCTGAACAATTGAACAAAGTCACTTACGAAACTTTCGAAATCATTATAGATAGATTAGAGAAGGAATGGTTCGATCTAGTATGGCTTCTGTTTATCAATTCATTCCTGTTACATGGCTGATAACCACGGCAATCTGTAGACAAAAAACATACCCAAGCCTGACTACGCTCTTCCGTCAGAGGACTCGACCTGTGCTATCTGTGATGACGCTGAAGGAGAAAATGCTAATGCAATTGTGTTTTGCGATGGGTGTAATCTTGCTGTTCACCAGGGTGTGTCTTCATAGTCATGATGATACGAAATTTCATTTTGCCTTTCGACTGACTGGACTCCGTTTGCGATAGACTGCTATGGGGTACCTTACATACCTGAAGGGCAGTGGCTATGTCGAAAGTGCACAATATCCCCGGAGGTCCCGGTTGTAAGCTTATTTCTACACACCAAGCGTTCGAAACTGCGTCTGAACTACAATTCTAGGAATGTATATTCTGCCCGAATGAAGGCGGTGCATTCAAGCAGACCGTGAACGGAGAATGGGCACATCTACTTTGTGCTATTTGGATCCCGGAAACCCGGGTCGCGAACGAGACTCTTATGGAGCCCATCACTGGCGCGGACAAAATCAACAAGCAACGTTGGAAACTTGTAGGTGTTCGTGCTTTTGACCCGATTCATAGGGGCTGGCTCAACTGATTTTACCTAGAGATGTTCTCTCTGTGATTCACGTAGAGGTGCATGCATCCAGTGTAGCAAGACTTCGTGCTTTCTTGCATTTCATACCACCTGCGCGAGGAGGGAGAAGCTTCTGATGCCTATGAAAGTAACACAAGGGTCAGAGCCTGCCACTCTGACATGTTATTGCTCGAAACATCTGCCTGTATGTTGTTAATTTTGTTCAATGTTTCTGGAAATCCTGTCTCTTACTATCTAATTCTAGGATGAACAACGTGCGTTACATAAAGCAGCAGTTGCTGAACTCAGTGGATCAGGTTCTGAAACTGTCACATCAGGATCAAACCAAAAAGAGGTCTCAAAGTCAGAACAAAAGAAAGCTCGAGCGTACGCAAAGGCTTACAAATTGAGCGCTCCGTTGGTTCCTGCTATCATTGTTGACAGGGTACTGAACTATATAGGGCGAATCAACATCCGTAAAAAGGATGTTTTTCTGCAGCTTGTATGTAGATATTGGAGTCTTAAACGAGAGGCTAGACGAGGAGCTCCTTTACTCAAGCGGTTACATCTCGAGCCATGGGCTGCAGGTGCTGCCGGGAAAGTTCAGACGGAAGAAGAGAAGATGATCAAGCTGAACGTGAGGCAACACTTCCATCCTCTCATAACTTGATATACTCAAAATAATCCGTACAATCAGTATCTACTTCTACTAAGAAAGGATCTTGAATCTGTGAGAATGTTGGCAGAGCTTGTTAGAAAACGAGAGAAGCAGAAATTAAAACAGGCCCAAACGATTCACGATACTCTGTCTACTATATTCTTCTCTCACACACCTCATCTCCGACAAGTATTCGAAAAGATCGTTGCGTACGTTGCATTCTTTTCGGAATCTTGGTTACAGTGTTTATGTGCTAGTCCTGATTTTCATCATTTATAGAATGGACCGGAGTGAATACTTCAAAAATCCTGTCTTAAGAACTCAAGTACCAGATTACTTTGATGTGATAGAAAAACCTATCTGCTGGCGTGATATAGACACTAAACTTGATCAAAATGGGTACTGGAGTCTGAAAGATTTTCAGGTAGGGTTGTTCTTTTTATCTGGTGATACCACACTAATATATCTACTTATGCCTTCGTAGGATGACATTAATCTCGTCGTTGACAATGCCATGTTGTATAATAAACAGGACTCCCCAATACACAGAACGGCATTACGAATAAAAAACGCGGCCATTCCCCTAATTGAAGAGTTGCAACAGGTGTTAAGGCCTTTATCACAAAGATCTTCAGAAGAGAGCCCAGTTGGTGACCTAGAACCACCCCAATCAATTCTTGAATTGCTTCTTTCGAAAGAATCTATTGATGGGGATGAAATGCCACTAGATCTTAGTAAGACTTCGGCGAATCCTGCGGACCCCCTTGGGATGCTCTTTGAGTTTGAGTTAGGGAAACTCAAACCACCTCCACCAGCTCCTCCTCCTAAACCGAAGAGGGACCGCAAGGCGGAGGCAGAACGAAGACGGCAGCGCGAGCTTGATCGCGCTGCTGGATTCCGAGCTCCTATTGCCCCGCCTAGAACAAGGAGAGCACTTGCGGAGGTTGAGGCTTTTGAGGCGGAAGCTAGGGGTGCGTCTTTATCGTTTAATGATAATAGTATGAGTGTGGATGGGGAAGGGAAATGGATGCAGACGGAGTGAGAGTTGGATCTGGGGAAGGAGAATTAGAAAACGATCAAGAGATTATGAACGAGAATGGTGAAGCAGATGAAGACAGGAGTTCTTCGAGAAGTAGTAGTAAACGAGCGTCACGCTGGAAACGAGAAAAACTCGTTCTTCCAGGACAGGCAGATGTACCGCCTGTTGTCGATGACGTTGACTCTCGGCGTTCGTTTGGTATGTTTGATGCTGGCTGGATCTTGCCTGGAAATGCACGTCGCCATGGCGTGCACCAATCGAAAGACAAGACCTGCCTCCTCCAAAGAAAAGGCCAAGGACAGGTATGCAAGGAATATCAATTATGACTTTTCTCTGTTTCTATGTCTGATTATCCATTTTCACTAGAGCGTGATAGGCGCTCAACTCTGTCTGTCAGCGTACCTACTGATGACAATCCCACTCTCCAGGATCATAACTCAATGGTTGAGAGACAATCGGAAGAAGCTCCACTTCAAGCGAAACGTGAAAAGAGCGAAACTGTTGATCTGTCGGGTCCAATACCTCCAAGTTTCCAAGAGAATGGAGAGCGGCCGAATGATATGCACTTACTAGTTCCAGTAGATCCATCATTGGAAGGAGAACTGGTTGAACCGCCTCCAGATACGGAGCCCGAAGTCGAGTTTGACGCCGAGATGGGAGACGTTGTAGCAAATCCGTTGCCAGAGGAAGTGGTCACCCAACCCGAATTGCAAGTTGACGAACCTCCGAGTCCAACGAAGTCAAAGAGAAGAGCGCCGAAGCCGAGACCGATAACGCCTATAATTATTGAAGAGCTAGACACACCAGCAACTCGGCGTGAGAAGCATATGGCACGCAAGAAGCGAAAAGCGGCTGAAGCGGAGGTTGCAGCAGCAGCTGCCGCTTTGGCAGCGGGGACGCAAGTCACTGCAACTGCTGACGCTAACACTGCAAATAATGTTAACGTAGATGAGGTCGAAGTAAAAATCAAGTCACCCGATTCATCTCCTCTCTCTGAACTAGTTGGCAACCAAATGCGAGACGAGAGCTTGAGCTCCCTTAGCGATTTGAGTGAAGTAGAGGATGGGGGGAATGCTGATGAAGATGCTGAAGGAGAACCTGATGACGAGGACGCTGAGGGAGAGACGGAGAATGGGTCTGATAGGGATCGTACAGATGGGAAAACAATTATTTCTGCGGAGGGTGCACGTAAGGCTGCTCAAGCGGCTGGACTCGGTCCTGCAACGATCGTAATTAGGGAAGGAGAAGTTCTGGAAGGAGGAACACTTAGTGCGTCTTTTCTCTATTTCTCTCCTCTTTAACTCCTCTTTCTTACTATAATCATATACTAGCCTGGGCTAAAGCTGGTATGCGATATATCAAATTTTCCTTGCTTAATTGAAGGATCTCTAATTATTCATTTTGAAATAATGAACAATTTGTATACAGAAACGTATCCATGGTGGCCTTCTGTGGTTTATGAAGAGGATCATCCCGAGGTTCCTGTCGCGGTATTAAAACAAAAGGTGAATGCACCCCGCGGGGGGCTTGGTCCTCTACTTCTCGTGCAATTCTTTGATGCGCGGAAGACATGGTAAGTGGTTCACTCACTAAACTCAAAAGTACAAGAAATTTATCAATCTACTATATCATAGGCAATGGCTTCCATGTGATAAAATAAGGCTTCTAGGGGAGGACAAAGGTATAGTAGCATAATTTCTCTGACGCGTTTTCGCCATGTTGCAATAGCTGTGCTGACTATCGAGTGATTGTCGCTTTTTTTAGACTGGGATGCGATCATGTTAAGCGGAACAAACACAAAAATCCAGAAGTTTAGGACGACGAAGATCAAGGAACAATGTCGGGCAGCATGGAGGTCAGGATTCCGTCGGTGTAAAGAGTCTGATGCGGCAGTAACATTACTAACACCGCTATTTTTTGATTGAATTCATTTTTGCAACAGGACAGCAATGGCAGAACTTGAGACAAGCACGCCTGAAGGCGGCGGTCATGACGGAGGAGCGATGATGGCTGTGGACGAGGCTGATAAAGAGCCAAAGGCGGCGGCCAACTGATGTGTACTATACAAGTATTTCAAGTAAATTTATGTAGTCAATGTTGTAATTATAATTAGGATTTAAGGTGTGCAGACAAGTTAATCAAATATGCGCAACGCTCGTTTAGGGCCGGTGATATGGTGTCTCTGAAAATTCCCATGAGAAGAAAGGAAATTCTTATTCTGGACCGCCCACTTTTTTTACAGCCACACCCGCGTGCATCCCATCAATCATCCCCTGTCTCTCCTTCAGCCGTTCTTCTGAAAGTATATAATTCATCCAACTATTTTCATTCTCAAATCTTTATTTTATCTTTAATTCCACCACAAAAAATAGTAATGGGACGCCCTCTCTTCTCAACTCTCCTTGCTAAAAATCAGCCCGCCGTACGTGTTGCTGAACCAGAACAAACACCGATCTACGAGCGCTGGTCGTATCTGAACGCCTTTGACCCTGATTCCGACGAAGACGTCGTATACGAGGCCTTCCTTACTCAAGAAGAGATTGCAGCTCGCGATGCAGAGGCCGCAGCTCCAGCTACGAATGCTCAAGCTGAACAGGAGGCTGGGGATGGCGTTGAAGTAGTCACAGTTCCTATCGAATCACTTCGGGCTCTTTCGATGACGTCGACGGATGTTCCTGTCTATGAGAGTAGCTCGAGAATAGTGAGCATTGGTGAATTTGCTTCACCGTCTGATGATTCTTCGACCAGTGAATCCTCAGGAGGCAGTGGCCGTACATCGCCTCTAGCAACGGACGAACCTGATCTAGACGCATCCATTCTGCCAGCCCCGATGTCTTTTGTTTGGAGTGATTGGTTACAGGACCCTTCTACGGATCGTTCTACATCTCCAGTCATCCCGGACGCTCGACTTGTGTCCTATGAACGCTCGGAGACCCAGTCCTTACCTGCTACGCCTACTCGTGTTTGGAGGCCCGAATCCGACTACGTTTTGGTCCCTCCTTCAAGCGCTCCTATCGACGTCCCCGTCCCGGACTCGCCAGTCCCCCGTGCTGCTCAAGCGGTGTCTCCACCTATGACCCCTCCCGGAAGCGTTACCCCTCAATTCCTGACATGGGGTGGAAACCGATCTCGCGTAATTGAAATTGGCACGAGCCCCACCCCAACTGGGATGTTTGGCTCTGCACGCTCGCGTATAAGCGTAAATTATATCTCCCCACCTCTACGCGTTAGGCAGTAGAAAATATGGGTGGAAGGAAGATGGAAAAGTACTAATATTACTCACCTTAGCGATCAATGTTTTTTTGAGGATACAGATTACCTTCTTATACCAGACCGACCCCCTTTTTTTACAACAACTTACTTTTTCTTTCTTACTTAAAAATCATTGGCTTCTGTTACTTCTTATGCATAATTCGTTATTGAAACTGGTCTTGTTTACATTTTATCCTGTTCATTTCTTTTGTTGAGGTCAAATATATGTCCTTGGTCGTTTTTGTTGCTCGTCTTTTTTTATTACTGCCTGTATTTTTTTGCCTGCTCTGTGCCTGCTTGCTGATCATTGTATGACCTATCGTTGGGTTAGAGTAGATTATATGTAGGATTTATTATGGATCACATTCTTCTTTTCTAGTTCTGATAATCTCTTGACCTTCCTCATCATCGTGCATATGTGATCATAGTGTTGTTACGGAACGAAATGATGTGAGATACCATAAAAGGGAATGAAACACAGCCGGGGTCCTTTGGGATATGGCTTACTGGATTCTAGTCATCGCCTCTGGGTGTATTGTCACAGTCCACACGCCCAGCACTTTTGACTACGTTCTCTCGCTACACACCTGTTAGTTGCTCTTCTTCGACAATTCAAACCAGCTTTGTGTGCTGGAAAACAAGAATTGAATACGCATGCCGTCTGTGTCTGTTCTACCTTCATCATCATCTCTCTCAAGTTATGCAAGTTCCGGCTCGAGTACGTATGTATTATGTGTGCTCCAATAGGCCGGTACTAAATAAGGGCCCTTTTTTATTCAAAAAACAAACTCACTTTTTGTAGCTCATATAAATGGATCTAGTAGTAGTAGTCATAGCTCTGGGTCTCATCCCGTACGTGATTTAACTGTTGCAGAGATTAAGGATAGAGCTCGGGCGAGTGAGCACGATGTGCGGGGTGCAACGTTACTTTCTATACTACGCGCTGCGAAAGATAAAGAACAAATTGGATTAGTTCGTGAACAGGACGGAGATATTCGTGGCGCGTTCCAGTCCTTAGTCATTGCTGCACAGTTGGCGCAAGTAATTATGAACCATTCAGAATTCAAGCAGGAGAAAAAGAGAAGTGGGCCAAAGGCGCCGATCTATAAGGAGTGCTTAGAGTTTCAGACGGTACTTTGTTTTGTGTTCTTTCACTCTGGGGAGGTTATGCTCGTTTGGAGCTGTTTCTGAGTACTTTGTATCTTGTAGCATTTTTCGACTGAGGTGATACCGAAAGTGAAGCGTCTCGAGACCAGGTTGTTAGAGATGGAGCAGCTGAAGAAAGGGTATGTGACTACCGTCTTTTTATCCTCTTCCCTATCTCTTTGCCTGCACGACAGCGCGTGTATGCTTCTTTTTTCACCTTTCTTCTTTTTTTTTTCTATTTCTTCCTGCGTAACTAACCTTTCGGTTCGGTCCCGGCAGGCAAGATGAACATGCCGAGCAGGAGGATAGTGAGCCATCGAGTAGGTCCCTCGGTTCAATCGCAGATCGTATGCGATCTCTGCAAAACGCTGGTCTTAAAGTTCAAACTACAAAACGACTCTCACGAGATTTGTCTGTGGCATCACCCGCAACAGCATCTTCTATGTCTCCTTTACTTCCTGACTGGAAGGAGCGCTCTAATATCTCCTCGACCTCGATAAGCAGGTCCTCTTCACACGTGCAGAGCCCGACACTCACACAATCTTACTCTCAATCTCATTCCCAATCACAACAGCAATCCTTAGTATCGAATCATCCGACTGGATCTTCTGTGCATTCGACTTCTTCCCTAGGACCACCTTCACCATCAGTATCAACTGACTCTCCACGTTTCGCTACACTCTCTGAGTTTACCCAAGCTTTTCCTTCTATCGACGAACTTGATGAAGGACTACCATCTCTTCCTTCCGTCCCTCACAATCTGTCTGGTGCATCGTCGTCGAATACACCTCCAATTTCACCTTCGGTCATCAAACGTTTTCCTTCTCTTCCTCTAGACTTAGATCCGGGCCCACGCCCTGCAAGTACACCCATACCCCCTTCCATGAGTGTGAACGGCCTTCAGCAGAGTCGTCCTGCTTCACCGACCTCTGCATTGCGTTCGATGCGGAGTCCATTGTCACCTGTAATTTCTCCTAAACCGATCGGGCTTACGTTTACTGGTAGCTCGTCCTCCGCGCGAGCTTCACCGTTGAGTACCGGTGATACTTCTAGTCATGCAACTACGTCCCGGACTCCGCTATCACTTCCAGTCACTAGTGCTATCTATCCAAAGACATTGCGTGAGTATCTGAGTCGGCAAAATGAGGTGATGGTGCTCCTTTTGGACGTACGCACGAGGGCGGAATTTGCAAAAGCACACATTAAGGCTGAGGCTGTTGTATGTCTTGAACCTCAAGTACTACATAGAGATGGGTAAGTAGGTCTCTTGTTATATATGACACCATCTGAATTACTTTACCCTGGTAATAATATGACAATCCTTCTATGCATATTTATAGGCTTACAAGTGAAAAACTGGAAGACGCATTTTCTATTGCTCCTCAAAAAGAGTCTGCTGTTTTTAGGAACCGTGACAAATTTGATTTAGTGGTTATGTATGATGGTGAATCGGAGAACCTTGGGTCCGCGAATACGCCAATGTCCTTAGCCATGAAAGTGATTTTTGAAAATGCATTTCAACGAGTGTTGAAACGTCCACCTGTCATTCTCGTTGGGGGTTTGAAGGCTTGGAGAACTGCTTATCCTACTGAAGTTGCTCGTGACGAGAGTGTGACAGGACTAGGTATGGATTTGGACCGTATAAGTTTAGCGTCGACGGCTGCGTCTTCCTATTCTTCGCCGGCCATCAATGGATCAACGGAGAACAAAGTTAATGGATGGGGGGCTGAGTCCCCGCTGTCACCTTCTCAAGAGATCCGTTCGACCACACGTCATCACTTTGCTATGGACCAGATACCGGAAGATGAGAGGTATGTTGCATTTAGATATTTAAGTAATACTGGTGGTTTCCTTCATATTTTCTGGGATACTATCTTTTTTTGGAGAGTTGCCCTGCGTCATTGTGGTACTGATTATATACTACTTTACTGTAGCTCTTCGTTGGATAACCAAAATACCAACTCATCTGAACCAGGGGGACGTCGACTCACTCGTAAACCTACGATGTCGAGACCCCCATCTTCATCTTGTATCTCATTCAACTCCCGTAATCCATATGAAAAAGTGAGTAAGCCTTTCCACGTTGGGATGAATATACTAATATCCTATATACTTAGAATTCTCCCTACATGAATGGATCGCTCGCAAGTAGTTCTTCATCAATTACATATCCACAGTACCCACTCCCGTCAACATCTAATTTCGGTACTTTCCTTCCCTCAAATAATAATCCTTTTGTCTCCCCCCCTCCGACCGCGTCTATCAACCCAAAGATAACACGTCGTCATAGTGATTACATTGACCAATCTGAACAAGCAGTCTCCTCGTTCAATAAACGTTCTTCAATCGACTATCCAGATATAACATTGCAACATGTTATACGTCCACCCCCAGCTGCTACGACTTCAGTTTCGGAACGTCAGGATCCTCGGCGTTCTAATGTTTCTGGGCATAGGACATCGATGTCTACAAACGAACCACCTCGTCCTCCTACGATAGAATCAGACTACCCGGTTGTGTATTGGCCAGATATGCAAGTGTCAACATCTGGATTGAAGAATCTCGGAAATACATGTTATATGAACTCAACGATGCAGTGTTTGAGCGCAACTGTACCTTTTTCGAGGTTTTTCACGGGTAAGTTAGCATATATTTTGAGATGGAGGCATAATCTAATGAATTGTATCATTTTTTTACTATTGTATTTAAATGCGTAGATGGCAGATATAAACATGCTATAAACTATATGAACCCCCTCGGGACAAAGGGTAAGCTAACTGAGGCTTTCGCAAGTATACTACATGAAATGTGGCATCAAGAAACCCCGATTATTACACCCTTCACGTTCCGGGTATGCTAACTAACTTCAGCACCAGTATGATTCATTCCTGATGTCCTTCTTGTGTTTCTGTTATTAGAGACAAATATGCGCATATGCCCAGCAGTTTTCGGGTTCAGAACAACATGATTCTCAAGAGTTTCTCAATTTCCTACTAGATGGGCTCCACGAAGACCTGAATCGAGTACTGCACAAGGAAAACATCCCAAGGACTCCTGAAAGTGAGGCCGAACTAGAGCATCTTCCTCAGCAGATTGCAAGTCAACAAGAGTGGTCGTTATATCGTAGGAGAGATAATAGTATTGTTGTTGACTTCTTTATGGGACAGTTTAGGAATCGGATGCAGTGTTTAACTTGTCAAAAGACGTCGACGACGTATAATTCTTTTATGTACTTGACGTTGCCGATCCCACGTGGGTCGCGTGTGACCTTACAGCATTGCTTGGATGCATTTGTACAGGAAGAGGTGATGGAAAAGGCGGATGCATGGTAAGGGCTTTAAATTTGACGGCTGAGTATGTCCACTGTTTTCTGATATCTTAAACCATCTCATCGCTAGGCAATGTCCTAACTGTAAAACACTTCGCAAGGCGACTAAACGACTTTCTATCTCACGGCTCCCCCCTGTACTTCTCATTCACCTTAAACGATTCCAGACTAAAGGACATTTCACGGACAAGCTTGAGACGTTTGTTGATTTCCCTCTAAAAGGCCTTGACCTTACGAATTATATGCCATCACCTTTACCTCCTGGTGTTGACACTCGGAAGGTTTCTCAACCGATCTCGTTGGATGACCCTCGTTCGCAGGTACCTCCATATAAATATGATTTATACGCTGTCACGAATCACTTCGGGACACTTAGCAGTGGGCATTGTAAGTTCCTTCTCTTTCCTCGTTTCGTTTTCTCCGGTTATTCATAATTCATTTTTGTTAGACACTGCGTTCGTGAACTCACAGAGAAGCTGGTTATACTGTGATGACAGTCGAATCACTCAAGCGGACTCAAGGGAAGTCGTTGGGAAGCCAGCCTACGTTCTATACTACAAACGTGTCAAGCCGTGAGAAACTACAAGTACAAATCCCACAGTTCTTCCTCTACCCCTCTTACTTCCTCACTCCTTGACTACTCTAACACTCGGTTGTTCGTTCGGAATACTATACGCCATTACAAAGGATTTCGTTTGCTTGTCAGTTTGCTTGATTTTTTAGGTGGATTAATCCTTTTTTTGCTCTTTTTTTATTTGGTTTATACACTACACTTCCCCTACTCCCTTTACTTCCGCTTTTGTTGCTCGCATGTGTCCCCCTTTTTCTCCCTCTTCAACTTAACATTTTACCAATATAAGTACTTATACTACTGAATACTTTTTCTCCATCAATGTCTCCATATTTTCCCTCCCTTTTTCTCTCTCGTTCTCGGCCTTTTTCATACTATACCTCACATATACATACTTACATACGTGTCAACAAACTATTCAAAATTGTTTCCTTGTTCTTCCAGGTTTTCTTTGTTTTTGTCCTAACTTCCTTTTCTCAAGGCTGCTTTCCTCCCAATTTTCTCTTTCTCTTCCTCTCTCTCTCTCGCTTTTTTCTTCGGCTACTTTCATGATGTACTTTCAAAACAATTGATTTCTCAACAACTTTTTCCATTTCTTTCTCTTTTTCTGAGTTTCTTCGTGTAGTCGTCCCTCCATTTTTTATACTCCTCTTTGTCTGAACAAACGACCCTTAAGTGGAATGTTACTTGTAACGATTAATAACGATTAATCAGTATCAGCTCAAAACCATATCTATCAAATCAGTCCCTCCTCTTATATGCCTGCTCCTACCTTTCAATAGATGATTTGTGTGATGTTCTGAAGGCGAAAAGGTCATAGAAGTCTTAGGCTAGCTCTTGGAGATCACCTGCTTTATAAGATCGGATCGGATTGTGGTTTTTGAGTCTGATAGTTTCAGACCGTCCTCTGGTACCTAGTCTATGACGATTTTTTCCTCACTAAGCTTCGCGGCTATCTCGCATAAGGATGACCATTTAAAAATTCTCATTCAATGAGATAGATAAACAACATATGTAAGTTATAAAATGTACAAAGAATGTTTTACAGTTGGGGAGGAAGGACAAACTCGATGATTTCTCTATGTCAAATGAGAGTTTATATATATTCATATGTGTATGTGTAAGTAAATGTTGCGCCAGGAGAATGTTTAAGGTAAGAAGTAAGAAGTAATAATAAAAAAAAGGGGTAAAAGGTAAAGGTAAAATAAAATAATAATCCAACACGATATTATGGAAAAAGAAAAGAAAAAATCCTAATCCCTACTCCGAATCATATAGTATATGATATGTACGATGCGGGTTTTAGGCTTATGCAATAGACATAACGACATCAGCTATCTCTAAACCACCCTGTTCAACAGGCTTTGTACTACCTAAATCTGATGTTCCACCATTCACTCCATTCAACCCATTAGTTCCGTTTATCCCATTCATTTTCACAATACCCTCCATTTTACCTTCCCTGTCTTTTCCCTTCTCCTTATCTTTGTCCATAACAAAGAAACACCGATGACAAACCATGTCATTGGGCGAGCTCGACAGTCGATGGAAAAATGGAGAGTATTGTGTTTTACACTTCTTACACTCCGGCTTAGCGGGTATTGATGATACTCCATTAGGGGAAGAGGATCTTCGGGCGTCAACGTCCATTACGGAACTAACACTACTCGTTTCTGACTGAGCACTGCTATATGCGTGTAGAAGTTGGTCTAATCGTTGAGCTTTACGAAGAAGGCTATGGGCTTGATCGGTCTCAGCTTGTTTGTAAGTACGTGCAAAGATTTGTAAGGCACTCTCGCCGTTATCGTTTGTGTCACAGAGATCATAAGTTTGACGTCGGTATGAAGCGTGATCCTTACAGCAAATAACAGCATTCATTGCCCCAGTCTCCTTTTTGAAGGAAACGACCGAGGTCATGTCTCGTCTAGAACTTTTCACCTATTTGAAAAAGGAGGCAATAGTCAGTGCAAAATTCTACTTGACCATGTTATAAAAATCATACGAACAGGCTGAATCTCGAACCCAAACTTGTGTCCGTATTTCCAAGCGCATGATACATGATACTCCTTTGGACAATTACCACATTTAACAACTGCACCTCCTTCCAGATTACACAAACAGCATTTCGTGGTCCATCTATGTTCTGGAATAGTACTTATTCCTTCTACAACTCGCAAGTGAGCAGCATCCGAATACGTTATTTCGGGCATGAAAACCGAACACAATGCATGTACCCATCCCTGACCTTCTGTGGGTTTGCATGCCCGGAGATAAGTGTCAGATACAACAGTCCCATTCTTCGCACCTTGTGCTTCGCGTGGACACAAAAGACAGTTCGTATTCAATGAATACTCCTGAGTCTTCTCATTCTCACAAAGCTCACATAACCAACTCTCAACATCTTCTGGTTTCATGGACTCAGACCCACAAGCACCTGCGTGTAACGAGATACCACAACCTCTGCACTTGAGAACCTTCCCAAGTACATCGTTTCGATAGCATGAAAGACATTGATACTGAGCTGTGAGATTCAATGCCGGGGGAGGCGTTGACTTTGCACTGACGGATGAAGTGCCTCCTCCCGTGACTTTGGCGCGTTTCGCTGCAGGCGCAGTCAATGGCGTTCCCTCACGTTTCTCTCGATTCTTCGAAGGTGCTGACACGCCATTACCATTTGCGCTTGCTGCGTTAGAGCTCTGTGAACTCATAGCAGTCTCTTCACGGGTCGTAGGCCGTGCATTCAGGTCAGCATACTTTCGCCAATTTACTCCACAAGTGTCACACAAAATTGCTGTTGTAAGTCCTTTGGGAGCTTTCCACCAAACACGAGAATCACGAGTTCGACATGCCGCACAAAAATTTGCACTTCGAGGGCCCTGTGCGCTGGGTGGAACGTTTACTATTGACTCATCATCCTCCTCACCATCGGATGATCCACTGTTTGGACGGGTACTTGTTGGTGAACGTGGTATCTTTGCCTTTGAATAAGCTTCAGGTTCGCGAAGACGTGCATTTTCTTCCCCTAATCGTGAGCTAGATTGTTTTCGTTAAACACTCAACGTACTTTTTAAATAATTTGCACCTACTTTTTCCAGTGACCATAGAACCTGACCACTTCAGGCATTGTTCTTGAACCGACTTCATCACGAACAGAACGAAGCTCGGCACCATACTGAGAAATACCGTCTTCGAACGCAGCAACCTCTTCATCGGTCCATTCTCGATCTGTGTACCTTGTTTCATGCTTCTTCCACTGGTGATTGTTGTTATTTGTCATAAAATTATTTTATTCTAAAAGGGCCGATGATCTTACCTTCTCAAGACGATTGATCGATTTCATCGACACTGAGGTTATCGGCCTACCATTTGCCTTCGCATCACACACCCTTCGTATAAACTCCGTTAAGAAGTCTACTGATGACCGCTGCTTCTCCCGTACAATACATTTGTTCATTGCTGTTTGTACTGTAAGAATTGATGTCAGATAACGTCAGTCATAGATTAGTTTCCGACTTACTTGACGCTTCTAGAAAAGAAGTTTATTAGTTACGAGCATATTGATGATGAAGAGAAATCAGTACCGTCTTTATTGTCAAATTCATTAACAAGACTGAGCACTTCTATAGTGCTGTCACCTCCACGTTCAGGAATGTCCCCGAGAACTTCAAAAATTGGGTCATCTCAGTTAAGATGTTATTGTGTACATGAATTATGACATACTCGTACTCAGGGATGCTGTTGATGTTGATGCAGTAGTTGGGACAGGATCACCAGGTCGCGCAGCGACCGCTGCTTGATATTTTGGACCAACCCGGGTTGCGGCCCTCGGAAAGATGAGGTCATCGGGATCTAGTGTATCCTCTGCGATAGTATACAAACTATATATAAACACAAGCAACGTTTAAACGGCATGTTTGTTAGCAAACGTAGAAGAAAGTAGTAGCAACTTGGGATGAAATAACATGGACTAACCCAAAGTATCTAAATGGCCAAAGTTTATAATGCTTTACTTGCATTTCTTCGTCTCCCGTGTTTGATACGGTCCCGATTTTATCTCGTCTCGGCCTCCCTCGTCCCCGGCCACCCCGACCCATAGCACCACCCCGGGGGGTACTTTCCCTTGTTGCAACACCCGTAGTTGGCATTCCACGAGCGTCCACCTTTTGATCGTGTACCATAGAACACTTAGCACAAGTCCAACCATAGCCACGGGAAGGTTTTGCGATAAGCGGCGGAGAAACGCAGGACATATGGTAGTGGTCCTTGCATGATGCACATTGCACCGTATCTAAGCTTTAGGTAGTTTATATTGTTAGGATTTTGTGATAAGATATACGCTGCGAATGATATGGAAAACTCACTGAGCACACCATTCTTCGCAACTGCTACAGAGACGTAAGGAGTCTGTCAGGTCTGAGACAACCTCCTTTTCTGCAACAATGTATTCATAACGCGAAATTAGAACGTCTCTGATATGTTGTGGCACTGAAAACCCGGGATTGTAAATCTGAGTATAGTAAAGTATAATAAGAGAGAAGAGAAATAGACTGACAATTCCTAACATCCGTGGAGAGTAGTACTTCAAATTCCTTTTTGATGTACGGGTCGAAGAGGCGATGAAAATAGAAACGGTCAGGCTTCCTCTTCCATTCATTGACATTTGCCAGTTTATCTTTATGGATAACATAACATTTAGCCCGTAATTGACTGATATCGCAAATTTCGGAATAAATTGCAGCGAGTAGAAGACGCGAGTCAGCGACTGCGCGGTCCGATACATCAGATGGACGGTAGTACCACGCGAGGCGCGCGCGTGTGTAAGTGGACTCGCGGCTCTTACCCTTCCGTGAAGACTTTGTAACGGTTTTGTCCTCTGGAGGGAGAAATTCCATTATCCGAGCTACAGAATAGGGAGTGCCATCACGTATTGACCAAGCTGGACTACAATAAACGTGATCTATTTTTGAGAATGAAATGAGTCCGATTAAAACCACTAAATAGAGAAAAATGTATAATTACCGTTAACTTTTACTTTTTCACCATTTTTAAGCGTGATCTGGATCTCAGGTGATTTGTTGTCCATAGTACTGCGAGAGAAATAAAAGTATCAAGACGGAAGAAGAGGAAAAGTCTTGAGAAGCGCAGAAGGAGAGAAGTTAGACAATGGGCGATCTACTTGATTACTAGCTAAATAAATTGGAAAGACGTCCAAAAGATCCAAAGATTTATAGAGTCGAAGAGAAGGACTGAAGGAGTCACAAATAAGAATACAAAAGAATTTTGTTAAGAGAAGATGATGGTTTAAGACCAAGTGGCGGTCAAGAGGGAAGATTAGTCTGAGGTTCGAACTCAGCCCCCAAATTAGGTTCAATTATGACAATTAACCTTTTTTTTCTTATTAGAAAATGGGAGGATAATAGGTGATGAACTTAAATCTAGTATCCGAGAGAATGAGGGTTGGGGACGAAGTGATCTCCGCAGGAGTGAGAAGGTGGTTGTAAGAAAGAGAGAAGAGTAAGCCTCGCCTGAACGGGACCCACAATTGACACCGCGACTTTAGCCCTCGTATTTACTACAGGGCCACTTCAGCATCTCTTTGTTCACCCATACTACACATGCTTATACGAGCACTCAGATTGCCGATGAAAGGGTAGTACGTAGCCGAACTGTATGGTCTCGAGCTATTTTCTTGTCTTTGCCCGACATATACGTCTATTTCACAACATTTGATGGACATGATGAACTTCTTTAGACAAACTTTCCATTTCGGGTATATTCATCACTAGGAGGCCTGCATCAGCCTCAATCTTATTAGGTTACTTTCAGTAAGAAACATCATATTCCAAAAGTTCTGCGTGTCTTAGTTGAGAAATCGAATTCTTATCGAGAACAAGGTCGATGAATACCCTATTTCAAGGTTTCTCGACTTTGTTTACATTTGTTGTCCACTCCATATCCGTTAGTACGCTAACCCCGAATCGGAGGCCTCGGATTCAACTGCACCGCTCGATACCCTGCCTCGTCTAACATTTCATCTTTTTTAAAGTATCAATTCTCTTAAGGACGATTTTTGGGGCAAAAGTAGTGCTTTTAAGTCGACCACAATAAACTGTTCCATTAAAGATAAAGTTGCCGATCGATCTCTTGTTAACCATAATCGGGTAAAATTGTAATTTAACCACGGCTCGTTCCCTTGTCGGTTCTTCCGGTTGTAACACGTCTCTCTCCAACTTTTGTAGTAAGTACATCGAGAGAGTAGTCTGCCAGCAATACTTATGCCTTTCATGCATGCACAAAATAATTCCACCAGAAGTTATAGGATCTGGCTCTAAACGTTAATGGTCTATGCCTGTGATTATCTCTTCTGTGCCTAGTGGTATCACTAGTAACCAAGAAGATCCAGAAGACATTCTTTCAGCGTCACTAACTACTCTTTACGATTACATCCCAGTTACATACTCCGATGCAGGTGCTACTATCAACTATGTCTACCCGGAAGTTGAGCACACGGACATCGAGAGTGGAGATGGGAAGGCTATACGGGAAAACCCGATTCAGCTCAAATTGTTCACTCCAGATACTCATGCTCGTAACTGGGAATTACATGCGTCTAGCATATGGGCAGCTGCAGTATTTCTTGCCGATCATATATCTGAGCTCCGGATCGAGGAGATTTTCTCACCCGAATTGCGAAACGAGTCGCATATAGTTGATGTTCTCGAGCTCGGTGCGGGTGCTGGTCTCCCAGGATTATTACTCTCAAAACACTTAGGGAACATCAGAAAGGGGAAGAATGACTGGCGTGTCACTCTTAGTGACTATCCTGACGATTTACTCATCGATAATCTCAAGAGAAATGTACAAGAAAACTACGTTGACGATGTTGGTACCAATCAATCGAATAATGTGCTTGTTACTCCCTATGCTTGGGGGTCATCGATAGATGTATTCGCTACGTCGGGGGCACAAGGATTTGACATAATCCTTGCCGCCGATACACTTTGGAACCCTTCTCTTCACCACATGTTTTCCCAGACTCTTTTCCGCCTTCTTCGCCGCACAGAATCATCAAGAATACACCTTATCGCAGGTTTACACACAGGCCGATATACAATCAATCGATTCCTTCAGACAATCTCTAAGGTTACCTCAGACACAAAGGAGACTTCGGGAGGAAGTGTTGATTTGGCAAAATTACGAGTCTTACGAATTACTGAAATGGAAGTCGAAACTGGACAAAAGCGTGAATGGAAGGTTGATAGAGAAGAGGAAGATTACGCTGATCGTCGTCGATGGCTGGCTTGGATCACTATTGCTTGGGAGGGAATATAGCTTGGAGTCATATTTCTCACTCAACGATTCTTGACACACTTTTAGCCACTATGTTGCTTATGTATTTTAAGGAGTTGGTCTGTTAACATGTACTATATAAAATCACATGTGCATTGATATTCATTTTTATGTGTAATACAAGATTGTTATCTTCGCACTTTAATTTTTTACGCTACATTGAAAGTTTACTCTCCTTTCCAAGCCTCAAGGGGAATACAGTTTCCTTCACAATAAGGCATAAAGTCCGAGGCGTATCTTTCACCTTGAACGTCCGCAGCTTCACTAAGTGCGCGGATTGTCTTGATATCATCAGCGCTTAACTTGATCTCAGCGCCCTTTGCATTTTCTTCAACTCTCTCCGATGACCTGCAACCAGGGATCGGGATATCTGTCGCGGAAGATTATAAACGGCGAACAATACATTAGTAACCGGTGAGTAAGTGACATACAATTTTCATCCTCTGCAAGAATCCAGGCAAGTGTAATCTGACTAGGAGTTGCATTGTATTTGTCCGCAATGGCCTTCAATTTGTCAGCAAGAACAACATTTTTAGAGAAGTTTTCTTCCGAGAAACGGGGTAAATTTAGACGGAAATCTCCTTGGTCGAAATCATCCCGAGAACGGAACCTGACACCTCATATCAACATCTCTTGCCTTTCCTGAGAAAATACGATGTCTTTCTCATCACGATGGGTTACATACCTTCCTGAAACTAGACCGCGACCAAGTGGACTATATGCTACGACAGCTACACCCAATTCTTTTGCGGCCTTTGCAAAACCGTTCTTTACAATATCCAGAGAAAAGGGGCTTAGTTCCATTTGAGCCGCAATGACTTTCTCTCCCACCCCTGGGACTTTCTTCGCACGCCTCAAAGCCTCCTCACTGCATTCACTAAGTCCAATCCATTTGATCTGGCCTTTGTTGAGAGGCTCGCGAAGTGTCTCAAGCACAATCTCTATTGGTACATTGGGATCCACCCTGTGTTGATAGTATAAGTCGATAGAATCCACTTCAAGCCTCTTGAGGGAACGTTCGAGTGCATAACGGATATAGCTCGGAGTTGAGACTGGTTTACCATTCCCAAACTTTCCTTCTGGATCGCGAGCGCCAAACTTTGTCGCAAGGAAGATTTCAGAACGCCTCCCCGTTTCTTTGAACCATTTCGCAAGAGTCAATTCGGCTGTATGAAGAGAGAAGGTTATGTGCATATGATACTACTAGTAGATTCACGAAGATAGCGTACTTGTACCATAAAGGTCTGCACAATCCCAGAAGGTCATACCCCTGTCTGCAGCGTAAGTTAACGCCTCATATGCAGCCTTTTCATCCGTCTTTCCATAAAATGCGCCAATTGCTGTTCAATTTAGGGTTAGGATATTCATTTGGTCAAAATATTAATCGTTTACCCATTGTTCCAAGTCCAATGGCGCTCACGAAGGGCCCATTTGCGCCTAAACGACGGGTTGGTATCTTCTGAAGGGTGGACATGATAGCTCAAGTTGTGTTTTGAGGGTGGAATGTATGGGCACTTTTATAGACATTCTCTAAAGCACATGAACGTTATGAGGTCATCGAAAGGAGATGTCGGCATCATGCCTATGGGACGCGTCGCCCTTTCTTCACTGGCAAATCATGTAAATAATCATATTAATGGTTAATCATCAAGAACTCGATAAGGTTCCCAGTTCTGCTTTGATATTCCCAAGAGTTTGCAGTCATCTTAGAAATAAATAGTCGTTACAACACTGTCAATCTGTCAGAGAAAGCTCATTTACACTTGAGTTGGTATTTGGATCCGTGTACCGATTACTGGGCCATAGTCTAAAGTGAAGAACTTTCTGGTTCAGTGACTGCATTCCCGCTTACTATAATCAGAGTGACCATATAACCAATTAAATCATTAATCCCTCAATTGCACGTGTACTTGGGTAATCATGTCATCGCAATCATGTGATTTTATACTTCAGCGTAAGTGACTAAGTCTTTATCATTTTTTGTTGACATACCACAGCAGTTACAAGGCAAATTGTAGTATGCCTCGATCAACGAAGGTATATAGCATAGCCCCACCCCGTTATGCATCTTGGCAAAATATCAGAGTCTCTCTCATCGTGCAAAATCACTATCACCGCCCAAACAGCTAAATTTCAGGACGTAACCATCGCTTAAGCGAAAAGATGCTAAGTTTCACCACACTAGCATGTATGGCATATTGCGGCAACTTCAGATATAAAATTATACAGGATAGCACAACTGCTCTCACACATACACGCTCATATATTGTACTTTCAGCTATGAGTTATTCATCATTACTTGCGTTTGATACGATTTCGGAACCATCATGATCTTGTCTAGTGTTAATGATTTCAGTTTTCCAAATTTAACAATATTCTAACATAGAGCGCGTCCGTTGCGTATCTACAGGCATTAATATTATTAATTCTTAGTCACTTTCGGTCTTTAAATTCGTTAGCTTAGATCAGGTCCCCTTTCGGACGTAGTTTTTTTCGTAACATATAATTCTATATGACACAGATCTTGCACTCTTATCTTTTGTTTGACATTCACCACATGTTACTAGGACCCCGTTGCAGATACATATGCATATACTAGTAATATATCACGCCATCAGGAACTCAAACAATATTCTTATATGGTGGGCATCACCTTTCGTTTGTCATGTTATGTTATGTTTATAAACAAAACTGACAGAATTCGGTAGTTTCATTACCTAGTTTGATCTCGATTATCCCGTACAAAGATGTGCTGCGTCCGCAATTTCTCATTTTATCTCGAGTCCTGCTCCTCTGAAAGTAGAAACTTGCGGTGATTATAGAAACCCACTCTAGAACAAAGATTAGTGGCTTCGATCGCTCCTAATACAGTATTACTCGGAGCCGGAGGAAGGGAAGCAATAATACGTCGTGCATCCGGAGATAGTGCTATGTTATGTCTATTGTAGTAAGGAACTTTGTTATTATCTGTCCAATTCGCTCAGATGTCTGACTTAGAGTGGGAGCGTAAGGGATATGGCTACTCAAGTTTAGCATGTTATTTTTAGACCCTCGGAGTGGTGCATTAAATATCAAATTCCTTTCATTATCAGTCTATTCTGTTTCTAGATGTGGAGTCACAGCGATACCTTATAGAATTAAACTAACAGTGTTGTCTGCGGCCGCGCATTAACATCGCATTGAACACCACCACTAGATCCCGTTGGGACTGCAAAGAAAAATATATAAAATGCGACAATAGTATTGTATGAAGAACTTGTTTGAGAAGCTCCGCTTTACGATTCTATCTCCATCAACATAGGCACCTGAAAATGGGTAACAAGAACGCAACGCTCCCCGTGCACTCCAAGGAGTCGACAGTCGATGTTCTCATTGTAGGTGCAGGTCCTGCGGGCCTTATGGCTGCGACAGCATTATCTAAGGCTGGGGTCTCTGTTCGAGTAGTTGATAAAAGGTATGTTTCTTATCAGACTATAGATCTCCATTCATTAAACTACGATAATATAGATTTAAGAAGGTTCAAGCTGGCCAAGCAGATGGGATCCAACCAAGGACTATGGAAGTTTTCAAGGTATAAAACATCGCAGAATAAAGAACATCCTTACTTACGAGAAACTCGTAGAGTTATGGGATTGAAGAGAAGTTGATTAGAGATGGATGTCACATTTACCTATCCGCCTTTTACAATCCTACATCAAATGGTGGCCTTGCGGTAAGCTATTCTCTTATTCAGATATAACAAAGGATTGACATGTATTCCTCTCTATAGAGATCCGCTAGGGCTGGTAGAACACCAGCGGACAAGTCTACTGTAGATATGTCGACATCTAGATACTCATATTCAGTAAGAATTTCCCTCAGGAGCAATGTGTCTGAGCGATCGCTGATGCTACCTTCCAAAATAAGATTACTCTTGGCCAGGGTGAGATTGAGAGTATCTTCCTTGAAGAGATGAAGAAGGGAGGATTGGAAGTAGAGCGTCCGGTCCAGCCAACAGAGCTCGTTATAAGCGACCGCAAGAACGAGATTGAAAGCGAAGACAGCTATCCGATCAAGGTAAGGTATAATGATCTGCTTTAAACCCAAGACTAAAACGTAATCTTAGGTTGTACTCGAATCCCTTGATGCTCCTGCAGGCAAACAAAACACCGAAGTTGTCCACGCAAAATATGTACTAGGTTCCGATGGTTAGTTCACTCTTTCACTTCTTCGAGATGATATGTTATTAAACTTGACTGCTCAGGTGCTCACTCTTGGGTGAGAAAGCAACTCGGATTCTCAATGGATGGGGAACAGACGAGTAAGTCATTTGTGGTAGAATTTAATCATCATTAATAACTTTGCTTCGTTAGATTACGTTTGGGGTGTTGTCGACAGTTTCCCTGAAACAAATTTCCCTGATATTCGCAACAGATGTATTGTTCATTCAAATGAAGGTTCCATGATGGTTATTCCCCGAGAGAACGAGATGGTTAGGTTCTACACGCAACTCTCAGATGCAGATGCGCAAGAAGTGATAAATGCGAACGGTCGCGTCGACTTGACCAAGTGGAGTCCAGAAAAACTTCTCGATGTGAGAGAGCAGCATCAACCCGATGATATAACTACTAAAAACTGGCACTACAACAGATTTGTAAGAACCAACTACAACCATACGACATCAAGTTCCCCAAGGAGACTAATTGGTGGACGTTGTATATCAGTAAGCTAGAGTAGCCATTGTCTCTTTTCATTATATCGTTAATTGGCTTGCATATAGTTGGACAACGCGTTTCTTCTGCGTATTCCAAGAACGAACGTGTCTTCATAGCTGGGGATGCGTGCCACACCCATTCCCCGAAAGCCGGCCAAGGGATGAATGCTAGTATGAACGATTCTCACAACCTCGGTGAGTTCTATTATCCTTAAGATGTACACGCTGGCTGACCCGAACAAACTTGTCACTATAGCCTGGAAGCTGGCCTATGTTCTCAGAGGTTGGGCGGATCGTAGCCTCTTAAAAACCGTAAGCTTACCGAACATCCGAGCTAACAATAGTTGACGGGATTCTACTAGTATGAAATTGAACGCCGGAAATATGCCCAACAATTGATCGACTTTGATCGGAAGTGGTCCAAACTCTTCTCCGGCAAACCACGGACAGATGATAACAAAGATGGTGTTACCCATGAGGAAATGATGAAGTAAATTTCGTCTTCTTTTTCACTACGAATTCGGGATAGCTGACGGTAGTCTAGAGCGTATGAAACATTCTGTGGTTTCACATCCGGAACCGGAATTACATATTCTCCTTCAGCAATAACTAATGTTTCGAACCAACATATTGCTGCTCCTTTAACGATTGGAATGCGTATGCCATCTCAGATACTTGTCAGAGCAGCGGACGCAGCTGTTACAGATCTCCAAGATCTCCTACCCTCCGATACTCGGTTCAAGTTGCTCATGTTCGCAGGTAACTTGGACATCGAGGTACAGAAAGCTAGACTGGACAGATTCATTGCGGAGGCTACAAGCCCTTCGGGTTTCCTTATGAAATATGGAAGCAGGGATCCCAAAAATCCCGGGTGGGATAAGGTTTTCGACTTCTTGACAATTTTGATCGGAAAGAAGGACAGTATCGAGTACAATGTTGTTCCTTCTGTGTTGCGGCCGCACTGGGGAAAGTACGTCATGTTTTGTTATGATGTAATTAGTCCACCATTCATCTTTTTTTACTATCTAGGGTTTTCGTAGACGACAAAACTGTTGCTAGGACGGAAGGAGGCACTGCATACCAATCTCTGGGAATCTCATCAAACGGCGCTATCGTAGTTGTGCGTCCTGACGGATATATTGGAATGGTGGCGGAGTTGGATGGCGTTAAAGATATAAACGATTACTTTGCGGGTTTCATGAAGCCTGTCTGCTGAAGGATGACTGGCCTCTCTTTCTTAACTTTTGGGTGTGCTTTCTCATTTCATATTTTTAGTGCTGCAATCAGAGCAAGTATGTTGTATTAGATATCCCATTGTATATGCGTAGAATACTTATTTAATATAAAAACATACATAATGTGAAGCGTAATACATGTCGACATTCGAGAAAAGAGTGGGTAGCTTTAAGAGCTGAATACTGAGTGTCGATTCCAAGATAAAATTGAGCATAGCATGCTCGTATATGGTCATACTAGACACCGAGCTGGATTTCTAGTAGTCCATTGGGTTGATTGCTAGTTTCACCGAAGTGCATGAGCTTATGACTTCAGAATCGTCTGCGGCAACGAGCTCAGATGCGTTATAAAGGATGACTCTTTTCGGGCTGGTTCGTCCTACAGAACAAACACTCCATAGATCACTATGTCCATCATATTGCATCATGCCTGACTATATATAACATAGATCAGTCACACAAGCCTCATAAGCCAGGGAGAGTGATATGATCCTCACGCTTTCATCACAGAATAATCTTGATGGATTGGATGTCTCAGGAGATGAGAAAACTATATTCGAAGTCGGCGGAGAGTTAGGTCCATTTGTCACGAGCTTTTCACCAGTTTTCTCATTGGTAACGGATAGAGTGCCAGACTCGAGTGAGAATACGGGATCCCAATTGTCATTGTATATTTCTGATGACCATTCCTTGTATATTACACTGTGTAAGCACCTTGAAATGTACAAACTTCAGGCTGACTGAAGCAAACTCACCGAAAGTACGTAAGCATTCTCATGACTAGTATCAAGACTTAGCAGTTCGCCTGATCCTGTAGAGTCAACTGTAACTATTTGAAAGCGTGTACTTGTACAGGTCTGGGTAAATGCTACCGTTGAGGAAAGAATAAGAGTGATGGTAGCGTAGAGTATTCGAACCATTATGAATAAGATGATAGTTGAGTGATGAGACTAGCATGTTTGGATGGGAGTGCTCTTATGGTAGTCAAATACGCTTGCCAAGATGTGAAAAATATAGATTAGCGAAGGGATTCTATGCGACAATGATGTCGGTTATGTTCTTGGTCCAGTATTGATGATGGTCGGCCAAGTTTCTATAAAAGGTAAGAATAATCAAGCATTCGCGTGGCGTATATATGTGCCACGGAAAAGTTTTCATGTATTTACTTCCTAAGCTTAACACCTAGACATGGACGAGAAAGACACAGTGGGAATACCAAAAGTTATTCTAGATCTCGTCATTGAAACCCTCATAAAGTGTAGAGAGCCTCTTCCATATGTTGTCGAACAGGAAAGGCCTAGAGATAGTTCATATGATCAAGTTTTTCGGAACCTTTCATTGGTGCATAGATCGTGGACTTCTATCGTTCGCCGAGGATTGTGGAGTCGAGCAATAATCGACGCAAGTGATTTGGATACTTTTCCACAGGGTGTAGAGCGATGCTCTTACCTACGCGAACTCGCATTCGAAGAAAATGGGTCCCCAGACTATGATGCCTGGGAACAACTCGCTCAAGTTCTACAGCGATCACCTAATATTAGGGTCCTCTATCTGGACTTGGATGTACCACACGAAGGATTGCCGAAACTTCTATCTCAGCTTCGCCTCCAGACGTCGTTGGAGGTTCTTTGGTTATCGGGTGATGCTGAAGCCCACTACCGTGATATTCTTCTTACCATCCCAGTCCTCGTCAACTTAAAAAGCTTAGTATTGGATTGTTCCAAAGATGATGAAGATGAGGAATATGAATTCTCTGGGATACACCCGCCGAGAGGCTTGAAATCAGTAGCATTCACTGAATCCGTCGATTGGAAATATCTTGCTTTTCTAATGAGTCCTCATGATGAGCCCACGGTCACGAATTTGTGTATTGCATTGGATGATGAAGATGTATCCGTGGTCAACGAGTTAGAGAAGTATTTGCCTTCAATCGTCTCCTTACGAATCTCCACGTCAGGGACGGATGCCGAATCAGAATCTTTTATTCAAAAGCATATATTTAATGGCATTTTCTCGGAGGCGCAGAACGTACAACGCTTAACACTGTCCGTTGGTCCTATTCTTCGGACGCCTGACATAATCCTTCCAGAGAGTACGAAGAACTTCCATATTCACCATGAAATGTTTGCAGAATCAGCATGTAATTCTCGAAGTGCTCAATATATGCTAGACAATGATGCCAATATAGCTTCTATCATACAGAATGCTTCTTCCCGTTTCACGTTGGAGAAGAGAATTCAGAGAGTAACACTCTCATTTATGGGGGGTAACGAGGAATCAGATCGTTGTCTGTCAAACGAGGTAGCAGGAATTTTCGCAAAAACCATGGCGGCCTGCAAGCAGGCGGATATTAGTGTGGAGTTCAAAAATTATTCATCCCTGTATTTTGCGGACATAGCAGAGGATGCTGCATTCACAGGCTGCTAGCTTCTAGGACGTGAGCGTCTGATTTCACTCAGAATTAATACCAAGTTTCGTCATCTAAGACGAAGTTTTTAGGTGAATATCTACTGCTTTTAGCTTGACTGAACCACATAGTCTTCGCATTTGTTTAATTCATGTAAATACCTGTTCAAATATATCTAAATTATCTAAAGGATAAATGGTAGCACAACCGGTTAATTCCCCTTTCCATCAACTCATCTTCTTCGATTACTAATACCATATAACTTAATTATATTTGAAACAGCATTTTCCCGACTACAATCTGTTATGGAAACACTATTCCGGAGTCGAGGTTTCTCCGATTGATCTCAATTCGCTGCTATCCTTGGTCACTACACCCTTAGCGATTCGTTTTCACATCTTAACTTAATGGAAATACAATACACCGAATGAACCTAGCTGATACATAATCAGCATCGTGCTACTTAGAAATCAGTCACCCAGGGCCCGATCCTGAATTGTTGAGGTCAAGGTAACACTTCCCAACCTGATGTTGAAGATCTATAAGATTATAACGAGAGATATCATGGCATTTCATAGTAGTTATGGTTGATATAGAAGCGCCTCCAATCGCCTCACTACATGAAGGAGGTAGGGATGTCCCAGAGCTTGGACACTGTATTATGTGCATACTGTGCTAATGTTAAAACTTGTACCTGGAGCTGCAGTCATAACATCATAATATACTACAAACTCTTTTGGGTTATAGGATGATCCTATGCTTACATCATTTACGGTACGATAATAGCTCTCGAACGTGAGATCAAACATCTTTTGCTATCCGATGCAACTTCAACTCGTTGGTAGCGGAGAAAAATCATGAGTACAAACATAAGTCAATGATCATCATTTAAAAGGCGGTGAGTCCAAACTAGTCCATCTACCGCATGGAAATCACAGAGAGGCCGATACCCAGTAAGGGTTCATCTGATACTATAGTATATTCATAAGCCTGTGCACTCTAGGGTAGATTTTGGAGTTTATGGAGCCTCACATATGATAATCGCTATGCCTAACAGATTCTGTGTCAACGTTTAAAAGGTACAAACGTGACTTGTAATTATTTCCGATCCCGAGCCAAGAGAAAATTCACAAATACATCACACACTTAAAAATAGTTTACAGTCAAATTTTCACTTGATGGTACTAGAAGTAATATGTATCCGATCATCAGTGTCCGGAACCTGAGCTCACTCAAAACTTGTTCTGCTGCGGTATTCTCGGTATAATTAAGAAGTGGATTTACTCAAAGGAGGATTAATTATCACACACTTAGGTATAAAGATCTTAGTGACATAATAATAGATATTCATCGTGATACTTTGATGAGTAGCAGTGAACGATATCAGAAAGAAAGCGTTGGGAATGAGAATTGCATATAAAAGTTAAAACACGTCTCATTGAATTATGTATATGTGTAATACTGGTTTGACTCGGATTACTCATACTCATCTTAGTTATTGTCTTAACAGCAGTACTTTATAGTGCTGTCTAGAGTTTCTCTCAGGCTTTTAGCCAGTCCGAGATTTTGTACTTTGTTTATCATTATTTATTCCTTCTACTCGGCTAATCACTTAAATCAGATCTACAGTCATGTGATAAGGTAGATCATCAGACGCATGATGTAAGTCTGGTCACTTGTCGTAAGTTCCATACGTCCTTCGTACAACTCTGTTTCTTCATACATGAGGTTATACCTAATGCAATATCACTAGCTTGACACACGCAGATTAGGGGTCAATCACGAAGAAGACTTGAACGATATCAAAATCATGATCGTCCTTTCTACTCGTTAGATCTCTTTATAATGGCAATAACGTCACCCGTCTGGCGGAACATGACAATACACACGGATTATATGAATGGCATATGGATCCCCGAGCATACGCTCCGTATTCTCTGATGCGGTGCTTTGAATCAATATGGGAAAATGGCAGATAGACAGCCGTAACCTTAGCTTCAAGTTAGGAAAGCGATGTGACGCAGTTAGCAACGGGTACAGACATCGGGGAAGTGAGTCTTTAAACCACCGTTTATCTGTGGAATCCACTACAGTCTCTAGCCTACGGGGATACATGCTATGTTCACCTGGCACATACATCACCCACTAAAAACTAAGAGTATACCCACTGTTTTTGTCACACGGTCCATACTCGCGTAACTAGGAGTAAAATATACACATTCTCATGAGTTTCCCATCAATGTTTTCTGCAGAGAATAATCTCATATTCACGGGAATGAACCTTGAAAAGCTACTCTTGGATCAACGACCTTCGGTGTTCGTAGACAGGCATTACCAAATTATTCACATTGTAAATAAAGCAATGAAACCAAAAAAAATCTATGAGGCGGTGTCTGCTTTGTCCATTCGCACTCCGTTATTTTTGTTTCCCGGAACTTCAAAGAAGGTTTAACATGATGGTATCGACGAAGATGATGCTATACGTGGTTACGGTCCTCTTGATTGGCCTTAGGCTACGTTCGGAGAACAATACATGTTGTCCTCGGTACTTCTTTTCCTTGCCTTCCTATTCCAGTCTTCCTTTATCTTTTCTCCGTGTATAAATGATGACCTATCGATAGATCGTAACATTCTCGGCACGGGATCTTCTATATCTGCGACTATAAGTTGTTCAGTGCACAGTCTCTGTTGATTTCCAGACGTCTCAGTCACCTAGATTGACAGGCACTTTCTTTGTTACTTGACTGGTCGTCGCAGCCCTGTTCTCTTGACTTTCTGTCCGTAGCTCGAAGGATGTTTCTTCTTTCTTTTCCTATTCTGATAGCCTCTGCTCTCCTTTCTCGTGCTAGCCCACTTCTCTCTGTTCGTTTGTCACCACTGGTTGGAGCTGATGAACTAGCTAAGCGGCAATCGATTACTCAGCTATCAGACGCTCAGATTTCGGCTTTCAAATCATATACATTCTTTGCAAGTACTGCCTATTGTGATCCAAGTACTACAATCAACTGGAGCTGTGGGGGTGAGCTCTACCTATCTATTCCCGATAGAGTGCGGCCAACTTAACGTCATTGCAGCTAACTGTGATGCCAATTCACAATTCCAGCCAGCTGCATCAGGAGGAGATGGACAAGAAACGCAGTTTTGTATGCCTGACTTGTTCTTTTATTAAAGAGTTCTCGCTGATCTTTTTCCATTTTGTTACGTGAATCAGGGTACGTTGGATTTGATCCAAACTCAAACGCCGTAGTCGTTGCCCATCAGGGAACGGACCCGCAGTCTCTGTATGGACTTATTACTTTTAGTCTTGAAAGATTTCACTCTTGATAACACAAACTACAAATAGACTTTCTATTTCGGTCGATACGGACTTTCACTTAGAGAGTTTAGATCCCACTCTATTCCCAGGCATCGATAGCTCAATACAAGTGCATAATGGATTTGCTGATGCACACGCCCGGTGAGTTATTGTATACAAAAACACATGTACTGGTACTAAATCAGACTCGTGCTCATAGTGCAGCCCCTGATGTGCTATCCGCAGTCCAAGAAACACTTAGTTCCCATCCTGGGGCATCTGTGACTATGGTTGGGCATTCACTCGGAGGAGCACTTGCCTTACTTGACTCTGTCTTCTTGCCTTTGCACCTTCCAACAGGAACCGGCTTCAAAACAGTGACTTACGGAATGCCACGAGTTGGAAATCAGGAGTTTGCAAACTACGTAGATGCACATGTGACCAGTCTTAATGGTGGAACCGGACTAACCCATGTTAACAACCAAAGGGACGTCGTGCCCATTGTCCCCGGTAGATTCCTGGGATTCGTACATCCAAGTGGAGAGGTACACATACAGGACGACAACTCTTGGGACGCTTGTCCAGGTAAGTTATCTTGTCTTGGTTCTCGTACGAAATTGCGTGATAATTAACCTAATTTTAGGTCAGGATAATGATTCAGACCTTTGTAGTACTGGTGACGTTGCAAACGTTCTAGTGGGAAAAGTATCTGATCACGATGGGCCGTATGATTCTGTTACAATGGGTTGTTAATGAGAGGCTATACTTATAATATATATTAATCAGATATATGGACATTTAGTCATTGTCGGTGTATCATATACGGGACGAGACCCATTTAGAAGTCTCAGTTAGTTTTCTACAGTGTAGTACCATTCTTGTTCTTATCTCAGGGATTAGATTAATTATTAAATTAAATTCTATACCAAGGGAAAAACTATAGTAGATTTGTATTTGCAATTTGGTTTGGGATTTTTAAGGTAACGTAATTGTGATAAGTCTGGTACTGCCAATTAACAAGTATGCGTGCTTATAAGACTATAATAGTCTTATAATAAGTATCGGAGTTTCGACGTCCTTAATTTTGCTCAATTTGCTTTTGAAATAAGCATATATTCTAATTAAGATAAAATATAACTGTTATTTCTCGTCATCGTGCTCGTAGTTATAAGCTGTTGTTATAAGTTTATGCATGAGACATACTCGTTAGTTTAAGGCCTAAGATAAGATGGGTATCTATTTGTTTTCCCTTTTACTTGATTTTAGGGAGTTCCTGTTATTGTTTTCAGTAAAGCATAACTAATCCGTTGATAAAGTCGGGAAAGTTACATGCAATGATGCAAACTCATCTCGGCAGTAAATGTCTTCGTGATGACATCATGTTTGCTTACCATTGGCTTGCATAACGTTATCCTACCAAAGTCTGTAACTCATGGAATTGAATTTAGTCTTCGAACTCTCGTAATCCTCTTACCAACGAAGATAGGAAAGGAACGTCTTGGGGTATGTTTGCATGCAGACGTAACAAATCTGGGCTCTCGTACATGTATATAATGGACAAGAAAAGACGCCATTTTCTCCTCATCAATCCATCAACCAGAATGTCTCAGAATGAACGCAAGTCTCGCACAAAACCAGAACTCAAATACAAATCATCTGAAGCTATGGGCTCAATACTACAATCTATAGATCGTTCGACCCGCGAAGAAAGTGCAGCAAGCAAAACAAGTCGTGTTACGGGTGGAGTGGCAAGACAAGTCAAGGGAGCGGTACAAAATCTGCGTTCGAGTTCCTCTACCAAGGGCTCCTCTTCTTCTCAGGAGACTAAAAAGAAGTGATTTGTTATTTTTTCGACAAGATACTACGGAATGGGATGCACAATATGAATGCATTCCCACTACCTGCTACTCTGTTGTTATCGTATCACGATTCCCTCTTAATCTAATGAGATTCTTATACGTGTTACCATTTACTTTAGTAACCAACTCTAAAAGTGTGTGTGCTGGCGTGTGCAATTTATGGATTTACTGGGCGAATTCGAGCCTTTACATTGAAATATCCTTAATTAAGTTAATCTAAACATTGTCAAGTCATGTGAACGGCGTGATGAAGAAATCTCGTTCACAGTATTCAATGACAACATATGCTTAAGAAGCACAACTTCACTTCAGATCAAAACATTCTGGAGTTATAACAGTATAACAGAAATAATAAATATGGTAGTCCTATCATTTCTACATTAACTACAAAATAGCTTTGCGACGTGAGTGTGGTCGACTTCTTTTGCGCTTCTTACCCGCTGAGAAGGCGTTAGCGCTTTTGAGATCCCGATTGAGAGGATCTTCTTTCTTCACTTGATAGATACGAACCTGTAGTAAATCAGGTTATTAAACCAAGTATGTACAGACATCGATGAAAGAGAAACTTACAATCCAATTTTCCGATGTGAATGCTTCATCTGTCAATATCAAAGAAGCGTATCATTAGTCACTATATTAATATCAAAGTAATTATAGCTACCTAGGTAATCAAGAGTTGGGCCGACAAGAGGGAGCTGTTGACCACGAACTCGGTCTACGGGTGTGTTACCCATAAACAATTCATTGAATCTTATTATAATAGATAAGAGACTACGAAAAGAATATGATATTTACGACTCACCTGTAGTATGACATCTTGTACATTAAACTATTTTTCATAGCATCACTTGCTTGTGCGTCCACACGATATTCACCACGTGGTGTAAAGTACTGAGGTTCCTGAATTTCTTCCGGCCACACACCTTGTGCTATACGGACCATCCAAAGGAATTTGTTTATATCATCACCTGAGTATCCAAGGAGTCCACCGAAAATCACAAGGACGTAATCAACGTCATGCTTGCGCAAAATAGGGTACGATTTCTCTTCCGGACTTGCCATAGCCCGACCGACAGTAGCAATATGAGCTTCAAACAAGATTTTTAGTAAAAGTCATTTGTAATTCTTTAAGGAGCTAACATACTGTTATTCCAAGTGTTATTATCAACGAGGGTTGTCCTATCGGCAAAACCGGCAATCTGATATCCATAATCCCACCAACTCATGATGACGGCATCCTGAGGTGTGTTTTGACGGAGCCAGTAATACGCTTCACGGTAATCATCAATGATATGCTTTGAACCATCAGGATTGTTCGACGAAAGCACGACGGATGGAGAGGAATAGGCATTGGCGGTAATCCAGGTGCAATGCAGAACAAATGCGAATAACATCATGCATGCATTGAAAAGTACAATGGCACGCGTATCAAGTCCAAAGATACCACGTTTCTTTGGGCTTTTTGCAGATATAAGGGACCCGATTTTTGCTGAGATATCATTTGCGTTCGCGGAGGTAGCAGTCTTTTTAGATTTTTTGGAAGTTGTCCCAGACGCCGGTTCGCTAGCTCCAGAGTCAGATTTAGTTCCATCATTCACCTCTTCTTCCTCGGGTTCAACAGGATCCATGTATCTCTCAAGCAAGCTTGAAAGGGCTACTGCGGCACTGACACATACACACGGCGTAAGCGTAAGCATAAGTCGAACCATGACTCCTGCAAAGTAACTACCAACGAGAGCATAGATAATGACAAAAACATGTTCATCTCGTAATTCATTGAAGCATAGATAAACACCTGCAGGGAAAAGAACAATAAGGAAATGAAGATCCATGAAGAAGGATGGCCAAGCAGTCGGCTGATGCTCAGAGACAGACGCGATAATCGGAATGTACTTTTTCGCATATCCAGTATCCCAGAGAGAGTAGAAACGTCCAGTCCAAGGGGCAATCCATCCTTTCATAGTCAAGACACCAAATGCAGTAGCTCCAAGTAGACCTAGTGCAATTACAGAAACACGGAGTAAAGATTGGAACTGCTTGGAACTGACATGGGAGCGAACAAGATCTGAGAAAGCCACTATTTGCAGTAGACCAAAGACCCCTAGGGCTGCCATATGCTCGCTTGTCCGGACAGGCTGGAAACCAACAAAAGGTACTTGCATACTTGCAAGTGTTCCAATAGCATACCATGACGAGTAAGCAACATATAGGCGGCTAGAGTAGCGGCCCATTAGTAGAAGCACCAAGGAGTGAAGTGGTATCATATTGGTAATAAACGCATAACCTCCCCATGCTGCAACCATATAGAAGTAGAATAACGCAGCAGCAGTTCCAAAGAACGCACTACCGGTTTTTAGAGCCTTTATCCAGAGGAAGAAAGTAAACATGAGAAGAAATATAGCAATAGCTTCATTGTCGTAAGAACCTGCGACAGATCGTGATATGTACCCTGGGGCGATACCGATGAAGATTGCAGCGAGCAGACCAGCACTCTCATCCTTCATCTCTTTAGTGAACATATAAGTTGACCAGGCAGTAAGAGCACTGAATCCAGGGGCGAGAAGGACACAAATGTTTCGAATATCTACAGGGAGACTCAGACCATGGAGAACATTGTAAATCACACCACTGGTAGCCATTAGACCAGGATAAATTGTTCCCCCAACAACACGTCCAAGAGGATACCATGCCGTAGGGTCAAACCAGTTCCAAAATTCCTATTGTATTATTTAGCTATTATATATTACTTTAGGGTTGGGATTTTCCTACATAAAAGCCTTTTTCTGCTAGAACTTTAGTTGCGCGACTATAAGTATAGTATGGGTTTAGTAAGGCAATGGTGTATACATATTATGAGTCTGAGCTCACTAGTTAAACCAAGGGTCGCTACGGCATATTTCAGCAAGCTACAAAGGATAAAGCGACAGTTGAATGAACCTACAATTCATGAATGATACTCTCATAATTTATGACTGCAAAGAGCCGTGACGCGATCGCAGCACCAGAGATGAGAAAGAAAGCGATAATACGTAGAAGGGATGCTGTATTGGTGACTGTCGCCGGAGACAAGTCCGAAGGTAGCGAATAAGCTAGAGCCATCGCCGAGCACCTTGTACGAAGTCGGTGTCGGTGTCGGCGAAAAGTAAAGATGGGAGTGTTTGTGATGAAGAAACGCGACGATATTAGCTACGTGTCCGACCTGAACTGCTGCGCGTCTGGTCTATAATTAGTTTCCGCGGAATTCGGCTTAATCCGAAAGAATAATTTTGACTTTAACAATGCATCCGCGTCGAAGGTATTACTACAACGTTGACGACGACGGTGGGACTATAGGACATGATGAACAGCGTGCAGTATCCGGCAAGCTGTAGTGCTGTAGGAAAAAGAAAGCGCCATCAAGATCTTGTCCTTCAACTTTCTGGCGGAAGCTGCGAATCCGACATTGAAACTGCATCTGACTTTTCAATTAATGATGAACCTACTCCAAGCTCATCGAGAGCGGAAACTATATTGATCAATGGAAAACTTATTAAAGATAATAAAAGGAGGTACCACTGTACGTATCTCGGCTGTATGAAAACTTACAAGAAGCCGTCGCGGCTGGAGGAACATGAACGGACACATTCCGGGGAGGTATGCTGTTGAAAATTCTGTTTTGGTGGAGAATCATACTGATCTCCATATTCGTCACAGCGGCCCTTCGTCTGTTTCACTTGCAATAAATCTTACTTTCGCGATAGCCATCTACAAGCTCATACTCGTTCTCATTTACCAGAGACATCTCGCCCTTTTGTGTGTACAGTGGAAAATTGTAAGAAGAGATTTTGGACGTCACAGCACCTTAAAAGGCATAATGATATGCACACCGGAGAGAAACCTTTCAAAGTGCGTACTTGGATTGATGAGAGTGTCTCTGTTATACTGAGATAGCATCAAGTGTATTGAACCTGGCTGTACCCTAGCATTTTCGAAGCATCATCAACTTCGATCTCACATATCTATGTTCCATTGTCCCCCAGGAACAATGCCGTTTCTCTGTACTAGCGCTAACTGTACTAAGAGTTTTCCGACCAACCAAAAGCTGAAGGCACATATGAGAACGCATGAAGGTGAACTTGAAAATATGCAGAGATCGTATGTAACACTAATCAAGAATATGTAGGACGTCGGTATATCTGTTCCCATCCTGACTGCATCAAAAACGATCAAGAGGAAATTTTTACTAACTGGTCGGCTTTACAACTACATACACGATCTGTTCATCCAGCAATTTGTCCATATCCGTCTTGTAAAGGGAAAATATTTTCTCAACAAAAAGGTCTTCGAGCGCATATGAAGTTACATGAACAACACGAAGTAGAAGAATCATTACTTGGCGAACCCGGCGAGATTGATGATGAGAACGAGCATCCTGTCAAAAGAAGGCGTGGAGGGGAAGTCGGGCGTGATTGGAGATGCGCCGAAATTGGGTGTGAGAAAGACTTTAAATCTGTAAGTGATGCAGAAGACTTCTGTTTCTCTCCCTAATAACCTTCGTACCTCAGAAAAAAGCTTTGGCAGTGCATGTCAGAGTCTTTCACATGAAGAGGCGCGATTTCATCTGTCCATCTGAAGCATGCAACGCATCGTTTGGTTATAAACACCTAATGCAACGACACGTAGCGAAGGTGCACTCTGCGAATGATGGCAATAGAGACATGATTCGAAATGATGTCTCTGCCCCAGAAGATTGTCGAGATGCAGATATGCGTTCTGCAATTAATATTTTGACTGGGAAGGCATACGCAGATGATTCAGAGCTCCGTATACAGACACAAAACGCTTTGCACTGTCCTTATCATTCGCTTTCTTCGACTCCTCGGAGTACATCCACTGGGAAAGAAGTCTTAGAGTGTCTTTTTGTTTTCACTCGCGCATACAATCTCCGACGACATCTGTCATCTGTACATCATCTAGAAATTGATAAACAACAAGCTTTGGATATTGCTACTGCAATGCGTCAGGGCAAAAATCTGTTGACCAATGTGTAAACATGGAAATCATACCCTGAGGGTTGTGCGAGAACGTTATAACTTTCTTGATCTGTCCTGGAGAACATCTGTAATATACACTTACATACTTAATTCTATCATAGCCCCTTCAATGCCATCAAATGTTGCCAGGGTAAATGGTCTCAGTCCTTGACTTCTTGTATTTGTCCTATCTGGGTTCCAATTTGGGTACTAAGAGCCTTACCATAATCCATGAATTGTCTACCTTTCATAATCTATAAAAACATCTTCCAGTATATAGTAAGGCCCGTAACGACAGTCCAGCCTCGATCTATCTAGTGTATGCAGAATATGGTAGCACTAATATCTCAGCTGATTCTTGCGCTTTGCTATATGCTATCTTCAAATGCGTCACCTTTGCCCAAGCGCGCCGCCTCTATCACACCTCTCTCAAATAATCAAATATCCGCATTCAAGCCATTCACATTCTTCGCAGGAGCTGCTCATTGCTCCCCCGCAACAACGATCAATTGGACTTGTGGAGGTTGGTAGCTTACACTATATGTATAGATGGACTAGTACACTAAAACTAGTCCCATAGCCAATTGTGAAGCAAATCCAGATTTTCAGCCCCAGGCAGTCGGAGGAGACGGGACTGATACCCAATTTTGTGAGCTGATATAGCCTTGTATTGATATTCATGTACTCATGGCTATAGGGTTTGTTGGCTTTGAACCAAGCTCTAAAAATGTCATTGTTGCCCATCAGGGAACGGATTTCTCCTCAATGTGAGTAGTATCAGCTTGATACTTATAGAGGAGCCGCGAGAATTCATGCTCCATCTAGAAAGGCTATTTTGGTTGATGCAGATATAATCAAAACAAGCTTGGATCAGACGCTCTTCCCAGGAATTTCTTCTTCTATAGAGGTTCATCAAGGCTTTGCCGAATCTCATTCACGGTGAAATATGATTGAAATTGTACGTCACAACGATCTAATTAGTATACAGATCAGCCTTAGATATACTCGCTGCAGTCGAGGCAACACTGTCCAAGAATCCTGGGGCATCGGTAGTGATGGTCGGGCATTCTCTTGGAGGGGCTCTAGCTCTGCTTGACGCCGTATTCTTGCCTCTTCACTTACCCGGAGGCACAAAGTTCACTACAATTACGTATGGTATGCCTCGGGTAGGCAATCAGGCATTTGCAGACTACATTGACTCACATGTTGCGAGTTTGACGCACATTAACAACAAGAAAGACCCTGTTCCCATTCTTCCCGGAAGATTTTTAGGCTTTCATCATCCCAGCGGAGAAGCTCACATTCAAAGTGATGGATCGTGGGATTCCTGCCCAGGTGCGGATGTGTTTATCTCTTATCTAGCAAGTAGGCTTATCTACCTTCTGTCTACACAGGGCAGGACAATACATCAAAACTTTGCGAAGTTGGGGACGTGCCTAACATCCTCTTTGCTAATCCTGATGACCATATAGGGCCATATGATGGAGTCTCTTTTGACATCGATTGCAGTCAGTAGATACTCTTTAATATAAAAGACTGAGATCTTCTTCTACTTTAATCATAATTGGATACATCACTGGTATTGTGATAATTAGAGAGATAATGGATCTTCACATGGAACTGAAATCCGAATTAAGTAATAAACTGCATCCACGTTTATGTACATGTACTTGGGCAGATTATTCTCACGTCAGAGTTGTAGCCCAGTGAGATCCAACGGGTGCTCCCAGCTCAGTAAAACTATGATTATTGCTATCAAGGACTTTACTATGGATGAGTGGCTTAAACCTGATTTCAAGATTGTTTGGGGTTTAGTCGCTTCGATAGTTCTGTATAGAACGTGGTCGGTTATAAGTGGACTAAAGGTAAGTCCGATCGAGCTAGTCCAAACACTTTTTTTACCCAACTTCTTTCAATTAAATACATATAGTCTGTTGGCTTTCTACCTGGTCTCCGGTGTATATTTGAACCATTCACTCTTCTTGGAGCGTTGACTCCAGCCAGTTTTGGTAACCCAGGCTTAAACTTTCAATGGACCCTTCGATCAACTTGTACGTCACACTTCATCTAGATTACTTTAGATTAGTAAAGTAATAAGCCGAATTGGTTTTAAGTGTATAAGAAATACGGTTCAGATACGATATCTATCGTACCATTTGTGTGGGGGAGCACAAAGCTGTGGACTGCGAACTTGGAAGTGGCAAGACAGGTTATCTCGGGTGGTCCTAACTCGCCATGGATAAAGCCTTTGGAGTACAGCAGAGCCTTGCTGTAGGTGTTTATATGTATTTAGTACTATACTGAAAGTTAAACCATACTTGGACAGGCTCTTCGGCATGAACTTGGGTGCTGCTGAGGGCGGCGACGTATGGCGGAGACACCGTAGAATCATGGGTCCAGCGTTCAACAATAAGACGTGAGTAGTTACGATTACCATCCTCTGAACGGAACCATTCTCACATGATTGTGTAGGTACAAGCTTGTATGGGATGAATCCAAGAGGGTCAGCAGCCTGGTTTTCTTCCTTAGTAAAAATCTGATTAAAATTCAATCTAGGTGTATAAGGACATGGTTTCAGAGGAGGAATGGATATCAAAGAATTCAGTTGATATTCCCGTTGTGCAGACGTATACATTCAAGGTTAGTATTTGATCCCCTCTTTAGTCTTTGTCTAAGTTTCTTATATAGCTTTCATTAGTTCGCGTTATCCATCATCGCAAGCTGTGGGTTTGGGTTGCCATTTTCGTGGGATGAGCCTATCGTCGGAGCCGATGGAGCGATGTCTCTGCAAGAATCTCTCCGCCTTGTCTCTGAGAACAACTTAGCGCGTATCTCTGCACCAAAATGGTTTTGGAAGCTTCCGATAGCAAAGTTAGTCTTATTATCTCCTTTAAATTGTACTATTCTTACCAATTTCAGATACCAACATGTGGAGACTGCATTCAGGACTTTGGATACCTTCATGCACGCTCAGGTTGCTAGGAGAAAACAAGAGATTAGACGAGAAATTATTGAGAACGGCTCTGCAGACAGCGGCAAAAACGACGTGTTTTCTCGTTTAGTGCTGGCTAGCGAGTCTGAGGGGGAGAAGCTGCCACTTGATGACCAAGAACTGGTAATTTACCTCTCCCCAATTTCGTTATAGCTTACGGCTAAAATGTGAACACAGATAGGTGATGTGTTTGTCGTCTTGTTCGCTGGGCACGGTGAGTCTGTTCGACCCTGACTCTATCCGATGGCGATATTCATGAATGATTTCATAGAAACTACTGGGCATACTCTCGCTGCGACCCTCGGGTTCCTTGGTATCTATCAGGAAGAACAAGATATTGTCTATGAGCAAATCATGGATGTCATTGGAAATGACAGGGATCCGGTAGGAAGATCTTTATCCAAACATTTATCTATCTTACATCCATATTGTAGGAATTTGACGATTATTCATCCCTATACAAGGTACTAGCAGCTTTCTACGAATCATTGCGACTAATTCGTAAGTCATATTCTATTCTATAGATATATACTCACTTCATTTCGTGTCTAATTACTATAGCCGCTGGATCCGTCATGATCCGTCAGACCACAAGAGATACTACACTATCCGTCCCGCTGAAAACAGATAAAGAGGGTACACGTAATCTTTTTGTCCCCAAAAACACAGTTGTTTGTGTGGACATGGTCGGAATTCGTAAGTGTGGTTATAACAACCCCGGAAACAACACCTCAAAGCTTTCAATTATTCTATCTCGTAGAATACAATCCTCGTTACTTCGAAAATCCCACAGACTTCAAACCATCAAGATGGTATGAGCAGGAGGCCTCTGGTGCAGCCGATTCTTTCACGGCTTTTAGCGTCGGTAGGTTTTTTTACCTCTCTTTAAATACCACCTCCATCACTAAAAGTTATGTTTGCAACAAGGGCCTCGTGCTTGTATCGGCCGTAAATTCGCTACGACTGAAGCTGTTTGTTGGCTAACTATGTTGCTGCGGGACTTTAGAGTTGAAGTAATCTTGCAACCCGGGGAAAGTAGACAACAAGCTCGCGATCGCATTCTGCAGGCACAGATGGTGATGACCCTTGCCGTAAAGTCTGTTCCCATTAGATTGATCAGGAGAGTAAGAGACAAAAAGGCTTAAGATACGGGATAGCGTGAGTCTTGCTGAGCTGCTTCTGCATCTTCCATTATTTCGTATCAAACTTGAAAACTGAAATTCGGTTTAAGTTATCTATTTAACTAGTTAATATTGTTTCTACAAGTCTCGGAAATAAATTACTTGGAATTTCGGAACATATAAATGTGCCTCAAGGAACTACTACTCACCCTCCTATAGGATGCGCTGAGTTTGGTCCACATGAACAATATAATAAAAATAGAGAACACCCCGCCCAACTTCGAGTCTTCCTTATGTTGTCGGTGTTCTTTCGCCTTCTTTTTACACGCCTATTTAAGAAGCATTCCTGGGGAAACAGATTACCACGCATGCATGCTCTTTGGGGTGTGTGCGTGTGTATGAATCGCATGAAATTGGTTATCGAATAATATCTGCAAAACGTGCAGGATCTGCTTGGCAGGAACTAGTTGTTCTTTATCAATCCCTGCTGCGCCTTGACCATCATTTCAAGTTACTGCGTGTTATCATCTCGGTATGTTGCTGGTATCAATATACAAAGTAAAAACAAGGTTCGCAGGAAAGTAATTGGTGAAAAACACTATTCGGCGCGCCTCATCTATCAAAGAGTTAACTTGATAACTAAAGCATTCTTCCTTCAAGGCGCAAGAATGTTCGGGCATTGCGAACATATGCATGTGGTGCACATTTCTCATGCTCAGAATTTCTCAAGATTATCATGAATAATATGAGAATCAACACTTCCTCTCAATTTATCCTGACCTAGGCCAACTTAATTTTAAACTTGCGAAACATCACGTATTTCTCATCACTCGACTTTAGGGGACGGTAGTGACAGTACATGGATAATAGTCACTCCTTGGTTCGACAAACTGTTGAAAACTGATGAAGTACTATAATCGGCTCATCAACTTGGTCCCTTTTAGTTAAACTTACAGCGTTTTATGTACCTGAAGGACTGTTACTAGGTATTAAACACCCGAAACGAATAACCTCGATTTAATCTATTTTTATCAGTTATCTTCTGGTATCCTCTGGGAATTAAGTCCTGAAGAGGGGTGAGTGAAGTTCACCTCATTCCTCCGTGCGCCACTTCCTTGTTCATCTCGGTCTCAAATTGGCTTTCGAGCATGTGGGCTTATCACTTTCGCGAACTGAATAGAAAGTTGCCTGTGAGTGATTTATAAGGAAGGTGTGTCTAGTGAGAGTCTTCTTTTGTGAGGGGTATTCCTTTCTGTGGCCACTACACTTATGATGACTAGCTCATCGAATGAGGATTTCAGGCGAGCATCCATCTCTGATGAAAAAGATGTTGAGAAGGGCCATGGCATGTCTTTACAATGTTTTATAAATAATATAGAACTAACATTGTCCATACACAGACACTGCCATAACTGCAATAGCAGACTTTGATGATCCAAATATCGATAAGACCGCTATCGTCTTTGGTATGTGTCGACCCAGCTTGTCCAATGTGTAGACAGTATCTAATGCATTCCGGCAGAGGATGACTCTCCTTATCCTGAGGTGCGGTCGGCCGTAGCTAACACTGACGACCCTACTATGCCTGTATCAACTATTCGTTCATGGGTCATTGGTAAAGCATGAAGATCATATAATTGTTTTAGTTGCTAATACCTCCTAAAGGTCTAATCTTTGCTATCGTCATTTCTGGACTCAACCAGTTCTTCTTCTTTCGCTTCCCCTCAGTTTCGATTGGAAATGTCAGCCGACTTGTTTCTTATACATGCTTCTCACAGTAACTTATAACAATTTATAGCTTGTTGCCCAACTCCTTTCTTTCCCGGTTGGTCGTTTATGGGCCCGTCTCCTACCAAACATCACTATTTGGGGGTTGCAACTAAATCCGGGACCGTTCACTGTTAAAGAGCATGTCTTAGCCACAATTATGGGTTTGTGGTTATTTTTATCCTTTAAATCGGACTTGACCTGATAAAGAACCCGGTTAGCTACTGTCGCTAGTGGATCTGCTTATGCCGTGAGTTTTAAAGCCGATTTAATATCGAATTCTATTTAGATCTCCCTTTGACATTGCCACAGACCGATATTGTGGCCGTGCAACGGGTTTACTATAATCAAGTCTATAACTTCAGCTATCAATGGTTCGTTGTGATGTCTACTCAACTCATAGGATTTTCTATCGGTGGGATCGCTCGTCGCTTCCTCGTACAGCCTCCGTCGATGATCTGGCCTGCGAACCTCGTTAACTGCGCCTTATTCAATACACTCCATAGTCAAGTGTACTCTGGTATCGGTAACAGAGGTGGGATGAGTAGAGAACGCTTCTTTACATGTGCATTTATTGGCAGTGCTACCTGGTATTTCTTCCCTGGATACATCTTTCAAGCACTTTCCGTCTTCTCTTGGGTTTGCTGGATCGCTCCAGATAATGTCGTAAGTGCTGACTTCTCCCATGTTATTGGAAGTAACTAAGAGTGATCTTTAGAAAGTGAATCAGTTGTTTGGCTATTCAAGTGGGATGGGGTAAAGTCAAGAGCTCTAATATACTTCAAACTGACCTTAATATATTCCCCTTCTTTAGAATGTCCCTCATTACCTTCGACTGGGCACAAATCGCTTTTATAGGCTCTCCACTTGCCACACCTTGGTGGGCTGAGGCAAATATTGCTGCTGGATTCGTGTTCTTCTTCTGGTTCCTAACTCCCGTTTTGTATTACTCGGTGCGTTATCAGATCTGTATACAGAGCGTCATCATGTTCATATACTGCATAAGAATGTATGGTTCGCACAGTTTATGCCAATCAGCTCGCGTAATTCTTTCGACAATACTGGGGCCTCTTACGACGTGTCTCGGATTCTCAACCCCGACTCAACAATCAATCTGGAAAAATATCACGCATACAGCCCATTGTTCCTTTCTACGACATTTGCTATTTCAGTAAGTCTCAAACCAAGATAATCTATTCAATTGTATCCTTAAAGTATATACAGTATGGTTTGAGTTTTGCATCTATTACCGCAACTCTGACGCATGCACTCCTCTATTTCCGGAAGCAAATCTGGGTCCAGGTATGTAATCGGTTCTCTATATACTGCGTGTGTATCTAAAACAATTGCAGACGAGACGGGCTATGAGTGAACAAGCTGATATCCATGCACGACTTATGTCAGTCTACCCTCAAGTACCAGACTGGTGGTATGTCGTTATATTTTGTGAGTCAACAAGAAAAACATAAAGGCTGGTAAAAGTTACTTAAGTTGGTGCCATAGTGTCTATGTTTGTATTTGGTATCATATCTATCGAAGTCTGGCCCACTGAGTTCCCGGTTTGGGCTTTTATATTGGCATTATTGATCGGTATGATCTAAATCCTGTTGTTTAGTATCATTACTGACACCATCCTCTAGCTTTCTTTTACATAATCCCGTAAGCATTGGCTCTTTCAATCGCGTATATAACTAATATCGTACTAGTGTTGGAATGATCCAAGCTATAACGAATCTACAAATCGGACTGAATGTGATTACAGAACTTATAATTGGTTATGCTCTACCAGGTCGTCCAGTAGCAATGATGATGTTCAAAACCTGGGGATATATCACTATGGCTCAAGCTCTCACTTTTGCATCAGACTTTAAACTTGGTCACTATATGAAGATCCCTCCCAAACCGATGTTCTGGGGACAAGTTGTTGCAACCGCCATAGCTGGGACTGTACAGCTTGGTGTGCAGGCTTGGATGTTTACTAATATAGAGGATATCTGTGATCCTCATCAAAAAGATGGATTCATATGCCCTAGTACAGAAGTATTCGGTACTGCGTCTATAATTGTATGTACACGTTCATTCATCATTACATACTTGTAACATTCTATTGACTTGTAACATTTTAGTGGGGAGCGATCGGGCCTGCGTTGCAATTCTCAAAGGGACAAATCTACTAGTAAGCGAATCAGTGAAAACTTTTCTTGAAGAACGTTGCTAATGACATTCTTACTAGTGGTACTGTGGACTTGGTTTTTAGTCTCTGGATACTAGCTAAATAAGTTGCAGGGCTTTCATTCTTCTTCTTAATTGGTGCTGTCCTTCCTCTTGTTGGCTATCTTATTTCTATCAAGTGGCCGAACTCGATCTTCCGTTATATCAAGTAAGTAAAATAACATGCAATGTGTCACAACGTAAGTTGTATATTGATCTCTCTGTTTTACTTTTAGTTTCCCAGGTATTTAGTCTCTTCCGAAAATTAGTCTTATCTACTGAATCCCATGTTCAGTTATTTTCTCTGGTACTGGTGCTATTCCACCCGCGACCGCTGTGAATTATGTTCCATGGACAATTGTTGGATTCATCTTCCAATATGTGATCCGTCGACGCCATTTCAGTTGGTGGACTAAGTATAATTGTGAGCTCAGTCTATGCCACATTCTTAGGGAAACATTCTAATATATTGTACAAGACGTCCTTTCTGCCGCCCTTGACTCGGGTGTGGCAGTATCCATTATTCTGATATTTTTTTGGTGAGTACAGCATTTTTGACGACACTGATGCCAAGACATGCACTCACAAATGTTAAGCCTTCAATATCCCCTTAATGGGACTATTGGCATTGATACAATTCAAACGTGGTGGGGCAATACTGTATTCACGAGGACTGGTGATTGGAACAGTGTAACATTGAAGACAGTTCCGAACGGTAAAACATTTGGGTGAGTACAAGCGATGATCTAACACTTTTTCTGTTCTAAGCGCTATTGTTGCAGCCCAACTGTTTGGTGAGCATAGAAGGATAGATGGGTGACAAATACTTTACTCAGAAGAAATGACATATGTATTTTATACGACTTGTACGAATGCAAACTACCGGTTTTTCGTGCCCATGTATCTATACACATGTGTGCGTCTTACATACAGAAGATTAGCAGTGCTTATGTGGTAACAGGAGCGCATCACGCACCTATGTTAGCGCTATGCTTGGATTCTGGGCGCTGGGCGGAACAACCGCTTGAGTGATATTTGATGATAAATGGCTTACATGGCCGGTTTATATGTGACGGGCCGAGGTATTGTCGGTTGATGCTGTAAGGGACGTCCTTCTTGAACGTCCGCTTGAACGTCACTGTTTAATTTACCAATATCTGCTCACATGGTAAACCTCCTGATCCAACTTGGTATAAGACGTCGAAGTTATATTTTCAAAACAACATCTTCCAGTGACACAAGACCTCATTGTATTTGATTCATTTGGCTTCTTCACTCTTTTTTTGCACGATAACGAGCACGTATCATATGCGTCTACGTTTGCTGCTGTCTACTCCATGACCTCGGGGATGGAATTAACGTCCGGATGCCGTAGATTTGCTGTTCCCTTCAATTAGCTACTAGTCCAAAAGGGGCCGCTTTCCGGCGGCAGTCAGATACGCACAGAATGTTAATCAAATATTCTATAAGCGGTTACTTCTTAGCTAAGCATTTTGCTAATTATGGAGATGGAGATCTACATTTTCATGCCAGATCTAGCATATACCCGGTCCGCATTGATTTTTTGGAAGACGTCCTTCGTACTCTTAACGGATAAAAATATCATGCCCTGGTATTTAAGCGATTAAGAAAATTATACGTGTAGGCGAGCTTGACGCGGTCCTGCACTGTAGCAGTGCTTGCGACAATTCCTGATTTGTCTCTTAGACCGATCAAAACATATCTCTTCTATATAAGAGCTGTCGGTCAGAGTTTGTACTTTATTCGCTACCAAACTCTCATAAATTTCAACCTCAATATCATCATATGCTATTTTAGATCGTACCGACCACCAATGTCATTCTTTTTGAAAGCGTTATACGCACTTCCCTTCTTTTCACTCACTTTCCTTCAAACAACTGCACACCCTATACGATCCTCAGATAAGGTATATGGTGTTAACCTAGGTAAGCAGGTCATCCTAACTGTGGCTTTGCTCTTATCCTGACTGCCCTGAACTACACTACCTCCTACAGGCTCATGGCTTGTTCTTGAGGTATGGTTATCGGCTCGATGAACTTAGAATTTCAATTCATATGACTTTGAGTTAGGCCTGGATGCTGCCTGTAGAGTGGCAGGCCATGGGCGGTGAGAGCTGTGGTGATTGCTCGACGTGTATAAGCACAGAATTGTACGGGCTCCACTTCAATCTTATCTATATCTGGAGAAACTGATTTATCTTTTAGTGAGTTTGCAAAGGCGTATCCGGACACTGTTGACGAAATCTTTGACGAACACTGGTAATTTACTATTTCCCTAATCACCGCCCTTGTGTATCTGAACAGAATATAAAGGTCTACCTGGTTTACACAAGATGACGTTGACAAACTGAGCTTATACGGAATTAACACTGTCCGCATTCCGGTAGGCACTCCTATGGTTTCTGTATATATCTCAGAGAAGTTTGCTCATAAATTTACCAAATAGCTTGGTTATTGGATCGTTGAGCCTCTCGTTGACCGCCGGACAGAGTTTTATCCCAGAGGAGGCTTCAAACAATTAGTATGCCCAAGACTTCCGTTTATCTGAGTAGAGAACTTATGAAGTATGTGCATAGAAACGTGGACTCAAACAACTCAAGGAAGCAGGAATAAACGTTATGCTCGACCATCACGCCCTACCAGGCGTACAGACTCCGAACCAGCAATTTGCAGGAAGGTACGAATCAGTTATTTAATGATAATACGCAAACCATGTTAAAAGACTTGAAACAAACGCTAGATGTACAAGCGATGTTGAATTCTACGTAAGCGGTTATCAAGTTTTGTTTAGAATTTGTGGCTGATGAAATTTATAAATCAAGAATGATTATAATTTCAATAGAGCTCTGGTCTGGACGGCAGTTATGACCGCAATGAGCCACCTCGATCCTGATTTTGGAAGTGTCGTATCCATTGAAGCTGTAAATGAGCCTATCTCGAATGCAACGCAAACACCTGGATATGGAGATTGTAAGTAAGAGTTTTTGTTTTAAAAAGATCAAGAATCAACAATTTTCTTGCTTTAGTCCAGAAGAATTTCGTTGCGGTGGTACGCGCCGTCGAAGCAGGGCTAGGCATCGTCTCTGGCTCTTCAAGCTGGGGACTCCAGATAGATATTTCATCTAATTCACTAAACGTTACTTCAGCACTATCAGGCGTTGATAGTCTTGTTTCAAGTATCGCAGTCTCACGGGCGCTTATCGAGGCTGTACCTATAATTGCGCAGATGGCAGCTGAAAATGGGATTGAGACTACTCTTAAGAGTGCATTGTCTTCTAGAACGCCATTGGAGACTGCGTGAGTAGCAGATTTTCTTGTATCAGGGTTACGAAACTGACAGGGATGTAATTAGATTTATGGACATCAACTGGCAATATAACGACCCCCCAAACCCTGCTGATGCGGCCGATGGTAGTCAGACATATGATAATCATCTTTACTATTCATTCGGCGGTGTTGCTGACGCAAATGAAGAAGCCTATTTGCAAAGTATCTGCAGTGAGTACTCGATTTTCTTAAAGTTTCCCAAAACATCTAACATGTAGCATGATGCAGACTTGGAAAGGGTTGCGAATGATGCTGCTTTGGGCAACTCGCCTCTTGTATTTGGAGAATGGTCGCTAGCAACGAATTTCAATGCAACTGACGACTTCTTAAAAGTATGGGGCGATGCACAAAAGAGAGCGTATACATTAGGAGGAGGATGGATGGTATGTAACAAAAATACATTCTTATTATTTAGACTAATTAAAAACCTCTTAATCAAAGTTCTGGAACTTCAAGGTTGAGAATTCAGTGGAGTCTGGAGACAATGTTAGAACATGGTTAGTCTCGATTCTTCATCACAGTATTACGACCTTTTACTGACTTATAATAAACAGGTCGTACTTTAATGCCGTAGAACGTGGGCTTCTACCAAAAGATCCTTCAGAATTGTTCGATTTTGGTGTATGTGACTCATACATCTCTACCAATACGACATCTGCGGCCTGAAGTCCTAGAGTTGAACGTCATTTCATGAGACCGTGGTTATTAGTTTCAGCGAGCGCTAAAACTTAATACAATATTTATACCGAAGCCGATGCCAGTATGATATTACTGGCGATTTGTACGAGTACTACACGGGTTTACTTAGAATGCACTTAATAACTAGTTATGGATAATATTCTACATGATGGCTTGAAGATCATATAGGACGAAACCTATGATTATTCTTAAACGTTCTACACGTAAGTAATGTAGCAGAAGCCGCAGTCTATGCAATCCATAAGTAATTATCGACCTTAACTCAAAAAGTCACTCGTTACACCTCGGCTGGTACCAATAACCTTCCTCTCCTCCCAAGGTCAGGACATTTGGAAGTCCAGTGATATCGTGCGTCTCAACCTGGCTGATTATACCACCATTTTCATCTTTCGATCTCAATTTCCTCGATGGAGCTATTGAGAATTCGAGTCCAGTGGAGGAAATCTTCATAATGGGTATCATAGATGGCCAACTCCGTGGCTCCTTAATAGTATTATAGACCCAAATAATACCATACAACTAAGTTTCAGTTCTGTGACTCTTTACTACATGCTTATTGATTACATACCTACATTGAGCAGGAGAAGGCGTCAAACTAGGCGTTTCTATTATTTTTAGCTTTGCAACATCTCCTCAGGAACCATGATTTTGTGCCCTGACTCTGGTGACGAAGATTCAATATGACCCTCTACAAGAGCCTCCCTTATTCCGCAAAAGGACTTGATTTGCTTATTTACAGTATAGCGAGGATGTCAGCAAGTGATTGCTGTGATGATTATCAATATCCACTCTGTGTCATAGTACTAGTGGTATTTAGATCTTTCGTGGGGGGGTGTATTTTGATTATCGACTACTCTTCTTCGAGAGTTCGTTCGTTCTTGAGCTCACCCGTAGTGAGTATTTGGTCCGATGGCAAGCGTTTGCCGACAGAGTAGATAGGCCTGATCGTTCTTCGACGCCGAAAGTTGTGTTCCATAGTAGATATCTAAGTGAAGTGTCAAAGCTGTAGAGGTGAGTATTCATCATCACTTCATATACATTTTATAACTTTCTTTGCTTTCTAGACTTCAAAATATTGGGGGACATGTCGTAAACTGATCACTCACAGTTCTCATTTATTGCGGTTATGGAATATCTGATGTTTTAATTTCCCCTATACATCCCTATACAAACAAATAGACACTTCTTGTTCTCTGTACTACCATAATCATATTCACGGAGACAATCTAATGTGACTCCTTTAGTATATCCCCGCGCTTCTTTTAAGTATGTACAATTTTCTCTACCCCGAAAATTTGTATTGATTACTTTGTATTGCTTGATAACTATAAAGCTTGCGCCGCAGCAATAGGCGCTATTATCACGTACCGAAAAATGTGGTTTAGGGCGTTTCTTTGAGGTTCTGGTAGATGTTCGACTTTCTTTCCGTTCCTATACAATCACATTTTGAAATAAGACCTTTAAGCTACATTCTTTAATGCGACAGTTGCTCGCAGAAAAGCGACTACCCAAGCCCTGTTGCTCTCAAGAAATCGATAGAATGGTGCACCAAGGAACTTCTCGCGAGGAGCCTGCTCTTGACAATGAGAAAAATATCATTCACGATTTTACTCTATCTGAGGTGGATCCTTCCATGCTCCCGAAAGCATTCATAAGGACAGGTCATGGTATTATGGAAGTGTATGTTATACTATATTAACGCTCTCACCCTTAACTAAACGATGTTGTTCCAGAGAATACTACATCGACGAGAAGAGATCAGCCGTAAGGGTTATAGTCAATAAAACTAGCGCTAAGCCTTGGGACGTCGCCTTGATAGGCTCTAGAAGAGAGAGCGTCGTATCACTAATTGAAGATGACAAGGACTCCTTCGTCCCGGTAGATAGTTTGGATTCGAAAGATCGTACTTGTGGAGGTTGTGGAAAGCCGATATCTATCACAGGCTCAGTGCAACATGATCTTGAGGAACTATTTTACCACAAATTTCAATGTGACATCTTTCAGTACGTGGCACCATTTGTAAATTAGTTTCTAGAGTTAAAACCTTTTTTATGAAAAAGGGCATTACTTAAGAGGGCCTACAACATATATGAAAGAACTAACGCTGAGTGCAGAAGGTCTTCTGTGAGACAAAGTAAAAGGATGCGAAGCTCACTGGGTGAGTATTATAGCTTCTTCGCAATTGACTGAATGACTCATATAAGCTCTAGGCGCTACAAGTCCATCGATATCACAAGAGATAGGCGAGTCTCCGAGAAATTCTATAGACACATCGGATAGGAGAAATGATAGAACATTAGAGCATCATCCCAGCGATACTGAAACAATCGATGATGGAGTGTCACAGCCCAGAAGCAAGAAAGGCAGGAAACACAGAGTAAATTCAGCTCAGAGCACCAGACCTAGAGCAAGGAGGAGTTTCACACCTTCCAAGTTATAATGTTCTTTGAAGGTGACATGCCAGAGATTCCTCAAGGAGTTAAGCGCGCGGCGATCTTTGAGTTTTAAGTAGTTGAAGGATAATCAAGACGAGTTTATGCCGCACATAATGGGTAGAATAACATGCGCATAATGGTCATCAGTTCATTTTCTATTTCAAATATTAGATACAAAAGAATTGCATGTAGTTGCCATGAAAGACATAATAAAGTAAAGCTATTTACAAACGAGTAGACTTCAGAAGAGTTTGAGGATTAGTCATATTGCACGTGACTGTGAGAAATCGCTTACTCATATGAGTAATGAACTCTACGAGATATATTATATAATGATAATCTAAATAATTATAATACATGTAGTTATGTTGTATTGGTCGAATGATAAATTTAATAGCCTATGACTCTGCATACACGACTATTCAATCTCGGTACGTATAAGAGGTACCTGCGGAATCATGTATGTAATGAGTGGTGCTATTCTTCACACGATTTAAAAAGAGACATGCATACCCGAAACTCATGATTATTGTAAGATTTTACCATGTTGAACATCCCCATACTAAAGTACCTAAAATACTTTATAGGTGATTATAAAAGATAGAAATAGCTTTAAGTTTCTTCGACTCTGCTACAATACCAACAACCGGAATCTCAAGCTTCTGTGTTTAGTATTCTACTGTCACTCGCTCTCGAATAACTTAGTCTGATTTCGCTGATATACACTATTCAGACTGAAGGTACACTCACCAAAAACCTGCAAAATTAGAGCAAAAGGGAAGCTTACTTATTACTCGACCATAGATATATACCTTGTGTGAAAGCAGTGCGCTGTCAGTGTCCGCAGCAAGTTCTATTCAGATTAGAGAATGGAATTATCTAGCAAAAAGCTGCTAATTGACTAGATTACTGAATAAACAAGGACCTCAACTACCCCCTCTGACGTGTACCCGTAAAATAGTATATATTACTGTTGGAATGATTAATCCCCCCATTTTTCTACAGCTGTACCTGTAGCTCACTCTCGTGTTCCTCTCTGCGACTACCATTCCAACTTGGTCGTATAAAGTCCTTGTCTGCTGTGAAGCGTCTTATATACCCCCCTTATCTACGAACTGACATGCCATCTTCTGAGAACGATATATCACGTTTCAAAGATGCACTCATTCGCCTAGAGGGTGGAAGTATCATGAGACTGTGCGTTTTCCTGTTCTACGTACCTCTTATCTGAACTTAATCTTCAGCTTCTTAGAAAATTCTATGTTGGCTCAGATAATCGTCTCCTGTTCTCGAGCGTATCTAAAGAAAAACACAAGGACTCTGAAATCTGGGACATATTGAATCCTAGAAAGGATTTGAATTTCAAAAAGAACATAAACTTCAAAAGGATCATACTCAATGATGTAGACACGGGGAGCACGGAAGAAAGTAAGAATAGGATTTGTTCTGGCTGTCAGCAGACAATTCTTATTGAAAAGCTCGATGGTGATGGGGCGCGTGAGCTGATTGAGCATAAGCTGATGTGTAAAAAGCTCCAGTAAGCTGGAAAATAGTTTACTTCTTTTCAAGCTTACACAATATTATCATCTACAGGGATAAACTCTCGGACGAGCGCACTGTGAAGGAGCTCAAAGAGAAGTGGTCTAAGCAACGGTCAAAGGAGACCGAAGCTACCAAGGAGATGAGAATTGAAAGGCGAAAGAAGGCTCTTGAAGAAGATCCGCTTGTAGAAGAGCTTACCGAGTACAGTGTATCATGCAAGATTTGCAAGAAAGAGATACAGCTATTGAAAACTTCGCCGTACTCTGCGGGGAACTGGAACCGTCATAAGGAGTTACATACCCGTCGAAATAATAGCCACGCTAGTCTTCAGTTGGATGCCAAGGCGCATTCAGACAGCGAGGATGAGGTGGAGGTGGAGAATGAGATCGATTGTGCTACTTTAGCGGCAGATGATCTAGTCATAGATATTGATAATCAAGAAATCGTTAACGTAGAATGCGGTGAGTATCTTAGGTGTTCTCAGTTTGTGAATAGCTAATATTGAGAATAACTAGAAAAAAATAAGTCTAGACGGAATAGCGATCGCTTTCCTCCACGGAAAGGTTCTAAACAGGAGACGGAAAGTCGAAAGCACAAGCTTGAGATGCATTCTCATGCGGGGAAGGTCGATACGGACAAGGTTTGGTGTAAGGCTTGTAAGAACTGGGTTCATTTTAGTTCTGGCATAGCATACGATTACGCCACTTGGCTAGTGCATGTGGATCAATATCATGGCACTTCGAGAGGAGACATCTGCGAAGCAGCTCCTTCGACTAACAAACGGGGATTTGCTAGTTTGGAGGTTGATTATGATGAAATAGAGGACGGCGAGTTGGACGACCTTGAGGCCGGACCCGAAGAAAATCAGGGAAAATCGCATCGTATGTAACATGGAGTCCTTCCACCTTTTCATACTGAAAGCCATTCCTATACGTAGCTTGTGCATCTGTCAAGTATGGCATGAAGACCAACATTAACGTGGATCATATGCAGATCCCGAGTATCCATACAGCAAAAAATCCTTCTCAAATGAAGGTGAACAGGGAGTTTAATGAAGGAAGGTACTCGCTTAAGAGAATCCGCAGTGAAAGAAAGGATAAATATCCTCGGCCAGCTATGCCTCCTCCAAAGTAGAAAAACCTAATTTCTTTAGTTCCGAATTCAAGGTTCCTCCCGGCACAACTAAAGCTGCATTTTTCGAGTTGAAAGGGGATGAGGCGGAGGAGTCGTGTAGGCGATAATAAGTCGAGTGTAGGTAAGAAACTGATTAAAGGTCATTAAAAGTACTCATCACTTTAACTCAGACCTATGCAACTCGAGATACGTTAGATCTGACTTAAATACTGTCCGAAATATAGCCTCCAGCTTGGGACCTGATCGACGGAATTAAGGCGCAGGTGAATTAATTGCAGTGCCTTGTCGTCTACAAATGAGCTACAGAGTCTACTTGTCTCTTTTACGATTTACAAAGTATTTTAATACGTTCTTATGCATGTTAAAGTCATAAATCTTACAGTATATCTGATCTATTTTTGTGTCGGGCTAGTTCAATGTTTGCATCGGTTCTTATACACATGAGCATATTTTGTGGGTAAGCCAAGCGGAGGGGCCATGTGTAATGATCCGCCCTTAGTTACTGGATGGAAAAAACTGCTTGCGATCAGCCGCCCAATCGGTTATTATCTCCAGCTGATAGATTTCCAATGGTCGGAGACGTACTTTTTCCTTGTCACCTTCGTACCTTAAGAGCAGGAAAGACGACCTTCACATTAATGCAGGTCAGCGATCAGGCATACAATTTGGTCCCAACGGCCAGAATCCGCAATTCACTTTCTTATGAAACTCTTTGAAACGTAGTTGAAAAATGCCCATCAGGGGAAAAGAATGTAACTTGTACGAATGGACTCAGGTTTCCGGGATACGGTGATTTGGACCGTTATTCCCACGACGTATATTTTATATGAGTGCATGCTCTTGATCAATTTACGGGCATAGAACAGTCCCCATCCAACAGTCTGTCAGACATCTTCTTATACTCACTGTTGCATCCTCTTGCACAGTATTTCTAAACTCAACCTAGTCGCTCTTTACGTCTGGTACAAATAGTATGTATCTTATGAACACTTTATCTACACTTTCAAGTAGCATCATCTAACCCCGTCCTTTCTGCTGGATTTTTTTTCTTGTTTGTTGTATAGTATTGATTCACAATGTTCAAATCTTCCCTTTTTATCGCTGTTTTCCCAACTCTTGCTGCATTTGCGATGGTTACTCCATCAGAGCCCGCTCCTGGGACTGTATTCAAGCAAGGGGACACTTGCAACATTGAGTGGGATGTCGATACTACTGGTACATGGACAGAGACAAACATCGAACTCATGACTGGAAGTAACACCGAGATGATTCATCTTACAAGTAAGTTTTAGACAAGCTTCTCATTTTGAGGTTTGAGAAATCTTCGTCCCTTCGTCCCTGACATTCTTTTCTCTCCTTCAAGCCGTTGCCACTGTCGATGGAACTAAGGAAACTTCTTACCAATGGACGTGCCCCGAGGTTGGTATCTTCAAATGAGTTAATATCCAATACTAAAGGCCATTTGTCCAAATAGGTTACCCCAAACTCTGCTATCTACTTCTACCAATTTTCATCTGCAGTTGAACCAACGAATCTCACTTGGACTGGGCGCTGGACAATTGCCGCTTCAGACGGATCTACTACAGATCCCACTGAGACCACTGATGGAATTCAGTGGGGAACTGGATCTCTTGTCGATGCTTCATCGGCCGTTGCTGCACCTTCGTACCTTAGTGGATCAACCGTGGCTACTACAGTATCCGTGACTGCTTCTTCAAGCGAGAGCGGAAGCTCAGCGAGCGCTGTTAGTTCAACAGGGTCAATAACGATAGTGAAGACGGTTATCTCTACCTCAGCAACTGGTGCCTTGACTGCCAGGGGTACTTTAAGCACACTTTCATCGACACTTACTTCTGGCATTGCTTCTGAAGCTAGTTCTTCGTCTGACTCTTCGACAACTACAAGTGCTGCTTCTGCACTTGCGGTGGACCTCAAAGCGCGCGGTTTACAAGCGCTTATGGGTCTTGCGGGTACTGCATTCGTCTTCGTGACAGTATTCTAAGCTGTTTGTCTATCACTCATCCATCTGTCCATCTTCTCTCATCTTGTTCCATCTACGGAATACGATAAAACATTTTGATACCCGTGCATCCCAATCTTGAGCCTGTCAGCTCTATCGCTATCCCACTTCCTCCAATATCCTGTTTGCCCACTGATTGACATCCCGTCTATTTCATGTTCGCTTGTATCAAGTTAAGCATCGCATCATGATCTTCACGCCTGAAAGCACCCTTCGGCTATTACGTCTTTTGTCGTCTGAGTCCTACGCAAGCACACCTCGTCTTTTCTCATTGGGATTTTTCTTGTCTGTGTAATTCGCCTAGTTTAGCCACTGTGCAATAGATATAATGTTATTGATTAGCAAGGAAACAATGGCTTTGTACACTGGAGCTGGGTTGAACTCGGTGGTATCTTCTTTGCTTTACAACGTCCTTGGAGCATTGCTTTGAATTTGTAATGAACAGCGTGAAAGGCATACAATACAATAGCTCAACTGGCTTGCGAAATGTGTAGAGGACTTAGCCTAGAGAATATCCTTTAGCCAGAAAAACATAACCAAGCGAGACAAGACGATTATGAACTACTCCAAATAAACAACGAAAAAAAACGGCGCTAGCGGAGGTAATATCATCGATAGACCATTAAAGAGGCGTATGTTTTTAGCTAGCTCTCTAGCGAATTCTCTAGCTTCCGGGAAAATAAGACAAGCAAGTGGAGACAGTTCCCGAGAAGACGACAAGAGAAGTGTGGAGGTAATGAAGAAAGTAGAGGTCAAGCTGAAAATGCACGAAGACACCAAACGGGATCATCATGCCGATCCGACGCAAAATCTTGCGAAAGAAGTGAGGTAGGCTAACAAAATTCTAACTTCTATCTAACGGTATTGATGCCATGCATCAACAACGATTCTACTCATCAAAGACCATCATCAGGAACCAGGGATACTATTACTGAGTATTGTTCTGGTATGTATATGACTCAAATTTATGTTCATACTAGCTCTCGATTTCGACTCGGTAAGATAGAGATAATCATATCAACAATCTATGTGTTGACTATTTTGATACGTATAATGATGTGCATAGATTTGTTTGCAACTGTTTTATAAGAGTATGAGAGACTATTACTATATATATATATTACTTTTCGATGACACCAGATAATAAGGTACTATGATTAAAGGTGGGAGATTTGACTCTTTGATTTGCAGTGCGTATTGCTAGCACTAGAAGAAGGTTCGGGAGAATGACGATTGTGAGTTATTCTCATAGAACGCGACAATTTTCCAATGTCCCACCACATATATGATCGCATTCACTAGAAATCTAATTTGAACGCTATTTTACGTGGTTCAAGCAGTATCCTTGGTTGACATTATGCATTCTCACGATTAGATGCACAGTCTAGAGTTTTTTCGCACCCGCAATAAGGTAAAACACAGTGTGAGTATCAAGTATATCAAGGAATTCAAACAGCCTCTTGTTCCGAAAGCCACGTATGCAGTTTAGTATCTCGCGGTCACACGCCAGCGCCCTTATAAGCGCGCAGGGGAGCTCTAGAAATCCCGCTTCACCGACACGACACTACACGACATTCAGCTCTCTAGTTGCATTCCGCTTTCTCCTATTCATTATCCCACATTGATATATTCCTAACTGGCAGTCGTTGTCTATATCCCTGGTGAATACGTTTCGCTACAGAAACTGAGTTGAGTAGGAAATGGTGCTTCCAAAGTTACTAGCACTTTCGCTCGTTGTAGCACCGAGCTTCGTACAGGGTGCCCTTTTCCCTGAAAACTCCTGGTGAAGATGATTGATCACAAAGGATTTAAGGCAGCAATGAAGGAAAATGTATGCGCGTCTGTGCTCTTGTTATACGAACGTGGAAGAACTCACTTATTTTTCTATCTATAGATGACTTCATTAGTAGCTTTTGTAGCGCCTTGGTGTGGGGTTCGTATGCGTCAATCACTTAGGCAGAGGCGTGTAAGCTGATTTGATTTATGTATCATAGCATTGTCAACGGATGGCTCCGGAGTATAGCAAAGCCGCTTTAGGCTTACATCCTCTCGTGCCATTATATGCCGTGGATTGTGACGCTGCAAAGAACAAACGTTTATGTGCTGATCAAGGCATACAAGGGTTTCCCACTGTAAAAGTGCGTTTTTTCATATCTACGTTCTACGTTAATATGTACTGTCATTACTTTTACTGAATAAATACTGTAAATCTAATAATAGTTATTCCCTCGAGGAAAGGATATGGATCCTGTACTATTCCAAGGTCCCCAAAGATCTGCTAGCGAGTTTTTCTACTTTGCAAAACGTGGAATACCAAACAAAATCAAGAAAATATCATATGTTGAAGATATTGACAGTGAATTGAACAACAAGAAAGTTAGTCTATCACTCCTTGTTGTCATAGTGTTTTTCTCAATTGTAGTGAATAATGCAGATCTTGAAAAAACCTCGAGCTCTCTTAATGAATAAAACAAACAAGAAACCTCTCTTATGGTCTAGTCTGGCAAATAAATATAGGGATGACATCGAATTCTTCACTCACCGCGACAGGAGAGGGAAGAGTTCTGTGCAGCTTGGGTTCGAGGCTGGTGAAGATGGTGTACCGAAAGTCCTTATATATCCTCCCGGGGAGACTAAGCCCGTTCAATTCCAAGGTAACATAGCCTAACTTTGTATCCAACTGTGTGTGCTGACTGATATCATGATTTAGGATTAATGAAGTTTGACTCCCTTTCTAAATTCTTCGATTCTCTCATTGATGGCACTGCCGATCTTGCGGCTCTAAATGCTGCAGCTGCAGCTGAAGAGTTTGTTCCGGACCCTAAGGAATTAGAAATAGAACAGCAGCAAGAGGCAGAAATGCTCAAACTCGCTCATGGTGGATTCTCAAATATGATTGACTTCGAAGCAGCGGTCCGGGATGGAAGTGCAAAGGACTTCCATGGAAAAACGGATACCCTGGGATGATGGGGGGTATTCCACACAAGAAGGCAGACTCTGAAGTCGATGGAGAATCAGCTTCTTCAAGTACAACGAAATCAAAGAAAAAGAGCAAGATGCCAATGACAGATGAAGCTGGACAAGTTGTGTTAGATGTAACGACTGATGCTGGAGCCGCTACTGCAACTGCAACTGCTACAGAGGAAAGTCAACCAACAGAATCTTCCGCCGAGCCTGAATCAGTCGAAGACGAGACGGTCCAAGAGAAAGCTGACCTGAAGCAGAACCAGAACCAGAAGCGGAGGCGGTGGAGAGTGTACATGCTAAGGATGAGCTGTAGCAAGCCGGTACCAATGCAGTTTTGTAGTGTTTTCTTGGTTCGACGATATTGTACTTTAACTTATAAATTTCATTGATTCTGCCGCTCGTACCAGAGTAAAGACCTGGAGTTGACTTGACAAACATTGCATTAGAAGTACATATGGGATATCTGAGATAGAAGTGTTAATTTACACTGATGTAATTAGGAACTAGACCTCCGGTCGATGCAACTGTAAGGGTCATCAGAGATGATCTGGATTAAGAGAGTAAAGAACAAACCTCTGCAGAGATAGTAGTCCATTCCCTCAGTGAGCGTATGTATTCGTCGCGTCCTTCATCAACAGCAAAGTCGGAGTTCCAGATGATCAAGGAGTCGAACATTTGAGTAGGCTTGAATACTCTAGTCTTTTCGTGTGTATCAGGGCCTAATGTGGAAAGATCGACGGGACTAGGGTCAGGGCTATCGAGGGGTCTACAACCATAGCCTGCTGTTTTTCCTCGCTTTCTTCCGCTTCTGGGTTGATGCCTTTGTACGACGTGTTGATCTTCGTGAAGGTGGTTTTCCAGTAGTTTTTAACTTTGATTTCGCTGCACGAGCCTTCTTTATTCTCGTATCCTGCTCTTCTTCTAGCACTTTGCTCGTCTTCGCCTTGTAAGCAGACGTGTTTGGATCTAAGCTATCACTTCGCAAAACATATCCCGAAAAGCCTTCTGGTAGGTCGATGCGTGTACCGATGACTTGACGACCGCGAAAGGCTGCCTGCAGGCGCTTTTTTAAGCTCAGTTTTGGAGATCCTTTAAGCTCTGAGACGATCTCTGTGTTGTTAGCTGAAGCACTAGACTGGTCGCTCTCAAGAGTCTTGATGCGGAAAAATGTAGAAATTGGAGAAGGCCCCGAATGAGCAATATGAAACGGCATCAGCTGGGGACTCGCGCATTGGGGAATAGATGAGTCTGGGCGACTGATAGCAAGTTTTGTACCCATCGTGTATAAATCGCTGCCGTGCTCTGGTGTTGAGTCAGGAACTGGAGGTGCGGAGGTATATATGGTTATTTCATTCACATAGACTGTTACTGTAAGGAAAACGCGAAGCGTGTTAGTCACGTGTCCGTCACGTTATTTCTTTCTATCCGTCCAATAAATGGTACATTGGTAGAATGCACATCGCTACATCTGTTTATCTCAAATCTGGGTGTTGTGTCGAAACACATGAGAATCAAATTACAAATCGTGAAACTCCAGAATCCACAGTGTACTCATTCAGTGAGGCGTTGAAGAAGCTAAAGACGTATATGCGGGCTATGTATGGGCTGACCTTGTGTATGCAATTCTTGAATTTCTTATGAGATCATCACGAACATATACAGACATCGGATAAAATATGCCCATCACAGCGTATTGGTAAGCTTTATGAAAATTCCAATCTATCGAAGACGAGAAAACTAACAAAGAACCACGTATTATGAACTATGCACGTTTGCATTTCCTGTGGGCCGAACACACCTATTTTCTACCATGCTTGATATTGTCACTGGCTAAGAAAGTTATATAAACCGCTCTCATTCAAGCATATATGCGATACTTAAGCTACTTTCTTTCGTTATCAGTTCAAGATGATATGAGTGGTGTGCTCTCCGATGAGCACTTTCATCAATCCTACTGCTGGTGCATAATTGTTTTCTTAGCATTCGATTATTGAGTCCATTGCATGTTTTTCCGCTGCTGTTGAAGCATTGCTGTATTGATGGAAGCCCAAGCATAATCCGAGGAGGCACCCTCGTGTACAAACTTAAAAGACAGTATTTTAAGACTGCATCTAATGCAAATGTCTTCTTTCTTCCGTATTTCCCTTCCTTCTATATAAATTCTATCCATGCTATAGCATATGTGTGGCAAGTGGTATCCTTGAGTAGATAACACTTTACAATAAGTACTAAAAGACTACTAAACAAATGGATATTTTCTACGTAGAATGCGGCGTACTTATGTAACGCATATACAATGACAAATACAAATCACAGGCTTGAGCGTTATTAGATATCCGCGGATATAAGACTACTGAAACAGCGGCATGATTTTTTTATCATACTGCATCTGTTATGTGGAAAATATATATTAAGCGATCTCCTGTGAATTTCTCTTTCTCTCCTGCATTATTCTCCGTCTTTTTAGCACCCATGGCTAGCAATATTCCTGATGATAAGCTTTATCAATTCGCTCAGAGAATAAATAAGCAAACCGTGGTCATAACAGGTGTGTAAGAAGTTAATGTATGATGTAGTATGGAGACTTGTCATTCATATGTCATCTCATAATGACAGGAGCTGCCAGCGGTATAGGAAGAGCTTCTGCCTTACAGTTTGCCAAATATGGGTAAAAAAAAGTTTATCTTAGCGTTAACGTTGTAGAGACGATTTCTGAATATTTTTTTTTCAATAGAGCAAACGTAGTGATCGGGGATATCAACTTGAAGGGCGCACAACAGGTCGTCGAGGAGATAATTGCTGCTGGGGGTTAGTGGTGGATCTTCTCATCTGATATGACTAATAAAAAGTGCCGCAAACAAATAGGAAAGCCATATGCCAGAGTTGTAATGTGTTGGATTTCGACTCCCAAATTAATCTTTTTGAATTAGCAATCTCAACTTTCGGTAAAGTTGATGTTGTGGTACGTGGGTTATTATATTTTATCTGCCGCATAGACAGTAACAATTACTATCACTTGTACAGATTCCTAACGCTGGGACTTCCGAGTCGCAAAGTCGTATCACCGACTTCAAGTTAGACGAACGCGGCCGTCCATTAAAGCCGGATTTATTTTGTTTACACCTCAATTATGACAGTGCAGTCTATAGTAGGTTCTCTATTATCTTTTTACTTCAACTTTTTTATACTTCATCAATTCTATCAAACCATGTAGCGGCACACCTTGCGATGTACTACTTTTCTAAGAATCAGGACACAGCATCACTGAAAAGCATTGTTATGACTGCCTCCATATGTAAGTCATGAACGTATACATGTGGGAGATAAGATAAAGAGTTTTTTTTTACTACTTAAGTGGGATTTACTGCTATTCCTGGAGCTGCTGAATATTGTGCTTCAAAGCACGGTATAATCGGCTTCATCCGTGCTATTAGCCCAGTTTGGGAGCCGAGAGGTATCAGGATTGTCTCTGTGTGCCCCTGGTTTGTAGGTGAGTCTTCGAGAGCTCTGTTGTATACGTTGTTTAAACATATGATATTCATGGATCTGTCAATAGATACACCATTAGTACCTGAGCACACAAAAATTATTCTCACAAATATCTCCTTGGCTCCTGTCGAACGTGTTGCAGGTGCAGTCTTCCTAGCTGCAACAGACTTGCGAGAGGTTGAGGTAAAAACAGAAAAGGAAGAAATAACCAAGATTTCAACCAATGGCGCTGCATACACAATCCCAGATGACCGCGAAGTATATCGGATCCCACATACTCTGATAAACGAGGGGTATACGCATTATTATCTAATAGAGTGAAAAATTGGTCACTATCAGGGTAAGTAATAGACGTTTTCATGACAGGATGTATTGCTCAAGAAAGATATTTGGTTCTCTTCTGGTAGGAAAATGATAACTATGCACACGATTTTATCATATACAAAGCTTTTCTTGAAGGATCTGTCCGGACCTATGTTTATGGGGATCGGGATTGCCTTTTCAGCTTACCAAATTATGTCCAAAATACAGTCGAAGATATCTATTCAAAGTGTATACAAGTTGCTAAATGGGAAGTCTTAGTTATGTTATTCAATCATATCTTGTTTTACGAATTCAGTTACACGTCCTCATGAAAAGGGCAATAGAACTTGTAGCATTCTAAAGTAAAGAAAGACATCTTACTAGTATTAGCTTCCTAAATAGACCACTTACGTAACAAAGTCGACTAGCTGCTACAGTTATCCAAGTTCATAAGGCATTCGTTTTTTACAATTATCTATTTTTGAAATTCATTGACGTTTTTATTATCTTTGTCCGTTAAGTTCGATATAGAAGCATTTCTGCGTAGAAGTAGGGACGTTATTCATACCCATTACTCTTGAACTTCAACATAGTTCGCTATCATAATTTTAGTATCAAATCTCATTTGAAAGTGATGATCTCAATTACCTGGAAATAGTCCAACATTGCCATGAGCGTCCTTACCCTGCCACCAGTCTTCACTTGCAGCTTCAATCTCTGTGATACGATCGCCTTCGCGGAAAGAGAGCTCATTCTCCTCAGCTTGATCATAACTGATTATCTGTTAGGATCTGCCGGACACGGATCTGAGACTGAGGGTACTTACTCATATAGAGCGATTGCGCATACACCCTCTGAGGCCGGAGCAAGGGGAGCTGGAGGAGCCGGGGAGCCGGGGGAGCAGGAGGAGCCGCTGGGGCTTCGGGAGCTACTGGTGGTGGTGGTGGTGGTGGCTAGATTTAATGGTTAGGTTGATATCTTGATATGTGAAACTATCTGTTACGTACAGGAGGAGGTGGAATAGCTGCCTCCGGTTCCGAAGCAGGCTCTTCAGTCTGCTCAATAACCTCGACATAGTTTGCTGTCAAACAAGGTAAGAGTATGTAGAGTATTCGTACGTTGAAACCAACCTGGGAACAAGCCAGTTTTTGCACCATTGGCGCCAACCCCAGACCACCATCCTTCGTCGATTTGCTCGATCTGTTCAATGGTCTCACCTTCTACAAGGGACATTTCATTCTCTTCTTCTGCTTCATAGTCGTAGAGAACTACAGCACAAACACCTCTAGCAGAGGCTGTAGGTTTACTGGATGAAACTGGTGAAAGCGGTGGGGCAGACTCCGAGGTTACGCTGAGTGAAGCCATTTCTTCGATAGGAGGAACGGGAGGTGGAGGCTATTGATATATTAGTTTAGTATTTCCACGTAACTCAAGATATACCTTACCGGGGCGGGGGAGCAGGCACTTCAATATCTCGTTCAGCTATACTTTCAGCTAGAGGGGCAGGTACAGGCCGAGATGCAACGGGTGGAGTGGAGGCGCAGCTGGAGGTACGGGGGTGACGTCCTCGGTTTTATAATCTTCTGCGGGAGCAGACGATGCAAAAGAGCGAGCTGGAGGGGGCGTCCATTTGGAGCCCGTTGAAGCAGGAGAAATGGGTTTGAATGATGCAGCCTTGCTACGTGCTTCATCCTCTTCTTGCTGCTTTTTCGCAAGGGCCTGACGTTCACTCCACGTGAGCTTCTTTGGTCCTGAAGAAGACGGAGACGATTTTGGTGCAGCAGAAGATGCTTGGGCAGTCTTTTCAAATGGTTGAATAGCTTCTTTGGAGGGGGAAGGCTGACCGGAGTATAGTTCGTTCCCTGAGTGAAGTTAGTATGTGCGCATATAGTCATATATGTTACTTACAACGGGCGCGATTCGATCTTCCTCGGCTGGTTTTGTCGGAGCCATTGATGCAACTACAGGAGAAGGCTCTTTATGAGCCAGAGCAGAGGGAGGCTAATCAATATTATCTGTAAGCAGAAGTCAATAACTTAGAAGGAGCATATACTGACAACTGGGCGAGCTGCTGTCGGTATAGGAGGCTGAGAATGAGTGACTGGAGGCGGAGGTGGGGGTACGGTCACATTAGATGGCTCCTCCCAAGACGGAATAACCGGTTTTGATGAGGGCACTGGTCTCTGTGAGGTAGGTAATGCGGGAGCTACCGGTATGGGCGGGGTGTATGTTTGTACCTTGAGCGGGAATGAGAACATTGTTTATTTATGAAGCTACTTTTACCCACAGGTTTTGCAGCTGCGATAGGTTTTGTTGTGGTCTTCTTAATCTCGTTGATATCCACCTTTCCAACAGGTGTGTAACTTGTACCACAGGCGCGATTGGCTCAAATCTGCGCGGCTTCTCATTTTGCACAGAGTATCTGGCCCCAGATGAGTCTTCAACACGTTTCATGATTACTTCTGGTGTTACGTCCGCCTATAGCATTATGATATTTGAAAGATGTTGAAGTATACGTTATATAAGAGTTATTACCTCATTGCGTGCATTGTGAACTACGTGTGTTCCTTTCAGATAGTTAGCGACAGCACTTGAGTGTGTATCTACGCATCTTAGCCTAGGTTAAAAATATAGATAAGCCATATACATACGAAAAAGACCCTTCTTGGATTCTGGAACACCATCTCCGCACCAGTTTATCTGAACGAATTTAGGGAGCTTGGTCTGTGAGTGATATCAGTATTTACATACAACACAAAGTATTAAAGCAGGTAACATACGTTAGGATCCGTAACCCGGACAAATGCATACTGGATCCTAAAGTACATCAAAGGACACACAGTAGTTAGCTTATAAATAGATGGCCTGCAATACGGAACTTCAACCTTCCATCTGAAAATTCTTCTTGTAACTCTTCTAGTCCACCATCCCCAGTAGCTTGAAGTTTGAGGTCGTTCGTGCCCTTCTCGTAAGTGAATAGAGCCCAATCTATTCCTTGCTGATTGAGGACATCCTGGTAGGCATTTTTAATGTCCGTTCCTGTTATGTTGACTTGCAACGACATGGCTGGTCGATGGAAGTGATACTTAATCTCGTCACGCCAGATACATACATTACTGTGATTACATGTAGATATCAATCGCTTACGTCATAATCTAAGGCTATTCTTAGTAAGCCAACCAATCACCCGTTTAAGATGATTTGTGTGTGGACGTTGAGATCGCTCTTACGCCTAACTTCTAGACTCAAAGATCAACAAGAAATATCTGTTTTTATCGTGTGTGAGAGAAGCAGTACGGCTATACTTACATCACAGGGCCTCGCTCTTGGCAATACACGACATGTTTAATTCTCATAAGGTCCACAAGGGTAAGAAAAGTGTACTTCTGTGTATTATGATTATCGGCTCTTGTACTGTTTCCATGTCCTATAATTATCATCTTGTGGCTACTAGGAGGTCTTCAAGCTACCTTTCTGGTCTACCCGGCTTTCTTAGTTCTTTTGACTTAGTGGCGAATCTTCCGGCCATGTGCACGGTATGATGTTCTTCCTCACACAAACTCCGCTCATTATCGCGTGCTACGATGTACATACATGGACCAATGTGTGACAAACAAAAGTTTGGACATGATAAACTAACACTGCAATGGAAACTCAGTTGTCTGGAGTCTTCTGTGCCTTGGAAGGAAGGTCGCCATCATGAGCTACTGATATACCGATAACTACAATATTGATCTACTTCGACTTCTACCATGCCAAGGTGCTGATAAGGGCTCAAGTGATCAATTATTTATATATTGTCAAAAATGGTTCTTCTGCTCTAGTTACTCGCAACTCGGGTATATGTAATGCTATTCGCAAGAAAGCTTTTCATAACTTTTGGTGATGAAATGACACGAAGCTAGAAAGGAAAGCTCATATCTTCGGCAGCGGTAAACATAAATATAACTACGTCCCATGTCCCCGGGCTCGATGATATTCTTTTTGCAAATACTTCCAGACCTTATGGTCACCAGCTTCTGATCCGACCTTGCAGGCGCAAACTCGGAATGTGAATGCACCATCCCACTTTGTTGTATCTTTAAAAGCCACATGAGTCTCCTAGCTTTAGCTTCCATTATTATCTCACCCTCTGGCCTCTTCCCTTTTCCTGCTTATAGAGTCTTAGCAAGGATAAGATATGGATATAGATACTCAAACCTCATTGTCTGAAGAGAAAGACGTAGAAAAAGGTATTGGTATAATTGCTTCGATATCTGGAAGTAGAGTGCTACTGACAAGAAGATAGGCTTTTCCGTCGAGCCCCGTGCAACGACTGATGACTTCGATGACCCTAATATTGACAAAAGTGGTGAAGTACTTGGTATGTTACCCTTGAGAAGGTTATATGTTGCCGATACTGATCTATATAACAGAGGACGACTCCCCTTATCCTGAAGTGCGATCAGCAGTAGCAAATACCGATGACCCCGACATGCCTGTCTCGACAATCCGCTCCTGGACTATTGGTAATTTTGTTCCATATTCTAGTCTTTTCCTCGATAGGCTGATGCAAGTATCACCACCGTGTCAGGTTTGATATTTACTATTGTAATTTCCGGTCTAAATCAGTTCTTTGGTTTTCGTTACCCATCTGTCTTCATTGGCAATGTATGACTGCTCTAATCTCCTCCTTCACAATAAGGCTAAACTGTAGCAAAGTTGGTTTCTCAACTACTTTCATTCCCAGTGGGTCGTCTATGGGCCCGAGTGGTACCTAACTATTTGATATTCGGTTTTCAGCTCAACCCAGGCACCTTTACTGTAAAAGAGCATGTTCTTGCTACCATTATATCTACGGTCGCGAGCGGGGGAGCATATGCAGTATATACCTTATCTCCGCATATGACAGTTTGCATACAAATAATGACGTGTGTACCTCTTTTTTTAGACAGATATCATTGCGGTTCAAAGAGTTTTCTATAACCAAACGTTTAATTTTGGTTATCAGTGGATGGTTGTGATGTCCACACAACTCATAGGCTTTTCGATCGGGGTATTGGCCGACGCTTTCTTGTCCAACCTCCTTCTATGATCTGGCCCGCAAATCTTGTTAATTGTGCCCTTTTCAACACACTACATAGCCAAGTATATGCCGGCATGGGGAAACGTGATGGAATCAGTAGAGAGCGATTCTTCTTTTATGCTTTCCTCGGTAGTGCATTGTGGTTTTTTTTCCCTGGCTATATTTTCCAGGCTTTATCAGTGTTTTCTTGGGTGTGCTGGATTGTCCCTGATAATGTTGTGAGTATTTGTGCTTGAAAAACTTAAGTTGGCTCTGTCTTACACTCTTACAGAAGATAAATCAGCTCTTTGGATACTCCAGTGGCATGGGGTGAGTGGTATGATGATCAAGCATAAACACAAGGCAGCTAAAATTGTCTCAGAATGTCACTCATAACTTTTGACTGGTCACAAATAGCCTATATCGGATCGCCTCTTGCGACCCCATGGTGGGCGGAAGCAAATATAGCTGTTGGTTTTATATTTTTCTTCTGGGTACTGACCCCAGTTCTATATTATTCGGTAATTGTTCAAATCACACTACTTATCAAGGTCTCAAATTAATAGTCGGAGGACTAGAATGTCTGGTATGGTGCATATCTACCAATATCTTCACGAGGATCCTTCGACAATACTGGAGCAGATTATGATGTTTCCCGAATTCTTAATGATAACGCCACGATCAACTTAGAAAAATACCACACGTATAGTCCTCTCTTCTTATCGACGACATTTGCAATATCCGTGAGTACTTTGAAAATAAAGTATAAATTGTTTATCGCAAGCCTAACGATGATCACACCGCGATTCAAGTATGGTCTTAGTTTCGCGAGTGTGACGGCCACACTAACCCATACCTTCCTCTATTTCCGGAAGCTGATATGGAAACAAAGTAAAAGAGCAATGCATGAGCAACCCGATATTCATGCTCGATTGATGTCTGTATATCCTCAAGTTCCGGATTGGTGGTATGCAATTGTCTTTGGTATCTCGGAATTATCCTTGCAGACAGATACTCTTCTCTAACTCCTTGTTTTTTATTCAAGTCTCGATGTTTGTCTTTGGTGTTATTTCTATTGAAGTTTGGCCTACTCAATTCCCTGTCTGGGCCTTTGTGCTTGCTTTGGTTATTGGTAAGGAAATCGCAGTTGACCCCTCTACCAACGTATCATAACCTAATTCTCACAACCGAATCTCATTATTAGCTTTTTTCTACGTGATCCCGTAAGTATTTGACGTACCTTGCTGTAGATTAAGCAAAAGAAGTGAACAAATATCCAGTATTGGCATGATCCAGGCTATAACTAACCAACAAGTGGGACTGAATGTCATCACCGAGCTCGTTATCGGGTACGCTCTTCCAGGAAGGCCAGTGGCCATGATGATGTTCAAGACATGGGGCTATATCACAATGGCACAAGCTCTGACATTTGCCTCTGATTTCAAGCTTGGGCACTATATGAAAGTTCCCCCTCGCCCTATGTTCTGGGGACAAGTGGTTGGAACAGTTGTTGCAGGAACAGTCCAACTCGGCGTTCAAGCATGGATGTTTACAAACATCCCGGACATGTGTAGTAAACACCAAAAGGATGGGTTTATCTGTCCGGGAACGGAGGTTTTCGGGACCGCATCCATTATTGTAAGATTAAGTTTTGGTTCACAATTCATATATAAATAACTGATAAAATCTGTTATCTAAGTGGGGTGTAATCGGTCCTGCTCTCCAGTTTTCCCAAGGACAACTTTACTAGTGAGTTATCAATCACATCTGGAATTGAGATCTGATATAAATCAATGTACATGTACATATACAGTGGTAATTTTTTTTGTCGAACCTCGGGTGATAGGGAACTGAATGAATCAATTTGCATCAGCGTTAACATATTTCTTCCTCATTGGGACTTTGTTGCCTCTTCTGAGCTACCTTATCTCCCTCAAGTTCCCGAATTCTTTCCTGCGATATGTCAAGTACGTGTTACAAGGATTTATATACGTATATCTGTTCCGTACCTAACTTCCTTCTTCTATACCTAAAGTTTCCCAGGTATCGTATACGTACCTAATTGCTCAACATGCATTGATAGGTGAAAATTCTTTCTAGTCCTTTTCAGCGGAACCGGTGCTATTCCACCAGCAAGTGCGGTTAATTACGTTCCCTGGACGATTGTCGGATTTATCTTCCAGTATGTCATACGCAGACGCCACTTTAGTTGGTGGGCAAAATACAACTGTACGTGTGCTTTCAGAGCTTATGCGAAGCCACATAACATAAATTAACTCCTTATCTGCCTCACCAGATGTGCTTTCTGCCGCTCTGGATTCGGGTGTAGCCATATCTATCATACTGATCTTCTTTTGGTAAATTGGCTATATGTGTATCACATGGATATTTGAGCTGATAGTGATTCACTCTTATAGTTTACAATATCCAATGAACGGTGAAATTGGCTTGAATACAATCCAGACCTGGTGGGGAAATACAGTTTTTACAAATACCGGGGACTGGAACAGTGTAAGTCTGAAAGTAATACCAGAAGGGGAGACGTTTGGGTAAGTGAGATAGATTGTGTACGCTTATGTCATGAGATCTTATTGTTTGTTGTTATCTAGTCCTTCCTCGTGGTAAAGATTTTGAAGATGGGGGTATTTAATAATAGTACGGCAGTCGCATCTTATGTATTAATACTTAAGTGGTTCAGTTCAATTGTTCTCAATAGTTTCGGTGTAATGTTTTCTCCACTAGAAGACACTTAACATAGAAACGTGTTTCTTGGAATATGAATGAAAAAAAAAACCGATTCGCACTATAAAAGGGGGTGAAAGGTATAGTGTATACAAACAAATCCATTTCTATTTCGTAATTGAAGATGAAGCCAGCAACTTAACACCAAGAGAGAAAAGAAGAAAGAGAAAGAGGTGTAAAGACAAAGTAAAATTTGCGTGCCAGCGGAGTAATAAGTAATAATAACCAGATTATAGGAGCCCATCCTGGATGATTGGGATGGGGAGTATATGATGTTGGAAAGACCCGATGAAAATAGTAAAACCAGGATAAGGGATTGGAAAGGGAGAGAAGTTGCCGTCGAGACAAGCAGCCTAGCCTATCGTAAAGAGAGTTTGGGGGGTCTACCCGGGTGATGTGAAGACAAAAATGAACGACATTTAAACGTGTGTTGAGGGAAATTAATGAAATTCCATGATTCTTTTCTGCTTTAATATCTGATAGGAGAGAGAGGGAGGAGGGGGGATCCCATTTGTTTACCATTTATAGGAGGGGAGTATTGAGACTTCGTGTACTGAAAAAAAAGAAAAACTGCGTGCCATCCACATTTACTGATAAACGGCAACATAGTTGATCTTCCATTTGGCAACGGTGAAGTTCTCAGGGTCCGCAACAGCATCTGAACATGTGCCCGAGCAAGTGTTGGAGAACGCATCGCCAGCCCAGCCACCGCAGAGAGTGATGTCCCAGACGATGGACAGGTCAGTGAAGTGGGAGGAGATGTCGCAGGTGGATGAGCTCCACAATGCTTGAGGGACACCCCAGCTGGATGGATCGGGGGTGCCTGCTTCAATGTCTGAAGGGATGGAACCTCGTTCGAAGCGGTAAATAGAAATACCGCTGTCGTCGATCAGCGTTGCGAGCACTCCACCAGCAATCATATTGAATCCGTGACCATATGATGTTGTACTCGTATCAGTGAAGCCGCACCCAGAGTTGGAACCCGCACTACTTTCGCATGTTGTACCAAAGATGTTTGCTGCAAATGCCTCGATCTTTCCAGTAGTCTCGTTCACTGTTGATACAGTAGGATCCTGATCGAGAGTGCACCCTGAAGCCGTATGGAGAGTATATTGGTTGTTTGTCAATTCTGCGGAGAGAAAGAACCGGAAGAAAATTTGATAATTAGTATCCGTTGTTATAATTTAATCATTATTTGCTCATAGAATCTATGCGGTATTTAGCGGGGGCGTGTGAAATTATTTGTCACAGCTACGGTATAGCAACCGGAAGCCTTTATGAATGCTGCGCCAAGGTTTATTTTCAAATTTCACGGCGTTGGAACGCATATGCACCACTGCACCGCTAACACAAGGAAGAAACGCGAAGAACAAGGAAGAAGAAAAAATTTCTCGAGTTTTCTTTGTGGAATGAGGAGAAAGAGAGCGAGAGAAGGGGTAAATGTAAAGGAGAACTCACCGTTGACACCCTCAAGGATATCAATTTCTCCATCGTCTGGCCAGTTTGGACCGACCATCCAAAACGCGGGCCATACTGAACATCCATGAGGCATTGCCCAGATATCGGCAATTACAAGACCATTCGAGAAAGTGTTCTTGACGAAACTCGTACTGAGTCACGGTAAGCTCCAGAGCTAAGGGTTGAGTTGCTGTCAACAGTCATAACAGTTGTTCCATCATCTTGAACATAAGCAAGACCCTTCGAGGTCGCCTCATCCTTGGTGAGGTAATTAACCATGCCATTGGTTGGGTCGGCCTCGGAGAAGAAGTTGTAGTTACTACACGAAATGAAGAATAAAAAGATCAAAGTGAGTGCTTGATTGATAACATGTGTGGTTTGGGTGGTTCGAGCGGTTTGGAAAACTTACTCAAAGAAGGTATCTCCTTGGTGTTTCTCTACAAGGGTATAGTTGGTGGAACGACGATGTTGAAACCTGTTCTTATGTGCTGCGAGTCTACGTGAGTGGACCTGTCTACCACTGACTGAAAGAGCAACAAGAGGGAGGGCGGCGAGAGCAGCTGTAAGCTTCATGGTAAACTAAAAAAAAATATGGGATCTAAGTTCTGTCTAGCAGAAGGAGATGGAGGCAGGGTTTTGGATGGGAAGTAAGTGGTTGAGGAGAGAGAGAAGAGGCCGGTATAAAAGCAAAAAAGAGAAGAAAGGGAATGGCAGGCGCCTTTGGCGTTCCGAGAAGAGGTGAGTAAGGAGTAGAATATGGCGAGAAGACCTTTTATGAATGAATTTGTATCTTGGGCCTCATCGCGTGCCTTCCCTTCTTTCTACGGAATCTGGTCCCTTGTACACACATGCAGTTGCCGAGAGCCCGGAGCCACCCTGTTACTAAATTCGGACGTTGTTTCTTTGATGAGTTCTATTTTCAGTTTCAGTTCTGTCAACGGAACAAAAAGTATGTCTATTTCAAGATTTTATATCAAATTGTTTTCCATATTTTTGAGACACTAGATGTCTGGTTTAAGACGGGGCAAAAGGACTGCATATGAACGACCATGGAGATAAATTATTACTATTGTCTTGGTCTATAGAACTTTATCGAATCTACATTGTTAATTTATTAACTCGTTGCTATGTACTGCCCGCTGCTTGTTTCACCTTGTAAACATTGTCAATGCACTTTTTGGAGCAAGTACACTTTACAGCGTGGTTTGTTTTGTTTAATACTTGCTTCTACCACACTACACTACTAGAGGGAAAATGTGCTTTTACTATGGTCGGCACGTGTATGATTTCTCATGGGAGTAAAATAATAATACATGAGCAGTTTTAGTTCGGGTTCCTTGACCGCAGTTAGATGAGGCTATACAGGCAATATGTTTTTTTTCTTTTCTTTTCTTTTCTTTTTGTAAACCCCTTCTTATTAGTTCATAATTTTCACACTGCTTGCTCCAATCGGTGTCTTCTTTTCATAGATCAAATGTTTAGGGGGTATCTGTTAAGATGTTTATTTCACACTTCGACTGAGCGCAGTCTCCTCACTTTTTTCCCTTTTTTTAAAAATCTTTAGAGGCCGTCTGTGGTCTGGTCCAGCCGGCCTTTTTTGGGACCGAGTCCCCTTCTCAACAACCTCATATAAGCCATGATTAGCGGTTCTAGGTCCCAAGATGATCTAGTATCTTCCTCCTTCGAAAAAAAAAATGAGAACATATAAAGTACGCGAGTTATTAGTTATTTCACAGCGAACTTGGTACCTGACAAGATTTCAGGAAGCCCAGGTTTTCTTAGGAGCGGGGATAAATTTCCACTGCTTTGTACCAAGACGAGTAGTCCGATATAAGACACAAAAAGATACAGACTTTCTAAGAGGAGAATGACATATGGACAGTACTTGTCGTAAAGCAACCAAACTTCAAGCCTGAAGCGAGGACTACAAAAAAAGCTTCCATCGTATATCCCCGAAAACCCTTTGAGTTCTGTCGTCGGATGGTGCGAGTCTACGAAGATATACAGGTCCAGGACAAATTCAAGTTATTATAAGGATCCAAGTTAAGATTTACAAGGCTGTATGTGGCCATAGGTTACCAGAGCTTAACTTCATTCACCTAAGGTTATTTATCATTTAGAATTGATTAGTGATAGCTACAACTTGCTCTAGCTTAAAATAGTCATTACTTGTATACATATATGACATAGACTACGACTGTCTGCATCAATATCATTCACGAGGAAAAAGATAGTGTCCAGGAATAAACCGGAAGTCCTAGATTGGCATTCTCTCAAAGATGACTGTATCTTAATACATAAAAAAGTATATAAATAGTGGGAGAATAGATATGGGAGACCCGAAGACAAATGGAATAATCCTGCAGGAAGGCATCAAAGAAGTGGGTACGAACCACCAACCCAACACAAGCCGACCACGGCCTAAAGGCAGCAGATCATAGATCTCCACCGGCGCTCAGGAGCCTGTCTCACTTGCACGAGTCCCGTATCTACCCTGTCAACTTGTCTCCAATACGAGCTTAGTGGGGCACAGGGATCAGCGGGGTTGAGGCCAAGAGTGGTATATGTGAGCGTAAGCAGCTCCGTCTTAGGGACTTTCACTTGCTTGACATGGCATACGAACTCGTGTCGAGAATTGCTTTCCCACATATTGCACAGGCACCTTTCCTAAAGGCGCAACCTATGATAGTAACATAACAATTGATGTACACGAGTAGGAATTCGGGGCAAACGGGCAGGTGAAGAACATGTGTTGATGCCAGAAGGTACGAAGTTTCACACCATACATCGGTAGGGACAAAGGAGTTGAGAAATAGTGAGAACTGAATAAATATACATTTCAAGATAAGAGACATACCGTGACAATACTTCGCAGAGTTCTGAGTCGTGGGTTGCTTACATTCCTTGCATTTACTCTGATATGGCTAGGGATGGAAGTTCATAGTCAGTTACTACTTCTCCTGATACAGCAAAGTGAATGAGGCCAGAAAATGAAGTTCTGTAGGATAAATAGCATGAACTAGAAGTTATACATACCGAGAACCTTCCTTTCTTAGAGAGCTTGTTTTCACCGACCCTACGTGTGCCCGCTTTAATGCTGTCCGAAGACGCTGTGAAGGGATCAGGTGCAGCAACCTTGGATAGTTTCTGTAGATAGTTTTTAGTCAGGAGCTCAGTGTCTAAGCTAGATACTAGGCAGACTGGGATGCATACCTTTTCACACTTCTTACAGACCATGGTCGATAACTAAGAGCCGGATGTGGGCACTGAGTGTCTAGATCGTGCCACTGTAGTACCTTACGTAACCCAGGAAATCACGGGTAAGCTTAGCCTATTGCCTTGTATAGTACAATGTACGACAGTTATTATCGTGGTGTACAATTGTTTGGATGTATTCATTCCATCGTTCAACAGAAATCCTTGTTTAACAATTTTTTTATTTCTGACATATTGTATGACTACAGACAAATGTCTAGTAGTATGAGACGTGCGCAATGAAGTTAGCTTTAGACAACAATAAAGTAGTTATATAATTTCATGAGTCCTTTCCGACTGGAACAAAAATGAATGGAGATTATAGCTGTGGAGCGTTGAATGTGATACTAATCGAAGTTAGAAAGTGTGATGAATCCGTATGTTACAAATGGGAAAGAGAGAAAGGTTAAGAATAACCAAGAGAATAATAATCGAGTAAAATAAGTAAACCTATGATGCCTATGATGTACATAGACTAGTGTCGTAGTCATCTGATCTTGACGAAGCATTCGAGATAGGTATTCCGGGTATACGAGTAGGTGTAGAAACTGACTCTCTCATCTTCCGTCGTCGCTCGCCGACTTTCCAGATGACGTCTTTCAACTCTTCAACTACATCTGTGCCAGGACCCCAGCCTGGACGACCTTGATTTTCATCTTCATCATTCTCCAATTGCGCTGCGAGACCTCGTCCTGTCATACTCTCGCGCTTTGCCCTCATGATCTTAATTCTTTCCTCTCGTGACAGTTTTGAACGCTCACGAGTAAAGGACGCTGCAACTGCAGCCTCACTTTCAAACACTTGCTCAAAGCCAGGGGCAGGGAGGTGCTCTGAGGTTGCTGAAAGTAAGAGATGTTCAGTAGCGTCATCGTTTTCACGCTCCCGATGCGGTGAGGACTCCAGAGAAGCAAGACTAGGGAACGTTGGGATCACAGGACTTCCTTCCTCTGGTGTGAACGGTCCGATATCACCAGAGTTTTTTGAGCTACCACTCTCTGTGTGTTTCCGAACCCGCCCGGTGTATGGGAGATTGTTTCGTTCGTCGTCATCGGATATATCAGTTGGAGGTTGATTCTGTCTTCTTCGTGTATCAAAAAAGTCTACGAGAGCTGCTTTTCCTCGTTCACATTCACGAAGAGCAAGTCCAAGTTCTCGTCGCATTCTATCATATGATTCAAGAATAGATTGCTCCGCAAGTTCAGCTTCCTTAGCATCCCGATTCTCACCCAAACACACGTCCTTTCGCAGTTCCTCAACACAGTCCAACATTTGTTCCTTTGCATCGTTCAATGATGAGGCTATTGCATCAACATGAGAAGCGAACCGTGATACCCCGAAGACATAGGAGCGAACGAAGGTGTCAACGGTGTAATTGGTAGTTGCATGTCCAATATTTCTGAAGGTTTTGCTGTTGAACGTATAGGAGTTTTAGGGAGTTCGGTGTCAGAGAAGAGTGTATCCGACTGGACGATATCTTTGTTCAGAGTAACAACTGGACTGATATCAGGACTGCTTTCTGGGGTCGGCTGGCCCTCTTGTCTGCTAAGCTGTTCTGCTTCGAGCAGTGCTTCATTTAATCTCGAAGCAGCATCCTCAAGGGTTGACGTCAGTAAAGCTGTAACGCTCCTTACATTCTCCCAGTAAGTATCATCTTCTGCATCTTCCCTGAATCGGAGCGCTAGGAGATGGGCGCATGCATATCGTCGTGAGGCAAGAGCCCCGTGGAGAGCGTGATGAAGAGCGGATAAGGAAAGAGAATGTCGAGTTGTAGAAAGGGAAGTGAAGCGATTGGATGACAAAGAATTACTTTGGGAAAAACTAACAGAATCACGCAGTGAAGGGACAGATCGAGAAGGAGTTATGCCAAATACCTCAGCACCACTTGCTCTACGCCGCCGACGCAAGTACAATGCAGCTGTTCCAAAAACATCCTGGGATAGGTCACGCTCTGAAATTGGGATTTCTAATCCTTGATCTTCGGGCTGGTCTTGGTCTTCATCAGCTTCCATCACTTGGGCTAAAGAGGGAGAATGAGGGGGTTTGAGGGTCGGAGAGGAAGAGCGAGCTGGATTGTTCATTAGAGTGAACATATCAGATCTTCTGCGATCCCTCTTTTTGATAGCAAGTGAGGTCCGATTACTTGCTGTAGGAGAAAGATTATATCCACTCCATGTTTGCCGTTTGTCCGTATCGAACTTGCTGGACCGTGGTGAATCAACATCAGTCTCAGAGAAAGTTGAATTTTTTCGGCTTCGCCTAGGCGAAAGACCAGGTTGAAGAGTATATGAAGGTTTTACAGGTGTTGAAGGAGCGTACATCTCAGATAACTGAGCTAGTTCCTCTGGTGAGGCCAAAGCAGCAAGGAGTGGGCGTACATTATCACACTGATTTTGAGTCGTTAGCAATGTGGAGTGAAGAGAAATCCGAAGTGCGGAGGTGGAAGTGGAAGGCATCGAAGCCGATGGGGTATAATACACACTTCAAGAAGAAGCAATGAGCATGTACACAACGAGGAAGTAGATAAGATACTCACCTGCGCTCCTCCCTTTCAATTATAGAAATCGCGTCGTTTACGGCTGTATCCCAAGCTGTACCAGCAGTTTTGAGGCCCTCCAAAGATTCAAACATTTGAGGAACGGGGCTATGTTTCAATGCAGAGGATCCAGGAGCTTTAGCAAACGAAATCGAAGTAATGAGAGCTAGAGCAGCGGCAACGCGATATTGATTTAAGAGAGCCGCCATTCCCATAAATACAAATGCGCTAGAGAATGTCTTGAGCTCTTGTTCACTTTTAACGGCGGCATCCTGTTGAGGTGTACTCAATTCACCAGGAAATGGACGATGCGGAGATGGAAGGCGTGTACGAGGCTGGGTAGAAATAGGCGAGGGAGTGACAGAAGTTGAAAGTAAGTTAGAAGATATCAAGTCATATTTAAATCGTTCAGCGAAGTCGTCAAGAGGAGAAGGGAGTATGTTTCGGAGGGTACTAGACCAATGTCTCAGTGCCTATAGTGCCAGCAAAGCTTTAGAGAAAAATGCGCTCATATTGAGGGTAAAACGACACCACATACCTCAAGAGTACCTATTAAAGATGATGTTGGAAGGTTTATATCTACACATGGGGTTGAGTTCATATCGTCCAGGTCCTCGTCAGAACTGTCTGAGAAACTCCCAGGAAGGCGTTCACGCTTATCACCAGACTCTTAATATATGAAATAAATAGCATATTTAACTATGTCTCTCAAATAGTAGCCATATGCATTAGCTCACCCTTCAAGTACTCGTCCAAAGGATGTCCATCATAAAGCGCTTGAGCCATGTACTAGATGTGTGAGTACTTCGGGAGCGATCTTTAAGCGACTAGTTTGAAGAAATGTGCCCAACGTGGACGTGCCGAGAGCTTGACTAAAGCACGAAAACGCCACTAACCACAGTCGCGGGGTTCACAAACGGACTCAACGAAGAACGTGTTCGTATTGGAGAAGAGGGATGAAGGAAGAGAGGAAAGAAAAAACGGAATTACAAGGAGTGTGAGACACACAAATAAGGATAGAAGCCTCAATAAAGATTAACTACGCGAGGATATTTTTTCACACTTATGGAAGCGACGGACACTAATGCTTAAATTCGAAACATTGACTTGAATATGATTACACGACATGTATTTGATTACGATTACGCTGAGTAATAGACCAAAAGTAAAAGAAGAAAATGGGAAAATGGAAAAGAAGTACTTACAGATGGACAGGCGGTACATGCAATGCAATGGATTGTAAACTCGGAGTGAAGTGTGCCAATGATACATACAGACTTGTGACAGATATAATGACTTGTAATGCAGTGAGAAAAGTGGGGATAAAAAGAAAAAAAAAATAAAGAAAAAAAAGATTTAAAAAAATCATTAGTACAGAAGCCCCGCAGTGCCCAAATTAATGCCGCCTGACGACAGCAATCTGAAAATCCCATCCACCCACAATATATTTCAACTCAACTAGACGTTTTATTTCACGCCAGCCAGGTTCAACTACGCCGAGCCCTCCACCTGGTGCGCGAGTAACACCGTCCGGTACATCAGATAAGTCCGTCACAACATAGATGAAATCCGCGGGCGACAATAAAGAGCGGAGGAATGAACCTAATAAAAACGCAATGATAACTGCAGCCATCAGAGTTGATATAGAAAAACGGGGAGCCGTAGCAGATCGAACTACTGCCAATGCTGAGGCACTAGTGACAGCAGAAGCCAAGTTCGGTAAAGGTGAAGACTGGGGGATAACCTTTGAAGTATCGTTGCGTTCTGGAGGAGGAGTTATTGCGGGAGAAGGATAGGCCCCTGGGGCTCTTGGTATGGGGAGAGTTGGAGTTGAAGTGCCAGACGTGCTTGTACCAGATCCAGATCCAAACTTCAGCAAAGACAGCGGGTTTTGATATGCTGAAAAGAGACCGAAAACACTGCGGTTAGTGTCAGAAGCTAACGACAGTTGTTTCTCTTCTGCAGGAGTTAGTTGAGTCGGGGACTAAATCGAGTAGAGCAACCGTCAATTAATCATATTAAAAAGTACCAAAATAGGCTTACTTCTGATATTGCACCCAAGTCGCTGTCATCTCCATTTGCACGAGGTTCAACAGATTCTACCGGAGTTTGAGAGGGAGAACACTCTTTTGAGTACGGATTCGCAGCATTCGGTTCTAGGAGTGAATCGTCAATAGCTAATGGTATGGTCAATTGCCTTGGTAGTTCAAGAATGCTCTTGCCCTCTTGTGGTCGAGATCTTTATAGTACGATATATGTCAGACCAATCAGATAAACTTTGAGTCAGGAGACGAACCTCTTTAATGTGGCCACAGTAGGGTCCTCATTTGTTAATAGTTTGTGACCATCCTTCTCGCTGCCGATCGTTACTGATACGCCATCAACTAAAACAACCTTCTTTCCCTTCTTTTGCCTATCCACGGACAAAGACCGAATACCAATATGAACTAGTGCGCGCTTCATATTCCCCTCTAGATCCTTATACCATTGGGGCTTCTCTGGGGCACTACGGATCTCACCTGTCAACGGATCTTCAACATTCGGCATTTCATACTGCGCCGTTGGTAACGTGAATCGAACAAGATGCCGAACTGGTGTATCAGCACCATTCCCCGATGTATAGAGTGGTGAAGGCGGGAGCATGTGAACACTTGAATTAACTGGCAACGCTTTACCATCACCCACAGAAACAAACTCCGAGGTTATATGAGATAGTTGGAGTAACCCGGTAGAATTACTTTGCGGTTCGAATTGAGATGAGATCTGTACTTCATACCCGTCAGGATAGGTGCGCATGTCCACTACTATTTCTGCTACAACGAAATCTGTGGGACTAAATGCTTTGTAATCACGGCCAATAGAAAACGCAGACGACGAGGATCGTATCTCCCTAGATTGAGATCTGATTGCTAGAGAGCCAGAAGGTGTCATAATTGTTGATAGGCTTTTTCTGTGTCTCCGAGAAGGGCTAGGAGAAGTAGCACTGTCCGCACGAGGACGCTTTATCAGTTCCGGAGAGCTTGGACGAGAGGGTATACCTGGACGACCTTGTCTAAAAGCCACTTGAGAAGAGGGCGATATTGTACGATCTCCTTCGTCTGATGACGGACTAGAAGGAAGATCAATTTGAAGCTTATTGAAAGTAACAAGAATATTCGCATTGAAAGACTTCGTCTCCAGATCGAGTTTACTATTCAGTAAGCTGCATACTTCCTTGTCTCTGCGAAGAGTCCATGTATATTCGGTCAACTCGGTCATAGGCCTCTCTAGCTGAAGCCCAGCAGAAGGCATGCGAAGCTCGGGGAACGGTGTCACACCTTTCATGAAAGACTCTACCGCAAGAACTGTACGCGGCAATGATGCATTTACGATCGAGTTAAAGGCAAGGGGGACAGAACCAGCAAGGTCAATAGCTGCTAATCGAGTGCATTTCGCAGACGGGATCGTATAATTCTCCGCTGTGTAAGGATCAAGTGTTTGTACAATCCATACATCAAGGAAGACACGGCCTATCGGTAGAGTATAGGGATTATACTTTGAAGCAGAGAAAGAACTTGCAGAATCGGGATTGTAAGATGCTGATACGCAATAGATAGCATTAGATATACCAGATGGGCTCTGTGTGGTAGCATTCCCCAACGATGTCTGATCTGCTGAAGGGTTTCCGGTTTCTCTAGCTATGAAGGAAGCGATGAACAGACCTCGGTCTCTGAACGGAAAGCCGCTCTTAGTGGACATGAAGGCGGTATGACAGTCACCTCCATACTCTTCGAGTATCGTGACAGAGTCGAATCTATCGTCCCATTTCTTTCGACAATCATAACTGAAGATAACAGAAGCCACTTCTTCGGCAGTTACGCCCTCTATAACCTTTTCCCCACGATGTACTGGGATATTAGGTGATATTTCAGGTGAAGGTCGGCGTTGAATATCTATACCAGTACCCCCAACAGATGTCCAAGAATCCCTATAAGCTCCTCTGTGGTAAGCCTGGGCAAAAGCCAATGCATCCAGTGCAAAGTGTAAAGGTCGTTTGCCGTTTGGATAAGACACCTCACTGAAAGGAGTAACCGGAGGGACAAAAACTGCGACTGCTTGCTGCGTAGTACTTGACATCTGTTCCATTGCTGCAGTAAAAAATGAGGATAATGGACTTGGGACCTTTGGAGATGACGATGTAGTTAAGGCTACTGTCTTCTTTGCTTTGGACGAACCAGAATCCGAGCCAGAATCACTCGACTCTCCATCAACGAGTTCCGCACGACGTCTTCGAATAACACCCATTACCGGGGGCTGGTCAAGTGGGATACGCACAGGTTTGATTCGCTTCTGTTTAGCTAACGATTTCACTTCTGACTCAGGTAGCTCTTCGACATCAACAAATATTCTCTTTCCATTAACCATTACAACACCACGCTCTTTCCCAGCCGTAAAAGGAGCCCGCCTAACAATAGCTAATATTCGCTCCGAGCTATCAAATGCGATGTCATGTCCAATTGTTAACCATAAACCACCCCCTCCTGCAGAGAGTTTGTGCCTTCGTAAACAAGAAATTGAGTTAGGGGGAGGATCAATTACAATGTCAAGAGAAGTCGCCCAAGTATCAACATCACAGCGAAGCTCGCATTCTACGGACGCCGATGTTGAATTTTCACTAGTCTGGGGGGTGATCATCCCAGTTTTCGAAGGGAGAGACGACACGCCATCTAAAGAATTTTGACGAGAGTGCGGAGGGCGTGATACATCAGAGTTTGAAGACGGCAGGCGTTCAATCGCCGGAACATATTCTACACGAAAAACGCCTCGGTCGTGTTCATACCGTTGACTTATGGCTTTCGCTCCTCCTAATCGAGTAAGGACAGGTGACCCACCACACTTGATAGCAAATTCACCAATACCAGCTACTCCAGCAATCATCTGCTGTGGAACGGTTGCCTTTCCTGACCAGCCTTTTGGATCGCTTTGTTCAAGTAAAGTTAGCTGAGTTGTTGTTGGGCTAAGTGCTTCTATAGCCCAGCCCTGTAGATCAATCTGCATTCGGATAGTGCCAGTCTCCACAGCCGGGATGGATGGGAAAAGATGATTATCATCGATGGAGAAAGAAAAGACGTGGATCGTAGTCGGGGCTTTGTACACTGTTTTAAGGACTACAGCATCTCTTCCAGTAACAGGCCATGCAGGCTTCGTTTTAAAGTGCCACAACTCCGAAAGTTCGTTGACATCTTCAAGTAACGTTGCGTCATCGAACTGTCGATCCCAGTATGCCCGAGCACCAGGAGTTACGATAGCACTGTACAAGTCCCAGAGACCGACGCCAACAAAAGTTGCTTCTGCTTTATATACTACGAGTGTGGGATCTATTGAGTCTAGCTGAGTCACCGAAACGCCTCGTACTTCCGTATTTCGTTTCCATTTCGCCTCCGGTTCCTGGAGCAAAGACGAAAAATAGATATAATTACGTCGTACCCGTGCCAAAATGCTTTTGTCGAAAGCTGGTCCTCTTGGAACTACACTCATACTAGAATCTGCGCGTGACATGGTCGGTTTTCGCACAGAGGAATTCGCAGACACCTCAGATTCTACGGTGGCCATTGATGCACTTGTTGTGCTCAGGCTGATATTCGCGGCACTTGAAGCGTCCTTAAGGAGCTGATCGGAAGTAGAGAAAGATCGAAGTTCACGTTCAACATGATCTTCAAGTTTGACCGCCAAACCATTCACACGGATACCACTTAAAGCTGCAGAGTATTCTAAAGCGAATTTCACTTTCAATACCGAATGTTCATCTACAAGTGGGGCATGTCGAACTTGGAAAGAAACCTTTGATGAACCACATTTACTAGCGCTCGTTGTCCAAGGAAGTTGCGAGACGGCTTCCGAAGACGCTCGCGTAGCTATCCGGATATCCCACCCATCAAGGGAAGGAAACAGTATTTCAATCGCACGTTGAAGTCGGCGTTGTTCCTTGATCGCATACAGATCACCTGAATTTTGTATGGATGAGTTACTTTGATTATGTTCCATATCTTCAGGAACAATAGCATAATCAATTGTTAAGGATTGCCTTCCAGTGTCAAAACTGATGTGTTCAACTGAGACACCAAAACCGTAAGACACTAATGTAGGTATTCTCTTCTGCTTATTTTTAACTACGTCTAAGAGTCCGACAGTCATCGTAGATAGCTGCTGTGGGATGCTGACAGGAGTTCCGATGTTCCAAACAGTTTTAAGGTCATGCTGCCAGAAACAGGTTGTTCGGATACGTTTAGGACGGCCCTCTGGTGATAGAATCTGTATGCACCATGCAAATACTGAAAGTATAGAATCAAGGTATGTAGTAGAGAAGTTTGCAAGTGAGCTTACATGAAACGTGAGAACGGACATAGGGAGGTGCCGGTCTTAGGTATGAAGGTTCATCAGCAGATCTAGGCAAGGACGTAGAGACATCAACAAGAGTCGTAGCATCATAAAAGGTTCGTGAGATCAGAATAGCATCTCTAGGGCTTAGTTATATAGTTAAAGAGTTAATGTCATAGTTGTAATATATCATAATCAAACACATACTTTGCTGGCCAACCAAGAGTAAATTTAGTCTTAATTATCCGTGTAGAGGGGTCATACATCTCAAGTATTCGAGCAGACTCTACTGCTGGGTCCCATTCTTGTCTTAGCTCCGGAGTGATCAGTACGGATTTCCATGCCTCTAAGTCCAAAAGTCCCTCCGTTGCAGGAAACTCAGCCATCACACGATATACATCACCAGATTTGGTCGACCTGCGGTGTACTGACACACCTTTCGCAGCGTCCGAACGTGCCTTGCCCTTATTCTTCGCAACACTGTTGACCCCATTTGTTGCACTTAAAGATCCGCCTGTAGAGCTTTCTTTGCCTGAAGATGGAAGAGGAAGACGTTTCCAATTTGTGCTCTGTGTAGTGAGGTGAGACTTGAAAGCGACAAGCGCGTCATTTAGCGCGTTATTCCATGATTCACGCAGGCTAGTAGAAGAATCAGTTTAATATTGGTATTGTTCCCAGAGAGTGTAGATATCAACAGACCGATGCCCATCTGAAGTCATTAAGGAATCAACTAGTACACACTGACCACTGAGTACCTGTGTGTTAAAGTCGTGCTATTGAAAACAGTGGGGTGGCGAGGAAACACGTGATGCTAATTATGATTAAAGTTCTTTAACTAGAAGGGTTTATAAACTCAGCAGCAGCCTTGTTGTCAAAAATAACCTAGAACAAGGCGTATGTTATATAAAGAGCTGATATCATATAGCAAGAGCTCTTTGAACAAAGTTTCCTGCGTAGCCAATCTCACATTTATTGTTTCATCTAAATTCACGTAACTGATACTGAGCGGGAGTTGTCTGCTTAGGCGGAGTTTAAACTCTAAATGAGTCATAAATTGATCTGCGTCTTTAAACTTTTCATCAAACTAATCCTGCTTCTGCACAATATTGCTTTGCATACAGAAATGTCAGCACGAGTGCTGAGTATCCAATCTCACGTAACATACGGATACGTGGGCGGTAAAGCTGCTGTCTTTCCTCTCCAATGCTTGGGGTATGACGTGGACGTATGTGTGATCACTTTAAAATGCAAATTACTACAAAAGAGTCTCTGGGGAGGACTGACTTAAATCTTCGATAGGCTATAAATACAGTGAATTTCTCGAATCACAGTGGTATGAGCAATTCCAAATATACTCCGTGACAGTGGAGCTGATACTACCCTGTATGCAGGGTATGGAAGGTTCGGTGGATCCAAGGCTACAGCGGACGAGCTTACCAGAATATTTGATACTATGGAAGCAAATGGTCTACTTACTCAAGATAGAATCTTGACTGGTTAGTATAAACTAATCCTATATGGAGAGTATGACTCCTGACTCAAGGTTTCTTGTGAAGGTTACATTCCAGGCGCAGAAGCTCTATTAGTCATCGCGAACTGGGTAAAAAAGCTGAAGACTAGGAACCCCAACTTGATTTATCTTCTAGATCGTAGGTGAATCTCAATACGTTTATGGATGCCTAAACTTATAACATCAACTACTCTGTTCGTGTAGCTGTTTTGGGAGACTCAGGTAAACTTTATGTCGCTGCGGATGTTATCCCTATATACCGTGACCTTCTTCCATGTTCAACAATAATAACACCAAACTGGTTCGAAGTAGAGTAAGTACCTGGTATACTTGGCTGCTTTGAGACTCCCTTAGTCACAGTGTACATGATGAACTGATTATTCTCATTAATACAGAACACTCACAGACATCAAACTTGACTCTATGCGCTCGTTACGCCAAGCACTTCGAATACTACACGAGAAATATAGAGTACCTAATGTCGTTATGAGCTCGATGCCACTGAAGAATTTCATAAATGACGCTATTCCAAAAGACTTTTTTTCTACGCCTTCACTAGATAGTGATCCAGCTGCAGCAGGGCCGCACGGCTTTACCAAGAGTGATAATTTTTCGAAGCTAATCTGCATATCCTCTTCATACATAGATATTGATAGTGATATCAGAGAAAAGAGGAGTAACGAAAATGCCAACGAAGATATATCTGTGATACATGCCCATATTTTGCCGTGTATCCCAGGTTACTTCTCTGGAGTTGGAGATCTCTTCTCTGCACTCGTACTTGCACACTTTCATCCTTCTTCCTCTTCCGGGTCCTCAACTTCGACTCCCAACCGGCCTTTCTCCGATGTAACGAGCTTCCCATCCTCCAATACGTCCCCGCCAAAACACTTGGACACGTACGACTACGCTAAGGATGAAGACCATTACCACACACCTCTTTCACTTTCTACTACACTTGCTCTAACCAAAACGTTCTCGATACTCAAGTTGACGGATCACCTATCCAGAAGTTCCACTGATGGTTCGGGGTATGGAGAAGGTTATGCAGAGAAAGATGCAACGGATGAGGAGAAGGATAAAGCTGATCCGGAGAGAAGAGTGAGAAGGCAGCGAGCTAGGGAGTTGAGACTTGTACAGGGCAGTAGTGTGTTGAGATGGGTACCTCGAAGCCCTACATGGAGGAGAGGTGGGGAGACAGGTGAATTTCTACAGCTTGGCGACGGCGATACTTCATTAGAGGAAGTAAAGGTTAGAGAAATGAGAGTCTGGAAGGACTTTTGGAAGATATAATAATCTACAAGTATACTAGATTTAGAGGGATATTTTGTATTTTTTTGTACGGAGATTACTGAACTTGTACTTGTTCTTTCTTGGCCTTTGATCACCACACACTAGGATATATGAAATATAGATAGATTGTATATGTATGACTGAATTCACTTACATGCGTATTTCGTGTGGCTAATGTACACTATCCGTTTCCAACAGTATATTCTCATCCATTTGATCACCTATGTACAAGATGGCTAGTTACGCGAGGAGGTAAATATAGCTTGTTCATTGACTAGGTTTTATTTCTTTAGTCTATCAAATTTTCAAAATAAAAAATTAGGTACAATTGACATATCTCAGTAATTAGAACAGTAATTTTCTGCATCGTGCAATCTTGCGATTGACCCACACCCAAATTATTCATTAGTATACGGGCAGTCTCATATTAACCCGGCCCCGATACGCATGTTAGAGGGATGTTAGAAGCGTTGGAAGCGAAAGCATTCGATTTGACGTGTACATGTCCGTGAATGTACATGTATGTGATTTACGCCTTTTCATTCTTGACAACTGAAGTTCGTACACACCTTGACGATTCCCGCAAATGGATGTATAAGATAACATATCTGACTACGATTCGAAGTAGTGGATTATATTTCATTCTCTCTGACATAATCTAGTAGCATCACTTAACTACTGTATGGCGTGATACCTGATATTGAATAATTCTATAACAATAAAAGCATATTCTCAACATTAAACAGCGATATATATACTGGCCTAGTCAGAAGGTTCAGAGCTAACAACGAGAACAACGAGGAATCAGATAGTTGTTCTTCGATTAACATTGTCGACGACAGAGAATCCTTTTCCGCAGAAAACATGTCCAGGGATAAATAAAGCAATGTTCTCGACCCTACCGCCAGAAGTTTCTTCCTTGAGCAACTTTAGCGCGTCCGGGACAAATATGGTTGGCAAGGGATTCGGGTCACTAGAACTAGTGCCCGAGAACGTGTTACGGTTACGAGCTTCACGAGCGAGGTGTTGCCAGATATCATCATCAGGTGCACAGAGAGACAGTAAACTTATTTTCAGGGTAGCAAATTATATTTCGGATCTGGAATTAACGAATTAAAATTGGAGATAAAGGAACAAGACTAACCTAGATTTGTCAACCGAACTCAAAAAGTCAGAATTTGATACGGAGGTTGATAAAGTTTGAGTGCTACGTTTCGAGCCAAGAGGATATTCATTAGTATGGTCATCCCATGAATCTTGATTGTGGCTACACCCGGCCGAGTTAACATTTATCGATATCGGAGTAAAAGCAGATGCACGTATACTATTACGCTTATCGGATGGCTCTAATCCAGAATTAGTTGTTTTGGAGCCATGAAAAGTAAGTAATGGAGAAGAAGTTGATGAAGAATCATTGAAACTTGACGGAAACATAGTCAGAAGACGAGAGGCCTTTTCAGACATAGGCTTGATAGTAACAGGCAATCGGCTCTCAGTTATCAGGTGGTAATTATCTTCAGAACCCCAGTTAGCAGAAGCAACCAATGACCTTTCTGAGCCTCTTTTTAATTTCTTGACTACTCGGAGTTGACTCCCAATTCGGTTACCAGCTGACATTTCGCGGGCCGTTTTCTTAGGTACACCCGATCTGCATTCGTTGCGAGCCGCGTGGACTTGGTGTTGAGCACATCCTTCTCATTTCTGGCGTTTATCTCCGTAACTTCTTGCGAATTCCCGGAGAGATGGGACCCCTGGTCCTCTATTTTATTGGATTCATCACCGAAGGTGTGTAATCATCTGAAAAAAAAAGATAGGAATGATCGTCTCGGTTTAAGCCATAAATAGAAAAAGCATCAGGGAGCGTGTGTCGTCACAAAAAAAAAGATAAAAATTTTGGACGCAGAAATTTTAAGGGTTCGATCCAGAAATAATCTTTTAGCTCACCATCAAGAACGAAATTTGCCAACGGCATTACAAACTTTGCAGATACTGAAGCATGTATCCAGTTCACATGAAAAACCTGAGAAGAGAGGACAAAATTAACCTCGGCAAGAGCAGAACAAGAGTTTCAAAGCTATGGATTAGGTTCCACGGCGTCCATGAAATTGGGAAAAATCAGTGTCAATACGCACAACAACAGGGCATTTCGTTAGCCTGTACGTTGAAGACGTGTTGTTATCAGTAGAATGTGGGGAACTGAGTTGCATATACACACTCGGCGAGCCATACATCTCCGAGTCCATTGCAAAAGTACCATTGGGGTCTCCGTTTTTCTTCAAGCATCTCGGCAGTTTCACCACCGTAAAGAACTGCGCATATCAGAGTGAAAATTGAGAAACATAATGTAAGATAGACGCCAGACTGCTTCTTTGGCGCTGATATCCAGGCATAAAGCTCACCCCATAAGTTTTTTGTGACGATAGACACCGTAGGGCTGAAACATGCTGACAGATATTATATATTAAAACAGGAGCCATCCAATTCATTTGTTGAAAGCACATGTTCACAGTTCGCGTACCTATACCACTGAATAATTTCATTTTGGAAAGACGCAGGGCATAATCATGATAATGTATGTATATACGTGTATCAGCAGAGATGAGTACCCAAGACCGAGAGTAAGGTACGGTACGGACGTGGAGAGCGCGCAAGCTGCTGAGAGAAAGTGAGACGCGTCGGACTCACACTCACGAGCACGGGATCCCGTGGGTGCGTGTGTACGAAGTCATAGACTAAACGAGTAACAAAAAATGACAACAAGCGCATCTTCACCGCTTCGCCACGACGTCAACGCCGTCAGTATCCATCATCAATGGCAGAACCTGCCCCCGCAGTATCTGCAACACCTTCCCAGGCTGGTCCCACACGTGCATCTTCTCAAATCGAAGGTCTCGGAAAGTTCAAAGCAAGTACTTTCTCCCTGTGTGAATGAATAATTCCCGATAGCATAAAGGATAATGACATCTGTCCACTGTTTCGTTTTCAAGTTATCACAAGCAGCGCCCAAGGGAAGCTCGTACAAAGCAAGGTAGGCCCATCCTCCATTTCAGAGTAGATAATGGTTATGTGTGAATTCCTAATATATCTCGTTCAGATTCCAGACACTTAGAGAAAAATATGAAGTAGTTGTTGCTGTGAGTCTGATATATTTATCACACCAAACCAAGCAAGCGGTTAACTGAGTTGTCTCATAATTGTCTATGTAGAGACAAGATGATCTCAAAAAGGAGCTTGAGCTTGCAACAAAACGGCTCAAATCCGTCCAAGCTGAGAATGAGTACATAGCTACAAAAATGTTGATCCTTCACAACAACTATCTAATCACAATAACTTCTTCCCTATCTGCAGTCTTCTACTAGATGCAATGCAGTGTGCCGTGCACTCACAGCCCACACTTGTCAGCATTCTCCAACAGGATGAACAGCAAGAACAAACTTTTTCGGATCCAAAAGACATCCAAGGTGCATACGATAGCAGAAATGCATACTATCCTACCCATGTACCATACGAAACAATAGGATACCATCCTCCCCTTTCAGCTTCTAATTATGGCCGTGGTTCTGGGCCTGGAGCACCCGGACATTCAGCGGGCGTGGGTTTGGGTTTACATATAGAACATGAAGAAATGAACGGTGCACCGGGAGGTCGTCAACCTCACCATAATGTACCGCAACAGCAGTATCCTCCACAACAGCAATATCAGCCTCAAGTGCACCGGAGCGTCTCAGTGAATGGAAATGCTCATGCTCAGTATCATGATCGTGAATACGATCGTAGAGAGGACGTCAGGATCCGAGATAGAGAAAGGGAAAGAGTTCGTGATAGAGACGATGAGATGCGGGACGTCCGTGCACTTGTACGTCTTTCTCCCTTTTCTCCCTCATCTGCATGTCCTCATTGAATTTCTTTCTTTATCCTCACCACTGATCTTTTGACATGTGCCTTATAATATAATAGGATGAGATATCTGTGGATCGCAAATACAGGGACGTCCCACCAAATTCAAACGGACGATAAATCCGAAATACCTCTCCCTCCCCCCCTCCCTTCTCACCTTATCTTCCAATTTAATATCAAAGCCAACTTACTTCCCAATGCAGTATCTCTTGTTCTTGTTTTCTCCATGATCTATATCTCTGTATATGTAACCTTCTGTACTACCCAGTTTGTCTCTCTCATCTCCTCTTCTTCTGCTATTCAATCTACTTCTAGCCATCTCTTGTCTTCTTCTCGTTACATCTTCAGTTTATGTACTGATAAATGAGCTTCTAACACTCTTGCCTTGTTTTCTTCTTCCTTTTCTTCTCTTTCATTTCATTTTTCATCTTAGTGCTTCTCACTACTATCCGCCTAATATAAAAAAGTGAGAAAAATAGTAATTTCAAAAAACAAGAACAAAGAAAGAGGTGAAATCGCTTATTTAGACTTCAGAAGCAGAGAAACGGATCCTCCATCCTTAGCTGAAATCACTAACGAATACAGATGCTAAAGACAAGATGATATGGTTCTTCTGTACTTACCAGCCTAGAAGTTTCGGCTGATCCTTTATCTTTGTTCAATAGCTAATTTAGTTGTTGATTTCTGGCTCTTCTTAACAAGCTTATTTGTTATGAATGACAGAGTTGTTATACGTGTGCCTGATATTGATGTGTTTTTTATACACGCCTACACAATAAAGAAAAGACTCTCAGATGACTCGTACAAAGGTCAAAGGCAAATAGACAGAGGATAATGAGGCGGATGGTTCGAATATATATAGAGAAAAAGAGTACGTAAATTAGATAATCGGACATGTCGAACGCCTGGAAGGAGATGAAGTAGAGAAGATGTGAAGACAGTACTTGCGGATCTTCTTGAGCTCAGATAAGTCGAATTTCAGAAATGGAAGCGGTAGTAGGAAGTATCGAAGCAAACAAGCTCGATAGATTAAGTAGGACAATCGAGAGGAAGCAATCAGACGGGTAAGATGATAGTTATGTGTGTTGTTGCAAGTGCAGTTGCAAATAATAAATTTCAATCATACACGTCTATTGTAGATCAGAGTTGAGAAAAAGAAAAGTAGAAGACAAAAAAAACTGTGGAGAAAGTAAAAGAAATTGCTAAAATATGAAAACAGGTGAACATTATAGGGCAAAAAATAACATGAGAAGAAAGAGAAAATATGTTTAAAGAAAATAGCAAGGTATAGACAAGTGGACAATAATTTGATCAATGACAAATTTTGACGAAATGACGAATTGACAAATAGCTATAAGACAATGATAACGAAGAAATGAAGAAACGAAAAGAAAAGAAAACAGATAGTAATGATGAGATACTATTGACAAAACATGAAGATGAAGGCGAATATGCAGAGATGGGTGTGTGTGAAGATAAAAAAATAAGAAACAAAGTAAAAGTAAAAAAGCAAGACAGATAGCCTGACTAAACCTAACCAACTAATTTCCCCTTTCAAGCACTCCATACATGTATGTTTGTAGATATCCCTCCCCAAAGTCGGTCGAGTAAACCGAACTTCGAAAACCACACACACTCTTTCCTTCCCTTCCTAATCCCATATCCACACAAACGAAGACACACAGACATACAGACACACAGATAAACACACAACCATACGGCAACACACACACACAAAAGAAAAGTTTGGGAAAACGAAAAATAAGAACGAAGTACGAAGTATACAAAAGTCTAAAAAACAAAAGGATATTATCTATACACAAGTGAGAGAAAGAGGGGATATATACACAAACTTTTATTCCCTTGTTAAAAAAAAGAAGGGAAAAAAAGTCCGTTCCAGAGGAATGTCATCGGGAATCAGGTTCGAGAAAAGGGTGGAAGGGACTGGGTTGACCAAGATGAGGTGGGGAAAACCGACTGAGGATATGAACCTATTTGAATGAAAAAATAGAAGAAAACTTCCTTTTTCGGTGTGCTATTGTTTGAAGCAAAGATGTTCAAAAGTGGATGAAGATGTTTAAGAAGCTAAAAGCCGAAGAAAACGACGAAATGTGATGACGAAGAAGACGAAAAAGGGTCAAGTAGAAGGGGAGGGGAAGGAGATAGGAGAAATTTATCCCTCTGTCCCTCGGGACCAGACGAGAGGAAGCTATGAGGAAATGGCGAATGGGATAAAGGGGAAAAAACCATGTACGACAAAGAAGACAAAAATGCAAATGCAAATGCAAGAAAGTAATATATGACAAAACGGAACAAAAAGGGCAAAAAAGCTGCTGATATTGAAATCCGAAAAAAAATCGAAAGAAGAGGTGTAGGCGGAAGTGCTATGGTCAAATCCTGGGGAAATCCATGTGTGAGGATATTAGTACACAAAATTAAAAAAGAGGAAGCGGAAGGGGTTGAAAAAAAGGGAGTAAGAAGGGGAGATAAATAAATAGTGAAATATGTACGTATGTATATTTGTAAGTATGTAAGTATGTATATATGTGTGTAACCTATATGTACGTGAACGGCGTATTGTAGGGACGTTGAGCGAAGAGTATATATATGATGGTGACTGTCCACATGGGAGCGGTTTAGCGTGAGTATAGTGAAGTGTGTGCATAAGTGTGCATATGTTATGTAGGTAGTATGTTGGGATAACGAGGCCTCTTCATTGTTTGTTGGGGTGAGGGCCCGAATAGCAAACGATAGACGTTGGCATGTTAAAGAACGGATGTACACATCACTCGGGCTTCTGAGGAGGTACTTTGAAGATAGGGTAGGGTAGGCATTGTCCGTAGGATGAGGTTAGAGTCCATGGCCAAGGAGGAAGGGAGGAGGGAAAGAAGAAAGAAGAGAAGGCGGCACAGATATACAGGTAAAATCACACAAGGCATACGAAAAGAAAGGGTGAAAAAAAACCGTAAATGTAATAACAAAAAAACTAACCACAAACGGAAAACGAAGTCACGCACACACAAAAAAGAGGAGGGGAAGCAAGGCAACCACCAACCCATCCAGGTGAAAGAAGTCTTTCCAAAAAAAAGAGTGAAACAAGTGGGGCTTTAATGAACGAAACGTAGGTGAAAGAAAGGAAGTTGTCCGTTGTAATTTGTTATTTTTGCGCAAAAATTTCCATCTTCTCTCTTTCTCTCTCCTCGATATCCGATATCGAAGGAGTTTTCGAGAGTCAAGAAAGAAGTTAGAAATATTCTGAAGAAGCTATGAGGATAAAATGCTCAATTGAGATTGTGTGAGATTGAAATTGAGAGAGTTGAGATAGTGAAGAAGATGGAATGAAAAAAGAAAGAGATATGGGACAGACAGATAGACAGAGATAGAGAGGTTTGATGACAAGAAGGGAAAAGGGGGTAGGAAATTTTATATCGTCCTTCCATATACCGATAAAATCGTATAAAAAAGTCCATATGCAATCAAATTTTACCCTTACTGTTCGAGAGATGCAATCTCAAAGCAAGAGAGTCGAAGAAAGTTCTTTTCCGTGATAAACCAACACCCTGACTCTCTCCCAAGGACGTGGCACACTGCGAGAGGGAAAACAAAAAAACACCAAAAGAAGAGACTAGAAAGATAGTCTGCCTCTCTCCCTCTCGCTATCACCACCTTCACCCCATCTTCGGAGATACGTTCACAAGCGGGCTAGTAGGTCCATGTACTCGACTAGTCCCACTAATGTTAACCATCAAGTCTTCTCTCCCTCCACCTCCAGCAGCAGACAACGTGAGTCCTCCAGGACCACCGCCTCCCATCCCTAACCCACTCAATCCCCTAGGATGCGCAAGCCCAGACCCACTCCTAGGCCTCGGACCCCCAGCTCCCCAAGCGGCTCCTAACCCATACCCAAGCGGCGCACTATCACTCCTAGCTCGACTTAACCTCTTCCCAGGATCACCACCCCCACCTAGACTATTCCCGCCACCCCCACCGCTCCCGGCACTGTTGATCCCGTTCCCGAGACCGACCAAGGAACCTGTGTTGACGGCTAACGTCGGTCCAGTCCTCTGTCTCTTCCTAGTATCTACCCCATCTATATCCATATCCCCGTCCCCCAACCCATTGGTATCATACCGAGCTGTCTGGCTAGGATGCCCATACGCTTGATCATACTGTATGTTTTGCATACTATGTGCTCTCGGTAGATGATGATGTGGATGATGCTGCTGTTGTTGCTGTGGGTGATGATGATGCGAAGGTCCGCTACCACCTTGTTGGTGTATAGGATGATGAGGTGGGAAGTCCGCTGCTGTAGGGCTTGAAGTAGGACTAAACGAGGGTAACGTATGGAAAGCGGAAGGTATAGACATCGTAGGGTATCGCGATGCGGAAGAAGACGATCCTGCTGAAGCTGGAGAAGTAATAAATATCGGTGGGTTATCTCCAACGTCCCATAATTCTGGTGGGAAGGCGGGCACTATAGATTGATTTTCAAAAATAAAAAAATCGTAAAAAAAAGAATAGATGTTTAGTTTTAGTTTGGTGATGAGTGAAGTTAAGTTTAGGAAGATCAAAGAAAAAATAAAGATATAGAGGATTAGTATAATTGATCATCGAATATCCCATTCCCATGCATTCGAACAGTCGTTCATCCAGTCATTCCATCCAGATGATCCATACACAATACAGTTTACCATTGTTAGGTCCATGTATTACCATTGTTAGTTAAAATAGCGGAATCATCAACGTGGTTCGCGTGGTTATCGGTACCGACAAAGTCGTTAACGGCATCCATCCACAAAAAATTCCAGGGAAAAGGGAAAGAGACATTCCCCCACAAGAATTAGTAATTATAACCACCCCATTTATAGTCATCGATTTCCGAGTTTATTTTTTAAAAAGAAATTCGTCAATTTTTTTTAAATTCACGAATTTTAAAATAAATAGATAAGAATGAATAATAAAATAACCAAAGAATAAAAAAAGAAATCATTATTGGGTTTTTTTGATTTGATTTTGATTTTGATAGATTTTTTGGTTTTCGAAGGTTTTCGAAGATGAACACCCGGCATGACGAGTTTAGTTTAAACATAAGATGGAGATTGCAACCCGAGAGAGCGACCATAGCAATAAGGTTGATTAAGTTTCCCCGACGGAAAATTAGGAACCAAAGAGGAATGGAATGGAGACAACAGAAACCAACCGAGTAATTTCGAAATTACAATATCGAGCAGGGGTGGTGATGCACGGAAGCCGAACGGAGGACCAAATTACCAGAAGATCCCCCATACAGACGTCGGAGGAGAACGCAAGTCGTCATCATCGTCATCGTCGTCGTCGGAACGAACAGAAGCATCCACAGGACCAAAGACGGAACACGGCGACACGGAACGAAGGAAGGAATCGAAGTAACGAATCAAAGACGTGAATTTCATAACGAAATTTAATATTGATAATTGATAAGATAGGGGCAGTCAGTAACCCAGTAACCAGTCAATTTGAGGCGAAGGGAAGAGAGAAAGAAAGGGATAAAAAATGTTAAACGTAAAAACGTAAAATTTGATAGGAATAGAAGACCCCCTTTTTTCACTTTAGAAAGTAAGAAGGGGAGGGGGAAAGCTTAATAACCATTTTTATTAACCTTCTTAGACTAATTTATAGTCAAATAGAACCCGCGAGGGGGGGGGATCCAGGGATTCGGAGGAACCATAGAGGGGGAAGGTTTCACTCATCGAGAAAGGAGAAGAAGGAAGTGGTAAAGAAAAAGAGAAAAGAGAGAGAGATAGAAGGGTAAAAGAAAAAAGACGAATTGACTCACAGCTCCCAGGACAAAGCTTACTCAAAATCTCATGCAACGTCTTCACCACACTCGTCAACCTCTCCACCCTAGCCCGCTCATGTTCAAGCGCTCTCACAACCCTCCGATTCTGCTCCCTCATCGCACCCAACTGAGCGGCTACCTCGCCAGGTAACTCCACCCGGTGCTTCACACTCGGGTCCGGTTCCAACGCTTTGCGCTTTATTTCGTCTAGTAGGTCTGGTCGACCTCGGAGGAATTTGTGGTGTGAAAATTCCCAGGTTTGAGCGTCTGTCGACGTTCGTTGTGCGCGTGGGGTCTAGATATAGTGTTGAGACGTTGTTTTATATTGTTTTTTGTTATTTTGGAGTTTTTGCGTTAGTCCGAATGTTTGGTTTAGTAGTTCGTATGTTGTTGTTGTTTGATACGAAATGTCGAGCGGGGGAAGTGGGGATTGGAGTAGATATGATCGTGATTATGATGAAATATAAAGGGAATAAAACGTTAGTCAGTTTATCAATTCATCAAATTTTCTCAATTATTAGAAAGTAAGAATGGAGACAAGGAATGGATTTGGGCGATATAAAGAAGAAAGAAGAGAGAAGGAAGAGTCATATTAACCGAGAGATCAAAAAATAAAAAATAAAGAATAGAGAATAAACTTCCGCTCAAAGCGGTCCACCCGGCCGGGACAAAGAAGGGAAAGGATCGTACCCATTCTCTCCTTTCTATCTTCCCTCACTCACCCTGGCCCTTAAAGGCCAAGAAAAGAGTCGAAGGGAAATTTGGAATGGAGTGGTATGTGGTGAAGAATGAATAGGAAACGCAAATCATGCGGAACCAAAAATAAAAATAAAAATAAAAGCCAGAAAACGTATAGTTTGCGGAAAGAAATGAAGGTAAGAGATGAAGGAGTTGTGTGTGTGTGTGTGTTTTGGCGCCGGAGAGGAAGGGGAGGATGACGACAAAAGAAATAAAAAGATGAAGGGAACTCACTCTATTGATCTTATGAAACCCATACATATTCAACTGACGCACAAAACTTGAAAACTGTTTATATCCCAAACCAATCCAACGCCCAATCGTTCGTTCGTTCGTCCATCCGTCCATTTCGTACGGAGATTGTATATACGCGGATGTAAATTGATTTTTTTTTTTGTGAAAGATGATATTTTTTTCGTCGGTTTGTGATTGCGGTTTTATCATTTTATGATTCGTGTTTCGAGAACGTATAATTTAATTTTTTTTTTGTTGATGTTTGGTTGATACAATGATACGAGGGGGTTAGGGTATCCGTGAGCGTGTTCGGAAATTTTGTATCACATATCAAGTGTTGATGTGTAAGTTGACCGTGCCGGAAAAGGGGGCGTGAAGATGGTGTCCATCCATGCATCCATGCATACAATGCAATGTAATGTAACGTGTATACGTATTTGTGTACGTCCGTGCGTTCCGTGAGTTTTTTTGGGTCCATTCAACCGTTCGTTCGTTTGTCCCCCACCAGTCCGTAAGTAAGAAAATCCCGGAAACGAAGGAAGTACCAAGAAATGATGAAACAAGAAGAAGATAATGATGATGATAATGATGAAGAAAGAAAAAGATAGAAGAAGGAAAGAAAAAAGATTGGGGGAGAGATGGGGGATCAAACGTCCGATCATCCAGGAGGTTTTGATATGATAGAATACATGAATGAATGAGTCGATGCATAAGAAGAAAGAAAAAAGAAGAAAGAAGGCGTGAATTAAAGGGAGAAAAGGAGGTGCAGGGAGTGGATCAGTGGTACCCCCCCAACACACAGAAGGTCCACGTTCGGTATTCATCCATCATCATATACAATCAGTTATACCACCCAATATACGATACCACCGGGCGAAACCCAAGACAACGTGCGGAAAGAAGCGAAGAACCACGTTCCAAAGCACACACACAAAAAAATCAAAGCGAAAGGAAAGGAAAATGAAACCCCGGCGATTAAAAATAAACGTGGTAGTGGTGATTAGGCGGTGAGTTAAAGGGGATCCACAAGATCGGACAAGGGGGCGCGGGGGGGAATGAGGTAAACGTAAAAACGAAAGGATCGTTTAAGGATCCGCAAGGTTTATATTGTCGTTCGTCGTTGTTGTTTTATAGATATTAGGGTATATATAAAAAAAGAAGAAGAGAAGAGAGCCAATCAGTTTCTTTTTTCTTTTTTATACTTTTCGTTTAGTTTCAAATTCGGAAATTAAAGAAGGAAGGAAGGGGTGAAGGGGTGGAGGAGGGAAGAGGAAGAGAGAGAAAAAAATGCAAATCATGTCTCTTCCTTTCTCTCGACGTCGCTAACTTCTGCCCCTTCCTTTATATTTCTACTTTTTCATAATTTTATACACAGCATATAAAATATGAAGAGAAAATGAAGGAGGGAGAGCACGAAGATATATATATAATCTTATAAAAAAACTCAGAATTACTCACGTTATTATGCTTGAAATGCGCGCCGAGAATCGTCCGACTGAACTCTCCTACGTTTGAGACTACGAAGCTACACAAAAAAATTAAGATAACGACAAGTGATAAAAACCCCCAGAAAGAGGGAAGAGGATAAGATTGGTTAGTTTCAAAGGTTTCCTTGAAGCACACATACACATAAACACACACCTGGTTCCTAACTCAGTCCACTGTATGAAATGTGACGACTTTGGATCGCTTATCATCCTATCAAATAAAGTCAATAGAGAATAAATCAGTTAGTCTATGAACAAACACATAAGATAGTCCAAGTAGAAAGCAGTAAGGGGAGAAAAGGAGAGAGAGAAAGAGGGAAAGAGAACACATACTGATACAACTTAGCCACAAAGTTATTCGACCCACTCGCTTTCGGTATACCTCCAAACCCTCCTCCAGCACTCCCACTTCCAGCTCCACCAGCACTCGGAGGCCCGTTACCACCACCGCCTAAGCCAGATCCCAACCCCAAGTCTTCTAAACTGGCTAACGAGTGTAGTCTCCCTCCACTTCCTCCTCCGCTACCCCCATTTCCACCGCCTCCTCCGCCGCCGGTACTGCTCCCGCTACCCAACCCATCTCCGACACCATCTCCATCTTCGCCTCCGCTTCCGTCAATTGGGCTTCCACCACCACGTCTCATATCCGTATTATCCTCATACTGGTGTTGTTGGGAGTGAGCCGGTTGGTGTTGGTGTTGGTGTTGAGAGTGAGGATGATGATGATACATCCCCAAGCCTCCCAATCCCCCCAGCCCTCCAATCCCAAGTCCACTAAGCCCAGCTTGCTGCTGCTGCTGCTGTTGTTGTTGCTGCTGAGAATGCTGATGTTGGTGTTGACCAAAGGGGACACCCATCCCGACGCTCATCCCAGTTCCGAAATCGACATCGACATCCACGCCAGGTCCAGCTTCGTCCTCCTCGACGCTCATACTCAAGGACTGTAAGCCCGTTATTCCGCCAACACCTCCAACGCCTCCGATTCCGACACCACCCATCCCGCCAACGCCGCCGCCGACGGAGGCTCCAATCCCTCCGAGACCGGTACTAATACCGACGGTGCTGCCTGTAAAGCTCCTCTTCCTCGGGATACTACTCTTCCCAGAACTAGAACTGGACCTAGAGCTAGCCGTTGATCGTTGTTGCTGTTGCTGCTGTCCTCCTCCTCCACCAGCACCAGCAGAGGCAGTAGCAGCACCACCATTCCCACTATTACTATTCCCTGCACCACCACCACCACCGGCAGTAGCACCCTGTTGGGAAGCCTGCATGGTCAACGGTGGGTCGTATTCGTTCCCTCCTCCTGGGGTGGTGTTCACAGGCGTAGGCGGACCGTAGGCAAACAACCCTCCTCCACCACCACCACCACCACCTCCTCCTCCTCCAGACCCATTACTACTACCACCCCCATTGACTCCTCCTACTCTAGGCGTCACGCCCCTCCTCCCCCTCCTCCTCCTCCTACGCCACTAACGCCAACGCCAACGAGCCCGGCGCCTACGTGAGGCGAGAGGGGCGTGATCGGACTTAAGCCGTTTGACGTACTAGCCGTGCTCGGGTGCGGAGAGGGCGTGATCGGACTCAGGTTCGTCGGGCTCGTCACGGACAGGTTCGAGATGTTGAGTGAGAGAGTTGACGTTGGTGTTTGTGCGTGGTTCTGGCCGTGGCCGTGGTTGTTGTTATGTGGATTTTGATGATGTGGATGGTGTTGATGGTGTGGATGAGGATGAGGATGTGAGTGAGGGTGAGGGTTATGGCTTGCTGCTGGTGTTGAGGATCCTCCACCTCTGGTATCCATCGATGCGCTACCTGGTCTTTGAACTCCGCCTCCTCCGCCGACATTAGTACTGTTACCATTCCCATCCCCTCTCTCTACTAACACACCCTCACGCGACTGCGCAGAAGTCGAGGGCGTATAAAACGGATAATGATCAAGTGACGAGACCGAAGAAGGCGAGGCGCCAACTTGCTGTTGTTGCTGATGCATTAAATATTGATGTTGTTGTTGTTGTTGTTGATGTTGCTGATGTTGTGGGTGCTGATGATGTTGATGATGATGATGCTGTGGGATAGGTATAGCCTGAGGATGTTGTGGATGTTGGTGAAGGGGGTGATGATGATCTGTTGGTGAGTGTTGTGCCTGTTGTTGTTGTTGGTCCGATGGAGTAGGAAAACTATCTACACCTCCTGGTGAAGGTAGACCTTGAGAAAAAGATGGATGCGTATCCATATCCATATTTTTTTTCTACGGTATGTATTCAATTGATTGATTGATTGATTGATTAGCTATATGCGTAAAAGTGTTTGTTTGTTTTTTTGTCCTCTCCTTTGTGCGTTTTGTGTATGTATGTGCGAGGTTACGCGTTAACGTGTCTCCTCTATCCTAAAACCAGATATCCAAAAAGTCCAGGAGAAAAAGGGACCCCAAGACCCAAGACCTAGATGCAAGTGGACAAACGGCTTTTCCTCGTCTCCTTCTTTGTTAGAAACGACGTATAAAGTCAGTATTACCCGAAGATAAAGATGAGAACTACCGCGCTAGTAGTTGTAGTAGTGGTGGTGGTAGTGGTAAGTCGAAAGAAAGCCCTTCTAAATCCAACCAGAGATGGATCCACAAAAAGCTCAAGAAGCCCGGAAGCTCAGGAAGGAAAGACGAACGATAAGGAGGGGTCAAAAAGCAATAAAGGCGTATGCCGCTTATAGACCTTTATACGTATACGTATGTGTACGTACGTACGTACGTATGTGTGTATATATGTGTGTGTATGCTAGTCGCAGGGCCGACGAGCTACTTTAAGGCGATACTTGGTCCTCTTTTCCTTTTTCCTCTCTCTCGTCTCTTTTTCCTTTGTAGATGTTACGAAGCCTGAAGCCTGTTGACCTAGTTGAATGATCAAAGAGCGAGGGAAGGGATGTAAGGGTGAACTCTAGAAAATAGAAGAATGAGTAATGACTTTTGTTTTGTTTTTGCTCGAGACAGAGAGAAAGGAAGAGTATAGAAAGTATGATGAAAGTATGATATATGATGCACGATAACAATCCAAAAAAGCTCGCTCTTTCAGGATCGGGAACGGGAATGAAAAAGAAAGAAATCAAAAAATCCGCAGAGGTAGTTCACTACTTCGTCCTGCCCTCCCCCGTTCACCAACTCTTCTCTTTATCTCTGATAGTCTTTGATATATGATAAAACGAAAGAAGAGAACGGGAAGGTTTTAATATAGATAACAAAAGACTTGACTTTTCCCGATGATTAAACGCGAAGGGGATAGATGGGGAAGAGAGCGGTTTATAGTTCAAAGGACGAGATAAATATATGAAGGAAAACAGAAATGTGACGAATAGACCCGTCCCGACGGGATAGTAGAGGAGGAAGAGATAGTGAACAGTGAATACTGGATACTATATAGGGACTAGTGGAATAGTGTAAGGGTGAAGGAGATATTCTATCTTCCAAAGTTGAAAGTACGGAGAATAGAGTTGAATACGTGACTGACGCGTCCCGAGGGCGGCGGGGAGGAGAGGTAGTACAGGTTGAAAGAGAGAGAAAAGAGGTAGACGTACGATGAAAGGGGAGCTCAACGGCTAAGACTTTAGAAATTGAAAGTACTATTTGCTTCCTTTCAAAAAGAAGAGAAAGGAAGGCAACAGAGGAAACCTAAGATCGCAAGAAAAAACAACGCGACTTGAGAAATCCGGAAGTAGAGGGAGGGGGAACAAGTATAAAAACTCGAGGAGGAAGGAGGGGGGATAGGGAGGTACTCACTTGTATCAAGAGACAAAGGGAGGTTACGGCGTAAGATACCCCCAAAGTCACAAATAGGTCGATATCGGGAGTAAACAAAGGGAAAAGAGGGGGGGAAAGCGAAAGACGAAGTTGAGGGAGGGGGCGGGATGCACGCGTCAGTTAATACTTAAGGAGAGAGAGGGAAAAGATCACGGAACATAAAAACCAACACATACCACGTACGGCCTGATTTTTTTTCTTCTCTATGCCTTATTGGAGTTATTCCTTTGCTAAGCGGGAACAAAGGGACACCAGTAGAGAAAAAATACGAGAAGGGGTAGGGGGGGATGAGAAGTCGAGGGTGTTCACGTTGCTGTTGAAGTTGTTGGAAAATACCCAAAGGGAAAAAGGGAGAAGGAGAAGGGGAGCGGGGGAGGAGGGAAGGGGAAGAGAGGTTGTATGTATGTATGTATGGGATTGTATGTATAACGCGTATGAGTGCGTTGTGCTGCGCGGACCTGTTTTAAGCGGGACTTAAGAAGAATTTGCAAAAAAAATAAAGGTCCTCTCTCTTTCTTCCTCTTTTCTTTTTCGGGATAGGATCTCCCTTTCTCTGTCTCTCTCTTCAAAACCGGTTAGGTCAGGGAAAGAAAAAGAGAGTAATAGAGTAATAGAGTAGACGTAGGGGGGAAAAAGGAATAAAAGGTGATAAACGGAAGAGCGGAAGAGCTGGTGAGGAAAAGGGAAAGGGAGGAAAGTGGTTTGCTAACGGGAAAAAAGGGTAAGGGGAAAATAGAAAATAACGATTTTTTTTCTGTTATTTCCTAACTGTTTAGGTTTAGAGAGAAAGAGGAGAGGGACCTGTGGTTCCGGAACCTCTCAGGGTTGTTTGGATAGGTTAAACTTTCCTTCCCCCCTCTTTTTCGTTTTCTCTTTAGCCGAGCTTTGTTGGGATTCTGTCGGCTTAGTGCCTTTGTTGTGTTCCGTCCTAGCCTATTAGACGTAGGTAAGTACCTGAACTGAACGTGCTGGAGAGACGGGGGGGTGGGGGGTAACGGAAACGGGGAACGGACACGGGATGAAAAGTTTAGAAAACGGGGAAAGAGCAAGAGAAGAAGAGACGCGTTTTCTTGGTTCGTTTAGAAAACCACTCAACAAGCGAGGAAGTGAGGAGAGGGGGAACGAACAAAAAAAAAGCGGAAACCGGCGGCGGGACAGGGAAAGAAGGGGAGGGGGGATGTATAGTAGGAAAGAGGAGAAGGGATAAAGGATATATGTGTAAAATCACGGGATATGAAGGTGTATATGGTGTTATTCAGTTTATCATATTAAAATACTCGTACATACCTTAACCTTTATACCCTTCTGTCGCGTTCCCTTTCCTTCTTCGTTCAAACGGTCGGTCAGTCGAGTGAGAGGGACAGTGTCCTTTCCTTCGTCTTGCCTTTTACCCTCACCGTGTCAAAAACGCGTTCGTTCAGGAAGAAGCTGTCCCGCCCCGCCAATGAAAGAAGAAGCACAAAGTAATCTACGAAAGACACGGAGGGTAAGAAGGAGGAAGAGTGGAGGAGGGGAGGGGTGGAGGAAAGATGGATGGATTAGAGAAATTTGGAAGAAGTGAGATCCCGTCGGGGCCACTCGCAACTTTTTTTTTTACTTTCTTTCTTCCAAGCAGTCAACCTGAACTTTGGAACTGGTTTGCGCGGGTCGGGTTCTCTCTCTCTCTCTCTAATCTCTCTACCCGGGCACAAACACAGACACGGATTTATAAAAAAAATTATAATTGAATTAAGGAAAAAAAAAAGGTGAAGAGAAAGAGAAGGGAAAAAGTTTAAAAAAAAGAAGCTGGTAGGGGATATATCTTTAAAAATAACAGATATCCCAAAAAAAACTAAAATTGAGAAAATCCCAGGGACGCGAGTCATTTTTTTTTAGAGACACGTGAAAAAATCCCCGTATGGGTTATATATAATATACGCATATATACAACCTTTTCCAACAAATTGACTACTCAATCTAAAAAAAAACATCTAACAGTTACGATTCCAAGGAGAGAGTGCTGTATTTTTGTAAAAAATTCAGGGACACAGCCATCCAAAAAAAATTTCCCTCCAACCCTAGCCTCTCTCAAGCGATCCCATCATCATCATTTTTTAACCTCTTAACGGTTAGAAAGGGACCCCCGGGCAGTCCTAGCACCCCGCCGCCCCTTCCCATCCATTTTTACCGCTAAAAACCTCACTTCTCACAAGTCTATTTATACATGTATTGAAATTGGAAGAGGGAATTTGATATTAGGGCTAAGTAATATTAAATATACTAAATAACGTGTCAGTTATCAAATCCTATGATCGACAACACGGGAAACCCTATTGTGATCAGATTATCTCTGTTGGAGAGGATGGATGTTTAGTGAGAGGGGGGTGGGTGTGTTCTGTACCGTGTACGTTTAGCTACTTTCCCCTCCCCCCCCGTTGGGTTTTGACTTTGACTTTGACTTTTATTTGTTTTGTTTTGTTTTTTTGGTTGGAGTGTAAGAGACATATAAAGAATAGTCTATTGAAAGTTTAAAAAAACCATAATATGAAAAAATGAGAAAAATGAATAAAAACACACACACATACACATACACACAACGTTTCAGAAACTTCAGAAATTCGCCAAAAACAAAACAAAACACAAAATCGTTCGCGCGTGGTCCCGCTTTGTTTATTTTTTTTTTCGTTCCCTCGGCGCCCTATCTAATTAGTAATTTACACGAATCAACAACAACAACAACTCTGGACAAAACAATGACCACAACCCACACGCACGGCAGAGAGAGAGAGAGAGAGGCGGGAAAGATCTACCCCCTCCCCCTTCTTAGCTTCAAAGTTCCTAAAACTTCTCCCTTCCGATTACGTCATCCCCCCCTCCTTCTTCCCTTAACCTTGAATATAGATACTAAATCATTTCTTTATTTCTCTACTCCCACCTATCCCTACTTCTTCACACATTCATCTTATCAAAACAAAACAAAACAAACAAAGGAATAAGAAGAGTAAGAAGGATTAAAAAGTTCAATCCACCCCCCCCCCTCTCCCACCCTATCGCTTCCCCTCAAAACGTTCAATTTTACTCCCCGCGCCCGAGCTTATCCAAAGACCGAGCTCCTTGCTCATACCACTCCTCACGCGAAATCCAAAACTCTTGTCGGTTCTTCATTATATCCGCCAAGACGGCTCCTCCCAGGAAGACCATGTGCTTCCGCCGTGGGGGATCTTCGATTCGTATCTTGAATTTCTGTTTTGGGTTTTTCGTTTTGGTTGAGGTTTCGTAAGATCGTTTTGTTAAGAGTCATAGTCATGATCATAGATAGATAATTTAAAAAAAAACGAGAATTGTCATTAGTAACCACACTTCTCATCCCACAAACCATTCAATAATCAATAACGTCAACTCACGTTCAACCGACTCGCATCTCCACCAAGGACACGCGTCAAATACAACTGCTTCATCTCCTTCTCCAACCGACTGGGAAGACCGGGGTACATACTCGACCCACCAGAGAGCACTATATGCTTATATAACTCTGCTCGAACGTCGACCGCGGCGTTTTGGATCGTCTGGAATAAGAGCTCGGCCATCCCGGGTTGTTCGACGTCGACGAGGTGTGGTTGGAACATGCATTCGGGCGCTGCGAAACGTTCTTGGCCGACTTTGATCGTCCGGCCGTCGGGGAGCTGTAGGTCGGAAATATGGATAGTTAGATTAGATCAGCTTTTGGTTCTATGCACTTTGTGGGGGATTCTCATAACGTGTATTTTAAGATTCAATGCCAATTAGACAGAGATACGCAGTCCGAGAGTGGCCGGTCAAGTACGCAACAATGACATGCATTGTGGGAAACCCCAACTGTAAACAAGAAACTACGAACTCACAGTATAGCTCTCAACCAAAACAGTGGTCTCCTCCGCAAGCTTGGTATCCAAATCCAAGTCATAACTAGATTTCCAAATCAGCAAAACACACAACGCATACATCCACCTCTTTCTTAACACTAAACTCACCTGACATAACAACACTTCTCCTTAACCTGTCTAATAGTCTCAAAGTCCGCTGTCCGATTGAACGCATACCCCCTCATCAACAACAACTTTATCAGATACCTCGTCACATCCCTCCCAGCGATATCCAACCTCCTCGTCAAATGCGGCATAGCAAACCCATCATAAACAGGTACGATATGCGTCACCCCATCTCCCGAATCAACAACAACGCCCGTCGTCAGTCCCTGCGCATAAAGCGTCAAAACAGCCTGAATAGCTACATACACCCCACCAAATCCATAATTCTCAAACATCACTTCCACCATCTTCTGTCTGTTCGCTTTAGGGTTCATCGGAGGTTCGGTGAGCAAGACTTTTCGACCGGCTGGATCGATACGGAGTTTTTGGGAGAAGGTGTAGTCCCAGAGATGGCGCATGTCTTCCCAGTTACGGACTATGCCGTGTTCCATTGGTTGGGTGATTTGGAGGTAGGTACGTTGGGAGGCGGCTTCGTCGCCGACCATGATGTCTTTGATCTCTACGTCCCCGATGCGTTCTTCCGCGCGCAGGATTGGGCGACCGACGATGGATGGGAAGACTGTGAGGTGGGGTGATAAGGCATTAGTGAGTTGGATGTTGGTGGATGTTGGTAGAGGAGGGTTATAATTGATGGAAGGTTGAAGAGATGATTGAAGTGAGAGGATACATAGCTATACGTACCATGTTCAGGAAAGTTAGACCCAGCATACCCAACTTTCACAAACTATTGTAAAACATATTGATCTGTCAGTACATAGTACATAGAGATCAGATATACTAATATGAAGGATTAGACGGACTTACACCTGTACCATTATCAACAACAACAGGCGGTAATGCGTCCATATTCTTTTTCTTCTTAGAATGTCTCTGGTCCTTCTTTTATTATTGTGGTCGTGCTTAGTGAGGTACGTGCGTCCTTATCACAGTTCCGAGGGGAGTCGTTCGTATTCTCGCTTTTCCGAACTCTGCTTATAGGATATACCGTCTCTTTCTTTCTCCTTCTATCTGACTTAATCTCAGATCTTTGGCTTAAGTACAGTCAGAACGCGGTGTTGACACTTAGATACAAGTAATTATCTAGTATAGATGAGTTTCACTTGTTAAACTGAGGATTTGTGCGTGAATGTAGTAGCTATCAATCTACACACCCTCAGCGCCCTTTTCGTATAACCGATGTTAGGTTATGCAATTCGTAATTTTGCGTTACCCAGCTATACCTGTCGCGATGGAGGAGACAGGAGAAGGAAGTTTCTGATGATAGTTGCAGAGGACAATGAATGAACTGGATGGACACAAAACGAGACGCGACGTGTGTGTGTGTGCTGCGTGCATGCGCGCTAGTAGAGATGTTTTAATTATGTCATAAGAGTTGAAATGTAGAGCTGATACAGTGATAGTCGTAGTCATTTCAATTCACTCTTTAATTTGAGTGACCTCTATCAGGTGCGATTATTATGATCTTTTCAACTCGATCCCCCTTGTTTATGTGTTTATTGTAAATTAAATAGAATATTGATGAGTGTACCAAGAAAAATAATCATTGCTACTTCAATTGGTATGAGATTTCGATAGTATCTACTTATGACTTCTAGTAGTACATGTCACAAAAAATATACTTGAAAGCCCTTCTATTACTGGTAATACAGTGGTATACTGGCCTACATTTGATGAGCCATACAACAGTGTATTTTCTCTGTATATGATAGTATGAACACAGGAATATAACTTATAACTTGGATATTCCGATCAATTGACGAAATCAACATCGTGGTCTAAACAGCATTAATATCTCGTCATAATTCAATCTATAATTTACTGAATGTTAGTAGTTTAACGATAACGTCGAGAAGGCCGAAACAAGAATCAATATCATCAATGGTTGAAATCTCGCGCATGCCTCCTGAGCGATAATTAGAAGTAGAAGTGACGTTATTACGATCATTTGTCACTTTATCCATTGTGTAGAAGAGAACAAACAAGCGCAGATAATGAAAGATAAAAAAAGAGATGATATAGTACATAGTCATATCACATATAACCTGCTATTAGCCCTGGAGTAACGGGCCCAATGAACAGCAGACGTCGCATCGACCAACTAGTCGTCCAAAATGCTACGGGGCTGAAAACAGTGATTGTAAGGAGCTTATTGTTACTCGCTGAAAGGTAGCCACCGGCAAAGGAAATTATGTATGTATGATCTATGTTTATTGCACAGATGCGTGATAACTGAAGAATGGGAGTACAAGGGACAGCCGGACTTATACTTGCTATAAGCACCAGAAATAAGAATACCCAATTGCCTAGAGGACAGCTTCTATACGCCAGTAGTAAGCAATCAAAGATGACCTTGTAGAAAGGTAATTCCTCAGAGACTGACATCATAGACAGAAACGTCAAACAAGCAAGTCAATTGGCTCGTTCTGAGAATAAGTTGCACTATAGTGGCCATGATTCAGAGAATGTAATATAAAGGGTGCGGGTATGCGATAATCACTGGTATAATGCACTATATGTGCGTAACGTCACCTATTCATCATGTTCATACGAGTAGACAGATGTGCGCAAGGAATCTATATCCCTCATTGTCCTCGATGCACTAGATGAATGTAGTGTCCATGAGTGGATTATATGAGATTACCCATATAAACGCGCAGAGTAGCCACCAGCTGATTTTGTGACAAGACGATAGCAGTACGACGGGATGCTCCCCCGCCCCTAACTGATTGATCGTATGTCTCTGTACCTGGTGCAACGAGTCAGCAGACTACATACTCTATTATCGACCTGGCATTCTATAAGGCTTCTTATCGATGCGACACTAGGTATGGACAGTGATCTAGACTAGTGTAGTAAGACGAAAACGTTACCAAAGATGTATTTTCCTTCACATATACAAATAAGTGTGTATCTACGCTCATACCTACTGTCTGGTAAAGCAAGTTGTACACATCCAGTTTATACATTGTATCCATTGTCCTTACTAATAAGTCATGTTATAAGATGTTAAGACTAGACATCCTGGGGATACGTAATATCGGTTACTTGCACATGGATAGAATAGACCCCGAGAAAAGAGTATGTGAGCCCAGAGGATATAAAGTAGCTATTGGCTGTTTGAAGTCTATTGAAATGGATTACGATAACCATTGATGATTCTGAAAGAGAAGCAAAGACTGTAGTCTTGAGCTCCAGGAGGATCAGCCGTGAAGACTGCAAATACTCTGTAAGATCCTCAACATCCTGTACGTGACAGTACGCCGGAACGTTTTTGATTGAGCTAATGTCGAATTAATGACATGACTACCAAGTTAGGTTAGCCTTCAACCCTGTTATACCTGGTGGTCCTATTTTTAGAACAGACCCCTATAGATGGACATCTTGGTAGAACGTCCTAAATTTCGGAGAGGAGTTGAGTGTAGTCAAGTAATTTTCGTTAGAAAGAGTTGCAAGAAATGGATAGTAGGGTCTAAAGCACCACGTAATATCCATACGGTCGAAGCAACTTCTCTAGTTGTTTTCTGACAAGGAATAAGATGAGAAATTGATGTTGATGTTGAGACAGTAGTTTGATATTGCTATGAGGCGTTTGAAAGGCGATTATAAAACCAAGATTTGTGCGTAGTACCTATTTAACAGCTCAAGAAAGCGTGAGTATGGGCTCCATCTGGTGCATGATGTGGTACATGATGAAAGGAGGAAATGATAACGTCCTATAATTATTCAAAACTGTGATGATCACTGATGACATAATCAAGCTATAAGTAGTGGAAAGCTGATTCAATACAGCTGTCGGCGCATATAATCAAATCAAATTGACTTCGTTATATAGATACGCTATGTATCACACACGATTAAATTTTGAATTGTTCAAAAGGGTAGAAAGCAATCCAAGCAAGAGTAATGTTGAATAGAAATGATTTGTCAGGCAACTGTTTGTTCGAAATAGATCACGTGCGGATTTTAAGAGAGGTGGAGTTGTCACGCTTCAATTCACGGATCTGAGTCTACCCATCACTATATTATTATTTTGTTGTTGTTTTCGTTGCATGAAGTGGTGAAGATGGTATCATTTGAGGTGAGTCTAGCTATTGCTGCAAATAGCACAACGAAACACCTACTGACCTTCTTCACTCTTGAAAATATGTGTGGTGTGTAAAAGGACTTCGAATCTCAGTTGAAGGAGGTCGTGAATGGCAAAAGATTATCTGCGTCCAAGATGGAGAAATTAACAGAGATTGCAATGAAATCGATGGATGTGCGTCTCGTATACTCCCCCACAATGAAAATTTTCTGACAATACCACAATGAACATTTTTACCATTATCTTGCCTTCTGCTGCCTTTTTTTACATGCTTTCGGCTGAAACCCAAAACAAAACAGAAAGACACGCAGCTTGTCTCCATCCTTTATCGCACACATAAAACACTTCCTCCAAATGCCAAGATATCCAGTCTCTACGTATTTGACGCGCTCTCGCGGGCAGCACACCACCAAGCTACTAGGCGCGGACAGACCGGAGACAACAAGTCAAAGACAGGAAACTGTGCAACGTTCTTACTAAAAATTGAAGGAGTACTTGATGGCCTGTTCCAAGACTTGCTGTCATCTGGAGCCCCCGAAGCAAAGGTTAGTGTTCTTGTTTGAATAGCTTAATACTTACACGGAGACACGAAAGAAGAGAGTAGAGGGTACGAATAGGAAGAGGATGAAGAGTGTAATACCGTACTGGAGTACTTCGCAAATAATGCTACTCACTTGTACACAAGTGGGTTGTACGGGCATACCGGATCTTTCAGGTCGTCTGTCATCTACGGAAATTCTCTTGTTTGATTGGACCTGATATCTGTAGATGGCGACATACCTCGCGTCTCAGTACTCTCTCGGTAGTTGCTACAGAGTTCACGTGAGAACAGTTGAGAGTTCTGTCACTTAGAAGACTACACTCTCCGTTATATTCCATATAAATTGGCTTTCCTCTTAATGAGGCACAATGAACGCAAGAATAGTCACTTTACTGATATTTGTGTCGATCGTACACGACTTACGTATCATTACTTTATTCAATTTTTCTTATAAAACTTATTAAAACGCAATGGGTATCCTGACTTTTATCTGACTCAAAAACGTACATACTATGTACGAATATATAGGAAAAGACGAAAAAAATATTGGACATATGGACCAAAGCGAATACATTTCCTGCTAGCGTAATCACACGATTGGGTGCATTGGGCAGGGCAGAGGATGAGAATGAGGCTCAGACTTCCCAAGGTGCTTATTATATTTCGTTACTTTATGTCGCTAAGTATCTTCTCTGGCAATTTGATTTCATCTTGCTCTGCTTCCATGTTTTCTTTCATCACTCTCAAGAACTACATTTTTTGTGGAGAGATTCTACTTTTTTTCGCTAGAGAAAAAAAGTGGGGTACGTTAGTGTTCACACTTAAGATTATTGGGCAGGATTATAAAAATCACTAAAGAGGGTAGAAACTGAATTTAAATTATTTTGATTGTTAGAGTCAAAGCAAAACGGGGTGGTAGGACAAAGTACCACGCCACCATCTACGACAATAGCGCCTATGGTAGCTACTACTACGTCGAAAGCAACGACCGATCCACGAAAGCACCCAACGCCCCCATTAAAAGAGGTAACACCGCCATCAGCAGTCGCATCGACTTCGGCATCAGTCCCAACCCCTACAGCAGAATCCGCACAGGCCACATTATTGGCACTGCTCGCTTCTGCAGCAGGAAAGTGAGTTGCTTAAATAATATATATAATATCATAAGGCTATTTTGTTGATTTGCAATCAAACGCCCTTAATAATAGTAGCCAAACAACGCCAAACAGTGTATTAATACCCGCCCCTTCTGTCCCCCTGTTGGTACTGGCGCTGCTCCTGCCATATCAAATCAAAATCAGCTTAATCCGGTACAGCTAGCACTCATACAACAGCTTGCGGGAGCTGGTTCGACTTCTGGAGCTGCTAATTCACAGATCCCTCCAGTTCCACCTTTGATCACTCATCCGTTTGCACCTAATGGATCGTCATCACAGTCGTTTTCACCAGTGACTAGTACTTCAAATCAAATCTCTCCTGTATCAAATCCAAATTATCAAAACCCGAGACCCGGTCCTGGTCCGAGCTCATATTCTAATAACAACATCAATCAACACACTGGTTATATTAATTATGGAGACCAATCTTCCGAACGGCGACCAAGCAGATTTAGTGATACGGGTAACAGGCAGAGCTTTAGCAATAATAATGAACGGTATGGAACCGGTGGTTATCGCCAGATGGGGGATCCGAGAAGGGGACGTGGAGGATTTCGTGGACGGGATCGAGATGATTACAGAGGGAACCAAAGAGACTATGAGAACCGGAATAGCAATTATAATTATGGTAACGGCAGGGACACTTACGAAAGACGGGATAGTCATGGGAGCCGGATGAGTAGGTCCAGGAGCCCACCGGCAAGAAGGGATGAGAGATCCTCATTTAGCCCAGCGAGATATGATTATTCTTCCATGACTGCAACGACCTCAGGTCGAAGCGTTAACTTTGGAGGGGAACCTGGAAAAGATGAATTTGGGAGGGATTTGCGTCAAGATCAAGAGGAGGCAGAGGACGGTGAAGAAAGATCAAAGACTAGAAGTCCCGTTAGGTCGCCTGCCAGGGTCGAAGACGGTGATAAGATGAACTCGAATTCTATAGGAGTGACCAGTAAGGTACTCTCGGGTAGTGGACTGGATACGTTTGATTTCACGACGTTTGATCCGACTAACCCCACTTCGTGGGTTGCACTTGGGAACTCATTCCAAGTAACAAATGGATATTTGCCATCGCAGGAGGAATTGATGCAGCTGGTCATGGGTGAGATGATGAACATGGCATCAACTATGGGGGAATGGCATCTGCTATTCCTGCGGATATGATGGATAATGCAACCGCTTCAAATGTGGTGGACCAAAGCCAAGTCCGGGAAAAAGGGTTTGCGAACGACATGTATGCTGTCAATTCGAATCCCGGTGAAATGGAATATGCGAATCCTCAAGTTCAGAACAGTAACGCGTGGGCATCGCAAGACTCTTTTTCGTTAGGTCAGGATCAGGATCAGGATAAGGGAAGTAGTACTGGACAGATGAAAAAGATTGGTGATCGATGGGTATTCATGCGACAATAGGCAATGAATGAGTTTATTTTCTTGCGCGTCACTTATTTTAAACTTGTATTTATCTGTTTTTCTTTCCTTCTATTCATATCTGATCTTCTACCAACAATTTTCGACTACTTCAAACATGGCCCTCTTCTAGTTGTGCTAGTTCATATCCTTCTTGAGTGTCTTCTCTTCTTGTAAGCTCATCCATCTCCCTATCTCTGTAGACAAGTCTTGGACTGTTTACTGTTGCTTGCATATGAAGTTGGTACGAGAATGGGTTCGGCCAATAAGAGAAATAACCAATTGTCGCACAGAGGATACCGATCAAGCTCCCAACAATGACATCTTCTTTATGATGACGCTGTCGTCGAAAATATAATGTCAGTGTAGTGTTATATAATATTTGATAAACAATAAAGTGAGAGGAGAAAGAATCTTACATAGTCTTCTACCCTTGATATGGCAACCCAGGTAGCATATATAATGGGAGAAATAGTAACAGGGATGCGTGCAAATCTTGAGCCAACTAACGGAAAGCTTTTATTTGGGAGTGGGAAAGAAAAGGCCCAAGCTGCAGTTTGTGCGCTCAGCCATAAAAAAAGATAAAACATCCCTGAAAAAACAGTTGACGAGTGTCCCGATGGAAATGACCTGCGTCCATCAACGATGTCCGTCATTTTTCTATATGAGCATGCAAGATAAATGATAATTCCAATTTTGCCTAATCCGAGATAAGTACCCAGTACATTGTTGAATTGCTTCTCCCCATTGACAGCGAGCCAGAAAATCGGGACGAAGGCGTCCTAGTAGTTGATAAGTCCGGCGCTTAGCAGAACACTATAGATCTAAGCTCGAAGCTTACCGACTCTGTTCTTGAGGAATTCGGTTATTAAGTGGCATAAACTCCTGGCAAAAAGAGATGAGAATTCTTGATCCACCTCACTCATAAATATGAAAAATATACAACCTCGAGACCCATAATCCCAGAGCACCGTGGTGTAGATCAATAAATTGTTTTCGCTTCAGCGATACAAATACGAAGAACGTTAAGGGGAAGAGAACTGCAATCAAATTATTTGTCGTTCCGCCTATCCTATAAGTCCTGATGAGATGACTAGACATTGATTCACAAGCACTAATCGTTACTCGCTGTTGTTTAGTATGTGGATGGCTTATAAGCGGGTCATCAAGCCTAAAATCTCGTTCAAACACGTTAAGAGAATCAATAAATTCTCCCATGTACCACATCAAGGTGGCAAATAACCTTGAAATTAAAAAAGGGGGGGAGAACGGTAAGACTTGTTCATTTGCATACTACCAAGTATATTACCAGTCTGCTACATAACTTTTGTCGAACCAGCTGAGTGAGTCTGATCCATAGCATACCTTAATAGCTGAAGTAAGGCTAGATATCATTGCAATGTAATGTTTGGATATGGCGTATAAACTGGTATTCACAAGCACGATTTGTCACCGCCGAATGACCCCCGATCACTTGTCGTCACGCGCTTAATAACGCTCTTACTAATGAAATGCCGTCGGACCTGCGCTTGCTTATTAGCAACTTGACAGGCTTAACGCGTATGTGACATACGTGTATACGTGACTAAACTTTGTTAAAAGCTCAAACGCGTGTCGGAGTCAAATTCGTGTTGTCTTCTTTCTTTCATTGACTCATCATTCTATCGCGTCTCTCTTGGACGTGTCTCGTAGAGGCGAAGATGCCCAGAGCGAAAGCACCTGCGACTAGCAAGGGGCAGTCAACTCTAAATGCCTTCATTTTACAAAAGAAAGGGAAAGACGTGAAAAAGCCAGTGAAGCACGAAGAGAGTGATGCAGAGGAGGAAAACAACGTTGATGAGGAATCTGATTATGCTGTAGATGATGATGTGATTGATGAGGATATTGAGGAAGAAGATGCTAAGACAACTGAAACGGGTGCAGAGGAATCCGTTGTTGACAAAAAGGCTGCACCAGACAAATCTAATCTACCTCCAATCAGTAGCATACCCGCAATCTTTACTGATCTGGTTAGTAGAATACCCGAGGTTGCTCAAGTAACCTCAAGAATTAAAGGGCGGAAGCTCCGAGTCGCAACAATGTGCTCGGGTACGGAGTCTCCATTGCTTGCACTGGAGCTTGCTCAGGACTCCATCGAACAACTTTTTGGAACAAAGTTGGAGATAGAGCACGTTTTCTCGTGCGAAATTGAGCCATTCAAACAAGCCTACATTGAGCGTAACTTCTCACCACCCATTCTTTTCCGTGATATTTGTGAACTCGGTGGGGACACTGCGTATGTAATAAAGTAATGTTTTCTGAAAAACTTCTAATAATAACTACTGTACAGAACAACGGCTTATGGTTCAGAGGTTGCAGTGCCTGGGGACGTGGACTTACTCATTGCTGGAACCTCTTGTGTTGATTACTCTTCTTTAAACAATGAGAAACAAGATATTGATGCAAACGGTGAATCCGGTCGAACTTTCCGTGGAATGATGTCGTGGGTTGACAAGCATCGGCCTCCCCTTGTAATTCTCGAAAATGTTTGTAGTGCTCCTTGGGATCGTGTAGTCCGTTACTTTGAGAAGAATAAATATAGTGCCGCCTTCTTCAGAGTGGACACGAAAAACTACTATATTCCCCATACTCGTACCCGTGTATATCTTCTTGCTGTTCATCAAAAGAATTCGACCATACCAGACAAGTGGCGCGCACTTGTACAAAAACTTCAACGTCCGGCTTCTACTACTCTCGATAGCTGGATGCTACCAACCGATGACCAGCGTATTCATCAAGCTCGGCAAAAGCTCGTTCAGGAAAGCTTTGGTTCCCTTGATAGGCGGACAGGAAGAACAGATTGGGGACGCTGTGAGACTCGGCACCAGCGTGCACGGTTAGAGGAGCAATTGGGTCCTAAGCGTCCTTAACCAGCTGGGATGACGGTGGTTACTGTAAACTTCCGGATTTCGCATGGGGCGATTGGGGTATTGTTCAAGTTGAGCGAGTGTGGGACCTGATGGACATAACTTTGCTTCGTTATGCAAAGCAAGGCATTGATCCCTCTTTCAAAACGTACGCTAAGAAATACCTACTGTTTGTGGTGGATATCTAATGCAATTTCATAGGCAAGTATGGAATCTTTCTCAAAATGTCGATAGAGAAATTGGGTCTAAAAGACTCGGAGTTTGTCCTTGTCTAACGCCATCTATGATCCCCTACATCACAAATCGAGGTGGGCCCATGGTTGGACTAGAAGCTTTGTCCATGCAGGGGCTACCTGTTGATAAACTTCTACTTACCCGTGAAACGGAAGATCAGTTAGCAGATCTTGCTGGTAATGCCATGTCAACCACGGTCGTTGGATCGTGTATGCTCGCCGCTTTAGTTGTAGGGAAAAGCTTACTAAAGGAGGGGAACGATGTCGACACCTATGAAGAGAAGGCAGGAAACTCGGGCGTAGATGCTCACTATGGGTCGGGAATCAATGCAGATCGTGTTTCTCAAGGTAGGGTAGAAGATCATATATCGGGAGAAGAAGGGCTTGTGGAGGGCCCTCTTGACTTATCAACTACCCTTGAAAGTGATCTTTCTGATATTCTCATGAAAGCAACCGCAAGTTCTCGGCTGTGTGAATGTGAAGGAAGATCTGACATGACTTCACGTCTTTTGAATCGCTGTGTAGATTGCGGGACAACATCTTGTGAGAAATGCGGTGGCCGTCCAGAACATAACTATCAACCCATAGATTTCAGTGGTTCTCCTCGCCTTCCCCTTTGATATTCTCTCGTGAACTCAGATCAGCACTGCCAATGAGTATAACATTCACGGGTCTCACTAAAGAGCTTTTAGATGGTCTCCGTTCTAGTCATGCGCCAGAAATTCCTGAAAAGAAATGGAATGCTTGGCGATCAGCTGTCTTGAGAGTTGCTTCCTCTGAGCAACGTTTTGTAGAACTAAAGCGACAAGAAATATGGATCGCGACGTTCAAATCTCCTCAAGGAAGTCTAGAGCTGCTTCTGCACCCACAACAGCCTGAATGGCGTCTGTTTGCTCAAGCGGAGGCCAAGGAACCCGCCAATAGTGAGATCCGCCGAATTTTGGATAACCCTGTTGCTCGCATGCGATGTTACTGAAGGACTCTTGAACGGCAAATGGGAAGTTGCGCTCCCAAAGCCTGTTGCTATCAAGCTTTCTATAAAGGTAAAGGGGAGCAAATTCCTGCCTGGCCTGCACGACTTGGACTCTTAGGTAAATACAAGGATATGACTGTTTACTCGCAGCTTGAGATATCAGTTAAAGAAGGAGATTCTTCTCTTCTTGAGCGTGATATAACGGGAACATACACACTACTGGAAAAATGTGGAACGGCGACTAGTGCGCTTCATAGAAAAGAAGTTGGCAACGATGATAAGTCGCTCCCTCCCCTCTTTTTCTTCCTTGACCCGACTCGGTGTGGTACTGCGAGCGAAGATCCATTCGTGTTCTCCATCAGCAAGCGTCGCTATCAGTTTGGAGAGACACGACCGGTCGTTTGTAAGCTCGACCCCAAGTGGAGGCAAGCGGATGTGGAAAGGATTCACTTGTTCTGTGTAATATCCTCTGCATGTGGGTAACAACTGCTTCTGTCACGATGGAGGTGAGTTACTTCACTAATTTTCACAGAAACTCGCTGAATAGGGTCTATCTATCAGCCCACGAAGGACCGTAAGGCAATTTTCTCTGTCCCAGCAAGCTCTCTGAAAATCTCAGCTTCGACTGAAGACTGCAAGAGTGCAAAGGCTATCTTAGTCTGTAAAGTGCCCCTCAAGGTCAGGCTAGCTCTGAATGGCCTCGAGGGAAATGGGTTGAAGTGGACAAGGTTAACGAACGAGTAACTTTCCATGCTTTGGCTTGGCTTCTCGAACGGGTCAAAAACATTAATGAACACAATTCTTGGACCGAAATTGACTTGCTCGGCGACAGTGAATTCCACGTTTGCAATCGCTGCTCTCCTTCAGCTCCAGCGATTCGATGGACCAAAAATGACAAGGGAAAGATACGTGCCATTGAGGATGCGTCCCAAGCTGGTTCGTTTGAACGGGCACTCAAGAATAGACCCTCCCGTTTGTAACGCAGCTTAAACTAGAAGAGAGTTCGGGGTTGGGACTGTTCGAATTGGTGTAAATACGGCTTCCTTAGTTCATAGAGCACTTGCACGACTACCTAAAAAGGGAAGAACGGAACCACCCCAGTTCGCTTGGAGATTTGACACGAACTTCACGGATCCGGCCAAGCTGAATCTACCAAAGTTTATACTTCGTAGTAACAGGAACGATCCTGAAATTGAACAGCCAAAGCACTTCAAACTTCCTTTGCGAAAGGAGCAACTGCGTTCTCTGGGCTGGATGCTAAAACAGAGTCTCCGGAGGCAGAGCCATTCGTAGAAGAGGAAATTGCAGAAGCCATCTTAACGCATTTGAACTGGCGTGTAGAGGGACGTGCACAACGTCCTGTTCATGTTCGAGGTGGTGTACTTGCAGATGAAGTTGGTTATGGTAAAACTGCAATCACCCTTGGCCTCATTGATAGTGCAGAAAAATCCGTGAAACAAGAATCCCGTTCTCAACAGAGCGAGCAGGTTCGGGGCAAGATTTATGTCAGAGGTACACTTATTGTCGTACCTCCTCATCTAACTCGCCAATGGGCTTCTGAAATCAAGAAATTCACTGGCGACCATTTCATTGTGGAAGTAATCTCTACCGCGAGCAACTTGAATTCATTGACGATTCAAGATGTCATAGATGCGGACATTATTGTCGTTGCATCTAATTTATTCCATAGTGGAGTGTACTTGTCGAACCTCGAGGCTTTCGCAGCTGCAGGTACTCTTCCTAACCAGGATGGACGTTACTTCAATGCCCGACTTGAACAAATTCTGTCCTCTCTGCGTGATCAGGTTGAACGTCTACGCTCTGAGGGATCAGAAGCAGTGAATAGGGCTATTCACGAGGCACGAAAGAAGGGTACGTAAATGTTGTCTTTCTATACTAGTTTAAGCTTATATGCTCACATTCTTTCTGTAGACAATGATGCAGATATCTTCGTTCAGAAGAAACGGTTAAAAGGTGCAAAACTTCGCGAAACAGTTGAAGTATCGCAGGTTAAAGCTGCTGAGAGTGAGAGTATGGATGTTGATAAGGACGAAGCCGGAAATATCCCTCCGCCTTCAAATATGATACTAGAGGTCGTTATTCCGATAAGCAAGGAACTCAAATATAGCTCGGCAAAGACGTCGTCTCCATCCTCAGATGCCGAATTCACAGCACCACCAACATCCGATGCCCCTTCAGCAATCGAGTCCTCTGATGCTGAATCCACAAAAATAAGTCTTCGCAGGCGGGTCAATCGTATTTCATTAATCGAATCTGATTCGGAAATAGAGGAAGTAGTACCTAAAGGCGGGAAAGCCAGTTCAGCTAAAACTCCCGCGAAGAAACCAAAGTTTAAGAAACCTGTTAAACGTAAGGCAGGGTCCTCTGACTTTGAACTCTCGCCATCCGAGGAGGAAAGCGATGATAATGTATCTGCTGAAGAAACTGAGGAAAGCGATGGTAGTTCGGTGAAGAAACCTACAAAGAAGCCAGCTAAGACGAGTAGACCAACGAAGAGGGCGAGAAAATCGGCACCAACTACTGATGTTGAAATGCTTGACGAGGATCCAGCTCCTAAGAAACCTGTAAAGTCTAAAGCCAAGGCTGCAGAGAAACCGGCAAAGCCCCAAAAACTGAGGGAGGAAACAGATCCTTGGAAACTTAAATCAACCGCCAAGTCTAACTGGAAGCAGATGCACGCTCCGCCTCTTGAAATGTTCCACTTCACTCGTCTTGTCATTGATGAATACACCTACCTAGACGGAAAGATTCTGTCCTTGGTGCAGAAACTCACGGCGACTCGTAGATGGGTACTTTCAGGTACACCGCCTATTCATGATTTTGCGTCCTTGAAAACAATTTCCGCGTTCTTGGACATTCATCTGGGTGTTGATGATGACGGCGAAGGCCAGTCGGCGCAAGTTAAGAAACGCAAAAGGGAGCAGACAGGTAAATTGCTCTGATTTATGTTTCTCAAAAAGATACGCTTTTAAACGATGCATCACTTTAGATACGGAAAAGTTCCACTCTTTCCGTGAAGTCCATAGTCTGGAATGGCACGCTCATCGACATCAGCTTGGGCAAACTTTCTTAGACCAGTTCGTGCGTCAGGTGAGCTATTCTTACGATCTCAGCATATGTCGTTTTTACTAATCCTTCAACAGAACATTGCAGAAATTGACGAGATTCCTTGGGAAGAGAAGATTGAGCTGGTCAATTTACCTGCAGCTGAGCGTGCGATCTACCTTGAGCTTGAACATCATCTCCGCGCTTTGGATATGACCATCAAGCGAGGGAGGAAAACGGAAAGTGATAGGGAGAAGCGCCTTGCCCAAGCTCTCGGAGAAAGCAAGTAAGTTGTTAAATTAATCCTTTGCTGTGATCTTTCTTAAATGAACACTTCCTAGTTCGGCTGAAGAAGCCTTGTTAAAGCGTTGTTCACACTTTGACCTTGACTACAAGGATGAAGAGAACGCAATGAAGGCTTGTGAGGTGATCGTCCAAGAAAGAACAAAGCAACTGGAGGACTGTAAAAGGGAACTCGTCCAAAAGCTTAAAGAGGCGCTTAAAATGCAAAAGGGAATTGGAAAAACTGATGAGGAGACTTATTTCCAAGAATATGTCCGGGTAACCTATAATGAGGGTATCGGTGATAAAGATGCCAATGCCGTAGCTATAGATGTACTCAAGGCTGCTGGTATCAACGGTCCATTGTCTTCGGCGACGGATAAAGCGCTTGACGGAAGATCAGCCGCGAACGCGAAGAATAAGGGCAAAGGCAAGGGCAAAGATTCAACAAGTGACCTCATTTGGGAGCTTCGAGAGTTAACCCATGATCTACGGAGATTGACTAAGGAACTTGTCGGTCGTGTTCGATCTCTTCGATACTTTACTGTTGTTCGTGATCTTCAACGTCAAGCTGAAGAGCCACCCAAGGTTTCATGTCCTGCGTGTGGTAGAGATGATATTCCGATTGAAGAGGTTGCAGTTCTTTCTTCATGTGGTCATATGGGCTGCTTGAGCTGTGTAACTAGCTTTGCTGAGCGTGAAGAATGCGTGTATGCACCATCTGGCGCTTGTCGAGCAGCCGCCCGTACTTTGAACATCGTAAAAGGTGACACTCTCGGAGTCGATGATGTGGCCAGAGATGGTAATGGAAGGCACTTCGGTTTGAAACTCGAAAAGGTCGTAGAGTTGATAAAGTAAGTATACATGCGTATTATTTGGTTTTGACGCGCATTTAAGGCTGACTTCATCATTTAGGAAACGTATCCCAAAACGTGAACGAGTCCTTGTTTTCGTTCAATTCCCGATCTTATGAAGAAAGTTGCCGAAGCGTTCACTGCGAACCACATCAAATTCCTTGAAATCAAAGGTAGTGCGGCACAAAAATCTAAAAACCTTGAGAAGTTCCAGAATGATTCAGAGGAACGGGTACTCCTTTTAATTGTAACCGATGAAAGCGCCAGTGGTGCCAACCTTACAAGCGCTAATCATGCTATCTTCTTGAGTCCGCTCCTAACTACAACTCAAGAGATCTATGACGCTTGTGAGACACAGGCTATAGGTCGTCTGAGACGTTATGGTCAAACCAACCTCGTCCACATCTGGCGCTTCTTGACCACGAACACGATTGATATGGAGATCTACGAGCAACGGACTAAAAAGAAAATAACTTAATCCAGGATTTTTCGGTTTTTACTATTTTAATTTCAAATGTTGTATTTACTCTACCGCTTTCAGGACAACGTCTTGCTTTCCCGTGCTATCTTCTTTTTCATTTTGCAATTTGAATTTTGATTTACGTTCCGTGACGTTTATTATTAGTTTTCTTTCCTTCCTTGTCTGTGTTATGTAAAAATATGGATAGTATAGTGTGGTATATCATTAGTGATTCATGATTCTGATTAATTCATTGACTGGATAAAAAGGTGATGACGGCAGACGTACGGTATTCTCTACTTAACGAAAAATTACTTAGATCTCAAACTAACGCTATTTTAGATTTAGTTGAAGGTGATTGATTATTGAACACGGTTATTTATGAATATTTGTACCGAATATCCCTAAAGTAATACCCCTTGACAAGGACTACATCAAACATAGACTCGACTTGACCAAAACCCACTACTACCATCAAGGCGCTTCCCATTAGTTTTTATTAAAGAGAAGAATTCCTAGGAGAAGTGTAAGCTTCATAATTCTGCGGAGTCATTCAAATGTATTATCTTGTGTTATTACACTGGCCCCGTGAGCACCAGTGACCAAGTCCCCTCTAACCAATCATGTGTCGTCTAATCAGCATCAGCTGCCTTTGAAACCAGCTCCTTCCTTTTCCCTCCAAGCTCCCTTCGTAACGGATGGAGAATGTCTTGTGACCTAATGAGTAATTCAATTGCGAAGAAATGTGAATATTACTTAGCTCCCACAGGAGGTCTGGTGGGGTTCAAGTCACTTATTGTGTAAGTAGCTTCTTCCCAGCGGGGAATAGGCGACGCAGAACAGAAAGCGAAGGCGTCTGAGATTTCGTCGTTGTGAAGGTGCTGTTTAACGGTGAATGAGACATGGCTACGACTACAACTACTAGTAGTACTACTGCGACAATTAAAAGAGTACTCGCTTCCACCACGGTGACGGGTACTACTACCTCAACTTCTGCTGGTGCTGGCAACAGTAACTTCTGTGTCTTGCCTCCTTTCAATGAGAGTGCGCACTACGCAGACTTAGTTTTGCGTTCTTGCGATGGAGTGGACTTTCGCGTGATGAAGGGTATCCTCGCTCTTGCTTCTCCTATATTTCAGGATATGATGGTACTAGCTAAACCTCAACCAGCACCACATATCTATGGGTTTGGAGAGCTTCCTAATTTCTGTATAAAAGCATATGCCGATGGACACGCTCCTGCATCATCTATCCCAGGTGAAGAGATGTCAGAAGATGGGTTACCTATTGTTACGATGTTCGAGTCAAATGCGGTCGTTCTTGATACTTTACTCCGGTTGTTGTATCCCGTGGAAACGCCGAAGTTGGATAATTTTGATGTTTTGGCTGGTGTGTTAATAGCTGCTCAGAAATATGAGATGTCGCTGGTACTCTACAAGATTGAAAAGCACTTGCAGAACATTGTTTTGGGGTTGGATTCTTTCCAGGGTCAAAACCAAGGACATGGTTCCACCCATACCCAGGAGTGGAGCCAAAAGCAAAAACAAAGACGATCTTTGGAGGTGTATGCTCTCGCGTGTGAGCACAAGTTAGAGTCCTTAGCCCACTTAGCTGCAAAGGAATGTCTGAAATGTCCTGACAGCGGTAACTTGGAGTACTTCTCTGGTTTGGACCGGATTTCTGGGGGTGCACTCTTCAGATTGATCACATACCAAAGACGTGTGAGCGACGAAGTGGATAGACTAGTTTTCGAACCTTCCCCCACACTTAATTCTCGTGACATCCCATCATCCTGGCGTTGCCTAGTCCGAGAACTCGAATGCCCTCTCAAAATAACCAAACCAAAAGAAAGCTGCGGAGTAGATCGCTTTGGTCACAAGTTACCTGCTTGGTGGGCTACGTTGCGCGAAACGGCTAGATGTGAGATCCAGAGAGCTCCATTATCTGATAGGGTCATAAGTTGTGGGATCTTAGCTCAGGCTGTCTGTTCGTCTAGTTGTTGTGAGGAATGTCGGATGAACGTTTTTAGGAATTTGGAGAGATTTGAGAGGATTATCAGGGAGGAAATTTGGAGGGTTGCTTCTGCGGTGAGTAATGATTTGGCCACCCCCTTCCACCCTTTTTCTTCTTCCTTCCTTTGTTTTGATGGGAGGCGCCTTCTTTCTGTCATGATAATCATTCCTAATCTTGGGGTTGTGTGCAGTTATTTTCGAATTGATATGGAATTTGGGGGATCCTGGTTTTGGAGAATGTGGATACGTATGCTAATGACGAATTTCTTTGCATTCAATATTCGTTTTGATTATAGGTTAAACTCGAGAGACCCTGGTGAAAAGAATTGAGGGGTCAAGACGTCCACTGAGAGAATTGCTTTGGACTTCCCTTTGCAAGGAGCAGATTAGCGATCTCGTGTAGGGTATTGAAGATCTAGTTTCGCCCGGGCAATCTTGTTCTTTTTTGTCTTGCTTTTACGACTTTGTCTTCAACCCTCCCGTATTCATTCCTCTTTACATCTATCTTTCATCTTCTTTTCTTTTTAACATCCTTCCCTTTGTCCTCTCCCTGCTCTATCTATTCATTCCTTTTGTTCTCTGTGAATACGTATGCATGCAGATCTCCAATTCTTCGATCGGGAGGATCACTCGTCCGAGAATCTACATGTCATGTAAATGTCTGTGATAACGTTATAGGGCCTAAACCTCAACTACATTTTCTTCTTTCTCTCTTACAGTACAATTTTCTCACTTCTTTATTTATCACAACTCATATCCACTATTTCGTTCTTTCTTTCTTTCTTTGTTCACGGATACTGTCTGGATTATATCACAACGCCATTTCGGATGGACTGGTATGCAATAAGTAGGGCGAAAAATATGGAAAAGGGGAGGGGGACATGTAATGTAACGTAAAGTGACTTTTTTTTCTCTTTTGTCTTATGTACAGTGTAAAAGTGTATGATAAGTGTATGTATATATAGTTAGCGTATGTATTGTGTGTGTAATTGTACTTATATGCGCGCGGAGTGTAATTGTATCTTGATAATCTATATCAAATCTAATCTCTCCAGTGTTCTCCGTTCGTTTTGGACGTTTTACTTTATTGTTACCCCCCCCCCCTGTATACGTTGCCTATAGCTCGTATTCGTAAATTGATAATGTCAAACATAACTTTATTAATTCTTCCCCCTTTTTTGTTGTTGTCATTTTTGTTAATTCAGTTCAATTGATTCATCCAAGTAGCGTTAAAGCTTCCCCCTCGCTAACACGTCCCTTCCTCCCCTCCTCTCGTGTCCGAATCCCGGGTTTGAGATTTGAGATTCAACACTTCATCACTCAACACTCATTTTTTTTTCCGTTTCTCAGGTCTAAAAGCGCGGGGATCTCTATTTAGTATCTAGTGTCGGGATAGCACTTTATGGTAGTTTAGCAAGTGCTAGTAGCAGTAGTAGCAATAGCAATAGTGTAATGGTGAATAAGAAAGGCTTCGAGCTATCTCTTAATTTGGTTTGATTAACCTCTCTTTCTCTTTCTCGGATACGTTCGTATATTTATAGTTTGCGTGTACATGTACATGTACTTTGTACGTTTGTGTTATATCTGTATTTTGTATTTGTATCTATGTCTTATTATCTATATCTATGTCTATGTCCACGTCTATGACTATGGTTATGTCTACAGATACATACCTACTCATACTTTTTCCTTTTTCTTCGTTAGTGAACAATAAAGAGGGGGGACTCTCTAGCTTTTGAAACGTTAACGTGAGAGACGTAAGACGTGGAAAAGGTTAGTATGATAATTATTATAATAATAACAACAATGATAGTAACAGCAATAATAGTAAATTGGCTAATTGATAAATCAATACCGTTAGTAGATCATACATTATAGATCATAGGATATAGGTTATAGGTTATAAGTTGTTAAGGTACGCGTACGAATAGTGACGGACGAACAGAGTATGTCGAACAATGTACCTGTACCTGTACTAGTATGATCATTTAATTTACCCTGTGACTGGCTTTATACACTATGCGTTTTAGGTGTTGATATGCGCGTGTGTAAGGTGTGTATGGTGAGGTGTTGTTTGTAAGGTACTGAGCTGGGATCTTTTTGGTGGTTGGTGGTTGATGGACGATGGATGGTGGTTGGTGAGTTGATCCGTGGATTAGAGTGTTTTGTGTCGCTTTGTAGTGTAGTGTAGTGTAGTGTCGTGTCGTGTCGTAACGTAAATTGTGTCGAATATCGAATATCGGATTGGTGGTTGGATAACGTCGTACCGAGTGTATATCAATTCAATCAACTCAATCAACTCAATCAAATCTGTAAAGTACTTAGCACGACGACGACTAGTACTACTACTACTACTACTGCTACTACTACTACTACTAATCTCCCCCTTTATTGTGCTTTTGTACTTTTGTACTTATTCGACGTTATCGTTACCTGTCCGTATCTATTATACAACACGATACATCCTAATACAATATATTTATATCTATGTCTATGTCTATGTCTATATCTATGTCTATCATTAATCAATCAATCAACTAACTAACTAGTATGTACTCATCTGCTCTGAGTATACCTAAGAGTGAGAGTTAAGAGTGTTTATGTAGAAGTACCAAGAAAATAGAATTCCTCTTCTTTGTTTTTCTTTTCTTTTCGGATGGAGAGCGTAGATCCGAATCTGAATCTGCGTCTTTATTGTTCATGTGTGTAATGTATCATGTATCATATACGTATCGATTTTGTATTGTCTATGTACGAAAAGATCTTGCAATCTCACCTCTACAAATCTTCTCTGAATTCTTTAATTCACTAAGCAGACACTGAGACAGACAGACAGTCACACACAATCACACACACACACACACGTAAAAAAAAAGAAAAAAAAAAACTGAGTAAAAATTCCATTTTCTTTCTATTACTTATATTAAAGACCTCAACTTTAAAAAGTTGTGGGAGACGGATGAGAAGAATGAGAAGGAGGGAGGACCGAATAAAGTAAGATGAAGATGAGTTTAAAAAGCGTTAGAAAAAAGGAGATAGAAATAAGAACTAAGTAGTAGTAATAGTGCCTCGCCTCTCCTAGAACCTGGTTGCTAGTGACCAGGGGAAAAATGGAGACGGGGAGGAGGAGAGGGAGGAGAGGAGAGAAAAAGGTGATATATCTAAACTACAGAAGGTATGCCTAAAATATAAAGATGAATATTCGTATAAAAGAGATTCAAAACGGGACGAAGGAGGAGGAGAGATGGGTGGAGGGGGGGCATTTCGAACTTCAAACTTAGCATTTCCCAGCTGCTTTCGTTAGTTAGTTTATAAAAGGCCCATGAGGGGAGAGGGGGAAGGGGTGGGGGATGAAGTCGGAATAGAGATCTGATTAGCGGTAAGGGGGAGGGAGGGACTTTTTTTTTCTTCCTTTCCTTTCCTTTCTTATCCTTATTGTTGTGTGTTACTGTAGGTGTGGGTGTGTGGAAGCAAGCAAGCTTGACGTAACCGGGAAAATAGGCGTTTAAGCGAGCAGATAGAGGTAGAGATAGAGATAGGGATGATGGAGGATGAAGAAGAAAAAAAAAGGCCACTAGGATATCATCTTCCGGACTAGAACGGGTTGGAGAGGGGAGTCTATAGAGGTAACAGGGCGTCCAGGGACGGTTGGGTCGCGAGAGAGACAGGTAGTTAGGTGGATTGGGCGTGGATAGGAACGTTATACGCATGCATTAGAAAAAAACCGGCATTGGAAAAAAAGCAGAACCCATGAGGGAGGATGAGGTAAAAGGGAGGTTCTGTTTCATAAAGCTGCATTTTTTCTTCTTCGTCTTGCTTATGCGATTGGTGCACGAGCGTATTTACGACGATACTTGTCATCGATGCTCTCAAGGTAATAAGCACCCGGCCAGACGTTCTCAATAGATCCTTCTGGGGTGTAGGCTCCAGCATTGTGGTTCTTCTCACGAAGCTAGACCAAGAAAGGCGACGATCAGTACACGTGCGGAAGGAAGAGTGAAAAGGGAATCAAAAAGAGAAAGAAAAAAGAAGCAAGGTGTAAGATACAGGGTGAAACTGAAAGAAAGATAAAAAAATTATGATGTTGATACTTTTGATCAATATCATTGGGCGAGTGGTATTGAGCGTCGCAGGACAACGGGAGCCACGAAAGCGCTCAGAAACGAGGTAGCAAAAATGTGTGGTGCTGATAACGGATATAAAATCAATAGACGAAGTTGATAAGCTTACCTTGAGCGCATCAACATATTCCTGGCAAGGTACGACCTTCATTGATGCCAAACGATTGAGCAGGTCCATCTTCTCTCTGATCGCAGTTGTGTCACCTTTTACACGTATCGTGTAGAAACTGGATGCACAGCCTGAACCATAAGCAAACATACTGAGACGTTTCCCGCGTAACTCTGCTGGGGGGACAGCACTGACAAGTGAGGCAAGACCGCCATAGAGAGAGGCGGTGTACATGTTACCACAGCGCTTGGCGCAGTGCATTGAAGGAAGTACAGACGCTTTGTGCTGCGCACCAGCAAGGGCGATGAATTGCTTCTCAACATTCTTGTCCGTCAACGTAGCCTTGTAAGCCATTCCGGTAAGCTTCTCAGGTTCTGGGATGGTAGAGAACTTGGGGTGTTTGGGATCAGAGAGGAAATCGTTGTAGAGAAGACGTCCATGTCCCTTTTGGACAAGCTTGCCATAGGGAGAGTGGAAGATGGGGTAGTCTACACTGTCAAGAGAGAAAATGCATTTGGGATCCCTTGAGGTATTGTCTGGGTTGTATTTGAACGCCTTGGCGGTCTTTTCACGGTAACGTGAATATGAAGCATCTAAAGCAGACAGATAGGTAGTGATAGATAGTGGGCCATCGACTTCAGGGTATTCAGAATCTAATTTTGGCTTGTAGAAGTCGTAAGTGTTGGCCATGTGTGTGCCGTGGATCGCTATTATAGAATGAGAAAGAGAATATTAGACTTTTTGATTTGAAAAAATAAAATAGAATAGAATGCCCCTCGACATCAGTCACGTACGTTCAAATACCAACGGCGCATTCGGACCGATGAGCATTGCACAAGCCCCAGCACCACCGACTGGACGAGCACCACCTTCGGCGTAGATGGCGATATCACCCGCGAAGACGATTGCGTTGCGACCGTCCCAGGAAGAAGATTCGATCCAGTTGATGGCGTTGAAAAGAGCTGCGGTTGAACCGTAGCAAGCGTTCTTGGAGTCGATACCCTCGATGTCGGTGTTGCCTGAGGAGGCGAAGAGATCCATAAGGACGGTCTTGACGGACTTTGATTTATCAATGATGGTCTCAGTGCCGACATCAAGACGACCGATGCTCTTTGGATCAATGTTGTACTTTTCGAGTAGGGAGGAGACCACTGTCACACGATCAACGGAGGGGGCGTTAGTATGAACAGATTCATTTTTCGTTCGATCTCATTTCACTCGAAATGAGAACAATAAGAGAAGGGACTGACCGGAGAGAGCGAAAGAGTTGATATCCTCACGGTCATCAGTACAAGCCATATACTGCTGGCCAAGACCGATGGTGTACTTGCCCTTGGCAACACCGTCGAAGACTTCCAGGTCTTCCTCGGAGATGCACTGTTCAAAAACGGTAAGGTTAGGATACAGAGTGTATATACATATATATGCTAGTGAGAGAGAGGGAACATACACGACGGGGGAAGTACATCTCCATTCCCAGTATACCGACGTCCTTTGGACGAGGGCTCTCGACGCTGTCTGCAACTTCATGAGGGGAGATTGGGGTGACTGGTTCAGAGTTTGGAGCGGCAACCATGATGAAGAGAGAGCAGTAGCAGACGAAGACGAGGAGTAGATGAGTAAGGGAAGGGAGAAAAAAAAGGTTGGGGGGGATGGTAGAGCAAGCGAGGGTGGATGGCTAGGTATATATATATATTATATGTGTATAAGAAAGCGTTGGGATGAAAATAAATAATTATTAGTTGCTAGCGGCAAAATATAGAGGAGAGATCGTACCACTACACACTTCTTTTCCCTCCTTCCTTATTCGGACATCCTCCGTCACGCATCCAATCACGCCCTCGACTTTTGGTCACCGTTCTGTTATCATCCTCCGTTCTCCGTCTGCATCTGCCTCTGCGTCTCTCTCTCTGTTTCATTCCGGTATTTTATCTTTCCCTCCATTCCATATCAGTCGCAATTCTGCTCTCTCTCTCTCTTCCCCTCGATTCCCATTTGTTTCATCCCTTTTTGGTCTTCTCGACATCCATGTTTTGTCCTTCCCATCATTCAAGGGTCTCGGACCTAAGCTTTGTTGTCTCCCCTCCCTCATGTGCACATACTCGGAAAATGCTGGATTCGCCTTCCGTCTCTAATATATAGTTAATAATTAATATAATATTAATTTACAACCGACAAAGGCGAAACTATCAAGTCATCTATCGTCCCAAATGTGAGCTAACGGCGAGACAACGAGGAGTTTTACCCCTGTTTATCTCAAGTGATAACTACGACATGACGACGCATACAGACACACAAACCATTTCAGGGTCGTCTCCGGGTCCCTACTTACAGATCTCTAGTTATCGTAATCATCTCCTTGTCGCATAAACCCATCTAATGGGATAAAAACCTAAACCTAACCTGATCTCTCATTTCGAGTAACTCGTATCACTGCATTATTATAACATGCTTTGGTAGAATTTCATATTCGTTTATTCAAAGAAAAAAAATTCAAAAATAAAAATAAGAAAAATAAACTACTATTTTTTTTTGAGAAATGCTTAGGGTCCTTCCTTTATCCGTGTCCCTTCGTATCCACTCACTCATCCCCTCCACCTTTCCTCCCCCGCCACCCCCCCCCACAGACATACCGTGAACTTCGGTTCCTTCGATATTGGCCCTGTGGTTGCTAGCTAGTAGTTGTGCCTCGTACCATCGATTCTAGTTAATCACTACTATACAAGTCTCTGTCTGTTTTCGGTTACCTACACCTTCCCCCCCCCCCCATCCCGATCACAAAGGAGGGTAGGAGTAAGGGAAGGGAGAGGGGGGGAGGGTAGGAGGTGTCCGGTAATAGCTAAGGCTGAGGCTGAGGCTAAGTAAGGGCTAAAACGATCAAGGACTGAGGGCCACCAAAACAACAACAACAAAACAACAACAAAAAATACAAAAGTCAAACGGTGCTAGTGCTTAAGTGGCACCGAGGACGTATTATAATTATGCGTTGTGTGGTATGCGTTGTGTGTTATGTGATGTGTTTTGTGTGCTGTGTGATGTGTGTTATGTGCTGTGCGTTGTGTGTAAATCGCCGTGAGGAGCTTCGTTAGCTACATGTATATCCGATTTTCTCGTTTTCTCCGTTTTTTCCGTATTTCGAATTTCGAATTCTGTTCTTCGTGTCTGTATCTGTGTGTCGTGTCTGTGTGTTGTGTCTGTATGTTGTGTCTGTGTGTCTGTATCACCAATAAGAAACGCAAACGCAAAGTTCAATTAATTATTAAGGTAATGTCCGATATATGCGTTCGGGTCGCGCGTTAACTTAAGTGCGGCCACTTATCAAAGTTATTTATTTATCCACAGAAGTACTTAGGACTTGACTTAGTGCCATCGCTATTGCCATTGCTAAGATCACCCTCTTCCATAGGTAATTATTAAATTAAGTCGTCTAATTTCTATTGTTTCTTGTTTAATCCGTGCTGGAAGCTGTACAATGTATAGTGTAAATATAGTATATACATTGTCTCTGTGCCCTCTCTAAATCTTTTTTTCCCTTTTTGCTTAAGCCTCGGACGTAGAAAAGAGCCTTGATTGACGAACTTCGCCCCACCTCCTCACCTCCGTTGATTATGTCATCGTATCGCATTCGCATTTACATTACAAAACATTACGCTTGTTATTTCTTTTTTGTAAATTGATTTTTCGAGGATTTTGATCCGTGTCCGTGTCCGTGTTTGTACTTTTTCCAACGAGTCTCAGTCTGTTTCGTAGGTATTAGTTATTAGTTTATTTGTTGGGGAGGTATGTTCCGACTCGTAGTTTGTTGTTACTTAGTCACTGGTCATTGATATTTGAAAGAGTTAAAGATTAAGGGAGAAAGAGGAAGACGTTTGGCTGGTTTGGTTTGTGATTTGGTTTTGGTTTGGGGTTTGGTTTGGGGTTAAGTTGAGTATTAATGAGAATTTGTGGTTCGGTCCTTCTGGGTTTAGTGTCTACCTAGTAATTAATAATTAGAATAATGTTTATGTTAGTATCTTACTTTCTACATGTATATAATATCAAGATTTTGAGCTGACCATTCACGACTCACTCGGATCAATCACAGACCACATTTCCCAAAGAAGGGGAAAAAAAGAATACTGTAACTGTCACTGTGATCCATCGCATTTGAGCTCACGTTCTCGGAAAGCGGGACTTTGACCCCATCAACCAATCAACCAATCAATCATTTGTTCGTTCATTTCTTCTTAAACCAACCGCAATCAAAGTCAAAGCTAAAATTTATAAATTAGGGAAAAAACTGTGAATTTGCAGGGATGCATTATAGTTCCCAGACTCCCTAGATTCTTGGGTTTCCTAGGTTATCGGGGGCGGGAATGGCGGAATTTTGATGGGGGCAGGGGGGCGGGCAGGGAAGGGTCTGCTTTATTGAGTTTTGAGATTATTTGTTATATTAGATTTTAATTTCTAATTTATATCTTTTATCTTATATTTAAGTACCATAATTGTAGTAACTATGATTGGCTATATTTAAGTTTTTCGTTATTTGGTTTTTTGTTTTTATTTTATTATTATTGATTTTTCTTTGAAGGGGGGTGATGCGTTTGAGGTTTGAGGTTTGGACTAGTAAATTCACTATCCGATTACCGAACACCGAACACCGACTACCGACCACGGAAACATTCGTTTCGTTTTATTGAACTTGCTTAGTACTTTGATGCTTTTCTTAACTTTGTTGTACGGTATGATGAGTACCGTAATGCCTGATGCACTGATTCACGATTAACTAGAGTATTGAGTATTGGTGGAAGTTTGGTGCGTTGTAGGTACTAAATTTACTAGATTAAAGGTTATTAGTATAAACATGGACTTTTTTTTTAGGTTTGAATATCTAATATGTCCTTTTATACATTCATTCAGGCTTGACTTCTTTTTTTTACGTCGACTTGATCATGGTTGGAGATTATTACTCGTCACCGATTACGGAGTATGGGAACGTTCGTGTACATGTATATAAGGATTTGAGGATATGCTAAGAAATGATATCTATAGGTTCACGTGTACGTGTGTGTATGGATTGTTTTAGTATGTGTGTATGATAGACCCTTATTGGATGTAGAAGAGAGAAAAGAGAAAGAAAGACCTTTTTTGAATTCAATTTGATGCGATGCTAGTGTTAACACCGAGTGCTAACTCCGTGTTTAAGACTAGCACTCCTTTGATTAACGGAGATCTTCGTTCAAGTTTTTGTTTCTCTACTGATCTCTTTTAATATTTGTTATTTGCCTTACTTTCTTTTTGTTCTTTTCATTTCCGTATTTGTGTGTTTTTTGTTTGTTTGGTTGTTGACAACTTGTAAAACTTGATACTTGATACTTGATACTTGATACTTGGGAAGCTGAAAGCGGATAACGAGTTCCGCAGGTACCTGAGTGCTAGTGGGAAGATATTTGTCAAAGTGATCACGGTTTGACTCGGTTAGGGATATAGATGTATTTATGATATGATATGATATGGATGATACGAGATTGGATGCTATGCTGCGAGATGATACGATTGTACGACACAATACGACACGATACCAGCATGGTATGGTATGACATGATATGACATGATATGACTTGATCCTGTTATTTTTCTTAACACCGGAAGGTGGGGGAAATGTATAAGCATATTTCTCAGAGGGGCTGTGTAAAAGAAAGGTTGCCTTGTGATGTTATGTATTATGTACATAACCCGATTATAATCATGGTTGACGGTGGACACGATGTGTTTGATGAACGGTGGATGAAATGTGATGTGGTGATCCGTGTAGCGGTACCTCTTAGATGCGGAATCAGTGGTATTACGTTAGAGTATTTAAGCTACTGCTACTTCTATATGTAGGGTTTGTCTTTGGCTTTTGGAATTTTAGTCTTTTGAACTCATGACGTTTCGAATTTCCTTGTTATTCTATTTCCGACGAAGAAAGGAGGGGTAGGAGGGAAGGAGATGTACGCGCTTGTTATGGAGTTCAGAATCTCGATTACAGATAAGTCTTTTAAGGGGAGAAGGGAGGTAGAAAATAAATAATTGGTCCGTGATGTGCGTGTAGGAAAGTGGGACCGGTTTCAGGTTTTAAGTTTCGGGTTACAGTCTAGGATAAAAGGAGTGAGTCGTTAATATGTATCTGGTTGAGATGTGTCATGATATGTACGTGTATGCACGTATTTGTATTTGTGGTCATTATTGTGGTTGTAGATGTGTTCTTGGTTTGGATGAGATATGGATGGATATGGATTACAATTTGGATTTGGATAAGGGGTAGTAGATACGAAATATATATACCTATGCATGTGTTTGGAAGTAGATAACGTTTTTGAAAACCCACCTACTCACATTCATCTTTTTTTTCGATCTATACGTTGCGTATGTGAAAGGAGAGAACAAGAACGAGATACAAGATACAAGAGAGACAAATACATACAACTACGTTATACTTACTAGTCCGTTATAGTAGATACGTGTCCGTATCAGGTACGATATACGCCAAATTATGTACGATACGCTTTAAGAACATGTAGCTAGGTGGAATTAGCACTCCTCGTGGTGTTCGTAAGTGATAAATTGTATGATGTGTGCGTGATGTATATGATATATATGGTGTTTGGAGATAGTATACGATGTATGGCGTATGATGTATGATGTATGAGTTCTATAACGAGTAAGTTAGAGTCCGACGCCCCCAGAGTCTTACCTTATAGTTATGACCATTTGACAGTGGCGGTGGACAAGAGGGTAGAAAAATAGACTACAGGGGAGTCAAGTGGTTCGAGTTAAACAAAATGTAGAAATGGTATGTACTTTTTTCGAAGATACGCCTCATTCACCGTGATCGCAGTTTTCATTTTATCACAGATACAGGGTATGGGAGATATAATCATTGCATGGAATTCATCCTATAAATAAGTGACGTTACATGTAAAACTGACCATTTGATATTACATGTGTAAGTACCCACTTATTGAAGATTGAAGATGTATCTACATATACACATCGGATTTCCCATTCTTTGTATTCTCTGTACATGCAATTATTGTGTGATAATGAAGACATATAGCTCTTTAAGAATACAAGATCCGTGGACTGGTATTTGAGAAAGATGGAGGTTGAGATAAGGTTTGTAGACATCCGTTCCTATTTCTATCTTTGTAGAAGTGATACCTTAATGCGCATCAGCTAAGTGTGGATGAAAGAGGTCTCCAGGTAGCTTGGAGCAAGGAGAATAGCATGTAGCAATTTTTGTGTCAGGGAGTTAGCTGAAGCAGGTGATGTATAAAGTCACAGTGTACTTAGAATTCAATAAAGGGTAACAAAGGCGAGTGAACAATCATAGATTACTGTGTGACAGTGATAACAAGTATCGAATGTCACGGGAACTTCGTGCTAGATCCCTCTCAAGGACAAAACAGTGGTATCACTTCACGCGACAATGTCTGGAATTTGGGTAAGTCACATATATCTTTCTATCTCATGAGAAACATTTTATTTACTCCTCTTCATCTAGACTGAGCATAGAAATGCGGAAGGAAGGACGTACTGGTTCAATACAAGTACTAAGGAAAGTGTTTGGGAGAAGCCTGATGGTGAGTTCCCTGTCCACATCACCTTTTTTTTGAAGCTTCGTTCGCGTTTTCATCCTAAGTAATGTATGCTTAACCTGTCCCTTACTTTACTAGTCTTGAAGACTCCGTTTGAGGTAAGACGTCTCCTGTGGTATAGTGAGAAAGACTTGTGAACTGACTGGGACTTGATTGACGTTTAGAAAGCGCTTGCTGAGACGAAGTGGAAAGAGTACTTTTCTGGTGGTCGCAAGTATTACTATAATGTAAGTACACTCCCCCGGGTCATCTTTCGCTTGTACTAACGTACTATCTGTAGACGGAGACGAAGGAGTCAAAATGGGACATGCCCGACGAGTTACTACTTTTACTTGAGAAAGTTGAAAAAGAGACTAAGCCTTCTCAAGAATTGTACGTCTTCGCAGTATCCGAATGATTAAACGATGCTAATATTCTTGTTTTACAGGGTGAATCCTCGTCTGATGCCACCCAACTTCGCTCCAGCCGCTGTTCCTATAGGTAATGCAGATTCTTTGGTTAGTCAACAGCCACAGACAAACGGGGCTTTGACGACGACAAATTCTATCACTTCTTTGACTCAGGCTGGTGGTGCTGCTCTACCTATCACTCCTACTCCAAGTTCTGGTGCACTCCCAGGGCGAGCGAATCTCCCGGACGATCCGGTTATCCCACACAATGGGTTTGCGACTATTGAAGAAGGTGAACGTGCTTTTGTTCATCTGTTGAAGAAAGCCGGAGTGGATGCCACTTGGACTTGGGATCAAACGATGAGGGCTATCATTACAGACCCCTTGTATAAAGCGCTAAATAGCCTTGCGGAGAAGAAAAACTGCTGGCAGAAGGTAAGTGGTTATACTATTTGGTCAAGATTTCTCAGTTTGGAAGACTAATTCTATTCATCTACTGTGTGGCTTGTGTGATGTTAAAATTCACTAACTATGAAAAGTACGTGGATGGACTGAAGGAAAAGGAGCGTGAAGAACGTGAAGCCCGTCTAGCGAGAATCCGCCCCGCTGTACGTAACATGCTAAAAGGAAACCCAAATGTCTTTCATTATACAACGTTCGCGACTGCTGATCGCCTCTTTGCTCAACACCCGATATGGCAGCAAGCAAAAATTGACTCGGAACGAAAGATGATATTTGAAGAGTACGTTGCTGAACTGAAGCAAAGGGAGATACAGGAAAGCCGTGCACTGCGTACGCGTAGTATAGCGAAAGTTGTCTCGATGTTCAAGGAGCTTAACGTTGACGTTCTGACTCGCTGGAGGACTGCGTACAATGCGCTTCTTGAATCTGAGGCTTGGGCTAATGATTCGGAACTTGAACGCTTACCTGCATTGGATATCTTGCTTGCGTTTGAGGACTACGCGCGTGTGCAGGAGAGAGAATTCGAAGATCGGATGAGGCGCGAGTCTGTAGAAAAGACTAGAAAGGAGAGAAAAGCAAGAGAGGCGTTCAAGGAGCTGTTGAAAGAGCTTGTTGATCAGGGTAAAATTAAGGCAAGGACCAAATGGAAAGATGTTTACCCCGAATTTGAGGAAGATCAGAGATATTTGGACTTGCTCGGAAAACCTGGAAGTAACCCGATCGAACTCTTCTGGGATCTTGTTGATGGGTTTGACCAAAAGTTGGACGCGAAGATCTCAATTGTGAATGATGCGTTCAAGAAGCTAGGTTGGGATAGCGGGAAAGAGCAGCCCTTTGAGGTTAAACCTGAGACAACTGACGAGGAGTTTTATAATGTCTGTAAAGAGGCACGCAAGCTCGACTCGGATTCAGAATTCAACAACCTTAATGATGATGATCTTAAAGAGGTGCTTGATATTGTATGTTCTTGTATCACCTCTCTGATCCTCAAGAGAATGTTTCCCAGCTAACTACTTGTTTTCATATTGCTTTTTTTCTACAAAAGTTACGCTCTGAATCAGCGAAACGACTTGAATCTGATCGTAGACGAACAGAGCGAAAACAGAGACACCTACAAGATGATTTGCGTTATGCACTCAAGAAGCTTTCAGAGCCTATTGATGTGAACATGTCGTACGAAGATGCTGTACCGCTCATACAGACACTTCCTGAATTCCAGGCTTTGGAGGACGAAGGAAGGCGTGCAGCTTTCTCAAAGTTTATAAAACGTCAGAAGGTATGTAATTGTTAATCTCTACATCATGGATGATTATGAGATAAGTATTTGAACATGTTTATTCACTAATTTTTACATATGCTTTTTTCTCTTTGGATCAGGAACGCCTCAAGGAACGCGAGCTATCTGAGGATGGCGGATCCACAACTAGTAGGAGACGTAAGGAGCCTGTTGGGAAGGAAAGGGAAGACAGAGAGCGTGAACGTGAACGTGAAAGGGGCCACGAGAAGGAGAAAGAACGTGAATATCGTGAAGAAGAGCGGTCATCGTCTAAACATCATAAAAGGGGACATGACTCAGACTACGAGAAGCTTAGGGAGAGAGAGTATAGGGACAAAGAAAGAGAGTATCGAGAACGAGACAAAGATCGTGACAGGGAAAGAGATGGTTATAGGTCTCGGTACAGAGAACGAGATCGGGAGTACGAAAGAGAGAGGGGAGGAGAGAGAAGTCGGGATGGACGTGAACGAGAGCGTGAACGTGAAAGAGACAGAGAAAGGGAGAGGGAGAGACACAGGGGAAGTCGAGCAGGAGAGGATGTTAGATATTCATATGGGTTTGAGGAGAGAAGTGGGGAGAAGAGAGAGAGGGAAAGGGAGAGGGACGATAGGAGTGTTTTCTCCGACCGGTCAGAGAAGAGGGCTAGGTATGAGAGTGAAAGTACTATGGGAGTGTTAATGGCGGGGATGTGAAGAAGGCTATGAAGAGGGAGGAGACGCCTGAGGAAGGGGAGATTTGATTGAGAGTGAGACTGGCTGGGATGAATGGGGGAGATCTGGGGGGAGGAGGCCAGACCGAGTTGGCGTTCTTGGGGTGTTTGCTTTTCCTTTGGCGTTTGGTAGATGGAGAAACGTCCCCTGTTCTTTTTGTTTTGACATGTTAGACTCAGTGTTTGGTATAATTTTGTATCTAGGTACAATACATCAGTATTTGCTCACTGTAAAATTAGAGTGGAAGAGGGAGAAGTAGGATATGCTTCGGCCATGGTCATGATATAATGATTCTAATTGGCGTCGCTATCCGTCTATTGTTATCGTTATCGAATCGTTTGTTCCGTGTAGTCTTGATTGATATGTATAGCTAGGAGAAGTCGCTATATCGATCTCATAAATGTATTTTGCTGGAGAGAAAGAGAGAAAAACGAGGGGAGGCGCATTTTGTCAGGATTTTCCAGATCAAAGTCCGCGCTTTAGCACTTAGGAGCGGCGCCATTATCATGATCATGATTATTGAAATTCATGGTCTGAGCTTTCAACTGATACCATCACCACACTCCTGGTAGTCGGTCCTGAGAAACGGCCAACTCAGATAGTAATTTGTGATTTGTTATACTTCCTTACTTTTGAATTCTAATCTGGCATGACTACGGAGCCTTGACATAAACGTACCTTTTGACTTCTCCCTCTTCTTTCTTGTAATAGGTAAAGATACAGGTACTTTGAATGGTCTTTTTCTAAACTTGGATAACAGGACCGGTACCCCCATTCTGTTTTTGAAGAGAACTAAGTTAAAGTAATGTTCCTGACTAATTTGGATAATAGTAAAATAGAGGATCTTTAGTAGATCTTCGATAGAGTCATAAGAAGCAATAAGTATAGTAAAGAACGAGGGCTATTACTCTTCCTCCCCTCTCACCAAGTATATATTCCAGAGGGGAGGGGCGAGAGAGGGGGCCGGGGAAGGAGCCGGGGAGGTACTAATCTTTATTACTTGATAAAAGTTGCGGGATTGAGGTAAAGTGAGTGAATCTTTTGAGCTTTCTATAGGAATAATAATACGTAGTACACCCCTCAGCCACTGAAAAGTCACGGTAGCCATACACCCCCTCTTTCATGTAATTGATTCAGGACACAGTCGGTGATAGATGTAGTTCGATAAAGGTATAAGAATCTCAAAAGGATGTAAGAATACGTTTCTCGGGGTTCTGAGTGTCCCATCAAGTTAGGAACGGGGGTGCCTATGGTATGTTGAGTTAAGTGGAATTACATGTAGGCCATGACTCGGAAGATGTTGATGGATTTGTACGTGTAGTAGAAGAAGGTGATACTGTTAGTACTACCAGTCAGGTTGGATAATCTTTTTAAGTTGTATGGCTGAGTTTTCATCATGAAGTACTCCTCATTTCTCTCTCCCTTTACAACGAAGATAGAAGCTTCCCTTGAACATCCAGTTTGTGTTGTTCTCATAACTGTAATGAGTCAAGAAGCTCTCTCTTTCTCGGCCTTCCCAGATGGGAGTTTAGTCTAACTTCAGAAGCAACTATTTGGGAAGGTAAGAAATGTTTGATTTAAGTATCAAGTGTGGCTCAACAGTATTTTCAATAAAGGATAAAAGATAACCTTATCTGATACGAAAATCCTATCAAATGACACATTTACTTACAAACTTCAAGATCTTATAAGGAGATCGCCCGACCGGATTGTCATATTTGGATAAAATATGAGTGTCTTGCCTTTGAATTAATGGTGATAGTCCCCAATAATATGAATTATACAGAATAATATAGATACAGATAAGAAAAGCATTCCAAATTAGGTCGTATTGGTAAACCGTAAGGAATAACTTTCTATGGCTGTTGAGCTAACGGCTCAGATTTACCAAGCTCGATAGGGCCTATCCGAAGGCGGGTGTAGGGTTGCTTGTGAGTGATTGTCTTTTGGTAATGCTTCCTCCTCTTGAACTTGACGATACGTTCCATGGCACCTTTGGTATGTTCGACGACCGTCGCTTCTACTTTTACTACACCCCTCGGAAGTACTGGTGAGCCACGGAGAGTATAATCCCGCGAACCAACTTCGTGAATCTCGGAAAAGGAGAGACGGTCACCGACGCGTACATTTTTTAGTCGAGCTACTGTGAGCAAGTCACGAGGTGCGAGAAGGTATTTGTGACCAAGAAGAGAGGCTACGACATAGTGCGAAGGTTGTGCACGTAGGTATGCAAGAGCATCGTTTGTATTTGAGGCAGTGGGAACCGGTGCGGTCGTAGAAGTGCTTTGGATTACTGGAGCTGCGGACGGAGCTTTGAAACTAAACTGGCGCCTTGCTGCCTGACGGACACTACTGCTGCCTGCTAAGAGAATTCGATTGTGATCAGATACGAGTTCTCTACATTTCTTACTGTCAGATATAGGACATACACCTTAAGATTGAGGACAACATTGTTTGAGAGTGTTGTCACAGTTCGTGTGTGCACACAAATCCCAGTGCAGCTATAGTAAACGTAACGCGAAAAAGGCAAGTGAGGATCGGGTATGTGCGGAAGGCCGTCGACAATCGGTTTTAGAACTCCGACGGGAATTACCGTGCGTGCTTTTTCTTGAGCTCGCCTGTGTCGAGCTTGCTTCCAACTCCCAACCCTTCCTTTCGTCGTCGTCGTCGCCGTCGTCGCACTTCTTATTTACACACGGCCAACGATGCATAGAATCGCTCTTAGGAACGTGTCTGCGCTGGCCGCAAGGTCGGCAGCGCCAAAAGTCAGTTCTACTCTCGCTGTGCTGGCATCGTCCCATTTTACTCACACTGACTATGTCCGCTTTTTCTACGACAGTCTGCAGGTTCCCTCGCCATTGCCCGCTCATATGCTACAGCTAAGCCTGGTATGTTCAGTGTTTTTTTTCTCAAGCAGATACGCGCTTTTTTGGACCTGTATATTTTTTTCTAAACTAATGACGCGTAACTTTCTTCTGAATTCTCAACATGTAACTATTTTTGTATAAATGTCCGATAGCTGCATCCGAAGTCTCGTCAATCCTTGAATCGCGGATAGCTGGCTCTTCCCTCGGTAGTGATGTACAAGAAACCGGCCGTGTCTTGACTATTGGTGACGGTATGTAGCTCTTAGGCCCGACGGTCCTCTTTTTCGCGTAGTCGCAGCCGATGACGATGTTCAAATTCTTTATTACGTACTTAGGTATTGCTCGTGTATATGGTCTTAAGAACGTCCAAGGTATGTCATTCTATCCGTATTTTCTTTCTATTTCTACAGTATTAAATGTAATATTCACAGCCGAGGAAATGGTGGAGTTCTCCTCGGGTGTCCGTGGCATGTGTTTGAACTTGGAACACGACAATGTTGGTGTATCCATCTTCGGTAGCGATCGTCTTATCAAGGAGGGCGACACCGTAAAGCGTACTGGCCAGATTGTCGATGTTCCAGTCGGACCTGGTCTCCTCGGACGTGTCGTTGATGCCCTTGGTAACCCCATCGATGGAAAAGGCCCCATTCAAGCTGCTGAGCGCCGTCGTGCATCTGTCAAAGCACCTGGTATTCTTCCTCGTCGCTCCGTCAACCAGCCCATGATGACTGGTCTCAAGCCCATCGACGCCATGGTTCCAATTGGTCGTGGCCAGCGTGAGCTTATCATTGGTGATCGTCAGACTGGTAAGACTGCCGTTGCCATTGACACTATTCTTAACCAGAAGCGATGGAACGATGGCAAGGACGAGACCCAGAAGCTCTACTGTGTCTACGTCGCCGTTGGTCAGAAGCGATCCACTGTCGCTCAGCTTGTCAAGACTCTTGAGGAGAACGATGCTATGAAGTACTCTATCATTGTTGCTGCTACTGCCTCCGAGGCTGCTCCTCTCCAGTACCTCGCCCCTTTCTCCGGTTGTGCTATGGGTGAATGGTTCCGTGATAATGGCAAGCATGGTAAGGTTATCTTCGTGTTCAAATTGTATCGCTTTCTCATGTAATCAATCCAAGCTTTGATTATCTACGATGATCTGTCCAAGCAGGCTGTTGCCTACCGTCAAATGTCTTTGCTTCTTCGTCGTCCCCCCGGTCGTGAGGCTTACCCCGGTGATGTCTTCTACCTCCACTCTCGTCTCCTTGAGCGTGCTGCCAAGATGAACGACAAGTTCGGTGGTGGATCTCTAACTGCTTTGCCCATCATTGAGACCCAGGGTGGAGATGTATCCGCTTACATTCCAACCAACGTCATTTCCATTACCGATGGTCAGATCTTCTTGGAGGCTGAACTCTTCTTCCGTGGTGTTCGCCCCGCCATCAACGTCGGTCTTTCCGTCTCTCGTGTCGGTTCCGCTGCCCAGACGTATGTATCCTTTTGGAGTATCTAAATAGAGTAATATTGATAGTCTTCACTTTACAGTAAGATCATGAAGAAGTTCGCTGGTTCACTCAAGTTGTACCTCGCACAGTACCGTGAAGTTGCTGCATTCGCTCAGTTCGGTTCTGATCTTGATGCTTCAACTCGCTATCTCCTTAATCGTGGTGCCCGTCTCACTGAGCTTCTCAGTATGTCTCTTTGTATAACTGCCTAAATATACTTATCTAACTTCGTTCACAGAACAGGGACAATACCAGCCCCTACCAACTGAGATTCAGGTCCCTATTATCTACGCTGGTGTCAATGGTCTTCTCGACCCTATCGCTGTTGACCAAATCACCCGCTGGGAAAGCGAGTTCCGTCAACACTTGACTTCAACCCAGACTGCTCTTCTTGAGGAAATTGCAAAGGGAACTGTTACTCCTGAGCTTGAGAGCAAGATCAAGAAGGTTGTTGAGGACCATGTTGCATCATTCACTTCTTAATCTGGTTGAGAGTGAAGAAGAGCACAAAAATCTGATTTGTTATGCGGACGGGCATTATGGTGGGAAAACGTTATCTCTGGTTACTATTACCGTACATACTCCTTTACTGGTTTTCCTTTCGTATCCGCTGAGAAGCAAAGCAAAATAGACGGGGAAGTTTTCTTTATCTTATATTTATCTTTCAATGAGTGATTCGAGGCTCGAAGTGAAGCCACATGTGCAAACCGTCGCACTCAGATGTTATATCATTGAGGTTCCCTGAGTATCATAGAATGTCATATGGGGTAAGCCCTTCAGAGGTTTTCATTAGCAACTGCCTTGGTGATCCTGGCGCTTTGAATGGCCCTGATTCCAGATGAGGGTGTAAGGCATAGCTAAAGAGATCCTGATGTTTTGTCACAGTGAAGTCGTCCCTTATTTAACAAGACTAATACTCATGGCAGAAGTTAAGACTGGACCGGAGTCTGTCTACGATAGCAACGCAAGGCCATGCCGAGACGAGACTTCTGAGAAGAAGTTCAACGAGGTTTGGTGACTCGTGTTTAGTCCGTTATCAATTACATTTAGAGACTCCCTCCTTCTAGGTTGAGGTGCTTGAGTTGGATGTGATTGAGGAGAGGAGGCTGGCACACAAGTTGTATTGGAATCATATTCCTAGGCTTTCTTCACTTTACTTCCCATACTTCTTGACGGGTCAAAGATAGGGAATGCGAAGGTAGAGTGTTCATCTGTGTTTACCATGAAAAATGGGTACACAGTTGACGATTATGGTTCGTTGGATTAATTGGGTAATCCATATAGTTATATGGTTTGGTCGAAGACTTGCATATGACGGACAAGCAGTATTTAGTTTTCCTATGTGCTTTCTTCATCCCTTCTACTCTACTAGGAGCGTGTTCCCCATTTATCATTTGAATTACGAACTGCTGTTTCGTCGGCATGTTGCTGACCTAGAGAAAATCAAGCTCCTTCGAATCTATGTCTGAGGCGCCTTAAATCGTCCATATGGTTTATCTTCAATTGATGGTCGGCTGGGGACGTACGATGGTATGTGGAACATTCAATCTAGATAAACTATGAGAACTAGAGGGTGTGCGGCCGGCTGACGCCTTTGTTTCTTTCTTCTTCTCAGTATATCAGTGAAGTTTCTAGATTTTGTACATGCCTTTACAGGTGTAATTGGTGAGATTCTTCCCCTGAAAGGTGTCTAGAAGAAAATTTCAGAGCGTATCGAAAAAAATAATGTTAATGAAGTCACTCAATGCTTCCTTGGACCCGCTTGAAGCAGGATTTTTCCCCGGTGCTGCTTACATCTTTTCCTGGTACAAAAAGAAACGGAACACGGCTGTTCTTAGTATCGGAAGCAGCTTCCACTAACTCCTTCTCTATTGATAAAGTCGGTACAAGCACAGAGAACTTGGGTTACGGATTGCCATTTTTCATTCGGCAGCTACCTTCGCCGGTGTGTTCAGTGGATTGTTGTCAGTGAGTAATAACAAATGCACATTGACCCAAGGAGGGTAACACTATTAACCCCGATCGAAGGCGGCGATTTCAAAGATGAACGGCATTGAAGGTAAACCTCTTAGGTGAGAGAGGAAAACCTCTTGCTTGTAACATGCACGTTCGATTTGAACTTTACTTCAATAAAAAGTTTTTTTAATTCATGTCTTCCTGATCCTTCCCTCTCGTTCTCTTTCCCCTTCCCCTCCTTCTCCTTCTTGCCGGGGATATGATTTAGGGAATGGATCTTCAAACTTGAAGGGCTTGCTTCCCTCGTTGTAGGCTCTACAGCTTAGGTGTTCCTTCTCGATTATCCGCAATCTGCGCGTTTCCTAGTACCTTCCGAACGGGCTCTCGCAATAAGTCATTTCTAAGAAGATGGTTAACAGGTGACTTCTCACATTTCCTTCTTTTTCCCTCTCCTATCAATGCGTTGACGGCGTTGTTGTACGAACTCGGAGGAGGGGCGCCCGTCTTTGTTGATTTGTAGAGAAGTCCAGAAGGGTCTGTGCGATTGGAAGACGTGGCTGGGAGTTCTTTGTCTGATAGGTGCGGGAGAATACGACTTTTTGATGTTGCGGTTCTTTCTTAAGGGGCACCTGATGATGGTTGTGTATGTGTTAATAATATATAGGAACGTGTGGCCCTTTATGGTCATTCTCGTTATTTCTTCCTAGTAACATATCACAGCTCGGTACGGTTCTTAATATATATAGCACTATAAGTTTATTGAGTTTTACTGTCCTTACTGAAAATTGTTCATTATTTGTGGGTTTTGCAAATACGTTTCCGTATATTGCCAACCTCCTTACCGTCCCCGCATATTTTGTTACTTGCATATTCGCTTGCGGTGGTGGATTAGTTACAGATCGAGTAGGGAAGCGGAGTTATTTTGCTATGTATGCCCTTATCTATCTTCTTTCCTTCATCTTTTATCCACCACAGAAGTCGCCGACTGGCTCAAAACGAAGCGCTTATAGTAGTTTTTGTGAGTTATTTTTAATCTATTTATAAGTGTACTATTTTCCTTAGATGGTGCCTTAATTATAACTTGTGTGGGATCTGTTATCCTTCTTGGCTCAGCAGACCCAATGTTATCTACTTTTGCAGTTCTGGCGGCTTGGTATGGTTTAGAGTTTCTGTAAAAGTACTCTCACAAGACCTGACGTTGTTCGTAGTGGGATATTTGCTGACATTGCTAGCTATCATTCAGATCCTGGTCCACAAATAATGTAAAAAGCACATTGAAGAGAAACGTTTCCATGGCCATCATTGCTGTATCGTGAACAACACGATAAGCATTATACAATAATCATATGTATACGAAACTATTTCTATACAGCGGAAATTAGCTGTAATGATGAGTTCCATTACAGTTAGTACAATTCTTTAAGGTTTTCATGGATTGTGATTATTGAGAGCTTGAATTTGACTTAGTGTCGAGCCCGTTATGCTCCTTGGTACAGTCTTGGACATACTATTACACTTGGCTGCAGCTTTATCGGGTTTGTATCTTCGACAAATCCACATGTGATATTTCGTCGAGAAAATGCCCGGCGTAACTTGGGACAGCGGGACGAAGTTATAGAAGGGAGATTTGGTGGTGATTCACGGAATGGATGTTTCGTTAGTATCAAAGGTGTTAATTTGGAAAGAGGAGATCGAAATAGTGTGTTTAGATACATAATTCAATTTTGATTTGTTTGCTAGTTAATGATGACTTTGGTTTATACATTGAGGCGTGTGAAAATATCTCTCTAACACTGCATAGACACTCTTCTGTTACCTAAAGTGTTAGAGTTCTTGTCAGGAACTGCAGGACAAATGTTCATTCTGAGCATTCTGAAACCCTTTAGAAGTCTAGTCATCTCATTTTAATCTAAGAATTGTCCTCGTGGCTTTTTGGTTGCTTTGCTGGCCGATGATCATGAAAAAAAGAATGGTAACTCTAGTCACTGAACTTGCCGCTTAAACCTGAAGAAGATAGAAGCAGGAGTATTATTTTATAACTCGACATCGGCAAGCTCTGCTCGTACCCTCGCCATACATGTATTTTCGGCATGTGCTCTAACAGTAATTTCCCTATCCACGCGTAGTGCAACTTGCAAAAGAACTACAGAACATAGGATGTGTAAAGAGAAGGGAAGGTGTAGTATTACTGGGTGATCTAGTCCGAGAACTCGACATCCAGAAAAGCAAATTATCAACGCTTATAGTCAAAGGCTGACTGGACAAACCTTCGACTCGAGTTCTTGCTTCAACTTAATATGATAGATAGACCCAGATTGTAGATACGAGATCTCTATGGAGAAACTATTCCGTGCTTTATTGTTTGAACCATGGCCAACATTGTACAGATAGTTGATACATGATCTATCTCTTCGCGTTCTTGCACATTCCCCCGCTTAAAGTATGCTCATGCCCCCATGGGGGGAAGCTACCTATACTCCACATTGTATTTCGAGGTCTACTCGGAGAATCCTCGTCCACCTGTACGAGTGTTAGATCCACTTTGAGTAAGATTCTTGGGAGTATTATGATAGCTGGCAACTTTCTTTCCAGCTCTCAGTCACTCAGAGTTACTTAGAGTTATACTCATAAAAAGTAGATGCTTCAAGGTTTTGCGCATGACTTCGAGCCTGCTTCATCTCGGCAATGCCCTTGTTTATCCTTCTTGAGATACTCCGAAGTCGTAGGATTCTAAGAGTTTAAAAGTAGGTAGTATATCGGTTTAGCAGAGCATCTAACTCAGTATATTTGCGTACATGGACTTCATACTCTATGTAGTACTAGAAAATGCTAGTAACTCTTGATGTCATGCCTAGTATATCATGATGTAAATTGAGTTCGGTCTTCGCCGTCTCGCTATTTTCACACCTACTACTCATATAACTAGAGAACACAGAGGGATTTTGGCTGTATGTACCTTTCAATTAGAGGGACCGAGCCTAGTCCTTCACAACTATGTTCGAGAGAAAAGGTGGCTATATCTCATATATATGGATTGGGCGGTAAGGCGGCGTCGTAAGTTATCAGTTAAGCGAATCCTAAAGCCACATTCTGTCGATGAATTTTAAATTGATCACAGGGTAGGGATGTTCAACATCATAGAAGGTCTGCTCACAGCTTTGGAAGGTGGGGTTTGTCCTTAATCGCTGTGTCCATCCGGAGAGTGCGTGATTCCTTTCTGAACACCAGAACGTGGTTCCGCTGCCAGCCGTTTACAACAAGAAGATTACCGGCGGTCTGTTGCCAATTGACATTTTCCGCTGTGGTGAGTTTTAAAAAGCATCCCTGACTGTAGGACATGAGAATCGGGACAGTTTTCTTGATGATTTATCTTTTTGAAATTTAGATAATTACCCGCTCTAAACCTTATTACACTCTAGCTCAGATGAACCTCTTTATTCGTTTTAAGTATTTCCTCCTAGTACTATATCAGAAAAAGGTAGTCCTCGGTAGTTAACAGCTTTTTTTAGGGTAGTTCATCTGTAGGTCACGACGTCTCCGAGAGTTCTTCAGTATATATTGCGAATCTTTGACTGTACCTATTAATGTTGTCCTTTTTATTATCACCTGTTATGTCGGATATACAGCTGATCATATATAAAAACGTGGCGTGTGTTATGCGAATAAACTCTTGGAATTTGAATTGAGAAGAAACTGACTGTCTTGAATTAGTTGAACGGGTGTTAATGTGATAATTAGGCTATGTAATAAAAAATTTCTAATACTTACGCTTGTCACGGTTTTACTTAAATAGGTCAGGGAATCGTCGCCTGCTATGATCATTCTTTATCATAAAATCCTGCTTCATTATACTTTGCCGTAGAATCCATGACACAGTAAGCTAGATAATAGTGGGAGTACAGAGTTACATACTTCTGGTGTGTAATTGTTAATTTGTACACAGAACGTAATTATTAAACAATGTTGGAGAATTGTTCAACGAAAGTAAAGTGTCATAATGACTCTAGTGACTCTGCATAATTTTTACCTTTTAAGACAGCCTTTTAGTCTGACTCACCTGCACACTGAGATTGTTACAATAATGACGAGTAAAAAAAAGAAGGCAAGGCAGTGTTAATCGTGTGTTGGAGGGTTGCTATGGTCAATCTCTAATTTGAAAGTTGACCGGGACAAGAATAATGGCACGTGTGTCAAAGAGAGTGATGAGAATCATAATGGTTTTGGATATATTTAGGTACTGAAATTGCAATATGTGAACATCTGTCAATGCTGGTAATTGCAGGGAAGGACCATCGCCGGCAACAGAGTACACACTTCATCAGTGGTAGAGATGGAAGTATATACAGTTTTCATTGATTGAATCATCAATTATCTTGATCTGAAAACTACCGACTGAAAGCTGACTAATGTGTACTTTTTTCGGTTGAATCAATCTATCCGTTTATACCTGATCTTCAAAATTTGTCTCAACCGGTTAAAGTGTGTCTATAACTCAGGTATGATGATATTCCAGTTTAATGAGAAGCTTTTACTCTCTGCTCTTATGGCCATACTGAGGTATAGTAGTGCTTTTGAAATCGTCGAAAACACCGTAAGATAAAGCCCTTCTTGTGTATTATCTAGCTACTATACTATACGTAGATTTCAACCATTAAACAAACCAGTCAAGACACAATTTTGATTTATTTTGTTTAGAAAGGAGTATCACTCACTATTGAACATTTGGCTGCAGTTAACGCGGCTCACTTTCAGTATTGCGGACTAACGTATTTGTACAATAGCTCCCTCAAATCGCATACACCCCGCTTCTAAATTGCTCCTTAGATCTATGTACTTGATCGTACTCGTAAGGGCTTCCGCTTGCATTTAGAAGCGGTGAAGAAGGGGGGAGTAAGGGGAAGTCAATAAGATCAAAGTAAGAGGCGTCGGACGACATCCGGTCAAGTTAGAATACTACATATGGACTCTAATTTTCTAGGCCCTCTTCTGTGTTATTTTCTACTCTGCCCGCCTCGTGATTGAAGCAGGGAGCTCTACTCTGAGTACACGAGAACGGAAGCCTTGGAAGTTGCGTGGAAGAGAGACGGAGCTATATCTACGTATTTATACTCCCTTATATCCCCAACTAACTATCCAATCCAGTGTAACCCCCCTCCCCAGTTCCAGCTACTCACCAAGCCGACCACTTCGTACAAGCTCTACATAGATGACCGACCTTGCTGTAAACATGAAGACAGACGAGAAGGCCGACGACAAAGAACACATGATTGAGCAAAAAATTGTTGAGGCTCATGAGAGTGTCAGCGATATAAACAATCAAGCTGTCGATGACAAAAAGCTTGTTCGCAAGATTGACTTGAGACTGATCCCCTGGATCTCATTTTTGTATTGTCTCGCCTATCTGGACCGTTCTAGCATTGGTAATGCTAGGGTATGTAGTGGATATATAAAGATAGTTACAACTACTCACATGCATCTCCAGTTATATGGCTTGGAGACTGATTTGCATATCACAGATACCCAGTTCCTGATCTGTCTCAGTATATTCTTTGTACCCTATGCACTTCTGGAGGGAAGTCGCTTTTGCACAAAGAAGACCAAGCTTATACTCATGGTTCTTATTATGATAGGTACCTGCAAACATTTGCTTAAAGCATATACGACCTTCTGTATGGCTTTCTTCAATTATGACAATTTGGGGCGTGGTGATGGTTCGTACTGGAATTCTAGCATGACGATTATATTGACAAAACTGATAAAATCAGACGACACAAGGGTTTGTGCGAAACTTCGGTGGTCTTATCAGTATGTTCATATATTCTGAGGATGTCGTAATGCTAACCTTTTATAAGCCACACGATTCATGCTCGGCTTCTTTGAAGCTGGCTTGTACCCAGGATTCGCATTTTATTTGAGTTGGTAGGGTCTTTTGATTAACCTTTTTTTCGGCATCCTAATATTACATCTTAGCTGGTATAAACGGAGAGAGTTCGGCATTCGCGCCGCTATTTTCACCTCAATCAATACCATGTCTGCTGGATCTAACGGTTTATTAGCGGTAGGTTAAGCTTTCCGGCTGACTAGTTATGTCGCTTACCTTATGGTTAAAAGGCGGCTATATCTCATATGAATGGGTTAGCAGGGAAAAACACTTGGTGAGATATGTTGGTATACTTACTCGACAAATTATCTGAAAGTCTGCAGGCAATGGATATTCATACTCAACGGAGTGGCCACAATTATACTTGGGTTGCTTTCATTTTACATGTTAACCGACTACCCGGGAACCGCTAGGTTTCTTTCTGAAGCCGAACGTGAACGAGTTGTCAGTCGTCTATATGAAGATCTACGAGACTCTCCGAAGAAGAGCACTTCAACTGGGCCGAGGTAAAGAAAAGTTTCCGTGACTGGAAGACGTGGCTAGGAATCCTCAGTTTAATGGGTGACTAGCATCCTTGTTCGAAATATGCGATCGTTCTTAACAATCATTCCTAAATTTCGTGCATCATAGGTGCAGCCGGACCTGCTTTTTCGTTCTCATTATTTCTCCCGACAATAATATCGGAGCTTGGTGGTCAAATCAAATCAAACCTCTTGTCTTGCTACTAAAGACTTTCTATTGTCAGGCTTTGGATCTGCAAATCGTTCAAATCTGTTAACTACCCCGGTCTTTGTCTTGGCCTTGATTTCAGCTTGCTCTGTAGGCTATTTAGCTGATCGCACGGGGAAGCGAGGCATTTTTGCAATGTAAGATAGAAGTTGCTATTTATCTCGTTTATTATCGGCTGACAGCAACAAAGCTTTTTACCTACCATTGGTTAGTTGTGAAAAGTCACGAGATAAAACGCATCTTTCGTATATAAAGACTGATTCATAAATCAGCGATGGTCGGTTATACCATCCTCTTAGTCTCTAAAAACTCCACCGTATCGTATTTTGCCGTCTACTTGGTCGGAGCGTAAGTTTAACACAAAATTTAAAAGAAATGAACTACTCATTAAACATATGGAACACAGTGGTGTCTATCCCAACAGCCGTGTGTTTTTTCCTTCTTCTTTCCGCCAAATACACAATTACTAACTTCTCATTAGCAAATAATGTGTTGGTTTTTTTAGAGCTCAGAACTAATTCGGTTATCTAATGATATGCTATAGCGTCTGGTTATCTAACAATGTTGATGGTGCGCTTAAAAGAAGTATCTCTGTGGCTATAATGCTTTCTGCGTAAGTTTATTTCGTAACAGTTTGTGTCTCAATTCAATAATTCTTTTTTAGGGTAAATCTTACGGGAATCATAAGTACCAATATAGTAAGATATAAACTAGTTATCCTCGAGCCCAGAAAAGGATTTAACCTCTTTCTAGTACCGAGCTGCTGATGCTCCGTCTTACAAATTGGGACATAGCGTATCGCTTGGTTATTTAGTCCTAGGGTCAGTTTCTGCTGCCATAACGCATTTCTTACTACAAAGGGAGAACTCACGACGAGATCGAGGAGAGAGAGATGAGATTATAATAGGTCAAGAAGGCGGATTTGCTGTCAATGGTACTTACATGTCCGTAGAAGAAGCCAGGAAGGACAAGGGTGACATGTGGAGTGGCTTCAGATACATTACATAACCCTAAGTAGGGTTTCTGTGTCAACTCCCAGAAGGTTTGGTACATATTTTTGATTCATTAACCATTCAGATAAAAATTGTACAGTGAATTTGATTAAAGTTTAGTAGGATGATTTGATTGATCCCATAAATTGCCATAACTCGTGTTTGGAAAGTATCACGTTTTAGAGAGTATTAGCTAGTGTAAGTACTCTACTAGCGTTGAGTTATATAACTTGATCCATTTCTTCATATGTCGCGCCAGCTTATGCAGCTCCTATAATAGCTCCATCCAAATTGCTATTATAATTATAGCAGCAAGAAATATATACCATTGCTGTCGTGATCATGTGTATACAACTAAGGAATGCGTGAGAAAAGTATAATACGTGACTGTAGCTAAAAATGTGACACCACCCGTATTAGTAGATGGTCCAATTTAGGGTATTTTTCAAGATCATTTTATTATGTTCCTTTTCAAGGCGTTTGAGTGTCTAAATGAACACAGCGTGTATAAGATTTTTTCTATCAATGAAGTTAAGAAAAGACTCGAAAACATCTCGTGATAATTTCAAAGTGATAGTAGTCTCATGATTTATCATCTTTTCAACCAAAACTATGAAAGATTTGCACTCCGAATTTCTGCCGTTTCGCGTAGTCACGGTAATGGTATGTTCATTTCTTTACACCTGATGACCTTCAGTATCATCTGCGCAAGGTGTATGTACACCTCAGATGAAATGTCCTTCTTTTGGTCCCATGTAGAGTGTTACTCTCAGAATTCTTACTCGATTCGTCCTACCGGCTCTGATACTTCCGTAAGATGAAACCTTCATAATCATTTTTGATTGCTTACTGTTTACAGGTTTCGATTATTCAATTCTTAACAATTTAATTGATATGCCATAGACAAGGAGCACATACTCACTAATTGGATATATTGACTGCCGTTAATGCGGCTCACTTTTGAGAATTGCGGACTATCATGTTTGTACGTGTACGATCCCGCTATCAAATCACATACATCCTGCTTCTTGAAGGAAATTCGAATCTCTGTATTTCATGGCTTCTCACAGGAGCTTCCAATTGCATTTGACAGCAGGTGGAGAAGAGGGGGAGGATAAATCGAAGCTAATCAGAACAAAATTAGAGACGACATCCGGGTCAAGCAAGAATACTACGATGGCATTGGCATTGCTGGATTTGCTCACTGGAGATATTAGAATGATCCCCGATATGCACCCCATCATTTGACATGATACGTACACCTGCTACTCGTTTCATGGAGCTGTCCGTGCCTTGATCACAACTGAGTTTCTAACTAAGACTAAGAAGTGAACTCTCTTATCAGGAACTATAAGGTGGTGTGGCTCTATTTTTCTGGACCTGTACATGTTATTTTTGTGCACTCTTTGCCTCGTGGTTTATTTGGATCGTTCTAGTCCATAAATACAAAAGGTATGTATAACCTTCTTATTCTTGGAGGATTGATGAAAATTGAGTGGAAGAGAGACGGAATTATATCCGCGTATTTAAACTCTCCAACTTGTAGCTAACCCAGAAATCATATCCCCCTTCAAGACTTCCCCACAGCAATCTTCTCTTACTCTCTCATACTATACTCTAATCATATATCAGACCTCTGTGAATATGAAGACAGACGAGAAAGAGATTTCCGCACAGAGTACATGATTGAGCACAAGCTTGTAGAGGCTCGTGAAAGTGTCAGCGAGATCACTGATCAGGTTGTTGACGACAAACAGCTTATCCGCAAAATTGACTTAAGGCTTATTCCATGGATTTCATTCCTGTACTGCCTAAGCTACCTGGACCGTTCTAGTATCGGCAATGCTAGGGTATGTTGTATGTGGATGAAACTTAAATTTGGTTGCTCATGCATGCGTCCCCAGTTGTATGGCTTGGAGTCAGATTTGCATATCACCGACACTCAATACTTGATCTGCCTCTGTATATTTTTTGTACCCTACTCTCTACTAGAGGAAAGTTTTTCTATGCACCGAACCTCGTGTAGATACTCAAACTAGAAATACAGGTACCTGCAAATATTTGTCTGAAGTATGTTCGACCTTGTATTTGGCTCCCTTCCATCATGGTACTTTGGGGTGTGATGATGGTACGTATTGAGTAATCTAAAATTATAATGGCACTAATGAAATCAGATGCTCCAAGGGTTTATACGTGACTTTGGTGGCCTATTTGGTACGTTAATATATCCCAATATACTGTAACCCGTGATACTAACCACCTGTAAGCTACACGATGGATGCTTGGGGTCTTTGAATCGGGGCAGTACCCAGGATTCGCGTTTTACTTGAGCTGGTAAGGTCTTATATCTGTGTCAAGAAAATAGAACATAGTATAAGTAATTTCTTCTGATTTCTTTGATTCCTTGTGTGGCATCTTAGCTGGTACAAACGGAGTGAGTTCGGAATTCGTCTTGCCATTTTTACTTCGATCAATACCATGGCTGCTGCATTCAACGGACTACTAGCTGTAAGCTATAAATATCTGCTGACTGATTAGATCACTAATCTTCGATTCTAAGGCGGCGATATCTCATATGGACGGTATAGCGAATAAATCTACATGGTAAGCCAGTATAACTTTCTGAATTGTCTGAAACACTGAGGACAATACTAGGGAATGGATATTTATTCTTGAAGGACTGACGACAGTCGTGGTTGGGTTGATTTCATTCTATTTCTTGACCGATTATCCAGGGTCCGCTCGGTTCCTTACTGAAGAAGAGCGCGAACGGACTATCACCCGGCTAAGTGAGAACTCTCGATCCCTCCCGGAGCAAGAAAAGTTCAGCTGGAAGGAGGTCAGAAAAAGTTTCTGTGACTGGAAGACGTGGTTGGGAACGTTTGCTTTGATACGTATCGTGTATTTTCATTAAGTGTCTCTATCTAAACTTTTCTATACCTAGGTGGAACTGGACCTACGTATTCATTCACGTTATTCCTTCCTACCATTATATCACAGCTTAGTATGACATTTCGCATAAAATAACCCTCGTTATTCTAAAATTCTTCATACACAGACTTCGTGGGGTCTGCAAATCGTGCAAATCTCCTGACCGTTCCTGTCTATGTCTTAGCTTTGATCGTATCTTGCCTCACAGGATATACAGCCGATCGCAAGAAGAACCGAGGGGTATTTGCAATGTAAGATGATCTTACTCTGAGTTATGATACTGACTGACAGCAAGAAAGTGTTTTAGCTTCCATCGGTTAGCCGACGATAATTCGTATATCTCTTGCAATTCGGGACTGATTTCAATTTGAATACCAGGAATTGTTGGTTATATTATTCTTTTAGTCTCAAGGAACCCGATTCTTTCATATTTCGCCGTGTACTTAGTAGCAGTGTAAGTTTTTACCTAGAGAAACAGAGAACAGTGTATTAACCACAAAAACTAGAGGAATATATCCCAATAGTCGTAAGCCAACTCTTTCTTCCTAGATCTTGTATAGTCACTGACTGCCATCTGATAGCAAATATTATGTCAGTCTCATCGAGATATTAAAATTCGATCTAGACACTAATGGCTTATGGCAGTGCTTGGTTATCTAATAATGTCGAAGGATCACTTAAAAGGAGTATCTCAATGGCTCTGATGCTCTCCGTGTAAGTTTTTTGTCAAAATCCCCCGTGCCTTAATCAACCTTTTCCCACAGGTCAAATTTATCAGGACTCGTTAGTACCAATATAGTGAGAGAAAATCAATCTGATACGAAAGCTTCAATATCATACTTATCCTTCTCTAGTACCGAGCCCCTGATGCCCCGTATTACATACTAGGGCATAGCATTTCACTCGCCTACTTAGTGGTTGGATTAATTTCCATTGTGTCAAGCCACTTCTTACTCAAATGGGAAAATAAACGACGAGACCGGGGGGAAAGAGATGAAGTAATTATTGGTAAAGGTGGTGGATATGCTGTCAATGGTACTTACATGTCCGTTGAAGAAGCCATACGAGACAAGGGTGATATGTGGAGTGGCTTCAGATATATAACATAACCCTTAGCGGCGATCTTGTTTCAATCATTAAATTTTGGTACATATTCTTGGTTCATGGATTACGCAGATAAAGATTGTATAGTGGAATTGAATATAGTTTATAAGAAGATTTGCTGATTTCTTGTACCTTCTCATCCAGTATTTTTGAGATCCCATGCTTAACGGCACGGTAAGATCGGCCAGCGATTGAATGATTTCTTCTCTGGCAAGATGATCTAAGTAAGCAACTCAGCTATACTTAGTCTCTATTGTGATAAAAAGCCCATATTTGTGAGCATTACTCCTTCCATCCGAGCGTAAAGATTTTTCCGTTCCTCTTCTCAAGTTCGTAGTTTGTCAGGTGAGAGTTACGAAAGAATACTTATAGCGAATCACTTAAAATATCTATTTTAAGCTATGAATATATAGTACTTGAAATCGGTTGATATAGTAGAACCATTCCAAATCTCTCAGATCTGCATCAACACTCAGCGATGTTATCAAACAGCAACGATTTCAAGGAGAAAAAGGTCGATTTGTTTGAGGAAGTAAACGTGGTAGCAAGTCAACAGAGCAGTGTCAACGAATCTTCTGATGATCTTAGTGAAAAACGTCTTCTCCGTAAAGTAGATTGGGTCATACTTCCTTGGGTTATTTTCCTCTTTCTGTTCAGCTCCATAGATAGATCTAGCATAGGGAACGCCAAGGTGTGTCGTACACTGCCCAAAGTCAACTTTTGAATTGAACATGGATTGCAGCTATATGGATTAGAGGCCGACTTGCATATAACAGATACGCAGTATTTGATATGCCTATCAATATTCTTCATCCCGTACTCTCTTTTAGAGGAAAGTAAAGTGCCTATACTAATTTTCTCAATAACTAATACGTATTACAGGTCCCTGCTAATATCTGTTTGAAGCATATTCGACCTAATATCTGGCTGTCCTCGATTGTAACACTTTGGGGTATAATGATGGTACTAGTGCACGTTGTTTATCCTCGTTGGTATAGGTTATGAAAGTTACTGCTACAGACGCTTCATGGGATTGCCCACAACTTCGGCGGTCTGCTGGGTTTGTTGATTCTTTTTTTTTAAAGTGATCGAGGCGGCTAATACTTTCCTAGTGTTACGCTTGATGCTTGGTGTTTTTGAAGCGGGAAAATATCCTGGTACCGCCTATTATCTGTGTTGGTTAGTAGATTTAAAACTCGCAAGTTTCTTGCAAACTTCTCACTCCTCACTAGCTGGTACAAACGATATGAATTTGGACTTCGACTCGCAATATTCCATTCTGCTTCAGCCATATCTGGAGCATGTGGTGGACTTTTAGCTGTTAGTATTTACTATCTTGATTTCAATGGCTTGATCTAACTATATCCACAGGCAGCTATCGCCAAAATGGACGGAATCGGAGGCAAACCAGCTTGGTAGATGACTGTTATACTTGTGTCTGTAATGGATTTCTCGTCTAAAGATAGTTTAGGGCCTGGATCTTTATTATAGAAGGGCTTATCACAGTTGTCGCTGGCACCTTTCCTTCTACGTCCTCCAGGAGTACCAGAGACTGCAAGATTCCTTTCGGAGTCGGAACGCAAGCTTGCTACAAGAAGGCTTATAGAAGACGGAAAGCGTCCAACCAGAGCGAGAAGTTCCATTGGTCCGAGGTAAAGAAAGGTTGCAAAGATTGGAAGACATGGGCTGCGATACTTTGCTATATAAGTCATATTTCTGTCGATTAAATATTAATGTCTTGACAAACCTATACTTAGGCTCAGAAGGACCTACATTTTCTTTTTCACTCTTTCTACCTAGTATCATATCGGAGCTCGGTTTGTTCGATACTAGGCTACCGCTTACTGACTTCTGATTGAACATCCTACTTTCTATCATAGGTTTTAAGAACAAATCTCCAGAATTCGCAAATCTGTTGACAGTCCTGTGTACATTTTCGCATGGAGTGTAACATGCTCCACAGGTTACATTGCAGACCGTACAAAACGAAGGGGAATATACTCCATGTAAATACTTGGCTATGTCATATATATATTTGCATATAGCTGACGTGATTAAAGAGCTCTAAGCGGTATTGGTATGCCCTATTTTCAAGCACAGTGCTCTCCTTTTTTGAAATTTCCGGTTAGCTATGATAGCATATATCATATTACTAGTGTCGAGGAGTTCAGCATTATCCTATTTTGCCGTATATCTGGCAGCTTGGTAAATCTTTCTTTTGGAACTTTCAAAAGCAACTAATTGATGTTCTCTAAGTGGAATATATGCTAACGTCCGTACGTGCAATGTCTATACTGCTCTAAAATAAGTTTATCACAAGCTCATCTATCTCTGGTAGCAAATATCGTGTTTGTGCATTTTATCTTGAGTCAAAAAATACACGCGCTGATTGTGACACTTGTTACAGGACCTGGCTATCAAATAATATCGAAGGTGCTCTTAAAAAGAGTATCTCAATGGCTCTGATGATCTCTGTGTATGCCTATGAAACTAATATTTTCGCTTCTGCTTAACTAGTTCTATAGAATAAACATAACCGGAATCATCAGCACAAATATAGTGTGTTCCAGATCAATCTCTAATCAATAAGCGTAGCTAACCCAAAGATACGTATAGTATCGCGCACGCGAGGCTCCGCACTACACACTAGGACACAGCGTAACGCTTACATATATAGTGATTGGTCACGTCTCCGCAATTGTGTATCGTTACATGTTGCAGAAGGAGAATGAACGTCGAGATCGAGGTGAAAGGGACGAGGTTATCACTGGGCAAGAAGGCGGAGATGCCAAGAATGGCTGCTTCAATACTGTGGAGGAGGCAAGGAAGGTGAAAGGCGATTTATGGAGTGGCTTCAGATATATTATATAATGTGTACCGGTGCCCGTTACATAAACTTCGGCTCTCAAGTCACTACTGAGCCCGAGAACTTGAAAAAGATGTCCTAAGCTAGGGAGGAGGTACGGTAGAGATAAATACAAGGGGTTGTTTTGAGTCGGCACCCAAGTTCATCTTATCAAGATTTATTTCAGATAACAAGTCATATAAAATCAACCACGAATGCTATCAGCTGATATTAGTAATGACCAGGCAGGGTCATGGCGGACATGTCGAGAACGGTGTTACGGGATTGGAGGTTTGAAGATTCGCGGATCATCGGCTAGGTCGGAGATCAAACACAAACCGAATATAGGAAGCTGCAAATCCTGCCTATTACGAACAATAGCAAACTCAGCCATGTCACACAGGGAAGTCCTCTCTCAAGATGAAGAAAGGCCTGCGGTGTTTGAACGACTACATGCGCAGCCAGCAGAGCCATTGCTGGATCAAGTCCGTGGTTGGATAGAATCACGGCAAAGGTCAGAAACTAGGGCCTTACCAAATCCTACAGGAGACGTAGGTGTTCGTATAGCAGTGCATGAAGCAGAACGAACTAGCGAATCTCAAGTACACAGTCAGGTGGAACGAGTCCCCTGGTACCAGACCAGGGTAGGGTGTATCAATTGCAAGAAGACGTATTCGTTACAATCGGACCTCTATAGGATCACTTGGACGACTCTCTTCGAGATGGGAGTGGATGCTACCGAGTTTACAGTACAAGTACAGAAGTACTGGACAGACGATTCTACTCGAGAATTCCCTCATTGGGAACAAGATGTTTGGACCTTTCACTACGTTACAATCTTGGAGATAAAAAGGAAAGAAAAGGTCTGGGGTCAAGTCAAGATTGTTGTCTTAACGAATATGGAGCATACTGGACACCAGCACGATGAACAGTGCAGCAGTAGTGTGGTTCACTATCAAGTGGTACCACGGGACCCCCCAGAATGGGGAATACTCTTACTCCGTCAGCTACCAAGGAAAGTCTACAATCATCTCAAGTTAATTGATGTGCCTGGATACATACGGTGGGGATATCACCAATACTTCAATGCCGAACAACGTGTGGCCTGCTGGGTCGGCACGGACCATTCAGGGTCTTTGTGGAGTGAACGTACAACACGCTTCAGCCACAATTGGGGTTATCTAGGGTTCAGGGCAGTGGACCCTAACTCAGGGACAGGAGATTGGGAATCTCTCTAGATCAGATCTAAGGGTCTCAGGGTCTCAGGGAGTAATGCGATTGTATGGACTGCGGAGCAGGGACAATAAGGGTTCAGACATGTGTGGGATACACAGGGTCTTCAGGGACTTGTGGAGCAAGTGCCCTTAAGGTTATGGTTAGGATAAAGGAATACCCATGGTATAATGGGTGTTGATGAAGGCTATAAAAGCAGGACTTTTGGACATCGTAGAGTAGATTGTTCAGACTCACTTATAGCCGTAAAACGGTAACAAGTTATAACTACACTTGAAGTACAATACCTGCGCTCAGTCAAGATTGTCGTTAGCTGGCAAAGGTGTTGCTTTAAGGGTATCTGTATTGTGGTAGAACATCTAGCTTTCTCTAACATCGTTACTTGTTCTCTATCGCTGTACAGTGAGGAGACTACTTCTATACTCTCCAAGAAGGACCACGTTATCGTACTACGAGTTATTGCATCGACATCGTTTAGGTTGAATCAATACCTTGGTCGACACCTCGCGTGATTACCTCTTTGTCACAATCTACTTGTAGTGTCCTCGGCACTTGGCACGACGACTTCGAGACCCCCTACCTTGAAGAAGCACCAACTGCTCGTTAGCTTTAACCGGACTAGGTGTCTATTTAGTCTGATCAACTACTCAGCACACTGCTAGCCCACCCCTTTTGGCGAAAAGATTAGAGTTACTTTATCTGGGTTATCGATCCTCTATTACTAAGGGTTGCAGATCGCGCTGATCTCTTAGTTTTAAGGAAACCGTAACAAACGGCACCAATGAAACCGTGCTAATACTAAAGGACTAGGAAGGATAGATATGTCCTGTGCGTGAGAGTGCTTTAGATATTAAATGAGATTTTTTTGTGTTAAATATGAACGTACATGGGCTCATGGATAAAATGGATGATACTTAACGTACATGTACATCTATAGCGGGAGTGAGCTTATTTCACAAGCGGAGATAGTTTAGTAACTCTGTTTCCCTATTTGTGTGCATAGACAAAAAAACAGCACATACATAATAGATCCGCCTCTCCTGCCGGCACGGAGAGATGATTTCTTTCCTAGCGTGTGCAACATAACCCTGCGACATGGCTATTCTTAGCCTCTATTGTGGTGATAGGCCCATATGGGTGAGCTTCTATCGAGTAGAAGACTATTTCTGTCACTCTTCTTAACCTCGCGGCTTTTCAGATGAAAGGCACCAAGTGAGATTTATAGTATTCGGCCTATCAGTTGACTGATCTATTTAAGGCGGTGAATATACGAAATGAGTGCCTATGAATATATATGTGTATGTATAGTAAAATCGCCTTATATCTCTCAAATCAGCACTTGCCCTCAGCGATGTTACCGAGTAGCAAGGACTCAGCAGAAAAAAAGGTCGGCTCACTTGAAGATGTTAACGTAGTAGGGAGTCATGAGAGCAGTGTCAATGGATATCCTGATGATCTTAGGGAGAAACGTCTCCTCCGCAAAGTTGATTGGGTATTACTCCCTTGGCTCATTTTTCTTTATGTCCTCAGCTCCCTAGATAGAACTAGTATCGGTAATGCCAAGGTGTGGCAGACACATTACAAGATCAAGATCAAAACACGAGCTAAAATGATTTGTAGCTGTATGGATTAGAAGCTGACTTGCATATCTCGGATACACAGTATCTTATATGCCTATCAGTATTTTTTATCCCATACTCTTTTCTAGAGGAAAGTATAATAGCCTCACTGATATTTCCACTGATTAATGCGTACCATAGGTCCCTGCTAATATCTGTTTGAAACATCTTCATCCAAATATCTGGTTGTCCTCGATCGTGACACTTTGGGGATTGTGATGGTATTTCAGTGTATATTTTACCCCACTTAGCGTAATCTCTGATAATAGGCATGGCAGACGCTTCAAGGAATCGCCCATAACTTTGGCGGTCTACTGGGTTTGTCCAACATACTAAAAAGGCTAGCAAGGTAGCTTACATGCATATAGTGTTACGCTTGATGCTTGGGATATTTGAGGCAGGACAATATCCTGGTACTGCCTATTATTTATGTTGGTGAGTCCAATACTACTCCCGATCTAGCTCTTGTATTTATTTCGCTCTCTCCTAGCTGGTATAAACGAAATGAGTTTGGACTCCGCCTCGCAATATTCCATTCCACTTCGGCTATAGCTGGAGCATTTAGTGGACTCCTTTCTGTTATTATCCGCCGTCTTGATTCTAGTGGCCTGCTCTGATTTTCTCTACAGGCAGCTATTTCCAAATTGGATGGAGTAGGAGGCAAACCGGCTTGGTAAATAACTGATATACTAATATCTACTATGGATTTCTCGTCTAAAGTTCTTTTAGGGCCTGGATCTTCATTATAGAGGGGCTTATCACAGTTGTCGCTGGCATTCTTTCCTTTTACGTCCTTCAGGAGTACCCAGAAACTGCAAGATTTCTTTCGGAGTCGGAACGCAAGCTTGCTACAAGAAGGCTTATAGAAGACGGGAAAGCGTCCAATGAAAGCGAACCGTTCCGCTGGTCTGAGGTAAAGAAAAGTTTCAAAGATTGGAAGACATGGGTGGCGATACTTTGTCATATGAGTCATATACTTTATGCCAGTATACTTGTGTCTTGACAAGCTTATACTTAGGTGCAGAAGGACCCATATTTGCCTTTTCCCTCTTTTTGCCCACTATCATATCGGGACTCGGTATGTTGTAGCATATGTCAAATTCTTACCAGATTATACACCAAACACATTGCCCGTTGTTTAGGATTTGAAAATAAGTCTGCAAACTTTGCAAACCTATTAACGGTCCCTGTGTACTTTTTGGCATGTATTATAACGTGCTTAATAGGCTACGTGGCGACCACACAAGAAGACGGGGCATATTTGCTATGTAATTCTTCAACTAATTGCAAAATCTAAGAAGATTGCTGACAGAGTGAAAGATGGCTAAGCGGTATTGGTTCGTTCTGCTTATAGGCACTTTATATCTTTTATTGAATTCTTCTCTTGTAAAGCCATGATAGCATATATCATTTTATTAGCATCGCGGAAACCTGCTCTTTCATATTTTGCTGTATATATAGCAGCATGGTAAATATCCCTTTTGAGTCTTAGTCATACAGCTAACTGATATCTGCTAAGTGGGCTGTATAGTAACGTCCGTGCGTCTTCAAACTCACCCAAAATCATGTTTTCCCTACTGACATCACTCTCTTTTTAGCAAATGTCATGTTTGTTTATTTTTCTGTATGATCAACCGTCTACACTGACTACTTTTTCTTCGTGTGATACAGGACATGGCTATCAAACAATGTCGAAGGGGCACTTAAAAAGAGCATATCGATAGCAATGTTGGTTTCTATGTACGCCCCATATTACTAAATCTGATGCCACCGTTCAGTTAGTACCACAGAGTAAACTTGACTGGGATTATCGGGTCAAATATAGTGTGTCTTATGTCAGCCTGTGTCTATGAGAACATAACTAACCCAAATCATTATAGTATCGCGCACGCGACGCTCCGTCCTACACACTGGGACATAGTGTGACGCTCTCATATATAGTAGTTGGGCATACCACCGCAATTATATATCGTCATATGCTAAGAAGAGAGAACAAGCGCCGGGATAGAGGTGAAAGGGACGAGGTTATCACTGGGCAAGAAGGCGGAGATGCCAAGAACGGCTGTTTTGATACGGTGGAGGAGGCAAGGAAGGTGAAAGGCGATTTATGGGGTGGCTTCAGATATATTATATAATGCGCCAAAGGAAACGTTCGGTTAAATGTTTCTCCTTTTTTGACCCTTACAGGTGATAGTTTATGCTCTTTTTATTGGTTCAAAAGGAATCACCTTTCCTAACTTACTACAATTAAAACAGTGCACAAAGAGTATACAGTATAATGTATGGAAACAAGTATTGGATACCTCTATCAGTAAACTTACGGATAATGCTCGTTTACAATATGTTGATGATGAATTCTTAAACCTACTCTTTATATTAATACTGACTCGACACGACTTCTTTATTATCACCTTATACTGCTTTTCACACACAATATACATCCTTCAGGATGCCAACCTCCTTTCAATTCGTTCATTGTCACAGCCATTATTTCCAATAGTAATCCCAGGACTTATAAGTTGATAGTACTGCTGCATTTACCAATCTAGTGTATGTTTTTGTCTGATAGGTGAGCCATTGGTATACTACTTAATACGGACCTCTTAATTGTTATTAACCGACACTACTTGTGGTTCCCGCTTCAAGAACAAGATAGATCATCTCGTTTGAACTCAGATTAGTACCTGATTTAATGGCCACTGGCCCGATTGCAGTACTTGATTCGATTATAATGCAGTAGTACCTCAAAAATGGATTCAATAGTGCGTGTATAAAAAGTGAAATGAGTTAGTCCTACTCCATATCTGATTTACCAAAGAGAATTGCAGAGAATATATCTAACAAAAACTACAAACGTAATAAGAGTGGTATTTACAGATCCATGAAAGGATCCGGCATCAAAATAGATGATCTTACGAACTGGCTTCAGATTCTAAATTAAACATTGATAGTATTCTTATCTCAGTTATCATGATACATGTGTTTCTGCTTCGTGGAGAACAGATAAAATCCGTAGAAAGAGTCTATATATATATATATATATATATTATTTGATTGTGATTTACTTGATTTGTGTTCATTCGGAAGCAGCACTGATAATTGCTAGCATTTTAAGTTGGATAGTGGTTAGATCCGTTATTTTCTAATCTAGTTTTGCTATGTGACTCTACTATAATTAGTCTTAGCTGTGTGGTATATATATATTATATCCTCGATCACCGTGCCTTCTATCTGAGCAAAAATCTATTTAAACCCTTTTTTCAGCCTCGTGTCTTGTCAGGTGAAAGATGTCGAACCTATTCAGGACTAATGTGGAGTGTATAGAGGTGGATATATAACAACTAACCACGTACAAGTCTCTCAAGCTAGCACACAGACTCAAGGATGTCGCCCAGCAGCAAGGATACAGAAAAGAAAGAGATCGAGATAATTGAGAGAGTAGTCGAAAGTCATGATTGCATTGTTAATGGAGGCTCTGAAGGAGATATTAATGAAAAACATCTTCTTCGCAAAGTTGATTGGATAATACTTCCTTGGCTAGTCTTTCTATATGTCCTAAGCTTCCTAGATAGATCTAGCATTGGAAATGCCAAGGTATGTCATACATTCTTTTATAATCTTCTGTGACTAAACCCGTCTTGCAGCTGTATGGATTGGAAGCAGATTTGCATATTTCGGACACACAATACTTGATATGCCTATCGATCTTCTTCATCCCATATTCCATACTAGAGGAAAGTTTGAGGTCAATACTGATGTTCAAACTCTCTGATACCCATCATAGGTACCTGCTAATATCTGCTTGAAGTACTTTCGTCCCGCAATATGGTTGTCCGCAATTATGATCGCATGGGGAATAATGATGGTATTGCTACATATACTTCATCAATTGCTTTGGTTATGACAGTTATATCAGACGGTTCAAGGACTTGTTCATAATTACGGAGGTCTTCTTGGTTTGTAAATGTTATCATGGCTTTGAATATAAGTAAGATGACATATACATGCATAGCTGTACGCTGGATGCTCGGGTATTTGAGGCAGGTCAATATCCTGGCACTGCTTATTATCTCTGTTGGTTTGTACGGATTATTATGCGCCATGATAATCTTACCTGAACTTTTTCTTTTTTCAAGTTGGTATAAACGGACTGAATTCGGGCTTCGACTTGCAATATTTCACTCTGCTGTGGCCATTTCCGGGGCGTTTGGGGGCTTTTTTCGGTTTGCATCCAGGATCTGTTAATAGTGATGTGCTCTAATTCCCTTTACAGGCAGCTATTTCGAATATGGAGGGAGTGGGAGGCAAACCGGCTTGGTAACTTAATGTTATAATTGGTTCAAGGCGTGCACTTAGTAGAAATCAGGGCCTGGATTTTTATAGTGGAAGGTCTAATCACAACTCTCGCGGGAACTCTTTCGCTTTACATACTTCAAGATTATCCAGAGACTGCAAGGTTCCTTTCCGAGCCAGAACGTAGCCTTGCTACCAAAAGGTTAAGAGAAGATGGACAAATTTCCAATAAAAGCGAGCAGTTCCAATGGTCTGAGGTGAAGAAAAGCTTCACTGATTGGAAGACATGGATGGGAATACTTTGTCATATAAGTTATGTCTATCGATCGTATACTTGATTACTGACAAGCCTATACTTAGGAGCAGATGGACCAATATACTCCTTCTCGCTCTTTCTTCCTAGTATTATATCCGAGCTTGGTTTGGTGTTTTGCATATCAACTCCCCCTTCCACCATTGGCTGACAGTCACATCTGTTGTAGGTTTCAAGAACAAGTCTGCAAATTTTGCAAACTTGTTGACGGTCCCCGTTTACTCCTTAGCATGCATCGCGACATGTTTAATAGGTTATGTAGCAGACCGTACCAAAAGGAGGGGAATATACGCCATGTGTGTCTTTGATTACAAATGGAGAAAACAAAACTGACATGGCAGAAGAGTACTAAGCGGTATCGGTTCGTCCTGTTCACACGCACTTCATCCTTATCATTAATCCTATCTTGAAAAGCTATGGTAGCGTATATCATACTTATATTTTCGAGAAGCCCTGCTCTATCATATTTTGCTGTATACCTGGCGGCATGGTAAGTATTTCCTATGGTATTTTTGAGTACAGATGACAGATATTCATCCAGTGGAATATATGCTAACGTCCGTACGTTTTCGAGCCCGTAACTACTTTGAAGTCAATTTACTAGAAAGCCAAACATCCTTGGCAGCCAATATCGTGTTTGTTTGTTTCCGTTTGAGAGCAGTTGACAGTGCTCGCTAACAATCTTATGCGTAACAGTACTTGGCTATCAAATAATGTCGAAAATGCACTTAAAAAGAGTATTTCAATGGCACTGATGGTCTCTACGTATGTCTAAAGATATAGTTTTCATGACCTCACATAACCAGTTTCGCAGAATAAATCTTACCGGAATTATTAGTTCAAACATAGTATGCCCTAGATTAGAATCACACACTAAGTAAGCTCATACTGATCTTGAATTTTATATAGTATCGCGCGCGCGATACTCCGCACTACACACTAGGACACAGTGTAACGCTTACATATATAGTGATTGGTCACGTCTCCGCAATTGTGTATCGTTACATGTTGCAAAAGGAGAATGAACGTCGGGATCGAGGTGAAAGGGACGAGGTTATCACTGGGCAAGAAGGCGGAGATGCCAAGAATGGCTGCTTCAATACTGTGGAGGAGGCACGGAAGGTGAAAGGCGATTTATGGAGTGGCTTCAGATATATTATATAACATTACATAATTACTAAGCTCAATATTACGGAAAATGTCCCCAGATAGGTGTCTTTACTCCGTTATAGACTTTACCGTTTACACTACGAACAAAACATTTGTCCGTACAATCTCCACAAATCACAACATGGGCCAAAGATATACGATAAGAGCATGCTTCAAACACAAACATAGCTTGGAATAGACGCACTGTGGTGCATGTGCTATGTGTAAAATAGTGAACAGGCGTCAGTGAATAAGGCATTTTTGTCGCTGAGTACATAGTGTTCATTTTGGCTAGTTGACTTACTGATATAGATGCCGTGTAGCCTCTTTGAGTATCTCTGTGCACTGTGGGACGAATATAACTCACGGTCTGCTCGTGTGTAAGCATCTAATCATCTCCTCCGTTGGTTGGCTACTTCTATCTTGGAAGTATCACCGTGTGATTGTTATCTACACTCCGAAAACTTATTTAAACCCATGGCTACTTGAGCTACCTCGGTCCTGCTTGCCGCATAGTTCTAGCTTCCTTCGTCTCGGTTTCATTCCGCCTTGATCACGTTTGCAGTCACATTATGTCAATAGAACTAAAAACCAAGGAATCAGGATCAACGACTCCAAAGTCATCGGAGAAAGATCATGCTGTACTCTCTGAGACACTTCCTGCCCTTGAAGGCTCAAAGAGCGAAGTACCCGTTATTGACGAGAAGAAACTGCTTCGAAAGATAGACTGGGTCTTGATTCCTTGGCTATCCTTTTTGTATCTAGTCGCATTTCTTGACAGATCCAGTATTGGAAATGCTAAGGTCAATCTCTCTCTCTATGTCTTGATTAACTAGCAGCTAAAATTCTTGTCTTTCGCAGTTGTATAACATGGAAGCGGATCTCCACATCACGGATACCCAGTATTTGATCTGCTTATCTATATTTTTTATCCCGTATGCACTTCTTGACGTAAGTCTAGTTGTTAATAAAAGTTCACATCGATACTGAAGTGTTATCAAGGTCCCCTCAAATATCTTCTTAAAACGTCTAAGGCCCTCTGTATGGCTTTCGTCAATCATGGTATTATGGGGGATTATGATGGTTAGGGTGCAGTTATATTATTAGAAGTCTTTATACTCAGGAGTCAAAATAGACAGTTCAAGGACTCGTTCATAACTTCGGTGGGCTCTTTGGTACGTACCCCATGGAATCTCATGTGAGAATTTCCTAATATCTGCTCTTGACGCAAGCCATGAGATGGATGCTCGGTACTTTTGAAGCAGGCCTCTTCCCAGGAGTGAACTATTATCTTTCATGGTGTGTGCCTTGCTCCCAAACTCCGTAGTTTTCCGATGCCCCCATGTCTTTGTCCATTCTTAAGTTACAAATTACATTCACAAGTCTTCAAACTTTTCCCTGGGCGGTTCTTTCAGGAACACTTCGATCCCATGAATAAACCTACTGACTCCCTCATTCAGCTGGTACAAACGTTCCGAATTTGGCTTACGTGCCGCCTTATTCTTCTCTGCTGCCACCGTTTCTGGAGCGTTCGGAGGGCTTTTGGCCGTAAATCCATCTTTCTCTATGATATATTTGTACTTTCGCTTATTATGTTTAAGGCTGCCATATCGAATATGGGTGGCGTAGGTGGGAAACCAGCTTGGTAATTCATTTCTTGACGTGTTTTATCAGATGACTCAGTGTTCTGCTTTTTTCTCCTATAGGGCATGGATATTTATACTCGAAGGATTACTTTCAGTCATTGTTGGATTCATCTCTTTCTTCGTTATTCAAGACTTTCCGGACACTGCCCGCTTTTTAACGGAGGAAGAACGTGTTGTAGTGATAGCACGCCTACAGAATGATGGCATGTTCTCTGCGGGAGGTGAAGTAGCAAGATGGAAATATATCTGGGACAGTATTATTGATTGGAAGACTTGGGTTGGAAGTGAGTTATAAGTGAGAAGAAAGATTACCAAGCACTATTATGATTAACTCAGCTACAAGTGATCCTGTACACTGGTGCGAACGGCCCGTTGTATGGATTTTCTCTCTTCCTACCGTCGATTATAAATCAACTCGGTATGTGCCTTACTTTGCAAGAATGGTGCTACATCCGATAATGATCTCTGCGTAGGATTCGAAGCTACTCCTGCGAACTTATTGACCGTCCCTGTCTATGTTGTAGCCTGTATCTTTACATGCACGATAGGTTTCTTGGCCGACAGGCTTGGAAGGAGAGGATACTTCACGATGTGAGCCAGAGAATCCCATCAACGGAACCATTGCTTCTGACCCAAGTTTTCACCCTCACGTAGTGGCTGTTTCTCATTAGGTATAATTCAAGCTCTCTTTCCAACCTCAATTGACGTCTGAACATCTCTTTTACGAAGGTATTGCTGCATATCTGATTCTTATACTTTCAAGATCAGCTGCACTTTCGTACTTTGCCGTTTATATGGCAGCATGGTAAGTTACTATATGATTCTCCTGATCATAATAGGTCTGTTAACTCGATTTGTCAACTTAGCGGTATCTATCCACTGATTCGTAAGTACCATTTTGCATCATAGTTAAATGGCTTTCTCACCTTAGCTTTTCCACTAGCAAATATCATGTAAGCATATTATTGGGCATTATGTTTTTTGAGATCTTGATTATCAAACTTACTAGTGCTTGGTGTGCCAACAACGTCGAAGGTACATATAAACGCAGTGTCTCTTTAGGATGGGTGATAGGATTGTGAGAGATGGTATTTTGAGACTTATAAAACCATTTCTTACATTGAATACCCTAGTGGCAACATCAACGGAGCTGCTACTTCAAATGCAGTAAGTATACAGACGTAATTCTATATACTATGTGTCCTTATACGTTCAAAAGTATCGTGCTCGAGATGCTCCTCACTATGTTCTTGGCCACGGGATTGTGATTTTATACATTAGTATGGGATTTATTGCCGCGAACGTTATGCTTTTCTTCTTGCGTAGGGAAAATGCTCGCCGAGCACGGGGAGAAAGAGACGAGACAATCATCGGCGTTAATGATGGTAAACCTGGGTTGAATCCGAAGAATGGGGTATATGCAAGTGTGGAAGAAGCAAGAGCGGACAAGGGTGATGAATGGAGCGGTTACAAGTATACAATTTAAGACCTGGTATGTTTCTATACTTGGTGTGCTTTCCTTTTAATTGCAAACTCGATGGTGTATTGGGTACCATTTCTAACAGTTTACTTTAGTACGGGTGAAAAGAAATAAACTTGAAAGAAATTTGAGCTAGAAGTACTGTTACATATGAAAGATAGCGGACTTTAAATTGTCCATGCAGCCATATGATAAACAATCATACGATGCGCATAATAACAAGTGTGTGTGAGAATTCCGGATGCTAGTTCATAAATTAGCAGTTATCTATATGACCAATCAAAAGTCCGTACACAAGTAAACGCCGAGTGAGACCTTTAAAGAGAAGTGAACAATAATTTAATAGTCGTAACAAATAGCGTTTAAAGCACCAAGATCGAATAACACATGATGGTTCTGGAGCATATAGACAAGTACTCTATGTAATCCCACACTTATCTTTAGAACCGAGCTTAAGGAGTTCATGTATGAGTTGTGACTATGCACATCCACGGGTATCTCCATTGCCTTGAAAATAATAATTTGGATATCTTGGACAATTGAGCGTGTGAAACTTCTGTGTAAAGTAGAGTGAATTGTCAATCAGGTGCATTATTGCCTATAATAATACTTGCACGTTAACTCAGACTGTACAGTGAACAATACCAAGAGCTCGATTGGAGCATTCATAACTAAAGGCTTATCCTCCAGGGAAGAAAAATTCTATGATCGTCGATCTTATTGCAGGTCGCAACCAGACCAATGAAGCCAATCTATTTCTATATACCGCCATATAATCTAGACCATAGAAGTCGGTCAAACAAACTCTTTTATTGGCTAGACAAAGATTTACAGTTATCCTTCTCGCGAGCCTGAGCTGTTCCGAATGAGGGAACTCGTCCATACTGACTATGTATACTTCATACCCGTACAGTTCATGCAATCTATTGAGTTCTTCGACGGGTCGATCATTCTCAGCCGATATCAACATCTGGTGGCTCCACTCTTGACGAGATATGTAAAGTGATTACAAGATGTTTGTTCTCAACTTTGTAGTCAGATCAGCACCTTCGCCTGTTACCCAAAATACAGGTAAACCAGAAAACTCCAGCATAGCACATCCAGTTGGTGACCACTGATATAGGGAACTATGAAGATGTGATATGTTACTTGCTGTGTGCTATGGTAATTTAGATAGTTCACCTTCAGATGCTACTACGGGGTCGGCAAGAATAACATGATCGAGTACAAAGGATGTTAGCGCGATCCTCCCAGTCCCCGCTAAATTCCATTCCACTCCAAGCGATGGTAAAGCTCGACTCATTACCTCTTGGTTCATTGCTACATAGGCTCACCAATGAGTGAAGTTTACATATCTAAGGAGCATAAGACTAAGACTGGGGTAGAAGAGTAGTGAGGCTAACGGGATCAATGAGAGAATTCAAGAGAGAACAGAAAAGGAGTTCCGCGATCCAATGTCTATTAAGAGATTGCTTTGTTTTAACTGTGATGCACATGGAAGCTGAGAATCATGTCCCATTGTAAACTCCATAACCAGAAGATGTCAAGAGTCTAAGTTTAGGATTTTTTTTCTGGTTCAGGCATTAAAATTACTATTGATTCGTTCGATAGGTATAAATTAGCAACGATGGTCCACCCTGTAGAAGCAGATGCTACGGTTAGTGTTACTTGTATGGTAACGAATACAAATCGTTCCTCCCATCTTCGGAGGATTTTATTTGGTGTTGTGGTTTTGTTCATAAAACATAGACATGGAATAACTTGCTTGGGATATGTTCAACAATAGTTATCTCAGACATAGAGCTAAACAATAGCCAAGATCGCCTTGGATCTGGGGAGGAAACCATATTCTCCGTTAAACTTTGCACGCCGCCATTAGGACTCTCTTGTACAGCCTCTTGAATGTGTGTATATCTTAGTGTAGGAACATATTCTAGATAGGTGTGATAATACGATGGAGTCAAGAAGACAAGAACAATCGATAAGACGGAAGGAACGAGGATTTCACTCCTAAATGTATCGAAGAGCGGCCCTCATTGTCAAATGAGATAAGTCGGGGAGGAAGAAGTAGAGTTAAACCATTTGCTTGATTTGTTCATAGAATGTATAATATGTACTACTAGAGAAATCGGAATGACCCAAGCTATCAGGCTGCAGATAATGGTATTTGAATAGCTCTGGTGCCAAAATATATTGCTGATGGCAGTTTAGTTGTGTATGCACAGTAGCTGAAAAATGTTGAACAAAGTATTAGAAAGTACTCAAAGCAGGTCCCTAATTATATACGTTGACACGTGATGGTTTGATATTCTTGTTTCAAATTTCTGATCATCAGCCGTTTAATCATGATCATAGTGTGAATATAGGCTCGGCGTTATTATTTCTTTGTCATACATAGATTCCAAGTTTCTCCAAGGGTCCGAGGTCGCTTTTCTATCAGTCTATGTATTGACTATCAACGCATCCAGTATAGGTCCAAGATACTATTACTCTGATTATTATCATGTATTGACCAATAGCCCGAGTTCGATCACATAACGTCTTTTTAGGGGTTGTTGAATGTAGGCTTGTTCCGGATCTGGGGGGGAACATCCAGAAAGTTGCAAAAAAAGCTATTATTTTACGTATTCAGCGTACATTAACTAGTTGTACGGATGCATTGTTTTTAGCAGTGACCCAGTGACCCTCGTCACAGCATTGATCGAGAAGTCGCTACGTTCATACATGGCATCCATGTTTAAGAACAACTATTACATATAAATACATGTAAAAGTCAACCTGGAAGCCAGCGATCAGAAGCAAGTCTTTAAACATTTTTTTTCTATTGAAATGAAAGTGGAAGTTATTAACAGAGCCGACATAAGCCGACCATCAAAAAGGCTCGGCTGACCTAACCATATTATATACATTCCATCGCTTCGCTCTTCCCAGCGACAACAACATCTCTCTTCCCTTTTTCCTTAAACAATCCTCTCCTCTTCCCCCTCTCTCCGACCCCGGTCGAGGGTAGTTCTATATCCACGCTCCCTTAACGAATACTGTCTTTACTCCTACCAGTCTTTTACATACCAAGATTTTAAACTTTCCACTAAAGTTAAAAGTAAACATTTATAAAGTCGAAGCTTTCTAGTAAAATCAGAATGTGGATGCTACCTAACGGTCCATTGAAGAAGAACCCGCGCATGATCCGTCATGCAAAACGTCAGTTTGGGTTTTTCCCCACTACAAGTTCAACTTCCACGCAGGAAGCAACCGTAGGACCTGTTAAAACTGCTACTTCTTCCGCCTCTGTATCGACTGCCACTACTAGTGGGTTTCTTCCTTAATTCGTTTAAAACTACATTGTTACTAAGAATTCTTTAGCTGCACATGTGACGGCTGCTTCACCGACCAATACGTCTACGACGTCAGTTAGACTTGTCACTACCTCATCAGCCTCGACGACATCTTCTACGATAGCTACAACTACTTCTACAACGACTTCTTCGACTACTTCAATTTCCTCGACATCCACTACATCTAGCTCGACGAGTATAAGCACGAGCTTGACCACAACTTCCAGCAGTATTATCACAGTGAGTAAATATCAAATTCTCTCTCGAACATCAGAGACATGAACTCCAATTATCTTCAGACTCCTAGCACTACGAGTCCTGCGAGCACTCGTACCGCTGTTGCAACAACAGTGACGAGCACGTACAGTCCCAGTAGAGTGATAGCATCAACTACTTCGACAACTAGTGCTGCTGCTTCCTCGACTTCTTCTTCAGATGCTTCAAGTACGAGCACCTCCGGCATTGTCGGAATTGCAGCTGGTTCAGTCATTGGGGCGGCTGTTTTGATTGGTGTCATCATGTTTTTCGTAGTAAGTTGAAAATATGCTTTAGAGATGAGAAAAACTCTCTAAATAATGCTTTAATTAAGCGCCGCTGGAACCGTCGTGATGATGAGTTTGACCCGGATGCATTCAGACGTCAGTCAATGGTGCTGCAGGATGAGGCACCAGCCTTGCGTCGAGGCAACAGTGGAAGTACTGCACCTCGTCCTCCAACTATGTTTGAGCGAAAGAACAATGTAACTGGATTCGGTGCAGGCATATCTACTGGTTATGGCTCTATGCATCCAAGTCAATCCAGAAACCCGTTTAATAATTATCCGGCTCCCCCACCCATGGTTTCTTATTCACCAGGAATGTATGTCCCACCTCAAACACCTGCTCCGGTCATGCAGTATGCAAATACTGCCCCAGTCTACAGTCCGGCATATCAATCGCCTTTGGGTTCCCCGGCTACAATCAGCTCATACGGTGGAGCACAATTTGATGCTCAAGGCCAACTCGTTCGTGCTCCGTCAAGTGGCACTATGTTGAATCGTAGTGGTTCAGTTGCGCATCCACAGTACCCAGGTTCTCCCCCTCTACCCGAGACCGTTGACTTGACCCAAGGTTATGGACAAGTCAGTCATAACCCTTCTGATGCAAACTCGGCTGTGTTGTCTCGCAACAATTCGGTTTTGCAAGTGCGAGGACAAGCAACTGATGCGGACTACGCTGATCTTAGTCGTGCTAGTGTGACTCCGTTCCAGGCTGCTCAGTATGAGGCCATATCAAAGCAGTTGAATATTCCCCCTCCTATGCCTCTTCAACAAGTGAACGAAGTCGATGAAGTCGAGGCTTCGAAAAACCCAGTTGCGAGAAGTAACTCTTTGCCAGTTGATACAAAGGAACTATTCCCTTCTCCATTTGATGACCCGGGTAACTATCCCGCGCAAGGTGCAGCAATTGTTCCTATTGATAATCAAAACAACGCCGGAGACGAGACAGCATCCACTCGGGTGACCTCCATGCCCCCATCTCTTCCTGAGATATCTATGTCGGAACGTGTATTCTCTCCTGTGAAACTCTCTTTCCCCCAATCTTCTGCTATGACGCTAGATACACAAGGTCGTGCTTCCCCTAAGGTTGATCTCCCTCCTTTGAGCCCTGTACTATCTACTCCACAGAAGGCGCAGGTAGTATCGGGAGCTGCTCACGATGGCCGTGAGACCCCGGTAGAGATTGGTTTTGCAGCACCAGTCAGTGCTAAAGTTGAAGTGTCTAATATCCCTGCACAAAGCGGACAAAACCCCAAGCGCCCTGAAACAGTATACGATGATGATGACGCTTATGGCGGTTTCTAAACTTTCTTACAGCAATGAAATTCTGTCTTCATAGTGTGTTATTATTGTTGGTTCTCTTAAACAAAGTTTATATTCAAAACATATGCCAATATTTATCGCCCTCTGGTTTATCCTTATAACTAGAGACGCTCGATTCTTCCTGTCAAGGCGTTGAACGCTATGTGCTGTGGTTATATTGCTGTTTTTCTGTTCCTGTTATTGTGCGCACTTCTTCAGAACCCTTCAAGTTTCGGCTGCTCTTTGAAGAGTATACCCAGCTGTACTTGAACGCCTTTATCCCCTCCCTCCCTCAACCTTTCCCTTTCTGCCCAGACAGGTTTACGGGCCTCCTCCCGTTATTATACCCTTCATCCCTGATACCTGATGATGTGTGGTCCTGCTGATTGCTGTGCTCCAAGTGTTGGGTTTCGAGTTGAGCTTGGTAGATATGATCCCTACTGTTTTCGTTCATGCTTACGCCTTTGCTTGATTCTATCAGGTTACGTTCCTCGGGCTCCTTCTACCTTTGCCATCATTCATGTTACGTTTTGTGGTGGGGAATGAGGTGTTTTTTTGTTTAGTTTTTCCCCTTTGTCTTTATTCTGTGTACTCTGGTTTATGGTACGCAATAAAACACTTATAATATTATATTTAATACTTTGCCTTGGGTAAATATAGCACATTCAGTGGTAGATATAACAAACTCTACTTAAGGTTTTCATTACATCAACGATCACCCTTGAGCTTCTTTCTATTGGGTGGCTTCTTGCCCAATGAGTGTATTTCATCGCAGAAGGGGTGATCCGACAACCGACAACTGACACAGGGGTACGTTCAAAGACCGAGAGATGCTAGACGACGAGAAGTCTTATCACATCCTCATGACTACGAGGATTCGTTACTATTTAAGAACTTTAAGGGTGGAAGAAGGAGTTCATGTGGGGGAGTCCCTTAGAACGTCCACTCACCACTCACCCCCCTCTCTTTTCTTGGTTGCCACACGAACGAGTAACAATTGGAACGTTCGTGTTACGTTGTGGGTGGAATGTCCGGGTTGTCACTATCTACCCACGGAAAACAAAATGTTAAAACTCTCTTTCGGCCCTGAAGGAATTATCTGTGTATTTTTCTTTTCTTATCATCATCAACGAAGTTTCGGCACAAGAGAATGGAATACAGAATATCACATTACAGGATACTCGAAGTGAGCTGAATTATTTACCAGCGTTATGTAATGCAACGGAAACAGATACTGGATGTCCAGGTGCTTGGTGAGTTTAGTTTATTTTTATTTTATTTTATTTCCTTTCCGTTGTAGAGACATGCTTTGTAACATATGAATCAAATATGTATGTATTTATATGACAGCCGAGTGGTTGACTAATTCTTAAAATCAACAGGATCGAGGTAGAGATGGCGGAAGCATCAAATGGAACTGTCGCGAGTACATTTGGACCAGCAATTGAATTTGAGAATATTATACCCCAGATTTATCTTACGTTTCGAGGTGAGCCAATATGTGGGAGATCTCCTTGTTATAATCTTTAGAAAAGAGTCTTTGTGGGGGAGTTACAACGATAGAGATACATACAGAATACACATCTAAATTTCTCTTATAGCTTCCGCTATCTTCATCAAGACGTCTGATGTTTCAAATGCGACAGCCAACCTAACAGTATCATCTCAGCCTTCAGGAAATCTGGAGAGCAGGGTATTCGCGCCCTCTCGAGATTTTTGGGCAATCAGGGATATTGATGAATCTCAGTTGACAACGGCCGTAGTTACGTATGTCCCCGATGTTGACGATGGCTTAGAGATCCCATCTCGCCTTGATATTGACTTTATCAAGATATCTGTATCGAATACAAGGTGAGTAGATTACGACTTTTAGTATCTTGAGGTATTTCTATTAATAGGAAAATTAAATTATTTGTTAAATTATCTGAAATTTATGATGAAATTCACCTTCTTTCTTATAAGTGCTACAGAATCGGCCTTACCTTTTCAGACTATACCAACCACAGCATTTACTCCAATATTTGCCACATTCTCGACGATAGTGTCTTCTAGTAGCGCCTTATCCACACCAAGAAGGCAATCGCCTGGAGCTATCGTCGGTGAAACTATAGGAGGGATGGTTGGACTTTTCCTCATCTGCGGTCTCGTAGCAACCTTACTGTGGCGACGTTACCGACGAAGACGAGATGAAAAGAAGCATAAGGTTGAGATGACGAGATTAGCAGCAAAGCAGATCATGGGAGTAGCATCCTAGTAGATCGCTTGTTATAACCCTCCCCATGCTTTTGAGACAAGATGTAATATACACGGACAGTGGATAAATGTAATTAGTATCGGGGAAGTTAGAAAATTATAGAATATGTATCAAAGGATATTTTTTGCAAACCGCCGGAAGGAAAACCAAACCAGAGGCGCTGATTGAACAGGATGTCACTGTGAACGGGGCTATTGCTACTTCCAAAAGGATCTTCGGAACCAACGCTAGAGCTAATATTAATGTAAATCTCTTCGGTGTGAACTCCGGAGATATGTTCATAATTAGAAAAGTAATCATTACAATTACCTTTTGAAGGGTCGCAATGATATTTTGAAATACCTGAGAATATATTACCTTTAACTATGAAGGCTTAGAACTAGTCTCTTTGAAAGGACCTGGACAAAGGAGAAAGGAAAATGACATTGATAGGCATATAAAATCATTCTTTAACGATGTCACGACAATTGAAATAGGTTGTCCTCTTTTTTGAAGGCTCAAGTTCTATGTTGAAATATGAAAGACGAAGGGGCGTAGAGAGAAGTTAAGGTCGATCTACAAGACCCTTCGGCAATTGAGCCATAAAGACCAAAACCTCCGGTTTACCCATCTTTTGAGCTCACATCCCGTTCACGCTTGCTCAGTTCCATTTTTGTTCGTTGGAAGCGAGCTAAAACGTTACACCCACCTCGTCCACTGGGGTCCTTCGGTAACCGGGATTTCTGAGAATGGATGGCGATGTGGATGGGGGGATATATGCAAAGCTTGTACCACCCGCAGCTCTCAATAAACTTTGTGCAGGACACGCCACTACCACAATTCCAGATGCTCACAAACTCGTCGTAACAACTCTTCCAGACGTCGTCAATCAACCCATGTCATCCTCAAGCTCATCAATCGAAACGCAGCAGCAAGTTGGGACGTCGGCCACTTCTTCCATTTCTGCTTCAGATTCCGCCACTTCTCAAACCCAAATTCAATTACCGACTTCAACTTCCAGTGCGGACTCAAATTCGCAGAATACGTCTTCTCATACTTCAGCAGCTGTAATTGGAGTTCTCGCAGGCCTGCTTTTCCTGATTGTCGCACTAACACCGGTGCTATACCTATGGCATAGGCGCCGCCAACGACTGCGTCATGCCCAACGAGAAGTTATTGGGCGCATGAAACTCATAGACCCCTTGGCCACATCGTCACACCCAGCTTCCTCTCGTCCATCCTCTTTCAGGTCATCGTTCAGTCAAAGGTGGTCAATGAATATGACTCGACCAAGTTTATTTGGAAAAAAACGAAGTGGCCCAAGTTTCATCGGAGCAGGTGGCATTGAAATGTCCCAAACGAAAGTGATGCATAGTAGTGGGCCGGAAGACAGGGGTTGTGGGTTACCGATGACAACCTTACCTGGACGTGAACAGTACGGCAGCCAGTAGAGCGCATTGGGTCAAACCATCTAGATCCCAGGCCGTCGGTTTCAGGGATACAGATAGTATTTTCAGTACCAAACAGGGTTCCGATGTAGGGGATGGGTATCCAGTACGCGCAACGGACGGTTTGTATGTACTTACCTTAGATCGTACAAGTGAATCCAGCGAGGCTCCAAGGAACAGAGGATAGAAACCTCACCAATGGCAAAAAAAATCTAAACCTTCTTTAGCTGGGCTTCAGAGGGATGTCTATTAACGTCATCGATACCATTAACACTCCAGACCTTACATCGAGGACCTCCTTTCTTCCACTACCTAATCCTTACATCTTGATACACCCTATTAATCCGTCTCTTGATTTCTTGGTGATACCCTATTGAAATGACCTAATTTAGATTCATCCCTCCAATCGCATACGTATTTATTGTAGTTAATATGTAACTCATGGCCATTTGTATTTTTAAGCAGTGCCTTCTTGACTTTTATTGTAAAACCAAAAATTTGTGACCTGTTATGTTGAATAAACCTATGAATAACACAAAAATCAGACATGTCCTTTCGTAGTGATAGTGAGTATGAAAGATCAGAAACGAGGCCAAAGCCATAACCCAAGTATTCGTCAACACCCCGGCGCAAACTGTCGTTAAATACAGGCCCGAAGCTCTTAGAACAAGGATGAACTAGGTGATTCATCGTGGTGGGAAGAAACGAGACAAACAGAACTCACTTTTCTAGCATAAAAATCCGCAACAAATCACAGGTCTCATCTCATTTCAAGCAAAGTAAAATCAAGTTAATCAGATGATGGAACGTTGATAGTATATTCTATTTATGCATCGAGCAATTACAGAACATGTATCGTGTACTTAGATGGCTTTTGCCTTGACAAGTTCTGTGTCAAAAAAGTGAGTAGATGGATCATTGATTTAGAATGAGTAGGATACGTACGGTCTACCTCCGCGATAGCATTCACAAGAATTTCCTTCTGAGTTTTTTCGTCCCCAAGGCTCTTAAGTACGGAATCAACGACTGTTTTGGCGAGCTGGGCTTGTTCGCTTTCTTTAGCCTGTTGTTCATAACGAACCCAACTGTCAAGGACTGCCTTGAGTTCAGAAGCAAGTGCCACACGTTGACGCTGGACGAAAGCCTCTGACTCGAGTTTGGCAGTCTCCTTAGAAAGAGCAAAGAGGCCTTCGGTAATTGAAGCGACATCTTTCATCTGAGCAACAGAATCGATGCGAGACTTTACAGCTTCAGTGTGCTCAGCACGGGCACCATTGAGAATACCCTTAATCTTGTTAATGTGTCCTTCAGCCCATGCTTTATAAGGCTCGCGAATAACCTTAACGATAATGTTTGTTTTGTTAGTGCTATCATACGATAAAATTAGCTACAATTGAGACAATACTGACCTTGCCTATGTAAGATGCGAGGATGACAAATCCAGCAAGAATGACAGTCTCTTCGTTAATAACATAGAGCTCCTGGGAGATAGCGGCAGCCATAAGCCCAGTACCAAGGACAATTGTCCCAGTTTTGGAAGCGAAACTGGAGGAGGGTACCGAGTTGATAATTTGAGATGCACGCTCAGCAGGGGGCTGGCGTTCGGAGGACATGGCACGCCTAATAACATGATAGCTGTTTAAGTTATAAATTATACTGATAACTTATTTCATGCACGTACGCTGAGATGACCTTGGGGAAGGACGAAACTGCCGAAGCAGGACGGGCCCTGGCTAAAAAGATATTGAGCAAGCAAGACTAGATGCAAGATAAATGTAGCCATACTGGCAGCGCGCAAAGACTGAGTAGCTAGTCTCGAGGCCATGGTCGACAGCGAGCTAACGTCGTCGGGAACGAAAGTGGAAGTAAAGACGAGATGCCTGGCTGGCGCGCAACTTTCCTCTCAGAGCTTTTTTCCACGGATCCATTACATAAGCATAAAGTTGTAAGTATCCACTTCTAATATTAATCTGGAGAATGTTGATAGTGATACATAGTAATTTAAATGCTTCAAACTTCCTCATGGGAAGCAAAACAGTTTCAATTGATTTCGATAGAATTGATTTTGAATTTTCGTGATGGAGAACGAAGCATTCGTCAGACTTCGATTTGGTATCTATCTAATATACAGATGGAAGGCCTGAATTCATACTAGTATATGTGTCTAGATTATCTCGGTCAGGTAGCTAAACAAGTAGTAGTTATGATCTGTCTATGGCTCGAAAGAGAATATTGTTATATAGTAGAAGTGGGAGAGAGGGGTGAATGACAATCATGTATTGTAGAATTCACCGATGGCGTGTTATATTATAAGGCGGACTGGAAATTGAAAAAGAGTGTCTATGAAGTCATCGATTTAGTCTAATTCTTTGAGAAAAGACAAGGGACACATGCTCTAGTTTGATGATGTGTATAAAGCTATGCAGGAGACCACGTCCAGTATAAAACATCCAAGAAGGGCTAGATCTCTCCCTCTACGCATCTTTTAGAAATCTTGTAGGGTGCGAGCGAATGCTGAATGATAGTCTGCATTCGCAAAACAAGTACTAAATAACAGCATATTTTCGCTATGTTCTAGATAGTTGATGTCGTGACTCCCCCCATAAGGCTATTTTTAAGAAAGAAAAAGGAAGAATGATAAATTGCATACTTCTTTCTAATTTCGCTAATTAGCTCTTGGATAAAGGGGGGAGAGACTATTCGCTCACGAGTAAGATGGTAAGGACCTTAATTAGATTAGGACAAGGTTCAACTAGCAGTTTTGAAGGAAAGAACGATGTGTAGATGTAGTATATCTGGCATTGTGGATCCATCAATCATACTAGCTAGTTTCATTTCCCGAGTTAGGACAGATAACAGTGAGAGGGAGAAGAGCTTTTGTAAAAGACGATCTTGAGCCCTGGCGATCCGGCACAGAGAGAGCTTGTGCTAGCACTAGTGCATGTTTCATAAGACTTGTAGGATCTCGTTGTTCGTTTGAGGGAGTTTCATGGGACAACAAGCCTTTATTTTCTATTTCCAAAAGGTGCTAGGAGAAAAAGAATTATACGGCGACTGAAATGGAAAATGTTAGGGAAGAGATGTAGAAATGTTCCGCCGCGGACCGCAAAGGATGAAATGAGATCTAGAAGGGGGGTTTACGAGAAGCCGGATGGCCGGGGGTGTAGCCGGAGAAGAGGGGAAAAGGGCGGCAGAACGGCAAATGGGAAGATATGAGCGTGGTACTCGACCCAGTCCTCGTCGACGGTGCGAGTACTCTTGTGCTCGCCCTCAGATATGAACAGATATCGGTTCCAATTCAGTGTTGTGACCTGATTCATTTTCTCGTATATTTGATGATATTAGTCTTTATTCAGTTCTCCATAATCTTTGACGCCCTTCTCCCCTTCTGTTCAGCCTCCTATACAAAATGATTCCGAAGAATGTTGACTCGGACTAGCCTTAGCCTAGTACTCGTCCTGATACATGTATACCTGTACTAACTACCCCTCTATATACACGTTACATATCATGTCACGTCACACCGTCCTTTCGAGTAGTAGTAACAGCAGTAGAAACGATCACTATTTTAATAATTAGCAACGTCTTCACTATCATCGCCGTCACCCTCCGTCGTCGTCGCCGCCTTTGAATCGTTGGATAAAAAAGGGAAAGAGTGATATATAAATAACAACAGTAAACAGAGTGAGCAAGGGGCAGGCGTGCCACGAGTGTCCGTGTGACAAATCACGCTCATACCCCCGACCGAGTGTGTGTGAACTTGGGAGCAGTTCAGTCGTCGCCCGTCGTCCCTGCCTGTCTCGTCGTACTCTTTTTGCTTCGCTCGTCCACGACACATCGACCGTCGTGCTCACCGTCTGGCACGTCGCTCATACCACTTTTTTATTCTCTTTTGTCCTCTCTGCTGCTCTCCATTAACGTCAGCCGCCGTGAGAGAAAGCTGTCCATTTGAGTAGGGCTCATTTAGTCTGGTTTCCGCTGCTGGCTCACCTCAGCCTTCCGCTCTCGTCGCCTCATCGCCTGCCATCACTCAATAGTCACCGCCGCAGGTTGTCAACGCTTCCGCCCGACCTTGCTCTCTTGTCTCTTTCATCTTCTCACCAATCCCCTGCTACCCTCCCCAGGTTTTGTCCGCGGAATGTCCTCCGCGACTCAATCTCAGAATGCACATACTCCCTCTACAACCGCCTCCTCAAATGATAATAACACGGCCGAGGACCAGCTCTGGGAGGGAGAAAAAATGTCTGATCATCCACTGACTTCTCCTCTTGGTTGATACTTATATATATCTTCGACAGGTTTAATATTTACATATGGGACTATTGCACAAAACGTGGTTATACTAACACCGCTCGTGAACTCACCGAAGAAGCAAAATTGGGTCCCTCTCCACGTCCTCCAATAGACGCCAAACAGGGTCTACTATACGAGTATGTACAACTGGTTATTACAAGTTCTTTTCTTTCAGATGTCGATCCTAATTTCTTTTTCTCTGTAGATGGTGGAGTGTTTTTTGGGTTCTATTCTCTGCAAAAAGTAACAATAGCGGATCGGACGATGCTATGTTGTACATGCATGTATGTGTAATTCTTTCTACGTCTGATCAAATTCTTCTTCTGTTCGATTCCTGATATGAAATTTAACACCGCGATCCTTTACTCATGACAGAGTCATATGCAATCGCGCATGCAGCAAGTCCCTCCTGGAATGTCCCGTTATCCTAATGGTATCCGAGGTATACCAGGGGCTACACCAGGTGCGCCAGGGATGCCAACTACTGTCCCAGGGCATGTTCTTCCTGGCGCTGCTCCAATGTCATCAGTCGCCCATGCACAACATCCAGGACAGCCCCCTAATGTGCATTCGATGCCGAATGGTATAGGTACGGCTGCTGTAAACCAACAGACTGCACAAGGTGGTCCACAGGCGCAGCAGTCTGTGCAGCAGCAGCAGACGCCTTTGGGTTTTCCAGTCATCCCAAATGGAGTCCCTCCAACTGCACCAGGTAGACCTATGCCAGGACAAACCGGAAGAGCTCCCCAAGGCGCGGTACCATTTTTTAGTCCAACGATGGGCCACATGCATACCCCCGCGGGAGCCGCGGCTGGGCCACCCCCTCCATACCCTGGCCCTAATATATATCAGCAAACGCAGCAACAATTGCGACCTGGAATGCCACCTCCTGGGACAACCGGTGCACAAGCCCCGCCAAATGGCGTACAAGGGGGCGCAATTAATGCTGGTTCTCCAGGTTATAACCAAGGAGGGTCGGGAAGTCGCGCCCCGACGCCTGCGCAGGGGCAGCCTGGACTTACGAACCCAAGTCCGAATATGGCTCACCATACTGTTCCACAGACGCCACCAAATTTTGGGGGCGTTCCGGCAGGTCGTGGACCACCATTTGAACAGCAAATGGCCGATCTACAAAAAATTGATCCACAAGTATTGAATGAGTTACGTGCAGAACTCGGTTTTGGAAACAAAGATATATCATCTTTAACTTTCGACGAAAAGGTTAGCAAGTTCTTCGTCGCATCAGGTGCATCCGATGACACATTTTGAATTATAGAATCGGTTGCTTCATAGTCACCGAAATCGCGTCTCTGCAGGTTCGTCGAACCAGTCCTTTACCAAAAAAGTCCTTAACTGAATATAACATATAATCCAGGGCCAAGTAACCAAGCACGGAATCAGGCTGGAGGTAGGGGATCCAAGCGAAATAGCATATCTCCAGGAGATGATGTATGAAATACAATTTTTTATCATAAATAGCACACTTATTTGTTTTCTATCTAGCAACAGGAAGTATCTGTGAAAAGCGAAGCTTCTCCACCTGCAAACAAACGTGTACGGCGATCACCTGAACAGCCAGCACCACCTACTGCAGGTTCATCAAATAATGCATCAATGCCAATGGGAGGCATGTACACACAGCCAAACATGCGAGGGAACATGTTTGGACCACCAATGGGTGGTGTAGCCATGGCCCCAGGTCCGCAACCAGTAAATGCACAGGTATGTTGGCTCTAGATCTGTCGCATCTTTGTTTTGTTTAACATAACAAATCATAATAGTCTCAGCAAAAAATGGGTCAACAGATCAATCATCAGTACCATGCCAATATGCAAAACATCCATCGGTTAGGTTCCACTAATGCACCTATGTCGGCTGTAACGAATATCGGTGATAGTAGTTCGTCTTCATCGGATCAGATGACATTCACACAAGACGGGGTCAACAACGGTCTGGTCCACCACTATTTGCAACTGGGATGAACCCTCAAAGGCCAGTGCAAGGCTCTCAACAAAATAAGCCCATGATGCCTCCACCGTCATCACCCGCGGCGAATGGTGCAAAACCTCCACAGGCGCAAACTATTCAAGGGAAAGTTGACGGTACAAAGCCTGAGAGTTCTCCCCAAAGCGTTCCACAAGGAACCCCATCTACTTCAGCTGGTACCTCCGGCCCATCTCCAGCTCCTCCAACATCTGGTCAAACAAGTGTCTCTTCCCCTTCACTGGCCCATCCCTCAAGACCACCTACGGCAACCTCAAATCCTACGACCGCTACTTCATTGCCAACCCCAGGGATACAGCCAGCTTCTATTCCACCTCCACCTGCAAGTGCACCTCCTGGACCCGCAGATCAGCTGACGGCAGGATTTGATTTCATGTCGACAGGCTTTGATGACTTTACTTCAATGTTTGGTCGTAACGAAGAGACAGTGGACTTTGAAAGGGAGTTTAGTACATGGTTTACACCAGATATGATCTTAGACGCTACAAAGTGACTCGTGAGCAGTATCCGTTCACGACCATTATCAAACATAAGAAGCGTAATAGGTGTAAATGTTGTTAACCCGCTTGATACCTCCTTGCATCCTCCTCCTGGTCTCTTGTTCTTTATTTTGCAGTGTCGCCGCCTTCCCTTGCTGTTATTTTTGCTCGTTATACTCATCGTTTACACAGGTCTTGTATATTTCCTCTCCTGCTCTTTTATTAGTTCTCCACTCTAGCACTATCTTGTTTGACTTGGATCTCCACACTGTTTACTTTTACTATCTGCGTTTCTTTCTCGCGTTTGCTTTTGACTTTCTTTTTCCTTCTAACTCTTTCTTTTTTATTTATTGTATAACCAGTCCCTTCCTCTCGTATCGTACCACGCGCACCCTCTCTATCTTTGATCTCCCTTGCATTTTATTGCTTTTGAATGTTATCTAGCTTGTTCTCTGTATTGCTTCTCCCACTTCCTTCTAGTGTGGATATTTTTGCACCCTGATCCTTATTTTTCTTCTTTTGATTTAGAATGCTATATTGGTGCAATCGCCCAAATGGGGGTACTGCTCCTCATTCGACAATCAGGATACTCATCCTCACCCTTTTCCCCTCGTTGTTTGTGACTCCCTTATATGATTTACTTTTATTGGCTGCTTATCACTTTTCCCTCGTGTCGTCTATAATGTCTGCTATTCCCGATTATCTCCAAGTTTTCTAGTTGTGTCTTAACAATTTTTTATTGGGACGATCTGTGTCGTGTTATAAGACTGATACTCCCTCAAGGGCCTGTGACTGTGTAAGGCTTCCCGAGAGTAAACATAAATTTACAAGAAGAATTGGTATAAAATGGTTTTTCTCATTAAAGGAACATGATATCAGATCACGAATTACGTTTCACCAGACATTGAGTACATAAGTAAATAAGTAAAACATTTAGACATTAAGCCGAAGTTATCCATCTCTTTCATCATTGGACATTATAGTATAATTCATGTTCGTCACACTTTAGGAAAAGCGCGCCTAAACAGTGAACATGTCAGTGTGTGATGTATCATTAAATGTGTGGTTATTGTACGTATACACACCCTGAGGCTCTTACCCTTGATTTGAATATAAGGGACAATCAAGATGAATAGGGCCATAACAATACTGCATGTGTAGGTATAAATATCACTCCGATTGTACGAAAACAGTATCGAAATGAAGTACGCACGCTGCCTCAACTCCAAAAGTTTGCAAAGCACCGTTCTTCTCCGCCCATGGAACCTGGAAATATGCAACAGAGAATCCTCCAAGTGTACGAGCTAAATTTATCAAGGCTGAGATCTCTCCCTGTGGAGATAAAGAGTCTTTTGTTAGGTATCTACTTTTCCTGGCGAGATCTGTGGAGATTCACCTTGAAACGGGGGAAGCAGTCGTTACAGTAAGCATCTTATGGATATATTGTTAATTAATTATTACTGTATCTGTTTGGGGGGGGGGGGGGGGGCTGACTCACAGATGGCGACAGTGTTAATCATCACTGCAACTTCGGCGAGTCCCCAACCCATAACTAATGCTCCTACGGAGAGCTTCTCCTGGAAAGAGGCACCAAGGACTAGGAACCCACATAAATATAGTGGCATGGCAATATAGCAAGCCCTGTGAAATGAAGAGGAATGAGTTTACAAAAGAAAAAACAGATGCAGAGTGCAGCGCCTAACCAGAGTCGTGTTTCAGCCTCAAAAACACCATTGTTCCTTTTGATGCCCATGTCCATGAACCATTCGTTGGCATAACGACCGATGAGCTCTCCAATGAGTACGGCAACCTTGAAGTTGGGTTTTAGTATAAGTATTGTAATTAAAACTACTAAAGGAAAGCGACAGACAATTGGAGTGCCGTAACTTCCAGCAATACCAAATTCACTGAAACCATAGCCTGCGGGTCTAGGTGTACCTAAGAAGACGGCGTTTGTGACCTATTAATGTTTACCTATGAGATACACTCACAAGTAGGAAATGAGATAAGATGTACTTACGTTAATACCGATACTGAAGCCAAAGACCATAGCTTCGAAGAGTAGCACAGCAAGCAAGTGAGGTCTCCAGACAATATTCAAGGGAGATAAGATTGATACTCTCCATGGTTCGCGGATAGAAGCCAAATTGTATCCAGTAATTCCAATTAGTGTCTCAACTCGGTATCGTAAACCGGACGAACTTCTAGGAGGTTGACTCTTTAGGTGACGGTCATATAAGCTGGGGTTATATATAAATTGAGGAACTATTCTTTCGAAATCGATCAATGATAGCACTTACGTTTCTTCCATGAAAACTGCAATGAGGAAGACAACTATGGCACCATAGATAGTTGCTATGCCGTAAGCCCAGCGCCAACTTGATAAGGATCAAGTCAGTGTCGGAGATTATAAAATTAGATATAGATGACTTTATTGTACCTCGCTCTTGCAACCAAAAAGCCAAAAGCAAATGGCGAAAGGAAAGGAGATATGATGAAACCCATAGTCCAGAAGTTAAGCTGTAATTGATGATTATTGGATATAGGAGTTAAAGTCTGAGATTAACCCACCTGACGTGCTTGCATGTGGAAAGGATACATGTCTGCAACGATGAATAGACCCTAATAGAATATGTTGAATTTGATAATGCGAGTTTTATGAACCCCAATAAACTTACTGTAACTTGTGGGCACGTTCTTTATATTTGAGGTTCGCATTAATCAACAAACCCGTCTAATAATTTGATAATTCACATACCCAAAGAATGCGGTTAAACATCGGAATGCTGAGGATACATGTTAGCGTCTAGTACATAGTTGATAATGGATTAATCTGGATTTACCTGTGAAAGTTTTTAAAGTGGGAGAAAACGTGCATCCAGCCATAAATCCTAACGCAAGTACCTGGGACCAAAATAGGACAGGCAAACGTCCGAGCTTCCTCATGAGCATAACGGCAAAAAGCCCACCCCATCCTACTAGAATCAGTAAAGTGATAAAAAGGTACGTTGATAAGGATCCTACCTAGAAGAAAGATACTCCAACTATCCGATAACCGTTAAACATCTCGAATCTCAAAGTTTAGAGATTAATTTCGGTGCTTACTTTGATGTGAGATTATTGATAACTCCCGTTGTCGTATTAAACTGCTGAGCAAGCGCAAAAATTCCCGCGATACCTTTGATATAGTTACATTAGGAGTGTCTTTGCTACGAAGCTCAGAGTACGCACCTACTCCAGAGTCGAAGTCTGGAACGATGGCAGCAAGTGTGATAATGACTAGATGGATAAGTTTTCGTCGGTCACTCCACTAAGAAAGTGGCTTAATAACGAGGAAACAAGTAAAATAGAAAGAAAAACATACATTTTGAGGGTCTTCAGGGTCATCAGAAGGTTGTGGCCAGAGTACCTTTGTACCATCGCGGGACAGCTTAAGGCGAGCTGCTACCTTTTCACCAAACTCGACACGAGCCTCGCTGAATCACATTTAAGCATGATCTAGCTATAAAAGAGAAAAATGGCTTACGCAGGATCAACGACCAAACTTCCAGCCTTTTCTTCGTAGTAGTTAGCAAGATCGACCTCGGAATTAAGCTCGCTGCTCCCAACGGATTTTTGTTCCGCAACCCCCTTTTCAGAGTCTCTCTCAACCTTTTCAATTGACGACATGGTCGTTGAACGCGCCCGCAAGACAAGCAGAGAGATACCAGATGCAGGATACTGAGTGAGGTACTTGTGAAGCAAATAAGTATTGAGGGAGTCCAACTAGTTGAATTTGAAGGCTGCTGAGACCAGGGACAGATTAGAAAGCGAGGAACGCGCTGTTCGTATCCTTTATACTTCGCGCTTGCTCAATTGGTTAAGTCTACATTTATTTCAAGCCAATTCACATGGGGTGCGGACTTCCAAATGTTTGCATTTGTCCAGTCGCAAGTGTTCGCATCACCTGGTATACATATTCGTTGATATGCAATAATTCAAGGGCCTAAGGATCACATGCGGCCGTTTAGGATTCCGCTCACGCAACTACATCAGCCTCAAATTAGAGTTGTTTCAGATCCTGCTAGATTTCTTTGGGTGTTATTTTCTTCGATATCTTTTTCTTTTTCTGTTAAAGAGTGATCTATACTATGATTAGCCTGGCAACTCCTCGGTATCACTAGGAACCAATACTCACGTCTGTGCATGGGAAAGCCAGACATCAAATGAACAGACAAATCCCAGGGTGTTCTTAGATGCTCTGGGTAATGGGAAGAGAAGCAACGATACATGATCAGTCTTCTTAATAGTTTTGCTCTTCCGGATAATCAGTTCTTCCCTATGCTAGTTTATGACAATATGGTGAGTTTTATTGGCTGCCCTGTGATTATAGGCCAATCAGAGAATCAGATGCAAACATCTATTACATTATACATTACTTGGGCGATTGAGTATGGAAAATGTGACTTAAGGAGTGAAATCTATGGAAAATAGGTAGAGGTTCAGGATAAATGCTCTTCCGGGCAGATACATTTCTTTTCTCTCTTTAAGAAAGATTTCTGCTTTCGGATAGTGGCTGTAGAACCATATCCCAACTGTAAAGACACCCCTACTCTAAGAATACTAATGTCTAATTCGATTCGAGATATATCCTATGCGCCTTCCCTCGAAATCGTCAAACAGAGTTCATGTCCCTTCTCAACGTGATTCTCAGGGCTGAACATTCTACCTAAGGAAAAGTAAGCGTGACTTGTTCTCTCGTTACCTGATAGTTATATAGATATTAGACCTATTAAGAATTTATGGGTGAGATAGCGGAAACAGAATTAGGCCATTCCTTACATGCAACTCGACGACGTGCTTCCTTGCTTTATGAACCATTAATAGCTGTTCTCGAATTCACCATGGGTGCGGCATTACTCTTCACCTCCGTTTCGGCTACTTGGTCAGCCTTGTCACTGAGCATGTGTGGCGCTTGCTGCAGAAAATCTTTTGATACTCCAACTATCTGCAGTACACCAGCTGGTATCCTTGGTGACACATGCGTAAAAATCTCTTGTGCCCAAGCACGGAACCCCTCGTAGAAACTTGGTTCAGTGAGGACTAAAAATACTAATTTTCCGAGTAGATAGGTTCCGACGGCAAAGCACGTCAGAGAAAACGAAAGGAAGGCAATAAAACAAAGAGTAGCTGAGAGCAAGAGGGCTGAAAGGGTCCAGAGTAATTTAAGCAGACTTGAGTGATGTTATAAATGCGATATTTGTCATACCAAAGATGGTGATGAGTATAGCACTAGATATAGCCGCGACGACTAAAGCCAAAACCATCGTCGTAGAGAAGACGAAAATTGATGCGCCGCTATAAAAATAATATGAGAATGGACCGGACTGGATGATTCAGTATATAACATACAGAAAGCATAGTAATGGAATGGTGCTTAATGCCACGAAGAATACTATAAAGGTCTACGAATATTCAAGTCAAGAGCCACGAATTGTGAGGTATGTTGGGTACTGATGTATTACTCACCGACAATATCGGCTGTCTAATCATTAACTCCTTGAGATGATCTAGATCTTTGTCTATGCTAACAGCATTGAGCGCCGGTAACTTGAAAGATGAGATTGAGCCATCTTGACTGTTCATTGCTCATTCGTGAAGCTCGAGGTGGCTCAGACTAAATACAATAATGGCAACCAATGTATAATATATTAATAGCCATGTCCTGTCACTCGTGACCAAAGTGACAAATATACATGGTGGTATAACATACATGTACAAGAAGTAATTCAATTCATCGAAAGTAATGCCATTGGTAATGTACGGTAGTCTTACATTTGCAGCAAAATCTGATCAGTTGCAGAAAAAAGTAGTAAATGCCGGATGAATGTGAAAGAGAAAACAGTAGGTGAATATAGAAAGCAAGAGGGGCGTAATAGAAGAGTATAGATAGTAAGTAGACTCATCATCAGCCATAGCTTACAATTAAGCACAAAAGACTGAAAATATTGTTATGCTGTAGCGAAAAGAAGGTAATCAAAGAAATGAGTCAAGTGTGCAAATACAACAGCGAAAGGATGAAGGTAGAGCTAAGACTCAACAATTAAGGTAAATCATAAGAAATGAAAATAATTTCAAACCCATCCCGTACAAAAGATAAAAACAAAAAAAGGTGTTACAATCAAGAATAACAAAGTACATGTAGCAAATCATGTACCACCTAAGACGACCCATTCCAAATCGTTCCAAGGAGTGTCCGAGCCGAGGAGACAAGTTCTAATGCCCGATTAGCATATGTTACTTTCATCCCACCGTCTCTGCTATCGGACGTACCATTCATTTTCTGGCTCTTGCCAGATGTAGGAAGGGACGTTGAGCCCGTAGCAAGTGTTTTCTCAACTTTAACATCCGGGGCTCGGGCCGGGGTCGGACCAGATGGAGGCGAAGAAACCTTATTCTCGGCTGGATGGGCATTCTTCATTTGTTTACGAGAATCTGATATAACACAAGAAGATGACGTATCAGGTTGAGGACTTGGCTGTTTTGATTTGATTACTGATGTACTAAACAGATTCCGACGTTCTTCATCTGGTGACGAAGCTGAAGGGCCTCTCCCGAGTGTTACAGTCGAAGACCCAGACTCGGGACATGAACCATCATCACTACTTCCATCAGGACGATCTGGTGTAGAATCTACTCTGTCATGTCGTAGATTGATAGAAACCGGAGTCTGGCTTGTAGTCGAGTATCTACCTAGTGAGGGCTCATCAGACGTGCAATCAAAGGATGCTTTAGCTTCAGCATCGATTTCGGCGATTCCAGTATTTATAGATCTTTGGCCACCCAAGTTTGCGGAATACGACTGACTACCTAAGCTTGAGGGGATTGACCGATGCGGGCTCCCAAAGCTAGGGGGACTCACAGCAACCCTTCGCATACTGCCTGAAGGGGCGGAACTGACAGTCGGTGGACTTAACGACTCACTAACTCGCTTTCCACTCCGATTTCTTCCCCGGGACTCTACACCTGAACCAGCGATACAATCTTCACTTGTCTTGCGATAAAGCTTCACCCCCTTCCATCACGCACATCGCGATTGCTATGAGGTGAACCGAAGCCGCCGCTAATGCCGATACCCAATCCCAAACCACCGATACCAACACTAGAAACGCGGCCAAGAGGAGAATTACTTTCCATTGGTGAGTTAGCACCACTTGCAGTAGATCGACTTCGCGAACGACCCCTCTCATGCTCTGCGTCTGAAGAGGCAGATACTGACGAATTGCGTGTTCGAGATCGTCCACGCGAATCACTACGACTCTCAGACACAGAACGGGAACTTGTAAGTAACCCGGAGGAAGATGTGGCCGAACCTGATACAGGCGAAGAGCAACCCGAACGGCCCTAGGAGACATATCTGGTGGTGAGAGCAAACCAGAACGCATGATCGGTGATTCAGGAGGAGAACGCATTGTCATAACTTCCTGTGCATGTGCTGGGCTTATGCCAGGAGTTGGAATTGCAAGTGTTGGAGGAGTAGGGTGTTCAACGGGGGATGCAGATTGTTGGGATGAAGGGAAAAGTCCACTTTCAGACTTCAGACTTGCAATCCGCGGATTTAGCTTAGGCTGAAATTCTGGAGAAGGAGTTCGTTCCCGCGTGACTGACATGATTGAAGCCTTTGGAGGATCTAAACTTTGAGGAGTTCTCGGTTCACTGTTATCTATATCTTCACTAGAGTTGTATGTGATTAGGCGTCCACTATCTTCTGGACCTTGATATCTCTTAGAATTTTCATTGTTAAGAGAGTCCGATGATGAGCTAACATCCATTTGCTTATCATCCTCGGGTTGCTCATCGATACGATCATAGTATTCAAAATCTCCAGCATCATTGCTATCAGTCGAACTCGACGAAGATTGGATATTGAAGCCCGCAACAGGCTGTCCATAGCTATGCAAATTATAACCATCTCTCTGTTGTTGAGACTGAGTTAGATACGCCGGTCTAGGGGAGAACTTGCAAAGTTTGGCATTCCATATTCTGTGTATATGTGAAAACGTTCCGCATCTCGTTCACGCCAAGGATAAACAGCTCCATCTGGTCCACAATAAACCAACTCCCCTGCATCATTGCCGCGTTCGAAATGTTCAAATGCGGAACCGCGCCCTGCGCTCACTTGCTCACCATATCCATAACCACCATATCCATAAGCAAAATTTGACCCAGCTCCGTACACACCATTGCCACCGTAGTTATTAGCATATGCGGAATTGTATACTCCAGAACCTCCCTGAACTTGTCCATTGAATGGCGCCCCACCCATATAAAGTATCCCTTCTTCTGAGTGATCAGATCCTCCACCGGCTTTCAGAATCGTTGGAGCGATTGGCACAATGGAAACATGTTCACGATCTACTGGGGCTACACTCGAGCGACTTCGGCTCGCTTGGCTAGTGCTACCACTTGCTGATCCTGATCTAGAACCAGAATGGCTTGTGTGTGAGCGATCTGACTTATAGCTATTTGATTGACGCCTAAAATTCGGCCTTTCTTGGGCAGCAGACTGCTGTGACGAAGATGAAGATGCTTCAAGGGAATTACGAAACTCGTTAAGATTGCTAGTAGAAGACCGTCGGGATGGGGGCTTAATCTCGAGTATTTCCTCTTCTTCTTCAATACGGTCCTCGTCGGAATCAGATTCACCTCTCACATCAGCATCCTCGAATAGCCCGTCTTCTTCATCCTCAACGTATCTATCACAATGAAACCGTAATGAGGTCAATGCATAACCAGAGAAGAACAGATGTGATTATCAATAGAAGTTCACCGACTACGAGGGATAAGAATGGATAGAATGCTCACCCGTCATCATACTCCGACCAAGCTTGCCCCCAGAGAAAGGGCTTGTCGGGACAGATCCTCCATCGATAGCGATACATTGCTCTACAATCGCGTTGAAGCTGATATGTTTTCTTTGAGGTACGACTGGTGGGACAGTTGGAGATAAATTTTCTCCATCGCTCTTAGTACTGGCACCATCATTAGTGAGAACACTTGTGCTACCACTGCTTTCTGCGCTCTCGAGTAAGGGGGTGCAGATGGTCCAGTTGTCCAGAAAGGATTGCCACCAGAGTGGAATGCCATCTCAGCGAGATTATTTGATGCACCGGATCTTTGACTGGCCTGAAGTAAACCTTGATTACTCGAGCTCTGTGAGTCACGATCGGGCATTGTTGTTGCTACGCGAGGTGGTGAGATCCGTGCTTTCTTCCGTGCTGCGCTATGACCAAACCGAGGTAAGATATTCGTATCACTCTTGGTATGAAATAGAGGAGGTCGAGTAACACGCCCGCCCTCGTATGACAATATTGGGTGTTCTGAAGAAGCATTATTAAAACCACGAGAGTCTTCTTGTGTATCTGATTCAGATTCAGATTCGCCTTCTCCGATAGCCCAGATAGGAGTGGGTGGAAGAGCACTAGTCAGCATCTCTGTGATACTTCTGTGCTTGAGAATTGGCTTCATGGTTCCAGAATGAACTGAGCTTCCGTCTTGGGAATGAGCACCAAAGCGTGATACAGAAGGGCGTAAACGATCTAGGGTTATAGAACTCGAAGGAGATGACATGCTGTTTCCTCCTGTACTTTTAGAAGAGAGTGCCACTGCGTCATCCTTGCTCTGAATTGGGACAGAAGGAGGAGGGGACTGTTTAGGAAATGGTGTCCAATCCACTGCAGTGTGAAGAGGACCATACAACCAAGTGACATCCGAGTCTTTAAGCCTAGATAAAAAAAAAGTTAGATATGATAGAATTAACATCGGTTAGCTGTGTATCTCTTGTGTGGGATAAGAAAAGACGCATACCAATTAAGTGTCTCTGGAGAAACAGTGCCCAACCCATTTCGTTGCTTCCACCAAGTACGCCAGGAAGCATTCTCTAGACGAGCACCGTTTGCTATTTCATTCTTCTGCTTCGTCATGTTTCGCCATGAACGCCATACATCCTCTTCAGCCCATTCGTGGGAGAGATAGTCAACTTGACCACGGGGAAGTGGCTGCAGGGCAGCGTCATCAGGCATACCTGCAGAAACAGAAACAAGAAGGACAGGGAGATAGGTGGCCATGAGGCAGACAAGTAAGTAAGATGAATGTTGAGGAAAGGCGGATTGGATGTCGAGAAACGGAGAACGGACCGGATCAGATGCGCCCGGTGCACACACACTTGAATTAGAAGATAGAAGCGGCGAGTAGATATTTACTGAGTGAACAGCCGTAAAAAAGGAGTAGCTCGTATTGTAAAAATTGAGCTGGATTGAGGATGTTTAGGTGAAAGACAACGGAAGGATCTTGCAGTCTTTTGAAGTAAGAAAGGGCTGAGACGTGAAAGACAACGATGAGGCACGAGAAGTCGTCGACGTTGTCGTCGTCAGTACTGACAAGGCTGTTAATGAGATATACTTGCGGTGAGAATTGAGGGGACGATGAACATGGTCGCGGTGTTGGAGAGAGAGAAGAAGATGGTCGGTGTCGAGCTGCTTCCAGTCCAGACACTCCCAACCGAAAATCAATTCGGGCCGTCGCCGACTGCTTTTTATGGCACACTCGGCACATTTTCTCTCCCTTTTTTTTCAATCTCCCCCTCCACCCCTTTTCACCTTTTTTTTTCGATATAACTGACTTTTTTTTCATGCTGCTCAAATATTCTACCATCGTGCATAAAATCACTTGTTATACACTATACGATTAGTGATCGTCCCAAGCTATCGTCAAGTACCACTCTATATCCCAGGCGTCAAACAGAAGCTCATCACAAGACCCGGATCCAGTGGGAAGACTGTCTCCAATCTTGTACAACGCAAGCCACTCAATTCAGCTCTATCGCACCACCATCACGATCGGGAACAACCCATCATCACTACTGCGGGCCACTTGACTATCCTCATCGACTAACTTCATCCTGTCTTGGAGTCTTCTCGTGGCGCTCCTCACTCATCTGATTCTCTATTATTATCATCATTCCCCACACCCGGATGGAGATTGCCCCGATAGTATCGATACGAATCAAGTTATAATATTTACACTAATTTTAGTCATCATTAACATCGCTCTCGTGCATTCATCCTCCATTGACCTCGAGCAACTTCTCAATACTCCGTCCCAGATCTCCCCCTCTGCTTCCAAGACCCACTCGACAACCTCCCGATCAGCTCCCGGAAATATCTGCATAAGTGTTCCCAGTGATGCGTCAGAAGCACGTGCATGAGCTTGATCTATCTCAGCCTGTAACTCCGCAATATCCAGTGCAGGCGTCGGTGTACGGGATACACTTTGTATTCCCTCCCCGAGACGCATGGGAATAGGTGACCTAGGACTGAGCCCGCGTTCTGTACTTTGTAAAGCTGTACCCTCTGGACCGATCCGTGAAGGTGTTGACATGTATGCACTTCGTTCAGGTGTAGCTCGTCCTGAAGTTCTTCCACTTGGTGAACTACCGAGTGGTGTTCCCGGAGAGGGATATCCGCCAGGGGTAGCTGACGTATTCGTGGCTTATATGGAGTTGTGATCTGATTAGCTGGCTGACCACTGGAGTTCCCAGGCATGGGGTATAAGGTTCCCAGTTATTTGCATTAAGACCTCCGGGTCCTTCTCGGCGCGAAGCACCTGGTGGAGGACTATCTAATCCATCAAAGGCTTCTCCAAGTAGCCTTCCAAGAGCATTCAATGGTTTACCAATGGCATCGCTTGTTTTTTGTAGGAATCGACGTGTATCATCAGCAAAACTCGCGCCAGTTCCAGTGCCTAAACTAGCCAAAGAAAGAGAAAGTGGCTGAGCAGATTCTTCCCCAGCATGAGGAGAATTATTAATCATGAGATTACGTCCCGGTAAGCTCGATGACCGCACAGGAGTAGAAGTAATGGTCATTGGTGCTGAGAGAGAATGCGAATGAGAGGCGTCGTTGGCCTCGAAGAAGAAACAGGCGTCTGTGGCATAGGCCGCTCAAGTGGTACGGGGGAAGCAGGTAAATTATGAATTGCATTTTCAACGTTCTTCTCAAATTCTTCAGCAGTAATATTGGATAGACCGCTGTGATCCATGGTCTCTATGAACTGCACAGCACCTAGCTAGTCATTGTTAAAAAGTTTGTCAAGTATACAAAGTTGGAACACAGACCAAACTAGACAAGTAATAGCCCGTTTCACTCTGTAGTTTCTGCGGATTACGAAAACGTTGAATATATCTATCGAAAGAAAAAGTTAGATAGCTACATTTATGATATTGTCAATTTGTATTCACTCTATATTAGAAATTAAGTTGGGCGGATTCGCCTTAAGGACAACAAATATCAAAATCGGAATGAAGGAGTCTGCATTTTCTTCTTTGTGTAAATGCCTTATCAATCCTGTGTATAATTCGAAAGAGATGAGAATTTTCTTGAGATAAGTTGAAGGATCTGATTAAAGCATACTGATACAGACCAAAAATAACTTTACAACAATTTAGAATGCATATTAGTTTGTCTCGCGGTGCTTTATAGTGGTTGATCTTTAGAAGCTCTAGATAGACATATTAGCAACAGATATAATTATTGAGATAACAGCCAACCTTGCTGAGCAAACATGAGAAACCCTCTACTATCTGGCCCTTCAGGCACTTCGAGATGCTTCTCCTCTATCCAATCAAAAAGTGCAATACGCTGTGCAAGTATTCGATCTCGTTCGAGGTCATCTGTCGTGATTGGCCTCGGGGGATAGCCTCTGCAAGCTGAGGAATAAAAGTACTTCATATCTTTCAGTACTCCAAATGCCATAGAGAGTACTTTATTGAATTGGCATACAACTCGTAAAGACGGTTCATCACTAGTTTCTCCATTGCTTCGATAGCATTATCAAACTCCTCATCCGTTGCGTTACGCCAAACGTCAGCTTCGCGCATACGAATTGCTATGAACTGTCCTTCCAAGAAGTTAGAAAGGTTATTCAGGGAATTTTGTTGAACCGTACATTTAGAAATTCATTGATAACTTTAACTTGATCATGAACAGCTAATGATTTCTTCGCGAAGTTGCTCAGAAACCTAAAAAGTAAATTCAAGTATTGACATCATAGAGTGAAGAGCAGCTCATACGATCGTAGATATTTCGCGACAGGTTCAGCGCTTCGACTCTTCATCTGGTCCAAAAAAAGCTGGAAATCAAATGGCGGCGGTTCGTCCTTCATTGCTCGATCCTTTCCTGGTCTTGGCGAGCTTGTCCCACTGTTCAGTCGTCCTGCTGAATCGTTCCTCTCGTCTGGTTTTCGCTCGGAGGTCGTCACAGGTGTTGATGGTCGGGAATGTTGTTGGGCAAATGTTGATAACGCTTCTGAATTAAGAATATTTGAAGGCGGAGTAAGGTCAACAGACCGTGTCCTGACTTTCGGGAGAGAAAAGGATCGAGCTATGTTCGCAAATGAGAATCCAGTCCCAATACTTGAGCTAGGTGATGGGGCCGATGGAGATATTTTGCTGGGACCTGCATCTGCGCCGATGGATGAACTTTCTGTTTGATGAGGTCGCTGAGGAGGGTTTCCTTCTGAGACTTCCCTTGCTTGCCTTGCTTCGGAATTCTTGTCGTCGGATAGAGGATCAAATTCACTGAGTAAGTCACGGTTTTCTACTTGTTTCAAGTCCTTTGCCTCGGTAGACGGCGTTACAGGGTCTTCCCGAAGTCCGTCTGAAATTGTATCTTGGTGTATTTGTGCATCGTCAATTTCTGGGCCGGATTGGGCATCTTCCTTCCAAGGATTGTCTTCTGACGCAACGGAAAGGGTATTCAAGCTATGAGACACCTCATCCATGTTGTGAGTAAGTAGATATGCAGTATTCAAGCACTACGGCATCTAGGCCACGGCCATATCTCAATATCAAAGTGACGCTTGTGGATTACATATGATTCAGAAGCGCGTTAGTCAATCACCTTTACCGTGACTATCCACTACTAGTATGTCTACAAACACAGTGTAATTATATATAAAATCACAGTCACATCAACGTCAAGTAGTCATGTAGTCTCGTCACATGCAACTTAGCCTTAACCTTGAAGTAATTGTTATATCACTACCTGAGTTTTTTCTTCATGGTCTAGCAAGTAACAAAAAAGTGTCATACGAATACAAAAACTTGTGTGGTGATAATAATCAGTTATCAGAATGAATTGCAAGTATAAGACCGAGACAAAGCCAATTTCGAATAAATGCAAAGATTCACGAAGTTGTCGGCACTTATACTCGCTTCAAAGGTTCCATACTCGTGACTGATGCACACAACCTTACTGGGTCGTTTAACTCGTTAACCGACATTAACCGTCCGTCTATTGATTTACCACTCTTATCTTCCTTCCTCATCTATGGATTTATCTACGGATTGGATGTATATTATGACTACCACTTTGTACAATGTACACATGTGTACATACATGTATATATCTGTACTACGCCATGAAAAAAGTTTCAAGGATAAACTCATGAGACAGTGGGACGGGGAATTCTGTGCAGCGCCATGCCTATCCTAAATAACTTCCATCTAGGCTGTCAAAATATCTTAGAATACAAGTCAACAGAACAAGAGCATTATATTCAGATACCCCACATTAGAATAAGGCACGAACACTTGGCATCTATGATGAAATAAAGATGGGTCAAGATTTCTGCATCATTCTATGGTCCCCGTGACTGCCATTTGACTACCCTGGTTCTAAATTAGTCCGGCGTCGGAACATAATGTAGACGATATATAAGTAACGTTTTAAGCTTTAAGGTCCAGTTTCTCCTTTATCTGACCGTGTACCATGTCTTCAACAGAAAAAAGCTCCTCCGTTGAAAAGCATGTCGAAGATATTGAGAGTGCCACCATCCCCGCACATAGAACAGTCGACACGTCTGACATTGACGAGAAGAAGCTTCTCCGTAAACTGGACTGGGCTCTCATTCCATGGCTATCATTTCTATATCTTTTGAGTTTCCTTGACAGAACAAGTATAGGCAATGCTAAAGTAGGTACACCCTTCACTGCTGTATGATACCGTATAAGTTTGATTGCTAAAGTTTGATTGCTAGTTGTATAATATGGAACAACATCTTGGGCTGACTGATAACCAGTATCTGATATGCCTATCCATATTCTTCATTTCGTATGCGATATTCGAAGTAAGTACCTATCTCCAAAGTATAATCGCGATGATTTAACAAATGGAACTCATCGTAGGTCCCATCGAATATTTTCCTTAAACGTTTGAGGCCATCAATTTGGCTATCAACCCTTATGTTACTCTGGGGTGTAATGATGGTTTGTCATCTGTTGGTCATCAAGTTAGATATCTTGATACTCATCCGCCTGGATATCTTAGACGGTTCAAGGGCTTGTTCATAACTATGGTGGTCTTCTCGGTAATCATCTAATAGTGATCAATATTTGCCAGGTTATTGAACGGTTTAAACAGGAATGAGATGGCTGCTAGGAATGTTCGAAGCTGGATTGTTTCCAGGCGTCAATTATTACTTATCATGGTAAGCAATTTGAAAAAAAGTGTGAGGACAAGTACCTAAATCAAACATGTATAGTTGGTATCGTCGGACCGAATTTGGCATCCGTGCAGCGGTATTCTTCTCAGCTGCGACAGCCTCAGGTGCCTTCGGCGGTCTATTAGCTGTGAGAACATCAGATATATTAATGACCTTTGAATGCTCATAGACTCCGATCTAGGCGGGGATCTCAAAAATGGATGGCGTCGGTGGTAAGCCAGCATGGTAAGCTTAACATGAAATCAATAAATACTAGGGAAAGTTGATTATTTGTAATAGGGCTTGGATCTTCATCCTCGAGGGTCTTGCTACAGTTATTGCCGGAGCTCTATCCTACTTCATCATACAGGACTTCCCCGATACGGCTCGCTTTTTGACTGAGAAGGAACGTGCATTCGTCATTAGTCGTCTCCAACAAGATGATCAGTTTTCTGCTGCGGGAGAGGAACTGAAGTGGAAGAATATCCTACAGAGTTGGTTAGACTGGAAGACTTGGATCGGCAGTATGTGCATCTCAAATCTACTTCTCACCAGAAAATGATACATTAAGATATCCAGTGCTCGTTTACGTGGGAGCTGATGGTCCTCTCTATGCTGTGAGTTGGGTGCTGTAACCATCGACTGATCACTTAAACCCTTGATAGTTCTCCTTATTTTTACCAAGTATTATCAACCAACTCGGTGAGACTATGAATATTTGCCTTGAAAAGTATTCTAATGGATTTCTCCTAGGTTATACTGCAACTCCCGCAAATCTCTTAACAGTCCCTGTCTATGTCCTTGCCTGCTGTTTTACGTGTGGTGTTGGTTTTATGGCTGATCGACTAGGCAGACGCGGTATCTTTTCATTGTTGGTACAAAAATATATTTATTTCAATTCAGTGCTAACCAAATTTTATAAAGGTGCTTTTTCGTTATTGGTAAATTGTTTCTGATTCTGGAAAGTGTATAAAGATTTGCTGAAGGTTATTTATAGCTGGAGCAGGATACTTGGTGTTGATTTTCTCGAGATCACCCGCCCTCTCGTACTTTGGTGTATACCTTGCAGCTTGGTAAGCGTATAGTTCTGGCACTACCGAAATTACACTGAAATATCCTGTCATCTAACGCCTGAATAGTGGGATATATCCTTTAATCCGTAAGTTGCTTTTACAACAGCTAAGAAATAACTTACTCATATCTGTAATTTAGCGAATATTATGTATGCAGAGGTTTTTCCGTTTCTCAGATTGATGGCTGATTTTTGATTCAGAGCTTGGGTGTCAAATAATGTGGAAGGTTCATATAAGCGGAGTGTGACGCTAGCTATGGTAATCAGCTTGTGAGTACTAGGTCCCCATCGAATAATACTATCTACTTAATAACGTGTTTTAGTGGGAACATCAATGGATCTGTGAGCTCCGTCGTGGTGAGATTTTGAAACCCCTGTGAACCTTTTGGGTGTGATTTGTTAACTCTACAACAGTACAGAGCTCGTGATAAGCCATGGTACACACTAGGGCATGGTATAGTGTTGATGTATATTGGTATCGGATTTGTGTCAGCCACTTTGCTTTTCTTTTTATTACGAAAGGAAAACTTGCGAAGAGAAAGAGGGGACCGAGATGAGATTATTGTTGGTCTTAATGATACAGATACAGGACTGGGCGTGAACTACAAGAATGGAAAATACAATAGCATCGAAGACGCAAAAAGAGAGAAGGGGGACAATTGGAGTGGGTATAGATATACTCTGTGATTTTGCGACGAAATCGATCTGTGTTCCTTAGTTGTAATGCTTTCTAAACACCAGTATTATCTATTCATTATGTGGTGTACGTTCATGTGTGGCTTTATAGAAACTAGTTTGTACGTTAGAAGATATTCTCACATTGTTGCGATACAGTTTCTTGAACAATGAGCATGTGGGGTTTTTGCGAACTTCTGATTTAAAGATGCTCTTTCATTGATGGGAGAACCTAAAGTACGATGACCTTGTTGTGAATTCAGAGTTCTAAATTTATGATTTGGTCGCCAAACGGCATTTTGGTGTAACGTTGCCGAGAGCTTTTCAGATATCCTTTGAGATTTTAGCTCTAAGCCCCTATCTAGGGCCTGGGAGCACAATGACCTGCATTGAATATTTTTCTTTGGAGCGAAGTTTGATTCTATCGAGGATGGCAGTACCGACGTTGGACGTACGGGAACCAGCTCGTTCGGGGATCTTTCATATTCAAGAGTGGATTGATGCATATGGATCTGCTCTTAGGAGTACCGTCACGGGAAAGTGAAGAGGAAATCAGATGTTTTGGGGTATAAGAGGTTCTCAGAGCTGTACTACGAGTGAATGGTGGAGATTTGGGTTTGAGGCGGGATTTCATGACTATTTCTCCTTTCAAAGGATGATCAACGACATCACCTTCCTGGTTTGTAGTTTCTTCCACTTTTGAGCTTCGTACAGCACTACATTTTGCCCCTTGTTTTCCCCGATTAAATTTTGATGTAGTTGATATAGGATGAACGGCATAGATATTTGGTTGTAACAGACCTGAGTTGAGTGCAGAGGAGCTAGAAGATTCAGCGTCGCTGGTACCACCGTCTGTGCTGATATGGGATTCAGGTAGTGATAGCCTGCGTGCCTCTACTAGCTCAGCTAATCTCTTTTTTCTTGGAGAATCAAATATCTCATTTAGACCCGTGTCAGAGATATCGGATGGGCTGGGAGTCAAAGGTATATCCGTGGAAGAATCCTGTTGATCAATAGCTAGATTCTTCCAGAATTTAGCCAGCTTTTTGTAGTTACGCGTGTTTTTTCTTGCTGATAGTGCAATATCAATAGCCGCAAAATAATGATCTTGAGTCCGGAGAATAGCAGGACTTCGAGTATGCGTCATAATTTTTAGCTGGTGCCAGGGGCTGTTCGAGTCAAAAATGGCAGTACTTAGCTCAATAAGAATATTTTTTTGAAGAATCTCAGGGTTCTCTGAGTCTATGCTTTTTTTAACCACATCAATTATGTTTCTCATTAGTGGAAGAGAAAGAAGAATATCAATCATTTCTATATCAACTTCCATGGACGTTTCTGCAAGAGCCATAGTGTGCATAGCTCTAGTCGACTTCAAGAAGGCATGATTTCCTTTTATATGGTCCAGGTTATCGGGGGACCCAGTTTCTTTTGTGACAGAGCGTTTTTGAATTGCTTCCTTAAGATCTGCTTCAAGATGAGCCATTCGAGAGAGTAAACCCGATAGGTCGTGAGTTGGAAAATTTACAGGAGGGGTATATGCACTTGGATATGTGGGTATAAAATCAGATTTCGTTCGTCTGTGGAGAGTCGTGGTTGACATCACGGTGTCGAGACAGAGTTGGTAGGTAAAGTTGAGAGTATTCACAATTATTGACAATAGGTGGCTGACAATCTTAAGTGCGTATTACATAATCCGATATATGATGTCACTTTGACTCTAGAGGAGTTATCAGCGTCACTTGTGAGCAACTTTTTATTTAATTTTAAGTCTGTGATGATTCGTAATTACAACAGTGCTGGAGGTGTAAGAGTCCACTTCAACCATCGGTTGTTCTCGTCATCCGCTCCTTAGCAAGACGTGTCGTTGCCTTTAAATCGAATGGGCCTCCAGCATCTTCTGTTCGCGTTCTTTCCTGTCCAGACCTTACAAAACCTCCTAGAGGACATGTCAACATAAGGTTTGTCCTATCGCCCATCAACCCTTCGGATATCAATGTTATAGAGGGTGTATACCCTTCTAAACCATCTCCTCGGATAAATCTTACAACACAGGGTTTAGGTAGTAGTCAAGAGCCATGCTTTGTCGTTGGTAATGAAGGCCTCGCTAAGGTTGTGGAAGTCGGAGAAGGAGTTACCTCTTTAGTACCTGGTGACAAGGTCGTTATGGTCAAATCTCAAATCGGTACATGGTCCACTAGTGAGACCGTTGCAGAAGAAGACGTTATTAAAATCCCGAGCTTCGGGAACTCAGAAGTTAGCGATGTTCAAGGAGCTACGATGACTGTATATTTCTCAATTCTTTACTCTAGCTATGCCTTTCTGATGTTTACCAGGTAAATCCCCCTACAGCGTTCAATATGCTGAATCACTTTGTACAACTTCAACCAGGAGAGTGGATAGCTCAGAACGGGGCAAATAGCGCGGTATGTAATCAATCTTTTGCATATCAAATAGCTCCTTAGAAATATGAAATCGCCGATTCTCACCATCTTCTACCTTTCTACTGAAGGTCGGACAGGCAGTGATACAAATTGCGCATCACCAGGGCTTGAAGACTATTAACTTTATCAGAGACAGGTAAATGACAGTTACAGGTTACATTGCGCATGATTCACAACTTTTAAGGCCTGATTTCTCTTCTCTTGAGAATCAACTCAAAGATCTTGGGGCAACATATGTATTTCCTTTAGAGAGCTTATCCGATCGAACAATTCGAGCAAAGATTAAGGATCTTACCCAAAAGTCTAGCATTCGTCTAGCTCTTAATTGTGTTTCGGGTCCTACGACTGCTTCCTTAGTTAGTCTTCTAGGGAAAAATGCTCACCTCGTTTCTTATGGCGCGATGTCGAAACAACCAATGTCAATTCCCACAAGCGCCTTCATTTTCAAAGGACTTACTGCCCATGGCTTTATGCAAAATACTTGGTATCAAGAAAATGGATTGGAGAAAAGGCAAGAACTTATGCGCAAGCTCGTGCATTGATGGTTTCAGGGAAGGTAACAATTTTGTGCAAGAAGTTTGTCAATCGATGATTTATTTTTTTGATAGTTGAAAGAACCAATTTACTCGATTCTTGAGCTCCCTGGATCCATTAGTGATGACGAAGCTACTCTCAAGGTTAGGGCTGTGCTTCGGGAACTCACTGAAGGAAATGGAAAGTTTGGAAGAAAGTTTTGTTGAAGTTCAGCTGACTACAGTAGGCATTACAGACGATCAATCGTCCAAATAAAATATAATTTTGAAATACGATTACATTGATGGTATGCTAGTAGAAGTGAAAGTCCAGGAGACTATCTTGCCTTCCTATCATCAAAAAAGTTCTGGAGCAGAATTCAGTAACTTACAATATACCTAGTGGATAATACTACTAACCCTAAGATGCCTGAGCTGCCAAGCACATGTAACAACCAAGACTCCAATCTGTAAGACACTATACCACACTGCACGGGAATTGGTTGCTTCACTCAAGTCACGGTAGTTTGCCTCGCGTTCACGTTGATATTGTTGCTCCCGGCGTATATCATCCAATTTGCTATTGAGGTCGCGGATTTTGGCAGCAAGGTTTGAGATATGAGACCGGTCTTGTTCAACATTTGGTTTAGTGGAACCAACGACTATATCAAGATAGAGCTTGATGTGTGTATTTGAGGACGAGGAAGATGCCGCAGCCAGACAGATTGAATGATCGCCAGCTTCATGAGCAGTGAATGTAAATTTGCCGTCAAATGGTCCACGAGTACGAACAACGGAATGTCCAGATTCCATTTCCTAAGTGGTAACATTAAGTCAATAAACTGTAAAGGTGTAGAACACTAGTAATAATTAACGAACGTCTACTTCAACCTGGATCCCAAGGTTGGTGTTTTCTATATATTTCTGTTGCTGTTCACTCCATTCAAGAGCTCGGTAGTGTCCTAAAGTAGTACCACAAGAAGAAGAATATTACAGCTTTATTACTTGTGAACTTGAGATAGAAACACACCTTCCACAACAGTGTCTGTGGGAAGCTCTTCTACAAAACATCTACGCTCGTTAGCATCCAGATAAAAATGGAGGGCGTTTGATGCAGTCGTGAAGATGAAAAATAAAATGAACAGGGGTCTTAAGAAATTGGGAGTCATGACCATTTTATCTGTTTTTGGTGAGTCGAAGGTATCATAAGGTGCATACCATAACCATTTCCGACGTGTAAGTGTATACGTCGAAGATCACGTGGGAAGCTATTTCCTCATTGAAAGTACCTAACGGAATGAATGCTATTATGAGAATTTTCATCTAATATCTAAAATCCTTAGACCGTAATTTTTGGTGTCTATTCAGTTTTGATTATGCCACCTACTCGTTTCGAAGCCTCAGCAATAAAAAATAAAGTTAAAAGAGATGAAATATCTCGTAAAACAAAGAAGAAGAAGCAACAAGAAAAACTTCAGAAGCGACTTGCTAGAGCAAAAATCGAGGTTAATGATCCTATGGCAAAGAAAGTATGTCTGGGTTCTACAGCATCTCCGTACAGTACTCTTATAAGTGCACTTCTAGAAACGATTAGCAGAAAATGTGCCAAAAACTTTGGATAATACTCGAGAATATGACCCATCGTTCCTAACTTCGGTTCCTCGACTGCAAACTGAAACTTCGGTGGAAGAGGGGCCATCAAATCAAGCTACCAGTTCCTCATCTACTATACCCAATGAATCACTAGTTGATATCTCATTGGACTCCTTCGCTAGCTACTTCGATGCTGCCTTAAATACCGATGCGTCTACAGCGCCTAAAGTACTCATCACAACGTCTACCAAGGCGACCAAAGCGACATATGAATTCTGTGATGAACTCGTTAATGTTGTCCCCGGGGCCGAATTCATAAGGAGAAAGAAGGGGAAACACTTTGAGATGGGGAATATAGCATCATGGGCTTCAGGGAGAGGTTACTCGAATATGATCGTAGTAAATGAGGATATGAAAAAGCCAAGTAGGCTCATTTTCATCGATGGAAACGCCAGATACTGAATATATTGCACTGCAGATGCTATCACCCTAATACATCTTCCTCATGGGCCTTCAGCTTACTTCAAGCTTTCGTCTGTAACCTTGTCAAAACAAATCATTGTAAGTTTGCCTCATTTCTCTAGCATTCGGATTCGTTTTAAAGGGTCATAGGGACATGCTCGTGCTACCTCTCACTATCCGGAACTTGTCTTGAATAATTTTATCACTCGACTAGGACACACCGTCGGGAGAATGTTTCAAACACTTTTCCCTCCCTTACCTGAATTTCAGGGACGACAGGTTGTTACCCTTCACAATCAAAGAGACTTTCTTTTCTTTCGTAGACATAGGTGCGTTCAATTTTTTTTTCAAAAATCTACTCTACATTCAGCTTATAGTCTGACTTGAAGGTATGCCTTTCGCTCTACGGAAAAAACTGCTTTGCAAGAAATCGGTCCACGATTTACTCTAAAGCTAAGATGGATGAAAAAGGGTATACCTGCTGTATATGCTTTAGGACAACCCGCTCGTGCACTTGAGATTGCTTCCACAAATGAGGGGAATTCTCTGAAACGGATGGGCAAGCACTCAATAACCGGGGTGAAAGTCTATTGACAACAGGGGACGCTGATAAAGAAAGTGCTAATAATGATAATGCTACTGAACCAAACCGAATCCAACCACCTACGCAGGACGAATACATATGGATATGGAAAGTACGTTCTTTGTTTTGTCGTGATGATAAGCCACTGACTCATCATCTCTAGCCTGAGGCAGAAACGACTCGTCGCACTTTCTCCTCTAATTTTAGTTTATCAGTATTCGTAGTTCCGTATTGTTGAAGCTATATATTATATACACACGTGCTATCTGCTTGTATAAAATATCAACTAACTCATAATATGCCTATTATTATAATGAGTTTATTATTGTTCTATTCTAGTATTTTCTGGCCGTTGTCTACAAATGACGTAATGTATAATCACACTAGAATCTTTTTTTTGGTTACTCACGTGAATTATATAAGTATTTTGGCTGTATGCATTTATTCTGCTCAAGTATCCTACTGATCAATAAGCTATACCCTTCTTCGTAATGAGCAAAGAGAATAAATTCTTCCCAAAGATTGGGGAAGTAGTGGAAAATGCTGATAAAATCTCAGAAAACCCCAAGGAGAACACTACGAATGTCGAGGACGAGCAACCTGTACAACAGATTGAATCCTTGTGTATGAATTGCGGCGAAAGCGTACGTTGAGAAATTACCCTTGCTACTCTATCTATAAACTAAATCTATTTAACCATATAGGGGATTACACGTCTTCTTTTAACGTCCATACCATACTTCCGTGAAATTATTGTCATGTCTTTCCAATGCGAACATTGTGGTTGGCAGAATAACGAGGTTCAGTCGGCTGGTATCATAAGAGGTGAGCCACGATCACTTTTGTAATCATTCTCTGGCTTATAACCCTACTATCTCGCAGAACATGGAACTATGTATACTGTTCGTATCCTCGACAGATCTGACCTAGACCGACAGCTTGTCAAGTCGGGAACCTGTACGGTAGTTATACCGGAATTAGAGTTGACCATTCCTCCTGGGAAGGGACAGCTCACGACTGTGGAGGGACTTTTGCGAGATATTGCTACTGATCTCGGAGCGGACCAGCCACTTCGACGCATACAAGCTGAAGAAGCATATAAAAAGATTCAGAGTATCATTGACACAATCAATGCGATACTTGGGAACGAAGAAGACGACAGCAACGAAGATACATCACAAGCAACAAGTGGAGAGATAAAACCCAATAAGGCCTCAGCGAAAGATTTACCAATGCAACCACTTACAATAAAGCTTGATGACCCTTCTGGTAACTCCTTCATCGAGTTTTTGGGATCGATAGCAGACCCTAAATGGAACTTACGAACATACACTCGTACTCGGCAGCAAAATATTGACCTTGGACTAACTGTACCTGACGAACCATCTTCAACTGAGGCAACGCGTATCGAATCTGCAGAGCAGGTGACAACATCACAAAGTACAGAGGGTGACGTAGAAGGGGCGAACGAAGAAATCTACGTTTTCCCTGGAACTTGTTCAAGTTGCGCAGCCCCACTTGATACTATGATGAAAAAAGTTTCCATCCCATATTTCAAGGTAAACATCAATTCAATTACTCTCGTTATCACAGTGTTTCTGATCTTCCAATCTATGAAGGATATTCTTATCATGTCTACAAATTGTGATAAGTGCGGATATCGAGATAACGAAGTAAAGTCTGGAAGTGCAATTTCAGAGAAAGGAAAACGAATTACACTGAAAGTAGTGGACCAGGAAGATCTTTCACGCGACATTCTGAAGGTAATTAGATATGTCGTTATAAATAAACGACTGAAGTAACAATTTATATCATAGAGTGAGTCTTGTGGCATGCAGATACCCGAGATCGATCTCGTTCTCAACCCTGGAACACTCGGTGGTCGTTTTACTACGCTTGAGGGCCTTTTAAACCAGATTTACGATGAATTATCTGAGAAGGTGTTTGCAACGGGTGATTCCGTTACGGAAGACAGAAAGAAATTCGAGAAGTTTTTAGCTGACCTGAAATCTGTTTGTCTATTTTCAGTCTGTTTCCTATTCCTTTGATTGACCTTCCCCCTTACAGGCGATAGCAGTAGAACGGCCGTACACGGTTATACTCGAGGATCCGTTAGCTAACTCGTATTTGCAGAATCTTTATGCACCAGATCCCGACCCAAACATGACTATTGAATGGTTCGATAGAACATGGGAGCAAAATGAAGAACTGGGCCTTAATGATATGAAAGTAGAAGGTTACGAAAACGAAGGAAACAATGAAAAGAGTTCGGAATAGATGAGAAAAAGGACTAAACTTCGGAAATGTACATTCATGGATTTATCGGTATATTTTAGTAGTTTAGTAATTTCGTCGAGCTGTAATATATGCATGTAACATTAGTCACGTCCTCACGCGTCATTGTTTAAACATATAGACTTGTAGACTTTACCTACTTTACCATAGCCATCCCAAGCAATCAAACTCACTGTAATAATTAATTATGGCTGCCACACGCTGGATCCCTCTGGAAAGTAATCCTGATGTACGTTATGTATTATAGCTAGGTTAATGTTTTATCAAGTCCGTTTCTATCACAGGTTCTAAACAGTGTTCGTTTGCTATATGAACATTCTTCATTAGTGATTCATTGAGCTTTGCGTCTTTTATAGTGGTCAAGTAAAGCCGGACTAGTTCTATCTCAGGATGCATTTACAGATATCTACGGCTTAGATGAAGAGGTACAGGGATATCTATGATCCAAAATCATAAATTACCTCATGTCTGACTATACGACTCGAAGCTCCTCGCAATGGTGCCACAGCCAGTGAAGGCAGTCGTATTGTTATTTCCAATCACCAAAGAATACGAACTAAAACGAAAAGCTGAAGACGAAGATGTCAAAAATGGAAAGACACCTCTTGTTGATGCAACTGTGATATGGATAAAACAGACTGTAAGAACTTTAACCCTTGGTCTTCAACTGCACTTCACTTATCGACGTAGATTTCAAACGCCTGTGGAACGATTGGACTATTACATGCTCTTATGAATGTACGCAATGTCTACTGATGCTTGTGATACTGACAAGTCTCTTATAAAACTTGATTGAAGTCACCTGTAACGATTGCTCCCGAGAGCGCTCTGGCGAAGTTTATCGACGAGTGCAAAGGTGACACACCATAAAAAAGTATCTTTGTTGGTTTACTGACAAATGTCATATTGATGAACTATCAAAGACAAGAATCCTGATGAAAGAGCTCATTTACTTGAGTCAACCACATTGTTCGCGGATATTCATGCTTCTGAAGCCCAGTCTGGACAAAGTGCTGTACCACAAAATCTTGACACAGATTATCATTTTAGTTGTTTTGTACAGGCACCTGATGTGGAACCAGGGAAAGCCAAAGGTGAACAAGGAATGCGTCTCATTGAATTGGTAGGTGTTTGCGTGCCAATCGAAAATCACAAGATGCTTTATTTAAGAATCTTAACTCATAGGACGGTCGCCGGGTGGGACCCATCGACAGAGGAGCCTGTAACGATTTGCTGAGAGATGTGGCCAAATTTGTGAAGGAAAATATGATCAATGAGACGGACAGTGTGAACTTCAATATGATTGCATTAGCAGCTCCCGAGTAGAGGGTGTATGCATTACGTCATGCCTTGAATACTCCTTCGCGGTGATTGCGTAATGATAGAGTAGTATAAAGTAGTTGTTGTGTTAGTGAGCAGAACAGTCACTTAGTAAGGAATAGCGCCCGCCAACTTTTTAAGCTTTAAAACAGCTCGCAATTCGAAGGCGTTCTGTCGTGCTCGGTGCTTGCACAACCAGACTCTCCAGTGGCCAGTAGCTATGATTGGCCGTTGCCGTGATCCAGAGGGCTGGAGACTTTTCTCCATTTTACGGGAGTTTGACTTTACACTTTGTTTCGAAGAAGGCGTTATTCTCCCTTCTTTCCTTGCTGTTTTTCTCGCTTGCACGTTAACTCGTTTATGTGTTATCAGCAAATTAGATAAATCTGAACGGTCAAAATTAAGCACATGGTTACTGAGGATAAAATTAGTATGTTGTCGTTAATAGAAATCTAGCGGAACTTTCTCTGACAGGTTTATCTAGTTTGTACTGGCATGCGTATTAAGTGCAAGCCTGCTTAGCCTTGCTGGTGTAGTGGGCACCCCATCTAATAGTGCCTTGAGCATCCCCTATTGGTATACTCTTGAAGTTATCTACGTCTTGGTCTCCATCCCGTTTACCTACTTCAACCATACACGTTCGCGGACGAGTTCAACAATCCAACTTCTTTTTTGGCCTGTGTATATCATTCTACTACTTATATGGGGCCGTACCTCTGTTACAGCTAGAGATGATCCATCGGCTTCCATCACTTCCAGAACTGTAGTAGGTTCACTAGGAACTCTTTTTTTCATCCTTGAGTGTGTCGGTCCTGAGATTGGACTCGAGAAGATTAAGGAGAATCCTGTTATGTCAGCAAATATTTTCAGCATTTGGACATTCGAATGGATGACACCACTGCTTAAGAAGGGTTCATCTCACTTCATAACTGAAGATGATCTACCTCCGCTCCCTCCGAAAGATGAATGTGCAAAACTTGGCAAAACTCTTCAAGAGGCCATGAGAAAACAGTAAGCTTTCAATCTATAATGTTGCTGTTATCACCATGGTTTACAACGTCAACTAGGAAGCGTCTTTGGCTAGCTCTTTTCAAGGCGTATGGACGAACTTATGCTGTTGCTGCAATACTAAAACTCGTTCAAGACTGTCTGTCTTTCTTACAACCACAACTACTGCGCCTTCTTCTTGCCTATATATCATCTTATCAGGAGGGCCGTAAATTGCACTCTGGGAATGGGAATATTTTGGAGGGTTTTACTATTGGTATTTATCATGAAAGAAGCGGTTTAATTATACACTCTAATACTAAATATGGCCCTTAATAGCTGTTATCATGTTTGTTGCAGCAATGGCTCAGACAGTTATACTACATCAGGTATTTTGGGTGGATCATTGACAGACCCAGTGTACTGACACATATCTTTAGTATTTTCAACGCTGCTTTACCACAGGCATGCGTGTTCGTGCTGGTCTTATCAATGCGTTGTACAATAAGGCACTTGTATTATCAAGTGACGAACGCAATCGTTCTTCAGGTGATATTATAAATTTGATGTCTGTTGATACAACAAGACTTCAAGATTTCTGTACATATGGCCTTATTGCAATATCTGGCCCATTCCAGGTATATAAACCGGGTTTGATCAATTTACTTCATATATTGATCACTTATCTTGTAGATATTCTTAGCATTTGTTTCTCTCTATCAATTGCTCGGATGGCCAGCCTTCGTCGGAGTTGCAATCATGGTTGTCTCGGTCCCACTGAACGCATATATTGCTAGAATACTAAAAAAAATGCAAGAGTCTCAAATGAAGACTAGAGATAAGCGAACCAAAATGATGAGTGAATTGCTCAATAATATTAAAAGGTGCATCTGAGAGTTGGCCCAGTGAACAATCCTGTGTTTTCAACTGACTTCTGCAATTTAGTATCAAGCTATATGCGTGGGAAAATGCGTTTTTAAGGCGTATACTTGAAGTTCGCAATAACCAGGAATTGAAGAATCTGAGGAAAATAGGTATCGCAAACGTAAGGCGTAGTTTATTCACCATTTCATACTGTCTAAAATTCTTTAGTCCCTGAATACGGCTCTCTGGTCCGGTATCCCACGTGAGTCTCTACTTTTCTTCTAGGGAAAAGGATGTTTATTGAAACGTCGTAGTTTTGGTTGCATTCAGTTCTTTCGCAGTGGCAGCCATCACTTCTCCGGTTCCATTGACGTCGGATATAATATTCCCGTCCATATCCTTATTCATGCTTTTACAGTTCCCCCTAGCAATGGTAAAGTCTTTCCCCTTAGAATTGTTATCCCTACAGACACTAACTCCTTTGATTTCAGTTCGCCCAAGTGACTTCGAACATTGCAGAAGCAATTGTATCCATCAAACGACTTCAGTCATTCTTCGACGCTGACGAACTTCAAGAAGCTTCTCGCTATATTTGCAATTCTCCTAACTCAGGTTCTCAAGATGAGCCAATCCTGTCGATTAAGAATGGAGAATTTAAATGGACAAGAGAAGCATCTGTCTCGACGCTTGAGGATATTAATCTTACAGTACGAAAGGGTGAGCTGGTAGGAGTTTTAGGGAGGGTTGGAGCAGGGAAGGTATAGCATTCACTGTAAAAAGTATAGACCAACGACATATAGTAACAGATATTCTTCAGTCAAGCTTGCTATCAGCTATAATCGGAGATATGAGGAGGGTGGATGGAGAACTACATGTCAACGGGACCATTTCATATGCTCCCCAGAATCCTTGGTACGCTACATATGCGTTTTGTTATTTGCTTCGTAACTTACTTACTTAAACAGGATCATGAGCGCATCAGTCAGAGATAATATACTATTCGCTCATCAGTATGAAGAAGATTTCTATAATCGGGTGTTAGATGGTAAGTCTGAATATACTTTCAAATGATAGCTCGGATAACTCATTTCAATACTAAAGCCTGCGCATTGCGCCAAGATTTAGCGCTGTTGCCACAAGGAGATATGACAGAAGTTGGGGAAAAAGGTAAGTATCATATCAATTCTATCTTGCTGAATATTGAAAATCCATATACTTTAAGGCATAACGGTGATTATACTTCAGTTGGCTTTAGTATATTTTTTACTTAGTTTTTGTTAGCTTAGTGGGGGACAGAAGGCACGTATATCTTTGGCGAGAGCGGTTTATGCAAGGGCAGACCTGTAAGTTGCTACGTCAATATGTCTTCCCACCCCGGTAGATTAACACGAATTCAGTATTTTGCTTGACGACGTTCTAGCAGGTGATAGACCACTTTACTGTCTTGCTGCACACCTCATATCTAACAGTATCTAATAGCCGTTGATTCTCATGTTGCTAAACATGTCTTTAGTGGGTATTTATCTTATCTTAGTTATATTAATCTAATTATAGCTACAATTAGACCAAGTCATTGGCCCTAATGGTATCCTGTCCACCAAAGCACGAATCCTGGTGACAAATAGTATCCACTTTTTGAAGTACTTCAATTATATCATGTTCATCCGCCATGGGATTGTCGTCGAAGCCGGGACGTATGAACAGCTTAACTCACAACAGGGTGGTTATATTGCCTCGCTTATGTGAGTCCACTTCTTGTAACAGTGAATATTGTCTAATCACGACCTTAGTAAGGGCCATGGAAATATACTAACAAGCTCAGGGACTTCTACTCCAAAAACTACAGGAACAACAGCTTCGGACGAGAAGACGGACTCGGGAACACTCTCAGAAGAGAAGTCAAATAACAAAGAAGATGAATCCTTGTCTTCAAAATGTGCTTCGCGGAGGACCAGTTTCTCCAAACCTGTTGTCACAGGAATTTCGTTGACGCCAGCTTCAAGAACCACGAAAGAGCACAGTGAACAAGGAAGAGTAAAAATCGACGTATATCTGAGATATATCCAAGCCGCATCTGTACCGGGATTTATCATCCTCTTACTTGCGATTGTACTGCAACAAGGTGTGCAAATCCTTGGGAATGTTGTTCTGAAGGCTTGGGGTGAACACAATCGAGAAACGGGTTCAAACTCGGATATGGGGAAGTACCTTTTGGCATATGGTCTGAGTTCCCTCTCAGCTACTCTACTTGGTGCTGCTTCTGCAATCTTGATGTGGGTTTTGATAGCACTGCGTAGTGCTCGATCACTCCATGATAGTGTAAGTAGCCAATACCTCGAGTCTGACATATTATTAATATCCTAAATATTCCAATCAATCTCATAGATGCTGCAATCCGTTCTTCGTGCTCCGCTTAGCTTCTTTGAGATGACACCTATGGGGAGGTATGTCTTCTTTTTTATGGCGCATTACTCATATTGACTCCTTAAAGGATTCTGAATCTATTTTCTCGTGATACATATGTTGTTGATCAAGTCCTTGCTCGTATCATGCTTGTGATGATCCGAACTCTATTAACGTGTGCGGGGATCATAGCTGTTATTGGTGCAAGTTTCCCTCTCTTTTTGATCTCTGTCATCCCCTTAGGTTGGATTTACCGGAAAGTCATGTTGTAAGCAATATCCAATAAAATTTTTATAATGAACTCAGTTAGTTTCTAGGTACTATCTTGCCACTTCCCGTGAATTAAAGCGGCTTGATGCTGTTTCTCGTTCTCCTATATTTGCATGGTTCTCTGAATCTTTGAATGGTCTTTCGACTATTCGTGCTTTCAACCTTCAACAAATTTTTATTCACCAGAACGAATACCGTGTTGACCGGAATCAGATGTGCTACTTGCCAAGTATATCTATCAATCGTTGGCTCGCAATCCGACTGGAGTTTGTAGGGGCAGTGATTATCTTGATTGCATCCGTTCTTGCATTGGTAGCTCTGATGACGACCGGTGTGGACGCTGGCCTCGTTGGTTTAGTATTGAGTTATGGTTTGAATACAACGAGCTCTTTGGTATGTTTTCAGTAATAGGATCGTTTTCATCGCTAACTGACCCTATACTAGAATTGGGTTGTGCGTTCGGCCAGCGAAGTAGAGCAAAATGTTGTCAGTGTGGAGAGGATTTTGCACTATATCAAATTGGACCCCGAGGCACCATATGAGAAGCCAGAAAGCAAGCCAGAAGAACACTGGCCTGAAGAAGGGGGCATAGAATTTAGGTAAAATATAATAAACTGAGTTAGAGCTTAACTTGATGACAACTGATTCTTTCAAGAAATTACTCCATGAGGTATCGTCCTGATTTAGACCTTTGTTTGAAGAATATCTCCATAAAGATAGTAAGTTGATACTCGATCTTCTGCCGTAGACGATTGTTAAACCAAGGCGTATGATACTTTAGAAAGGCAAAGAAAAAATAGGAATTTGTGGCAGAACTGGGGCTGGGAAATCATCAGTATATCTTTCAATTTGTTTACTAGAGGACCAGGATAACTAATGTGGTCTCATAGCTTCTTTTGGCTTTATTCAGGATAATTGAACCTGCATCCGGCACAATACTTATCGATGGGATAGATGTAACAAACTTAGGACTTTACGATCGTGAGTTACTATATAAAATAAACCAAATGATTAAAAATCTAAATTCAACTTGCGTTAGTTCGTTCTGCGATTTCAATAGTGCCACAATCTCCAGACATGTTTGAGGGTACCATAAGGGAGAATATCGATCCAGCTGGTGAATATCAGGATGCAGATATATGGGTTGCCTTAGACCAGGTAATCATCAACTAAACTCTCCATACTCCTATAATTTACTCGTGAATATAAGGCACATCTTAAACACTATATCGAAAGCCTTCCCGGAGGACTCGATGCTCCAGTCCACGAAGGTGGATCGTCTATGTCTCAAGGGCAGCGCCAGCTTGTGTGTTTTGCCAGAGCACTGCTGCGCAGATCCAGGATATTGGTACTAGATGAAGGTAGGATTATAATTTTCTGCAAACATATCTGTTGTCATACTTTACTCATGCACAAACCTCCCAGCGACATCTGCGGTGGACCTTGAAACAGATCAAGCTATCCAAGAAATCATTAGAGGTCCACAGTTTACGGATGTGACTATGTTAATCATTGCGTAAGTAGTTTTTACAGTTTCATAGAATTCCCAAACTGAAATTCATATACAATGTTGGTGTAGTCATCGCATAAACACTATATTGGATTCTGATCGAGTACTTGTCCTCGGTGAGGGCGAGGTAAAAGAGTTCGATACTCCGCAAAATTTATTGTCTCGAAAGGATTCAGTATTCCGGTCACTAGCCGAAGAGGCGGGACTTGCATAGGTCCTTAAAAATAATTAGATTAAAAAATATGTGTTGCGTCTATCTTTGTGTTCGGGGTTGCGCATATCGATAATTTTACGTGTAATCCTGCAGTTTCGACGCAGCACTATAGAGTTTTCTCTCGGAAATTTCATATCATCATTAATTTAAGCTTTAGGTTCAATATCCAGGAATTTCAAGAGGAGGAGTTACATGTGATACTCGAGCTAGTGATAGCAGTAGCGGATCAAATTTATCTCCGAGAATTTTTTTTCTTGTGATGACTTATGTAATATTACGTAGTACATATTCGGGGTATTGGAGCAATGGAGTATATAACTACATGTAGTTTCTTCGCTCTACTTCGTTACCTCGTTTCCCACTACCAGCTCTGCTCCAGCTCATCCATCACTTCAAGCTTAATGGCGGCAAAGGCGGCCAGCGAGACGCCAGATGGATTGGAACTTTCTTCTCTTTCCTCCAAAGCTGCTTCACCAGTGAATGCTAATGATCATAAAGCTGAGGAACCAATAAATGGCAGTTCTGGCGCCAATATATCTAAAATGAACATGAATGATTCTTTGTCTGATACGGCAACAAATACATCTGATGAATTTGACTGGGAGGCTGAGGATGACGGAGAAGCAGCAAAGGACCTAGAGAATATGCGGAAGACAAGACGCGGTCGTAAAATATATGGAATGTTCATGAAGCTTGCTAGACCTATTCGTACTTTCCTTGTTGCCATCATTGGTGCAGGAATTCTTATAACGCCACTTCTTGTTGTAGAATTCTGTTTCCACAGTAGTGTTGTGCGCCCACATGTTCACATGTGGTCTCTCTGGTTGTCCATAAGTTGGGCTGCAGGTTCTGTAACATATCTCGTCGTTGACTTGCTACCAAGATTTATTATTTTTATTGTTACTCTATTCCACGGGCAAGTTGAGAATTTAAAGACACAGCTTGAAGTAAGTAATTTGACTTGCACCTGTACGGTCGGAATACTGATTACCCTTGTATAGTTAGTTTATGCTGTGTCAGGTTGGTTGAAACTTTGTTTGGATGTTTCATGGTCATGGATAGCTCTTTCTGTTCTACGCGCAGCACTTCATCCACCAGGTTCTTACTGGATCATAATTAATAGAGTTATGCAAGTGCGTATGTAGTCACTGTGTCCCCGTTTCTTAGCTAACGTCTTCGGAAGGCTTTATTTTCTGCGAGCTTGATACTCTTAGTAGAAAAACTCTTTCTTCATTTTGTCGCAATAAGGTTCCATCAGAAAGCACTTGCAGATCGTCTGGCGGAAAACAAGTTAGCCTTGAAGGCATTGGATCGCTTATCGAATGCACAGCCCGCAGTCACGAAAAAACACCCATACCTTATCAACAGGAAAAAAGGACATAAAGGGTCGGCATCTCAAAGTGCATCAATGGATATGATAAATAAAGAATTAGGAATTGATGGTGCAACTACACCTGAGATTGCCGCAAATACTTCAAAACAAAGTAGATTGGGCCAAAAGCGGAGGCGCAAGGCGGTCGCTGCTATGATTGTTGATCAACTTGGTGATGCAATCGGCCAAGTAGCTCTAAAAGATAGTAAGTTCAACAGAGGAGGCGAACTCACTGGACTCCATTCTGCCCGACGACTTGCACGTCAACTTTTCTCGACACTGAGCAACGTCAGCCCTCCTCGTGATTATCTTATTGTGGAAGGTGAACAAGATTTCGTTTTACTCTGGTCCATACAGTTCTGAGTTTCATATCTTCTCTTTTTTAGATTTCTATCCTTACTTCCGGTCAACGGCTGAAGCGGTGAGTACATTCTGGATCAAAAATGGAACACGGATCTAAGTGTGCATAGACCGCTGCTTTTGCCGTTTTTGACAAAGATAACAACGGTGACATTACAAAGAAAGAAATGCGGGAAGCTGTGCAAAGAATATACAGAGAAAGGAAGGCGTTAGTAGCGAGTCTTAAGGTACGCTTTTTCTTAGAGAAGAACAGGTGATGGTTTTTAAGTTTTCTTTACTTGTAGGACGTAAGCAGTGCGGTTGCCAAGTTAGATGCTGTTCTTGTTTGTATTGCCCTTATGGGTATCATCTTTGTCTGCCTCTTAATTTTCAACAAGAGCAATACCCTTGAGTCTCTTGTCCCCTTGGCGACCATCGTTCTCGGTTTTTCGTTCATTTTTGGAAATTCTGCAGCAACTCTTTTTGAATCTGTAAGTGTATATATGAATTTAAGGATTTCATCGAGCTGAATATAGTGTCGTGCAGCTCGTATTTATCTTCTCTACACATGTTTTCGATGTTGGCGACTTAGTCTTGATTGATGACAACGTACGTTCCTTTCTTTATATACATACGACTGAGCCTCATGTGCCATAGCCATTGTTTGTGCGAGAATTTGGTCTATTCTCTACAACTTTCCGCCGGGTTGATGGACAAGAAATTATTGCTCCCAATTCGCTTTTAGCTAATTCCAAACTAGTCCACAATCTCAGACGGAGTAATTCAATGTAAGTTTCACTTCAACCTGAGTACTGTACTGGTCTAACCAGTCTTTTGAAGGTGGGAGTCTACTGATATACAAGTTTCATATGATACACCTCTTGAAGTGATTGAAACACTCCAAACTCGGATGAAGGCCTATGTCTCTCAGAATAGTAGAGAGTGGTCGAATGTGCTTATCAATATTGACAAGTTGGAGTATCAGAATGCATTAACGCTAACTATCGCCATGGAGCGTAAGTTTTCAGATCTCAGTCTACTCTTTACAATTTCTAAGTATCTATCAGATCGCCCTAACTGGCAGGACTGGGGAGGCCGGTGGGCTCGTAGAACACTGTTCATGCGTCATCTCAAGGTCCTCCTTGAAGAGCTGGATATCTCATACACAATGCCGATACAGCCGGTTCTTTTACCAAAAGGAATGTCTCATGGTGGTAATACGTTGCAAGTTCCTCAGCAGAGTTTCGGCCAGTCTCAGGATTCTTTTGGTAATGCTGGGTATCACCAAGATGGGTATTATAGAGCACCAGGTGGCAGTCTAGGACCTACTATTCGTCTTAGCGATGACTGAGGCCTATAAACTGTAATTAACTTATAAGCACAAGCAGATCCACACGTCTGGCATTATGTGGAGGTTGCATATATAATCGTATAAAGTAGTGTTCACTGTCTGTATCTGACCCTTAATTGTAGTCTAGTGCGTCGGGTATTATATTTTTGTCTTACCAACATAGATAATCTTCTTGTCTCGAAAATGGAAGTCAAATATTATGTGCCTGTCTTAAGAAAGACAAGATGTTGTAATTGGCCCATCTAGAATGAGATTAGAATCAAGATTTGGATAGCGGACACTTTTGTCATCCACCTATTGTTGAAAGAGATTCTGTTATTACCTTTTCTTCGGCTTGATATGGTGGAGATTCAGAATCTAATTGGGAACGTGGCGAACATTACTTAATCACTCATGACTAAGAAATAGACAATTTAAGCTTTAAGTCCGTTACCATCATACTTAGATACTACTCTGACGTGTCTCCTTCAGTTATAGGTGTAACAATATAACCTTAGGCACCGACTTTCTAGTATGCTAAGATTTTCAAGTTCCATGTTGACCATCTCAACCAATCCATTAATACTTGTGGTCTGTGGTGCAACCACAATTTTATCTGGTGTGCGTATTTACCAACATTTCTATCGCTTTTCTCTGTCTGGTCGAAGGTTAAAATAATTGATAGCTATATTTCATCCTGGTTTTCCTGTCTCCTCCCCTAGTAGTTCCGCGAGACTCAGAAAAGAGGTATCGCTCTATCAAGAATCCTGAATCCCCAGAGGACTTAGAAGATATTAGGACTTCTGATGCTTCGGTAGATTTGAGTATCATTATACCTGCTTTCAATGAAGTACCTAGGCTCCCTTCCATGCTATCTTCCACGATTAAGCATCTAAGTAAACCTCAGTACAAGAGACGTACTTGTGAGATTCTGATAGTAGATGATGGGTCAACCGATGGAACGGCTGAGAAAGCTCTTGAGCTGGCTCGCAAGTATTCGACATGGGATATTCGAATTGTATCATTGGAAAAGAATCTAGGGAAAGGCGGTGCTGTGAGGCACGGGATGATGTATGGCCGAGGGCGGCGACTGTTAATGGTGGATGCCGATGGGGCTAGTCGTTTTGAAGATCTGGAAGTTCTATGGAAGGAAATGGATCGAATCAATGGCGAGAATGTGGACGCTGTTGTTGTCATAGGAAGTCGGGCACATTTGGTCAAGACTGAGGCAGTGGTAAAGGTATTCTTTAAGAATGGTAGCTTAATAAATGTTACGTGTGCTCATGAAGTAACTTTTCAATAGCGCTCAGTCCTTCGTAATATTGCTATGTATGCATTGCACCTGACTCTTCGTATAATCGGTGTTGGACATGTCCGTGATACTCAATGTGGTTTTAAACTATTTTCGAGAGAGGCAGCTCAGATCCTTTTCCCTTACCAGCATCTACGTGGATGGATATTCGATGTAGAGGTTCTTTTATTGGCTAAACAGCAACATATTCCAGTGGCGGAAGTCCCAATTAACTGGACTGAAGTACCAGAAAGTAAACTGCGCCTGGTGACTGACTCATTGAAAATGTTCTGGGATTTACTTGTACTTCGAGCAAATCAAGTGACAGGGAGGTGGACAGTACCCCATAAAAAGAAAATTCAATAGATACATACAGTTGTGTCGCATTCAGAATTTAGACCTTTATTCACATGTACTAGCATTGTTTATCTATGTAATTGAGTTGCTTGAGATTTATTTGTCAGATGTTTCGGTGTAGTGCCTAGTGGAGCAATTCCTTAATCTTTCGGCACCTTGCTCAGGCGTAAGGTCTCTTTGAGCTTCGGCCATAAGTTCGAACCTAGAAAACAGTCAATATCTGCACCTTGCTAGGTATAGGTCATGCCATACATACCCTACTAGGAACTTGCGGACACTTGCACTTCTCAACAGGGGAGGGAAGAAGTGAAAATGTAAGTGGGCATAATCTAAAAATTCCTCTTTTTTCATGTTTGCTGCCTCCTGGGATATGGGAGCCTGATGTATACCCATTGAGTAGGCAAAAGAGCAAGAGAAAAGGTTATCATAACGAATAGTCAACTCCGAGATTATTTCAGCAAGACTCGTTTGCTCCTCATTAGTGATAGAAAGGAGCGAATCGATATGCCTTTGGTAAGGAAGAACTGCACTTATCCAGTCAGTTACATTCAGACAGAGTTTGACAACTGATCAACGAACGAAGTAGTTCAAATGGCCAAGTGGCCCAGTAAGGGACCAAGGCAATCCAGTCCGAGTTCTTAATGACAATGCGTTCTCCCAGAGATTTAGTAGCTTCATAATGTGCGTATTCACAGAGGAGACAAGGCTTCTCTTGCGGGCCCCTAGGAGCAACACTCTCTGTCTCTGACTTTGTTGCATAACGCAACATGGAGTTTAGCTCCTTTGCAGGGATGGAAGGTATGTCAGATAATGACCAAACTTGGCCATGAGGATGGGGATTTGAACATCCCATGATTGAACCTTTGTTCTACCACAGGCTATTTTTAGTCTAATATTGGTATGATGTGATCTTGGTCTCATACCTCAAATATCTGAACATATTTTATACCTTCCTGTAAACTGCGCTCTGAATATATGCGTTTCCATTCTCTGATGACCAGATCTATATCAGGTACTTTCATGCGCGCGAGAGTGAGGTCATGACGAGGGTGAAATACAACTACGTCACAGTAGCCATGAGCTGCCTTAGCCGAAAGTAGAGGATGGGGGGGACTAGGGATAGCTGGGATTGGAGTAGAAGCTAAAGCGGCAAAATCATTTGGGAAGGTATACGTATTGGTGTAAGCATCATTGATGACCCCAGAGGTGCGTCTGTTTGTTGGGCAAAGATAGCATGATGGATCGTACTCGGGTAAAGAGGGAGGTTGAGGAGGTTCGACTTGGCCGAGCCATGGTCGTTGAGCTCGATGAGGAGAGACTAGGACGTACTCCTCCGTAAGTGGATTAACTATTGAATTTGCGTTAGATTACAGCTATTTACTTGGATGGAGATCTGAGACGTTAGCGTACATCTCCTGTGAGTGTGTTGAGTTGGATCGAAGCTGCTAGCGACGTCCATCGTCGCCGTTCTAGTAGTTGTCTCGACAAATATGCTCTCAGTGACTCTAAACACACATTCGGTCCGAAAAAAGCACACAGTCGGCCCGACCTCAGTCACTGTCACGTAGTTCTGTGATGCGTATGCGTGACATATGTGTAACTTAACTTTAATAGTAATTATTATCTTAGTGAAGAAACCAAGAAATAGTATAATCATAATGACTACTCCTCCTCCAAAGCGTCGTCGAAGAACCCGCTCTCCTTCACCTATCTACAAACTCGATGATGAAAACGATAACTACGTCCCTTACATCCCTGTTGCACAACGCAGACAAGCTAAACTAGCTACTATCACTTCTCTCACCCGCAGCGATAATAAGCACTCCGTGGAAAAAGACCCAGTGGGAGAGGAAGATGAGATAGATGAGGAAGAACAAGCCAAGGAGAGGGAGCGTAAAGAGAGAACGTTGCTACTTGAAGCACAAGAGGTGCATAGGAAAAGGGCATTGGAAGGTGTGTTGCTGTAGTTTCATTCTCTTTCTTGTACTAAGGCTCTACAGATGCCAAGAAAACCGAAGTAGAGCGTAATGAGGAAGCAGAAGCTGCGATTCTCGCTGCTGTAGCTTCAAGAAAGAAGCTCGCTTCAGATCTAGAGTTGGCTAAAGGTATCATGTATACTGAACCTCTTAAGACATCGTATGTTTTCCTATATTTTATTCTGGCAGCTCATTGGTCCTAATTTGTATACTTGAAGCTGGAGGCCACCTCATTTTATAAGAGATCTACCTCAGTCTTCTCATCAAAAAATCCGTGAACAGTTTCATATAATTGTTGAGGGCGATGACGTCCCACCCCCAATAACTAACTTTACAGTGTGTCGTTTGGTTATTTTTTCTGGTTTCGTATATTTATGAATCATCTCTAAGGATATGAAAGTTCCCGAACCTCTGCTTAAGTTCTTGAAATCGAAAGGCATTATCTCTCCGACACCAATCCAGATTCAAGGTCTACCAGTTGCGTGAGTAGTTCTTTTGATACCCCGTCTGGTCTTTTGTTTATTTTTCTGGAAGATTTTCTGGGAGGGATATGATAGGAATTGCTTTTACAGGATCTGGAAAGACATTAGCATTCTGCTTACCATTGATAATGTTTGCCGCGGAAGAAGAAGCAAAGTTGCCATTTGTAAGGGGTGAGGGTCCAGTGGGTATAATACTTTGTCCTTCGGTAAGTAAACAAAAAAATCACTCTCTAGAATACTCAATCAACTCATTTTTATTCTAAAGAGAGAACTCGCAACGCAGACCTACGAAAATATTCTTGCGTGGACTAGCGCCTTATCTTCTGGTGGGCTCCCTCAACTCAATACAGTTCTATGTATTGGAGGAATATCAATGTCCGAACAATCTCATGCATTAAGCAAAGGCCTTCATATAGTCGTAGCTACTCCGGGACGGCTAATCGACATGCTTGAAAAAAGACGATTTAAGCTCGATGGTTGTAAATATTTATGTATGGATGAGGCTGACAGGATGATCGACCTTGGGTTTGAGGACGATGTGCGGAACATCATGAGCTTTTTCAAGGTAAATAGGGCTTTTTGTTGTTATATCGAGCTCATGCCGATATTATTGTCAGGCTCAAAGACAGACTCTACTGTTTTCGGCTACAATGCCACGGAAAATCCAGGACTTTGCGCAGCAATCGTTAATCAAGCCCGTCCTTGTCAATGTTGGAAGAGCGGGCGCAGCTAATCTTGATGTCCTTCAAGTTGTAGAATATGTAAAACAAGAAGCAAAAATGGTTTATCTTTTGGAGTGTTTGCAGAAGACACCCCCACCTGTTATCATTTTTAGCGACAACAAGAACGAAGTTGACGGTTTGTGCTAATGTCTCCCTTTCAAATTCTCATTCGCTGAGGATTTTATAATTGGGTCAGATATACAGGAGTATCTATTACTGAAGGGTGTCGAAGCGGTGTCAATCCATGGCTCCAAAAGTAAAGATAATTATACCTACTTACCCCCGGCATCTTTGTTAATGATATCTTAGCTCAGGAGGAACGGCAGTATGCAATCAAATCCTTTAAATCTGGTGCTAAGGATGTTATGGTCGCGTCTGGAGTAGCATCTAAGGGACTTGATTTTAATGATATTCAACACGTTATAATATTCACGATGCCAAAGGAAATCGAAGACTATGTCCATCAAATCGGTCGTACTGGTCGTAGTGGCCGAACTGGGATCGCTACAACGTTTGTCAACATGAATACATCAGAGCAGACACTTCTAGATCTTAAGTATCTTCTTATGGAAGCCGGTCAAAAGTATGGTTATGGAGTGATTTTCTTTGTATGAACTTCGTCCCTTATGAAGATATTTTTCCAGAGTACCGCCGTTTTTACTTTCAATCGACGATCCGCGAACTGCCCAGGGTGGATCATTCAAAGGTTGCCCTTTTTGTGGAGGTGAGACCTCTTATCGAACTCATCTGTTTGAAACTTTTAGTGATCATGTTTTGTAGGACTTGGTCATGGTATCTCATCTTGTCCTAAACTTGAGGATTCACAAAAACGACAAATGGCTTCACAAAGAGCTGATAATATGGGTGGACAGTATTAATTTATATATATATGTAATAATAATAATTAAAACAATACATAATAAATATGTTATAATATAGTATATTAGACTTACAGTGCTTTTAAACTAAATTAAAATATATTGACTCATTTTATTATGATTTTTTTAAACTAAAAAACCAATATGATTTACAGTTTTAGTGATGAAAAGGTGATGTTTCAAATAAAAAAACTTTTATTTTTTTTAAAAAAAAAAAGTTTGTTGACCTAGCAGTATATATTAAATAATTGTTATAGAATTAAAAGTCTGAAAATTCACAAATTAATTATAAGATTTGTCAACAAGAGAAAAAAAGAGAATATTTGTTAAGTTCCATATAATAGAACTGAATATATTCCAAGGGTCAAATAGGACTTAAATAAAAGGAGTTTCTTTATTGGGAGATATCAGAGTAGGTGGGAGTTGTTGGGGCAAAAGTTCCTTGATCAACCTCAAGTTCAAGTAGATTTCATCCATACATGACTTAAGATCAGAATTTAATAAGACAGTGCTTAGGTGAGTCTTATTCTTTTTGAGGTTGGAGATTTCCCATGGTGATGGGAATGCAGGGTAAGTGGATTCTCTGACCATAAGAGTCCTTTTGACTTCTTTGCACATAACAGAGTAGATTTCTGTTACGGTTTCCTTAAAACTAAGGGATCAGCGCAATCTACAACCTTAGTAATAGAGGTTCGATAACCCAGATAAAGCAACTCTAATCCTTTCACCAAACGGGGTGGGCTAGCAGTGTGCTGAGTAGTTGATCAGACTAAATAGACACCTAGTCCGGTTAAAGCTAACGAGCAGTTGGTGCTTCTTCAAGGTAGGGGGTCTTGAAGTCATCGTGCCAAATGCCGAGGACACTACAAGTAGATTGTGACAAAGAGGTAATCACACGAGGTGTCGACCAAGGTATTGATTCAACCTAAACGATGCCGATGCAATAACTCGTAGTACGATAATGTGGTCCTTCTTGGAGAGTATAGAAGTAGTCTCCTCACTGTACAGCGATAGAGAACAAGTAACAATGTTAGAGAAAGCTAGATGTTCTACCACAATACAGATACCCTTAAAACAACACCTTTGCCAGCTAACGACAATCTTGACTAAGCGTAGGTATTGTACTTCAAGTGTAGTTAAGAACTTATTACCAGATGATGGCTTTTTACCAACAGTTGTTGGTTGTTACCACCAGTTATTGGCTATAAGTGAGTCTGAACAATCTACTCTATGATGTCCAAAAGTCCTGCTTTTATAGCCTTCATCAACACTCATTATGCTATGGGTATTCCTTTATCCTAATCATAACCTTAAGGGCACTTGCTCCACAAGTCCCTGAAGACCCTGTGTATCCCACACATGTCTGAACCCTTAACATCCCTGCTCCGCAGTCCATACGATCGCATTACTCCCTGAGACCCTGAGACCCTTAGATCTGATCTAGAGAGATTCCCAATCTCCTGACCCTGAGTTAGGGTCCACTGCCCTAAACCCTAGATAACTCCAATTGTGGCTGAAGCGTGTTGTGCGTTCACTCCACAAAGACCCTGAATGGTCCATGCCGACCCAGCAGGCCACACGTTGTTTGGCATTGAAGTATTGGTGATATCCCCATCATATGTATTCAGGCACATCGATTAACTTGAGATGATCATAGACTTTCCTTGGTAGCTGACGGAGTAATAGTATTCCTCATTCTGGGGGATCCTTTGGTATCACTTGATAGTGAACCACATTACTGCTGCACTGTTCTTCGTGCTGGTGTCCAGTATGCTCCATATTCGTTAAGACAACAATCCTGACTTGACTCCAGACCTTTTCCTTCCTTCTTATCTCCAAGAATGTAATGTAGTGAAAGGTCCATACATCTTGTTCCCAATGAGGGAATTCTCGAATAGAATTGTCTGTCCAGTACTTCTGTACCTGTACTGTAAACTCGGTAGCATCCACTCCCATCTCGAAGAGAGTTGTCCAAGTGATCCTGTAGAGGTCCAATTGTAACGAATAAGTCTTCTTGCAATTAATACACCCTACCCTGGTCTGGTACCAGGGGACTCGTTCCACCTGACTGTGTACTTGAGATTCGCTAGTTCGTTCTGCTTCATGTACTGCTATACGAACACCTATGTCTCCTGTAGGATTTGGTAAGGCCCTAGTTTCCGACCTTTGCCGCGATTCTATCCAACCACGGACTTGATCCAGCAATGGCTCTGCTGGCTGCGCATGTAGTCGTTCAAACACTACAGGCCTTTCTTCATCTTGAGAGAGGACTTCCCTGTGTGACATGGCTGAGTTTGCTATTGTTCGTAATAGGCAGGATTTGCAGCTTCCTATATTTGGTTTGTGTTTGATCTCCAACCTAGCCGATGATTCACGAATCTTCAAACCTCCAATCCCGTAACAATTTCATACCATTCGTTATAGTGAAAGAACATTCCAGAGAGTTGAATTAAATTGTCCTATGGTGAGCCAGTTTGTTCCAATCCTATTCTATTAATTTGCTCTGGGATAGAGAGGTACTCCTTGAAATACAAGAGGGCACGTAACTGTTGATTAGTCATGTGTGTCCAGTTTCATTGTTCTCCAGTAGACAATAACCACATTGTTGTTATGGTTTTCAGTACAGGCTATAAAAGCACAAAATACTTATAGCTTATGCATTGCTTCAATGTGGTGTGTAGCTGAGTGTTGTCCACTAAATGTTTCCTACAAGAGGTGATTGACTTGTGGGTTGTTGCAGGTCTTGAGTTCCAAAGGGGAATGTTGGATATGATGTCATGCCATCTCGAGAGAGGTGTATGACTGCTAGGGGCTGGTCTATTAATTGTTGGATCACTAGTAGGGGAATTGTTATCTCCAGGTGCAAGCTGAGGCCTGGCGTGGTTGGAGAGGAGATCTTCACCAGAAGGTATTGTGCATCTGGAGTAAGTGACAAGAATGTCCTTGTCGTCGGAGTTGTCATTACAATTGTCTATATTGTGAAAAGCTAGTGCTTCCATATCTGCAGAGGGCATGAGATAAGGGAGCTGTAGAAAAAAGGTTGTCCTTAGTTGAATGCCGTGATTGCCTTTTATATATGTCCATAATTTGGGGCCCTTACTATCCCAAATTGGTTTTCTGTTAGAGTTCTATTCATATAGTAACTCCTAGAGTGTGTTGCCACACTCCACCAGAGTAAGAAGTTATTCCGTTCAACTTCATGTTTCAGTATAAGGGAAAGCTGGTCCCTGACCGAATAAAAGTCCTTATCTATGAGCGCTGTGGCACAAATAGTTTAAGGAGAGGTGCCCCTGGTTCGGGCTGTGTTATGACTCATGTTTACTCTGAGTCATTTGGATCGAGATTCTTCTTTAACCAATCATCTAGTCCATTCCATCTGCGTGCCTTTTTGTGCAGCTGATGGTATTTGGCTACTAACTCCACTGAGTTAGCCAAGTCATCTATTTTCACCCATTAGTCATGATCATGAGAGTATCCTTTCCAATGGACTTGGTACTGTGTGTCAGCGACCAGCAGAGCCTCTACTTGATAAGTACTAAGTGTGAGCAACACAAAGTGGGGACAAATGTATTGAGGTACCGGGATAAGACAAGAACAAAGCTAAGTTATACATGAGCTACTAAGCGGTCTTATATATCTAATGATCCTGGGAAAAGTATGAGGTAATAACTACGTAGCACCCGATCACCTGACTCCCAGTGACTAAGCCAGTCACATGACAACCGGTAACCCTCTTAGTAACCATTTACGTGATAGAAGAGAAATAAGAAGAAAATAAAAGAAATAACTACAAGTTTGTTTCCGTTCATGACATCACCCCCTCCTTATGCAAAACGTCCTCGTTTTCTATTCTGCAAGTGGGTCAGTGAACTGATAGACAGGTTGGAATGGTAGTTGCTGGAAATCCACACTATGTAGCTTGCAAGGAGCCAATGGGTTTTGTCGGTAAAACTCAGCTACGGAGGGGGTGATGTCATGAACGGAAACAAACTTGTAGTTATTTCTTTTATTTTCTTCTTATTTCTCTTCTATCACGTAAATGGTTACTAAGAGGGTTACCGGTTGTCATGTGACTGGCTTAGTCACTGGGAGTCAGGTGATCGGGTGCTACGTAGTTATTACCTCATACTTTTCCCAGGATCATTAGATATATAAGACCGCTTAGTAGCTCATGTATAACTTAGCTTTGTTCTTGTCTTATCCCGGTACCTCAATACATTTGTCCCCACTTTGTGTTGCTCACACTTAGTACTTATCAAGTAGAGGCTCTGCTGGTCGCTGACACACAGTACCAAGTCCATTGGAAAGGATACTCTCATGATCATGACTAATGGGTGAAAATAGATGACTTGGCTAACTCAGTGGAGTTAGTAGCCAAATACCATCAGCTGCACAAAAAGGCACGCAGATGGAATGGACTAGATGATTGGTTAAAGAAGAATCTCGATCCAAATGACTCAGAGTAAACATGAGTCATAACACAGCCCGAACCAGGGGCACCTCTCCTTATGCAAAACGTCCTCGTTTTCTATTCTGCAAGTGGGTCAGTGAACTGATAGACAGGTTGGAATGGTAGTTGCTGGAAATCCACACTATGTAGCTTGCAAGGAGCCAATGGGTTTTGTCGGTAAAACTCAGCTACGACCTCGGGCGCATTCTTCAAGTAACTTGCTGGCAACCACTGATCGTGCTCATGCGAATACCCTTTCCACTTCACCTTGAACTGCAACGCTCCACGTCCTACTATCCTAGCTCCTAACACTTCCTCCACTTCCCATTCTTCATTCCCGTCTACAATCTCTGGCGGCGGTGGTGGTGGTCGTTGTTGTGACTCGAACTGGGGAGAGTGATATGGGGATAACAGAACTTCATTGAATACGGGGTGAATTCTCCAAGTGTCTGGTAGCTTCAACTTGTATGCAGCTTTGCCAACCTTTTCTATGATTGTGAACGAACCCAGTCTTTTATCGTCTAACTTTTTCATGGGTCGTTTGGTAGTTATGTTGGTAGCTTCCAGCCAGACCTTGTCGCCTTTCTTGTATGCAATAGATTCCCCTTTAGTTCTGTCATAGAACCGTTTCATCATCTCCGCTGCCATCTTCAGACTAGCCCCTACTTCCTCTTGAACTTTGCTCATGCGTTCTTTGAACTGCTGGGCAGATTCATTACGAGCTATTACACGAGGGTTGGAGCCTTTGTAAGGATGACGACCATGGTTGACAAAGAATGGTGAGTGGCCCGTAGATGCTTGTACTTTGTCATTGTAAGCAAACTCTGCAATAGCTAGCCAGTCTGCCCAGTCGTTCTGTCTGAAGTTGACATAGATTCGAAGGTATTGCTCGATCTCTTGGTTGATTCGCTCAGTCTGGCCATCAGTTTGGGGATGGTATGCAGTGGATGGATTCGCTTCTATCCCCAGTAATCAGTATAGGTCTTTCATGAAACTAGACTCGAATTGTGGTCCCCGATCACTGATAACCTTCCGAGGGATGCCGTGGAGCCTGAATACCTGGTCACGATAGATCTTTGCCATACCTTCCGAAGTCAGCTCTGTGTTGGTGGGGATAGCATGTATCTGCTTGCTAAAGTGATCCACAATTACGCATATGGCATTGAACCCTCGTGATTCTGGTAGTTCACCAATTAGATCTACAGAGATGACCTCCCATGGTTTTGATGGTATCTCATTGGGGTTTAGCGGGGCATGTTTCCTTTCTCGATGAGCCTTGGTTCTTTGGCAAGCTTCGCAGCCTGAGACATATGTACGCACTTGAGCAGAGATTCCAGGCCACCAGTAACTCCGTGTAATCAGTTCATGAGTCTTATGTTGCCCTGGGTGGCCTGTGAGAGGGTCATCATGGTGTACTCTGATGATATCTTCTCGTAGCTTTGCGTCCCGTGGCACATACAGCCTGTGCTCCCAAAATACCAAGCCCTCATCTTCGCGTCTCCATTCCTTGTTTCCTGTGTCTAGTGCCTTTTTAACTGACTTGTCTATTGGTTTACAACTGTCTTTGATTCTTTGGACCAAATTTGTGTCAAGAGATTCAATGGTTACATCGTGAATAAACCACTCAGGCTTCAGCAAAGTGACATTTTTGTTGTCATTCTCCCCCCTCTCATGATCCGCTCGTCTCGAAAGGAGGTCAGCCTTTTCCATCTCTTTTCCAGCTTTTGGTACAATTCGTAAGTCGTAATCAGCCAGTTCAGTAACCCATCGTGCTTGTCTGCGGTTCAGATCTTGTGGAGCTTTGAAGTAGGATAGGTTTTTGTGGTCTGTCCATACTTCAACGGGGTGCTTGGCTCCTAAAAGATACTGCCTCCATTCCCACAAGGCAAGCATGATTGCTAGCATCTCCTTGTTATAGATTGCGTAGTTGCGTTCTGCTTGTGACATGGATTGGGAGAAGTATGCAATAGAGCACCATTTGCCTTCCTGTTTCTGAGACAAGATCGCTCCAACTGCAAAATCTGATGCATCGCTCTCGACTCTGAATGGGTCTTCGTCTGTGGGCACTGCCAACACCAGGAAACTCTTTACTGCCTCCTTCAAACCCTCAAAAGTCTTCTGCTCCTCCTCTCCCCACTGCCACTCCACATTTCCAGTCAACCGGTTAAGAGGTCTCGCTATTTTGCTAAAGTTTTTTATGAATCGACGATAGAAGTTGCAGAAACCCAGGAATGATTGGACATTTGTGAGGTTCTTGGGTTCTGGCCAGGTTTGGATGGCTTCAACTTTCTTTGCGTCCATGCAGATCTCTCCATTGCCTACGATAAAGCCTAAGTATTCAATAGTGCTTTGAGCAAAAGTGCACTTCTCGAATCGTAGGTACAGTCGATTCCGCTTTAGGATTTCTAGCACCTGTCACACAATACAGTCATGCTCTTTCAAGTCCATGGTGTAGATGAGAATGTCGTCCAGATAAACAATGACATACCCCTCATCTACCAGGTTTTTTAGGATAGAGTTCATGAAGCTTTGGAAAGTGGCTGGTGAGTTGGTTAGCCCAAAGAACATTACCGTAGGTTCGAACAGCCCTCGGTTAGTTTTGAAAGCTGCTTTCCACTCGTCTCCTTCTTTTATGCGTATATTGTTGTAGCCCCAACGGACATCAAGCTTGGTGAAGTATTTGGCTTGTTTTGTCTTATCGATAAGCTCTTGAATCAGGGGTAGTGGGTACTTATTTTTGACTGTCCCCTGATTAAGCTTACGATAGTCTTGTACCGGACGAAGTTTGCCATCCTTCTTTTTGACAAAGAAGAAGGGTGATGCCATGGGTGATTTAGAAGGGCAAATGCGACCGTTTCGTAGATTTTCTGCCAGAAATTCATCAAGAACCCGTTGCTCCTCTCGATTAAGTGGGTAGACTTTGCAATCAGCTGGGGAAAAACCTGGGGTGAGCTCGATAGCATGGTCCCAAGGACGTTGTTCTGGGAGGTGATCGAATTCTTCTTCGCTGAAGACCTCAGGGAAGTCCCTAACATAGTCAGGGGTCACCTCCTGTGGTCTCCGCTGCACTATTCGACAATTCTTTTCAACATATCGGTCCCAGTCGAAGAAGAAGATTCGATCCCCTGGTTTTAGATCATCCTCTGGGTTCAGCCCGATCTCCACATCTTGTTCTCTTTCGCGGTTGGCTTGGTTATAACCACACTGGGCTGAGCATCGGTTAAAACACAGTGTTGCATCAGTCCAGTCAATTGAGGGGTTGTGGATTTTTAACCAATCGTGCCCGAGAAACAAGTCCGTGTCCCCTAGGTCCGTGACAGCGAGGTCAATGCGCTCAGAGTGATCATCAATAGTTAGTTGCAAGGTAGCGAACTCCCTGATTGAGCCATTCTTGTTAAGAGTGCTATCAGCATTATAGACTGGTATCGCAAGTGGTGTTTTGCGTGTAGGTATTTGGTAGTCTATGACGAAACGCTGATTAATGCATGATCCTGTGCACCCACCGTCAACAAGAGCTCTAGTGCCTATTCGTGAGCTGTTGTCCAGTCTTGTAACCGTAACTGGGACCGTCAACTGCCTCCCCCTGCCTCCTTTCACAAACCGAATTGGCTCCCTCATCATCTCTACCGCCACCTCTGCATCCTCCTTACCCATCCTCCATATTTCCTCCAATAATTCATCTATCACTTCTTCTCTGCGCCCCTCTGGAATAAGGGAGAGTAACACTGGATGTATTTGACTGTCAGAGTCTTCTCGTATCCTTTACACCATCCAAAGATTTGAAAACGGCTCTAACAGGTCCTGTCGTCGTGTTTTTGGTTTCACGGGTTTTAATGACTCGGCCAAAGAGTTAGAATAAATAGTTTTATTAGAAGAAAAGGAGGCAGAAGAAGTAGAGTCATTTTTAAAGGTTACAGGGTTAGAAGTACAACATTTTTTTACGGAAGTTTTGACATTTTCTGATTTTGTATTAGTGTTTTTGTCCATTTTTTCTGAAATTGGCCATAGGAAAAAAGAGAAAACCGAGTCATTGCCCTCACATGCCGTGTTCATGCTTGGGCTGCCACAAAACCCTCCTCGAATTCCGTCTCGTCCTCGCCCTCACCTTCTTCCTCGAAGTCACTCTCTTTCAACTCTTCCACTCCATCCGCCCACGCTTTCCTCTCACTTCCACTCATAGCACGCAAGATTGCTCGGATCTGCGTCTTTTGGTTGGGACATTCGCGTGCAAAATGTCCAACCTTTCCACACAAGTAGCAACCACCTCGTCGTCGAGCCTGACCTACTGACACATCCATTGGTTGCCCAAGTCCTGCAAATGTGGTCCCCGAGTGGTCTCACTTAGCAGGGGCCTCATTAGCTGGGCGAGTAGCAGGTGGGTTGTTCTGTGGATGTGGTTTAAATGTGCTCAGAAGAGAGTTACCTTGTCCTCGTATTGCCCTCAGTTTCAGCTTGGTTCTCTCGTGGAGTATAGCCTGTTCTTTCCATTCTTTATAGGTTACAGGGGTGGGGCGAGAGCTGAGAACAAAGGTAAGGGTGTCTTCGGGTAGAGCTTTCTTTAGCAAGGAGATTAAGTAGGGTTCGTGCATGACGGTGTTGTAGCCTGCTTTTTGTAAGTAGATCTCGAACTGCTGGAAGAACTCGTCGTAAGACTGTTTGACCACTCGAAGTCTCTCCAGGTCACATTGTGCATTAGCTCATTTGTTGGGGTCTGAGAAGGCTGCCTCTAGCTTTCCGATGAACTCATGACTGGTGTCTTTGAAGTCTCCCACATCATCGTAAGCAGATTCTAAGTAGTTTTCTGCCCATACACCTGCATGACCTCCCTTCATAAAAGACAGCACGAACAGAGCTTGGGATTCGTCATCTGGAAAGTCTGCCTTGGCTGCTCGTAGGTACGTGGTGACAGAGCGAATGAAAGCATCGTAGTCTTTGCCATCGAAGGGTTCTGGTTTGGCTACGTGGATCTTAGCACGAGGGGCTGGGCGGTGCTGCCGTTCCACTAGTGCCATAAGTCCTCTCACCACATTGTTGGTCCCTTCGATTTCTTCTCTAAGAGCTCGAAGCTGTAGCTGTAGCTGCTCTACAGTAGGGGGTGCGGGAGGTGGGTCGAGCTGCTCTTGCTGCTGCTGCTGCTGTTGTTGTTGTTGTGGTTCTACGTTGTCCTGTTCTATTGTTGCCAAGCCGGGGTAACTCCTCTGTTGTCGATGTCAAAGAAGATCTGGAAAGATAGTCCTTCGTACCAGAGTCGTATGGGTGGGTAAGCGTTGATAGAGGTGAGTACGAAGGTGTGGACAAGAGTGTGATGAAAGAAGATACGTAATCGTAAAGCCAGCTTAGAAGTTAAGTACCCTTAAACAATGGTTAGCTTTATGCACACCACTGATAGAGGAGTATTAGATAAGCGGATGATGATGTAATGTAGATGATGACGTAATAGGGGTTTAGGGTGTGGGAAAGTTTACGTGGAGAGATGATGAAAGCACTGGTTTCCCCCCCCCTATAGTGAGAAAATAAAAGGGATTGTGTTGTAATAGATGATGAGCACAAGACAATGAGTAGCTTTGTTCTGATGTCAGCGACCAGCAGAGCCTCTACTTGATAAGTACTAAGTGTGAGCAACACAAAGTGGGGACAAATGTATTGAGGTACTGGGATAAGACAAGAACAAAGCTAAGTTATACATGAGCTACTAAGCGGTCTTATATATCTAATGATCCTGGGAAAAGTATGAGGTAATAACTACGTAGCACCCGATCACCTGACTCCCAGTGACTAAGCCAGTCACATGATAACCGGTAACCCTCTTAGTAACCATTTACGTGATAGAAGAGAAATAATAAGAAAATAAAAGAAATAACTACAAGTTCGTTTTCGTTCATGACACTGTGGTGGTTGGTTTTTCTGAGGAGGTTTGTAGTTTAAAGTTGCATCAATCTCATATTCTTCTTTTCCATCAATAATCAAAAGTTCAGGGGGAGTATCTTCATATTTGCCCCAATTGTCCGGTAAGTGTTTCCGAACTCAATTCTTATTGATAGTTGGATAGAACAGGTAACTTTTCAATAGTGACAGTATGAGAGATGGATTCCAGAACTATTTGAGGTCCTACTCACTTGGGTCTGAGTGCCTTAGTGTCCACTTGTCTAGTCATGTGAGATGACTCAATAAGAATGGAATCTCTAGGGTGTATATCCTTCCCTTTATTCCTTTTCTTATCTGCAGAATTCTTCATCTTTCCACTAGTTCGCTTTAGAGTGTCTTCAACTTTAAGATGTAAGCGAGTAAAGAATTCAATCGAGGGAGTTGAGAGTGCTTCTTTGGAGTTGGGTACCCATACAGGTGTAATTCCGCAATAAGCCTGAAATGGGGTCATTCCAGTTGCTTCACTAACCCGACAATTATGAGCAAAGCTTGCTAAGCAAAGTCTTCTGTCCTATTCCAACATATTGCCACCAAGTTCTTCATAGCAACGAAGATAGATCTTGACTTCTTGGTTAGCACGTTCGCTCTGACCATCCATTTGAGCATGGTATGCTGTACTGAGCGATGATTCGATTCCAAAGTCTTTCATGGCTTCTTGAAAGTCCTGAGAAGTGAATTGTGAACCTCTGTCCGTAATGATCTTGGAGGGGGTTCCGAATCGAGTAAGAATATGTTGTAGTAGCAGATTCCAAGTTTGTCTTCCATTGATTGTGTCTTTACAAGGTATGTAAGAGACCATCTTTGTGAACTTGTCTACTACAGTAAAGATCACATTGTGACCTTGAGCAGTGAGGGGGAGACTAGTAATAAAATCTGAGGTAATCAACTGTCATAGTGTACTGGGTACTTGAACCTGTTTCAAGGGTCCTTGTTTTGGGATGCGAAGTGGTTTGTTGAGCTGACAAATCAAGCAAGATTGTACATAGCTCTTGACATCATTTGTCAGTGAAGACCAAAGATATCTTTGACAAACTACAACGCTCGTGTTATTAGCTCCTCCATGTCCAGCAAGAGGGGAATCGTGAAATTAATAAAAGACCTTTCGGAGTAAAGACTTGATTGGGGGAATCCAGATTCGATTTGATTTTCACCATACTCCATTGATATATTGGGTGTCTTTCATGTTTTTCCATTTCCATTTTCTTCCAGCATGATCATACTCCTTTTTCTATTCATCCGATTTGTAAGCTTCTTCAAGCAAGGGAAGTATAGGATCTTCAAGGTTGAGATCATGAACCTCTGTTAGATCTGTAAGTACTTCACTGATTCTTCTTGCTTTACAAAGTACTAATGGGGGAATAACTTTCCTCTTCTTCTTTTTACTCTTCTCTCATAAGAAGTCTTCAATCATGTTCTTGGGGATAACATACTCAGGGGTTATAGGTTCAGATGCCTGTGCATCTTGTGCTTTTCGAGATAAAGCATCAGCTAGAACATTTTGCTTCCCAGGTAAGTATTGTAGCTTGACATTATATTAGAAGCATTCCAATTTAAGTCTCCATTGGATATGTTTTGGATTAACAGTTTTGTTGTTCAAGAAGTATTCCAGATTCTTGTGATCAGTGTATATGAGATTCTTCTGTCCATCAGATAGAGGTGCAAATAAATGCCATTCCCAGAACTCCAATAGTAGTATAACTGCATATAACTCCCTTTCATAAGTAGTCCAGTTTTGCTGGGTGGAGTCAAAGTGTTTTGAGTAGTATGCTACTAGGTGTTCTTGACCATCTGGTCCGATCTGTTTAACAGTTCCTCCTACTACTATGTTTGAAGCATTGGATTTCAAGATATATGGCTTTGTATCGTTTGGCTGCATTAAGATTGGTGCAGAACAGAATGCCTTCTTTGTAGCTGTTACGGGATTGGAGGTTTGAAGATTCGCAGATCATCGGCTAGGTCGGAGATTGTTACGAACTAAAGGACATTTTCTTAATTTCCCTAAGTCCATTATTGACTCATGTTGACGCGTTGTTGACGTGTTATTTGTTTCATCTTTTATCTTATTTGTTGTGACTCAGTTTGTATGACTCATTCTCACACGACTCACTTCGTTACCTGACTCACATTCTGATTTATCGTCCATGACTCATTGCTTATTAATGTTTGTTCCCACTAGTATATAAACCCGGCAATCTGCGAGAGAACTCCCCACACACTTCATTCTTTGACCGTCACCACCATAAAGTTAACCTCTTGTAGAGTTCTCTCGCAGGTAAGCATATTGTACTAAGTAGCACTTAATATAACTAACTTGTAGAGTTCTCTCGCAGTGAGACAACCGCTACTAAGTCAACTAGTGGTCTTGAGCGTCATACTCAGAACTGTGCATATCTATTGTTATCGTTGCCACGACACGCGTGCATAGGGCTTGCCTGATCTCTGCGACCGTAACATTAGGTTAACTTTTCTCTACTCACTACCACTAGTGGATGGACACTTCCAACATTGACCTCGAAGAAAGCAGTCTTAACCAAACACGAGCACAACGGACTCTTCAGTTTTCTGCATTAATTTGCCAGTCACCTATTGTTATAGGAACTCTCATAGTCTTCACTATCGCACTCATCTTAGTATTTGTGGTCTTTAAACTTCCAAGAAACTAGGCAGCCATGACAGACACACCACTCCACCAGTCTCGCACTTGGACGCAAGCGGAGTTGACTACAGTCATAAACGGCATCACGGGACCAATCATTACACAAGTCCATGAACTGTTTGGACGCGTGGAGGCACTGGAAAACCAAATGACACTAGTGACAGGAAGAATGAACGAGCTACGAGGTACAGACGAAGCACCAGCTGGGCTAGTTCTAGGGCTGGGGACACGTATCGCGGACCTGGAGCGCCGTATGAATGATCTAAGGACTGATGACCTCGATCCTATGGGGATTGTCCCTGACTTACAGATGGAGACTTTGGCACTGACTCAGCGGCTTAATGGTATCCAAGTGGGAGCGATCTCATCACAAGGCCGAACTAAGGTTAACGAGCCTGAGGAGTTCCATGGCGACCGCGACAAATTTGATATCTTCGTCACACAACTTCAGCTCTATTTGGGAGCTAATGGAAAGGTGTACCCAGACGACAGGTCACGTTCTATCTACACACTGTCACGAATCAAAGGAAAAGCTTACGGACACATTATGGGCATTGCAGCAACAGTGGCAACACCCAACGAGGCACCAGAAGTTAACGACTTTAACCTCCTCTACAAAAAGCTTGAAAACATCTTTGGACCAGTCGATAGGAAGGGCGATGCAGAGCGTTCTATCCGTGCACTTAAGCTTAACAGCTACAAGGACATCGAAGCATACACAGCAGAATTCCAACGACTAGCAGACATAACTGGGTGGAGCGATGGCGCTCTAGCAAGCCAATACGAAAATGGCCTCACCAAGGAAGTTAAAGGACACATGGTTGCTATTATCCCACGCGCGCAGACACTCAGCCAGTTCATCACTCAAGCAAGTACAGTTTGTAAAAACTTACAACGCATCAGAGAGGCAACCATATCTACCAACATCTCTTCTACTGAACACGCTAAAGGGGATGCAATGGAGGTGGACGCTCTACGAACAACACCCACACCCATACGCGTGCTACAAGCAGAATTAGAACGACGTAAACGAATGGGACTTTGCTTGAAATGCGCCTTAAGGGGTCACCGCATGAATACATGCACTAGAGGATGGAAGTACTCAAGTAACAACAGCAATGACAATAACAACAGCAGCAGCAACAACAATAGTTCATCTTCAACCTGGAAAGCTAAAGGAGCGATGACAGGAGAAGAAGAAAAGAAGGAGACGAGTGTGGTCAAGGAAGCAGGGCAAGGGAGAAGCGATCAACAGACTCTAGAGGAGATGAAAGCGCTGCTCAACAAACTTCTAAAGACAGACAAGGTAGAGGAAACCCCCAAGTCGTCTTTTTAGAGGCGTCACGACGACAGGTTGCACCGCTCGTGACGCAGAACCAGGTCTCTCTTAATCAGAAATACGAACTAGTTAGGGAAAATGTATCTAATATCTATATGTCTGGAAATAAAAATCTACGTCATCAGATACACATCCCCATAACTCTGATAGGAAAAAACCGCTCAGCAACCACCCAAGCAATGATAGACAGTGGAGCATCAACCAGTTTCCTGAACTGGCGCTTTGTAAAACTAAACAATGTATCCACACAACGACTCGACACCCCCATTCCACTCCGCAATGCAGACAACTCTGAAAATGCAATGGGGGCTATTACACACAGCGCGCAACTAGAACTAAAAATCGGCCAACACACAGAGTCAGTTACATTCGCAATTACAGACATTGGAACAGACGAAGTAATCATAAGAATTGACTGGCTACGCTACCATAATCCAGACATCAACTGGAAAAAAGGAGAAATTAAATTCACTCGTTGCCCAGCAAACTGTAATCATCCACAGAAACAAACAGCAGCAAAGATAAAAAAGACCACACTTGAGGAAGCGCCAATAGAGATCGAAGAAGAGGAGGATGAATGGGAAAGGAGACCGTTGATGTTGAAAAGGATGAAAATGGGCAAAGAAGGGGAGGAGGAAGAGATGGCAGATTGGTTTGAAGAAGAGGAAGGAGATACATTTTTCACACCAGTAAACGAGAAGGTCACTCTCAAATTAGCAGCCTCATATACATATGCGCAGTCAGTAGCACAGGAACAAGGCCCCAAACAAGCAACAGAGATCCCAGAGGAGTTTAAGATGTTCGCGAAAGTCTTTTCTAAACAAGCATCAGAACGAATGCCAGTCCCCAAGCCATACGATCATAGTATTGACTTAATACCGGGAACAGTCCCTTCGTTTTCAAAAGTGTACCCACTTGCACCCAATGAGAACGAGGCAATGAGCGAGTATGTCAAAGAAAATCTGGCTAAAGGATACATCAGACCATCCAAATCACCAGCAGCGGCCCCAGTCTTCTTTGTTAAAAAGAAAGATGGTACACTATGGCTCGTAGTAGACTACCGAAGACTCAACGCTATAACTATAAAGAACCGCTATCCATTACCCCTCACACAAACCCTAGTAGACCAACTAGCTAAAGCACAGGTATTCTCTAAACTTGACTTACGGTGGGGATACAACAACATACGTATCAAAGAAGGAGACCAGTGGAAAGCAGCATTCAGAACACCGCTGTCAGCAATGACTAGTTCTAGTACCAGTATTAGTCAGCAGAATGCTTAGTCAGCAGGGTCTGAAGACAAGGCACAACCAGCATACACTGATATAGACAGAGACAGAGGAGAGGAGGGACAAGAGGAGGGGAGAACAGTGAGAGAGGGACAAAAGGATGTATTAGAAGGTACTAGTCTAGGAGGGAAGACAAGATCAAGACTGGGGGACTAGCTACTGACAGGAGGGGGTATTTATACATGTGGGAGGCAGTGTGGGAATAATGAAAAAACCCGGCAGGGTCTATGGCTAAACTATTAGGCTAAACTAAGCTGTGCTAGGCTGTGTTAGATGAAACATAAGAAATAGGCTAAACTATGAGGCTAAGCTAGGCTGTGCTAGCTGAAACATAATAAACAGGCTAAATAATCAGGCTAAGCTAGGCTGTGCTAGCTGAAACATAAAATAGGCTAATTACAAAGGGACTAAACCAAATGGGGAAAGATGACCATGGAGAATGATGGAAGGTGGTAGAACATGGTGGAATGTTCTAGAATGTTCTGGAAGGTCTCAGAATGTTCTAGAACAGATGAGTAAGCAGTGGAGATAAGAGAGAGATAAGATAAGATGAGATGCTTAATAAGACAGCTGAGTCATATGATGAGTCAGTGCTTAGTAAGCGACTTATGTAAGCATATTATGTAAGTGATTAGGTAAGATGTTTAAGTAATAATGATTAGGTAAGCATGCGTATGTAAGCTTATGTAAGATGATTAGATAATCTGCTTATGTAAGATGCTTATGTAAGTGCTTAGTCAGCTTATGTAAACTGCTTAGTAAGCAAAAAAGCGAAAATAGACTTGGTTTCATAACATTACCCCCTCTCTTAGATTGATTGTCCTCAATCATGACTTAGACTTTGAAAAGAGGGTATGTATTTCATGTCTATAACTCTCAATCTTCTGGGAGCTCTGGGATTTTCTTTGTAAAACTCCTCAATTAATTCTTTAGAGTTTTCTAAATGTTCTTCAGGCTCCCAAGTTCTGCTTTCAACACCATATCCTTTCCAATGTACCAGAAATTTGAGCTTATTTCTGACAAATTTAGAGTCTATAATGGATTCCACTTCATACTCTTGTTCTTTGCCAATAAGCACTGGAGGTGGGGGTGGAGCTTGTTGCTGGTTTTCAAAGGCTGGTGTTGTATAAGGAGACAGTAAAACTTCATTAAATACTGGATGTATTCTTCTCCAAGTACTTGGAAGTTTTAGCTTGTAAGCACCTCTATTGACTTTTTCTATTACTTCAAATGGACCATATCTTTTACAGTCCAGTTTTTTCATAGGTCTTATAGAGGGTAAGTTGGTTGCTTCAAGCATTACTAAATCTCCTTTCTTGTACTCAATGGATTCACCTTTATTTCTATCATAAAAGTGTTTCATAACTTCAGCAGCCTTCTTTAAACTGGATTCAACTTCTTCTCTGACTTTCTGCATAGTTTTAGCAAATTGTCCAGCTGATTCATTGACAGGTTCTCTTCTGGGATTGGACCCTTTGTATGGATGTAATCCATAATTTACAAAGAAGGGTGAATATCCAGTAGAAGATTGTACTTTGTCATTATAAGAGAATTCAGCTATTGCTAACCACTCAGCCCAATCTGATTGTCTATGATTGATGTAAGCTCTGAGATACTGCTCAATTTCTTGATTTATTCTCTCAGTTTGGCCATCAGTTTGGGGGTGATATGCAGTAGAAGGATTTCCAGTAATACCCAACAATCTATACAAGTCATGCATGAAATTAGACTCAAATTGTGGACCTCTGTCACTTATGATCTTTCTGGGAAGACCATGAAGTCTGAAGACTTGATCTCTGTAAATTCTTGCTAACCCCTCAGATGTGAGTTCCATATTAGTGGGGAGAGCATGAATTTGTTTACTAAATCTGTCCACAATTACACATATTGCATTAAAACCCTTAGATTCTGGTAATTCACCTATTAAGTCAATAGATATAATTTCCCAGGGTCTAGTTGGTATTTCATTAGGGTTTAATGGAGCATGTTTTTTGTTTCTATGAGCCTTAGTTCTCTGACATGTATCACAACCAGAAACATACAAGCGAATGTCATTTGTGATTCTTGGCCACCAAAAATTGCGAGTCACTAATTCCTGGGTTTTGTTTCTACCAGGATGACCAGCTACTGTCTCATCATGATGAACTTTGATGATTTTAGCTCTCAAAGTTTTATCTTTTGGAACATAAATTTTGTTTTGCCAAGTAATCAAATGATCATTCTCTGCCCAGTCTTTTTCTTTATTATCCAGTGCTCTTTTTACAGACTGATCAATTGCATGTGTACTTTCTTTAATGCTTTTAACCAGTTCTGTATCTAATGATTCAATACTTGTGGCTCTGAACCACTCAGGTTTTAACATGGTAACTCTCTTATTATCATTCTCCCCCCTGTCATGATCAACTCTTCTTGACAGAAGGTCAGCCTTTTTCATTTCTTTTCCAGGCTTGTGAATGATTGTAAGATCATATTTCCATAGAAGCAGCATCCATCTGGCCTGTCTTCTATTTAAATCCTGAGGTTCTCTAAAGTACTGAATATTAGCATGATCTGTCCAGACTTCTACTGTATGTTTGGCTTCATACAAGTATGGTCTCCATTCTTTCAGAGCTTTAACAATGGCTAGCATTTCTTTGTCATAGATGGGATAATTTCTTTCCTCTGGTGTCATGGATTCTGACATGAATGCTATGGGGTGCCATTTGTTATCCTGCTTTTGAGACAAAACTGCCCCAATTGCAAAGTTTGAAGCATCTGTTTCAATTCTGAATGGATCATTGTCTGTGGGCACTGCTAAGACTGGAGCAGAAGTGATAGCTTGTTTGAGCTGTATCACTGCTTCTGCTTCTTCTTTTCCCCATTTCCATCCTGATTTTCCTTTTAACCTGTTGAGTGGTGTGGTAATATGACTGTAACCTTTGACAAAGCGTCTATAAAATCCACAGAATCCCAAAAATGATTCTAACTGCTTAACATTCTTGGGTTCTGGCCATTCTTGTATAGCTTTTATCTTTTGGGTTTCCATTTCAATTTTACCACCACCCACTACATATCCCAAGTAACCAATTTTGGGTTCAGCAAATGAACATTTAGAGTATCTCAGACATAAGTGATTGTCTTTTAACACTTGTAGTACTTGTCTGACAAGTCTAATATGTTCAGATAAACATCTGGTGAATATTAAGATGTCATCTAAGTAGACTATTACTGAGCCCTCCTGTATCAAGTCTTTTAATATAGTGTTCATAAAAGCTTGAAAAGTAGCAGGAGAATTGGTTAATCCAAAGAACATAACTGTTACGGGATTGGAGGTTTGAAGATTCGCGGATCATCGGCTAGGTCGGAGATCAAACACAAACTGAATATAGGAAGCTGCAAATCCTGCCTATTACGAACAATAGCAAACTCAGCCATGTCACACAGGGAAGTCCTCTCTCAAGATGAAGAAAGGCCTGCGGTGTTTGAACGACTACATGCGCAGCCAGCAGAGCCATTGCTGGATCAAGTCCGTGGTTGGATAGAATCACGGCAAAGGTCAGAGACTAGGACCTTACCAAATCCTACAGGAGACGTAGGTGTTCGTATAGCAGTACATGAAGCAGAACGAACTAGCGAATCTCAAGTACACAGTCAGGTGGAACGAGTCCCTTGGTACCGGACCAGGGTAGGGTGTATTAATTGCAAGAAGACTTATTCGTTACAATCGGACCTCTACAGGATCACTTGGACAACTCTCTTCGAGATGGGAGTGGATGCTACCGAGTTTACAGTACAAGTACAGAAGTACTGGACAGACAATTCTAATCGAGAATTCCCTCATTGGGAACAAGAGGTTTGGACCTTTCACTACGTTACAATCTTGGAGATAAAAAGGAAGGAAAAGGTCTGGGGTCAAGTCAGGATTGTTGTCTTAACGAATATGGAGCATACTGGACACCAGCACGAGGAACAGTGCAGCAGTAGTGTGGTTTACTATCAAGTGGTACCACGGGATCCCCCAGAATGGGGAATACTCTTACTCCGTCAGCTACCAAGGAAAGTCTACGATCATCTCAAGTTAATTGATGTGCCTGGATACATACGATGGGGGTATCATCAATACTTCGAGGCAGAACAGCGTGTGGCCTGTTGGGTCGGTACGGATCATACAGGGTCTTTGTGGAGCGAACGCACAACACGCTTTAGCCACAATTGGGGCTATCTAGGGTTCAGGGCAGTGGACCCTAACTCAGGGACAGGAGATTGGGAATCTCTCTAGATCAGATCTAAGGGTCTCAGGGTCTCAGGGTCTCAGGGAGTAATGCGATCGTACGGACAAGTGGAGCAGGGACGATAAGGGTTTAGACATGTGTGGGATACACAGGGTCTTCAGGGACTTGTGGAGCAAGTGCCCTTAAGGTTATGGTTAGTATAAAGGAATACCCATGGTATAATGGGTGTTGATGAAGGCTATAAAAGCAGGACTTTTGGACATCGTAGAGTAGATTGTTCAGACTCACTTATAGCCGTAAAACGGTAACAAGTTACAAACTACACTTGAAGTACAATACCTGCGCTCAGTCAAGATTGTCGTTAGCTGGCAAAGGTGTTGCTTTAAGGGTATCTGTATTGTGATAGGACATCTAGCTTTCTCTAACATCGTTACTTGTTCTCTATCGCTGTACAGTGAGGAGACTACTTCTATACTCTCCAAGAAGGACCACGTTATCGTACTACGAGTTATTGCATCGGCATCGTTTAGGTTGAATCAATACCTTGGTCGACACCTCGCGTGATTACCTCTTTGTCACAATCTACTTGTAGTGTCCTCGGCACTTGGCACGACGACTTCGAGACCCCCTACCTTGAAGAAGCACCAACTGCTCATTAGCTTTAACCGGACTAGGTGTCTATTTAGTCTGATCAACTACTCAGCACACGGCTAGCCCACCCCTTTTGGCGAAAGGATTAGAGTTGCTTTATCTGGGTTATCGTACCTCTATTACTAAGGTTGCAGATCGCGCTGATCCCTTAGTTTTAAGGAAATCGTAACAATAACATTGGGTTCAAACAGTCCTCTATTAGTTTTAAAGGCTGCTTTCCACTCATCACCTTCTTTAATTCTAATGTTATTATATCCCCATCTAACATCTAACTTTGTGAAATAATTAGACATTTTGGTTTTATCAAGCAACTCCTGGATTAGAGGAATGGGGTATCTATTTTTAATAGTGCCCTCATTTAACTTTCTGTAATCCTGGATTGGTCTTAATGTACCATCCTTCTTCTTAATAAAGAAAAATGGAGATGCTTGAGGGGATTTAGAAGGTCTGATTCTACCACTTTTAAGATTTTCATCAAGAAACTGATCCAGAGCTTCTTGTTCTTTGACTGTTAATGGATAAATTTTACAGTCTTTTGGAACAAAGTCAGGTTTGGTTTCAATAGCATGATCCCAAGGCCTTCTCTCTGGTAGTTTGTTGAATTCTTGCTCACTAAATACAGTGGGATACTCTTGACTAAAGTCAGGTATTACTATATTTTCTTTAACTAGTTGACAAGTCTTAAGTGGAGAATTTATGTTCTCTGGAGTGGATTGAGAAGAATTTGGCATGTTGCACTCTTCTGGGCATCTATCAAAGTTTATAGTGGCTTTAACCCAATCTATGCTTGGATTATGTTTCTTTAACCACTCATGACCAATGAAGATGTCTGTGTCTCCCAGATTTGTGACAGCCAAATCTATTCTTTCTACATGATTGTGGATAGACAAGCGCATAGAAATATATTCTCTTATTGCACCAGCTTTATTGAGAGTGCCATCAGCATTGTATACAGGAATTGCTAGTGGTGTTTTCTTTGTAACAAGCTGATGTTTCTTTACTAAACTCTCATTAATGCATGAACCTGTGCATCCACTATCAATCAATCCTTGAGATTGTATTTGCAGGTTATTATCAAGAGTAGCTAAGAGTATGGGGACAGTAAGTTGTCTACCTTTTCCACCTCTAATAAATTTTTTGGGTTCTTTCAGAGAAGCTATTGCAGAAGTCAACTCATCACCTGTCAGCTGATTTATTTGTCTGACTAAGCTTCTGGTGATTTCTTTGGTTCTTTTGGGGTGTACTATCTGCAACAGTCTATCTCTGGTTTCTTTAAAAGAGGGTACTTTCTTACAGAATTCTGTGGGTTTTGATTCATTACTGGTATTAAAAACAACTTTATTTGTACTAGTATTTGAATCATTACTAATGCCTTCCTCTGCCACATTCAAAGTCAGGCTTCCACAAAATCCTGTTCTACTCTAGCTAACTCTGATTCTTTCAGGATATCAACTTCATCAGCCCAAGCTTGTCTCTCTTCAGGTTCCATGCACATTAAGATAGATCTAATCTGTGCTTTCTTCTGAGGACATTCTCTGGCTAAGTGGCCTTTAAGTCCACATAGATAGCATAAACCATTTCTCCTGGCCCTGTCAATAGAGACATCCATGGGCTGTCCTTTGCCACCAAAAGTAACACCAGTGTTGTCTCTTTTCTCTGGTATTTGGCTGTGTTGTTTGGGGAGGACTGGAGGTTTTGTGTAAGAAGTGGGTTTAGCTACTATGGTACTGGCCAAATGAAGTTTTCTATCAATTTTAATTGCCATCCTTTTCCAAGTATGGTAATCTTCAGGCTCATCCACCATCTCTGTGATCTTCATGACTACTTTTGGGTTAACTTTTTCTTTAAGAATAGAGATAAGATATTCATCATGGTTCTCATGGTATTTAGCTGCTCTGATTAGCAAATCAAACTCTTGGAAGAACTCCTCTGCAGTTTTCTTTCCTTGAGTGATGCTGTTTAGCTTTTCTTGAGCATTAGCTTTCTCATGAGGATCATCAAAGGTCTCTTTGAGCCTGGCTAGAAAAGTTTCCCACTCATCAGTGATAACCATGTCACATTCCTCCAAGTAGTTGTCTGCCCATAACCCAGCTAAGCCATCTGTCATGAATGAGAGAGTAAAGATGATTTTCTCCTCATCAGTGGTGAGTTCATCTTTGGCTGCTAACAGGTATAACCTCAAGGATTTCAGAAAAGGTTTGAAGTCTTTTCTTTGTCCTGAGAATGGGTTGGGTTTGGCTACATGGATCTGTCTATGCAGTCTTCTTTTTCCCTTCAATGAGTTATTGAGATGCACACTTGATAACTGGTCAACAAGTGCATCCAGTTGTTCAGAGGTACTTGAAATATCTGTCATAGATGAAGTAACTTATGGGGTGAACTGAGTGAAGGTACTACTAATCTAGATAAGGTAAAAAATAAAGGGAATAAGTAAATATCTACTCTAGGCTATCTAGTGTCTAATTCTAAGAGAAGGCAAGTCAACCTTACTCTATTACACTCTACAAAACTACTTGTGGGGTTTTACTACTGCTTAAGGGAACACACTCTGCTTGTAACAACAACTCACTAGTGGTTTTGACTATTATCCACTGAGTAGAGGTGTTCAAACTAGTCTCCAGGTCAAGGCCCTTAAGTTGAGAATCTAGCCAAGGGATAGTGTGTTGTGTATCTAAGTAACTTAGTGCAGAAGTTATCCTCAAGTGAGAAATAACTCTGGACAAACAATCAAAAGAGTAATGTCCCAAACACTACTAGAAAAGGAAAAGGGACTGGCTTTACTCTTATAGGAATAGTGGTGAGAAAATGGTAGAAGGCTTTAATGGGTATGTCTGATAGAAAGTGAACAAGGGTGGGGAAAGATGGTTGGTGGAAACACCACAGAAGTGGTGATAAGAGAGTAACACTAAGAAAGTAGTGATAGAGGGAGTCTTGATCTAATGTCAGCAATGACTAGTTCTAGTACCAGTATTAGTCAGCAGAATGCTTAGTCAGCAGGGTCTGAAGACAAGGCACAACCAGCATACACTGATATAGACAGAGACAGAGGAGAGGAGGGACAAGAGGAGGGGAAGAACAGTGAGGAGAGGACAAGAGGATGTATTAGAAGGTACTAGTCTAGGAGGGAAGACAAGATCAAGACTGGGGGACTAGCTACTGACAGGAGGGGGGTATTTATACATGTGGGAGGCAGTGTGGGAATAATGAAAAAACCCGGCAGGGTCTATGGCTAAACTATTAGGCTAAACTAAGCTGTGCTAGGCTGTGTTAGATGAAACATAAGAAATAGGCTAAACTATGAGGCTAAGCTAGGCTGTGCTAGCTGAAACATAATAAACAGGCTAAATAATCAGGCTAAGCTAGGCTGTGCTAGCTGAAACATAAAATAGGCTAATTACAAAGGGGACTAAACCAAATGGGGAAAGATGACCATGGAGAATGATGGAAGGTGGTAGAACATGGTGGAATGTTCTAGAATGTTCTGGAAGGTCTCAGAATGTTCTAGAACAGATGAGTAAGCAGTGGAGATAAGAGAGAGATAAGATAAGATGAGATGCTTAATAAGACAGCTGAGTCATATGATGAGTCAGTGCTTAGTAAGCGACTTATGTAAGCATATTATGTAAGTGATTAGGTAAGATGTTTAGGTAATAATGATTAGGTAAGCATGCGTATGTAAGCTTATGTAAGATGATTAGATAATCTGCTTATGTAAGATGCTTATGTAAGTGCTTAGTCAGCTTATGTAAACTGCTTAGTAAGCAAAAAAGCGAAAATAGACTTGGTTTCATAACACTACACAGAGTTTGACAGCCAAAGTAAGAGCCACACTCTCTTCATTGCTCATATTTCCCAACTTAAACTACCAGTTGTAATCTTCAGTATATCTCAATACTTCCTATTCTTGATAATGAGTCTACCCACTCATAGTATATTATACCAGAAAAAGTGGTAACAACTAGAAATCAATATCTTGAATGTTACGGTTTCCTTAAAACTAAGGGATCAGCGCGATCTGCAACCTTAGTAATAGAGGTTCGATAACCCAGATAAAGCAACTCTAATCCTTTCGCCAAAAGGGGTGGGCTAGCAGTGTGCTGAGTAGTTGATCAGACTAAATAGACACCTAGTCCGGTTAAAGCTAATGAGCAGTTGGTGCTTCTTCAAGGTAGGGGGTCTCAAAGTCGTCGTGCCAAGTGCCAAGGACACTACAAGTAGATTGTGACAAAGAGGTAATCACATGAGGTGTCAACCAAGGTATTGATTCAACCTAAATGATGCTAATGCAATAACTCGTAGTACGATAACGTGGTCCTTCTTGAAGAGTATAGAAGTAGTCTCCTCACTGTACAGCGATAGAGAACAAGTAACGATATTAGAGAAAGCTAGATGTTCTACCACAATACAGATACCCTTAAAGCAACACCTTTGCCAGCTAACAACAATCTTGACTGAGCGCAGATATTGTACTTCAAGTGTAGTTGTAACTTGTTACTGTTTTACAGCTCTAAGTAAACTTATTACCATTTTATAGCTATAAGTGAGTCTGAATAATTTACTCTACTGTGTCCAAATGTTCTTCTTTTATAGTCTTCATCAACACTCATTATGCCATGAGCATTCCTTTATCCTAACCATAACCTTAAGAGCACTTGCTCCACAAGTCCCTGAAGACCCTGTGTATCCCACACATGTCTAAACCCTTAACGTCCCTGCTCCGCAGTCCATACAATCGTATTACTCCCTGAGACCCTGAGACCCTTAGATCTGATCTAGAGAGATTCCCAATCTCCTGACCCTGAGTTAGGGTCCACTGCCCTGAACCCTAGATAACTCCAATTGTGGCTGAATTGTGTTGTGTGTTCACTTCACAAAGACCCTGAATGGTCCGTGCTGACCCAGCAGGCCACACGTTGTTCGGCATTGAAGTATTGGTGATATCCCCATTATATGTATCCAGGCACATTGATTAACTTGAGATGATTATAGACTTTCCTTGGTAGCTGACAGAGTAAGAGTATTCCCCATTCTGGGGGATCCTTTGGTATTACTTGATAGTGAACCACACTACTGCTGCACTGTTCTTCGTGCTGGTGTCCAGTATGCTCCATATTCATTAAGACTACAATCCTGACTTGACCCCAGACCTTTTTTTTCCTTCTTATCTCCAAGAATGTAACGTAGTGAAAGGTCCATACGTCTTGTTCCCAATGAGGGAATTCTTGAATAGAATTGTCTGTCCAGTACTTCTGTACTTGTACTGTAAACTCAGTAGCATCCACTCCCATCTCGAAGAAAGTTGTCCAAGTGATCCTGTAGAGGTCCGATTGTAACGAATAAGTCTTCTTGCAATTAATACACTCTACCCTGGTCTGATACCAAAGGACTCGTTCCACCTGACTGTGTACTTGAGATTCGCTAGTTCGTTCTGCTTCTTGTACTGCTATACGAACACCTACATCTCCTGTAGGGTTTGGTAAGGTCCTAGTCTCTGATTTTTGCCGTGATTCTATCCAACCACGGACTTGATCCAGCAATGGCTCTGCTGGCTGCGCATGTAGTCGTTCAAACACCGCAGGCCTTTCTTCATCATGAGAGAGGACTTCCCTGTGTGACATGGCTGAGTTTGCTATTGTTCGTAATAGGCAGGATTTGCAGCTTCCTTTATTTGGTTTGTGTTTGATCTCCGACCTAGCCGATGATCCGTGAATCTTCAAACCTCCAATCCCGTAACATTGAATTATTCAAGAATAGGAAGTATTGAGATATACTGAAGATTACAACTGGTAGGTTTAAGTTGGGAAATATGAGCAATGAAGAGAGTGTGGCTCTTACTTTGGCTGTCAAACTCTGTGTAGAAGTGATATTAACTATCATATTGAAGCTAGTCAGTGAGCATTATAAGTTAAAATTAAGCTATGACACACCAATGAATACGGTTCTACCAGTGCAGTCAATTATTCATATAATCTTATGTAATATTAGAGGGAAAAACTCACATATTATATATAACTCCATAGTATCTTGTAAAAATGTAGAGGATCTTCGGAATTGTCCATTTTTCTCTGTTAAGAAATCCCATTCACTTGTCCTAAGCATGTAATCAATTACAATACCCACCTCCAAATGAGCTCAATCTAATGGTCTCTGATAAGTAATAACCCTGGTTAAGGTTCTAGAGGTCCCGTACCTCTTTAGGCAACACAGTAATTATATCATATGCCAGAAAAGTGATGGACAATACTGAAGTGATAAACGTTGTGTTATATCATTCAATATTGTAAGTATAATCTAGAGCTTCTAAAAACGAGATGCCATACCTAAAGCAGAGGCTACTATCCATGACTGTTGTAAGGTAGAAAGAAGCTCTGCAAGCTGCGTTTCTTGTTCTTGTACTAGGCCTAAGGTGCTCGAGTTGGAAGCCATGAAAAGAATCTGAGGAAGAGAGCCGGTAAGCTTAATTTATAGAAAAGTCTAGTACCGATGCTATTTATGATTGAGAGCTGCCAAGGCATCTTTTGATAGTGATCATCAGATTACAACTAGATGAAGGTGTTATAGAGACGCCTTGTATGTATAGCTTACTACAAAATCCGTTCTTATACAATATTTGAGAGAAGAGAAAGATTGTCAAGGTACTTGTACATCCCAGATTGCTAATGACTTCTGAGGAGCTCTAATAGGACACTGATCTCAGTACTCGGACAAACTCGTAGTTAATAGCGGACACATAGAAAACTATGTTACCGATGTTTACAAAGGCACCCTAAGATCCGCCCACTTGATTGATTGGTTGATTGCATCTACTCTTACTTCAGATCAGTCAGGAAATGTCTCTCGTATGTTCTCATCTTCGTGATCTTGTTAGTTGATCAAGAGTAGGTTATTCGGGAGAGTACCGATTGATTGATTTCTTACTGTATCATATGTAGTTTTTGTGATATATAGTCACGCTGAAACCATCTCCTTTTATTACTTGTAATTATCTTCTTAATGGAGTTGAGAGCACTAGACAGAGTCTCTACTGAGATGACGCCGTCTGACGGAAGAAGAGAGTATCATAGGCAATGAAAGATGTCCGTTATAGCAAGTCACAGATATGAACATGGCAGCGACATCAATACAAATATGGGTGACGTACTATGTGTTAGTAAGAACATGCAATCGGATAAAGCCGAAAGTCTGATTTTGATACCTTCAACCTCATATTGATATTGAATATTCATCTTCATGATCTTGGACTTGCTTAGTTTCGGACATAGAAACCGAGGTTACTACTATCTCTGCGATGCTTGAGAATGACTTCCGCCTCGTAGGTGATGATTACGCTATACACTTCCAGGTTCGCTTCTGGGAAAGTGTGGTGCGGGATTCCTGTATGCCGTAAGGTAAGTAATTTAGAGTGCATAGCTGGAAGGACACGATTAGACAGATAACAGAAAATAGTACTTCTTGTCTTTTGGCATTACATCACTGGTAAAATAAGGATAGTCATGTCAGCTGCCCGTTGTAAGATAAGGGTGTGACAATTCTAAATTTTATATGCTCTTCTCTTTACTTAAAGTTTGGGCAGGTGCCACTGAATAAACTCGACACATTGTACCCTACATGTGTTCGACTTTAGGCGCCCACATGTTAAGGTCTCCTTCCCACGGTCTCTATGGGCGCCTATACACTAACAGCCTGAGGGGGGATAAATAGTGAATGCCCCTCTCCAGATGTCGCCGTTTTGACTCCCATCATGCCTCTTTCTCTGGAGGAAACAAAGCAAGAAAAACCACTTCCATTCGACGTCGGAGCATTTGAGGAATCTCTGCTCCAAGGAGATGAGGGTCTAGCTTATGTATTTCTGCATCTAGAGAAGGCGGTCTACTCAGGCGAAACTCAATCAGTACTCACATACCTATTGAGCAAGCAGTATCTGTTTGAGTATATTTACTCAAGTGAGCCCATGTTCATCTCCGATATAATCTCTGTTTATCCGTTTGTATATAGTTGCAGATGAAGCGATGGCATCTAAGTTTCATGAGAGTCTTGCTATAGGATTCAATCTCGAGCTGTGCCTTGTGACTGAGCCAACAATCAGTGCACTCGAGCGAATCGCAGAATTCGCCTTATTTGAGCTCAGTGATCTGAAAGACGCCAACAAACAAGAACTCAAGGACCGTCACAATGATGTGAGAAAGTTGAAGATGTCGCTTGAATGTGAAATGGACAGCCATTACGAGTTTACTGGGAAGAAATTGGCAAAAAAGCCGAAGTATAGTTCGAATAGAAAATCTGGAAAAAGCATACAGACTTTTGGTTTTAATGCCTTAAAAGAACGTCAACAAGCGCTTGAGAGACTAATGGTTCTTCTTAAGGTATGTTACCTTCATGTATCTCTACGATTAGCATATGAATATAAACGCATAGGAACTGCTTGACGTGCTGAGGGATAGACAGTTTTCTGAACGAATCAAAGAGATATTCATTGCTAGTATGAATGCAGAAAAGCCAGTTCCACTTGACCCAACTGTTAAATCGGATGATAGTCCGGCTACTGAAACAACCACTCTGGTAGAAACACCGGAAGCGTATCTACCAATTCAGCCCCTCAAGGCGGCACTATACTTCGCTAGCGCCGAGGGTTTAGGACAATGGAGGATTTTCATATCTTCACGAGGGATTTCCTATCTTCGTCGGCATCGGGGACAAAATACTTTTGATATATTGTTCAAAAAGATTGTGTGAGTACATATCTTTTATGACTACTATGACTCTAAGAGCTGATATCCTTTATAGAGAGCTATCGAATGGATTTTTCTCTCATGATAATCATAAGAGACTAAAAGGGTGGGACATTCCCATCTTTGAGGCAAGACTAAGCAAGGACCTTCGACTAGTCGTAAGAGCTCAAGAAAATATACGTGTTTGATCGTTTGCTTATTAGTATTATCTCTTCCAGTATCAGATAGACTGCATATCAGATTACAATGGTGTACGTCTATTGTTTGCTTGATTTATCTATTTTAACATAAAGTCTACAGGTAAACTGCCAAGGTATCTACTCTCATAGTAAGGTCATAACGGCAAAATAAATGATGTCCTCAAGTTATTCGTATCTACGGATTTTTTACACACGCACAAATGGATCGGCGCATGTGGGACTCAATCAGTAAGCAACTAACGAATAGAGGAGGGGAATATTGCAAAAGGTTAGTATATATCTACTGCCTATCTTCTCAACTCCTCTGATAACATCGCCAAAGAATTAAGTCCCGCAGAAGAGGCACAGAAAGCGATTGCTATCTTCCTCAGTCGTGGCCAGATTCCTATGAGGTACAGGATGAAGCACATGGTTTGTGTATAGTACCCCATACGGAACATGGGAATATGACATCAGTCAGTATATATACACTCTTTATTATCCTAAGTATAACCATTGCTCACATTGCTCATGAATAAGGTTCATGAATGGCTAGTGTGAGTTAGTACGATGCTTCTGTACCCCAGTACTTACTGTATATCATTTTTTATATCTTCATAGGCTCGAGAAATACTCCGCTTTTTCACAGGTTAGCTTTTTTATCACATTATTACTATAAATACCTATCTAAGTACAATCTTCCAGAACTTGTTAGATCGTAAGCAAGCTCCCATACTCTCGGGTCCTGAGGTTAAAGTTAGTTGTAGAAATCAAATCTGGGAAAGATGCCATGCCCGTATTTGCAGTATCGTAATATCAAACATCTCCATTCTTATGAAGTTACCACTAACAAACTACGAACCAGATCCTACGAACGAGACATCATTGGGCACCCGTCATCTTGTTATGTTCTTGGTAGAAGTGGAACAGGGTATGTACAATGAAGCTATCTTGGTATATAACTATCATGTTGAGTTTTGAATACTCTTCTTAGAAAAACTACAACAATGGTTTTTAAGATGTTGGGAATCGAGAGAGCTGGGTTGTCATCCACAGATAATCACAAACCTCGCCAACTATTTGTGACACGGTCAAACGTTCTTACTAAACGAGTCAAAGAGTACTTTATGAAATTAATGAATTTTGTCAAGTCGACTGCTATCAACTCAGAAGATACATCGAAATCGTTTGGAAACAAGAACTCCTCATTTTATCTTGACGATCTGGATGAAGAACATAGTAAAGAACTACCAAAACGCTTCAGCGAGCTTAATGACGCACATTTTCCTCTTTTCTTAACATTTGAAAAGGTACGTGAATTCAGTCGATTTGAAGTCCTGTTATACCCAAATGAGTCCAGTTGATTACACTCCTTGAAACCGATCTAGATATCTCGTACGCCATTCGAGCAGGCGATAAGCACCGTAAGTATACAGATCAATACAATCCTTCTCTTGTGATCGCAACTGCGAATCTTAACGGATTGATTTTTATAGTAGGTGCAACAGCCGCTAACCGTGATCGGTCGAAGGTGGATTCGTGTGGAAGGCTAGTGACGTTTGATGTATTTCACAAGGATTACTGGCCGCATCTTCCACAATACCTGACTAATAAATTGGGTAAGTCATATTGTTCAGTGATATAGTATAATGAGTCAGACCATTCTTATTCTTGTACAAAGATCCTGCGTCGGTATTCAGCGAGATTATTGGTAACAACTCTAGAAACGTATCTTAATCTTTTCGACACATAGTCATGCGTGGTCTTCTTTTTTTAGGGGTCATAAAGGGGTCAAAACAAACGTTGCTGGCAGAAGAGGGTTACCTCTCCAAGGAATCATATCTGTCGTTAAGCGAACGCACTCAATTCTTGTTTCAAAGGCAACGAGAATGCATATATGAGTTGTTTTTGAAGTACCTCGCAAAGAAAAGGGACTATAGAGATTATGATAGCGCCGATAGGTATACCCAAACCAATATTCTTAATATCTCTCGTGTACTCAAACGTATATATCAATCTAGGACACACGCAGTTTTGCACTTGATGAAGGAAAAATCTTGGCCACTAATAGATTTCCTGTGAGCATATTTTTGATACCATCAGGTGGTCTTGTGGTTCATGTAGAAATTTGATTAGATTCGTTGATGAGACCCAAGATAATCTCATCATTGATGCATTTTGTGAGCAGGGCTTCGCTAGATATTTTGCGATAATGGGGCCCTAACGAGCTGTACTTCAGTACTCCGTTATCTCTGCAGAAACCCTCATGGGCTTTTCTGGGCAGGAGATACCGCTCAAACCATCTTCGTTGGCAGCTCCTTCAGATTTGATGATCTAAAGGCCTCGCTCTATGAGTTTGAGGTTCGCCTTTATGCGTATCTCACAATGCCCTACTGATTTGAAATCAGAGAGAAATATACCCAACCATTTCGGAAAAAAATGTCGTAAAACCCGAGTCGTTTCAACTAACAACAAATTACCGTTCCCATGATGGAATTGTTAGCTGTGCAGATACTATAATCAGACTAATTACACACTTCTGGCCAGATGCAATCGATATATTGCGGAGAGAAAGGGGTCTAGTCGATGGGTTAAAACCCGTTTTCTTTGACGGATGGAACGACGAAGCTACTGCATACAGAGACTTCTTATCCGGAGAAAAGTGAGATTCCTTAGATGCATATTTGGCGAATTAATTCTCCTTCTAATTCTCGTAAAATAGTGATAATCAATTCGAACTTGAACTCGGGGCTCAACAATGTATCTATTTTCACGATTATATCATTTCCCTGGATAACCTTACATCTCAAAATAATCAGGTATTCTAGTACGGAACGAGAAGACAAAAGAAAGTCTTCTTCATCAAATTGGAAAGAAGACGGAACTCATTATGTAATGTTCAACACATCGTTTTTATAACTCAGTCACTGACTCCTATTCAGGACTTTGTATGAGAGTAAGGGACTCGAGTTTGACGATGTATGCTATGCTATTGTTTCTACCCGAAACTCTTTCTTAAGTGCAGTACAGGTTATTCTCTTCCAGTTCTTCGAAGATTCTCCCTATAATGCGCATCAATGGAGAGTCGTATTGAACTTCCAGAATGGAATTGATACGAACACAAATGCACCACGTTTTGATGAAGCCCGCCACTCTGGTTTGTGCACAGAGGTAGATTAAACTCATAATTGATCAATGCCATGTTCTTTCTCACAAAATGCATAGCTAAAGTTTTTTTACGTGGCTATCACAAGAGCACGAAAGAATGTATGGATTATAGACAGGACTGATAAGGGAGAAGCGATGAAGGTAAGAGACGATATTTTACCTATCGATAATCATTAATATACTTGTATTTAAGGAAATTCTATTGCGTACTGGGAGTATTACAACCTGCAGCCCTGAAAATGCTCCTCCTCTTACAGGTGATACCTTCTTTTAATAGTAACTACTATCCACACTGATTTCAAATATGTTCGCTTGCTTTAGTTGCGTCATCGTGCCAGGATTGGGAGGAAACAGGAAAAATGCTCTTTCAAGATAACAAGTATTCTCAAGCCGCATACTGCTTCAAACGAGCTGGTCGTATACTTGAAAGTGACGTTTGTGATGCATTTTATCTGCGGAAGGAGGCTAGGGGTCTCCCTAGACTTACTAAACCAGATAAACGAAAAGACTTATTCATATCGGCTGCAAAGTCCTTCTATAGGTGTGCAGAAAAAATGGTCACTGAAGAAGAATCTGCAAAGCTTTACCAGTCTTCGGCTGACTGTTATCAAGAGGCCAGTGACTTTCCATCAGCAGCTAGGACTTATAAACTAGCTGGAAGCTATCAAGAATCTGTTATATGCTATATGGAATGCGGAGACTATGATGAAGCTGTGAAAATCGTTCGAAGTGAGAGTGAAGGAGAGACAATCGAGCCTTCCGTAAAAGAAGAAGTTATCGTTAGGTCTAAAGTTTATTACTTGAAGAATAAAGAACTTGAGTTAGCCCATCCTTTTATCTCTTATTGGATTTTTCCGACTTCTGTTTTAGGAAAGCGTCCCCACTTTTTGACTCCATTGAGGAGTTCATAGAATTCATGGTAAACTTCGGGTTCAATATTGAACGAGCAGAATTCCTCAAAAAAATAAAAAGGTTGGACGAGGCAGCTACAATTTACTATTCGGAGGGAAAAATACAAGACGCAATCTGTCTTCTCATTCACGACGAGCAGAACTTGATCCAATCTAAGCAACGTGCCGCAAAGTATTTGCTTCAGGAGCTATGGAAACAGTTTCGCTTCGGTTTTCCTCCACATCACGAAGAGTATACGAAACCGGATTTGTGGGATTTGCATGGGCGTCTATTAGAGAAATCTAATCTCTTGACGGAAGACACCATTAACGAGGTAAAAGAAATACTTTTGATATAGACTTGAGACTCAATTGAAGTATTTCCTAGCTTCGTATGTTTGGCCTGATGAGGAAGAAAGACGTGACCGCATTACTTGGCTGTTGTAAAGAGTTCTCGTCTAATCGCGCAGTCGTCGCCCTAGTGCTTGACCATGTTTTGGGGTTACAATGACTAAGCCCGCAAACGCTGACAAAATGATTGAATATCTACAGAATTGCTGCACCTATACCAAGGTTATGCGTCAATTTTGGTTTGAAAATAACGCATCCTCGGATGTCTATCTGCAGAAACTCTTTGCTTTCCAGATGTCCTCGGAAGGAGAGTATTTTCTGCATGAATATTCTTTAGTAGCAGAATATATCAGTGTCAATAATCTTACTATCCTTCGGAGATCGGGAAAAGGAGTTTATATCTTTAAACGAGGTCTGGAGCAGGCAATCAGACTAACTATTGAAACTCATCTCCAGAGAAGAATGGAATCACATATATCATTCTTTTCCACGACGTTGAAAACTAAACTTTTGGTCAGATTTTGACCTTGGTGTTGTATTTAGTGGCGAGGACGTGGGGTTTAGAGTCTGCCTACACCAGACACGATGCTCAGGCTAAGATTTGGGGGCTAAATAGCGAGATACTCGACCTCGGCCGGACGGCCGAGATCTCGGTCGGACCGTAGAGACTGACAGAGACCTCGAGGCAAGCTGAGACTTCACAGACCAGTAAAAGTAGTAGAAACGTAAGAACAGAGCCCGACCGAGGCTGTATTTTGAGGTAAAAGTGTATGTATTTTCAGTCCGCCCGGGCGACTTTGCAGTACGGTCAGAGCGTTACAAGCGCGCCCGGGCAGCCTAATAAAGCAGTAGAGAAGTAGATAAAGAGTACAGGAGACTAGTAGAGAGCTACTCGGGGGGGGGGGGTGTAGAAAGATAGCGACCGAGAGGAGTAGCTAGGAATTCACTGCTTCACTACGGCCTCAAGTCTGGAGGCTTATATAGCAAAACGCGAGATAAAGGTTAGATAATAAGGAAAGCATGGAGTCCAGGTGGCTATATGCCACTGGACGAAGGGTTTAAGCTATCAGAAACGAGGGGTCGTATAAACGAACCCTACCCTCGAGTAAGAGTAGAAAGTGAAGCTAAATAGTAAGGGAAATGAACGAGGCGCGCGGCCGAGTAGTAGAAATGGACTTCTCGGGCGAGTTAGAAAGTGCATTATAAATGCACTACGACCGGCCAAACACTTAGCTGGTCCTACATCCCCGGGAACTTTAGCACAAGTGTCCCCACTTGTCCTATAATCAGGGGGTGTCATAGGAAAGTGGGAATGCGAAGGGGATATTAAGAAATAAGAGAATAAGGCATATAAGATGGGGGGGCATATGGCATAGAGCATAAGAAGAGATGGGCCGAAAGGAGCCAAAAGTCCTTAAAAGCGGCCAGGATAAGGGTGCATAAGTCAAGATAGAAGTAAGAACTAATGAAATATGAAGTTAAATAAGTAAAAAGGGGTATTTTTGCGAAGGGGGAAAAGGGGGAAAGTCCAATAGGCCAGTCTGGGGGCCTAGTATGATTTGGCAGCCACTGTAGAGGACCTAGTGGCGGAGTCCGGTGATTTGGAGCACCCAGGCGGCTAGAGTAGTGAGCCAGGGGTCCAAGGAGGTTAACAGACTGCTCAGGAGGCAGCCTGGGGTCGACCAGAGGTGTAGAGAGATGGAGAGATGAGGGGGTAGGTTTGGGAGAGGTACCAGGAGAAGGAGGCCAATTCTGTGAGATTGGCTGATTCGGGGCCTTTGTACTTCGTCCAAGAGTAGTTCAGACTTGTCCAAGGGTGTCCCAGCTTCGACCGAGCCGTCCAAGGCCTTTGAAAGAGGTGTAGAGGTGGAGGGAGGACATGATGCCATCTGATGGGCATGTGGCATGTCAAGGGTGCTTATGAGCGCCTCAGAGTCCTCTTCTAGCATCTGTTGGCTAGGAGTGCTCGTGTAGGGGCTTGTGGAAGCACTAGTGCCGGCTGGAAGGGCACAGAAGGTGGTTGGGGGCTAGGTGAGCCAGGAGAGGGGTATGAGGCCTTGGAGGTGGTGAGAAACATGGGGTCTTCTTGGACGCATTTTCTGAGGGTTTTCTTGAGAGAAGAGTTGCCTGGGCCCTGAGACAAGTCAGTAGAATGACTGTCTGCATAGTAGCAGGGGTACCGAGCCTGGCCGAAGCGATCTGAGGCAGGGGAAGAGCTGAGGGAAGAGAGGTATGAGCTGGGGTGGCCCATGAGACCTTCTTTGAGATAGCTTCCCCAAAACTACCTGGAGGCGGCTGAGACTGTGGAAGGTGGGCGAATAACGTCTGAAGAGGAGGGGGAATAGGTTTGGGGGGTTCCAGGTGGGCTTTCTGGCGAGCTGCTCTGTTGGCAAGCAGTACTTGCAGCCTTTTCCTGGCCTGGTAGAGAGCCTCCTCTTCTACTCGCAATTCCTCGTCCAAATCTTCGTCCGAATCGCTCAAACCACTTTCAGATGAATCTGTGGAATCAGGGGAGGCTACTGGAAAAGGTTTGGAGTCCGTCCGATGCATGGTCATCACGCTATGAGGAGTAGAAGTGGAAGGAGTAGGCTGAGGAGAGGCATGAGGAGTAGGAGGAGAGACTGAAGGTAAAAGACGCTTCGGCCAGCTCGGATGGCCCTGATTCTTGAGCGCCTGGGTAGACTGTATGTCCAGGACATAGCCTGCCGCTTTCTGGACCTCAGGCATGCTGTATGGGGCTTCTGGGTCATGATAAGGGTCCTGGAGGTGCAGCTGGTACTCAACCTCTTTCCTAAGAGACTGGGGCAAGCCCTGCATGTAGAGCGAGCCAGTCTGCATAGGAGAGATTAGATTCTGAGCCAGAAGAGAGGTACTTAGCTGTAGGAAGTCCCTATTGTACCCAGCAAGCTCCATGGGGGTCCTGAAGTCAGAAGAAGCTGAGGCTTTGAGAAGGGCTTCCAGCGCGCCAAAGGTGTGTCTAGAGCTCTTATCTAGCTCAGGGTAAAGGCCCAGGATGGCCATCCGAAGCTCCTGTGGTGTAGAAGAGGGGTCCTGCCACTGGGGGAGGCATTCCCATAGCTCCTTGACATTATAATCCACATACCTTCCAAGCAACCTTTTGAGTTGGCTAAGGTCTTTGGGGTATGCCAGAGCTGCCAGACTGTAAACCTCATCCAAAAAGCGAAGTAGAGAGGTAGGTTTTGACCCATCAAACCTTGGGGCAGTTGGATCAAAAGCAGAAGGGATTGAGATGAAGGGGGAAACCATTGTAGGTGGGCCAAGGGTCTAGGATGAGCAGGAGGCGTCAGGAGGTGTTGTAGAAGGTATAGAAGGGGTCAGAAGCGAAAGAACTCTTGTAGAAAGAGTCTGGAGGGAGTAGGGGCTGCCTGGAGGCTTACCACCCGAGTTCTGAGGCAAGAGGACGTCCTGCAGTGCCCAAAAGGCTCTAGGAGGTGCCAGTAACCTCCAGGAGGCAACCAGAAGGTTCTGGCCGAGGTACTGAAGAGATCTGAAGAGTTCTGAAGTGGTGGTTGATTGTTGGGGGTCTGGGGGAGTCTGTTGCTTGCCTGGCTTCGGCCCAAGGCTTATCCTAGCCTTAGGTGCTTCGGATCTCGGCCCAGGGGCAGTAGAGTCGGCCCTGAGTGACCCTGAAGGCTTTGGAGCAGGTAGCTTAGCCTAAAAACGCGTGTTGAGACGGAAAGAACCCCCTCGCGGTGGGCTCCAGATGAAAACTAAACTTTTGGTCAGATTTTGACCTTGGTGTTGTATTTAGTGGCGAGGACGTGGGGTTTAGAGTCTGCCTACACCAGACACGATGCTCAGGCTAAGATTTGGGGGCTAAATAGCGAGATACTCGACCTCGGCCGGACGGCCGAGATCTCGGTCGGACCGTAGAGACTGACAGAGACCTCGAGGCAAGCTGAGACTTCACAGACCAGTAAAAGTAGTAGAAACGTAAGAACAGAGCCCGACCGAGGCTGTATTTTGAGGTAAAAGTGTATGTATTTTCAGTCCGCCCGGGCGACTTTGCAGTACGGTCAGAGCGTTACAAGCGCGCCCGGGCAGCCTAATAAAGCAGTAGAGAAGTAGATAAAGAGTACAGGAGACTAGTAGAGAGCTACTCGGGGGGGGGGGTGTAGAAAGATAGCGACCGAGAGGAGTAGCTAGGAATTCACTGCTTCACTACGGCCTCAAGTCTGGAGGCTTATATAGCAAAACGCGAGATAAAGGTTAGATAATAAGGAAAGCATGGAGTCCAGGTGGCTATATGCCACTGGACGAAGGGTTTAAGCTATCAGAAACGAGGGGGTCGTATAAACGAACCCTACCCTCGAGTAAGAGTAGAAAGTGAAGCTAAATAGTAAGGGAAATGAACGAGGCGCGCGGCCGAGTAGTAGAAATGGACTTCTCGGGCGAGTTAGAAAGTGCATTATAAATGCACTACGACCGGCCAAACACTTAGCTGGTCCTACAACGTGTTCTAAAGTTTTCAAGGGACCATGTTTACATTTCACTCTTAGGGGTTATTGTAAATACTATAACACTGGAACATGCGACTTAGAGCACATCGATACAAATCTTCGAGAAACTAATACAAGATCTGCCTGGTTCAATAAACGAATAAGGATGCATATTCTTCTCGTGATGTACTGGAAGTTGGCTGACTTCTCACTTCTGAGAATCTCTGATAGAACAAAAACGCAAGGGTGAGAGTAGAAAAGTAACTTTACTGTATTCTACTAATAAATTTCCCGAATCTACCACAGAAAATGGATCTCGTATTTTTTCCAAACCCTATACCCGTCTTTTCCTGCACTTGGAGATGCGGATCTCATCTGTCGGGATCTGATACCGGAGCTTGATGGTGGCATCAAGGATATCTTTTCAATCCTTCAGTTGCGCTTTCAGCAACTTTTACCAAGGCAGATTACCACGTACTGGTTTCTGAACACGATTATAGAGACTATAGTACTGGGTATGCGTGTTAATGAAGTGAAAATACGCAATTTACTACCTAAAACAAGGCTCTATACAGCTAGAGGATGGCACCCCAATGAGAAATCAAGTCTCGTATATCCATTAGTAAATTGTTTAACAACGTTTTTCGAAATGCGAGATTCTCAGTTTATCATTGCTGGATGCCGCTTTATAGAGTAAGAAATAACTCACTAATTCTGAATTTTTTTTTTCTGATACCTCACACAAGACTAGTATTGACGAATAAGCTTCTGGTAAACCTACAGTATCTGAGTTATATTCTCCAGATGTTGTGTGGCTCTTCTGCTGTCATTCTCAAGCACATGGTCAACTTTCATGGATGTTTGCTACCAAAATCATGGATCGCGTACATCTTTTCCAAAGCAAACTTTAATCGCAAGCTTGTACTAAATCGAGAAGATGCCATGCTTCTTCTCGGGCAATGCGAATCCTTTATTCTACTCCTTTTATACCAGCTAGATGAAGGTAAAGATCAATTATCTCCTCCAACCTTAATGTACTAATTGTAGTATCATAAGAGTACCTTGAAAAATGCCGAGCATCATCACTTACAACTCGAAAGGCATTAGTCAAGGTTATGTGAGTTTTCAAAGTTCTCTGTCATAACCAAGAATTTCTTGTGATGTGTTTTTTAGTCTTGATTCAATCTGCTTTTGTAAGTCTATCTATAATCTGATATCACGTCCTCTACTAAGTGATATGGAAACATTGTGAATGTAGTAGGAGAGAATGCTCCTCCTTACTACTCCCGCATAAGAACCGATATTCTTGATCTCTTTTCGAGAATTAATAATGCGGTTCCATCAGTAAGCTATGACTCTCTATTAAGGCCGTACGTATCAAGTAGCTCTTGGTAGTCAATGGGCTGAAGAATAAATAAACAACTAGATATTTCAGAACGGGCTCTTGGCCAGATATCCGTTCCGAACTAGCGTGGCCCAGACAAGTCCAATTCGGCGAGTTGATGCAACTCGACTTCCTTGGAAATCCTGTTCGAGTTGAAAAAAATATTCACAGTACTTTATTCAAGTTTAGGAGTGAGATGGATCTACGTTCGTTTGGTTTCTCATTTTCTAGCTCGTATGGAGCAACCACTACACCAGCTACTCCTACTACTATAGAACTCCGTAACCAAGATCGTGTCTGCACATCAAATCAACTCAACAAGTTCTCCAACAAATGCAGTGAAGACGTCAACTCTAATCCCAAAAAAACTGAAGTATATAACTCGAAGAAAGAACAAAGGCAGCTAACGAAGAGCACGGAAGAAACTGATAATGTTTTAGGAGAAATGCTTAATTCGGAGGCTTTAACATATGATCCAGAGCCTGATGGCACTTTAGACCAGAAGGCGATGCGGGTGGTTCGGCTAGTACTCAACTATTGGGATGACCTAAGAAAGGACAGGGCTGCGTTTGTTCTTCAAAGACATTATAGAACTGCAGGTATGCGAAAGAAGGCAGTGGATTCGGGTATTTCCCAGATGAGAATGAAATTTCACGGGACATGCATGGCTACCGCCTCTAACACGAATTGGCTTTTTCGAAAGCATCGTATCATTTATCTTGCCGTAGTTCCACATCTATTTATTTGTCTAGAGGCGCTTCAAGATCATTTGTCTGATAACAAGAAGATGTGGAACAATGCTTTAAGACGTAACGGTCCAGATCTAGACGACAGCTTAATCGTCACAAACATTCAAAGTACCATGTAAGATTAACTTTCGTCTTATTATGTAGGAGAGTATCGATTGACATCCTGTAATAACCCCTAGAAACAGACAAAAGTACCTTGATCGAGTCCAGAGCGAGCTCGGTAATGTCGTACACAGGTATGGAGCTTGTAAAATCGACGGGCTCAGGGAAGCGGCATTGGAGATCTCCCGTTTCGTCGATGAATTCAAATTAGAAAAAGTCAAACTCGACATGTATTTGGCCTCAAAAGCGCTACGAAACCGTGAACCTTTGAGAAAAACGAGGGGAGCACGGCCAGGATTAAACGTTGACGATAGGGCGATGTACTAAAGCCTAGTAAGGACGTGTAGTAGGATTAGTGGCTTACCTCATATCAATTAAGCGTAGCTTGCATCACTGAGGACTCCTCGCCTTGGCAGAACACAGTCATCTGGGTTCATGTATAAAATAACCGTAAAAAAAGTGAAGCCTTCCAAGGCGGTTTAGAAGACATAGTAACTCACAATCCAAGCATACTTGTCAAATGTTAGGTTTTCCTTTGGTCTCTCGTGTCATACTTTTTTTACTCGAGAGAATAGTCTCTATGTTACAAATTTGAAGTCTTAAGCCTAAGAATGGTGAAAACTAAACTCTTGGTCAGATCTTGACCTTGGTGTTGTAATTAGTGGCGAGGACGTGGGGTTTAGAGTCTGCCTACACCAGACACGATGCTCAGGCTAAGATTTGGGGGCTAAAAAGCGAGATACTCGACTTCGGCCGTCCGGCCGATAACTCGGTCGGAACGTAGAGACTGATAGAGACCTGGAGGCGAGCTGGGACTTCACAGACCAGTAAATGTAGTAGAAACGTATAGAACAGAGCCCCGACCGAGGCTGTAGTTTGAGGTAAAAGTGTATGTATTTCAGTCCGCCCGGACGACTTGCAGTACGGTCAGAGCGTTACAAGCGCTCTCGGGCAGCCTAATAAAGCAGCAGAGTAGTAGATAAGGAGCACAGGCGACTATTAGAGAGCTACTCGATGGGTTGGGGGTGAATAGACTGAGAGTTGACTGGGGATTAAGTGGGAATTGATTCCTTCACTACGGCCTCAAAACGCGAGATAAATGGTAGATAATAAGGAAAGCATGGCGTCCAGGTGGCAATATGCCACTGGCTGAAGGGTTTAAGCTATCAGAAACGAGGGGGTCATATAAACGAACCCTAGACTCGAGTAAGAGTAGAAAGTGAAGCTAAATAGTAAGAGAAATGAACGAGGCGCGCGGCCGAGTAGTAGCAATGGACTTCTCGGGCGAGTTAGAAAGTGCATTATAAATGCACTACGACCGGCCAAACACTTAGCTGGACCTACAATGGCATGTGAAAGAAATGTTCCAAGTATAACAAACTGGAGGACTCTGAAAACTGTCAATTTAGTCTCTCTACACCGCATGAAAGCAATAAAATGTAGAACTATATCTAATGTAAATGGAAAAGAGATTTAAAAGAGTATGCTAATGTGGCTGCTTAATGTATGTGAATATCTCAGTATACGGAATCAAATAGCCACGAGATATTAACTTATAACTCCTCTAGTGAATATATGTGGATGAATACGAGCAAAGTTGTACAGAGCGATTTGTAGTGGTAGACGGATAGATAATCTGAGTACAACCAGTTGTTGTACTGTCAGAGTAACAAAATTTTGTTTCCTTTCTTTGCAACTCGGCAGCAATCAAACTTACAAACATAGCACAAAATATGGAGTTTGTTATTTAAACATGAATTGGTACTTACCAGGTTCAGGTTGAGCTCTACACCGATCTATGTTTGGCATGTACAAATGCCAGTGGCAGCCGATTGATGCATCGATGTAGTAGTTCCTTCTGTTGATGTGGATCTAACAGTGCTGCTAGATGCTGTAGATATATTACCTATTCACCATATTTCTTGGTGCGTAGATCTACCTGTTATAAAAATGTGTTGACAAGTACACTTATATATTTTGATAAGTTGAGCTTTTTGTGAGTAGCTCTATTTTATGCCAAGGCTGTATATCTATCTCTTAAACTCTTATCAGAGTCTAACGGTTCGTTGTGTTTCAGATGGAAATCTATGCTTGTATCGAGATCGCAACCCACATTTCAAAGTCAATTATACATCTTCCACCAGGTATACCTTTGTATGGATGTTTATCTCAATTCCTCAACTCAAGGACTTCTTTGCTTGCCTGGTATGCCATTTAGAGCTTTGGAAGTTTGCTAATAATAGTACTAAGACTCAAAGCTCACTTTATAACTTTATCTCGCTAGGATGCCATGTTTAACAGTTTCCGGTGGGTACTACAAGATTTTATATATACACGTCCTATAACGATATTATTAGCTGAGATACTTACATGTTTCACATATATCTAACCAGCAATAATTTTTTTCATGACTCTTTTCAAAATACCCTATTTATCTTGGACCAAAACCCCGAGCATCCGTAGCGAATGTGATGGCAATTATGGGAAACAAACACTGAGAAAAGCGTTATCTCCTTTGCTCGTCTCATTTCTAAAAGATGGAACGATCCACTACTTTCTGTATGTGATATTTTTTGAAATATATGAATACATATTTGGGCTTACTTTCGAAATAAAGGATAACAGGTATTATTCCTCAATTAAACCATTATAATCACCAACTCTGACTGGTTATAGCGATGCTACTTGTTTGCACTATTATGAGTAATGTATCACAAGGTCTCGAAGCAACCCTTGGTTATGGGCAAGTGTTTCTCAGTTCTGCTATCAATATATAGAAATATAACGTTTATGTCATACCATCAACGGGTATAGATGGCTGATAGCTGTATTTAGCACATCAGTACGATCTTTGCATCTTTGTCACTATGCTAGGCTAACAGATAAACTATTTAGGGATCACGTCTAATCCTAAACCTAAGAGAAAAGGCATACGTGAATGAACGAGCGGCATCCACCAATTCGGTTGTACCGCAAACCATGAGCATGCATTTCTCCCCTGGAGTAGAGTCTATCGATTACGAGGAAGAGAACTCTATTCCACTTGCAACACGGGATAGTAGAGCTTAACATTGTACTGTCAGGAAAGCGAAAAAAAAACAGCTATTTATCAATGATTGATTCACATATTTATACAGCTTTAGCAGTGCATATGAGGGAGAAGTTCTTGTGTAATCTTTTAATGCTTACTTACATTTCGATACAAAGTAACTATTCGCTATTACTAAGTGCATGGAAGACATGCATCTCCGAAAAACAAACCGCTATCTACTCTATCCGTTTGTGGTACGAGAAAAATGAAATCAACCTCAAAACAAAAGTCTTACCTATATGTGAACGAAAAGCGAGCGCTGATAACATCTGAATGAAATCAAATCAAGAAGCACGAGCAGGTGAACCATCATCGCCAATATCAGCAACATCGTAACAGCCAGCATATAAATTTACATACCTTTCTAAGCATCGGGGTCCACGGAAATCAATGAGCGAGTCACTAAAGAGGCAAGAAAAATAGAGTCCAACAATGGACTTAGTTTTCTTGTAACATACTTTGTACCAGTGATGTCGAAGGCTCCTCTGTATACTATAGCGATACTTATCCGATAGATATTGCCAAACTAGCCCAAACCGTTTCTCACGCTTACACCGAGGAGATCTATAGAAGGTTTAAAAAAGGAGAAGGCACTGATAAGACAACTACAGGTATAAAAAGAAGACACCGTGCATACAAGATGAACCATAATCACCAGGCTAAATTGTTTTAGGTATCGTTCGGGGACAATGATAGCTACCCAACTTACGCCATTTTGATATATCAAATTCAACATCTAGCTCCACATACGCATCAACAATGAGCGTTACTATCGAATTGCACGCAGTAGATAGCCGTAAAGTATACTTATATGCACAGGAGTTGCGATTCGTTTTTATCCAGGAAAGGTAGCTAAAGTATGGACAAAAACAGGCATAATCATAATGGAGTATTACTAAGTGGATCAGTAACGGATAATCTAGTGGATAGGAGGGAAAAAGTATGCATTGATCATCAACACATAAGGCGTGCTCTGCATATTCGTGACAACAAAACAAGATTGATTTCCCCTTTAAGATATCAAGAACGCAAGTCACACAGAAAGATAAAGCGAGCCCCACTCGACTGAGAAAGGAAGAAAGAAAAGTAAAAAGAAGGGAGTGGTAAAAATAGCCTAGATCGACAAGGGAGATTAGAGACGGAACATGAATCCAAAAGTGACTTATTACATGTTATTTTTTTCCCTACTTTGTAACATTCTGCAGGCTACTGATCGGTAGAAAGAAGAGATGCGTTCTTAGTCGTCGTCAACAGACCCCGAAGCGTAGTTTCGAGGGGAGCACTGGCTGCTCCACAACACGTGAACACGCATACACGCAAGGCGAGCCATGTTCAGATCCACCAAACGCACTTTGCTTTATATAAAGCCAGTGTAAGCAACAAAATTATCATCCGAGCATACAGCTTATCGAGCATTCCGTACACCCGAATCACAATCGAAATATGTCTGAGTCGTAAGTCGGAAAAAGAGGAAGCGGAAAAGAGGGAGATCAAAGGAACATTGCGGCGTGGGACACTGCAAAATCCGGGGTGTGATCTGAAGGGATGCTTCCTTGTTTAAGGGACGAGTGGTGTAAAGGAATATAACCTCTTCACACCTCAACCCGTGCAATCCATCTCAAAAGGATTCCCCCCTTTCCCTTTCCCTTCCTCACCCTCCTCCTTCCATCTTTCCTCAACTCTTTCAACAGCGGTTGGTCGTGAAATAGATCTGAAAGACGACGTGCATCTCAACATGCCTTCCATATTCCAGCGTCATCCGCGCTACTCCCTTGTCTCCGGTTTCCTACTTCTAGCTACTTTCCTTCTACTTGCATCTCAGCATGCCCCACCTCCTCCACCGATAGTCATCGAGACTTTTGATACTTCAAAGAACATCCTTCAGAACCGTCTCGACTATGCAGAACGCGTATACCAACGCGTTCTCGATGCTAGAAAGGGTCTCATCAAGAAATTTGGTCCGACGGTTGATAAACTCCAGATGTACGTTTCGGGCGCATCACAATCCTCCTCTCTCCTCCCTTTTTTGAATTTCAAACTGAGCTAATTCAATCTTTCAATTTGCTTTTCTCTAGGTTCCCTCCTGATGTGGAGCCATGGCCACCATACACTGTATGGGACTTCGTTCCTGCGGCTTACAACTGTCCACACTCAGTCGAACGTATCGGTGCTCTCGGTGATGGTGGTAAATGGGTTTGCGGTCTTGAACGAGTAGCTCAGAAACCGGACTGCGTCGTCTACTCCATCGGCATCAACCACGAATCATCCTTTGAAGCCGAACTCCTCTCTCGTACCTCTAGCTGCGAAGTATGGGGTTACGACTTCTCGGTATCCGAATTCGGTCCAGAAGTCCAGAACGAGCCTTCTCTCCTCCGCCGTGCCCACTTCTCTCCATTCGGTCTTGCAGGCACAGATGCTCATGGCCCACAGGATGATCCAAAGATGTACACTCTTGCATCTCTTATGAAACGCAACGGGCACGCACACATCGATATCCTCAAAATCGACATTGAAAGTTGGGAATTCGAAACCCTCAAGTCTCTCATCCAGCCATACCTCGAATCAGGCCAACCTCTTCCATTCGCTCAGCTACAACTAGAAGTGCACGTCTGGGGTAAGAAGTTCCCCGAGTTCCTCAAATGGTGGGAGATGCTTGAAGAGGCCGGTTTACGCCCGTTCTGGACGGAGCCCAATCTTGTTTACCAAAACTATAACAGACAAGGTTCTGCAGATCTTGCAGAGTATTCGTTCCTCAATATTCGTGGGGATAACATCTTTATCTCTGATCGGGAGTACTATCGTCCCCGCGGACCCGCTCACAACTGAATTTGATTACTTTATTTTCTCGAAGAGTTACCAACAACTTTCAAAGGGTCCCGCTCTTAATTTTCTCCCTCTTCTTTCCTTCTCTTCATCACTCACGAACGCATGGACGTTTCACCTTGCCATCACCTACTTGGGACGTTTCCTCCTTCTAACCCTAGGTTGCTTTATCTTCACTTTTTTCCGACTGTAGCGTAGACTCCGCTTAAAAAAAACGACCTTATTCCATACACCGTCCCCCACCTTTTCTATCCCTTTATTCCCACCCAGTCAAGGGCGCCTTTAATTTTCTCCTATACCCACTTTTCCATATCATCCAACTCACACATCACGTCGTCACAAACTAGCCCAGGATGCCAAAGGATCATCTTTCTCAAAACTTTGCTTAAAGTATTTATGACTCCCCTTCTTCCCCTTTTCATTTTTTTATGGCTCCCTTTCCTCTCGCTAGTACACAGCCTATCAAATCGCTTACAAGTCCCTTTTTTTTTCTCTCTCTCCCTCTTTGCACGGCTTACTCAGATTACTGTAGCCTTACGCTTGCTCTCGTTATTAATCGCATGCATAATTCCATTTAACAGCCTAAAGGACGCACTAAACAAAATCACGCAAATAGCACATTTCACGACTAGTCTCCTCCCCTAGTATTCTACAAAAAAATCGCTAGCCGTGCAAAGAGAAATAAAGCAAACGCTTAAAATTATATATGTCAGGAATATGAATTCATTCAAGATGGACCAGTATACATGTATCTCCCATTCACGCCCGTCCTAACCTCTGTGTAAATATCTCTTGATTATTATTATATTATACATTTCTCTATTTTTCTCTACTTTCACCCATACCTCCTTACATCTCATGAAAGCTAAAAATAAATTGAAAAGCCATCAACAAGATCCATTTGTGCTTGGCGGTCTAGAACGAACTCCCATTCCCCTCCTCCCCTCTCCGCGGATCTTTCACGGTGAAAGAAAAAGGGGTTGCTATTATTAGTACTACACAAATACGTTATTATTAACCAGTAACAGTGACAATTAGCGCGCGCAAGGGGTTCACAAATCACATGTGGCCACAAGGGTGGTGGTTGATCCATTTAAGCGCACATTAAATAGAGATTCCATAATGATATTTTCCATAGCTTCATCACTTTAAAATTAAAGCCTGATAGGACACATCCACTACAAAAGACAAAAGTGATCTCATCCTTTCTCTACTCCATCCCCTACGTAGGTATATTCTAAAAACCAGTCGGGAGCAAGGATCTCGAAGAAATGTTTGACGAAGACTCTTTTATGCACTGTCGATTTCTGAATACAGTATTTGTTTGAATGGTTCAAACAGGTAAAATCAAACGAAGTTATGTTCCCAGGACTCCTAAAGATTCTCTTTGTCAACGCCCATAAGCACATTCAGAGCGAGCTAAACTAGAATCATACCACCCCCCTTAATCAGTCTTGCTCTAAAATTAAAAGTAGAAGAGAAAAAGAGATAAAGTCACATTCCTAGAAATCTGAGTAGGCAGACATTGAGATCTCATATCTTATATCCAAGTATCCAATAATAACAAACACCATGTATGAAGTCATAGTCTTATTTGTTAGCAAATGTACTATCCAGAAGGCAAGATTCGAGATTATCGACAGTATGCGAACATAATTTATACAAGCGCCTTAACTCATGTTCCTCGAATACATCCTTGAGTTCCTCACGCCAGGTCCAATCATGCGATTCGTGTTTCGTGACAGTAGCCAGAAAATAGTCGAGTAAGACGAAGGAAGTGCTAAGAAATATTGTGATCACCACCCTGGTTGTATATATCTATAGGTGGGCATACGAAAGGACGCCAGGCACTAGTACATAATTGAGTGTTTCCTCAGATTCAGGCAAGAAAGTATTCAAAAAGCTGTTGCTTATTGTTTCTGGAGTCCTTTCATATACATATCGAAATAAATGGCAAAACTGTTGAAGAGCGGAAGAAGATTCATATATTTGTATAAGATACTTATTGGCCATTCCATCCTCGGCTTGATTTCACGAACATATCAAAAAGTTTGAATGCGTCTCACATCTGAATACAGAGTCGCGGAACTCATGATGATTCTAAATACTTTAAAATAGATTCTTGAGTGACAGTGAGTGCTTGAAGTATTTTCATTATCTAATCACTACCAAGTTTAGTTTGACCAATCACAGACATTCATCTAATCTGGTCAATTGCTTGTTCTCAGTCTTGCTGAGTTTCTCACAAGCCAAGTCAACGATAGCACCCGACTATTACCCCAACGGGTAGCATTCCATCCTCTTCATCCTTTTTTGCGGTTATGATCATCACGACACCACGACACAATTCATCGCTTGTTATTGGCAGGGGGCGGAGGGTCATGACCAATCTGATCTGTAAGGGAACGGAAGAAAGTTGGTCACGAGAAGCAAATTTACCCACTCACGGTGTGTGAATATGAGAACGAGTGTCTCTATTTGAGATGATGTATCTCCAAATTCAAATAAAGACTAGAGTTCTCCCGGTGGTGACTGTCCCCCTTTCCCATCTTCTTTCCATCTACTTCTAGTATTTTTGCTCAATAATAATGGCTGACATACAGCGGGTGAGTTGTCGGAGTGTCAGGGTGCATTAATTAGGCAAATCACTGAAACGCATACAAATGACCTAAAAGGTACACGAAACACTGTACAAAACATTCCGAGATGGTACTTGCCGACCGTTGTCCTACCGTCGGTCCAACTCTACGCCCTCGCTCGTCTCTGTCAAGAAAACCAAGAAGCTCTCTACTCAGCTCTCTTCACCGATCTCGGAAAGCCCAAACTCGAGTTTCTAGCATTCGAAATAGGTCCAGCCATCGAACGCGCCCTCGCCTCCGCTTCCGCTTTGGAAGAATGGACTGCACCTGAAGCGCGGACGAACATCCCGGATTGGCAAGCAGGATGGAAACCAACGATTTATAGGGTGGCGAAAGGACCTGTATTGGTTATCGCACCATGGAATTATCCACTTATTCTGACGTTGCAGTCTGTTATTGCTGCTATGGCTGCTGGTTGTCCCGCTGTTGCTAAACCTTCTGAACTGGTACCGACTTTTTCAGCATTACTCGCCTCGCTATTTCCAAAATATCTGGATTCGAAGGCTTATGTGGTTGTAAACGGGGGTGTACCTGAGACGACTACTCTGCTTTCATATAAATGGGCTCACGTCTTCTATACCGGTAATGGACGCGTTGGTCGGATTGTAGCAACTGCGGCCGCTAAACACCTCACTCCCGTATCACTCGAATTGGGCGGGAAATCACCAGTCTATATCGATTCTGGTTCTCTCTCGCCAAATGAGCTTCGTATCGTAGCAGCACGTATCATCTATGGAAAATGTGCGAATTCGGGCCAGACGTGTATAGCTCCTGACTATGTCCTGATCCCTAAAACATCGCAACTCGCATTTGTGGACGCTGTAGCTTCAGTGATAAGTGAACGGTACCTAGAAGATGAAGGTGGTGCCCTAAAGAGCGCCTCCTATGGCCGCATCATCAATCAATCGCACTTTACGCGACTCATGTCTCTACTTGGCCAAACAAAAGGGAACGTCGTTATTGGTGGACAAGCAGATGAATCTCAACTTAAGATAGCACCAACAATCGTCACAGACGTCTTACCCTCCGATCCTCTAATGTCAGACGAGTTATTTGGACCAATCTTACCAATAGTCCCTGTTTCTTCCCACCTGGAAGCAATCGAACTCATAAACTCCCACCCACCTTTGACTACCCCCCTTTCTCTTTATGTGTTTACGACAAATCCAGAGGTGAAGAAAAAGTTTATTGAAGATACGTTGAGCGGGTCAATCATCTTTAATGATACATTTGATCAGCTTGCTATCAGTGATTTACCGTTTAGTGGTGTTGGGGAGTCAGGGTATGGAACCCAGATTATGAGATATGGATATGAGGCATTTACCCATCTGAGGAGCTCCGAGGACGTTCCGTTAACGTGAGTGACTCTAAAGACTTTATTTCACTTATAATATCTCTCGGCTTCATGCCTATATAAACTACTCCCTCGTCCTTTCAAGATAAGAAGCGAAGAGCAGTAGAAATCTGTTGATGACTTACTATTACTATATTTTATGGCTATGATAATATTTGTTGATAGCTAACTACTCTCTCTCTGTTTCCTCTTTATAGGATGGAACCAGCCTTCGCAGCTCGCTACCCACCATACACTCCGGAAAATCTGGAATTTATGTCTGCTGCGACACGTTTACCGATCTCTACCGTGTCCGAGTGACCAATTGATACGTGGAAGAACCTCCAATACTCCCTGATTCTGTCACTTGACCTGAGTGATATCCCTCACAATTTTACATCCTACTCTACAAAGTAAGTGATCACCGAAGAAGTGAAGTGAATGATGAGAATATGAAGCTACAAGTGAAAAAAAGCATGTATTAGGATCTGTGCAAACTACTCACTCAGTACACTAAACTTTGTTGTTTTGTATGTTCTTGTTTTGTTTTGGTGTATCAGATACTATCTTGATCCTTTGTACCTTCTTTTATGTGTTTCTGCGAAGTGTCATGTATCCATGTATTGATATATGTGTGTATGTATAGCAATTGATATCGATATCGTTATGTGTAGTGTATAGGATTGGCAGTACTAAACTGGAATAATCGCCATTCACTATTTGTTCCAAACTTGTCAACGTCTCTAGGTGTTTTATAAGATAACCGGTTCAAATTAGCGTTTGATCTGTTCACAAAATTTTTCCTTCGGTTCCTTATGGCCCTCCATAGAACCCCCCATTATACATGTGCTCCCCCTGTTCATTTGTTGCGAATGTCCACAAGTAATTAACATTTTAACATCCATCACCCTTGACTGCGAATCTGCAAATCTGTTGTTTATCAAACTTAGCTGATATAAACTAGTTAAAGGACTAAAGAAGGTACGAAGTGAAAACACGAGTCTCCGTATCTGTTTTCTCGATCTTCAGAATCTCCTTCCCATAGGTTTATTCATAGGAACAAGGGGGTAGGGATTTCCATTCAGTTGACCTATTTACTTCTAAATCAATCTTATGAGCGGGTATCAAGTACATCTGCGGCTTACAGATATCTAGATTTTATGGAGACGACGGTATGAAACGGATTAGAAAGAAGATGTTAAAATTTTCTGATGTTTATTTGTTACTACAGCTACAAACCTATAGATAAAAATCAATAAATCAAAATGAGATAACTATCGTTATTTCCTTTCCTTCACCTTAATTTTCCCTTTCTTCCTTCACGATATCTTTCATTTCCGTTCTTTATCATCAGAGTCTTAAATAACTTCTCAAACATCAGACTCAACATACGAGACCAACAGAAGCATCAACACTAATAGTCACCATGGGCGCTTTTGTTCCTTGTTCCCGCATACTGCCAACTCATAACATGTCAAAGACTTTCATCTGGTTAACAACACTTACCAGATTTTCTTTTTCTTCTTCTGAAGCCTGTCTATCTTCGCATGAACTTCGCGATGCGGTGGATCAATAAGTCCTTCGGCTGAGAATAAAGTCCATGATCTTCTTTACATCTATATCCATGTGCGGCATCGGGAGTCAAACTCTCATCATCAATTACTTCAAATCTTAGCGCTGTTTGACAGGTTATCTGCCCTTGTACGGATTCGTTCACATGCATCTATATATATAACCGTTGTTCCTTTCTTTTACAGGGCAACTGTATGATAGCACCCCCCTCCCCCCAACGCATGACAAGGATCCAATTCCTTCATGCTTATTTTCTCCTTCCCTTTTATCAGGGCTCAAGGCTTAGCGTCTTGTTACTTGTGATCTCATCATGAACACTAGTACTTATTCCGAAGATGATTTCAATCAATTATTAACAGTAGCTCATGATTTGCGTATTACAAATGTACGTCTCATTTCACTTTCCGTTGAAGCTCGAATTATATGCTCAAAATATTATCACTAAATCCGTGCTCTAATTCACTATTTCAATTTCTACCCCACACTACAGATATTGACATGTAAGTTCAACAACTCATGATACGTTTTATACATTGTATATTGAAACAACTACTTATAAAGTGAGCTCGCTCGTAGTCCTTGTATACGATATCGCACTCACTTTCCGCGAGTAAGTACTAAAGCATATCTCAGTTGTCCCAGGATATCGTCTAATTTATTGTATACAGGGAAGTTAGTATACATTCGTTTCTATCAATATAAACCCATAGCACCTGGTTTACGACATACAATCATAGATAGAGCATGTCTGGGCTGCGAAATGGACTTTCGGAAAACTTTTGTTCTTCTTTAACCGATATCCCGTGGTCTTCATTTCGGCATTAGTACTCATAAGTGTGTAAACTTCATGCGACATTTCCCAGTACCATACTTGACGATAACATATACAACTTTCCTTCTTTATACTTCTCCTTCTGAACCTGAATAGGTGATCTCGACACCGGACTTGGACCCGATGTAAGCTTTTCTTCTCATCCTATGCATTGCTCTATCATACTCAGTTGCTCTTTATATGACAGCTGTCAGTCACAAAGATAATTAATCCTTATAATCAATACCTTAACATATTTCCCGCCGTTTTTATCTCCAGATGCTTAATATCCCAACGCCTGGACGGCTGGTACGTCATAACTTTATTTTTATAACTCTAAAGTGCTACGTCGAGTTAATCAAATATTTAAAGGTCAATGTTAGCTATAATAATCCCAGTGCAACGTATGTTTTCTCACCCTTACCCCCTCTCAAAGTCTTCTTTTGACTAAACCTTTTTAGTTATCTTCTGTCTTCGAACAACTGCGCTTTGGGAACGTAGACGTGTCATCTTCATATTTCTCATGGTGATCCTTCTGGTAAGACTCTTGCCAAGAGTACCCAGTTTAGGTTAACGGTGATACTAATTTCTAATCTTCGGTATGCAAGATATGTGACTCCGTAATCGGTTTTTTCATCTGGTCATTCTTGCGGCGAGATCAATGTAAGTTAAGGGTAATAAAGCCTACTATTGGGCTATAGCTTATTACTACGAAACTGATAATCCATAAATTACTAGTCAGACTCAGTGCCATCCCAGGGTGAGTTTTGATATCGGATTTTAGTCTGGTCTTAAAGTCTCTCTAAATTCACTCCGTCGCAACATTAGATTACAAGATGTCTTAGGATGTTACGCAAATATCTCAACATCTACTTCTCCCATGATGCTTGTCCCAGCTGTTGGAGCCCTTATGGGTTTTGATGCTATCATACTCACGTTAACTGTAGTACGCTTTATCATGTTCCGTGAGAAATCTATTCTTCATCCTTCTTTCTGTTCTCAGCCCTAATTTTTCACGATGCATAACAGGTAAAGTGGGGAAGGGAAAGGAAGTGTTATGATGATGCTCTTTAGAGATGGTACGTCCCTTCTTGTATTTCCTCTCGTTTCCGATACTAACAACAAAAATAAGGTGTAATATATTATGTTGTAGTCTTTGGTTTGTATTCTCCTTTTCGTCTGGATGTCCCATCTGCCGTACTGATAATAGATATCAACTAGCCTCGAGTCTTGCTAATCTTCTCCTGTATATACTTCTTCCGGTATCTCGTCGTGCCCTTCTAGGTGCAACCGTCCCACTCCTTCGCACAGTAATGTCTATCGCTGCCAATCGTCTCGTCCTCAACCTTCGTAACGCCATCAGCCGAGCGCGTACCACTTCATCACCTCATCATCCTACACCTCATGTCCCCCTTCAAACCCAATTTTCAGAAAACAAACACATCAATAACCGTAGACTTCCGCTCAAGCGCCGCCCCAACAACTTCATCCTCAATCGACCAAACAACACACAATTCACCCAACTTCTCTTTCAATGAAGAAATCAAAGCTATACCTACCGCATATCTCCCTCTCTTTATCCCGAAGAAGATGGAGAACAGAGCTCAGCCCGATCCCGAAAACTTAGTGAACGTTCCTCCATATTATCCTTACCTACGTATGCAACAAAGTTCAAACATATCTAATGACCTAGAATCTGATATCTATCCAGAGGAAGAATATGCCCTAAGCGATCTATCTTTATCTCGGAATAGTGCCGACGAAAGGCTTACTGTTATTGTCGAAGGTGCTTCGTTTGATATTATGGACTTCGAAACAGGAATTGCATTTTGATATATTTGGCATAGCAACTCCTCTCATGTCTCTTTCGCCTTCTTTTGTAGTCACATATTTATACCTTTTATTATTATCAACTCATTTTCAATTCCAAAAAAATGTTGTATCTCTTAAACCAGAAAAGAGTATGTTTCAGAATGGATAGATTGTATCACGAAGCATATTGGATATATTGTTTTTTTCTAATAAAAACAAACAAACAAGAAGTCTACGTAAGGAAAACATATTATTGATTACCCAAAGTTCGTACAAAAATACGCTACGCTACGATGGGAGTTGTATCTGACACACATTACCCATGATTAAGAAGATTGATACATGCACAAGTACTATGACCCAAGTTTGTTATTCTGTTCTCGGGGACTTCTCACAGCAGGACTTCCAATACGCTGGTCTCCCCTCGTACCTAACCAGGGTGATTGAGGTCTACTACTTCCGGTCCCGCTTCTACTCCGTGCTCCTCCTCCCATACGAAGATCTACTTCACGCGCACCCTCATCCTCGCTCTCTATAGGTGTAGCGCCCTCTCCTCTAACGCCTTCACGCTCTCTTGACCCCGAAGCTGACATTACTCCAGAGCCGTCGGGTCTAGCTACCTTCGTTTTTGTCTTCGAGCATGGAAAGTCCTACTCGCAGTCGCATTTGAAAACAACGGTAACAGATACCGTTCATCAATTGCCTGGAACCACTTCCCTTCCGCTCCTCCTCCAGTACCGACTAAACCAGAACCCGAACGACGGCCCGAGCTTGTCCCGGGCGGCGTAGCTAAAGGAAGTACCTCTCCAGAATCTGAATCATATGAATCTGATGAAGACGCGGAGAATATATTTGCACCAGAGAGACTTGCGCTCTGAGCATGATGATTATATCCTGCTGCGCGACTAGATCTCGAGGGTGGGTAAACATCCTCATCGCGATATCTTCCTCCCCAATCCAAACTCCCACGTCGGCCATATAAGCTCCCATTTCCACCAATCAATGCAATCTCCTCTTCATCACTACTATCCGCAGCATCATCTTCCACACCCGTGCGAATGTTCAACACCTCAAGCATACGAGCCGTTGTTCCTCCAAAGATCACAACCGTAAGTACGACAACAACAAGTACAGTCAATCGCATTGTCTCTGCATTCTTTCCTTGAAACCTGCAGCGAGAGCGACCCCGACGGCACCTCGCAAACCAGCCCAGAATAACATCATCTGATAAGAGTACGGAATCTCATCTTGTCTCTGCCCACGTACGTGACGCTGGAAGAGATTGATTGCCTCCGAAAGCGGGAAAACCGAAGCATATCGTACGAATATGACAGACACGGTTGATATAATGATAAATAACGGTTTAAAGTAGTCTGTGACCTTTGAACCAGAAGGAGCAGAAGTGAATAAGGATAGTCCGAGGTAGATGAAAATAAAGTTTTCAGAAAGCTGTGCAAGAATGGAGAATATGTACTTAGTAGCTCGTTGTGTACGTCTAGACATGATATGATAAGCGTAATGCTTTAACGTAATACCACAGAAGAGGAGGGAAACGATTCCAGACATAGAGAGACCGTTTGAGAAGAAATAACATGTATAGGCACAAAGTGCAACTAAGCATGACTCTATTTTGGGGAATTGGGAGAGGTAAGAATGCTTAAGAATAAGGGACATGAATAAACCGAATGCGATCCCTAACGCCATAGAGACGCTAAAATTTAGTAAGAAGAGACCGACGCCATGAAATAGAGACGATAGCTGGAATTCTGATCCATGAAACTTTGAGAGTGTCCTATTTTCACAGAGAATACATCAAAAAATTGGAGAATTGGGGAAAGGGTATTGATCAAGTACTACTTACTCATACATGACGATACTGACGGCATCATTCAACAAGCTCTCTCCAAAGATGATGTTATAGAGCTTTGGATCAACCTTATACTGATTGAAGATAGCAAGGATCGTCACGGGATCCGTTGCTGAAAGTGTCGAACCAAAGATAAGGCATTCCAGAAGACCGAGATCCAGAGACTCAAGCCCAAGTTGGGACCAAATGTATACTAGAACTCTACTCAAGTTATTCTCAGACTCGAGATGAGAATAGATGAAGCATACCCCAAGCCAACAGCAGATATGAAGGTGCCTAAGAAGGCGAATAAAAGAATTGATCCAAAGTTACGAAAGAAACTTTCCTATTGAGGGATCATACTTTAGTCAAAGTATGATGTTGCCAAAAGTAGAAAGCGTACCTGCTTTAACTCATACCCTGAGTTCAAGATGATGGGAGGTAGAAGTAAATTAAAGAAGAGCGTATGTCGAAAGGTCTGTAGTCGCGTAGAGTTAATGAAGGCCGATTGCTGAGTATAGAATACTTCCGCACCAACATCTCTCGTATCAAATGTCCTGGAGCAAGCCTAACGACGAAGCCTACAAACATGCCAGCTACGATTGAGACCAGTGTTTCATGAATTGCACGAATACGTTTTATTTGAAGATAATATGAAGTCCAGAGTGAGAGAATGAGCAGCATGCAGACGAGGAATAGTGACCATGATGAGTAGTATTCTTCCTCATCTGGAAGGTCAACAGGCTGGGATGAAACTGGCGCATCCGCCGCAAGGACGTTCATGCCGAATGACCGACGACAGTGCCGAGCTCGTTTCTGTGTCGCTCTTGTTCACTATCCTTGACGGGATATTTGTGACGTAGATGCCGTCGACGTTGTGTTGTTTGTTACGTTGAACAATGAATTCCCTCGCCACTGATTATACATCGCGCGCAGTCCTTGAATGGATGTGTGCGGCATTATAAGCGTGGGTAATAACTTCCTTTCCTACCAACCCCTTTAAGCCGTGTTTTTTGTTCAACGTGATCTCTCGACACGACCACATCCAACCCCCGTGACCTCCTCGTGACCCATCAGCGAGCGCGACGTTACCGACGCCCCGACGCCCGCCCCGACGAAGTCCAAGCCTTCCCATCGTGCCAGTAGTACCTCCCATCAACCCATCGTTGTCATGTCTACCATCCCAGATGGTCCCCCACCAGGGGTACAAGTCCAGGCGAATGGTCCAGCTCCTAATGTTTCACCTGCTGCAGTAGCGACAGCATTGAGGGCTCTTAAGGATGCCAATGTCACTCCAGGTAGTCCAGGATCTCAGGGTGGGGTCTCTGACCCCCAACTAGTATCGGCTCTCCTAACTCTCATAGGACAAGGGCAAAAAGTAGGCTCAATAATTGATAATACTCAATGCTCCTGATCATTGTGTTTATACTTCTTATATGGTTCTGTAGAATTCTAGTGATGAGGTTAAGGAGGCAGCCGCAGAGACACTATCCAACTTATCGATGTCTGGTGGACCTCACCCATCAAACCCTAATATCCATCCGGAACTTCAGGAAGCCGGGCCTAGTACCCATCCTCATGGGCCTCCCTTACTTGGACAACAGCATCCTGCGCTTACTCCTGGTATGAAAGATGATATTAACAAGCAGTTTGCTAAGCCTGGGCCTCGTCGCCGTCATACACAGTTGCAGAATGGTCATATAATGGGTAGTGAAGAATGGGTTCGTCAACGAAAGGATAATCACGTATGGTTTACATAACTACCCCATAAAATCATCCAATTGACTATATAACTAGAAAGAAGTTGAAAGGCGTCGCCGTGGAAATATCAATGAAGGTATCAACGAGCTTGCTCGTATCGTCCCAAATGGGACTGGGGAGAAGGCTAAAGGTGCTATTCTAAGTCGCTCGGTTCAGTATATCCACCATCTCAAGGAAAACGAAGCTCGCAATATCGAAAAATGGACTCTTGAGAAACTTCTCATGGATCAGGCTATGGGAGATCTTCAATCTCAACTAGAGGATGTCCGACGAATGTATCAAGAAGAGCTTCATCGCCGCGAGAAAGCAGAAGCGGAATTATCTGCAGTCAAAGCAGATCTGAACGCCATCAAAGAAAAGATAGGTGATGGTGAGAAGAGCGATGACTCAGATCGCAGTGCTAAACGTCCGAGGGCAGAGGCGTAATCAATAGAAAGCCGCCGATAATCACCGCTTCTTCTTGAGTTGTAAATGTTAATTGCATTTGTCCTGATTTCATGCTATTGACTTCAGGTAGCTTCTTTCTGGACTAAATGTACGACGTATAGCGTCCTGCTTCTTTTGTATTACTTGATGCTTTGTGCGATACTCCTATTTTTTGTTCGTACGATTATGTGTTCTTTGTACTTATATTTGTGTCAAATCAGTGTAATGACTACTAAATGTGCCTTCTCTGACATACAAAGGATGAGTCATTTGATGATATACATGCACATATACATACATATATGTCTATTAATTACCTATCGAAAGGACAAGTTTGATTTTGTATTGTGGTTGTGTATTTCGTCAGCAGGCTTTTGGCTTAGTGCCGTTGAATGCATTCAGAAATTTGACAGCCTATCCACAAAAGTTTGAAACTCCTAAGTGGCAAATAATGGGCGGAATACTCAACCACCTGCTCTTCGCTTGATTTTTTTCTTGTTGGATGAGAACATGAAACAAGGTGATCAGAAGAGTGAGGCCATGGAAGGTGGTAGAAGAATTTTGTCTGGTGACTCGGATACTTCCTTTTTCGGCATAGGCAGCTTTGAATCTGTGTTCTAGTCTCGATCACTCTGATTCACTGTCGTAGTGTTTTGGATTCTTCGTACATTCATAAGTTCAGAGAGGTTAATGCACTATAATTATATACTAGTTTGCACACTGAAGCATGTAAAGCTCTGATCAAGGTCTCCTTACAAACCTTACGTGTTGGGCAGTAGCCTTTTCTTATACCACCAACAACGGAAATAGTTATTTGTACTATTATACCAAAGCTCCATATACAAATACCTTTGATTTAGGGCGGGGTTGACAATCTTGCTAACTCCTGAATGCTACCTCCCTAATGTTGAAACATAGTCTATTACCAAACACTTCCACTAATAAGTATCGAAACGGGAAACGGAAAAGTGCGAGGTTCCCATTCTCGTTTTGCACCGCTGATCACGATATGATCAACATTCACACTTCAAGAACAAATTTTCTATTTCCTCATGACAAAGTACTTTACATTACAGAAAACACTAGGTAAGATCCTCAGCATAATTGAAGAAGATGTGAATTATCAACCAACTTCAAGGCTCACAGGAGGATACTTCTTAAATGTGTAATCGCTTACTGATAGATAATTCAGACCAGGAATAGCTATCAGACTCGGTTGGTACTTTGCTACAAGCTCCTCTATCTTGAAGAAAGAGACACTGTCTTTCTCTTTCTTGAAATGATGGAGCCACAGCTCCACTGCATCGATTTCTTCACTTGAGGTCATGGTGCCGATAGGCTTCAAGCAATCGCCCACTTCATGAGTAAGATACAGTTTGAAGGCTCGTCCGCCACAGTGATTTCTACTAAGTATTTCTACTGTCGGCCGGAATGATGGAATAAGACAGTTTCAAAAGAAGTAGACCACATTTTAGATAACCCACTTTACTCTCATTGAGCATATTTGCACCACCTACTGTCAGATCAGGACAACTAATGGAGGGCGTGTATCCTCCAGGAATCCAATCTTCACGTTTCGGTCTCCATCGACATCGATGATCACTTTCCACCGCCACTCTCAGGTCAATCAGACGATACTCTATATTTCTGCTAACAATGTACCTCTTCACTCTACCAGGTTTTAAATATATCCATTTCATGTCACATCCAACGACGAATCAATAATCTTCTTCATCGGATGGACTACTCACATTTCTTCCATTTTTAGTGTCTTGAATGTCGTCAGTCTATTCCCACAGTCTTCAAGTATAAAAACAAGAGAATACCTTTACTTTTACAACGGCATGAAACGATTACTTGTAGGAAGTTGAATTAACAGTGGGATGACACCTTATTGAAGGTCGCTTAATCTCTAAGGGTTTCGGGCTTCGTTTTTTTAGAACCTATGTTATCCGGAGCTTATCAAGTATTAGCTTGATCGCGACAGATCTGTTGAAAACTTAACTTTAGGACAGGGTTGGACCTTTTAGTCGTGTTTAGTGGCGAGGACTTGGGGCTTACAGTCTGCCTACACCAGACACGATACTCTGGCTCAGTTTTGGGGGCTAAAAAGCGAGTACCGCGACTTCGACCGGAGAGAAAAGAAAGATAGAGACCATGGGGTGAGCTGAGACTCCTCAGAGTAGTAGATGGAGTAGAAACATATAGAATAGAGCCCCAACCGAAGCTGTAGCTTGAGGTAAAAGTGTATGTATTTCTGTCCGCCCGGACGACTTGTAGTACAGTCAGAGTGTTACAAACTCGTCCAAGCAGCCTTATAAGCAGCAGAGGAGTAGACTACGAGACTACAGGAGATTCTCAGAGGGATACTATGAGGAGGAGGAGTAATTAGAAGATAATTGGGGATTGAACGATTAACTACGGCCTCAAGTCTGGAGGCTTATATAGCAAAACGCGAGATAAATGGTAGATAATAAGGAGTAGCAAGGTTTCTAGGTGGCTATATGCCACTGGAAAAAAGGTTTAGGCTATCAGATATGAGGGAGCCATATAAGCGAATCCTACCATCATGCAGGAGTAGAAAGTGAAGCTGAATAGTAAGAGAAATGGGCCAAACGCGCAGCCGAGAGCAAGGAAATATAGTAATAATGGACTCTTCAGGCAGGTTACAAAGTGCATTATAAATGCGCTACGACCGGCTATCTACTTAGTTAGCCTACACTGTCTTCTACTATTGGCCGCCTCTCCTAGGTCAACTATACGATATTTTCCATCCTTTCCAACCACGTGCCTCTTCGAAAGCCATTATGTTCAAATCCATGTTTATGTAGCATAACCAGTTTCTCTAGAATATCCATCCTATAAAGCGCATCAATATCACTTCAATAGTCTTCGGAAATATGTTTACGTACCTTTCTTTCTTTATATAATGTTTTGAACGTTATCACTCTGTCCACACAGTCTTCAAGTATAAGACATGAGAGAACACCTTCACCTACATCACGGCGTGAGACAATTCCTTGTAGGAAATTAATAAACAGTTGGACTACATCTCCTTGTAGCATTTGTAATCTCAGGTAGTTTTGCGCTTCCTCTTGCAGCTCCTCTGTTTCTTGTTCCCAGTCGAACACCATCTTGACTATGAAGGGCTTGTCCCCTACTGTCGCTCTATAGACACGGGTCTCTATCGGGTGAAGCTTTGGGTAAGACGATCAAATCTCTTCTTGAAGGATCATTTTTTCATAGGAATCAAGAACGGCGGTTTGGATGAGAGATCTAACACAGCAAGGAGTCTCGAGCTCGGTAGGGCACTTGGAGTTAAGGAGGATTTGAATGACTTCTGTCTCTGGTATTGTGGATCTTACTGGAAAAGTTGTTGGCAGCTGAGAGAGTGCTTAATAGACGAATATAGAACGGTCACGGTCACATGTTCAATGCTGACGCGAAGTGTGTAGCGAAGACTAAAGCCTGTCAGGACATGTCAAGGCATTCGGATTGCAATGCCTGACTGCTCTGAATGTACTTCTAGTAGCTGAGTTTCTATAAGCACGGATAACACATTCAGTACATGCTGTTTTCAAATTGGTGTTCTCTTGAGTCTCATTGTCTGACTAAAACTTTGCACTAGTAACGACACATTACCATGTTCGTTGCTTTGAAGCACAAATAATATCAGCACTCGCGTATATGCTAGTCTATGCTAGTCAAGAGTATGTAGTACTGTGTACATATGAGTATCTCCACTGTGTAGAGTGAAAATCATTGTGTACCTTTTTGAGCCAATCACAGGGAGTCCTCAAAGTCGGCGACCAAAATAAATCTCTATTGAAGATAATCAGGGCATACTACTCCATCTAAGTGGAAGATAAGGTGATGTCTAGGTAGCACTAAGCTTATGATTTAGAGTTGACGGATAACCGCAGATTTGAAGCACATTCAAGTTTTGCGAGCTCAGGACCCTGTGGCAAAGAGGAAGAAGTTGACGTGCTGGGGAAGTTGATACAGTACAGGGAACTATAATGGCTGCTATATTGTGTGGTATATGAGGACATCTATCTCTTATGAGCGATTTGACTGCAATTATAAGACCGTGCATTCTACAACTGCATTTACGGCATCTAGATATAACACCATTCTCTCTCAGGGTAGCCATACAGAATAGCTGATACTATATGATAGCTCTGTCAGTTCACTTGAGTTCATTAATAAGAAAGGGAGAGGATGTACATGTACATATCGAAAGCGCGCATACAAAAAATGCTCCTTCTGGTACCATGTAATATCTGTCGAAGGTGAATTCACACTTCTGATGGGCACCTAACTGATTTTATATCATGTTGTTACGCTATAAATGATGACCCGTATGTAGGAGTATAGTAAAGCGGGGAATAAAAATCAAACACGGCCGTAGAGGTAACATAGCCATTATACAATTTTATATACAGATAGATATAGACATAGAAGATTTTTTCTTCTGGGGATGAAAAGTATCAATATCAAACAGCTCTAAAGTGCGGTGGGTACTGGGAACAGGTTCCGTTGGACTTCAAGAAATATTAACTCCAGCAGGTAATCGAAGACTTCAGAACTTGCCTTTTCTCTCCGCTAACTGGAGCGAATATGAATCCGAACCCTTGCTCTCCATATCCCTTGGTTAGAGTAGTATGCTGATGCTATGCTCTACAAATGATCATGTAACACTTAGAAATATCCCGTGGTCAGGTTTTATATGTACTAGAACTTACGCTTTGTGGAGGCCTGATGAACTGCATGCGGAATGGTCCACTTCCCTCAAATTTTTGTCCGCTTGAGTTTTTGACTAGCCCATCTTTCATACCTTTACGAGAATTGAGCCTAAGGACTATTATCAGTACGGGATGAATGAAGAACAAAGGAAAACATACAACGCCAGCATTGCATTCGCATACACTAGATCCATCGAATCATTATTTTATTAATAAGTTTTAAATTTCAGGGAGAAATTGGCCTACTTTTTGCTGATAACGAACCAAAAACGAGATGCATAAAGGAAGATGGGAAGAAAACAGCTGCAACAATAGCTGCAATTGCATTTAAGGCTGTTGCTGCGCCACTGCTGACTGTATACAGAACGAGTCTGTCTAGAATTGAATCACTCTGTTTAAATCCAACACGATTGGAGCGCAAGAGTACTACGAGAACAACGGCGAGGAAGATTTCTGTGAAGGCAGTTGTTCCATACATGGCTCGGGATATGTTGATGAATACTGTTGTTGTATCGACGAGCTCGAGTGCAGAAATGAATCTGCATACAGAAACGAAATAGAGTAGTATTGCGGCTTGTTGACCAGAGATGGAAATGCCGACCGTAATTATCAATGTAATATTTCCCTTGCTAACTAAAAATATGACGATGATGAGAGTCTAATCTTAAGTATGTGCTTAGAAACACACAGAGCCAGATCCGTCTAGCATAAAACAACTGAACCATTAACTCAACGAGGTCCGTTAGCAACGTTATCAAAGGTATTTCGTCCCTATAAGCATCTCAGTACTTATTAAATCATACCACTATATAAGGAAGATTTACCATTCCAGTTTAACGAGAACAGATAGTTTTCCCGGGTTTTGCACAAAAATTCGATAACCCCAACGTAGTATGACTATTTGATGGGCGGTGTCAATCAACCACATCAACAGTGTGTATCCTTTGAGCTTCCAAGAGTCCTTATCATGATATATCTTTTGATCAAATTATGAGTACGCGCGGGACCCAGATGGTATTGACAAACGAACCTTAAAATACACATATATCTGAAGGAAGCTCAATCCCCAGAACCTAAAGAATGGTCAAGGATCAGGTCATCTCCAAAAACAATCCTTATGATCTTCCCTACATTATAGTTAAACTATGTTAAAATCAGCATCATGCGCATCACATATAGTAGCTGACACTTACATGCATGCGAGGAAGAGGCATTGATAATAACTTTCGGCCTTCAATTCTAGTGAGTATTTTACATTAACACATATAGACATGTACTTCTCACCAACTCTACGAGGGATAAAGAGGAGACCGCCATAGTAGAATTTTGTGTCAGGCATTTGTCTGGGAATTTTATAGCTATGTATTTGCATAGCTTACTCATGGGAATTGTACATCAGCTTCCATGCACAGAAGCCATGACTGTAACCAACTAGTAACCGCTTTTAGTCCTCGAAGCCCTTGTCTTCTGCTCGCTTTCGCATGGAACTTTGATTTCATTATGACAGAGATAATGAAAACCTAGTTACCCATATGTACATGTACATGTACATACTCATATGGGCCCGTTAAGCGCTATTTACAGTATTTCTATATGAGTTTGTCGCATCACATCATTGTGTAGCGAGGAAACTAGAGACGAGCCTGAAGTTAAGAAGAATTTTCCAACCAGTCGGAATGTTGAGTTAAGATGTATGTGTATAAACAAAGAGATCTATGAATTGGCGTGAAACCAAGTTTAAAACATCTGTAATCACTGTGTAGTGGGATAAGTATAGGTCTAATTCAGGTGGGAACTGGACTGGACTGGATCATCTCTTGCATGTCATACCAGCGGAGTGCCTGTGTTCACTCGATGAGGTAAACATAAAAGGCGTGAGACATACCACAACCATATTTATGCATATTAGTGTGCGCCAGTTTCAGCTCATCCGGATCACTCGAGCTCAAGGCTCTAGGCACTTGTAGAAAATTGGTGAGAAAATTTCAGGCCAATCATCCCCGCTTAGGAACAATTAGCCACTACTTTATTACCAAAAGAGGAAATGCCAAGCATTTGCAAATACCCCGAAATGAGCGTCGGTATCCCCGGTTTTTGTTTGTCGCGCTGCTGAGACTTGCAACGCCTTCCCTCACGTTCCCCACGTTGTCACCATCACCATCAACGTCGACCGACGTCAAATTCACTCTTTTTTTACGGACTTTCCTTTCTAACTGTCATCGCCCCTCCTCCATTACTAGTTCCTTCACAATGAAATCTATCATCGCACTTTCCGCGCTTACTGCAGCCGTCGTTGTACGCGCTCAATCGGTAAGCAATTTTTCATCGTACTCTCCTTTAAGCCTCGTGGCGAAATTGTCTTCAGTCGTTCGTAAACATAGGCGTTTGTTGTGCTGAGCAATCTTACTTGAACCTGTTACGACTTTCTACAAGTTTACTGACGTATTGTCTTATTATATACAGAGCCCACTTATCCCATCAGGCATTAGCAGCGGTTGCCAGTCGTTTCTTGAAAGCTTGAACTCGAATACTACCATCAATAGCTGCATTAGCCCACTTGTCGATGCTACTTCGGAATTTGGTCCTTATGCTACCACAAATAAGACGTATTCAACGAGCGACATGAATACTGCTCTGAAGTCGATTTGTTCAACGTCGGCATGTGATACAACTGCCATTCGCGGCCAGCTCACTTCCTTCTACAGTGCTTGTTCAGACGAGCTCACTGGTAGCTCGCCAAATAAGGATGTTATCCGCATGTATGATGTACTATATACGGTTACGCCACTTTACAGCGCTGTATGCTCGAAGGATGATGCTGGTTCATACTGCGTAGTACAGGTAGATGCTACATCTACCTCATCTGCATCTGCCTCGTCTGCTAGTTCTTCAGCTGCTTCAAAGAGAGATTTAGTTCCCGAGTTCACCTTGAACACAAAACGAGCCTCCGAAACAGAAAATGTCACCTCCGTTCTTGTACCAAACACAACTGCGTACGGCTCGACTAACCTTCCATTCTTATTCCTCACTTCGAGCCTTGGCTACAATGATCTGTGCACTTCTTGCACCCGAAACATCCTCACTGCCTACATCTCATTCGAACAGACGGTTCCATATGCACTCGGCATTTCCCAGAGCCCGATGCTCGGAGGTCAAAGTGATCTTTACAGCGCCGTTACGAGCACTTGTGGATCAAGTTTCATGAGTGGATCTGTAGCTGCCGCAGGTGGTCTTTCTGGAGGGATTGTCAACACAGGTAGCAACGGTGCAGAGCGTTTCTCGCCCGAAACAAGTCTATATGCCGCTATTGGTGCAGTTGTCTTTGGTCTCGTGGCTTTGCTATAAGATCATCCCTGGATAAATGCTGACGCATAGTCCAACTGTTTATGGCAATCTACTTATTGGATGTTAACCTAGTTTTCGCTATGGTTTTGTTTTGTTCTGTTTATCATGCTCGTAACTATCATAAGATTAATGTTTCTTTATGGACTGTGTCCTATAGATAAGACGATAGTAATATATACCCCCTTGTTGTCGTAAATATTAGGCGTAAATGATGTATATTTTTCTCATGAAGTAGGAAAATTGATATCCATCATATCTGATTGACTTTGAAAAAGTACCATGTTCCTTTTTAGCACTAGTGCTAGCTAGCTATGTCTGCAAGGCTTTTCCGATGAGCTGTGCGCCTCTCTTATTGAATGACATTTCATGATTAAACTACTTTCAATGTGACTATCTAATGATCCCTTTGATTCTGAGAATGAGGCGAATCCTCGGTACGTACTCGAGGGATTCGGATCAATAGTACTTCCAAAAATGGAGATAAGTATTATGTAATACAGCCCTTGATTGGTTAGTCGCACAAAAGACTCACGGCAAAACTGCCTCGCTACTCTCGTCATTCTTCGACAAGCACACTTTGAATGATGTTATCCATCAGCAGCTTAACCACTCACTCCTCGTCTCCCATTGATTCCTCTTCTCCCGTCTCTGCGCAACACTTCTTATGTCCTTTACATGCTTTTTCTCATCAGGTCAAACTGGTAGAGGTGACTCTTCAGTTTGAAAAGTGGTGTTAGGGGAAGCCGGGGCCACTGAATGAATTCATCTCATGTTCGTATGTGGGGGAGCGTCGTTCTCATCAACCATATATGTTTCAGAAAGATAAATTCCACCGATATCTGACAAGAGTAAGAGGCAAAACACGCATTTTTCGCAAGCCCATCCATATACTCTTCTTTGTGCATGCGTACGTGTGCTAGGTAAGAGTGGAGAGCCTTGGTAAGTTTCGTCTATGGCTACATTCCCAAGCCTTCGCGAATTGCATCTGGCCATCTATATCGGAGTCACACTGTTTCATAGATCTGTTTTGTCCAGCAGACTACTTTATACCCTACATAAGAGCTGCGCGTCAAGAGTGTCTACCTTATAACCCGATGGATGGGGAAGGTGTGAGCGAAGCCTCATGAATCTAGACCCATCCATCTGTCCATCTGTGTTCTCGTTCTTGACTTCTGGTCTTTGTGTCATCGACGGCGGTGCCCAACGTCCTCACATCCATGCTCATCCTCTTAGGTTTCTACTCTATTCCGTCCTTGACCATGATCCAATTCTTTGGTCAGTGATTGCGTTGCAACGTGCTACTATTATTATCATTTACGGCTGCCACGTAATATGTGGGTGTCGTGAATGACGACTGTTTCCTGAGTACGCGTGATGGGGAAAATCGGATCTCATCATTGACTAGGGGATGACTCGGTGAAAGGTTGGTTACTCTGCAAGAACGTTCAGAAAAAGCACCCTCGAACTGGATTTGGAAAGTGAAAGATACGAGAGCTGAGACTTCACCAACCGTCGCCCTCAGTCCCTTCGCCCTGAGATCAATAACGAATAGTCATGTTCCTGTTGAAATTGAGTCCCAAAACTCATCCACATCCATTCACTCCGTAGATATACTTTTTATTCGTTTCACTCAAGTTAACCCTGTAAAAAATTCGTTTCTGAGCAAGTTTGTCGATCAGTTATCTTTTCCGTTTTGAGCATTTCGTCTCCCACGCGTCATTTCCTTCTCATCCATGACAATCGACTCCCTTTAGGGTCACTTAGTTCTTCCTACATCTCCGCTTAGCACTGGAAAAGGATTTCGTCAATGGCGAACCTTTCGTATCTCATACTTCTTGCGACGACTCTAGCTTCAGTGCGTTATGTAGATGCTCACGATAATGGCATGGACATGAGCATGGATGGGGCAATGTCTGTAGCACTTACTGATGACTCTGATTCTTGTTAAACTGATGTCCATCGCAGGAGCCTTGCTTCCGGAAACATGCTTCCTTACTTACATTTTACTTTGGGTGATGTGGTTTGGTTTCAAGGCTGGGTTCCACAGAACGGTGGAGCAGTGTTTGGTACTTGTGTCGGCTTGTTTTTACTAGCGGTTATCGAGCGATGGGTAGCTGCCTGCCGGAGCTTGATGGAGGTTCACTGGCGTAAACAGTAAGTTGGAGTCACTAACTCGCATCTGAGGTTCAGTAAGATGAGGTTACTGATGTGTCACCTAATCACAAACTCAAGTTCCGAAATAATCCTTGCAAATAAAATAAATTCCTTGCGCACTCTGCCTCAATATAACGACACTAGCTCGTCACGACCATCTTCTTCTGAGGGCACTAACGAAAAGGAGACGGATGGGCCTGTCCGCACCAAGGCAGCGAAGCACAACATGGCACAAATGTCCATGCCGTTCATTCCTTCTTTTGACATTCCACGTGCAGTGTTGCAGATGGCACAGGCTGCACTTGAATTTGCATTCATGCTCGTTGTAATGTAAGACCAACTTCTACGTCATACGTCTTTCTGTTTGCTGACGATGGTTCCTATCAGGACGTATCAAGTTAGTTACATCATCTCAATTATTGTTGGTTTAGGATTTGGAGAAATGCTTTTCGGACGATATCACGCTCATGCCCATCTGTAGTTTTTTAAATAAATACGTAGTAGTGCTCAGTCAATGGAATTTTGTAATATATGGAATATTTTTTTGAAATCTATTTTGTGTGAAACAAAGCTATGTTTTTGTGTACTTGACAAGGCCAAAGTAAGGAACAAGAAGGGCCCCTCAGAATCACGATATTTGTCGGCATCTTCTGAGTCATATGAGACTATGTAATCCAAGTGGGGGGAAGATGAAAAAATTTTACTCGCATACCAAATCAAACCTCGTTCCCATACTCAAGTCATCGCCACCCTTCTCATTGCCATCCTGCTCTCTTTCCTAACAGCGTTCACCTCATACGCTGTTAGTACTGATACCCATCCACAGAGTGAACTTGGCTGTTATTATCCGCAAGTTCATACGACTGCTCATCGTCTTTGGTTCTAAACCATGTCTGACTCACCGCCCGCAGTCCCTTCTGAATTTCAAATCTATAAGTACGTCTACCCATAATACATATATATTCCATTCATACAATACACAGAGAGACTCATAATAACAATATAACTTTTTAATAGCTCTTATGAAGTAGATCCGATATGGCAGCGAAAATTCAGTATAGTATGGGCTTCAGTTGTAGGGGCATACGTACTATTTTCCTTACCGAAATTCATCCGTTCTATATGCAATGGCGAAGCACTTGAACGGGTTTGTGGGATTTGGGAAGATCTACTAGGTACTAGATACAAACAACTTGACTCCGAACCAAGGAAATCAGTAGTAAAGACAAGAAGGAAAGCCAAACGCGACTTTCTAGACATTTTAAGAGGGTCGATCTCAACAGCAAAGTCGCTTACGTTATGGACATTACCATTACTAGGAATCGACTTGGGACAACGTTAGTTTCTTTATTTTCTTACAAAAAGATTAACAAAAAAAACAAGACTAGAAAATAAATAAACCTTACTGACTACACTCTAACAGTCATACTTATCATTGCGTACTATGTTCTACTACTCTGTTGTATCACGCTTCAATCAGAACTTGTCGATAACCGAATCGTGCAGGATTTATGGCTATCGCGCAATTGCCCGTTGTATTTCTCTTTGCAATGAAGAACTCGCCTCTCGCATTCCTTCTAGGAGCCGGCATGGATGGGAGAAGATAAATATCCTACATCGATGGTCAGGACGTGGAATGGTACTTTCAGCTATCGTCCATGGTGCTCTCTGGATACGTAATCATCGTGAATATGGACTTCAGATTCTTGGGGCTCAAAAGGAGACATCCGGCGTCGCCTCGCTTGCTCTTCTGTTAGCAATAGCTCTCCTGTCAATCAAACCTGTCCGAGTTCTTGCATATGAAGTCTTCTTCATCCTTCACATCGTTGCAGTAGTTGCCTTCTTTATCACATTATGCTACCATACGATATACGTGAAGCCATACATATTCCCTCCACTTGCTTTCTATGGACTGGATCTACTCTTGAGGATGGTACGTTATCGTGTCAAGGACGCTACACTCATTGCTACCGACAAGCAAATGACTATTGTAAGAATAAATACTTTTCTACTTTCCAAGCAACGAAAATAACCATAGTGTTCTTCGATAGATACGCGTGGAAAACTGTGATGGTGGATGGCTTGCGGGTCAACACGTCCGTCTCCGTGTGTTTTTCGGATCACGTTTCCTCGAATCACACCCTCTTACAATCATGTCTGCACCTCCCCAAACATCATGTCTTTCCGAGCCAACCGTCTACCTGGGCGTACGATCTCAAGGGGACTGGAGTAAAGCACTAAACGCATATACACATCAGAGTACCACTTTACTCTCTTCTCCGAACTCAGGTACATATTGACACCTCAAGAGATCATAGTAGAAACAACAAAACTCGGTGTTTCAACAATAAAGAAGTCTCACTTCCGGATCCTCGAGGTTGGGCGGCAATGGGCTTAGGAGCACGTGCACAAGTCCTCATAGAAGGTCCATACGGTGGATCCTCCGTTGATCCTTCACTCTTCTCTCGTGTCCTTCTTCTAGCCGGGGGCTCAGGAGTGACCTTTACTCTCGGTCTGCTAGACGATATAGTAGGAAGATGCGTTCGACTGGGTCGCCCTAGGAATGAACGTGCTCATCGTGTCGAATTCATATGGTGTATACGATCATTTGGTGCCGTCCGTTGGGTTCTCCCCTCCTTTCAGAAATAATGGAAAAGGCAAACTCTCCTCAATCCACCATAGACGTACACGTAACCGTATATGTCACCTGCCTTTGTGATCCCGAAGCACTTCCATCAATACCAAACTGTGATGTAATAGTAGAAAAACCAAGCATACAGTCGATGTTAGATACCCTCGCCTCAGATTTACCCTTCACTCCAGCATCATCACCTGGAGAGGAAGAGTATCCAGAAGCTTCTGACTCCGGGGAGATCGAGAAGAAAGTGGGGAGGTCTTCTTCCACGTCTATGACTCAGGATGACGATGGGAGTATTGCCATATGTGCTGCTGGTCCGGAGTCAATGGCAATAGAGGCTCGAAATGCAGTCGCTAGACTCGCTCTTCGAAGACCGATGCATCGTATCGAATGTCACACAGAAGTGTACTCAATATGACTCGATCTTGTTCTCGAATATCTCACAATGCGATCACAGTTTTCTCAGGAACCTAATAGTTATGTAAATCTGTATGTATCTTTCTGTCGTTTCTGGACAATCAAATGTACAATAATATCTCCCATCTATGCTCGCATGAAAATTAATCTGGATAAGCCAAATCGGTTGTTTGTTGCTATCTAGTTGAAGTAGAACAATATTTCGCGCAAAAAGTGCTTCCATCTCGAGAACCGTGATGCAATCAACTACTCGTCACGTATAAGAGTAGAAAGATATCAAGACCAAAAATTGTCGTCGAATAGACGCCTGTAAATTTGATCGCATACACAATTTACGCATTACACAGGTATCAACATTGAAGCGAGATTACATGTAATTCAATTACGCGTTGCAGCCCAACACTGAGCACGTGACCGTACCATATTTGTCTACTAAGTACTCCTTCAAGAAGAGATTCAATCGTCTTACCCAAAGCTTTACCCGATAGAGTCCCGTGTCTATAGAGCAACAACAGAAACCAGACCCGTCGTACTCAAGATCGTGTTCCGCTGGAAACAAGCAACAGAGGAACTGAAAGAGGAAGCTCGAAACTACCTGAGATTACAAAAGCTACAAGGAGATGTCATCCCACTGTTTATCAATTTCTTACAAGGGATTGTCTCAAGCCATGATGGAGGTGAAGGTGTTCTCTCATGTCTTATACTTGAAGACTGTGGGGACAGAGTGATAACGTTAAAACATTAAAAAAGAAAGAAAGGTAAGTAAACATATCTCCGAAGACTATTGAAGTGATATCGATGCGCTTTATAGGATGAATACTCTAGAGAAACTGGTTAAGCTACATAAATGTGGATTCGAGCATAATAACTTTCGGAAGAGACACGTAGTTGGAAGAGATGGAGAATATCGTATAATTGACCTAGGAGAGGCGGCCAATAGTAATCACCGATGTCGATGGAGAGTGAAACGGGAAGATTGGATTCCTGGAGGATACATGCCCATCACGGGTGGTTGTGAAGAGCTGGCGGTAAGCGGTACAAATATGCTCATATGGAAAGAAAGTGAGTGCTCTCAAATATGGTATATGTTCTTTTCTAAGCTGTCCTTTTCCAGCATGCCGGCCGCTGATTAGATTCTTTGGTGGCAGTTATTATGACGAACAAGTCAAACTATATCCCCCTCAGGATGTAGTCGATAGCTTGATTTCTAGGGGTTCCAATACTACATACGCGGATATCGGAGCACTGGAAAAATATCCTGACTCGAGGAGCTTGTAGCGAAGTACCAATTAAATCCGATAGTTATTCCTGGGCTGAGTTATCTACCTGTAAATAGATACACATTCAAAAATTATCCTCCTGTAAACAATAGAGTCGACCGGTGATTCAAATCTTCTTTCAATATGTGGGGGATTATACCTAGTCTTTTTTTGTAAAGTAATATATATATATAATATCATGAGGAAATAAAGTGATTTATTTATGAACTGGTTGTTAATCATATCGTGATCCGCAGTGTAGGACGAGAAGGGTGTACCTCGCACTTCTCCGTTTCACTACTCTATTGGAGGATCTTTTGGGTACGAGATTACGGATCGAAGTAAGGACACACTACTAAGAGTATTGTCAAATCTGTAATAAAGGCCTTTGAGTAAGGAGCCTAGGTACAGTACAAATAGCATATTTGTTTATGCGGTTCAAACAAAAGAACTGTTCAACACAGAAGGTTAATAGTGAAGTCCTGTTGATCACAATCATACATACTTGAATGTGCAAAGTAAAATATGTATAATCAGGCGGTTAAGACTGGTGGCTATACTTTAGCATGATGCATAGCCGCTGTGTACAATAGCGTCCTTGAAAGAGATTCCCTCACCGATTGTCGTTTGTATTGTAGCTCCAATGTATGACCAACTAAGTAGATAGCCAATCGTATTGCATTTATAATGCACTCTGCAGCTCGCCCGGAGAGTCCATTATTACTATATTTCCTTACTCTCGGCCACGTTTCCGGCCCATCTCTCTTACTATCTAGCTTCACTTTCTACTCTTACTCGAGGGTAGGGTTCATTTATATGGATACTTCGATTCTGATAGCCTAATTCTTTTGTCTAGTGGCATGTAGCCACCTGGAAACCATGCTACTCTCTATTATCTACCTTTTATCTCTCGTTTTGATATATAAGCCTCCAGACTTGAGGCCGTAGTTAATCGATCAATCCCCAGTTATCTTCTAATTACCCCCCCCCCTGAAGTAGCCCTCTGGTAGTCTCCTGTAGTCTCATAATCTACTCCTCCGCTGCTTATCAAGCTGCCCGGACGAGTTTGTAGTACTTTGACTGTACTGCAAGTCGTCCGGGTGGTCAGAAAAATATACACTTACACTGTATATCTCAAGTTATAGCTTCGGTTCGAAACTCTACTCTATACGTTTCTGCACGATCTTCTGTTCTGAGGAGTCTCACTTCTCCCGGAGGTCTCAATCCTTCTCCAGCCTTTGGCCGAGTTCATGGGATTTCGCGCTTTTAGGCCCCGAAATCAAATCAGAGCATCGTGTCTGGTGTAGGCAGGCTCCAAATCCCAAGTCATCGCCACTAAATACGGCTAAAAGGTCCAACCTTGACCTATAGTTATATATATATATATATATATATAGTATGACTAATGGGACTTTGTATTTGGTGCTAGAAAGCGCAGATAGGGCATGTAACACATAAATAAGGTCTCTAGAAGAAATTGTTTAATATAACATCTCCTCTCTCTATCTCTTGAGCTGGCCACCTTGATTTGATAAGTAGATCAGGACTATCAAACATGATACATATGCTTGTGTGATCGCATCAACGTTCTTCCCGAACTAGATATTTCAGTTCTCGACGTCCATTTTGTTCACTTCGCTTCTCGTATTCTGATTAACGCTTGGGTTATTAACTAACACACCATTATTCTATTGACAAATGAGGTCTTCCAACTTCTATGTGGATTATGAGCCTGATATGCGCCTGTAGTATGCTACTAATAGTACTATCGAAGAAATGGTCTATCAGATTTTGTTTCTTTGTTACACTGCCAAGGGCTGTGTACAGAGACCAGACAAGAATGGACCAGTGCTAGTATATCACTCGGAAGCTGATCATTTTTCCTTCCATTTACAGGAAGATATTTCCAGTTGATTAATATTATATCGATGATATCCCGTCTCGGATGATAGACACTAGCACATGTTCGACTCATATATCTATAATGCAGACTGGATTGTGATTGATCTGCTTATAGAAGCTTGCTTTTCACCACCTCCCTTATGCCTGTCTCAATCTCTGAAGTCTCGAAAGTTGTGAGCAAGCCCCTATCTCTTTATGTGTCACGTCAGACTCTTAACTCTCATTCAAGTCGATTTTTGTCGAAGTACACAGCTATTATCAGTGTCTTTTCCTCTCTTGCACGTACGAAAAATATGCACCATACTGAGTTCGACGAGTAACATCTTTGATACACAGGCTTACCGTCATGTAACCTATTCTCACCTGTCGAAAACTAATAAGCACATAGTAATCAGATACTATTATCAGACTTTGGGGGATAAGCGTTATTCAACTTTACGTATATTTCAAGGTCTGTTTCTCTTATGGATCTCTGCCATGCACTCGTTTCTCATGCCGTTTCTCAGACTCACTGTAAAAATGACGATTGGAAACTTCGGATCTATGTCGTCTTCGTTTGGTGTCTCGAAACGTCCCATCAAGTAGCTGTAGTACGATGGGGTTACCACATATTTGTTGAAGAACCCGGGAGTATCCTTGCATTAGCTAGACTCAGCGTGTAAGTCTCCTTATGCAATCACGCGTATACCATTGTACTCACATTTCATCAATGCACTCTAGAGCTGAGCTTCCCTTGATTACGATGTTATCGGCTTTTGTGGATGTTCTGGTTCAGGCATACTATGCCAAGCGTATCTGGAATTGTGAGCGAGTCCGATTCTTTAGTAACTGCTCAGTGCTAACTCCCGTCTCCTTTATTAAAGTAAGTAAACACAATGTTGCGCTGATACTCATGGTGATCATCGCCATCGCTGGTCAACTATCAATCACTTTATATTACTTCTCGAAAATCTACAATCTATTCATCGTAAACCATACAGGGATGTTTATCAACATCTCTAGAGGATTATATGCTGGAACGGCATTTGTCGAGATATTTCTAGCCATCGTCTTCGTTGTATTGGTACATAGAATGCGGAATGGACAAAGACGATCGGAAACAGTCATAAATCGCCTTGTCCTCTATACTATCAGTAGCAGTGCCACCACTGCATTGAATGCTATTGCAGCTGTCGTTGTTGCCATAGCTACACCAAATACGTATACACATCTTCTCTTTGCTTCCTTGGCACCAAACTGTATGTGCAACACAGGTTACCTCTAATACTCCCTTTTAATAAATGCTAAATCATAATTCTTTTAGTATATAATAATGCTTTGCTAGCACTGTATGTCCCTAACCCAAACCTTCTTCCACGAAGCTAATCATAGTCAGATTAAACTCTCGCGGCAGTATCCATAATGTCTTTGACGAGAGCTCCATTGAGGAAGATGTTATCACTACAGATTTATTCCAGGGGCAGACTATGAGGCAGAACAGTAACGTGAGTCGACTTGCACCTACATTGCCTTGCACTTCCTTAGTGTCATCTAATAAAACATATCACTACTCATAGCTTGATAACGATATCGAAAGTAGTGGATCAAGCTTTAGCACTGAATCTCGTAATAATACCTTGGGTATCATTAAAAATGTATGTAGTCAAAGTGGAAGCTATCCCTTATGCTAAAACACCTCTCACAGTCTACTTGCAAAATATAATTAGAGCTTGGGATAATAGACATATTATCTATGTTATCTACTTATCACTATTGATAACAACGTTCACATCTCGTCTCTAAGTGATATATGTCAATTTCTGATTTTTGTGTATCACCTTACCTTTAGTGTACAAAGATAAAGAGTACAGGCGACTATAAGAGAGCTACTCGTAGGGGGGGGGGAGTGAATAGATAGATTGGGAATTAATTGATTGAGGGAATTAACTGCTTTTCTACGGCCTTAAGTCTGGAGGCTTATTCATAAATACGCGAGATAAAGGGTAGATAACAAGAAAAGCATGGTTCCCAGGTGGCTATATCATAATATATGCCACTGGACGAAGGGACTGAGCTATCCGAAACGAGGGGTCAATATAGACGAACCCTGTCCTCGAGTAAGAGTAGAAAGTGAAGCTAAATAGTAAGAGAAATGGACCAGGCGCGCGGCCGAGTAGTAGTAATGGACTTTCCGGGCGAGTTACAAAGTGCATTATCAATGCACTACTACCGATCACCTACTTTTTTGTTCCTACAATACACCATCGTGAAGGAGGAGTCCTCGCATGTCTTATAATAAAAGATGATGGACATTTTCTTAGAACATCCAAGGCACTCAAGCTATGAGAAAGGCCAGTAAGCTTTCCTGTTGAGAAAACTACCCAATTAATCCTAGAGCGATATACAGGACAGATATTCTTGAGAAACCGGTGAAGCTGCACAACTGTGAAGATTCCCACAATCAGCTTGTAAAGAGTAGTAGCGTTGGAAGGTATGGATAGTAAATCCTGATTTACCTAGAAACGACGGTCGATTAACATTGATTCTAATAGAGACTTGAACGAGAGGATTTGATCATGGGAAGATGCCCCTTTCGGGAGGTTGTATCGATAAATAATGTATCAATATGTGTATATGGAAAGAAAGGGGTCACCCCGAAGCTGTTTTATGCTCCACACTGATCCATCACTCTTCCAGCAAATTGTACTTGAGTCAACCGGTGATCAAGGTACTTGATGAAAATTATTGTACCGAAGAATCAATAATATATCCTCCGCAAGATGTGATCGATTAATGGATTCCTGTGGGTACCATATTCACATCTGAGGATACTGAGGCACTGAATCCGTGGTTGCAAGAATGAAAAGCTTGTAACAAGGCATCAAGCGCGTCCGTTGACTGTTCCTGAACTGAAGTGTATCGTGTATCGGCCTGTAAGCTGTAAGGTAGATTAGTAGTTGCATATAGTCTTCGATATTCGGTGAGGTTCACCTGGATCTTATCGGGTATCGAGGGTCATGTATTGTCACGAAGAGTTGAACATTTAGACTAAAGTGTTGATGTATGCTACAATAAAACTCGGTTAGAACTCTAAGTGACCTGATGGTAGTCCATTGGAGTAGATAACCTAGACAATAGCAAGAACAGGAATACAGCGAGAAATTGATATATCGAGATGTATTCTGTCTCACCCATAAGGCTGCTTACACCAAGCACTAACTTAGTATCTAATCGAAAGTGTGTGTGTATTTGAAACTCGGAAAATGATTTTGCGCACGTGCATGGAATCAACGTCCGATCACGTGTATTTCCTTAGAACAAAAAAAGTATAATTCGGATTAGTACGAGAAGATGCTTCTGACATGTCGTGAAGTGTTCCATATCATCCCCAAGTAAATCTTAAGCAAGCCATACAGTTCCTCAACAGATATCTAGTTTCGCTTTTTTTAAAAGACGTGATCACAAACTTCGTTGGTTAGACTCACTTGCTTATTGGGATACTGCCTTTACAATAAAAGCATTTCATAGCCCTAGTCTGCTCTCATCGTTGATCCCAAATCTTTACCATATACAAGGGATCCTCTCGTTAAGAATACTTTGAACTTAGATGTCCCGTAACAAACCTTCCAGTGCACCTCGCGTGAAAAAGAAAACAAGAACTGATGGTATCTTTCTTGGCCAGACCTCGGTAAGCTCCTATTTACGATGAACGTACTGAGTTATTGGTTACAATGAGAAAGGCTAACATTGTCCCACTTGGGCACAGCTCCCTGGTGAAAATGATTTTTCGTCGCCATCTATACAACGTCCCCGAATAACTCAGCCGACTCCAGCTTCGGCTCGCGCCTTTTTCACTCCTAAAATTTTCACTCCTAAAAAAAGGAGCTTGTTTCCAAGCCAAGAGCTTTCCGAGGAACTCCATCAACTTTCGCTATACCGTAATGCTCACATTAAAAGCATAGGCTCCTCTAGACAGGAAAATACAGCACTCATTCATAATGAAAACAGAGCACCTGGTTTTGATACAGTAGTTGGAACAAATAATCGACATGGAGTCAGTTCTGAACAAGACTATTCAGGATCAAGATCATTGTATGTTTTTAAGTCCTACAAGGATCAAAACCTCCGATCTCTAACATGCTCCTATAGGATTACTTTTAATAGAAGTGCGGCACGGAAGGATAGAGCTCGAACACTATCTCCAAAAGAACACCCCAATGATAGAGATAAAGTGAATATTCGACGCAAGAAGACGATTACCTCACTTAGCGGACATCCCCCCATATACATCGAAAATGATTCAAGCGATTCAGATCGGAAGAGTATCATTTATTTGAGCTCCGATGAATCTGAGCCAGAATCGTCTGGAAGAGCCGATACAGAGAATACCGAAAATCAGTTGGCAGATATTCTAGATAAGCTTTCAAACCACATAAGACCCATATATCAGATGCGTAGACTACCTTTTCTGAGACGGACTTTAAGAAGGGCTATGGACTCTCTAGGGAGATACTCTATAAATGAGTATATAAGTCATCCCATGAAGACTCACTATAAATGGGGAGGAGTCCAACTAACAGGATCCGACCTCTTTGGAGGTTGCTGGTGGTGCCCAATATGTCAAATTTTGAACTTCGATACGCAACAAGGCTTATTCCTACATATATCGAAGATACACGGGAATTGTGAATACACAGTAGTCAAATGTTCTATGGTCCGTTCTCCACTAGCTACTTTCTATTCGTTTCTCTTGTTTCTCTAACTTATCGATAGAACTATGACTATCTGGAGGTCATCGTTCCTGATGCTCCAGAATCAGACTCGGAAGAAGACATGAATTCAAAGGACAGCGGCGAAGATGAAGAGTTTGAGTTTGTATATTCCGCCAAAAATTGAGTTATCATTTTCTTACTCTCTTTGATTACTAGTACATCCGATACAGATATCTCTAGTGTAGAGATACATTCAATCTCTGACTCGCCTTCCTTAGAGGAAATAGAGCCCCTCCTTCGTGATATGTCAGTATACAATGAGAAACGCTTCCTTGACTCGCACAGAGTTAAACTACGTGAAAGTCCAGAAATGGAGCCCAATATGTCTATTCAGCAAGCCATGAATATAGTCAAACGTCCCCCACGGCCAATTGACCCGAAAACCCTGACAGATATCCAACGCCGCCACCATATGATAACCTCGAGGGACCTTCAGCCGTTTATCCTTATATTTCTCCACAGACTTATTCGGCACGCCCTGGTGGTCCAAAACTATACGACTTACTTAATGAGCTTCCCTCGATCAATTCGGTATCATGGAATGGTTGATAATAGATTGGGAAGAGGACCTTTTTGAACTCGATAATGTGCGCGATGAGGATAAAATGATGCGTGCTTTGTGGAATCGATGGATTTTCTTGCACAGGTAAGGGGGGGGGATTCTTCTCAGCTTTGAAAGTAGTTGCTTACGAGAGAGCTTGATATCAGGAATAAATTCATTGAAAATTATGGGAACGGGATAAAAATGTTTATTGATGAGTATTGGAGAATGATACATCGTGGTGCTGGATACGGTGCTCTTCAGGTCTGGCTACTGGTGCGAAATAGTGACTACCTAGCATCAAAAAAATTCATACTAAACTTAGTGTTGCAGGTTCTGGTGAAAAATAAATTTCTAACAGGATCTCAGTACTGTGAAGCTCTGAGATATTATACAAATTTAGTGGGAATGGATCACTGGCACCCTAAAAAAGACCTTTCTTGACATTTAATACACTTACACTACAATTCTTCCTAACAAAACAAGAGATACAATTACAGTTTTTGGTGATATCTCAATTCTCCATCTCGGCCACCCCCATCCGTACCCAAAGCCCCTTCTATATAAATAAGAGATTAATACTAGTTTAATACATAATCTCAGACCACCTACATAAGAATACATAGTCAAGTGGGCTTTTGGGAATATTCTCTCAATAGCCTGGCGCCCAGGAGCATTCTTCCATGCTGCTGGTGGGCGGGAGTCTGGAGGCTGTGCCGAAGGGTCTAACTCGAATTTGTTGAAAGTCTGTAGCATTCGTATAAGCATAAAGCTTATCTCGTTGTAAGCGAACTTAAACGTCTGTCAGCAGGGATAAACATATCAGACAAATTGTTCCGTACTTGTTGTCCTAAACATATTCGTGGCCCTGCATTGAATGGGAGGAATATGAAGGGATTTGGCGTGAGGTATTTGTGTAGTCTATAATCCAGGAATCTGCCTGGATCAAAATCCTGAGCTTTATTCTTCGTACTTAGCAAGTATACAATCCTGAGGCAGCAAGAACATACCATCCGGACCCCAGAGATCGGTTCTACGATGCATCATGAAAGCGGAATATGTGATACTATGCATACAGTTAGCCAGATCGACTAGTGAAACGAAACTAATTTTACCCCGTATGAGCTGGTATATACCAAGGTCTCCCTCCTGATGGATTAACGAAGGTAGTTCCATTAATCGACTGACGGACGTCGAAAGGACTAAACAGGATAACAATGAATCATCATGTAGTGCTCTCATATCGTATCTCAAACACTGACACTGGGGGGAATAACCTGAGCGTCTCTATAATCCTAGTAGTCAGATAAGAATATACAAGGAATCAAATAAAGAGTACCGTTTATGACCGCACGTAGATATTTCATTTCCCTGATATCATCATACGTGGGCTTCTTTGTTGAACCGACTCTATCTAGTATCTCACATCTCAGCTTTTTCAAGACGTCTGGGTGCATTGACAACAAGTATGTTGCAAATGTAAGCGTCGCTGCAGTCTAAAGAGCGTGGTTAAAGATTCGTATGAGTTGGTTGTGTACCAATAATGACTTACAGTATCACGTCCAGCTACTGTAATGTTCAAAATTTCGTCTTTGAGAATCTTTTGATCTGATTTACGAAGCTGATTGTCAATATAATAGCAGGTTTCGGATGTAGAATGCAGCGCACCATCAGTAAGTTTTACTAAGTGATCGAGGAGAGTTTCCCCATCATCCAAATCGTCTTTCTTCTCTACTGAATGAAATTCCATTGGACTCAGCTTCCTCATTCGCCGCTTCTCAACCGCCTCTTCTATAATCGGATCCAGGAACGCTCGAACTATTTTCATTGATTCTTCAGACTTATCGTTGAACACTTCTAGTAATGGCCATACAGGCCCAAGGGAAGAACGCTCGGCGATTACCGCCTGTGCTTCTGCAAATGCCCTAGAGAACTTCTCTGCAGTGTCCTTACCGTTTCTCGAAAAGAGAGATTTCGGTGCATTATGAGGGTAAGGGAGGCCTGATCGAAGAACATGGACACAACGGCCGAATAGAAACTCTGTGGCACTATCGAGTGTGAAGCGCCCGAGGAGGTCCTGGATGTCGAGAGCATAACCCTCACTGAATCGCTGCTTCATGAGCATAATTGCTTCATCTGAATGGCGTGCGAAGATATCAAAGTGGCTGATTCTCTCACGACTGAAAAAAGGCCTCGTCATTGAGCGGTGAAATTTCCACATATCGCCATCAGAGTTAAAAACACCAACGCCAAGGACAGAATAAGCTAATGAAATAAAATTATCCCCTAAGGTAGATCCTATGCGTAAATACAGTAATCGATACATGTTCTTCCGCTCCAAGCTCACCTTTCTCAAAGTTATGAAATTCTGTTGCAAGAATTTGCTTCAAATGTTGCTTATCAGACAAGCTTTATGTGTTCAATGAAGGAATTGACTCTTCGAACCTTGATGTGTTCCGGCTCAGTAGTGAAAATAGAGTCAACCCATAACACTCTGATAGTGAATATATTCCCAAATTTCTCGGCAAGGAGCTGGAATTCCTCAGCTGAAGAAAACAATAAGAATTTGGAAAGTATTATAGGACTGAATCAATCATACAAACATACCGGTATATCCAGTCATGAAGGATTTTTTCAGATACATCATGACGTCTAGATTTCCTGGCCACCTTCCAGGAATAACCTTAATAGATTCGGCATGTAAACGAGAAGCATCCCTACTATTCTTCCAGATTCTAAATAAGAATCTAGAAAAGAATGAAAACGGGATGGAAGACAAGAGTAAAGCATAGGTAGCAACTGGTGGGAGTTGTATACTGAACTCTCTGTCGAGAAAATGTATACAAGTATACGACCCTACACTCGGTAGGATCAGTGCAAGAAGTGCTTTTGTCACAAGTATCAAGCCGCTTGGGGGCATATTGGATTGTACAGAAGATAAAATATCATACAAGTGGGGTCTTTTATCTTGAAAGCCAAACAATCATCCCTATAATGATTACATGCACACTAACGGACATTCCCACGAGGCTGAACAAAATAATGCAATAGATCATCGGCGAAGTCATGTGTTCAGCGATGCTAACAATGATCTATCAAGTGATGTCACCTTGGTTAGTCATGAGACTACTCTATGAGAAAAACATAACTATCGACTTCAATACTCAAAATTACTACTCCGTCGGACAATCATTTCATAGGATTTCCTCTAACAATATTTCTTGTGTCGGAAATGCTTTATAATGTCTATAAAGTAATATAAATTATATGTGGATTTGCAAATAATATATATATGTGTATTATACATTATCAAAGATTGGTTTTCTTCGTTACTTCTCAATATAATCCCGCTTCGACTTTAACGCTCAAATTAGACTTTTGTAAGCATGATTACTTGTGTCATACGGACTTTTGTGCATTTCTATGCTTGCCCTTGTACTCCACCAAAAGAGACTCATTTCTCCAAGCATATGATTATTGTATTTGATGATTCGTGGACTAATGAAGTGGATGTTAACCAGTGGTTACAGTTCTAGTTCAATATAATAGACTATCAGAGGCTATTCATCAGCATTTGAAGTTCTAATAAATGGGAATTTTTGACTATGATCTTCCTTCAGACTACGAAGGTAGTATAACCTTACTTACACATAGCTAGCATCATAAGAACTATTTTGGAAATAACTATCATCTCTACATGACTTTTGATATATCTTATTTTATGTGTTTTCTCACTGAAAAGGGTAGCAGATGCTTCACTTATCTGAATAATATGCAAGAAAACATATTGTAAGCAGTCTGGATGATACTTGGCATACAAATATTTAGAACAAAAAGAATTCGGATACGGGGAATCGAACCCCGAGCTGCCGCGTGAGAGGCGGCAATGTTAGCCGTTACACCATATCCGACATGAAAATGAAGTTTTGGAATAGTCTATATTCTTTTTCACTTTGGCAATAGTATTATAACTAGGTATACACACTACACTGAAGTTGAGTAACAACGAAGACTTTCTATTATTTCTGTTGTACTGATAGTGGACTTAATTCAGACGCATTTCTGGGGAAGATACAGGTATTACTTACTATGTTTAGAAAACTCAGATTGCCGATTTGACGTAATATACTTAACCAATCTTTAATTACAATTCTAACATAGATGAGTATCCGAGTTAACGCTGAATGGATCCTTCAAATTCCGCCATTTACATTAGTTCGATCATCTCATATTGAAGGACACATGGATAGAGAGCTCAATGCTACCTACTTGTAAAAGTTGAGTTTATGATATCATCATATCTCTTTTGCAATTTACATAGCAATATCTTTTCCCTTCAAATATCAACGTTAATACTCATGGGTCGTGGTTCGGAGAGGTGAAATCGCCCTGCACACAGGGAAGTCACGCAATTAGATATTTTACTCATGGTGATATGAGTAAAGAAGCAATAAAGAAGTATCGTTAAAATGGATTAAGTTGGTAGATGACTTCGAGTTTCATAAAGTCGCATGTCTCAAGTTTGAGATATTCATGGAAACAAAGGACTTTAGATAAGGAGTTTTCTATAAGTTACAAGTGATCTTCACTTCCCTTTTTTGACGGTCTTATCCGGACTTCCTTTTTTCTCAATTTGCAACAGGTTGGCGGTTGAACGATGTCATTACAGAAGGTATTCAATTTGCTACTCGAATTTCCCCGCAAGTTAATAGGAATGTTCATAGAACCTGAAGCATCTTCTTTAACTCCTGATGATTGATATTCGCGGATTAAATTGATACATAATAACGCTCCTCTTGCCGCTCTTATGACCCATTATCTGCTTGCGGGTTTTTGCATGTTCACCGAGGGAGCAGACTCATACTGACAGACGTGTATCTTCTGACTTGATTCTCCCAAGCAATTCATCTCACGAGGATAGGCGTGGCAGAGAAGAAGATACTTGATGAATTGGCCGTTGTTCGCTTTGTACCTGGAATGGGCATTCTAACGGTCTGGTTGTATTCGCATGGACATGGGGGAGCCGTCTTCCGACTCGCAATATTTGTGTCATCTCACGAACTTCGATATAACATTATCTTCTGTAATTATTGTTTATTTCCCACGATTAAGTAAGTAACTTGTCAAATTCGCTTTTCGAAATCAGATCTTTCTACCATTTCATGGACTAGGCTCTTTCCTCATAGAAGTTTTTTTTATCATACATAGGCTCGCGAAACTACCCGAGCTAAGTCCTAGCAGCGATCTTTGAGAATCTATCTGACGATGAGTTCTACTCAGATATTAACGGTAGATACTTGGTGACCGAAGGTTCCCTATCCTGCCTGAACACTACCGATGTGTCTGAACTGCTTTCAGGGTTGATGACTGTATTGTCTGAATTTGTCAACATATCCCGGTTTGAGCGGTAATTTCCTCAAGCTACGAGTTTAAATTTGGACTCGATTGGAAGAAAGTAAACATCGAACAGGCATCACATTGATTCGGGAGTTAACCATCTACTTACCTTCCATTCAGCTCATAAGCGCAAGGACCGATAGAGAAATCTCCATGAAGACTTAGAGCGTTAACTGGTCCTAGATACTATCCTACGCAAGTCATAATTGCATGGTAGTAAGAGTGATAAGGATCTCTAGGAAACCATCTTGATTCACTATCTTTAATCAACAAATGGGATAGAAACATACATCTTGCGCAGTGCCCTCCTTCAGATTAATTCTCCATGGATGCGCTATTAGAACATTGTCAAGTTCTGATCTTTGATTGAGTAGCTACTCATCTGTCATCCGTTCCATGATCAACTGTCTGGAGAATAACACATGCATATGTGTGCCATTGTAGGGCGCTTGGAATAAAGTGCGAGGAACAGTCTGGTGGGCTGGTCGTATCAGTGTCTAGCATTTGCCCCCCGCTCTATACCGGGCCCTTTTTCCCTAAAGGTATATCGTATGTAGCAGCTTTTTGAAATTTGAAATTTCGATTCGGCAGGTATCTAGGCTGAAGGTAACTTATCGTTATCATCAGTAGAACTGAACAAGCTAGTTGTCTTGATCTAGTAGTAGAAGAGAAGGAGATAACAAGGCCAAACGTAGAAAGAGCAGGACATAGCCGATGAATTCGTCAGTGCCTCAGAACTATATCGGAGGATGTCTGGTATCTGATTCGGGTTCTCATTACTAAACTTACTATCAAACATATACTCTTCTCCGCCGCTTTCACCTTAAGGGGTGCAATTTCTTCCAGGAATTTTTCTTTGAAGAGTACGTGCATTCATTTCAATGTAAGACGCCGTGCTGAAATAATATAAATTTTTGAATGAATGAGAAGATGTATAATCCATTGTCCAGGAAATTGGAATTCGATGACCATTTAACTTCTGAAAATAACCCAGTTGAAACCTTCGTTTTACACAATTGTTTGTGTTTTAAGGTAAAGTAAGTTCTTTACGCTTATAAAGTATCTTGTCCTGATGCCAAGAGTCAAGAAGCTCAGATCGAGCCCACCGTTTACTATTATTTGTGTTGATTGTGAGTGCATAGTGATGTTTGTCTTAATGTACGGCTTTTCAGACTTACTTCGAAAAGTTGAATCTAAGTTTGGGGAAATAGTCACGTGCCTGTAACATCTCAACTTATTTTTTAATGTAGTTGAACAAGTAAGCTTATGTTTATGGCTTGAGCAATTCATGTATTATACTATAGTTTAGGTCTGATTCCCAATGGAATTCTAACGATGTCCTCAAGACCAAATACGCAATAGATTCCGGTCACTCAAAGAACAAAGTTCGCGACTAAAGCTCTATTTAACCGACGCAGTTTTCCGAAAGTGCGTCTATTACATAGACAAAAACTGTCTAACCTATTTCATGTTTTCCAAAATCCCCCTAAAATCTTAATGAATTGGGCGCTTAATAGCTTTGTCTGTTTGTCCATCTCCTATAACGCTTAATTTACTAACCTTAACTCGGATACCGGTCTTCATTCAAAACGACCAGCCTCGCCTTGCAGTTTTCAAACATAAATGCAACTTTCTTCTATAAGATCCTAAAAATTAAAAATAACTCAAAGTTTGATCATAGTTTGAGTCGTGGCAAGTCCTTATACTATATTAACCTCATTTAACGCATCTCTTTCGGATCTAAGTTTTCATCCGGTCATAAATATGGAGTAAATGTTGATGCATCAATCTTCATGTGTAATTTCCTCGATAACCCATTTTATGTTTAACGGCAAGTTAACTGCGTATATGCTTAATTTTAGAGTGTAGTGAACCATTATGCCTAAAACACTGGTGGAACAGTACAGTGATTCTAATTCGAATCGAAGAACATGCTTTCTTCCGCCATCAGTTTTAGACGGGTTGTCTCACCACCACTACACGTAATAATATATTCGATTTGGAGAAAGAATCAATCAAAAGAACTCTAGCCTTCGATGCAGGTGGCTTCAATGAATTCGAGATAAATCTGTCTGATTGACCAGGATTCGAGTATATTTTGTATTGCTCGATCTCTGCCCTTGTATCATATTATTTGTCCAGAAATTAGAATTAAAAAGAAGACAACTAGTATTACCGCGGCAATCCGTCTTTCGCTGTGAATTTACTTCTTATTTGAATGATACAGGACTAATGCTTGAGCGCAAGCAATAAGTTCTCCTAGTCTTAGTAGAATAGAGCTCATTCTGCATCGGAGATATGAGTTAACCCATAATTTCAAACGTCCTCCACCTTGGGCCTGAAACTGAGAACTTTTGAAGACCTAATTCAAGAATTAGGCGAAAGCGCCCATTCTACGGAGATCAAATTGGAAATAACTTCTGTTTTTCATCCATGAGATCACACAGGAGAGGTTTTTTTTGAACGCGTATAACAGACATGGATGAGATGATGGAACACGAATGCATATTTGTTCTATCGTTGATTATTTGCATCAAGAGTTGAAGCGGAGCTCTTATAATCTTGATCTGCTCTTGCCGAAATTCACACAGCTACACGGGGAGCCAAGGAAAACAACGATAATGACATTGCTCTTGAAGCCAGCCCAACTCTTGATGGACTTGAAGTTCTACCATGGACATCTTGTGATCAACTGTCATCATTCATCACCTTAGAATCGCACCCGTTGTTCCGGATAATCAAAAAAAAATGGTATATTTTGCTAAAGTACATCCAACGATAAAATTTGGAAGGGCGGTTATGGCAAAGTGAAAAAAAGCTGCATCCATCACGGACAACATCAGACCGACTCTAAAGCTGTAAACAATCAGCGTTGGCACTCCCTCTTGGAAATGGGAACTCCCCTCCCCACTCCTCAACCTCCGACTGGCACTCTGCCAGCGCTGCGCGCAGCTTACGGAGTGCCGTCCGAGCGGTGTTTAGGTCCCGAGTATTACCATTAGCGTGCTCCTCTTTGCAGCTCTGTATAGCTTGGCTTATATCTGCATCAATGACAGCTAGGTCGTCCGCCAACCGATCGTCGGCATTCCAACGAAGACCGGAGGTAGCCCGCACTACACCGACAAGTACTTCAAGACTGTCGAATCCCATTCCTGCTCCATAAAGTGTGCGGATATATGAGAGAAGTCCATTCAAACGTGTTGTTGACATCAATTCACTCCGTCCATGTCGCTCTCGGACTTCAAAGAGGGTCATTTGCTTAGCCATGCTGCGATGCAGTGATTGACTAAGACATCCGCGAGCTGCGGAGACGAAGCAAGCAGAAACACTAGGTGGACTTGTTGCGAGCATGGAGCGTACTATGGAGCGTAGGCTGTGTGATAGAGATTGGGACCTAGGTTACTATGCGCAGCTCAGGACAAATGATGGAACAACGTACTCGTCGACAGAGGCATTCGCAATCAACGTATCGACCATAAGATTTCTGGTAACGAACTGTGAGCAGTGCTGCACCGCAGAGAGGATATGAGAACCCACACATGGCCCAACGCTGGGCGCATAGTTCGTATACTCGCATCAACTTCAGGTGCCGGCATTTTGGAGTTTTGGGGAGTAGAATGGTAGAATATAATGTGATAACAAGTCCCCTTAGAAATTTTGTATGAATGATAGCTTGGGACACTTCCTCCTTGAACTCTCTCGTATATATATTCTTCAGTCAGCCCCTTGAGTGAATAGAATACTGGCCATGAGGTTCATATCAAGAAGCCGGTGTCAGGATTCCATTGGGCCGTGGCCGAATCAGATGCCACCATATCGTTCACCACGCATCTACGAATCGGGATATCACTGCTAGGAAGGAGGAGAAGATTTCTTTCTGGCGATTTAACCTTCGAGACGCCGAATATCGGGTAGGGGACCAACATAGTCCCTGATGCTTTAAAATTGCTTCCCTGACCTTTATATCAAAGTTCTTAGCCTGACGATCAGTAGCTGAGATGACATGTGTGTGTTTGTTCTAAAGGGTCCTTGCTCAAAAAAAATTATAGAAAAAACTACATGTACGTACATGAATGCGTATATGTATCAATCTTCCTGAGTCCAAGCGGCGGCTGCGTGCTCGTCATGGACTGGCCCTGGACTCGGTATCTAAATAACTGATTGAAAGCCGCATTTGCCCTTGTTCTGTTTCAATAAGACGTAGACATTTATCAAGACACCTCATCAGGTAGTCAGATCTGTCGGAATTCCACTATATTATTGAAGTCATTTCTAAGCATCTCCGAAATAAAGAATATAAATTCCTCTGCACCGCCAGCACAGAGGTTCGGTTGGGCCTATCTCAGCACAGGATTCCTTTTAAAAAGCGGACCAAGGTATATGACAAAATCAGCAAAAGCCCCTCTAGCAAGCCAAGAGTAGTTTGTTCTCAGATCCAATAGGCTTATAACTACTATGGAAACTTTCCAGCTAGGCCCATTTACCGTCCCTAGACTGTTTGTCGGCCTCTGGCAATTGTCTAGTAACGCATGGGGAACTGCTTCAGTGGGAAAAATACGAAGCGAGATGAGGCGTCATATTGAAGAGGGCTTTATCGCATTTGGTAGGTAGTAGTATAGAGTGAAGTGCAAAACCAAGCTTACTAACGCTTTTTTTATTCTTTACAGACATGGTAATTGTGACTTTCTCCAGACTACTAACCATCTCCTGACCAGCATCATTCTTCCTTTTAATGTAACAAATTTGTAGGGTACGGCATTCAAAATGTTCATTAACTATTACCCTTGTACTGAGAAAATTATCAGCCGACCACTATGGTAGTGCCGAACTCCTGTTTGTGAGTGACTTCTCATGTCCATTTTATCATCTCGGATACTAATTCTGTTTCTCCCGTACAGGGCGAGTTTAGGGCAAGTTTGGACAACCCAGATGGGGTTGTCGGTGCAACAAAATGGTGTGTCTTCAGACAGACAGTACCTACTCGAGCAGTGGTGGAAGCCGCAGTCAAGGAACGATTGGTTCGTATGCGAGGGCGATCAGTCGATGTCCTTCAGGTACATTTTTGCTTTGCTGTTCTAGAAAAATCAACTTAGCGCACCTGTTTCAGTTCCACTGGCAGGATTATTCTGACAAGGGTTACTTGGAGGCTCTCGGACATCTCAGGGATCTCAAGGCTGAAGGGACGATTAAAGCCATAGGACTCTGTAATTTCGACTCTATCCGGACAGATGAAATCTGTACCTACCTGGGATCTGGAGAAATAGTTTCAAATCAAGTTCAGGTGCGGAATAAGTTACTCCATTCAGTTTTTCATTATGTTTACTTTTTCTCTTATGCCTTGCAGTTCTCTCTTATTGACACCCGACCCTTGCATGGAATGGGACATGTTTGTGAGAAGCATGGAATTAAGCTTCTTACATATGGGACCCTGGTGAGCTAATTACCGAAGTCAGATTCGCGACTGAATATCATTTTATGCGTACCAGTCGGAAGCTACCTTTTGTGGAATGATCTACTTACCAGCCCGTTTACATGTTTTAAACACAGTGCGGGGGCTTTCTCTCCGATGAATGGCTCGGAAAGCCGGAGCCCGAAGCGTATCAAGGATCAATTACACCCTCTCAGCGCAAGGTAATTACCTTTTTCCTCGCCAAGAATAATGATTGAGCTTCGAAATCTCTACCTCTCTGGAAAATAAAATAAAGTATCTCGATATGATTGTTAAAGCATGGGGAAATTGGGAACTATTTCAATCGCTTCTACAAATTTTGCGAGATATCGGAAACAAACATGATGGAATATGTATTGCTAATGTTGCAACCCGTTGGGTTTTGGAACACGATTTTGTTGGAGCCGTCATTATAGGTATGTGCCTATGCACGTTCTATATCATTGTTCATGGGGTCCATGTGAGTCTAATTTTTGCGGTTCTTAGGCACTCGCATGGGAATCGCGGCACATACAGAAGACAATCAACGGGTTTTCAACTTTAAATTGACGGGAGGTGATAAGCAGGCAATCGAGGCCCTACTTGAACAATCCAATGGTCGGAAACTCATCACCTCCATTGGAGATTGTGGCGCAGAATATCGTTAGATTTTTTGATAGATACCACTAAGGCAATGTACTGTTTTTTTTATTATTTGTTTTTATTTGTAGGCGTCTTCACGTGTGTTAGTTATAGTGTAAATTACAATAAACTGAGGATTTTTGCTTTTTTTGGATTCGGACCTACGCCTCACCGTCTTCTTCTACTCATGTGGATCTAGGTGTCGGGTGATGATGTAAAGGGCCCTGGCTTCATCACGAGGTAAAGTGTTACTCAGGTCCAAGGAGAGAAGATGAGACTTCGATCAAGAAAATTCAAACTACGCTTGGATCCGACAGCATGACATGTGTTGTTCGAAACCAGAGAAGAAAATGGGATTTGTGCAGTGGAAATGCTTTCTAATAATCAGAAATAGCATTCGTCGGGTGAAAACAAAGACCTAAACCAATTTGGCAGCTATATATGAAGAACCATCGGTTTGGTGAGACACTAGTTCCACCTCCGAGGTAAAACACATATGGAGTTGCAACGGTAGTTATAAACTTATCATGATAAACTTTGAACAGGCCTACCGGTATCAAATCACTATTTTGAACTGTGTGTATCTTCAATGTACGGTTTGTTAAACTATTTTTTTCTGAGATTGTGGCGGGAACCCTAAATCGTTCTTCCATGGAAATAATATCCACCTTTCTTCCACGAGCACTTCAGATGCCATCGGAGTCCGATGACATCTCGAGCTTGTTGAACTCCCCTTGTAACACTCAAAGTAACAGAGCTAAGATATTCGTAAGACGTATTTGATACATAGGGCCGGCGAGGAAGTTGACAGAGATGATCAATGGCCTAGGCAGAGGAGATTTAGCAGGAAGGAGTATCAACCGCTGATGTAAGACACTCATGGCTGTTGACATAGCCATGGCCCTCAAAAGGTAACACTAAATTTGACACTGCATTGTCAAGACTGGCGATTGCTCCGAGTAACTACAGATAGAATCGTCACGTCGGTGGAAATCAAGTTCCAGAGTAGCTTGACTTTCGTCATGAAGAAACCTAGATGCGAGTATCGTTGCAATCAAATAATTGCCTCATGCTGTAGAGTACTAATTGTGGGCGCTAATACATCTGGCGCTATTGATACCCCTCAGACGCAGGTGATGAGTGGCTTTCGTTCTTCTCGACGTCAACGCTCAAGTGACCGTGAGGAGTCGAATGATATGATGCTCTTGGGATTGATCGATGAACACAGCATTTATTATGAAGGTAGATCATGATGACAGAGCAGATCAAAGTTCTAATGTTTCCCAATCAACTCCGAAATCTGTGTCTATCTATCTCAATTGCGATACTACAGCTGATTGAATCGATCAAAAGGTGTTATAGCTTGCTATTTGAAATGCATAAGCGTAATCATGATAACTTAAATGAGAAATTCGCCGAAATGGATCTCTAATCACTAGAAATACAAGGGGTGTGTAAGCGTGTGCGGGTTGATGGTACAAATGACAAAGGGATGGAGATGAAAAAATTGCAAGGAGTGTCAGTAATGAGTAGTCTGGATGCTAATCAAATATGAGAAAATTCTAGAGGCGAGAAGCAAGCTTAAGTCGCCTGATAGGTTCTAATTTACGCTTTAGATCACGGAGAATGGTGGTCCGAGGATGCCAGTCGTTAAAGGCATCTCGGAGTTCCGAAAACTCATTAGAAAACAAGTAGACAACTCGTTCGTCTGCGATCAAGTCTCGAAGCGACCACGGTATCTAATATTGTTTGAAAATGAGACTTGGGTGGTTCATAGTTTTTGTAAGAAAAGAAAGCCATACTTCGTAATCATTCAGTGTTACTCTTGCATTGAATGGCTCAAAATTGAATTCCTGAGTTTCTTCGGAACCGTCATCGGTTAAGAAAAGATAATCGACGGCTAATCTATAGTTTTCGGATGAGTTATTATGATATTCAGAGGCGAAGAAGGAACACCAACGAGAATGAAGCGAGTTCCTCATATGCAGTTGAGTGTCCTACACCATTCAGGGACCCTGCAGTCGCCTCAGATAGATGAGCAAGTAGCCCACCATCGGAAAGACCAGCGTTCCGGATACGGAATAACAAGACAAGAAGATTGGATAGGAAATCGGAGGAACTAAACAAGCACGCATTATTATGAGGCTGTGTTCTTTATAGATTAATTACTTACTTATAAGCATCACCATCAATATATAGTGCACGTAGGATTAAGGGATGATACACGGACGTGAACGCGCCCGAGTACACAGGGACTACTTGATCATTCAAAGAGGCAATATAGACAAATTTTACCTAAAAAGACATGAGAAGAAAACTTGCAGAGAAATAAATTTTATAGACAAACCCGATGATCAAGCACGTACTTCAATGCTTCAACATACTCTTGCGAGACCTGACTTTCGGTATGCTATAGATACCTATTAGTAAAAATAGCACTCAAACGATTGTTTCAATACCTGGAATTCAAATAACTCTGCAGCAGCCTCAGATTCAAAGAACTATAAGAATGATTAGCAATGATCACTGAAAGGAAAAATCATGTCAATTTACCTGAATATAGGGCATAACAAATGAGCTTTTCTGAAGATAAGCTAGGGGTCCTAGATGAATCCCACAAAGTGCAAGACAACAGACCCGTTGCCTTCGAACACCAGTGGAATTCATGCCTACACCAGATCCCGATGCGATGCTAGCTCCAGAACTTATAATAACTTCATCTTTGCTATCCACAGCAGTGATATACCCATCTTTAATCAGTCTCCCAATCAGATGAGTTGAGACAATAGATCCTTGGGAATGAGTTGCTACAAAAATGGCATCTGCATCGCGCAAGGATTCCACCCAGGAGTTGTTGCCAATCAAAATGTTGTATAATCTCCATAAATAGAATTCTTAGATCAAGTCCCCACGCCACGCCGTATAACTAACTTACTTGTCTACTCTGTGTTTGATTTTTCCTTCACCTTCTAAAGGAATCTTTGTAATGCGATTGTAATTTATCCCGTGTTTCTCTGCATATTCTTTGACAGCTAGTTCCATCATGTTTGCAAATTTCGCACTCGTGCCAGTCGGCTGGATGGCTCAAGTAAATATAAAGGTTATTGTTAATTGACAGCTTCTTACCTCACCAATCACCGTTCTCATGGCATAGCCTGATTACTCAGGGAATCCAAAAATAGGATTGTTTTAGAACGTAAATATATCGATTATTTCAAAGATATTCATACATACCAGGAAACCATCCATGAATACCAATGATAACAATATTTTGGACGGCTTGAGATAAGTGGCCGGTATCCGCGCTATCGCAACCTATATCCCAGGCTCTCGGTAAATCCTTACCGAATTCACTCATGATCTTTTCTATATTCTGCGTGCCTTCCATTTTCTTCCGGGGCGAAGCCTCTAAGTCACGCGAAAAAAGAACATTACTGACAAAGTTAATTGTCTTCTTTAACGTGACACCGGGTCCCTGGACGGAAGTTTGCGAGGCTATGGGTCGAGGCTGTTTACGGGGAGTGTACGAAATGTATCATTAAAAGTTGGAAGAACGAGATTAGGAGGGCGGGGTGTAGGAGATGCGGGCTTTGATGAGGTTCTAGAAGGAGTCGGAGAGACACCACGTTTTACTGGTGCTTCTAAAACTTTACGCTTCACGTTCTCGTTCACAGTAAGCGGAGTAGCTGGCCTTTCGGAAGATTTTTCAGAATTTTCAGTATCTTCTGCTAAACCAGAAGACACCCCAATATCATTAACACTGGGATTGCCGTTCAACTTTATTGATGGACTAGACGAGCTGCTAGTTGCTACTGACCCTGCATTCAATAGAGATGAATCTACTTGGAGAGGAAGGGGTAGGGCGGACGAATTGTCACATGCTTCATCGATAGTCATTACTTCCATTGCGTCAGCGGTTTTCTCTTCTTTCTCAGTAACTAGTTTTGTTGTTAATAACTTTGATGAGGAGGAGAAAAACGACGCCCAACTCCGAGGATTCATTGCAAATGATACTGTTATCGGGTTAGCTGGTTCCCCCAAAGTGGATGATAAATTGATATCTGAAAGAACCGCTTCAGAACTTGTTGGAGCCGTTGAAGTACTAGCCCCAGTATCCTTGTTTGAAAGAAGTGGTTCTGGTGAGGATGATTCAGCAACATTTGAAGAAGCATCACCCTCTTTGGCTCTGAGAGAATCACTATTCGGTACATTACCGGTCGAAATTGCGTTTCCGGTGGAGTACCATTCATACCAACCATATGGGCTCAACCATGTTGAATGAGACGCCACTGCTTGGACGGAAGCATTTGAAAAAAAGGCAGGTGTATCCTTAACCTCGTTGGTGGACACCTCTTCAGCATGGATAGTTTGATTATCGGCTCTCTCCTGGTGCGAAGAAGACTCTGTAATATCACAGGCTCCATCTGATAGCTGTTCCTCGTTGGGAGTAGGTGAAACGCTAGTACTAGGTTCAGGAGTAAAAGTCTCTATTGGTTTAGATCCTAGACCTACGAGGGACCACCACGACACAACTGGATGTTCGTTCACTTGAAGTGGATCACCTATGAGCGGTGTATCAATAGTCACAGATAGATCCGAAGCCTTTACTTCACGATTTGGATCAGATTGAACTACGGTTGAGCTATCGGGGGTCTCGTTTACTAAGAAACAAGTCATCAGTCGATTTCTATGACAAATTATCATTTCCAGCCTTACCGGAGGCTCCGGCAGTTTCCTGGATCGTCTCCTTGTTCATCTCTGATGTGCCAGACGATACCTCAACAGTAGTCTTCGGCCTACCAAGAAGCGGTACTGAGAGTAAAAATCGACTCATTGAAGGATTCATTGTGGATAAGAGAGTTTCAGATTTATGAGCAGAGATAAGTTCTATTTCACGTATGATAGTTTCTGAAACTGATGGAACACTTTGGACGGGTGTTGTGACGTCAAGGGGTGAGGGAAAAGATTCTTCTTCTGGGTGTGCTTGTGTGCTGTCTCGTGGTGTAAACCACAAAGACTGGGACGAAACTTGCTTAGAATTTGACGTATCCACATCATCTATACATTCGGATTCATTCTGTGGTACGACAATATTCTTCTCGTTTCTATTACGTCCTGAGAACGAGCCAAACCAGCCCTGAGCCGATATTGAATTTTCCTTACTTTTTTCATGGACATGTACTTTGGTATCGGGAACAGAAACATTTGTCTCAATTTCAACGGTTTTGTCTCCAGGATCATGCACCGACATTCCAGTCGGAGACTCTGATATAGGTATGCTATATATCTCTTCGTGACGTCGTTCAGTCGGTGAGCCAGATAGTCCGTTAGAGCTATTCCCTCGCTTTTTGAGTGACAGTGTTGAAGAAGAACGCCGCGAATCAGAAGTGATGGTATCAGAATCCGTGACACCTATCGGATCAGTGGGCTTCTGTACTTCTAGTGTTTGAGTGTCGGGCGAATGATTCGAGGTGAGAGTTTCAGACCCAGGTACACTAGCTCCGCTCAAGGCTGCATCCCGCAAACTTTGCTTCGAGGGAGAATGACGAAACGAAAACCAAGATTTACTTCTGGGAATGTCGAGACTTGAGACTGTTCCCGAACGGAGCCGATTACCAGACAAAGAGCGTGTCTCCGAGGTGCTATCAGAGCGCAGTTTATCTACTGCAATCGACCCATTCTCTGTAGCTCGTTTACGTTCCTGCAAATTTTGGATAGAAAGACGGGGAGTAAGCCTAGCTGCTGCGGAACCTGGTGGGGGAGAACTCTGTTGTGGTTCAGCATACACAACACTGATACTTGGCGACTGTGTAGATTTACGGGGCACTGGGAAGGAAGTGCGATTATATGTTGATGAGCTCGAGCGTCTACTACTGGTCATGGAAGTCAATGAACAAGTATCAATCACCCTCGTCGCGTTTAGTCGACCTCGGGACTCATGAAGCAGGCGTGCTCAGTGACGCGATGTGACGAACTTGGGCCAGAAAGGAGCGCGTGACATATTACGTAAATAGACGCTTAATAAACATTCCAGAATTTGCAATTACTCATATACTTTGGTATCTGACTCATCTGCTTTATATTCCATCCGTTATGGACTGTGTGACTAAAGCACTTGCTGGTGCGGTTGTCTTAAATATTCACTAGTGTTTCCTGGTTAGCACTCAGCTCTGAAGATCAATGAGACCTGCTATAATCGACACCGATGATGCAACGATAACTGATTCGAATGGTCGGAAGACAAAAGAAGATGGCGGAAAAGAATTGAAATCAGAAAATGAATACGAAAATGAACTTGACTTAGAGACAGAACAGCATGGATCTCAAAGCCAATCTGGTTCTCCGGCCAAGCTTGAATATTACGAAGACCCAAAGAATATGCCTTGTTTCCGAAAATGGCTTTCTATACTAGTGATTTCGTCAGCTTCACTCTGTGCTACATGTGCCTCTTCTATGGTAAGCGAGAAGCCTAATAAACATGTCCTTCTGCATTACTTAATTCAACAAATATAGGCATCATCTGCGGAGACAGGGGAGGCACAAGATTTTCATGTCTCAAAAGTAGTGACTATACTAGGGATTAGCCTCTATGTTGAAGGACTTGGCTGCGGTCCGCTTTTATTGGGTCCATTGTCAGAATTCTATGGCAGAAGGCCCATTTATCTTACCTCTTATCTGTTCTTTTCATCTTTACTTTCCCGGTTGCGTTTGCCCCTAATATTGGTATATTTATACAAGATTATGACAAAAACCAAGTCTTATTTTAGACTATAGCCGTCTTCCTTGTATTTCGATTTATCACCGGGTTCGCAAGCGCTGCGTTTCTCAGTGTGGCAGGCGGAAGTGTCAGCGACCTGTTTACAAATGAAAAAGTAGCGAAGTGAGTGTATATAAACATCGATATACATCATTATAACCAATTACTACGATAAAGTCCTATGGCTATCTATACTCTATCACCTTTTGCCGGACCGATTATAGGACCTCTGATGTCGGGGTAATACTCTTCTTTTAATACATCCAGTAAATTTTATTAAGGGATTCTAATAGATTCTTGAACGAAAATGTGTCTTGGAGATGGACATACTATGTATTATTAATTTGGATATTTGTTGAGTTAATTGCGTTATATCTGGTACGACTTCCTTACGTTCAATTTACATAATGGTCTAATGCTCCACGTTCAGCTTGTCCCTGAGACGTATGCTCCAGTCCTACACAAGAAAAAAATTCGGAGGTACGCAGAATCTGCCATATCTTTCACACCTTTAAGTAGCTTTTTTCCGACCCAGATTAAGAAAACAACACGGTATATCCTCCAGCTCAGATGAAGAGGGTAAAACAATATTGCATGCCATAGTAATGAGCTGTACCAAACCCTTTGGTGCGTTATCCATATTGAATATGGGACATGTAGTTATAATACTCATATTTTCTCAGAACTACTTTTCTTCGATCGTATGGCACTTCTACTAGATTTGTGGAGTGCATTGATTTTGGGGATTTTGTACCTCGCCTTCCAGGCATTCCCGATCATATTTGGAGAAAATCACGGATTCAGTGAAGGCCTGCAAGGATGTACTTTCCTGGGTATCGGACTTGGCCTCATACTCGGAACCGCAACGCAACCTTTTTGGAATAAGTAAGTTGTGCTATGAGAATGACGAAGGCTTCGGGAACTAATAATAACTACATCAAGACTCTACAAAAAGTACACTATTGAACACGATGGCCACCCACCTCCGGAGATGCGGCTTCTGATGGGCATGCCCGGCGGAATACTTGTTTCAGTGGGACTCTTCATAATCGCGTTTACCACTTTCCCCGGTGTACATTGGATTGCTCCTATTATCGGTTCTATACCTTTTGGCACGGGGATAATATTTGTCTATACGGCAACGTTTACATACCTCGTTACGGCATACCGACCTATCGCTGCCAGTGCCATGGCTGCAAACAGTGCCCTCCGCAGCGCATTCGCAGCAGTTTTCCCTCTTTTTGCCCCCGCAATGTATCACCGTCTTGGTACCGTCGGTGCGACCGCTTTACTCGGAGGACTTACTACTATCATGGCCCCTTTACCGTAAGTGGCCTTCTAATTTGTATTATGTCTGCTAGAAGTAATGTATCGCTCCCTAAAAGGTTTGTGTTCTACAAATATGGAGCCGAAATTCGGAAGAAATCTAAATATGCAGTTTCCTAAGGGTCGGTAACACTCATCTCACAGAGTCTTACTATACCCTATGTGTAGTTGTATAGAAGATATACCAGATTTCCTTCATGATCCCACAAACAACACTTTTTTATGAGCATAGAGATGGTTGATGCTATTGATCTTCATTTCAAATCTCCTCAAGTAATTTGCTCCCCATTTAGTAAGTTTTGTGTAAACTTGCTCAATTTACGAAGTCTGAAGCGATATCGTATGAGCTCATCAATTTTTTTTCTCAATTATTCATCAAAAGCTGGAAAACACTTCAGTTGTGTCAGGTGCTTTAACCCTCGTGAATGTGAGATTTTCTCTTGAACTAGAGGTCAACACGATGTAAATGGAAGAGATAGATATCCAAATATGAAGCTTTTTAGTCAATCTACGCGTGGCCCTTACTAGTGAACGAGCGTGGAATGAAATACTGGACTGTTTATTTGGATCTCACATATCAAACTAGGTCAGTTGTTAATATCATATATCATATAAATATAATCACTCCTCGGAAAAATAAAGAGCATAAAAGACAATAATTTTGTAATTGGAAGAATGAGTTCGTGTAAGCCAACTCAAGATCCCTTTTCGAGGACAGTTCCAAAACGCAAAAAACGATATTTGCGTACATCTTTGAAATGTCATCATATGAGATGGATCAAACTAGACCGGATCATGATAAACGTCGTTGATGACGGGTATGACGTGAATCTGAATGGCCGCATCCCGAGATGAATATCACCCATGTTCTACCCACTGTCATATAAGCCATATGTACATGCTTATCTAAATTATCAAGTAAGTAATTTACAATTTCCAAATACATATATGTGGAATCCAGGGAGCTACAGTCTTAGTTATTTTGTCTTCTGTTAGCAAGTAAATTCCTTGGGGTGCATACAATCGCCGTTAAGGTTACGGAGTACTATTGTTCCACTAGAATGATACCATCCTTTAGCTTATATAGCTTATTACTGAATAAAGAGTATATTTCCAAAGCATTCCATGATTACCTTAGAAACTGAGAGAAAGTAAACGATTCTCTTAGAGTAGTTGTTGAATACAAATGCTAAATATTAACAAATCTCTAACCCATCACGTATAAGTGTCGATCAAAGAGTCCTCAAATATCTACTTCACTTGTGAGTTGACAAATGATCATTACATAATACCGAGACTTGGTGGCAATGATCAACTTTTTTCTCTGAGATTCTCTCAAGTGATCAATTCAGCACATGAGATTTGCTCCCATCGATACGCTAGAATCAACTTCCCTACCTCTCATTTGCTCATCTGCTCATTTTCTGGAGAATCACAGAACTAAAAGAAAAATTCTCACAGTAACATGCTACAGTCTCTTCACAGGATTCTCGTTGCCGAGATGATCAAATCATCAGAAATAATTTTTTATATAATCATTATGCACTGGCTCAATTTCAGGACTAGCTTATTTTAACGACAAGGGGCACGGCTAAATACTGCGGAGGTACTCATTCTTATAAAATCCTTATAAATTCAATTTTTACACTTGCCAAAAATCCAAACACCTCGGGGACTTCTTGATCGCTTATGCTTAGCCGTCTTAATACTTTGACTACAAAATCAAATGGAGTAACTATAACCGTACTGTAGTCCGATCCATCCGACTCTAAATATATTGTATTTAAGGAGCCATTTGATTCCCTGTAGCTATATTGACAAGTACTTCTGACCGCAACTAAGGTCGATGGCAACTACACTGAGTAGGCTCACAGCAGAAGTATACGACACTGATGACGTGACGATCAACTCAAACTCGAACATAAATCAGGTTGTTAACAAAGATCAAAATGGTGGAGAAACGGAAAACGCTCAGGATGGGATCAAAACCAAGGAAGGAAGGCTGGACAATATTCAGCATGGAACTTCAGCTGCAATCGACAAGCAAATTGAGCTTGACCCTCAGGAAGACCCAAAGAAAATGTCTACTTTTCGTAAATGGGTCATTGTCTTAGTGATCTCATCAGGCTCTTTTTGTGCTACTTGCGCGTCTTCGATGGTGAGCGGACGAGCTATTTTCTCGATATATCTTAATCTAATTCAAGTACAGGCAGCTTCTACGGAAACGGGGTTGGCACGAGATTTCCATGTCTCTAAAGAAGTCACTATCCTTGGTATAAGTTTGTTTGTCGAGGGTCTTGGTGTTGGTCCTCTTTTGTTAGGACCATTATCGGAATTTTATGGCAGGACACCAGTTTACCTAACTTCATACTTTTTCTTCCTTATTTTCAATTTTCCTGTGGCTTTTGCCCCCAATATCGGTATGTTATACATCTTTCAATATAATAACAATTCGTAATATGGTACTTCTGAATCTAGTCGTTTTCCTCATATTTCGGTTCATTACCGGATTTTCTAGCTCAGCGTTTTTGAGTGTAGCCGGGGAAGTGTTAGTGATTTATTCGACAATGACAAAGTTTCCAAGTATGTAGCCAGCTTGGTTAAAGGAACGGAACTAATCTATTCTGTAGTCCTATGGCCATCTACACGCTATCTCCTTTTGCTGGTCCGATTATTGGTCCATTGATATCGGGGTGAGTAAGGGAGATCGAACACTAGCGTATAATATTAATTATTTGGTTAGATTCATAAATCAAAATGTGCAATGGAGGTGGACTTACTATGTCCTTATAATATGGATTTTCTTCGAACTAGTAGCTTTATACCTAGTAAGTTTTGTACTCCCCTAGTTATACTATCATTACTGATTCATTCGCAGTTCGTCCCTGAAACGTATGCACCTGTCATCCTTAAAAAGAAAATTAGGAGGTAACTGGGGTACTTTTTCTTCATCAAATATTGTAGTGAATCTAACTATATATCAGGCTAAGGAAACAAGTAAGTGGAGGTGAAGATCCCCATGGCGACAGCAACGAGTCTATACTACATGCTGTCGCTGTGAGTTGTTACAAACCGTTTGGTACGTTAAATTATACATCCCCTCGTATTTATGCTAAATAGTATTCCATATATAAGAATTGCTTCTTTTTGATCGGATGGCACTTCTTTTAGACTTGTGGAGCGCTTTGATCCTCGGAATCCTCTATCTTGCCTTCCAAGCATTCCCAATTATTTTTGGTGAAGAACACGGTTTTAGCCAAGGGTTGCAAGGATGTAGTTTCTTAGGAATTGGGCTTGGACTCGTTCTTGGTACGGCAACACAACCCTTCTGGAATAGGTACTCCAAATCAACGAAATAATTAACAATGTAGCTAATTACATTTTATATGGCTTAGAATATACAAGAAATACACAATCAAGCACTCTGGTCATCCCCCCCAGAGATGCGCTTGTTGATGGGTATGCCGGGTGGAATTCTCGTTTCACTGGACTTTTCATCATAGCATTCACAACTTTCCCTGGTGTACATTGGATTGCGCCTATTATTGGTTCAATTCCGTTTGGCACCGGAATGGCGTTTGTTTACACAGCAGTGTTTACTTATCTTGTTACGGCATATCGCCCTATTGCAGCAAGTGCCATGGCTGCTAACAGTGCCTTGAGGACCTCGTTTGCCGCTGCATTCCCTCTCTTTGCCCCGGCAATGTATCATCATTTAGGAACAGTTGGCGCAACTGCCCTACTTGCTGGGCTTTGTGCTCTTATGGCCCCTTTACCGTACGTATATATATATATATAACTCACTACCACATATTTTTACGCAACTACGATCACCTAACAGATTCATCTTCTACAAATACGGGGCACAAATCCGACAAAAATCAAAATATGCAGTTTCATGACGTTTTACAGGCTTCCATCTTACTCATATGCAACTTCATCATATATTAGTCCTAAACTTCTAATTGATCGGCGACCCATTCCTTATGGACATCACTACATTATATACATTGAATATCACAATCAGATCTATTTTCAATAGTAATGAAAATGCCCACAGGCTAGCGCTCTTTTTATTAAATTGTCAACCAGCGACGAGTAAGGGCTTGCGCAAGAGGTGTTGCCCCTGTTATAACATATATTAACGTTAAGTTATATGCTGCTTCCCTCGCAAATCCATAGTACTATACACAGAGTCCAGAATAAGTGAAGTAAATAATATATGATGGGGAACAACGAACCTCCGGGTCGGCCTTTTCTAGTTGTCGCTTTTCAACGATCTGGAGGGCAGCTTCATAGTGCTTGATCGCATGTGTAAAAAGATCTATCAAGAACGGCATTCCTCTATTTAATTATCCATTATATTTCAATCGTTTAAAACTAAACATACCGATCTGATGGAAAGCACGCCCGAAGTTGTACTCAATCTCATCAGCATGGGGATCATCCGCTGAGGGACTTCGAAGAGACCTATAATTCGCCATAAATCCCATGGCCTGTTTGAGAGACTACACGTAAGTATGCGGTACCCGATAAATGAAAATTCTTACCTGAGTAATCAGGAAATTTCTGTTGTCCGACTGTCTCTGCATAGCACGTCCCAAGGAAGCAATAGCCAGAGACATGCAGATCAAGGGATCTTCCTTAAGGTAATCAAAGGCATGTAGGAGGTAAACTAATGATAATTAGAGTGCATAGTCAATCATAACCAACCCATAACCCACATATTGCGCTCTGATAGCTTTTTGCCGAGATCAAGCTTTGTCCGTACAAAGCGGGAAGTATAGGATTGTTTTTGGTTGGACGGATCCCCGTAACGGCTTCCTTTGATTGTTCTGGCTCAAGACTAACACTAATTGTGGGTTCGTCTTCTGAGTCTACTTCTTCATCGTTGTCCCTATCGTCTGTGCCACGTCCTTGTTTGATGGGCTTTATGGAAAACCGTTTTGCGGCAGAAGACCAGGAAGTTTTTCCTTCAACAGTGGCAGCGTGAGTTCGCATCTCCCGCAGGAGAAACTTTTGCAAAGTTGTATTTATGAGTTGGTCTGTCTGTGAGAAACCACTGGCCAATGTCGCTAGAAATAAGCGAATAACTTCATTATTGAATTGATAAGTTAACATGAGCTTGCGAAATACTCCGAGAACGACCGTATATTTCTTTGCATGCATGGCGCAAGCTAGATAGGTTAATAATGGTATTAGTATGAGACATTTTTAGAATCGAAAGGCTTACTTGCTAGCGCTATACGAAGGGTGTCTTGGTATCCCTGACGTTGATATACCATTGAAAGGAGTAGATGACGGAGTACGTCCTCTGCTTCATCAAATTGATCGCGGCGAGTGAGAAGAAAAGTGTACTGTGATTTGATGATAACTTATCAGAAATTGTGATCAAGAAAGCTTCTAATACGTACTTCAATGGCTAAAGATAGCCAGTCTTTGAAGTGTATTTGTCTAAAGTGAAAAACCTCCTCCCTCTTACCCTGTATCGCTTTCTTGACCTGACTTTCGTGCTCTGGGCTAATTAGTTGGCATCAACTACAGCTCAACAGAACGTAATATACCTATTTCTAGCTCAAGACGAGACGCCATTTTCTCTTCAGAACCCTCCTTTGGTTTATCCAAAGGCTGCAGTCTATGTTTCACCATACCGCTAAATGGTCGAGACTGTAAAAATAATCAATATCAAGTTTTGAGAGGAGGGATATGACATACTCCACGAGAAAGAAAAAGCTTCCTCGTTTCCCTAAACATTTCGATTAGTTTCTCGGCATAGAAGAGCCATTCGTTCTCAGCCTCCACCACCCCTTTACGCATCAGTTCCCAAGAATTTTGCACTTTAGAATACCATTCCTGGGCCTCTTCTTCCCTCTTATGCTCGAGTTCTAAAATCTGCTCATGTGATAATGTGTGTTGAGACTTATTTATTGTCGACTGCTTTTGCTTTCCACGCCTTTTCTCTGAGAAAAGTGAAGACAGAGCAACGTCCCCATCGTCCTGGGCGGAGCTATCCCGTGTACCCTGTCGGCGCCTCTTGGAATCCATTACTAGTAAACAGTCAGCATTCGCCTAGGGTCATGATATATAGCGTTATTAACCTTGATATACTAGATCTAGCGCCCTTCTTGGATTACCCATGGCTTCGTATATCTCAGCAAGTTTCATTTTAGCTTCATTATTAGTGGGATCAACAGATATGACTACGTCGCATGAAAGGTTCGGTAACTTTTTGTGTTCATCTTCATACTCGACTTACTGTGTTCAAAGACTTCAGCTGCATCTTGTGTGTCTCCAAGATTGCGTCGACACTCTGCTGCTCGCATAAGAACATGAATACTGTTTGTCTGAGAGAAAATTTAGCAGGCTTGATAACGCAAATAATATAAGAGCATACCGTCGCATCAGCGCCAAGTGTCTCATATATCGGCCGGGCTTCTGCATACATAGCCCGTTCGAAGTAGACATCAGCTATTTCCGTGAAAAGGGGAGAGTATTCAACCATATCTTGTGCTAAAACGATTTTGGCGTGCATCTGTGGGGAAGTAAAAAGGAAGCAATGACCACTGGCATCAATACGAGATATATCAATATGGTATAGTGACGCTTAGGGAACACTTACTCTTCCTTCGTCTACATCGCCAAGCTTCAGTCTCGCCAGAGCGAGTCGATGACGAGCATTAATATCTAACGGGTAGTAACCCGGTTTGACATACAAGCCACCCAGCTCCTCGTATTCATTTCTAGTGGTATCTTCTTCATCGTATTCGCGGTCGTCAGTGCATGCATCCCAATATCGTTGTTTTGAACGGCCTTGTAGCCAACGGCAACCTGAGCGAATAGTTTTTATTGCTCTTTCATACCATCCAAGCCCATTGTATATGTCTGCAAGAACAAGGAGCTCCATTAACGTAAAGTTGCTAAATGAAGAGAATGTTGTTCCAGTTTGCGACCCCTGACTAACTAAAGCAGGATCAATTGTGCCGGATTCATCAGCTGCAGATGTATTTCCGTCGGGAAACTCAGTAGAAAAATAGTCAAATGCGTCCTGATATAAGGTAGCACAGAGTTTAAGATCTCCCATTTCAATAAGAGTATGCCTCAACTCCGTTAAGACCACAGTGTCATGAGGGAAATGTTTCAACATTGATAGATAAGCATTGCGTGCCGCAGGTAGGTCTCCCATCTCTTTAGCTAGCGTAGCACGATCCCAAATCGCATCAACATTCGTTGGGTCAAGGCGAACTGCTTTGGAAAGACAGTACATAGCTTGCTGGATATGTCCTGTATCTCTAGACTGGCGAGCAAGGGTATGCCATTCTTCAGGGTCGTGGCGGAGATGTGCACCCATGATGGCTACTTGCAATGCTTTCTCGGATTCTCCTAGTTCGCGGTAGCATGTCGCGAGTACTGACCACGCAGAAGAGGCGCGAGGTTCGATTCTAATCACTTCCATCATGATACGGATGGCCTCTTGAGTGTTTCCATCGACATATGCTGTATTACCTTCACCAATTAGTGCACGGACTTGGTGTGAGAGTGTGGGCCCAGATCGACGGGTCCTTCCCTTGGTGTCCCTTGTTAAAGGAAGGTGTTTATACAGTGTTTTTTATGCGTACCTTGCCTTTACCCTTGTTACGTCCGACTCCAGATGCGGCACGCAAGTCTGCTTGAAACTGGTTCTCTGCTTCTTCAGAAGGTGGAATATCCCATATTCTCCTTATTTCAACTGAGCTTGCTATATCACTGGTATTCTGTATATCGCCAATAAGACGACTGTAGATGGGTTAAGGGCACATAAAATATGCTTATTACAGGCTTAGACTCACTCAAAATCTCCTTCAATTTGCGATTCTATATAGCTTTCATCATCATGAGATGTAATGTGATCATGTGTGTCATAATCTTCGTCTGAAGATGGTTTATTGTCACTTCCAGAGGCGTAGTCCGAACTGTTAGCCAGGCCTTCAAGTTCTGCATGTTGTATAGGGTCGTAAGGTCTATGGATTTAAAATTTCAAAAGAGAGCTAACCATCATCGTAAAAATCTTCTTGCATGTCTATCAGTCCCAAACTGAGATTTACAATTGCTGCATTAGAAGCATAATGATTTTCAGATTTACGGTTGTTGTAAACTTCATTCTAAGGTGTGACAAAATCGCGCGTGATTTTAGTTACTGTCACGTACGCATATCATATGGATTTTGAAATAATTCAATGTACATGTACATGTACAGATTATAAATTATGAACATAAGTTGGTGCTGGTTCTGGTATTCACCATGACCATATGGAGTATATACAACTCCCCGGTCATCATATATAAACCACACAACATCTAGATTTTGCATCGGAAACAGAGAGTCATCTAATTATCAGACCACTTGTAACATATGCATTAGTTTGATTCTACTCAAAGCAAGTTTATCGAAGTTAGAGCGTGTAAGCTCTTACAAACGTAGTTTCACTTTCTTATCCGACCAAAGAGTCAGGAACAACAAGACTTTGATCCAGCAATACATACATGAATACTCGTCTCTACGGTACAATAATGAATTTCACTTCAACACGAATCCCTTTAACCTATTCTACTTTCATTCTCGTGCAAAAATCCTGCCTGGTTACCAACTTCATTGACAATGGGGAGTCACATAGACAAATGACTGTCACAATGGGAGTGTAAAACAACAAACAACAGCTTGGCGATTTCGGTTGAAGCGTGCGACCAAGTTATGTCAGCGTTAGTATAAGTAGCGTGGTGGGTGGCTTACAACCATCGTTGTTCATTCACCCTTCTCTCCACCTTCATACAAGCGTCCGCTTCTCCGTTATCAGAATGCAGACAGCGTTAAGTAGCCAGGTGCTCCTAAAGGACGGAGAGAAGATGGCGAGGCCCTATAACCACCGGTCCTATTTGCCGTTGGTTTCATCGCCATTGAAGAACCAAATATCACGAGAGGAGATGTATGGGGAGTGTCAGAAAGAGAAGGAGGAAGCTCTTCCCGATCCTTATAGATATATTGAAGAGCCTCCAAAATTGCCTTCATCTCCTATCCCAATCAAAGAACAGAAACACTTGAACTCGGTTGTTGAAACACCCTGCTTTGGAGAGGATGGCACAAAGAAACCAGATTTACGTACGCGCTCACGAAGAAGGAGTAGCGGGTCTCAGGTAAAGCTACTTCTCATTGATCTTATGATATAAAAGTGACCGATTCTGATCATATTACAGAATGCCCAGGCCAGACAAATGACATACTCACGAAGTTTATCGATACGCCTTATCTCTCGTACGCAGCCCTCGAAGGTAGCCTTAAGCTATGATACCGCTAGAGTAGCACCCCATGGGATAGAGGGAGATTTTGGAGAATCCAGATCAACCTTCTACACTATTGCAAAGCGGGGTCTCCGTCTTCTCCGTCTTTTGCCTCCCTACTTCTAAGCATAATATGTTACATTGTTTTCTAGTGTTCTTTGCTGTCTTTCAAGCCATATGTAATCTCTTTCTTGTTGTCCTTCTTATTTTTCTTCTACATTATGCCTTATACGATAATCGCGTTATCTGGATGTCAATAAATTCATTTAAAACCCTTCTTTTTTGATTGCACGACACGACCATGTCACAACTCTTTGTGTTTAGCCGTGAGAATGTCACGTTTAGTTTAGGAGAATCGCTCTTTTATGAATAGTTCGTGTACCCGTTGAACGTAATCAATATCCATATTTCAAGTCGAAGCAATGAGATTCAGCTTCCATAGGAAGAAGATCACTCCCCACAAGGAGGTGAAAAAATGTAAAGAAACACGTTACGAAGGGATCCCATGCACACCACCTCAAAAGTGCATTCAACCAACGAACTTACAACCAACTCCATACAAGCCGAGGGTTCCATCTCCCCTACGGCAGTCCTGGACCAGCCCCGACGAATTTTCTGCAGAATCTTCCTTTGGTAAGGGTAAACCATTGTTATCTACCCTAGATTCTTACAGAAATTTCAATAACTTATAAAGGTTGGAGCCAACACTTTACTATGAATGTACACTGGGGGCCTGATACACCCAGTCAACAAATAGACGTAACACCACCATGTTAGTCTTCTTTTACCTACCTCAAAGGCATCTAATCTAACAGACTGTACAGCGGAAGTAATGCCCAAGCCATCAGGAGGGCGCAAGAAGCGCAAGATTCCCCCATCATGGTTATCTGAATCAAAAGACAATGGATCCTCAAGTAGTATCCCCAAAGAGACTTTTGATGATAATACCTCTATCGATGAATTCGCTAATCTCTTTCGGAAATGCCAGAGGGTAATGGCAAGAATCACAAACTCCGACGATAAACGGAAGGAAGGAAAGTTGGAGGATCGCGCTGCCTACCCTGGAGTATAGCACACGTAAAAAGTTCATACTTTCCAAAGAACGAAAACCTTGTGCTATTGCTACAATTGGATCGATTGGAGCTTTTTTGAGATCAAAGAGAGTAGTTGTACTTTATCAATTTACTGTCCTAATACCTTTTCTATACCTCGCTATCGTTTTGTTTTATTTTGTTATCAAAATGCTATGTTTTGTCCGGTCGACATTGGATGTAATGGTTTCTGTTGAACTGAATGTATTGGATCCGTGGGAAAGAGTAATTTTAAAGCATCAGTTATTTATTATTGATCGGAAGTGGTTTGAACCTTACTAGCCACCGCTTCTATCGACCTCCAGCCCCTTTTCTTGCCTTTCAACGCCAATTGAACTTGCCTCAATTAGTTAATACTATGACAGTATCTGTACAACAATGGAAGGCCTACTGGATCCGATTCATGGAAAGCTGAAGTCGAATATCTTGTTTACATCAATTTATAACCATGGATTGATATTGTTCAGGACCCGGATAGATGGATAATAAGGAAGTACAGATGTTCAGACTTGAACTGACCCAACTGAACACCTTAAAATATCGATACCATTTTTCCGAAGTGGAAATTTCGAATGAGACTAGCTAGGTCAGCCTCCTGCGAGGAACACGGTCCTTGTCTCCTGATTCTGCTCGTTGTACATCCTACTGCGTATCTCTCTTCATAGGTCTACATATCATCAATCACTATCTACTTCCGTTCTTTTGATTACTTCAACACATGCGTATCTTCACAGCTTCTATCATCCAAACCTTCGCTGTTACTGCTCTTGCCGCCTCCTTTGATCAATGGAAATCCCGTTCGATATATCAAGTACGTCACTTATTTTGTCCAGCATATCCTTATAATCAGACTTATGAACCAATTATAGATTGTAACAGACAGGTTCGCAGTAGGAAATGGCACGTATCCCCCCTGCAATACCTCTGAAAGGAAGTACTGTGGTGGTGATTGGCGTGGCATAATAAACAATCTCGACTACATTCAAAATATGGGGTTTGATGCCATATGGATTTCTCCTATATCCAAACAGGTAGACTCTGGAGAAGAGGGAGATCCATACCATGGGTATGTCCAAATAGCAACTATCGTCAGAATAAGCTAACATAGCACAGTTTCTGGGCAGGCGATTTAGACAATTTAAACGAGAACTTTGGAGAAGACGCAGATCTCAAAGGCCTTGTCTCTGCTGTACATTCGCGAGAGATGCTTTTTATGTTGGATATCAATGTCAACAACATGGGATCCAACTCTACTCCCACCAACGTTTCTTGGCTTCTCCCTTTCATGAACACCTCTAATTATCATTACCAGTGTTCTATTCCATATACCCTCCCATCTTCTTCTTTCTCAGATGATGATCAGTGGGCTCTTGAAAACTGCTGGATTCAGGATGGTTCTCTGGCTCTTCCTGATATCAACACTGAAAACCAAACTCTCGTCGATATGCTCAATACCTGGATAAATGTCACCACAGGAAGATACAATATAGATGGATTGCACATTTCTCATGCTATGAACATCCCACGATGGTTCTGGCCTTCCTTTGTAGCGAACGCCAGCACATTCACACTTGCTCAGATCAACACTTCCGATACAGCTTATGCATCCCGTTACCCGGGAGCACTAGATGCCGTACAGAACTACCCGATGTACTACGCACTTAAGGATACATTCTCTGTGCAGGAAGAAAATGACTCGGAGGTGATCTTACCGAACTCATCAAGTCGCTCAGTGCATCCCAGCAAATGTACAAGAAAGGTGCCTTTGGAAGTGCTGTGTTCTCTGAAGGCGTTGATGTGCCTCGTCTTCCTTCACTGACGAACGGAGACACATCGCTTATAAAGAATGCGTTGGCCTTCACTTTTGGAGGGGACTCTATGCCTGTTGTTTTCTACGGTCAGGAACAAGGGCTTTTAGGTTCTGCAGAGGCGGGTGCATTGAACCATGAAGCGCTCTGGCTTTCGGGATCAATGAATGGTGGAGGTGGGGGGGCAACAGGCCTACTAGTCGATTTCATCACCTCTCTGAATCGCGCTCGAAAGATCGCATTCAAGGCCAATTCGGATTTCCATAACACATCTGTTCAAGTTATTGTCTCAAAAAACTCAACATCGGGCACGGAAACCAATTCCACGAGTTATAATAACTCGACGTCCACAATCGCGTTGTATAAATTTCCAGTACTTACTCTCATCTCTGCTGGAGGAAATAAAACTGCGCCATCATGGAATATACCTGGATCTGCCCTAACGTCCAACTCGAGCTCCGGATATGGTCCCAGTCAAACTCTTGTTGATATCTTGACTTGTAACGTCGTTTTAACTGGACCAGATGGTGGAATCTTAACACGATCGAGAAATGGCGATCCTCTTGTATTGCTCCCACAAGATATGCTCGCAGACACCGGCACTTGTGGTGTGCAAAAACTCAGTATCACTGGGATGAAGAGCAACGCACCATTAACCGCATCAAAAGGTGGATGGGGGAAAATGTTGATTGCTCTAGGAGTCGGTGCGTTACTTACTGTGGTGTAATATCGCCGCGAGTTGTATTGTTTTCAGAAATTTTCCCCTCTACTCTTCCGAACGACTTCTGGAATGTATTTTGTAGGATCCTCACGATCTTAGTCGTATTTTTATACCAATGAAGTTGTATATCCCATGCTGTTACCTGTTAAAATGAGGACTGATTTCATGATTCGGAGTCGCAAGGATCACTTTTTTGGGGATCTGTCATCTGTTGGATATCTGATAGTCCAGAAAACGATAATAGATATTTTTCTAACTTAATAATTTTGATTCTGAAAAATCGTAGAGAATTCCGTACCTGGTTTGTATAAGTTACTAATACATGAATATGACATTCTTCCCAGGCACGTGAAGATCTCAGTATAAGGACTGTAGTATCATAGTTTCTTATTACCTTTCCGGATGAAGAAGACTAACCTTCAATCACACTTTTGCAAGGTCTTGAGGCAGGTTCAGTAGTCTGCCTTCCATACCGCCTTCTACCATAATATTTTGGCCGGTCACGTGCCCAGAAAGTGTAGACGATGAAAGGACTATGATTTGGGAAGCGATGTCCTTTGGAGTGGCGACTTTCTTCAGAGGAAATAGAATCATATGAGTTTTTTTTTACAGTATAACAATAATCGGGCAGCTTACGTTGCAAGAGCACGGTAAACAATATTTGGATCTGCAAGGGCAGATTCAGCCATGGGGGTGCGCACCCAACCAGGTGAAATACAGTTGACACGTCCTCGTGGAGCGATCTTCACGATCTCATTTTTAAGAGAGAGCAAGAGTCCGTGCATCAACGCTGAAGTTACATAAAGTCAGGCCCCATTCATGAAAGAAAAAAAGGCGAACACTATGTAGACATGGACATGGATAAAGTTAACTTACCACTTTTTGAGCATGCGTAGTCTACGTGACCGGCTTCTCCGTATTTTCCAGCTGTGCTGCCTATGAGAATCACAGATGCATTGTCACGTACTTCATTAGAGACATTAGGTTCTGAGAGTCGACGAAGGTATTCTCTGATGATGAGGAAGGATGAAGTGAGGTTTGTATTGATTGTATTGTTCCACTGATCTAAAGACATAGATACCAGCGGTACATCATCCGAAGGCCATATTCCATGATTCACTACGAGAACAGACACTGTATTTTTTGCTGAGTCGTTCTTATCCAAGGACGCTATATTATCAAAAAGTTTGACACCGACTCTTCTGAAGAGAGGTCTGCTTGTATTGGGTGAAGACGATGCATGTCGTTTGGACGAGAAAGCCTAAGAGCGTCAAGAGTCAAGCGATTTGAGTTGTAGTGTGCATATACACATGCACTTTGATCTGTAGCATGTACACACATGTCGACGTGAATATCATCAATTGCTATATATTTTTATTACTTCTGAACTACACTTTCTTACCAAGGAAAGCTATGACGGTTTCGATACCGATACCACCACTAGCACCTGTACATTGCAAACATATTAGTTTATTGTCCCATGAGCATACCAAAAGGTATCAAAACGAGCCTGTCACTAGAACATTGACATTTTTGAGGCCAGTTGGAAGACTCATCGTGGCTGAAACTGTTTACATGTAGCTACAAAGCCAGATAGCAGTAGCTATCAACTGAAAGACAAACAGACGCGCATGCATGACCGGAGAAACGGATTAGCAGACTACCTTACTTCAGGCACAGACATATGCACATGAGGAAGTAAAATACACCTGTCCGGTATCCATTTCTCTCTTCGTATATGCCTTTTAGGCATGGGAGCGTCCAAATGCAATTTCAAGTCATGTCTATAAATCTCTTATGCACTTAGAAAGACATTATATTCGATATTCGACTTTAAAGCTACATGGAAAATGTAATTGAGAAATAGTGTGTCATAAGCTCTTTTCCTTTCAAAATTCTAATTTAATATATCCAATTCATCATAACAAGGGAGTTTGTACATGTAGTAGAATGAGCACAACTTACATGCCCTGTACTAGTTGTAGCTAGAGCTTTAGTAAAAGCACAGATTACTCTTTAAAGTATGGATTAGAACACGTGGGGTGACACGTCTTAGCTTACGGTTTTTACGGACATTTAAATCTACGTCAAGTGCAAGCTTATCCCTCAACTTTAGTCTGTTACTCCTATCTCGTCATTCATAGTAGCCTAAGTTGGGAAAAGACAGGCACTAAAGATGCAGTGGATAGACTTTTCAAAAACTTCGCTTCTCATCTCTTTAGCATCTATCACCTTCAATCCGCTGGCATGGAACATCGTCGCACGGAATGGTATGTATCCTTACTTTTGAGGTCTTACGCGTCAAAAAGTGCTCATGAACATCTATGTTGACTCGTAGAATATCGTAACAAGACCATCACTAAACTATTTGGGGGAAACGCAAAAGCTGGGACATACTTCCTTGCTCTCATGATCTTTTCTTTCGGAATTCTACGTGACTCTCTGTGAGTATAACTAAATTCATAGCAAGACACCATTTCTTTTGATTCATCGTTGACTCATCAACTCACATACTATGTAACTAACTAGGTATCACCGTGCTCTATCAGAACAGCCTTCTCGTCCACTTCTTCCAAATGACGCTCCGTTGAACTTGCACATAACAATTCCGATCTTACTCTTTGTAGTCGGCCAAACTCTAGTCATTACCTCAACTTGGGCACTTGGTATCACTGGTACCTTCTTAGGTGACTATTTTGGTATCCTGTACGTGCCGTTAATGTCTACTATATCTTCATAAACTCATTTCATCACGCCTAATCCTTAACATGATCGTGACCATTTATGCATACCTTTACACTGAGGTAGAATGGATCACCGCGTAGAAGGTTTTCCGTTCAACGTCGTTGAAAATCCGATGTACGTAGGTAGCACCTTATGCTTCTGCGCCACTGCACTCTGGTACGTCCTTTTACATCATTACATCGCTAAAAAATTCAAGCTTTACTTCATCTTACCTCATTCTCATTTGAATATTCAGGTACGAGAAGCCTGCAGGGATACTAATCACCCTGTGGGTATACATCTGCTACGCCATAGCACTCAAATATGAAGGGTAACTTCACTTGATGCCGTTAACCTTATAAATTACTCACAGACACTTCAACAGACCATTTACAAGCATGATCTATTCTAACCGTGCAAAAGCAAATGTGAAGACGAGCGACAAGAAAGAACTATAAATCATGTTTTCCTTTCTGTTTTTTTTTACGTTCTTTGTGCTTCCCATCATAAGGGTCTCGCGTGATAGACAAGAAAAAAAGTATCTGTAATGCAATCCTGTACTTCATCAGTATAGGCTTTTTTTTAGTAAGATGTAGTTATTACATTTTTTGTTTTGTTGTAGTACTAGAGTATTCAACTACTTTACTGAGGAATAATTATAACATTAGTTTCTTCTTTTGAAGGAGATTATCTAAAAAAAATGGGGTTCTTTGCTCTTTCTATTGGGTATGCACGGTCGAAGGAAGATGTATTATCAGTTGCCGCCTTATGCTTGTATCAAATTATAAGTTGGCATCCGAGAATTTGTAGTTTGCAGTCGTTCGTTCCCAGATACCACAAGTATCAATTCGGGCTCCGAGTCGAGAGGCAAGGAGGAATGCGCCACTGAGTTTTCTACCAAAAAAAGGCATCAGGAAATGTTTTGCTACATGATAAGTATAGCAATTCAATACCTGTTTAGACTATATGTCTCCTGCGGTGGAGGCGTAAGTCTCTGTTCCAACATAAGTGGAATCAACGAGCGTATCTCCTTTGTGATCTTCGACCACTCTGTCCCTTTACCAAAAGCATATCGATCATCTATTCTGGTATCCATATTCTTGTTTTCGTCCGCCTTAGTTTCTGGGCGTCGGAACGGTGATGCAAGAAGTACGAGGGACTTGACATGCGCTTCAACCATCTCTTCCCCTTCTTTGCCTGTGAGATATCCTAGCTCTTGGGACCAGTGTACACATTCGTCATGATTCTGAGCAACGGCAGCTTGTAGTACGTGCATCCATTTATCAATGAAGGAAGCGGAATAACTTCGCGTCGCGCCAAAATCAATGAGCTCGATCTAGATCAATTGAATCAGATTTCCTCCTTATAAAGCACGTAGTTGAGAATGAGATTTACCTGCTTAGTACGCTCATTCCACAAGAAGTTCGACCAGTTAGGATCAGTTTGCATCATACGGAATTGGAAGAGTTCTTTCATGCATAACTCGACAATCATAGTAGCAATCTAGTGGCAATTTTCTCAGTATCAAGCAACTGATAGAAGACTTATATTACCTGATCCCGCGATTCCTGACTTAAGGTGTCTACCACGTTACCACCAACGCTAACACCATCCATGAGTTCCATTACAAGTACCTTTTCGGTAGTCCCTTCCCAAACCCATGGTACTCTAAACCTCTTATCATCCTTCATCCCTTCCTCTCTGAAGAATCTCGCACAAGAAGCTTCTCGGAGATAATCACATTCGTCTTTAAGTTCTTCCTTCATAACTCGTAATGTCTTATCTAAAAATAAGCCTTCGGAAGGACCCGACTGGCACCTAGTAGCAGCTTCAGATATCCAAGATCACTTTCAATGCTTCGGGCTATATCAGGGAATTGGACTTTCACTGCAACATTTGCAGGTTTCCCTGTGGGAGAGACATGAGCAGCAAGTGTTGCACGATGCACCTGACCAAGAGATGCAGCGGCGAAAGGTACAGGATCAAAGGCTTCAAAATTGGAAGCCCAAGATTCACCCAAAGCTTCGTTTAGTACACGCTATACCATAGTACAGTGAAGTAGGTAGGTTAGGCCAAAGTCCATGCAATAGAGTGACATGAGAATATACCTTACCTCCATTTGCCAATTAGGCATATAATGTGCACTATCTTGAACCTTACGGAAAACCTCTTCAACATCTTTTGGGAGCAATTGTGAGTCTAAATAAAAGTGAAGATCAACTACAATGTCCATTTGGAAGTCGCATACTGAAGTCGCATACCCTGTATACTCATGAACTGTCCAAGCTTCAAGGCAGCTCCCCGCATACGGGATAGCTTGTCCACAAGACGCGTTATATTCGCTGAAGTCATCATCAACGACTGCCCTTCTTCGCTTGATTGAGAAGAGGAAACACGTCGAAGTGCTTCCGAGGCAGCTCCATATCCAAGAGAGGCAGCTAATCCACCGTAATGGAAAAGTCGTCCGATTCGGGAAGAGGGGACTTTTGAGGCACGGAGATTGCGTTGTGTTTGAGATAAAGAGGGCATAGGCTCTGGTTCTGGCTCCGGTGATGGAGTACCTAGGGTTTCCTGAGGCTAAGAACGAGTCTGAATATCAGGAGTGTAAACTAGTGGACTTGTATATACTTACCTCCTGAACTGACCCCATATTCTCTATTCCCAAAATAGGCTTAGATTTTTCCATTGTCTCCTCCATCGTATTTTTTTGTACGGAGAGTTCGTGTACTTTTGCATCCTTCCTGGTCTCTGGTCTAGAAGCAATAGGATCCACGGAATAATTCGGCGAAACAATGGTATTCGTCATTTCAATCCCGGAAATGGTCTCTGTCTTGTCGGACGGCTTTTTTCGACGATTGTTGATAGAATTCAGTTCTTCTCCAGCATTGTTGTCCATCACGACATGCCTCCTTGATTTGATCGAGGCATCCGCTCCGAACTCTCCTGTAAGGGTTCGCCTTACTGGACCTACTTTCGACAACTGACTCGCCCTAATTGCTGCCGCATGACTTACTATCTCTGACACCGAGTGCAGAACACAGAACCAGTTGTACAAAGGTCCCGGAGGCATAGATATTTTTCAGCGGCTCATACCAAGTCTAACTTCGTATTGAAAAAACTTGGAATTGGAGGCAAAACCTTATAGAAGTTCCACGCGCACTGGCTGTCATGTTTAATGACGCGACGTGTAACTCGGTCACATGCACGAAGTATTTTCCATTGTCATTCCAAAGATCTAATTACATATATGTATAGTTTAACAAGAAACGTACTAGAAAGAGCGAAAGCTAAACGAATTACAAGACAATGTCCAGATGAAATCAATAATCATGGAGAAGTAGAATCTCGTGAAGACAAAAAGTATATTCTTGCCAGAAGAAACATGAAAAAGTATATGCCTTAACCGCCGGCTGCAGCCAGGTAGCCCTTGTAAAGTGCCAATAATTTGAGTGAGGTGTAATCATATAGAATAAAGGAACTCACTTCGCGGTCTATGAGAAAATCCATATAAGCCAATGCAACAGAAATCCAGAAACTCCTATCCACACCAAGCTCGCGTTCAATTCCTACATCAATCTCCAGTAGCCCACTATTGGACCCAAAACTCCAGGCAGACGTCTGATCATGGAAAATAATCAAAGGCGGAGGTCGTGGGGGATCAAGTTCTTGTATTTTAGCGATGACAGATTGTCGCTTTGATTGCGTCTCTGACTTAGCAGTTGGGAGCTCAGGGAAAAATGGAAGTGGGCATAGCGTAAAGGAGACCGAGTGTGACGGCTTGCTATTCCTGAACATGGATATCGCTCTACCGATGAGAGAATTACTAATTGGGTCAGGAGCAAGAGGCGTCGAGTGTGGTGCTAAAAGGAAAGGTCGGATCTCAGAATTAACAGACGTAGAAGATATTTTATCTGATATTGATTGATTTGGGGTACATGGTGACGATAACTTGGCAAGTTTCGCGCGCACAGTAGCCGGGGATGGCGGCTGCCCCGATTTGCTTGTACTTGGGGAAGGGGTGGGAGGATATGAATGTATAACATTCTCCGAGCTCGAAATGATAGTCTCCATTGATGATTTTGATGAGCCTGTCGAAACAGGGATAGTCTTAGCTGCCGGAGGGCTTAAATGGGACTTCTGACTGGGAGGGTTGACTCGGGATGAAAAGGTGAGAGCAGCTTCTGCATGAAACGGGGACGAGACCGGCAAAGCGGTCAACGGAATAGCAGCACCTCTTGGAAAGCTTGGTGATCGCAGCCGAATATACCATCCTCGTTTAGGTCTGTGAATTGACCAGCATATCCTTGAAGTTGCGTTTTCCTACGACTCCGCGTGAATGAATGTCAATTTCGAGGGATTCGCAGTCACATTAATGATAATGACTCACAACAATATTCTCCACTATTTCGGTATCCGTAAGAAACCTTTCCTTTGGACCCGTAAGAATCTGTACGACCACGGGAATACAAAAACATGACATACTTTATACCAAACAACTTTCTCTGATACTTGCTCTCGTACATAGACACGCTGGTCTTCAATTACATCTGAGCTGAAATAAGAAATATGTATATTGATGGTAAGTTATGACTTGTTGTCGTTATTGAACCTGCTACCTTTGAACTACATATTTGCAATAGTCAGAAAGCTGAAAGAATTGTTGGTGAGTCCGATCCATACTTGAGACACTGGTTTCAGATCTAGAGAGGGAGACTAAGATATGTTACATAAGCTGTCACGTATCTTTTTTTATTTATAGTACGAATGTAATAAACCCAAATTAGTAGACTGTAAAATAGGCGAAACTAGAGTTAGATTTCTCCTATTCCTTCAACTCCTTTCTTTATCGAAGCCTAATCATAAGATAAAAGGAAGGATGTGTCTTGCTGCAATCGGAAAATCGTGGCTATGTAATATACGAAGAAACCACCTAGAAATATGATAGATAGTAACTGAGTCGACAGATGTATCGGTGAATCATTAACCAATTAGGTGTTTCTTATTGATCTCGTTTAAGTACAAGACTATGTACGAGTAGAAATCTGTAAAATTACATACCTTTATAGAAGGATACTGAAAGTGTTGATAATTGTAGAGCATAAAGTGCGAAATACTTGTACATACATTTATAACATACACAGAGTAAACCTTAGTACGGGCCACAAAGTAAATACTACCAGCCCTTAGAGCCGAGTAATTCCTCGATTTCTTCTAAGCTCCTGCCCATGCGCTCGTATATACCTACTCGGATATCTGACATTTTCATATAATCTTGTACGTCGGCAGTGTTTTCTTGTATTAAACTAATCTCTTTTTGGATAGTCTCTACATACTCTTCGGAGAGTTTTCTATAATGTGAAATCTTGCCCTCAAGGCAATCCCTTGATTTGTCCGCTTCTAGGGCATAGGAGAAATCGTCGTTGACATCTTGCTCTAGTAGTGGTGGTTCAGAGTACGTACGGGAAGTACGTCTTGTTTCTCTTATACTCTTCTCCGTCTTTTTTCGTGGAGATAATTCTAGTGAAGTGACTGTGGTATGTATAGTTTGATGAAGCTATAAGGGCTATGGAGAAGACTCGCACTCATTCTTTTGTCATACTCCTTTTGAAAACACGATGAGGATGTATATGGATCCATAGTATTCATTGATTCTTGAGGTACGTTCGTTTCGGAGTCTGTAGGAAACGTATTCTCTATAGGTGTATAAGTTAGTCGGATGTAATATGCTTATAGGTAGTAGACTTAACCTCCGTTTCATTTCCACCACTTTCTTTATATTCGTCAGAAGCAAGCAAATCTTCCAGGGTGAATGACTGTCGCAGACGAGATTGACTTTTTGGAGTGTATTTGTACTTGTTAGCTCTAGTGTCCTGACTGAAAGACATGATGTTGTGACTTTTATATGAGTTTTTAAGATAAAGAATTGGATATTACTTGGTGTAATAAGAAGTGAACTGAAGTTTGGAAGATAAACCACTAACTTAGGGCCACCTCAACAACATATGTGCTTATGTCATGCGCGTTTTGTAGTTGTCTTCTCTTAGCCGAGATAATCAAGTCGTATTATGTACTACTAGTGTATGATAATTTGTTGTTTGTGCCTTTGTGCCTTTGTTTTCTTCTGTTGATTTATAGTAGGAAAGGACAATACTGTCTGCTTGAGTCAAATAAACGGCTAGGTGCGGATGGGCCATTCTGCTGTTGATTGACAAACCTTCGTGATTTCACTTTCCCTTGAAGAATAAACAAATGCTCAAGAAACACCGAGGTCTATTGCTCCCTGCGCGCTACGAAAGGTACTCAGCCGTAGTCTTCTCGTTTCACTTGTGGGGAGACTCCTCTCTGATATCGGAAACCTATGAGGGCCAACCCCATACCATGTTAGAATTTCAAGACATGCATCCCATTGTAATAACATAGTACTCTTTTTTCGGGTAATCACGAGTTTAGATGCCCTTTCATGTACGATGCTGACGAAACAATCAACATGTTTATAAGGTATTATTTATTACTAGATATTTGAATTATAAGGCAGCTAAATTACGGTTTATTCTCACCGCAATAGTTGTTAGCGCCCTGTGTATATTTAATTATAATTGCGAATTTCCTGGACACAGTGTTACAGTAATTTCTTGCCGTTTGATAGCCCACAGATTACTAGAGATAATAGATGACATCAGAGATTAATAAGGGTGGCTTTGCCTAAATAGGACAATAATGTTTCGGCCTACGAAATTCTTTCGGGTGCCGCAAAAAAAAGAGTACTGCGCACCGCGCTAATCTGAGGTAAAACGAAACATACATTTAATCAGTAAACGCATGTCTCGGTAGTCCATATCTCTCTATTCCTTCACCTTCCACGATAAGGAATGTACTACGATGTACGAACCCATCCTGCAAGGAAGTACCTTCTTGGCATAGCCGCATTATGCTGCGTGATATTTTTATGGCATATGAGGAGCTTGATGCAGGCTTCGGCGCGTTTCTACACTACAGGGGAGTTTGTTAGAAAACATATGGAGTCTACACCTCAATTCGAAGTGCAAGGTACGTTGTTTTACTCATCATATCTATTCGAATAGAATAATTCACCTTGAGACTAGATACACCAGTTAAGCAGCTCCTGAATAGTAATATTGGATATTCAGCAGTTGTCCTCTATCTCGTTAACCTTCATCGCCTTCGAGAACTCATCCTGTCAATGTCTTATCTCTTCAATAATGTTCCAATGCAACCATGGCCTATCCTATTCATGTACGCAGACGATCTAGACGACGAATCTAAACGAGCCGACTTCATGCTGAGGATGTATGACTTTCTCGGGGTGGACAGAAAGCTAGATGGTTTTTAGATCGGATAGAATGGGTCAGAGTGGATTGGGCTTTACCAGAAGGCATTTCGCATGATAAATCAGTCGTACAACCCGTATTTGGAGATTCATGGCCTGGTTAGTCCTTTATTTTCTATCCATCCTTCTCCCCACCCTCTTCAAATCACCTTCTTTTCTTAACTCGAAGAACGGTAAGCTTCGTGGAACGCACAACGCTTCTTCCTCATAGATTGCCGCGAAGCTATTTTTATGTCACCCTCTTTAGCGTCTTAGTCTAATTTAGTATCCCACGACCAATAATCCATATATGGTGTAAGCTTTAGACATTCTGACTTCGATTTTTTTTCTTCCTCGTAGGCTATCACCAGATGTGCGCGTTCTTCGCGTCCCAGATATTTGATCATCCACGACTCAAGGATGTTACGTACTATATGAGGCTGGATACAGATTCATATATCTACCAGCCTCTTTGTTATGATCCTATTGAACTCTTCCATGAACATAATAGAACATATGCATATCGGTCCCGAACAACCGACCCCGATTGGGTCACTATCGGCATGTGGAATCTTGTCGATGAGTACTCGCGTACTCATCCAGAGGTTGATCGTCAACTAGAGAAAAACGGATGGACATGGCCTGATGGGAGACGCGAGAATGTTAAACCGGAAGGATTAGACTTCCCTACTTATTATAATAACTTTGAGATTGTCAAACTCGAGTCGTTCCGAAGGCCAGACGTCCGAGCTTGGTTAGATGAAATAATGAGAGTTCCAGAACGAATATATAAATATCGATGGGGTATGTGGTTTTACTATGCACTGGACGTGATTAACGATACAAAAATTGAAACAGGTGATGCACCGATTCGTTATGCTACTGTTAGTATGTTCTTCGATGTAGAAAAGGATGTAGAAGAGTATTGCGGTATGCAGTACTGGCACAATGGGATTCGCGGTTCAGTATGTAAATGTTCCAGTCAACTCGGAAGCCATTGAGTCCATACTGTTATATAATTACCGTAAACCAGGAAGTGCATTTCTATCGGATCTAGTGTAATCTTGTATAATTTTATTTTAATATGAAGCAACGTCCTGATAGCAACGTCTTGTTAGCAACAAAAGGAACAACTTTTCGAGTTGTCATTAGCGACAGAAGTACCTTAAATCACGTGACATATGCATCGGACGGGTTGGGCGCTACTGCAACTGTATGAAACACAGCGCCCGAATACTGCACTCGTTCACTACCTGATATACAATGACTTTGACAAGGCCGACATAAGATCGTGAATATGGATAGAAACATGATGAGCGAGTGTTTTATAAAGGCCTTCGCGTCTCACGGAGATATCGTGATGGCGGTGGCATTCATCAATGATGCGCCCGAAGATAGCTTCGTGACAAGCTTGGTTTCTTTCCACTTGCAACTGTGCTGTTCGCTGCCGGGAATCCCCTTTATCTCCAGCAACGGCTATCTGTATACTTCTCCTAGACTCTTCCTTTTGACTTGATATTTGGGCTTATACAACACGATAGACTGGGACTGTGATAGTTATAAGAATAAATCATATTTGTAAAGCAAGCCAACTCTACATCCTATCTTGGCTTCTTGCACCACAATAACATCCTCAAAATAAAGTACGGGACCGCCTAGAAATACCTCGCTCATCAATTTCTGTTAGAATATTGAATGAAATCTACCACAGTTTTCGGCCCCTCGTCGCGCTTACCCCATGCTTTAAAAGAACTCTCGACACGTATCCTTCCTCGACTCCGCCTTATTCCAGAATTTCGCTGCTGGCTTCCTCAATCTCCTACGCTCCGGTCAACTCTGTCTTACCCGTATTCGTCGGCTATTGATCTTTATTCAATATGTTCTTTTGGTATCTTCCCAAACGTGGGTAGTCATGTCGGCTCTCTTGAAGAGCCTACAATAGTGCTATATCGAGTCTTTGTGCAAGGGGCCCCTTTGCTCATCCTTTTAAATCTGCTTGGGTCAAAGACTGGTGGGACCTCCCACTTATACGCAGAGGACGCTGATTTACATGGGGAGGACTCGAACCGAGGACAAATTACAGAGTTCTTGAGGCGTATCGAAATGCTTGAGTTACAAGGAGTTCTCGGGTATGGTGAATCGTTCAAGGTGGCAGAACTTTTGAGCGGAGAATGCTCAGGATTTATCAAGGTATAGTGGGCCAGTCGAAAGATACTATCTGTGAATACACGGGCTAAATTATCCGTTATATAGGTACTAAGGACAGTTCAGAGGGTGCTCTTCTGCCTCGAGGCAACATATCCGAATGTCTATGAATTACCCCTTTCCTCACAATGCGATAAAGCCGAGTTTACAGAAATTTTGATTGACAGTGAAGTGGGTTACCTCGCTGATATCCGGGAGATGGAGGTATTGTAACCATTTTCGTCTGATTAATTAATAAGTTGGTGATTTTGATACAACAACAAGGTACTAATCAACGAGATTTCGGGAACTCCTCCCGAGAATACTCATCAAGTCTCGAATGCCTATCAGTGTACCTTGGGAATATTGCCTCTTATCAGGAATACATTGTTAATTATTTACGAAGAGAAAATATACCGTCGACGGACTATATCTTCTGGGATGAGCTTTTTGCCTTAAAGGTGACAATTTGTCATAATAGTAATGCCATTACTATCTTCTTACTATGCCTGAAATAGACAGATCTTTACATCATCAGTGCTGGTGCATATCAGTCATACTGTGCTCATTACTCTGCGTTGGTCATACTCATAGAGCAAGTGATTTTGACTAGTAGGCAGGTTAGTTCTCATCGACTAGAATCTTCATCTATATCACTTAAAATATACACGCAGGACAAGGAACTCCTCGTCAAATATACAAATCTCAAGGAGCTCCTTCCTGGCCCTATAGAGCATATCTTCAACTATATACACGTTTGTTCTGTATGTTACTTATTTCTGTTGACGAACGGACAAATGATGTTTACGGTGTTTTGGTTAATCAAACTTGTATATGTGCAGCTAGTCCTTTCTTATACTCACCCACAAGAAAAGGCCCCTATCTTCGATTCACTCTGTTTGGCTTATTTGATGCTAAGCAGTCTCCGGGAGAATCTGAACGAAATGCTTATTTGTAGACGAAGTATGCGTGCCTTGAATATCTTAGCTAATACCTTCAGCCAATTTGATTTTCATGCCGGAGATATGGGAAGTCTTATATCCGAAGATAGCTTAGGTCTTGTAGTTACTGACGGGGCCGATGGGAGTATAGAAACACCAATCTTCTCGTTTCTATTTGAGGAGATGCTGCTTCTTGTCAGGATTTCTAATCAAGACAACCCAACTACGTCTACTTTGGATGACAATGAACATCCCTGGGCCCCATGGGATATTGGGTCTGGTCTTCGCTCAATCGCAACAGGGTTAAATAATATTGAAGAGCTGTGTTACATCCGTCTTTCAAGATTAGTCAGCATAGAAAAGGTATCGGATGGTACGTATGCCTTGAGTTTTTTGTTTCGTCCGATAGACTAGTTATTGATAGAAACTCATTAGATCCGTTAGAGCTGACTATAGATTGGGCAAGAGATGATGCTGGATACGACTCCGTTGTTTTGATTTTCAAATCCAGTATTCAGCTTAATTATTGGTTCACTTTACTCTCATACCATGTTCCAAAGGATAATGTGGCACTTGATCCAGGTCTTTCATACACAAATAGCAACACTGAAAGTGAAACGAGTGTAGGCGGAAGTACACAGCTATCCTGGCAGGATGAAATCAGTGAGCAGGACGAGACCACTTCTCCTAATCCTTGACTAATGCATCTCTCTCTTCTTCTTTTCATTCGGGAAGGCATGAGTACACAACGCGCATCGTCTCGTGCAAAACCATGGAGTGTTATCGCGCGTATTGGTGAGGGAAAAGATACACCCGATCCTTCAGTATTCCGATTCTTCAACTCTAGTGAACATTCCCTCATAAGCCCACGATTAATTTCAGCCTCCCCTCGATCAATATCACCTTTTCGTCATTTTCACACTTTTGTGGATTTTGAGACCATATCAATTGCACAAAGCTCGGAGCTAGACTATGAAGACGATAATAAAGAACATCAAGACCAATGTAACTTCAATAATACACTTAAGACAGCAGGTATGTAGCACTTCATTAGCTCCTGATTCGTAGATAAATTATGAGTATCCTTGTTGAACTTCTGCATAAAGGAGACGGGGTGTATCTTCTTGACCTAACTGGTCAGATACGGAGAACTAGTGAATACCCTACAGCTCAGGGTGGGTTTTCAGATGTCTGGACCTGTGAATGGATCGATGAAAGGAGGCAACGACATAAAGTACGCAATCATAAGAATTACTTACAATATTGATATTCAGAAATTTCTTTAGGTAGCTGTAAAGGTTATACGAGGACGTCTACTTGATATGGAGCGAGAGGAAAAGCTAGGTCGTGTAAGTCTTATGCACCTACATACACAAAAAACATGACCTCATACATTATCTAGCTTTTACGTCGTGAGTTGCACATCTGGAAGCGTCTTAAGCACAGGAATGTTGTTCCACTATATGGTACTTGCTCAGATTTTGGGCGATATACCTCACTAGTATGCCCATGGTATGATAATGGGAGTCTATATCAGTATATCCGACGAAGACATGCGCCCAATGAGGGGCTGAGCGAATCTGAGAGATTGAAAATTCTATCTGAGATCGCCTGTGGCCTTGCATATCGTAAGTGTTTACTGATGATCTTAGGGTATACTAGTCAATTAATTCCGTTAAATTCCGATGTAGTACATGAAAATTTGGTCATTCATGGAGATTTATCTAGCGTAAGTGGATTAAGCTTGTTAAATTACTATTATAGGGATATTAAGGACAAGTCTAGGCAAATGTCTTGATCAATGACGACTACGAAGCATGCATCGCTGATTTCGGTTTATCAACAATCACTGAAGATTTGCGCGATGTTTCGGATTCATTAGGCGGAGCATACCCATCTTCGATCCTTGGAGGAGCCGTGCGCTGGGCGGCTCCCGAACTGTTTTCTATCGAAGTTATTGATACCGATTGTAACAAAGGTGGCCCACAACTCACTATGTCCAGCGACGTATACTCATGGGGGAGTATCGCACTCGAGGTACGGGATCTTCGATCTCTTTCGTTTCTCTTCTAACTTCAAGCATATATTAGGTATTGACGGGAAGAGTTCCTTACGAACATTTGAAAAACGATGGCCAGGTTTTAGTTGCCCTTAGTAGACGGTTAAAGCCGCCACGGCTACCTTCGTTATTTCTTACAGACGCTCTATGGGCTCTGATCAATTCATGTTGGTGCGATGACCCCAGTCAGCGACCGCCAGCAAGCATTGTGGAAAAAGAGATAAGAGATATTGCAGGTTTTTGAGTATGAGCGCAGTGTTCTGATGTGTACCCTGTATGTTGTATTTTTATTGGCTTGCTTATGTAGTCTTGAATCACATGAATTATGACGGAAAAACTTCGGAGAATAGATTTCTTGCAGAAAAACAGCATCTACGACCAGGATTGAGTAGTAAGCCTCCTGGACAAGTCATGGGGCATTGTTGACGGGTCCCGGACGCCCAAGGAAGTGTGATACATAGAGTGTATGAGGTACGCGGAATATGTGTCCTCTTGTTTTCGAATCTTCCTCTAGGTGGGCGATCGGATTAACCGTATTCTGCGGGGTAGCCCATCCAACTAGGAAAGCTTGGCCGTATGATGGTTTCCTTTTTTGTAAGTTTTTTCGGGTACATGAACCCCGGATGTTGTGTGGGGAATTTCTGTTCAGCCCACAACTTTTTATCTCCAGAGTTATTAAGATGAATTCTTGTCGGCCGTTAAATCCAGCATGGGCTATCGTTTTCTGTATAAAAGTAAAGATTTATCGCTTGAGCCGTCAAGTGGAGCGTAATTTGGGTTCTCCTTACACTTCAAAAGCTTTCGAAACGGTGTAATTGTGACCCAAAGATGGTACCGTTACGAAGTCGCTTTCCTGTACTTTTATCCCTTGTTGCTGTCACGACAGCAGTTTCATCTGAATCTGTTGCATCGACAACTACTGCTACAGCAAGTGCCGTGACCTCCACCTCGGTTTCGACCGAAAGTACCGTCATATCGGGATCGACGTTTACTACTACATCGACTGCATCCACTACCTCCTCGGCCACGGACTCATATGTCACGACCGGATCTACAGGAACATCTATTATCTATTCTTCCTACTCAGCCCTCTTCTCTTTTACATCTGGATCAACTGCGAGTGCAACAGGCCCGGGTGGGATAAACGTACAGAACCCCCGGATCTTGCTGCAACGCATCCTTTCACTGAGTATGCTGTACCCAGTCAGAGTGCCGTTGATGGTATGTCAACGGATATCGTTTCACTATCCTACTGGATTCTTACACATAAGTATTGGGACAGGTATTTCCCCAGCTGTTGACCCCCTTTCACCCCCGAAGTCGGATCGAGTGTTGTTCCAAACTTTGATGCTGCATGGGCTGAAGCTTACACCAAGGCGAAAGAATTGATCAGTGGCTTTACGATTGAGGAAAAGGTACTACTCTAGCAGTATTTGATCCTTTCAGTTTACTCGAGGTTTTTCCCGGACTGTCGATAACTAACAGACACTTACTTTTTGTAGGTGAATTTCACAACAGGTGTCTTCTGGGAAGGAGGATTATGTGCCGGAAATATGCCTGCTGTTCCCTCAGACGGATCGGGGACATGGAAAGGACTTTGCCTACAGGTACGTTTGATATCATGGTAAAGTATGAGCATTATGTACTGAACAGTAATAATTAGGACGGCCCAATTGGCGTTCGTGCTGTAGATTACACAACAGCATTCCCGCAGGAATAAATGCAGCTGCAACTTGGCAGCGTAGCCTCATCCGTGAGCGAGGTTATGCGATGGGTGAAGAATTCAGAGGTAAAGCGTTACAATCCTTTGATAATATATGCTGTTTGATTAAAGACGCACTCTATCAGGCAAGGGTATACAAGCGGCTCTCGGACCTATGATGAACCTTGGACGCGTTGCCCAAGGTGGACGTAACTGGGAAGGCTTCGGTGCCGATCCTTACCTTGCTGGGAGTCTGCATATGAAACCATTCTCGGAATCCAGTCTGCTGGTGTACAGGCAGTAGCAAAGCACTACGTTAACAACGAGCAAGAACATAACCGTACTACTGAAAGCAGCAATGTGAACGATCGAGTTAACCATGAGCTTTATGTTGCCCCCTTTTTGCGTAGTGTTCAGGCTGGCGTCGCATCCGTCATGTGCTCGTATAATCAAATTAATGAAACCTATGCTTGTGAGAACGATAGGACACTAAATCAAATATTAAAGGAGGAAATTGGGTTCCGAGGCTACGTCATGAGTGATTGGGGTGCACACCACTCAACGCTCGCTGCTCTTTATGGCCTTGATATGTCTATGCCTGGAGATGGCGCTCTTGGAGAGGGCTGGTCTTACTGGGGCACTAACCTTACCCTTTTTGTAAATAACGGTTCTGTTTCTGAGGAGAGACTCGATGACATGGCCACCCGTGTTGCAGCGGCTTGGTATTTCGTTCACCAGGATGAAGGCTTCCCGGAGACCAATTTCAACTCATTCGATCCTTTGGACGAAGTGAATAACAAACATATTGATGTCCAAGGTGACCACGCAGAACTGGTTAGAAAGATCGATGCAGCTTCGACCGTACTCTTGAAGAATAAGAACGGTGTTCTCCCTTTGAGAAAGCCCAGGCGGCTGGGAATCATTGGCCTGGACGCAGGACAGCAACCCGAAGGACCGAACCCGTTCTCATACAATACCGGTAATACTGGAATCCTCGCTATGGGATGGGGGTCTGGCTCCGCCAATGTAAGCGTATATACATATTCGTTATGTTTCTCTTGCTAACCATACTCCCTTAGCTAACTTATATCGTTTCTGTGAGTGTCACTTCTTTTAACGGGAAGTATATCAACTTAAGTAATTTTTAGCCTCTTGAAGCTATTCAAGCTCGAGCTCGGAAGGACCGTACTACGTCGATTGGACTCTTGATAATTACGACTTTAAGGCTATTGGTGACGTTGCCTACCAGGCCGAAGCAGCGATCGTCTTTATCAACTCAGATTCTGGCGAGAACCTCGTCGCGTATGACGGAAATGAAGGTGACCGTAGAAATCTAACAGCATGGCACAACGGTGATGCAGTAATTGCTGCTGCTGCTGCTCAGAATAACAACACTATTGTTGTTGTACATTCAGTGGGACCGCTAATTCTAGAGAACTGGATTGAGCATGAAAACGTTACTGCAGTTGTGTGGGCCGGACTGGGGTCTATCGAGACAGGTAACGGTCTAGTTGACATCCTTTATGGAGATGTGAATCCAAGCGCAAGACTTCCCTATACAATTGCAAAAGACGTTGAGGATTATGGAGTCTCACTTATCCTTGGTGGAGATCCAGATTCTATCATTCAGATCCCTTACGAAGAAGAGTATGTATATCTTATATCGATGATGTATACCCAATTTGACTTTCGATCATAGGTTGCTTGTCGACTACCGCCATTTCGACGCTGCTGGTATCGAGCCGCGTTATGAATTTGGCTTCGGTCTTAGCTACACTACTTTCGGTTATAGCGAGCTAAGAGTTCTCGAAGTAGACAATCAGAGTACAAACAATTCCGTCATTAAAAGCTGGAAGAATGGGTCAGCAAATGCTGGTGGCTCAGGGGTTGGGTCATCCACAGCATTATGGCTGCATGAACCAGCATATAAAGTAACATTCTCCGTTGAGAACACGGGTGATGTTGCAGGAACTGAAGTGAGTTGCTTGAATTCTCCCTCGAAGATCTTCCATCTAATCACAGGCCATTGTAGATTCCTCAGCTATACGTATCCTTCCCAGAATCCGCCAGCACTGCTCCATCGATTTTGAAGGGCTTTACCGACATCTATCTTGATCCTGGCGAATCAAGGCAACTCGCAATCACATTGTCAAGGTACGATCTGTCTGTCTGGGACGTTGTCTCCCAAAGCTGGGTCCGTCCCACAGGAGATATTGGTGTGAATATTGGAGCAAGTAGCCGAGATTTCAGACTGAATGGGACGATTTCATCTTAATAATTGTACGATTATTGTAACGAGCTTTTACTATACCTTTTACTTGACGACTACATATGAATAAAGAATCTTTTCGCCACTCCACTAGTATATGATTTACCATTTCACCCTTCACATTCTTTAGAATGATCGACTTTTTACCTGTTTGATAATGGAAAGAAGATAAGGTAGATGGATGTTTCGCGCAAAAGTTATTCAACTATACACCCTTTCTCGTTTTATCAAAGCGATTAGAGATCAGTATGCATTTAGAGATAGAATACTTTTCGGCTGGAACCGATTCCCACCATAATGTAGGAAGCCAGAAGTTCTCCTCCGAGTGAAATCATATTAGATCCTGTAAGCCTGCAAAACAGTCCTAATTGAGTGACAAAACTCTATAATCAACCATATGTTAGTAAGCTTGTTTCTCTTTAAGTTACTGCTACAAGCCCTTGTATGTAGTAAAAATCGTATTGATAATTGTTTCTTTAGTGATCGACTGTCTTATAGCAATTCCAGGATTAATATCTGGATTATCACTATCTAAAACCAAAACCGGGATCGTATATCATAGTCTTCTCTTCAATCGTTCCTGTATATCTGGGATAACGACTAGGATACTTTAAATAGACCAATATCAATACGGACAGCTCGGAAGTGTCTACTTAGGTTCCTTTCATCTATCAGGCTTCTTTCGAAAACAGTGTAGTGGGCAGAAATAGCTGTACAACTGCTGGAGAAAGAATGTACAAAGATTGTCAACAGAAAGATATATACGTGATGCCAGGAAACGAACAAGCTCTGTATGGATAGCGTTTGATTACTTCTTTAAGTCTGTGGTTACGATGTAGCGGATACTTAAATGTTCACAAACAAACTTCATAATCGATAAGAACGAACACACATGTTCATTAATATAGGATATCAGATTGGACCTGATTGGTGTTTCAGTGGTAGTGTCCACCTGGATAGTTCCCATAATCAATCTTTGTTTATGAAACCCACGCCCTCACCTTAAGGCAAAGGGAGATTCCCTCTGTAGCCCTTGTGATCAAACAATCACATAAAACCAGATCACCTCATATCCATCAACAAACGTCTTCCTAACTACTACTGCATACTTACTATGACTGTGCACGACCAAAGCGAGTTGCGTAGGAGATACAAGGCTTAATCTACTACGCCCAAAATATATTGAAAAATTCCCCTTATGTTAAAAACGTTGAGCCTCAATATCCTTCTGGTCTTACGGACACGGATAATGTAGTACGTCCAAGAAAAGTTTGTATAATCGGTGGAGGTATCGGAGGTCTTTATGCTGCTATGCTACTTCAAGACCTTGGTATACCTTTCGATGTATTGGAAGCAGACAACAGGCTCGGAGGTCGCACATTTACCCATAGATTTAGTGACAATCCTGAAGACCACTACGTAAGCTATTTCCTTAGTTATTTGATTGTTAGGTATGTCAAAGTTGACAACATGACTCCATCCCATGTATAGGATGCTGGAGCCCTATGTTTTCCAGAAATGCCTGTGACAAAATCGCTTTTTAAGTTGATTGACAAGCTCGACCTCAGAAATCAGCTAATCGGACATGCCTTAGAAGCGGAGAACAACACACTTTTGTATAACTCTGTCTTGAAGAAACGTTCGGATCACTGTGTAACGGCAGAGTGTTTCGATTTTCCGAATATTCCTCCTGAGTACTCGGAAAAGGGATGGCCTGAGCTAGTGAATAATGCCATCAACCCTTTGAGGAGAAGCTTATCAACGATGCAGAAACAGAATCAAATACTGGATACGAGATGATGACGAAGTATGATATGTACTCAGTTCGGCATACTTGTCTAGCAGACGTTCAGACACAGACCCTGATCTAGACAAACTTGAAAAAATGCCATATCCTTCAAACGTCGTCAACTGGTGCGAGACGTTTGACAGGACTATTGGTCGTTACAGTGATGCCCTGACTGAGAGAGTGATCGAAAGACTTGCACTTGCATTTCCTTCATTAGAGCATGTACCAAAGAGGGAAGTGATGTTACATGTTATCGTATCAAGTAAGTGTTATTTATAAGAAAGATGCATTACTGACCGTGGCAATAATTTATGTAAGCGGTGGTCATCAGTTCTTATCGAGAAAATGCTCAATTACCTTGAGAAGTAAGCTACTCTATTTTTTTATTAGATTCTAGTTTGATTACTGATTCTGAATCTCATTGGCGGCAGAATAATCAATCATTGAATTGCGGAAGTCTTGTTCGCAAGATAGCTTACAGAGAAGACGATTCGGTTGAGGTAACCATTCTCAGAGGCTCTAGGAACTTGACTAGAGTTTATGATCATGTCATAACTACAACAACACTCCCATGCTTATATGCCATCAATCTGCAAGGTGCTGAGCTCGGATTCGAACGCTCTTATACACTACGCTCGACAAAGTATGGTAGTGAGCCGGAATTAAATTTAGGAGGGCGTGGTGGGAGGACCCTTCGATTATGACGAAAGTTGGAGTTATCAAGGAGGGTCAGTCATTCTCAGATAGGATGGCGAGTGCCATAATCTACACATCTCCCCATGCTAAGCCCGTCCAAAATGAGAAGCAAAATGCAGAATACGTGATTGATATTTCACAAACGGGGAATGAAAGACCAAGAATGTTGATCTCAAGCCAATACTCCATTTTTGATCCAACTGCCACTGTTACCAATTCCTCGCAATTCAAAAATCCCTTCCCATGTGAACCAGGTATAGGACTCTCAAGCCCAATAGAGGATAATCCGATGAGGCAGATGATTCTCAGAGATCTCGCTCTCTCGCATGGCCTGACTATGGAGCAAGAAGAGAAGGTTATGGAACTATTTTTAGAAGGATACACGTTCAGCTGGATATCCATCCGTTCACAATGGGTATGTTATTCTTTGGATAAATCATTAGCTAGAAACAACTCACTAATGACGTTACTTAGGAGCTTTCCCTCGGTTTGGACCAGGTCAATTCGTTAAATTGTACGAGAATTTAACACACCCTGCTGCGCGTGGAAGACTCCATTTTGCTGGGGGGCTGCTAGCATCCAACACTCGTAAGCAGTAATATCTATTGTAATCTTTTCCTCTCTGATTCACTCCTTGTAGTTGGATCTCTGGTACTCTGTCAGCATCAAGAAGGGCAGTGGAAGAGATTCCATACTTCAGAGAAAAGAAAGAGGATCTAAAGAAACTGACAACAAACTGGGGTGAAGAAGAAGAATGGGATGGGAAGATCATTGAGAAGCAAGTTCAGATTGCACGGCATGGAGCGAAACAACCCGATCCGATATAGTGTAAAGAATAGAAAGGAGAATGCTTATTTTGAGATAAACCTCCTGGTTGTACTTGTATATACGTACATGTACATGTACATACAGCCATGTATAACGATCCAATGTGAAGTTTTATCCTTCGACAATACGAATGGATATGTAACCCTACCCATTATTTAGTCAATCTTATACAATATATGTTTTGACTTACCACCTTGATCCCCAATTGACAATCTAAATTTGCTTTTTTTTAAAAACTCACGACGACTATAGAGCTTGCGCATCTCTTGACTTTGTTCTTCTCGAACTATTATTAGCGTCAAAAGTTCGCTGACAATAGATTTCTCCCTGCCTAAAAGTGTAGAGTATTCTACTACATGATATATTATATTGAGAGAAGAATGATCGTTTTAAGTGTGAGATATTTTAGCGGTTCTACACAATACATGTGGCTAGTTAAGTGATACACTCAGATTCTCCTAACCTTTTTCTATCATACGTTATCATACGAGTTTGAGTCTCACTGAGAGCTTCGTATAGATACGAGTACACTTCACCGAGTCAAACACTTATAACAACCATGAATCACCTATGTGACATGTACATTGTACAGGTATGATATCCCAATACTTTTAAAACTCGTCTTCGAGAAGAAGTCTCCATCAACTCCTAATCCAATGGATCAATTTGCTTAATATAACCTGTAGAGCATTCCTAAATTCAGAATCAGTATATACGTCGTCATACTATATACACACTCTTCCTAATAGCGGAGAAGACGCCCAGAAGTACTTGATTATACGGTCTTCTGATTTGATCTGATAAGAAGTGGTGTTGTAGAGCCCATAGGCAGCTTTACCGAAGAGAAAGATCGACCATGACTTCGATAACCTATAGTTGTGCTCCGAGCCGGTGTTTACGATGTACATGTGCAATATATCAAAGGTTTAGAAAAAAACTCAAACATCGAACTCAGGCATGTTAACTCATCGGTTTGATGCCGATTTGTATCTCTGTGGGAATAGCCTCAGATTATCAGGATGATTTGAATCTTATCAGTAAGATTTGCGCCTTGAGGTTCTACTTGTAACCTCGTGCTCAAATAAGTATATTAATTAAAGATACGGAATAGCTGGGAGTAGAATCATCTATGCATAGGTTCCGAATATTTCCCCCGTATATATTCAGATCATCCCGAAGCTATCATCAAGCATCACACAGCCTGCTAGATACACACTTACTATGACTGAGACGACCAGAAAGAATTACAAAAAAGATACGATGCTTTAATTTGCTACGCCCAAAATATACTAAAAAATTCGCCCCACGTCAAGTCTGTTGAGCCCAAGAAACCTGCCGAGACGAAAGACGAGGAGACAACCAAGAAGAAGGTCTGCATCATCGGTGGAGGTATCGGAGGTCTTTATGCTGCCATGTTACTTCAAGACCTTGGTATACCATTCGAGGTACTGGAAGCTGACAGTAGGTTTGGTGGTCGTCTTTTCACCTACAGCTTTGGGGACAGTATCGAGGACTACTACGTAAGTATTCTCAGATTTGTTATGGGAGGATTACTAAATAATCTATATTGTAATTATGATCCTCGCCATTCAGGATGTCGGAGCTCTCTGCTTTCCAGAAATGCCTGTGACGAAATCAGTATTCAAGCTGATTGACAAGCTTGAGCTCAGGAAGAAACTGATTGTGCATGCTCTGAAGGCAGATAATAACACGCTTTTATACAATTCAGTCTTGAAGAAGCGAACGGATGACTGTGTAAAAGCAGAGAGTTTCAACTTCCCTGATATTCCTTCTGCGTATTCAGAAAAGGGTTGGCCCGAGCTGGTGGATAACGCAATCAATCCCTTTGATACAAAGCTCATCAACGATGCAGAGAATAAAACAGATACTGGTTATGAGATGATGATGAAATATGACAAATACTCAATCCGGTCATACCTCTCTGATAGTCGAGATGACAAAGAAGACGGACTGGACAAACTTGAGAAGATGCCCTATCCCATGAACGTCGTCAACTGGTGCGAGACACTCGACAGGACTATCGGACGCTACAGTGATGCCCTGACTGAGAGAGTGATCGAAAGACTTGCACTTGCATTTCCTTCATTAGAGCATGTACCCAAAGAAGGAAGTGATGTTACATGTTATCGTATCAAGTAAGTCCTCTTTATAAGAACAGAATATGAATGCATCACTGACCGTGGCAATATTTATGTAAGCGGTGGGTCGTCAGTTATTATCGAGAAAATGAAGAAATACCTTGAGAAGTACGGTGCTCTCCTTTTTCGCACAAGCAGATATAGGCCATGACTAACTCATGTTTCAATCCCAACTTCTGTCTCTATACTTATTGTATTAGAAATAAGGCGTCATTAAAATCTGGAAGAATCGTACGGAGAATAGCATACAAAAAGGATGATTCTGTTGAAGTGTCCTTTCTTAGAGGTGAAAAAATGAAAACTAAGGTCTATGATCACGTCATAGTGACAACAACGATTCCATGCCTACGTTGCATTGATCTACAAGATGCTGGACTTGACTTCTACCGGTCTTATGTACTACGCTCGATAAAATATGGTAACGCATCCAGAGTGGGAATCAAATTTGAAAAGGCGTGGTGGGAAGATTCAACAATCATGACCAAAACCGGTGTCATTAAGGATGGTCAGTCATTCTCCGATAATATGACGAGCGCCGTAATCTATACGCCACCTCCCGCTGATTCCAATAAGACTACGGAAATCGAAAAGCGAAGCTAGTGACGATGATTCGCAATTAGAGGAAGAAAAAACAAGGATTATTGTCACTAGTTTCTATAGTATACCGGATCCACCTTCCATTGTTACCAACTCTTCGCAAACTACACAACCTAAACCACATGGTGGACCATGTAGAGACCATAATCATCACGACTTGCGAGACTTCAATGCTACGCAGGGGTAAACACATATTCGAACGAGAGTAAGGCGATGAAACAGATGGTCCTTAGAGATCTCGCGCTCTCACATGGATTAACTAAGGAGCAAGAAGAGAAGATGACAGGACTATTTTTGGAGAGACACTCATTCAGCTGGGACATACATCCATTCACTATGGGTATCCTAATCCTCCTTTCTATGTTACAAATCTATAAAGTAAATCTTTTTGTTTAGGTGCTTTCCCCAGATTTGGACCAGGTCAATTCAAATTTATGTATGAGAACTTGACACGCCCTGCTGCGAATGGAAGACTCCATTTTGCTGGGGAGGCTGCTAGCATTCAGCACTCGTAAGCACTAATATCTATTGTAATCTTTCCTCTCTGATTCACTCCTTATAGTTGGATCTCTGGTACTCTGTCAGCATCAAGAAGGGCAGTGGAAGAGATTCTATACTTCAGAGAAAAGAAAGAGGATCTAAAGAAATTGACAGCAAACTGGGGTGAAGAAAAAGAATGGGATGGGAAGATCATTGAGAAGCAAGTTCAGATTGCGCAGTATGGAGTCAAAGAAACCGAATCAAAATGATACGTAGAGCAAAGTTGGAAACGTATGATATTATACTCGATTATATGCACAATACTTATATGTAGTGTATCATGATTTTGTTCCTTGACAATGTAATGCTTCTCTCATTGATTCATATTCTTTGTTATACAAACTTCAGCCTTGATTTTAGATTGAACTAGCCTTAAAAGTAATATGATTTATCTGGGTTTGTCAGAGAACGGTCGAACGTACTCTGAATAAAGCAGCGTTCTGTTGCATTGTGGTGTTCTCGAATATACACGACAAATATGCGTATTAAGTTTTCAGAACTACTAATTCTATGGCTTATACGATATTTTGTGATCATACATTCGATGGATGGATATTAACTCCTATTCAACAATCAGGCGTGTCCCCAATCGCATACTTGAATGCTGAAAGAGAGCTTACAGTTACTGACTCTTAAAATGCGCAAGTCATTCTGAAAATCTATAGTTAGTGAGTTCGGAGAGTTGCATGTGGTACAGATTCGTTTCGCACGTGCCTAGGTTATAGCCTTCTCAGTCCAACCCGGTCCGTCGGCATACTCAATCTCTTCTATATTCCAAGGGAACAGAACTGAGAAGTAAGGGTGAAAAGGACGCATCTCGTAGCTAGGAGTTTTCTTACCGGCTTTAAGAGTCAGATGATGATATGATAATAAAAGGGTCTGCACTTATAAAATAGAAATTATAGAGATACGCTCTCTCTAGTATGATGAACGATACCATGATCCAATGAAGTTGACTTGCAATCTATTCTTCCGGTCTCAATTCGAATTCCATTTGTTGATCTTCGCTCGTGGTAGATCAGTTTCTGTATTGCGATGATCTCGTTATAGAAGATTATAACCCTATCTTTCTACAATCGGTCCGCCATTGAGTCCACAATCTTCCCTGTGTTGAGGATACAAGAGCTTGCATCTTCTCCTAGCCACCGTCTTCTTTTGATAAGAGAAATTTTCACGTAGAGGACGTGTCAGCCACATTTCTTACATCCAGGGGAATAGATGACGGATGCATTTACGGATTGTACAATATTTCTCGGATTTAAACTTACAAACACTAAGATATATAAAACTGCATAGTTCAGCGTGTTTGTCGTTATATAAATACCTACGATCAAAATTTTAATGTTCACCATTATGATCGCTGAAAAACTCACATAGTACTTCCGAAACATTCTAGAGAACAGTTCGCTCATTTGATGATTTGACTCTTCTCTTCCTTCTATCTGTGCTATGTTGATTGCTAAGCCCGTTTATTTTAAGTCAATCACTAGCGCAAACTGGCAGTATGAATGTGCAACTTTGGGTTTTCATCGGAAAATCGCCTATGTATGCTATATGTTGTGATAAACATCAGAATTGTCGGAGAAAAATGATAAAAGGCGGAATCATTTCATACGTAGCGATCACAGCGTAAAAGTGCTATCGTTCGCCTCCAATACGTGACATGCACTTGGCAAAATTGTTATAGACTGTCGGTAATTGTCAACAAAGTTGGAGATCCGCATTTGTCAGAGTTAGCGCTCGGAGAGAGGTCCCGAATTACGAGACAGATGCCCATTCACATCGCAATATTATATGTAGCGGTTTATCAAACGTCCACCTAAGTTTTTGCTCATACATGTGGGTTACACCATAAGAACCCTGAGCGATGAGAAAAAATAATTTGAAAAATGTTATAATGTGGTCAGGTGGGTTATACAAAAAAGGTAATCATGAAGAACGGAAGAAAATCAGAAATAGGATGAACTTGCTCTTACGTAAAATTATCTTAATTTGGATAATTCAAGTCACGCAGAGCTAACCATGATACTCTAGCGGTCTCTTTTAGAGCGGCCTCATTGCGCCTAGATCAATTTCCCCGGCATTGCAGAAGTGTGGTGTACGGTGGAAGAATGTATATATAATTAAAACTTGAACATGTTCTCCCTCAGTCCTGCCACTTTGCCTTTGCGCTGCGGACGACCTCACCAAGCTCGAGTGAAAGAAAGCAACAACGGAGAGGGTTCAGATGTTGCTCAACTCTCGATTCTCCACGCTTCTCGGCTTCTGCTTGGCGGTAAGGGCTCTTACGACATCGGAAACATCGACTGTATCAAGCTCAGCTGAGCCTTCAGTAACGACAACATCATCACTTGTAGTCTCCACCTCGTTCACGGAGTCGCAACTTACTTCAGAAGGCTCACTTTCTTCAACTTCGGGCCCGGCATCAGTTTCAACTGTCTCTACGGCGTCAAGCTTCTCATTAAGCTCCATTCCTATCACCACTTCTATTGATACTTCAGGTACATTCGGCTCTACCGGAGTGTCAATACCTCTCTCTTCTTTCCCACTTTCTGGCAATGTAACTTCGACTCTTTCTGGTTCCTTCACTCCGAGCTCAACTGCGAGTATCACCGGACCAGGTGGAATAAATGTTCAAGCTCCACCTAATCCAGATGAAACTCATCCCTTCAGCCCATTTGCAAGCCCAACGCAAGCTTCAGTGCCTGGTGGGTTAATTGCATTAATTATGGGTCCGAAGAGCTATAAATAACCTTAAGTCGATGTTAATTTTAGGCATTTACCCTGCAACGGATCCTCTTTCCCCACCCGAGGTTGGTTCACTTCTGATTCCAGACTTCAATCCTGCTTGGACAGAAGCATGGACTAGGGCACGGGACTTGATAAGTGGGCTTAGTATAGAGGAAAAGGTATAATAATTCATAGTATTTTGTATTATAAGTCCCTAAATACTACATCGTGTCTTATTTCATGCCTATATATCTAACTGCTCTGAATGTAGGCAAATTTCTCGACTGGAGTCGGGTGGATGGGTGGTCGTTGTGTTGGAAACGTCCCTCCCGTACCAGCGGACGGATCTGGTCCTTGGAAAGGTCTTTGTCTAGAGGTAATTCTGATTTAGTACATAGGCTCTGACTTGTGATACTCAAACTATATAATTAAGGACTCTCCCCTTGGTGTCCGCTTCGCAGATTTTGCAACCGCTTTCCCAGCAGGCATCAATGCAGCCGCTACATGGCAGCGTAAGTTAATTCGGGAACGAGGTGAAGCAATGGGTGCTGAGTTCAAAGGTAAGTCTTAACTTCTTAATTCTTTAAACGCTCATCAGGTCCTAACGAATGATCTTGGCTACTACAGGCAAGGGGGTACATGTTGCCCTTGGTCCTATGATGAATTTGGGTCGTATTGCACAGGGTGGTCGAAATTGGGAAGGTTTTGGAGCTGACCCTTTTCTTGCTGGAGAGGCAGCTTACGAAACTATCCTTGGTATGCAAAGCTCTGGTGTTCAAGCTTGTGCTAAGCACTATATCAACAATGAGCAAGAGCATGAACGAACAATGGAGAGTAGCAATGTTGATGATCGTACGGAGCATGAACTCTATTCAGCGCCCTTTCTACGCAGTGTCCAAGCGGGTGTCGCCTCCGTGATGTGCTCGTACAACCAGATTAACGAGACATATGCTTGCGAGAATGATCGTACCGTAAATCAAATTCTTAAAGGTGAAATGGGTTTCAGAGGATATGTAATGAGTGACTGGAGTGCTCAACATTCTACATTGAGTGCCATCTTCGGACTTGACATGTCGATGCCAGGTGATATCACCTTTAACTCTGGTACTTCGTGGTGGGGAGCAAATTTAACAGCCTTTGTTAACAATGGTTCGATCAGTGAGGATCGCCTTGACGACATGGCTACCCGCATAGCTGCGGCGTGGTACTACTTGCATCAAGATGAAAATTACCCAGAAGTAAGCTTCAACGCGTTCGCACCTACAGATGAGGCCACGAATGAGCATATCGACGTTCAAGATGATCACGCAGATATAGTAAGGACGATAGGTGCGGCTTCTACCGTACTTTTAAAGAACAAGAATGGGACCCTCCCTCTACGAAAACCAAGAAGCATTGCTGTGATAGGTGTCGACGCCGGCTCCCAGATTGGTGGACCAAATCAATTCTCAGATAATGGTGGAAATGATGGAATCCTTGCGATGGGTTGGGGTTCTGGAACAGCTAACGTATGTGTATATTCACCATCTTGTTTTACAATTCGCACTCACTCAGAGTGATGCTCCAACCTTGGTAGTTCACATACCTTGTTTCTGTAGGTGCATTTCACTAAGAATTTCCTTACAATAATCTCTAAGATATCTTTAAGCCTCTTGAAGCTATTCAAGCTCGCGCTCGCAAAGATCGTACGACAGTTAACTGGCTCCTTGACAATTTCGCGACCGATACAGCAGGAAATATTGCCATCCAGGCCGAAATTGCGATGGTCTTCATAAACTCCGATTCAGGTGAAGGTTATATCACTGTTGACGGGAATGAAGGTGATCGCAAGAACCTGACTGCATGGCACAACGGGGACGCACTCGTTAATGCTGTTGCTGCTCAGAACCCCAACACTGTTGTTGTTGTCCATTCTGTCGGCCCTCTTATCTTAGAAAGCTGGATTGAGCATGAGAACGTCAGTGCTGTAGTATGGGCCGGATTAGGGGGGCCGGAGACTGGAAATGCTTTAGTAGACGTTCTATATGGTCATGTTAACCCTAGTGGAAGGCTGCCCTACACAATAGCGAAGAATGCTAGCGATTATGGGACTCAACTCGTTCTTGGCGGGAGTGACGGATCTATACTCCAGATCCCATATAACGAAAAGTAAGTAAGACTATAAAAAAAGGCGCGATTCGGAATTAGCTCTTTTATAACCTTAACTCACTAAAAACGTCTTCTAGACTTCTTATTGACTATCGACACTTCGACGCCGCTGGATTGAGCCTCGCTTCGAATTTGGTTTCGGGTTGAGTTACACGACTTTCAAATACAGCCAAATTCGTGTACGCGAAGTTCCCGCCTCGCATCAGTTCGCTTCGGCATCTATTATCAGTCAGTGGAAGAATGGTGTACCAAACGCCGGTGGAAGTGGTGAGGGTTCGTCAGTGGCTCTTTGGCTGCATGAACCTGCATACAACGTAACCTTCATTGTCGAGAACACTGGAGCCGTTGCGGGTACTGAGGTATGCCAAGTACTCATTCTCTATAGTTTGTTGTGCGCTAACTCAATGTTCTAGATTCCACAACTTTATATCACACAACCCGAGAGCGCTGGATCTCCTCCTAATATGTTGAAAGGATTCACAGACGTTCATCTCCAAGCGGGAGAGTCTAGCCAACTGTCTATTACGCTTTCGAGATATGATCTATCTATTTGGGACGTTGTGGCGCAAGGATGGGCACGTCCCAAGGGTGATATTGTTGTTAACATAGGTGCTAGTAGCCGGGACTTCAGACTGAAAGGTACAATATCCTAGAGAAGGGAGAAAGGAAGTTTTTGGAACTATCTCTTCTCGAACGGTACGAACAATTTGTTCTATGATCCTGGACTTCGCTACACAAAAGACTATTTTGTTTGCTTTGACTTTGCACCTCTTTATTCTAATTAATGACCAAATACGTCCATCATGTAGCAGTAATTCTTCTTACACCTTCTCGACTCAAACTTAAATCAAAATCAAAAATGAAGATACCTTCGGGAGAGGTTCTGTAAAATCTTTCGCATCCCCAATAACAACAAGATGTTGATTCTGCGAAGGATGACATCATCATTCCGTGAAACTTAACATAAACGACTTGGCATTCTCTTCCAAAAACATACACGAAACAAGTCTCAGTCACTATTATTGAGTGGGGCATTTATATCGTCAAGACAACACGAATCGGAGTTAATGTCATCCTTGAGAAAAAAGTAAATGCTTCCAGAGAGACGAAACAAGTTTATTGGACAAGATGCCCACTTTGACTTTGCGTGAGTAAGACGGGTTGCGGGTCCGTATACGATGTGAGATGATATGAAAGTTTTCCGTCAAGTTCCTGAGACCGTGTGCTACGTTCTATAGCCCACGACTCCGCAACGCTCCTCCTATCTCCTAAATTCCCTGCAACCACACAACTTACACAACAAGAGTAATTATAATAACAAAAAAGGAGTTTTTTTTAATAAGCAACACTAATATTGGTACTAACCAACTGATTTATGACTAATATCTAATAAATCGAGGACCGCAAGTGAGACAGGTTAGCCATCATCAACCTATCAACCCCTTATCGAGAAAAAAGTACTGCGGAACGGCGAAGCTGACTTGGTACACAGAGGGAAGGGGAGAGAGGGAGGGGCAAGTCCTTTTTTTGGCTTTTTTTTTAAGTTGCCCCTAGCAACTAAGAGGTTCAAAAAGAAAAGTGCTAGACTACTTAGTAGTATAGCCAAAGTTACGAGCTAGTTTAGTTTTGAAGATCATCGACCTTTTTTTCTTTTCAAAGATTTTCCTTTTCTTTTTAGCCATGATCACTCTGATCGGTCAATCCTAAGGCCTGAAGGCCTAGTCCTCGAGACCTGATTCCAGGCCAACGTGAAGATCATTCATATCAGCAAAACGTTAAGAGAGAGAGAAAGAAAGAGAAAGGAAAAGAAAATAAATAAAAAAAGGTACAACGGGGAACCCCTCCTCAACTTGAACAAACCTACCTTACATGATTTCCGACCTCTCCTTCCTCTCATATCTCTGCATATACATGTGCATCTATGATACATGCATACGCATACGCTTTTGGACCGGAAAGGGGTAAGGCGGATAGAACATGCCGCCTTGTGTGTGAGCGTTTACTGTGCATGATGAACTGGAACTTGTATGCACTGCCTTAACCCTGATGATTACTTCTTCCTTCTGCAAAGTACCTATCCTCCCTTTTCACCCCTGTTTCTTTCTGAAGATATTGGCATGCTAAATACCAGAGTTATGTTCCAGAAGAAACAACGTTAATTGATAGCTGCTACTCTGACTGCATTCAACAGAAGAGCATTGGCTCTATAGATATTTTTGCACAGCCCTCAAATAAAGTTTATTATATTATTCAAAGTGAATATTCTAAATATTCTATAGAGTACATTGATGTCATCCATCGGAGTTCCCATATGCGAATCCGACAATCCGTTCGGACTAAGTTTCCCCATAATTCTATATTTAGAAACCTTATACCCGATTAAAACAAAAAAAGGGAAAGAAAGTGAAAAAAAGGCTCCAAAAAAGTCGTCAGGCAAAACTCCATCAGAGGGGGGACGGTTAATAGGTCGGAAGCGAAGCGAAAACGTGAATCTGCGTTGCGGGGTACGGGCGGTAAAGCATACAGATACCTTCACCCCCTTCAATTACTTGTAACTCATATGGACGATTAAGAAAAATTCTCCTTTTAATATTTGAGGATCCGATCCCATAAAATAAGAGTTCGAGACCCTTCCTGGCTTTCTTGCTCGTACTGTTGAATGCTGCGGTGTGGCCGGAATACACAGCAGTTAGATCAATTTGGATGGAAGGAAGGACATCTGGAGGTAACTTTCGGGTTGCAAAAAGAGATCAGTAAATTAGATTTTTAGTACTCACGGCTGTTTGAGGGTTCACTCTCAGAGTGGAGTAAGGGGCCCACTTCTCATTCCGGGCTGTGTTAACCATAATCTTGCCTCTTCTTCTGAGGGAGTTGTTTGTAAATTATAGACCCGCAGCAATTTCGACATTTTCTAGGGTCATGCCCTGAATTGTGTATAAAAACCCCAAAGCCCTCTCAAAACCTTTCTTCTCCTTTAATTCCCCTCCTTCCCTCATTGTCGTCGTCGTCGGACTCCCTTTCCACTTCTCTTTTACATTAAGCCATTTTCCAACTTGGTAAATAATCACAATGCTCTTCCGTAGCGCCTTCTTTGTTACTGCCCTCGCAGCCTTCGTTGTTGCCCAGGATGCTGGTGCAGCTACAACTGTTGCAACCGATGGTGCTGCTACCGACACTGTTCTCGCGACCGACACCGCAGTCACCGATACCCTCGCCACTGACACTGCGACCGCAACCGATGCTGTAGGAACTGACACCGCAGTTGCTGGAACTGCAGTCACCGACTCTGCCGTAGGAACTGATACCGCAGTCGCTACGTATGTTATTTCTTAAGCTTCACTGTTAATAAAAGAATACCTTACTGACGAAAGAAACCTAATTTCCATAAATATAGTGACACACTTGTAGACACCACCGCCGTTGACACTGCCGTCACCTCAGCTGCTACCGCTGTCACTTCAGCCGTTTCCTCAGCTGTTTCTTCAGCTGTTTCCTCCACTCACACCACTACCACCTCGAAAGCCTCAAGCAGCAGCACTGCTAGCTCCTCCGCAGCCTCCAGCAGCTCATCCAGCGGTGCAATGGCTAACGCCGCTTTCCCTGGTGCTATCGCTTTCGTCGCAGGTGCCGTTGCCCTCGCCGGCCTCTAAACGCACCTCTCCATTCCATCCATTCAAAACCCTACGCTATTTCCAATGCATCGGACAAAAACTTTCTTTCTGATAGATCAGACAGTTCGATTAGTTTCATACGTTTTATTTCTGGACCATTCACGTTTTCTTTGGGTTAATAAAGTAACGTCAAGTGTTCATACCTTTGCAAGTGGCAGCTACACCCTCCCACACCATCCTCCTCGACGTCTAGCCTCTTGTTATAAGCATCTTCCCGTCATTTTTATAGCATTAGCATATATGGACTTTTATAGCATATAATTTTAATTGCTTTGCTTCCTATTCTTTCCTAGTCTGTTTTCTCCTTCCTGCTTTGTGTCGGGAATTTGGTTAGTAATTGCGCACGCAGGATTTTTAATTCCCTTGGATAGTTCAAGAGATCTGAGTTCGTTAGGATTGATGAACACGTCATTTTAAGAAAATATGCAAAATTCAGGTTCGGGTGTTGTGTGTATCAGTGTATGGTGTTATCATGCCTAATTAGCAATAGTTGAAGGATATGACGACAACGAAGCATGCATGTGAATCTTTGGGGATCCTGTATGTTTAGGGCTGGTCGAGTATTTGATATCTGTTCAAATAAGAGTTCGAAGTCCATGATAAGATTCTAGTATGAAGAAAAAAAGCTCATTGATATGATTACGAATAATATCTTGATAGCTAACGCACTCAGTGATGGTGTGGAAATTGTGAATCGACTCAGGAGGTTGCTGCGTGAAATTTTCTCAAACACTTTTATTTTTTCAATAAGCTTCGCCCAGATGCAGTAAATAGGGTGTCGTTAATACTTTTGGCAAGAATGGAGGAATCTGAGTCAGATTTCCATTTTGTCTACGCCCTCTGCGGCCTCTTCCTCCACTTTATGAAAAAAAAGTGCATTCAGATACGTTGATCAATAAGCGTACTATTCGTAAAGAGTATAGTGGTTTGGTCATATCATTAAAGATCGTGCGTAACGTTGCTGCTAAATGAGAAGGGAAATGGTATATCAGATAAAGAGTAAAGATAATCCGGGAGAGTGTAGAAAGTGGGAAAAGGAGTTAGACTGCGGAGAAAGCAAAAAAAAAGATACGATGAGAGCTGTAAAAGAGCATTGAAAAGGTAATGAAGATATTGAAAGATGAATACGTAGTAGTAAGTGAGTATGATGGTGTGTGGGGAATGAAGAATGAAAGTGTCTCAGATTCCAGTCTTGTGTATATAGATAGATTGTTTATATACCACTTCTGATTCTGTTCATCGACTCGGTACGACTGCGTGTCTTGCTCCTAAGTCTGAGTGGATCTTCGGAACGTTTGGTAGTTTCTTCGATGGTGCTCCTCTTGACTTCGTTGTCTATACGATCCCTAGGACTTGACGACTTCACCCGGCTGGACCGCTCATCGCTCATCCCAGTGCATTTCCGTCGCTCTTTATATTTCCTATAACTTTCCTCCATTTCGCGCCACATAGTAGCTTCATCAATATCCTCAACATCCTTCAAATCACTCTCCAGGTTCATCTCGGAAGTAAGGCCGGATTTAGGCCTTATTCTCACTGCTTCCACACTTTTTGAAACAGGCTTCTGTTTACTAATTTGTGTCAGCCTTGGGGTACTATGCGGTACAACAGTCTTCTCAATGAAAGACTTGGATTGCGGCCTTTGTGGTGCTGGTAGTAGTGATTGTGGTCTTGAGGAAGTGTGACTACGTCCTACCTCCATACTCTTGCTTTGCAGATGAGGGTATGTGTTATTATCAAAAGGACGACGGGGCGTTGACGAAGCTTGAGGATTTAGTGGAGACAAGTGAAAGCTGCGAGACTTGATACCACTTGTAAATCTGTCATAACTAGGACTTGGAGTACTTTTACTACTAGTAGGCGTAGTAATACTAGTGTTACTAGTAGTGGAAGGAGAAAGGAAAGGATTGTTTTCCTTATCTAAAATTGGAACTAACGGCGATGTGGTGGTGGACGTAGATGTTGAAGCTTGACTGCTGTCACACCTAGCTTCCGCGCGTTTCGATGGTCGGTCGAGTGCTATACCGTAAAGGCGTTCTGTCGGTGAAGATCTTGCTGACCGGAAATGAGAACTACTTGGCCTGTCGTCTGTATCCTTTATTTCTTGTTTCGTTAGAATATCCCGAGTCTGTAGCTTCAAAATTGGTTTCAAGGTAACATGTTCCTTGTGGGTATATCTTGTAATGTCACGAGAAGGATCCATCAGCCGGGACCTGCCTTCTGATTTTCCTCGAGTACGTTCACCTAGTATGGATGATGCAAGCACGTCGGAAGGTTTGAACGGGCTGGAAGCTTTAACCACCGTCTTCCCAAGTTGAGAAGGAACATATATATCCTTGGGTCTACGAGCGTTTTTAATACCAATAGCCTCATCTGAAACAGAGCACATATTAGAAATCAAGATGATGTTAGATAACTTCAAGACACTTCAACAACAAAGGTTGCTTTCACATACTTCCATTATCACGGGAAATTCCGTTAAGTTCAACAATTTGGGTTAAAGTAGTATATTTTCGAAATGGTGATCTTTTTGAATCGTATTCCGACGGGAGAAGTAAAGGCTCACGACTGACGATCTTCTCCTTAGCGAGTATCGGGTGAAAAAAATTGAATTTCTGTACATCCTTGTGTTGGTTCATGTGTGGAGGTATAGCGCGCAGAATTCTCGACTTGCCGATCTTGAAGTAAGGAATCCAAGCTTTCAAACTAGCCTTATACATTTTGCCATTTCTCCTCACCCTGTCGCCAGGTTGTATCATTGTATAAGGTGACACGTCTAAAGACATGCTCTATGGTGAGGTGGTTTGAGCGACGCGTTAGCGACGTCTTGTGATCGTGATGGTAGACGACTGAAAAAAAGTGTGACAATAGGCTTTTGTCCTTGAGCCACCCGGGCGTTGCCGCACCTTATCAGATGTGATTGATCTTGACAAATACATGCACTGGTATTATTGCTATTATTTTTTATTATGATATTCAAATAGGACCTATTAACATATATTTTCTTTGCCGCATATTAATATTCGTATGTGCCCTTGCTTACTCATAAATGACCCTACTCCAGAAGCGTAATATCATTTTATATGCGTCGAAATTTTTCAGATTAGTTAATAAAACCTATTACTTAAGCTTTACTCACAAAGCGCCTATATTCAATGATATGGTGGTTGCATCAACTGATAGTCCGGAACAGCCCTTTAGTGTCATATTAGTGAAAAAGATGAAATATGAGATATATTCTACGGTATGATAGTATACTACTTTGCTGTTATAGACATGTGCTTGCTGTATACAATGTTCCTAAGGCTCACCATTGCTAAATAACCTACTATATTGTTAAACTCTTTAAACGTCTTGCTGCATAACTAACAACTGAAAAGACGTTCTTGCGTTAGGTCAGCTTAAACTTTGAGTTATGGCATTACGAGTAGTTTACTGAAAGCTGATTGCCCCTCTGATCACGGTACGGATGGAGAACTATTAGTCACCATTAGAGTTTGCTTAATATGCTTGGTGACATCGTCAAATCAAGATCAGTAATTTGGTACTCATAACAAGAGTTTCATAAGTGCTTCTGACCGGACAAGTATATCAATAAATTTGCTCTTTTGGACACCTTTGCTCACTGTGCACTAGACGAAGGCTCCCGCGCAGCTGTTTGCACGACTTCTTTTAGAAGAAGATGGCATCGAGTTATTCTTCTAGATTTCACTTCATTGATAGTGGACAAAGGAGAATATTATACTCAATTGGATCTTGGTATGATACCAAGCGCTCATTTTCGAAACTTAAATTGGACAATATATTTACCGAAATATCTAGTTTGCTGATACAAGATGTATCACACAATCATTCATTGTACGCAGGCTAAACTCTATTTATTCTCCTTTGCACCGTATTGAAAAAATAGGTTGCGAGCCTGCTTTGCTTACATGCGCACACTTAGGCTTGCTTTGGTGATATTTGCACTTATTGATGTCCATCTATCACGCCGGCCGGCCCAGAATGCATACCAAATCCTCTTTGTAACTGCAAAGTTCACTACATATCGTATACAGATAAAAACCTGTTCTTACTTACAACCTTCTTTCAGTTCTTTGTATACCACCCTTCAGTTTCCCGTTGAATACTTATCTTACACCGAGCGGGTCAACGCCTATCTCTAACACAAACAAGTAGTAGCTTATTACACTTTAACAATGAAGGTAACTCAGCTTGCAATACTTCTACCAACACTTGCTCTCACTAGCGGAGTCCTTGCTACGGAGATAAACGGTAATGGATCGAGTTCTTCAACAGAAGTTAATCCTACTGCGTGAGTGCTTATGGGCCCGAATCCTCTGCCCATTGAGTCAAAATTATTCATTCACTAATGCAGCTATATTGTGTTCAGCGGCGCAGGCAGCTCGGGGCCTGGCAACTCGGTGAGCAGTGGGATGAGTCCTCAACAGACCTCAAACGGGAACTTCAACAATGGTAACTCAAATAGCAATGGTAATAGTAATACTAACAACGGCGACGGATCCTTCAACAATGGAAACAGTAACAGTAATAGTAACAGCAACAGCAACTCCAATTCCAATAGCAATGGTAACTCCAACAGTAACAATAACTCCAACAGTAACAGTAACTCCAATAGTGGAGATAGTTCCCTTACAAATTCTAGCGGAAACAACAATAGTAACGGGAATAACGGTAACAACGGTAACAATGGTAATGTTAACAGCGGAAGTAGCACCTGGAACTCTTCATCCTCAAGCAACTCGGCTGAAAATGCAGCTTCCAGCTCTTCCTGGGCATCTAGTGGTGGGGCAACCATGGCACCAGGTAGTTCTTCCAACTCTGGATCTGGGAGCGGCTCTGGAGGAAGTGGTGAATATATCACTACAACACTTACGATTGCTATCCCTGTTCCTCTCGACACAAACGCAGCTTCGGACCCAAGTCAAACTCCTACCATTGCAGACCAGAGCGGAGCCGGCTTCAGGAGTGCAAAGGTGCATGGTATCACCGCTTTCCTCGCTATTGCAGGTGCATTCATTGGTGCAATGTTGATGTAAATCTTAGACTGTGGCTCTCATAGAAACTTTGATAGTTCTTTAACTCTATTCGTTTATTTTACGCATCCTTATTCATCACCCTCCTTCCATATGTACTAATTCCATTATCTCTATCTAACACGCATATATATTTTGCATAATCAAACTTCGTTTGAAGGCGTGAACACTAGATAGGAATATTCAGGCAACTATATGTCACAATATTTCTTCAGTTTTCGTGTCAACAATTAGAGAGAGATCATTGTACATTACTTAACTCGTTTTTAAAGATCTCGCAAGTTACCTCAATATACGTAAAGCTATCCTATATGAATCAAGCCTCAATTGACTACGAGTGGAATTTAATGTGAAGACCGGCACAGTGCTAGACAACGTGCCAAATGTGCGAAGTGTTAGAGATATGATTGGTGTTTGGCGAAGAAGATGTAGATAGGGCGACGACTAGTCGAACTTGGTCTGAGTATTGTGCTACTGCTTTCGCCAGCACCTGAGAATCTTAAACGAATTCCAGACGTCGACGTTTCTTGTCCAAAGCTAGAATACTGGTTTCCAGCTCCATTTTCTCAGAGAATGCTTTGTGGCGGTAACTATGCAGAAATTGTTTCAGTCAGTAGAGAAACTTTCCTCAATCGGGTGTAAGGTGCAACACATGCTTCACTGGTTGGTGCCTTAAAACGCAGCGAATCCGGCTACGCCTGAAAGTTATATGTATTGTCCAATGAATACCGTCAACATCCGATTGAACGTGTACGCTAACTTCTTCCACACTATCCGAAGTCTGCTGAAGTGTAACAATGATAACTCATCCTGAGAAAATATCTAGGCAATCAAAATTTGAATTTAAGTTGTGACCTAAAAAGGCTTATCAGATTAGCGCTTAATTTTTTACACTCTGATTAGCGGGTATCTTTATTGAATACAGTCATGTCTCTCAGTGACTATGCTAACAATAATGAAGAAGAAGATCGAGAGCTCCTTGTGTTATATGCGACAGAAACAGGGAACGCACTTGATGTTGCGGAGCAAATTGCGCATGAAGCAAGGAGGCGCTTCATCTCGGCTCGACTCGCAAGTGTCGACACCTATCCACTCGTACGTCTTGTAGCCAATACTTCAGACCCGAGTCAAGAATTACTTACTATTGTCTGTGCGTCAGGAGAACCTTATCCATGAGCCTCTAGTTGTTTTCTGTGTATCAACCACTGGTGCCGGAGCAGAACCCCGTTCCATGACCCCTATGTGGACTGCGCTACTGCGCTCAAATTTACCTCAAGATCTGTTCGATGAGCTGCACTACGCCGTTTTCGGTCTCGGAGATAGTGCATATGAAAAATTTTGTTGGGCAGCAAAGAAGCTATCTCGTCGTCTTCAGAGTCTTGGCGGCCATGAAATTTGTATCAGAGGAGAGGGGGATGAACAAGATCGACTTGGGTGAGTATCAATACCTAAATTTACAAATACTAGATTAAATTCCCAGTTGGGACCTCGAATATACAATAATTTTAAAGGATTGAAGGTGCCTTAGACGCATGGATGCCCAAATTATTCACATCACTAGAGGAATTTCTTCCTCCTCCACCTAACAAAGAATTCGCGGATCCGGACACGCTCTTACCCCCTCGTATACACATTTCTTCAGTCAGTGGCCCGTCCAGCTCTAATTCGGGGCTTAATAGCCACAATGTGATAAAGGGTACTGGGTATCATTCGGTTACTGTAAACTGCAATAAACGGATCACGGCGATGGACTGGTACCAAGATGTGAGACACATAGAGCTCAACCTTGGCGAAGAAGTTTTGTTTGTGCTTATATTTTCATATCACTATGGGTATGCTTAGTCTCACTGAAACGCAGATATGACCCAGGAGATGTTGCTGTGGTACACCCAGTTATTCCTGCAAATGATGTGGAAAGTGTACTACAAAGCTTGGGATGGATGCCTTCTGCGGATGATGTATTTTCCTTTTCTTTATCAGATACTTGTGAGTAACTACAATTTACATTCTGGTCATGAACATTGTTCAATTAGCTTCCAGTATGGCACATCCCCGAGTCTATACCAAGAGTCACCACACTTCGTCAACTCTTTTCCAAACATCTTGATATAAACAGCGTCCCTCGGCGCTCTTTCTTTCGTGTTCTGCGACATTTTGCAGAGGACGAGACCGAAGCTGAAAAATTACGAGAATTTTGTACAGCAGAAGGGGCGGTACGCTGTTCCTTTTTTCAGCATCTTCGACGTCCTTAATGTTGATTACGGATCAACGTTTTACAGGATGAGTTATATGACTACATAACTCGTGTTCGACGGACGATCAGAGAAGTTCTGTCGGAATTTCGTTCACTAAAGATACCAAAGGAATACATTTTCGACCTATTTCCCTTGCTCAGGCCACGACAGTTCTCTATAGCTAGTTCAGCTTTAGTATGTTGTCCTCTGTGTAATAAAATCATCCTTCATTGACAAGGGAAACAAAGGTTCATAAAAAACAGGTTCACATCTGTTTAGCCGTGGTGCGTTACAAGACGAAACTCAAGATTCCAAGGAAGGGCATATGCTCAAACTACTTGGCATCTTTGCAACCTGGTGTGCCAACTTCCTTCTTTATTAATGGACTCTCTCACATTTTCAACCCCTCGGTATCTAGGAACAAAAATACAAATTGGAATTCAGAAGGGATTTTTGTCGCTACCTAAAAGCCTGGATACACCTGTGGTTTGTATAGGTCCCGGGACAGGAATCGCACCATGCGTGCTTTGATCCAGCAACGGGTCCACAACAATAGCAAAAGTATCTAATATCCCGCTTTCCCACAAAAAGAACTTAGCTGATGAACCCCGAAACCTTGCCTAGATAATACTCTTTATTTTGGCTGTCGATCTAAAGACAAGGATCAACATTATGGTTTGGAGTGGCAGACGTTGGTCGACAGAGGTTTTTTGAGTTATCGGAGTGCTTTTTCCCGTGATGGTCCTGAAGGGCAGAAGAGGACATATGTACAAGATCTGATGATCGAAGATTCAGGAACACTCTGGGACTTACTAGGTAGAAAAGACGGGTGGTTGTATATCTCCGGGTATGTTCCTCGTTCACATTCTTGTCTGTTCGTGTAGTACGGTGATTCAAATCTTATATATCTTAGATCTTCGAATAAAATGCCGGCTGCCGTAAAAAGCGCTATTGTAACAGCTGCTAAGACGTCTGGGGGTTTGAATGAGGTAGATGCAAAGAACTTTGTCAAAAATATGCAAGATAATGGGAGACTGTTTGAGGAATGTTGGAGTTAGTAGAAATGTACGTGCATATATCTGGTCTAATATGTACATGTGCATGTACCTTTAAGTCTGTGTGCCCGGCTTGAAAGGAAATCATTTTTCAACTTGGGCACGAAACGTATCTATTGCGATAGATGAATTTTAACGTGATGGAAGTTCTTGGGTGATTTAAAACGGGACACATCATTACAATATGAAAGCATTCTAATACTGTATCAAATTCAACTATGTTTCCCTACTGTTGGCAACTGAGTTGCGGAATGTTCTTGTTTTTTAGTTTCATATACATGTACACCATACTGAGAAGGACATCATTCGTAGGTAGTCATCATCACTTGTTTATTCTTGGGGACGCTCATACTCCCTTCGATCTTCAGGCGGACCAATCTCGGCAATGAGAACAAGGGCTGTATATGCAGTCGATAACGCAGGTTCGTTCCCTAAAGAAGTCTCGCCGTCATAATATTCCATCTCCAGCATATTGTTATTCTTTGGTCCCACAATATAGACTGACTCTCCTTCACTACTCTTAAATTTTTCATCAAAGTGATAATTCTTAAGCTCCCGTCCACCGCAGTTGATAAGCTCGTAGTAACTAAGCCCACACTCAAGACTTTCACCTGTCAGGTCCTTTTCAAGTAAGAAATCATCATAAGTGATCATGTTCACTCCAACATCGAGATCTAAGTCCTTGCATGTCCTGAAAACGAGGGCATCCATCCCCTTGAGATGTCTCCGCACGTACTTATGTTTATTCGGCTTGCCCTTCGGAAATGGGTACATGTGCTGCAGCGGAAACGCGAGTAGTCCTCCCTCAGGTAAGAATGCACTATCCTCTAGCGCCCTTTCCAGTGTCTCCCGGAACACAGATCCATCTGATGGAATTGTCATATCTGTTTCTACACGGGGCGTAGAGCGGACGCATGGTACCTCGCAGTATAAATTATACGTAAGCGTGACACGGTATCCAGATTTGACGGGCAACACTTCGTGGTCAACATCACTGTAAAACGCAGCATATGCAACACAGGGCCCCATCTGTTCCTCTGCAAGTACGGAAGCCGGGTCAAAGGTCCATGTTTTTCCATTTTTGTGGAAAACAAGCTCTCCGCCTTCATGTTGTGTTGGAAGAGTGATGACGAGAGATCCAATCATGTCCACACTTCTTGGGGTGTCTTTATGTGGTTTGAAGAAACCTCCCTCTCCTGTGAAGTTTTTTCTGTCTTAGTTTAGATGTAAAAGCTAGATGACAGCATTATATCTCTCACCATAGACATTCAATTTATATAATTCGGCTCGGATATGTTTGGGGCTTGTCGATTTGTAGGCTCTCTCTTCTTTGCCTAGTATACTGATATCTTCAATATTTAAGAATCCAATTGATATCGCATCCTCGATGATTCCTCCAGACAAACCCGAAAATGGGTGAAAACGAGTCATGAATTTATCTTCATCCAACTTCCACGCTTTTCGTATACTTTCGTCATACACATTTTGGTCATTTTTTCCAAAACCTGCTGGATCGCATGTATCTACCAAATGCCTGAGATCATCTTCCGTTGCAGTTGCAAATTCAATCGCTCTTGTTATTTTATTATATTTTGTTGTAATAAAATACAATAACATCTGTTGTCAATAATTACCGTATCTGATAACTTTCTATGATTTACATACTTACCCAACTTTTCCATGATTTTTATAGTAAATCGAGATCTCTTTAGGATCGACTTTGACCGTACCTGAGCAAAAAGGCTGACGATCATCAACTAGCACTTTTCGAAGGGCTTCAAGATGGTGATCGATAGATGTCTTCGTATCCATTTTTCGTCGTTTGGATCAAATCTACGTACAGTTTGTGCGTAAGAAGAGGTTATTGCAGCTGTACACGGTTTTATCGATTATTCACAGCGGTGTATTCAAAGTCATGACCCACTAGTGACCATTTAGTGAGTTTCTCCTCTAAAGCAAGTAGATCCCTTAGATACACACAATTACTGTCGAAGATTGGTTATCATTTTCTTCCAGTAGATTGATATGATCTTTTATTTTTGAGTACATAAAGAAAATCTTTTAGGTCCATAACGGCCTTGAAACGAGAGAGAATAACTGCACATTATTTCAATAATTTTTTTGATTACGGATACTGCTGACTAATTGATCGCCTTCCCAATCTATACTAGTGTTCATCAAGGACCTTGACGTCCTTAAGCAAGTAGCTGTAACATTGTGTCATGTTGTATGAAGCAAGTCATGTCAAGATTAGTGCTCACACCACAAAAATGAGCCTAGAAGCTTGTCCGTAAGCCGAGTAGTTGTATATCATACTATACGTTCTTCAGTTTTTCTCATGGAATCCGGGTATGGACGGATGCCTTTCAACAAGCGCGTCCCCGATCATCTATAATATGATTAACATCTAACTTGTAATGAAATGAAATGCTTCCGTTGGGAAAAGGGGATGTATTTTTTCTTTTTGTGAGCATAAAGTTTCAAAGCAATCGACTGGAAGACATATCCCCACTTGAAATTGGATAGCTACTGAGGTACAGATGCCCAGCTACAATATATCCTGTGCGTTTCTACCTCATTCTAAACCTGACTGATACTTATAGTTGTTGTTTTTTCATTTTCTCATAAAAAGTACAAGACTTTAGCCCAATGCTAGTCTACCACGGGGATTGGCAAGCATTTGGAAACACCGATATAAGTACCATACCAGAAATTGCAAATTACTCTGGTTTGTCATATCACGGAACAAACAGTAGTGTGAGCCATTCTTTAATTTGTCCTTCACAATTGAGAATTGAATTGTTTGGAAGTACTAACACCGTAATGCTTCCAGGGATCTTCCGCAGTTCTCAACTTCTTTGGTACTGGTATATATATTGAAGGTGCAAAGCGCACTATATATGTAACTAATAACAGCGCTTGTCTAATGCTCTCATAAGTACTAATTCACTATCAATCAATAGGGTACATTTAATGTGACTCTTGATGGAGAAACGTCGACTGCAGATGCATCCAGAATAGATACAGACATCTTCCAGACTGCTCTATTCTCAGCTCCTTACCTCTCTGTTGGTTGGCATACTTTGACTGTAAATTGCACGGGAGAGGCGTTTGATATTGACTTTGTGAAGGTTACTACTGGGGATGGAAATCAGAGGTGCGTTTTATCCAGAGCATCTCTCCGTTGCATCCAAGAACCCTAATCGAACACTTGTCTCGTTTCCCATCTTGGCTACATGATCTTGCTGTGCACAGTACTAGTAACTCTGAAGTTGTACTAGATGATGCGGATTCTTCAATCACATATTTACCATCTTCATCATCATGGACTACAACAGTCGCCGAGGCAACGGATTATTACCATAACTCTGCACAGTACGCTTCTTCTCTTTTCAGATTTGGAGTAATATAAGCTAAGACTGGTTTGTTAGCGTAACTCATACTGCAAATGCAAGCTTGGAATTGAACTTCACTGGAAATGCCTTGGAATTATATGGTAGCACCCAGCCTGATCATGGTTTATTTACGGTACAGATTGATGATGGCGACGTAACCATACTTGATGCATCTTCAACACAGTATCACAAACCCAGTGTTCCTCTTGTGAGTAATGGTTTATATACACTTCCGGTTGTGTAGTCATTGATAATTCTAATATCTACTATAGTATATCGGTGGAGGCTTCGCATCTACAACACATATACTTAAAGTTATAAATCATGACGTCTCAACATTTGATATCGACCAGATTGTCATATCAATTTGGGAGGATTTCGACACGACCAGTCCGTCTTCCGGGACTTCAGAGGCAACGACTTCAAAATCTCAGTAAGTTCGAAATAAAGCAGTTCAACGGGTGAAAATAGTTTGCTTATACTAATTTGGATAAATAGGGCTGGTCTAGTTGTTGGTGTTGTCATCGGCGTCCTAGTTCTCTTGGCCCTTATAGGATTGGGCATATTCTTGATACGCCGTGGGCGTCATGGACCTAAGCTATGGGCTTCTCAACATAAAGTGGAAACAACAGATAGAAGAAGATCATTCTCAATTGCTATGAATAATCAGGAACCCGATCTTCCGCGAACAAGCCCATTGATAGGGCTAACAACGACGACTTCTAGATGCGACGGAGACGTGGTAACGCCATTCACTCAAACAAGTTTCAGGAATATGGAACAAACATCGGTGAAGTCTGCATTTCTTCCCACAGGCTCATCGCGGTCACAAGGCGACACGCCATCCGTGTCTCAGACCGCTACAGCGCAAGCGTCTTTATCGAACGCGCCAAATCCAGGTCAGGTCCCAGAAGTGGTACGAGAGAGGTATGCACCCAAAATAATTTAAACAGCAAAAACTCTTTCTTGAGGTTGCTGATTGTTGTTTTTATCTACACAAAGTGATGCAGGTCCAGTTTTCGTTACAAACCACGGTCCGGGGGTGGCATTGCGACTACCACCAGATTACGAGCAAGCAACCAGAAATCGATAATACTATATTTGTCACATCTTTATTACTTTTTTATTATTGGTCGGATTTGTATATGTAATTATGAGCATTTTTCCAACTCTTGGTGTTTTTCTTGTGGTTTGTTGATAATAAAAAGGGATATCCTTTTTTTTCATACCCTACCCCACTCTGCAAACTGCGGGGCGGGCGTTCTTTTTTTCTCCAACAACAAGGGTGCCTAGAGAACACATTTTTTTGGCTGTGATTACTTGTACTTGCTAAGAATAGTAGTGCCGTAGTAAATAAAACGCCGATCGTAGATAGGGGATGCAAGTTATATAAGGAAGTCGAATAACAATCATGCCACCTTCTTATTTCTTGAGTATTAATACTACGAAGCTCGGAGTGCTGGCACTTCTCTGCTCAACCCTTCCTCTTATCATCATCACACAATGGCTAGCAAGCAGGTATGCCTTCTGCATGTATCGCACCATAAATCTCAGAAATGAATTCGTATTTGTATAGCTAGGCAAGCTTCGCCAGGTAGGAACTAACACCGTCCTCCCGATGCATTTTAATATAGATTATTGACGCCGGAAAATAGTGGGCTGGTGAAGTAATTTCCTCGAGGGAAAAATCTCAGCCATCGTCAGAGCTGATAGAGTTGGAGGCGGACATGGAGAGGAGAAAGCAGGGGATTGACAGGTATGTTTGGCCGGTGCCCGCTCAGAACCCTTTATTCAATTAGAAGCCTTAATTTTGTTCCGTTAGACTGCACATTGCTTCTTCAGATTACGTGAACTACGTCTCCCTTACAGCTCACTCTGAAGCCCTTCCCAATGAAGACAAAATACTGCATTCTGAGGCTTTAGGTGTTGTTATGATCGGTTATGGAGAAGAGCTCGGCTCCGAATCTGCATATGGTCAGTCCCATCTTGGTTTCAATTTTTTCTCCCTCGCGATTGTGACCAACACGGATATCAATAACAAATGTATCTGCTTGACGTGCTATAGCTCGCTCCCTTTCATTATACGGTCGGGCTCGTTGTCGCATTGCAGCACTGCAAAATATCTTTGCCGTCACATTTACCGACACTTTCCTTGCTTCCCTCGATCATTCTCGTGCCGAGCTAGATGCCTATCTAGCACAACGCAAGAAACTGGAATCTAGAAGACTTGCGTACGATGCCGCCATCAGCAAATTGGAAAAAATTAAGGCGACTATCAGCAAAAAGGATAAAGACAAGGACAGAGAGAAGAAGGAAAAAGACAAGAGGGAAGCTGAGGATGAGTTGGAAATAGCGAAGTCTAGATATGAGGAGATTGCTGAGGATATGCATGCAAGGATGAGTGCTATTAAGGAAGATGAAGTGAGGAGCCAACGTGAATTACAAAACCTTCTTGAGCTGGAACTCAAGTACATTGAACAATACCTTGACGCGCTCAAAGAAGTCAAAACCGAATGGCCTGTTCCTGAGTGAGTAAACCCCCGTGTCCTTAATTCAATATGCATTCTTATGTAATGATGTACCAGTTGTTATGCAGATCTTCGACGAGCTCGTCCGACAAGTGCTGCTTTTCATGACTTCAGTCGTACATCCACTCGAAGTTCAGATTCGAAAAGCTCTGTCCTTGGTTCTAATGACACACATGGGGCTCGCAAAGCCCCACCAGTCCCTAAAAGATTTGGATCTCACCGTTCTTCTCATTCCACCCACTCTCACGTTTCACAAAAATCTGTCAAATCTACTTCTTCAACTCATGATAACGAGAGTTCTGATCGCAAACACATTTTTTCTTCGAATCCTGATGCCGAACTCGAGGTAACTACTTCAAAACCCCTTTCGCGTACACTTTCACTTTCACGCAAGAGCTCCACCAAGAGTTCCAAAAGCACGAAAAGTGCCAAGACAACATCCAGACCTTCATCGCGATTATCCAAAAAAACTAAAGGTCGTCGTCGTAACTCGACTTCTTCTATAGGTACATCTGCATCCGAAGACGGGAGAACAGAAGTCTTTGATGATGATGATGATGATGATAGCAAGAACAAGAAACATAAGAAGTCGGGAAGTTCAGTAGCGAATTGGGTCGGAGGAGTCGGGGATGCAGTAGCTGGTGTGATGGGCGGAAGGGAGAATGGGAAGACTCGTAATACGGATGTGGAGTATTTTGCGGTATTGGGTGATGGACATGATGGAATGCGGTCGAGTCAGAAGACGAGGAGGATGATATCAAGGGGAGAAGACGAGGAAGAAACCAACTAGGCGTATGTCCTCTAGGTCGAATCGCTCGACGAAGAGTAATAAGTCTGATGGTGGGAGGAGTATTGGTGGATTCTTTAGTTTTGGATCAAAGACTCCGTCTAAGACTAGCAATGGAAACGACAACAAGAAGGTAAAAGAGGCGAAGGTCATGCGTGCTGTATTCGACTTCACTGGAAAGGCGGATGAGTTGAGTTTCCGAAAAGGGGATGAGATCTATGTTATGAACGAGGTGCTTGAGGAGTGGTGGATGGGAGAATGTAATGGTCAGAAGGGTCTTTTCCCTGTTAGCTATACGACCCAAGTATACGGGAATGGAAACACAGTCATAGGCTCTAATGGTAACAAAAGTGACAGCGGAAGAAGTAGTGGCCACACAACACCCAAGAGATCGAAATCCAAGGAGAAGTTGAAAAGAAACTCCTTCAGTAGCAGAAGTAATTCAAGTGTGCTACTTGCCCTTGGATCACATTCTCGAAGAGGATCAACGAATCATATGGCAGTTGAAGAATTAGAAAGTAGAAGGCAACTGGTTGCTTCTGATTCTGACTTGACCACTGACTCGGGTTTGAGTCCCGAGAATTCGGATGATGAACATGAGCATCATCTGTGGCAGAGGGCCACAGCTACTGAAGGGACGGATTCAACTAATTCACATCCATTCAACGACCAACGTACTCAAGCTCCCGTTACAAATGGGGCTAGAACATCGAACGTCTTGAACGGCCTATCAGAGACTTTGGCTCAACTGAAATCTCAGCAACAACAACCCACTTCTTCCAGTCTTACAGGGGCTGGATCCCCTGTGAAGCGTGCACCTCCTCCCCCACCCCCACGTCGAAATACTTCAAATTCCATCTCAGGTAATGGTCCCCCACCATTACCTACTCGCAATGCAGTCTCCGTCCCAAGTCGGATTCATTCTACGATCTCTGTACCTTCTTCAAGTTTGAATCCACCTGTAAGTGATGCCTCCCAAGTTAGACGAGCACATTCCGCGGAAGTTCTCCATTCGACAGTCAGAGTGAGATATCTCTGAAAGCTGCCTCATCGCTGAAATGCAACTCATGTGGATGCGATGAATTTATTGAGGACCCCTTCCGAGGACGCGGTCAATGTGCTAATTGTACTCACGAACATATATAACGTGGAGACATGGGAGAGAGGGAGATGTTTGGGTTGTACTGCTTTCTTCTTTCTTTCTTTTATACTCTTCTTGCTTATACGGACTAGAAAAGCATATACTAATTTACTTGTACAAAACTGACATAAAAATCTAGTAATCTTGTACTAAAAGAGAAATACTGATGAGACTTGAACATACTCTTCCGGATTTGGCATTGTTTGCGTCAATAAGTGTATCACGTGTCGCGTGGTTTGTGTGTGAAACGAACAAACTCGAAACGCGTTGTGTCACAACAAGGGACAGGAGTGAAACGGAGGCTTCTCACTCAAACACAACCATCAACAACCCTACCTTCTCGGCCTTAAGGCACTATCACATTGTGTGCATATATCGAGTCTTCGAAATCACTTAATTCAGAAGATCATATACAAAATAACACATATAATGTCAACCACTGGCTTCTCAGGTTCGCTTCAGAATAAGAAGAAGGGAGAGCTGCAGGAGATCGCTCAAGCCCTCAAATTAGGAGATGGAGGGACGCGCGAAGAGCTACAGCAGCGCATAAAGAAATACTTGGATGATAACGCTAACGAACTTGAGAATGATCCGGAGTTCTCTGGGCTGTATGCTAACGCTAGGGGCAAGAGACAACGAAGTGTTCAACCTTCAGAAAGGGGAAGTACTCGCGCGAGGTCGAGATCTACCGAGCCTCAAGCGGTACCTACAAGGATATTCGCTAAGGTAGAAGAACTGCAGACCTCTATGTCTTCTATTGTTGAGGAACCGGAAGTTGAGACTCCAGTAAAGGACAGGAGGTGGAGTCCTGCTCAGGATATACGCGACGTATCAATGATGCTTCCTCAAGCACCGATGTCACCTGTTCCGGCTCCACGTTATAAGTCGTTAACGCCTCCGCAGGAACGGAGGTTACCCGCACCATCTCCCCGCAACATACCTCTGCCTCCAACTCCGGCAAAGAGCGTTATTTCTAACGCGGAGGAAGTTATAGAGCATATAGAACCTAAAGGAGCTGGTAGCTTCTCTAGGGCTGTTGGATTATTGCGCTCCGTACGTTAATTACTTCCCTAAGCAACTTTGCAGCGAACACGAAGTTGATACTTTCCACTAACTTCACCTTTTAGATGCTATCAAGTGGACGTAACATTTTCGTGTTGACGGCGTTTATTGATTTCGTCCAGATACTCTACGTGATTAACACGACAGGCAACCCGAATTCTTTGGCTTCTCTACCTCAGAACCCATTAGCCGCAACCGCTGTACCCATCCTCGGTGCTACAGGCCTTGCAACACTCTGTTGGAGTGTTCCGACGTTAGTGTTACCAGTCATTTTCGGTTACCTAATTTCTAGTTCTGGATCCGCTACAAGTTCTGATTCTTCAGACATCGGTTTCGATCCCCTCTCTGCTAGTATCGTCCGTTTGGCAGCCACTGTTGCAGTAGACTTCCCATCGGTTGCCGTTATTGGGCAGAATGAGATGGGATTGGGTGATACTCCTTTGACGCAGAGTCTAGACATTGTAGGCTTGAAACTACGTATCGTCTCGGCGCAATGTCACTTGCTTTCGCTTATGCAGAAGCCATAAAGCATCGAAGCTAATGCATGTTTCTGTGGTATAATTCTCTCTTGTAAGTACCTCTGTTCAGTTCATTGTTGGGCGGAGTAACATAATTGCTGACAAGTATAATTCATAACAGACGCACCTTATGATCCCATTTCCCCTGATTTTGTTTATGTTTAATATTTTCTGGTAACTGTATTTTGATGACATTAGTTCCCAGTGAAGTCTAGGCAAACCTTTCTTAAGGTGCATGTCTGTTAAACGGGTGTACACTAGTTTGTTCCTGCTTTTACTTTTTGCTGTCTTGCTTGCGTTTTGAATATCACTGATCTCCGTTTTATCTTGATTTCTTATTCTTTAGTTTTTCTTTTTCCTCTTCGTTCTTCCCACCTTTTTACTGATAGTTTAAGTAGATGTCCAGTCTCTAGTTTTATGCGATCCCATGCACATGTCCTATTATGACGGTACTATGATTTGTTTTACTATCACCTTTTGTAGCTTGTTTTTATATGTGTATGATATATCGCGGCTATACCCTTCATTTACCCTTTGACCAAATTGAAACAATGTCAAGATGAAAGTTTAAAGTAGCAACATACCTGTATGCAAAGATGACGAGAGCGTGTATATTTAGTTTTAGTGTTTTATGTCAACAGGCACGCCAATCAACTATCGATCAGGTCACGGGGTTAATTTTAAGTAAAACACAGATGCTTTAATCAAGCATTACGCACGATAACTTCATATATCTTTGCCCTCAGTCAACAAAGCACAGCAAACATCGAGGAATTATATAGCCTTTAGGACAGAGGGGAAGAACTAACTTCTGAAAGTTGAAGATAATAGTGAGGATGGAAACAGCTTTCAGGAAGATCGATATCGATGCATATGATGAGGACGTGTTACTTGATGAAGAGTTGTATGATCCAGACCCAAGGGACCTGCTCAGGTGTTAGCAGATACGAAAGCAAAAGCTGCGTCTATCAGAGGGATACTGGCTAAGTGGGTGGCTCATCCCATTTTCTCCCCTTAGTAATAGTTCTGTGTCTGTGGCTACCTGCCGTTATTAGTGCTGATTCTGAAATGCATGGTGAATGTAAAGAGCCGGTACTGATACCCTGTGCCTTTTTCTCCTTGTACAGGGGGGACACCGCTGGCGCCTTGAGCCTTGTGCTAGATGGTGCACCTTATGGCCCAATGTGGATGAAGCTAAGGTATGTTTATCAATGCTCGCTGAACCGTCTTCACGTATACTCATTATAAGTACCCCATACGTTACTCCTTTTGCACCTGTATTTGGTGCCTCTCGCTTGCTCCATTTATCTCATGTGCACTATTATGCATGCTTCCCTGGCTTGCATGAAATGGCACGCATGTCTGACTCATGTATCACTCACCTCATATAAATCAACCCTCTGGAAACGCAACGAACGGCCTTTTCCCGTCTTATATATCTCCTACTTGGCCTAAACGTCTTTCTATACTCTTGTGCTCGTCTGGTCTACAAAATGGTAATTGCGTATTGTCTTTCCAACTGGCTGTTAAAAATCAAATACAAAACTTAACATCTGGTACCTTTACTTACCAATATATCTCCGTATACTATCTTGAAAAAACAATGTGGTAAAAGAGCCTTAATCTTCAAACCCTTCTGTCCATCCTTGGTAGTACGAAGGCAGCTGAGATACCTGGGATCTTACGCTCACTGAGTAGCGAAGCGCAGGACACGTTGATGAAATATATCTACAAAGGAATGGCTGTCCCTGGATGGGGAGATGTGTCTGGTCAGTCTTGCTTGGTTGGCATGAGAAGGTAAGATATTTCGCTTCTCTTGGATCTTCTGATATATAGCCGTTGTCACTATGAAATATACTGAGCCTCCGAGCCTGCCCAAGCCCACTTCACTTTTGTTTGCTTTGTGCCAGAAATTCCCTTGGATATAACTAGCTGACAAAATTATTTTCTCCTTCTCTAGTTGACTGAGATCGCAGGGACTGGGTGCATTGTACGAGTCATGACAGATAGAAGAGAAGTATAAACAACACTGTTCTTTCCAATTAATCAATCCATAATTGTTCATTAAAAAAGAAATACGTTTAGTTCCCTCCTTACCCCCATTTTTTTTCTGTACTTCACTTCAGTCAAACCCAATGTCCACTCACCTCTCTCAATACATCAAGTATTTATTAGCTCTTATTTTTCCACTTTTTGATGAATTTTTTCGGTTATTCTGATGCCAGATACTAAGGAACAGTTCTACATCGGTGTACAAGTGCTATATGTAAGCGCACCATGTTGAATTCGTCATTTCAGTTCAATAGCGCACAAAATCGTCTTCATTCATTCCATCTACACGCCGTACGCACCACAGCTGTGGTGGAGAGATTTTGTGTGTGTTTCCACGCAAGATCTTCTCCGTTATTTTTCCTTATTCAGTGAATCCCGGAAATTGTGGAAATGATGAAAAGGGAATCTAGGCAAGGCGATAGACCCCGCACCGTCTTCACTTGTGACCACGAATAGTTCATGATACATGTCCTCTGTGACCTAGTATAACAAAGGTTACATGGCTTCTTGTAGAAACCGCGGAGCTAGAATACCTCTACTCATGATTTTAATCAGCTTCGACCCCTCTCCCTATCATGGCCTGCTTATCCGGATTTGATTCTTGGTGTAGGTGAAGAATCTATGGTAATCTAGGGCGGACAGGGTGGCGGGTGAGCTCAGTTGGTATATCAGAGTGGTAATGCTCACTTCTTTAAAGTCGAGCCCATTCTTCAGTTCTTCTTCAATATTTGAGATGAATTTCACTCTCTCATTATAGGCAGGATGTCGCAAGACTTGGTGAGAGTAATAGGACAACCTCTGCTTATGTATTGCACTCCGTCTTGTTCTTGGTCTTAAGAAGAAACCAAAAGTAATCTGTAACGTAAGTTACACATCAGATTTCTCACGAAATACTGCATCTTTTGACTCCGAAACAACTCGATGATTTAATATATTAGTGATGGACATCTCCTTAATGTACACTAAGGTCTCGAGCTGGAATGTCGAAGAGGTTCTACTATACGGCTCGGCATATGGAATTATAAATTCGTTTGAAAGAAAATTTCACCATTGACAAGTCCATTTAAAATAGTTATAGTCCTTCTTTCATACTGGAAAGGGCAATGGCCATAGACGAGCAAGGTTTCGAATTTGAATAAGACCTATCTTCAGGGAAACAAAGAAAAAAGTTGACTTCACGGACTCTTTTATACGTATTTTTACCCTCGAATCGCAGAAATTCGCATATTCTTCATTTTATTTGCTGATATTTAAGGTCTCAGCGAGTTATGATGCACGCGGATAACTTGAAAAACAACTAGCATGAGCAACGGTCACTTCCAACGTCAAAATGCAACCACATTCATTTGTATGTTTTCCACTCTATTTTAATACTTTACTAACGAAGCATCTCACCGTCTTCACATCAGCCACACTCATTTTCGTTTTATTAGCTTGAAGATAGAGTGTAGTTGTGGGGCTAGTATGTGTCAATCGATTCCTTATTTACAGCTGATATGAATCGTTATTTACTCTGTTCTTGTCCGTTGATAGGAGCTGAAATTTCGGTTCCTACCTATATGCCCACGACCAAACCTTCACAAACCAAGGTAGGCTTTCTTGATGTCATTGTCATCAGAGTTGAAATTACGCTCGTGATGCTGTCCTTCTACCACCATCTTATTTTATCCATGCATATGCAACGCCCGACCTGACTCCTCTCCCTTTACAGATAACGAGAGCAACCAACCGTCTGTCAACTCTGCCCAGAGCATGGCACTTGTAATCGGAGACGATAAGATGGACATCGACTCTCCTTCTCTCGGAAGTCTTTCTTGAGCTAATGTGTGATAAAGTTAGCACCAAAAGCTCACCGTAACTATTTGGACTATACTCACTGATATGTAACAGAATCTGGAGCGTGAAGAAAGCCTTATATGAGCTCTATCTTTACTATATTTATATACTACATCTCTCGTCGCTCCTTTGTCAACTCATATCTTAAATTCAATGTGCACTGGTGTGCTAATATGTGCTAAATCGATAAATTGTGTTCTGGTGTGTTAACGTGCTTTAAATGCTACGAGGTGTGCTGGTGTGCTAATTCAGTTAACTCTGAATTATTTCCCTATATTTTTTGGTTGAGTATTAAAAAGTAGTCTGTGAAGGGGTTTTACCCAACACGAAATTGCAGGCCGGAAGCAATCTCATTATAAGTGGGCTGAGGGTAGCGTAAGATTTCCGCTGTTTAGGCGCTTGAGGGTTTTCACCAGTAGAGATACCCACCCCACTACTTAAGGAAAGTGCTACATAAGTGTCAGTATGACGAAGCTATGCACAGAAGCTGCTGATGCGGCGAGCAACGTGCGTTTAACTTGAATATGCAAAATCGATCATGCCGAAAAACCTACCGTTAAAAACTACGATATGCTAAGTGTGATAGTTTAAGCATGGATCCTATACACTGACAGTGCCTTTGAAACCCTAGCAATCTTCTAGCTGTGCAGAAACTATATTAACACAGAGGATTCGTCTCTCTATTCTCCCTGAAAAAATAAACTGCCCTGGTTGACAGCTTAACGGAACTTGTATATAGGTGCCTTCAATCAACGCAAAATGTTCCCGTAGCGGGGTTTGTGACTTAATGCTTGGGGCAGGTCAGTAGCCGAGCTCAGGATGAGATATCGTATAAGTAGTTTATCGGGCCTATACCTCAAGTAAGTACTACTTATGTCTCCTATCGCTGGGTTGTAAACATGTGGGATACGAGAGCTTAGTCTTTATTGTTACAGATGCAGTGCTGTACGTGTATGTTCTGGTACATAAGTGCTCAGGATCAGAGTCTGCTGTAACAAACACTGCCGAACGGATATGAAAACAACTTTAGTTCACGTAATCAAAACTACCCCTGTCTCAAGCAAGAAGGAGTAGATATAGTCAGGGGTGCTTGATGCATATATATACATGCATCTATCGTAAGTAGTACATATATGCTCTGAAAAGTTATCATCGCGGAGCGGTGTACTATAGCTTGATACTGCATTGATTGCCTGATACAGCTGGTTTTTCATTACAGCCGAATATAGGATATATCAAAGAAGACTGATAGATTTGTCTATAAGACTAGACTGGCATGCATGTTGGTTGTGATGATGGTCTGTATCGTTCCATATATTTAAATTAACAAAACTACTGTCGATTATTACAAGGGATGCTAATGGAAATTCTCCTTGGGATGACCCAACAATTTCGCTCTTGGATGATTCTATTCAGATTGTATTAGCTCCATCCTGACTATCAGTGTTAGCCTTTGGGAGATCTGATGCAAGAGATGATAATTAATCGAGAAAGCTAAATTTCGAGTATCTCAGAACGAAAATCAATGATTCGAAACGATAAATAATTAATAATTCCTGTCTAGTCGTCCTCGTCCAGTGCCCATTTCAAGGACTTATGTTCCTTGGAATTGAGTTCATTCACCCACTTATACTGAGAGGCTTCGCTGCCAGTGCCCATACTATTCATAGGGATGCGTGATCTCCATAAATTGATTGTGCCATCCAGGGAACAAAATACAAGTGTGGAATTATCGAATGAAAAGTGTAAGGGGGCTTATGCGTTCAGTATACCGGTTCCATGGACCAGATGGTACATCACTGGCAGATTTCCAAGATGATTCACGTTGAAGATGTGAATCTAAAGCATAATACTATTAATAGAGAGCAAGCATTTTCTTCCCTAAGACCCACGAGTTTATGTACTTAGAACTAGTTGACTATTCTGTGTTAAAGATTATGTAAATACTGTCAACTCCCACGACGAAGTGCAATGCGATCCTCTGTTACTAGTCCGCCGTTTTAACCCTATCCTTATCCTACATCTATACACATAAGATATTACCCCGTCATCAGCTACTAACTCGCTTCTTACAACACAATTGCTATTATAAGTATATAGAGAGACGGAGCTAGTGCTAATCAGACATGGTAGTATTCAAGAAATAGATTAGGTTAGATGAGAGTCAAAGAATCTAGACAGGTATAGCGATTGCAATGTACAGATAAAATGTGACTGATTGACAGAAGAAAGGTAGAAAGAGGTTTGTGGGGAAGGAGGGAAAGAATTTAGAGGAATGAGGTGGTTGTATGAGGAGTGCACAAGCAGCTGGAAAAGCAAGAGAAAATGGTAAATGTGACTATATATATGTGATAGGTATTTTTGTCACCCAGGTAGTACATTCCATAAAAAGAAAAACATCATAATCCCACCTATCCGATAACGAACCAGATACTCGGAGATCCGTTGAAATTACCTTAAGCAGGCATTCCACTTTATCCTAGTGACCATTGATAGTGTTATCTTCCTTCACTCGATCAGACGTTCGCCGTTATCCCAGCACCAGAACTATACAGAAGCATCCCCTCTCGAATACGATTCTTAGTCCGTTCAGCGGCGGCATCATATACATACGTCGTCTTCTTCTTCCATCTATCCGGTCCAAGTGCCTCATCCATATCACCCCCGCATTATAATTATCATCCAAATAGCCAAACCTGGAGTCATAATTCGGTGTTTCTACTCCTACGTTATCAAGATCGCGATCGGTTCTCAGGTAGCATCCCCGACCGCCATCCATCCTGTTGTCCCTGTCCATACCCATTGAACATAGCACTATTAGGAAGACCACCATCGGCTGCCTTTCTTTTACCTGCAGCCTTTTCACTCATAGGTATGGGCTGAACGATAGATTCCTGCTCGGACGATTCGGACGATAAAGGACTCTTCTGAGATGGTGGGTACACTAGTTCCTTCCTTTTTGAACCAGCGCTTGCAAGTGGTGTGGCATCAGCAGGGCCCACTACCGCCCCTCTGAGCTCAAGTCGATAGATCCATTCCGGGAGTTGACAAACGAAGTTGGTCTTGATCTCTGAGCAGGTGAAGGAGACCTCGAGTAGGAATGCACATTCATAGCGGCGGCAACAGCTGCAGAAGGTGCTGGCGATCGAGGACCATGTAACATACGTGTAGGTGGAGGGGGGAGGCTTGAATTGGGAGGTAAACCGCTCGAGTTGCTGGAATTGAAATTTAGAGGTAATGTTTGATTAGGAGCGTTGGATGTATAGCTATTGATATTATTTATTGCAAGATGTCCGTGAGAGCTGTTTGAATTAGTCATGAGAGGAGGTACATGAACTGGTGGCCGGGGTAATGGCATAGGAACATGTACTGTGGTAGAGGTAGTTGTAGGAGTAGCGGTAGATTGATAGTCAGGAGATGGGAGAGGGTTTGGTGTAACTGGGGCCTGTCTAACTTCGGATGAAGAATTGTGAGACGGGTTATATGAGTACTGTGACGTTTGCCCACTTGATGGTGACGGAGATCGAGAACTTGAAGCGGCTATTGATGGGGCATGTAGGAAAGAGGAACTCTCTCCAGAAGCAGCATACTCCTATAGCACAAAGTTCATGAGTTAGAAAAGTAAGATGAACTATAAACACACAAAACACTTACGGTAGCGTTAGCCAACGCTGTATTTCCTCTAACTTCAAAGCGTGATCTTTCTCGTGCTGTCTTTTCGACTTCCGTCTCAACATTCAAACGCTCGTAATCAGCAAAGATTCTCAAGGATTCCGTTAATTCTTCATTTGCACGCAAAAGTGCTTCTAGCAAGCGTTCTTCCTGTGTGGTAGGCAGCTCACCCGTCGGACCAACAGACACATTTCCGGAGTCCAGTTGACGCTGACGAGAACGCTCTGCTTCAGCCGTCGCCCAAGGAATTTGCATGTGGATGAGCTCTTTTGAAGCACAGCATTTTGAATAGAACTCCTGGATTTCCCGCGAGATGAAGACAACAAAAATATATACCTTAAGTATACATAGATCGTTAGATGAAGATAGAGATTGTTACCTTGATAAGTCCCCTCTCAAGGTCTTCCGGACTCGAAAACGCTAGAGCATCGCTGAGAAGCTGAGCATTGCCACGTCCAATTTTACATTCCTGTAACAACCGACGCATGTCTTCTTCCGCAGGAATTATGCCATTCTTTGCGTATTTATTAACAGATGGTCCTCGTAGCTAAATTCAAGTGCAGATTAAATATTCGTCTCGTATGGTAGGATGGATAATTGTGCCTACCTTTTTATCATCTTTGTGAATTGGTGTCCTTGGAGAAAGGAACATAGGGCCTTCAGCAGACAATGGTAAACCCTTCATAATAGTAGATCAATATATTTTCTCGGTAACATAATACCTGCACACACCTCGTCTGGAAACCCATCTGGTTTGAGTCGCCTCCATAACATCTTGAATCCTTCTCGCTTTGAAGCCTCTTTACCCCCTAAATAAAAGTTCATCGTGAGTACAAGGGGCTTTAACGTTGAAAGCTTTATTTACCTTTCTCAATAGTGATATGCACCGCAGCGCCAAGAACTTCTAGTATACGCTCTCTTAAGGCCTCATCAGGAGTACCAAGTACGATGTCCTCAATTACTTCCAAGAACTTGCGTGTACTTGTTTGAGCTATGTTCAAATAAAAAAAGAAATTAGGACCCTATACTAGAAACAAAAAACGTGAACATTGCGTACTGATGGCTACATCGGAGCCACTTTGAAGTATGATCGCCCAAAGCTGAAGATTTAGAGATAGATCAGGTTAATATATAGAAGACAATGGAAATGTTCGTCTTAGTGAGAAGAGAAGACAGTATACGTACGGTTATCGCCCCGAATTTTTGATTCAGCCCCCCATATTTCAATTCCTTCCTCAAGCTCTTTGCAATAGCCTTAGCATCACTCTCACTCACATGAGTCTTCTCACATATATCCAGAGCCAATGCCCAATCGATAACCACAGGAGGACCCATATTAGCCCTAGTTGCATCATACCGAGGCGTAACAAATCGCCCAACCATCCTCGCTCGAGGATCAACGTGTTGATATACCTGAGCCTGTGCTTGAGCTTGCATCTGTGCAAGGACCTGGGTTCGTTGTTCTTGGAGCTGAGCTTGTGTCATTGTATCAGAAGATAGAGCCGAAGGATCGAATTCTGTAATACGCTCTCGTTGGTCTCGATCCCGAGTCCTAACTCGCTGTTCCTTCTCCCTTTCTCGCTGATGCCTCTCCTTTTCTTTCGCGCGTTCCTTCTCCTTCTCTTTATCCTTATCCAACACACCGGCAAAGAACGCACGCAGACCACCTTCCTTGTCTTTATCCTTTTCTTTGCTTCTCCCCTTTTCTGACCCAAACCCACCTAACCAGCCTCCTCCCCCACCCCCTCCAGGTATATTCTCGATACCCAACCCCATTTCCCGGTCCCTCTCGATCCAATCCTTATCTCTATCCCACCGATTCTTCTTCTTCCCAGGTAGGTATCTATTCCCCGGGACGAACGCATCCTCTGGATCCTCATCTAACGCTGCTACAAAATCAATCTCCTCAGAGTCAAAAGACTCCCTTTCCCTCTCCCCTCTCGTTTTCTGCGGACCCTGAACATTCTTCGGAGGGGGTGGAGGACTTGCTCTTCGAACACCCATACCCGTCCCTGCCACATCCTCATCCAACTGTCTCTCCAACAGTACCGACTCAGTATCACTCTCCGCTGCCTCAAACTCAATATCAGACAGTGATATGCTACGTTGTCTGCTTCGCCTCATAGTCCTGCTCGGATTTTGACTTTGACTATGATTCCGTCTATTAGTGGACCCAACCCCCCTCTCTTGCTCGATGGAAGAACGCGTGTTTAGTTCTCGAGCGTTGAGATTAGGGAGTTGTGAGAGGGGTCTTGGATATTGTTGTTGAGGGTGTTGATGTGATTGCTGTTGTGCTGGCTGTGGTGGTTGTTGATGTTGCTGTGGACGAGCTTGAGACTGATGATGAAAATGGGCATGCGTTGTTATCGTTAGATCATTATAATCAAACCTTTGAATACTAGATAAACTTTGACGTACCTGCTGCTGCTGTTGCTGTTGTTGTAAATACCACTGTTGCTGTGCATACTGTGCTTGTGTTTGTGGTGGAGCTTGAACCGGCGTTTGTTGCTCCCACTCCCTTTCTCTATCCCGCTCCCGTTCTCTCTCTTTTTCTCGTTCTTTATGAGTTCCCGAGCTCGAATTTGATTGAGATTGCGATTGAGAAACGCTTATAGCACCCCCTGATAACCCCATCCCCATTCCAGGGCCTAGTATGGACGGATCAAGCGAACGCAAGATAGCCGCTGTTCCTGTAGCCGCCTTCTCTTGTTGTTGAGTCGCCGCTCCTTGTATACCATGAGGAAAAGCCGTGTCCTTTGGCTTCTTCCGAAGTACGCCGTGCCCATGGTTGCTATGTCCATGAGCGCTTCCTGAAGTAGGCGGAGGATTGTGAACATGATTAAGGTTATGACCATGGTTATGAACAGAGCCACTAGCAGTATTGCTAGTCGTAGAAGAGATCATTCCATTCGAAGCAAGCGGCGTGTGAGGAGACGTTGGCGAGGGTAGGTACCCACTGCCCGCGGTCATTTCATTCGTCGAGGAGACTATCCCGGCAGAACTGGGATTGACTGATTCCGGCATAACGTTTGGATTTGTATTCGAATACGTATACGAGTTTACTGAGACACCATTGTTACTATTACTCATGGCAACAGGAGCGTTTGAAGGAGGTGATGTAGCTGGCAAAGAATTTATACTCGATGAGCGCGAACTAGGTAGTTGAGGTGGTTGCGGAAGGGGGAGTTTCGGGTTTTGGCTTGCCGCTGCTGCGTTGTCTGAGGATGCTGTTGTTGCGCATACTGCGGATGGGGATGAGCATAGGATTGTGTCTGCTGCTGTTGGTGATGACTTGGATGTTGTGGGTAAGAATTAGCTGACATAGATAGGCCATTGAAGGACGCCGAGCGTTCCCTGTCAAGGATGCGCTGTTGCTGAGGGTCCCGGTACTGATACTGATCGCCCCCTCGAACATGCTGCTGATGCTGAGTTTGCTGTTCACGTAAGTGCTGCTGCTCTCGTAGTAGCTGTTGCTGTTGTTGGTAATCGTGAACAATCTCCCAACTCCCATTTACCGACTGGGCGCCAATGTCAATCATCGAGTTTCGATATGGCGTTCTCTCCTTCTCTCGATTCCAGTCACGTTCACCTCGTTCTGGCCGCTCGCCCCGTTCTAATCTCTGTCGTTGCTGGTATAGATCATAAACCTCAGTAACGGGGACGAGATCTGGTGATGGAGGTTCCTGAGCTGTTGTAAATGGTGAAATCGGGCGAGGTTCGTCGTGTTCGTGGTCGAATGGGTGTGCACCCGTCTTTGTCGTGTTTTTGAATAACCTCTTCATTACGCGTAGTCGTCAGGTAGATATGCATGAAAATTATTTAAAAAAACCAGGCTCCCCCAATTTAGTATAAAAGACGGGTTGTCGTGTCTCGAGATGAATGAGTCTCTTGTGTCCGTGCCTGATGTCAACTAATCACACTGACTGAGTGCTTCTCCGCACCGCACGATACTACTACCTGGCTGTGTATGCGTACCAGGCGCAGAGTTTAACCAAACGACGTCGCAGTAAGTATTATGGCTGAATCTAATGGCTCAACAAGCTGGGTTTTTTCTCTTGACGTGCGTAGCCCCTCTCAAGACTCACACAGCTCTTGGCCGTCGTTGATCAACCCTGGAAAGTCACCCAAAACCGTTTGATGAATACGAATAGCTATCACACAATAAAAAAAGGGTCTTAAACGCGGACGTACAGCGGGGCGACTGGAAGCTCTAATTCACTGCTGCTTTTTATCCCTTGCAAGTAAAGCGACCCCTAGATGTTGAAAGAATTGAGAAAAGTAAGTGATAAAAAGAAGATGTGAGTAAATTGATGAAGATCAAGGCCGTCAGGGCGTCAAGCGGGGAGGGCAAAGAGGTCACTGATGAGAAAACTATCTCGACCCTGTCCATCAAATATCATCCAAAAACCGAAAGTATAACAAACACATAAGCTTTTATGTACAAAAATACCGTACAGGTAGTGTAAATTATTAAAAATATTTTACCAATAGATCCAACTGACAAGGTCAGGGAAACAAGAACCCGGCTACATACATATACTTGTCTACTACTTAAATTTCTTGCTCAGTTGTGCTAAACGACGAACAGCGGGGTCGAGCAGCCGGCGCGAGAATGAAGGCGCAAGGTAAAGCGAAAGTCCAACGCGTACTGGGAGTAACGCCTATAGACGTGTAAGAACTAGCATATACTCAACTATCAAACACCAACTAACCTTTGTTGCACAATATGCAATCACAGCGTTTGCAACATCTGCTGCCACAGCTATTCTTTCTTCATCGGACATTATGCGCGGTGATGTCGATGATGTTGAACCACTACGAGTCTTCTCAAACCCGAAAATACCGTAGTATCTCCCAACGCGACCCACCCAAGCCTCACCCTCAGCTAACCATCTATCCCTGACCCCAATTACCCAACCCTTATCATCACCACTTCCCAAGCCTTCTTTTCCTATGTTGTTGCTGTTATTGAGACCGATATCATTCCCCAGTTCCTGTCTTTTAACAGTACCCGAAAGTCCATTAAATTCAGATGAAGAGGAGAGCGATACAATGCGTTTTCCGATTCCGAATGAACGGCATGCAAAGAAGACGCCAACTAAAGGAATGACCGCAGTCGCTTCATGTAAAACAACAAAGCTCGTCACTAGTGATGGCAATGCTGTACCAGTTCGTGCTGATATTGCTCCAAGAGTCGTACGATAGCGTGTTACTAAAGATGAGGAGCTTGGTTTAGTTCCTGGTTTAGTGGAAGAAGACTCCGCCTTTGTAATGTTTGAGCATTGTGTGTGTGAACTACTTCTGGTGCTAGTGGATGAATCTGTTTGACTAGAAGAAGAAACACTCTTTGAAGCGGTTTGATTGGAGTTGAGTTCTTTGTCTGTATTCACGTCCGACGGCATTTACACGTGGAAAAAATAAGGAAGAGTCTGGATACTGGATGCTTTGTGAAAGAGAAGTGAGGCCCCGTTCAATTAACCGTGAGCCGAAAGACGAGTTTCTGGAGTCACAGTGTTGCGCCCATCATGTCCTTTGAGTAAAAACAATAAATACAAGGATCGTTAACCCTGACATATTCTGATATAATATGAACGCAGAGTTCAAAGTGGATCAAAGGAAAGTGCTTTTTCTGCATCGGCGACCCGAACTTTTATATTCTGACGCAGAGGTACTAGAAGATTTATATCTTACAAATTGACATTACCACTCCCAACTTCTGATTACGTCAACTGATATGATAATTTGATTGATGACCTAATCCACGGCTATCCCCAAAATAGTCCAGACATATGGGTCAGAGTTAACCGCCGGCGGAGCCTTTCATTCAGAGCTCAAATTTTTGCATCGGTCCCCAGACCTCAAACTCAAAATACCCTTTCAAATTTTAGATTAATTTTTTTTCCATATGCTCAGTGACTCCAGTTGCCTAAACGACAAAAGTCAATCACCGACAATCGATTTATCCATTGCGATGTTCGTGATTTACTCGGTTTCAAAAAAATCTCGGTCGGGACCTTCGGCACTTGAACTTTATCTAGAAAAACTTCATCTGCCCATGATCAAGATCAGGAAGAACAGGGTATGAAATATAGTGAAAGAGGGGGATGAATACAGCAGCCAACAAAAAGAATGACGGAAAAGTGAAATAGAACTGAGTGGGATCCGGTCGTCGTACGGAGAGTACAGGACATAGTATAGTATTACATCGGAAGCTACGGTATTCCATTAAGTTCTGTTCCTCTCCCATCCTTCCGCGCATATAAACATCATCTGATAGCCTCGATTTACACTTTTCGACTCTTTTGTACTGGACCGGACCTGCCCCATTCACCTACCACTTACTTGGTACACGTCATTGGGACGAATAGTAATAAAATTCTATGCCCCGAGCTTTCTTCTTCCCTTGACGAAATCCGAAGAAACTCGAATAAAACTTCCACGGAGGTAGCAATAAATTAATGCCTTCGATTACTCGGCGTACACACGTGAAAGGAGTAAGGATATTGCAAATATCCTTCGCCAACGAGTAAAAAATTGATCACAATATACACACTAGAAGCTTTGAGGTTAAGAGATAGGAAATAGGACCCGGGGAAACAGATTGCCAAATTGAAAAATATTTCCTCCCGAAATCCCGCATATCACTCTATTATATTCTACAATTATTCGCATCTTTTTCTGTTTCTTCCTTCGCAACCGTTACTTCTACTTCATACTTGAGGGGGGAGTCGACGTCAGCGGTGTAGCGAAACCAAACCCCCTACGAACTGATATCATGAGCTCAGCATTTGATGATACCGTACGTATAACTAAGGTCTTGATTTTTCTGGTAACTAATCTTTGGAGACATATTGGTTCATTCTTAGCTGGGGGCCCTCTTTATTGCTGTGATGTAGGAGAAATATAGTCAGTAACATACGATATGCACTGTGTTCTAATTATATTCTTTAGCATTGCTATGGCGTATGTCTAGCTCGCTACATATTCAACCTTGGGCTTATAGAAACTAGCTAACCACTACTTAAAAAGCCTTTGGGGGGTGGCCACACTTCAGATGTATTGGTATTATGACGTACGTATCACCTTCACATGTCCTTTCCCATTCCTATCATCCTCGTACAAGCCCACATGTGCCAATGATCTCAAATATTACATCTTCTTTGCTAGAACTATACTAAGGACCCTCTATGGATAAAACTCTTCGTACGTTCAATATCATCATATACTGTTACACTGAATCTCATCTGAATTCCTCTCCTTACCTTCTTATACTTGACCGTGCTACTATTAGGTCTTGCTAGTGTGGTCACTAGACACTGTTCACCAAGCCCTGATTACACATTCCGCATATGTGTATCTTGTAACAAACTATACAAACCCGGCGATCTTAGAAACAGTGATCATCACTTTGGAGGTATAGTACTGTTTCAAACACCACCACTTCCACCAAGACAATCTTTAAAGCCCTTCATCCATTCACTGAGGATGTTATCCCCTTCCCTTCGCTTTTTGATTTCTCTGTTTCCACATTAACTTGTTCTCCTGTCATTCTGTTAGGTTATGGTGCTTATCAGCGTAAGTCATTCCCTTTTCGGCCTTCACGTCTTTATAGGAACTTAACTAGAGATTTACTCCTCTACCGCAATACAGGCACTAGTCAGCTTATTTGTACAAGGATTTCTCCTGTACCGTGTATATACTTGTGAGTGACTAGGAAACTACGCTCACTCCTTATCTGATTAAAATCATATGCGATCTCATTCTCAATCCGTGTATATGTCTAAAAGTAAGCAAAAAGAACATACCCTCGTCGGAGTGCTGTCGGCCATGTCTTGGGCACAGTTTATTGCCTTCGTCTGTAAGTAAACTCTTATTCAAGGGATACTTTCCTTCATTTGCATTTCGAAAGTCGCTGACCTTTCCTTTTACTAGATTTCTTCTATAGGGGGTACGCCATTTATCTATACTTTGTTCAAAACAGCTAACAACAAGATTGTTTATTTTTTCATATCTGTCACCCCCTCCAACATTTAGTGTTCACCTTGGTTCCTGGGCGCTGATACCGACGATCAACTGGCTCACCAAGACTGCGAACTCGCTCTCGACTATTACAGATATCTCTATCTCGGGAACGCTCATCTACCTGTTACACAGCTCTCGTACGGGTTACAAACGTTCTGACTCTATGATCAATCGTTTGATCATCTTCACGGTCAATACGGGTGCTATTACGAGTTTGTGTGCTCTCTGTGTTATTATTTGTGTAAGGCCCACTCTTCTTGTATTTTGTTTGTGTCCCCTATGACTGGCATCATTGACACGAGATGCATTGTTAGGTATCAGTTTCGCCTACGACTCTGATCTATGTTGCATTTTATGTTTGCACGAGTAGATGTGAGTGTAATCTTTCTAAATATATATATTTACAAATCACTGAATAATCATGCCATTAGTATACACAAATACACTACTAGCAACGTACGTCACGCTTACAATGATCATCATACTTAGCATATATCAAACTAACTCTGAAACATTCTAGTCTCAACGCCCGTCGAGTTTCCATTACAGGCTCTGAGATCCATTCCTCTATGTCCATACATTTTGATAGTACCGCCCGAGGAGATAGACTAAGTAATGCCAATAGTAACATCAATAATCCTAATGAACATTTCGATAACCGGGGACAAGGTCTCGGTCAACGGTCGGGTCATCAGGGTCACGTCGTCGCGATTCCGCTTGCGAAAGAACCATCTCACGGGTCACTAACAGAGGAAATCGGGATGGATGATCTTGGAGTAAAGGTATGTTAATAACTTTTTTTTACTTAGAGCTTGTTTCATTTCATTTTCTCCTTCCTTTTGGATGTGTAAGACATGAGAATTGTTGCTCCGTTTCTACTACATATGACCCACCCCTTTATAGTGCCTTATACTTTCCCAATTATCCCTAGTCTTCCTACGTATCATTTTTTCCAAAAGAAGGAAAGTAGTTGAGACAGTAATGACGGTACATAAGGAGTCGTGGAAAATTTGTTGTCATCATCGGAACCTTTTCTTCTCCTACTCTATACTGACCTTCGACTTCTTTCAATTATCTTGTAGTCACATCGCGACGATTCGGAATCTTTAGGGGATGAATATATGAAAGCGCGCGCAGTCGGGTGACGGGAATGACGTTACGATACCTGAACGGCGGCTCCGAGGTAGGGGAAAGAAAAATTTTCGCTTTTTGTATTTAGAAATTTTTGCATATTGTTTTATGTGTGTCTGTGCTTTCGCAATCTGTTTACGATCTCATTTTATCCTCTGTTTTCTGTGGGTGGTACATTACTGATACGTGTCGAGGGGGAATCTCGTATACTACTAGTACTTATTCTCTTTCCCTCTACAGCATGGGCTGTGGAACTTTGGTTTAATTTATGATACAAGATAGGCGGGTGGGGAGTTATTCATCGCACGTTCACTTCACTTCATTCAATCATCCATTCCAAATAGCATAATCAAAATCGGATATCAAAAAGCGCCTCAGAGGG